>CM064873.1:45783642-47142298 GCA_032719365.1 Prinsepia uniflora
CGTCGACCCGGTTCAACACAGTAGTCTGCAGCTTGAACCGGCGTCAACGGTTTTCCTCTGTCCGGCCACCATTTCACCTCCTTTCTTCTCCTATAGCTTCGTCCAACCTTACTCTATGCATCCCCGTCCTCCAATCACCTCGATACAGCCCCTACACCGTCGACTCAGACTCGAAACCAGACGGCCCAATTCCTCTGTTTTCCTTTCCGGCCGCCCAGGTAACCTCCCTTCACGGTGGCAATACCAGACGGTTCCTAGGACCTCAAGGAACCTAACCCAACTCTCCTAGACCTTCGACTCAGTCTCTAGGATCACGACTCTTGGTTTGAAACAAAACGGGAAAACAGGGCACATAGAGTCCCTTCGTCGTGCCAACCGCCACCGTGCACCTCCCGTCACGGCAACACAACCGAACGACGCCCTGGACTCGACTGAACTCCCTAGACTCCCATAGACTCTTCGATTCAACCCCTCAAGCCACAACTTCCAATTTGAAGTCACGGCCAAAATAGAGCATAGTCATGGGGAAATAGAAATTACATGCAACCTGTCGCCGTCGTGAGCTCCGCCGATATTGGTTGACTTCTCGCAACCCGCACGACACCACCACGGTCTCAGTTGCCCCGTACACGGCCGCCACCGCCACGATTCTCACAACCTCCCTGCTTTTCACCCCTGGTTTTCCCGCAGTTCCCAGCTGCCCAACCACACGACTTCCTCACCTCCCAACCTTCTTACCGTCTCTCTTTCCCTCTCTGGACACCCATACACACTCACAACTCACCAGCTCCCTCAATCAACCCTTTAATGCTCTCAATTTCCTCCCACAATCTCCCTCTGTTTCTGTCTCCCTCTGCGCACAAACACGAACACGGGCACGGTTGCACCCCAATTATTTGGGTCGTGTATGTACAGGATTCAACCAGAACCCTCTAGTCCCTCAACACGTGTCACCAATCTGCCCAAGCCTTCACCATCTGGCCCAATCCCAGCCGTCCATCTATTCTCTCTTTGCACAAATTCCAGAACACAAAAGACCAAACTACCCCTCATTTTTACTCAATTTTACAATTATGCCACTACCTTTCTAGACCCGTATCTCACACACCGTAAGTCCGATGAATACGTGCCGCCTGTCATCGAACTCAGGACAACGAGATCTACGTAACCATCCTCGGTCAACGTACCAAAACCCAATCGTCCAAAAAGTCAACGTTTCCCCTTCTGTTAACCAAATTACGGTTATGCCCTCAACCTTCCGAACATCATAACTTCCTCCTCGGATGTCGGAATCAGGCGTGCCACTTGCCTATGGATTCATGACATCCTAAACTACGTCCTGCACTGGTCAACACCCATTTGACCACCCGAACTAAAGTCAACATTTTTGCCCAAGTCAGGGGGCAAAATCGTCATTCTAAACTTACGGACCTCTTGGGACCACCTAACCACCGGTAAACCTCACTAATCCCACCTTAAGAACTCTCTTAATCCGGGCTCTCGGGACGGGTTGTTACATTAGCACCTTGTCCTTCCAATCCAATATCTGCACTAGCTGCTACTCGAAGCTCAAATCGGTCCTCAGTTCCACCACTGTTTAGGCAAGATGTGCGATTCATCGCTCATGTACTTCTGTAGCATCGACACATGGAATACATCATGTACCATCGCAAGTTCTGGAGGCAAGGCTAACCAGTATGCTACTAAACCAACCGTCTCAATGATCTCATATGGCCCAATATAACGGGGACTCTGCTTCCCTCGCCGACCACATCGCACAATTCCCTTCCACGGAGACAATTTCAGAAATACCAAGTCTCCAACTGCAAATTCGAGATCCCTGACCCGCCTATCCCCTATAAATTTTCTGGCAATCTTGCGGCGCCTTCAGTCTCTATTTAATGATCTGGACATTTTCTAGGGTCATATCCATCAACTGTAGGGTCAAAACGGCCCGTTCACCTACTTTTGTCCAATACACAGGCGTCCTGCACTACCGACCATACAGTGCCTCACAAGATGCCATGCCAATACTCGCTTGGTAGGTGTTGTTGTATGCAAACTCTATCAGAGGCAAAAACATATCCTAGGAATCTTGAAACTGTACTGCACACGCTCTCATCATATCCTCTAGTGTCTGAATGGTCCGCTCAGACTGCCCGTCAGTCTGCAAAGGAAAAGGTGTGCTAAAATGCAGGTTCATACCCAGGGCCCTCTGTAGACTCCGCCAGAATCTCAAAGTAAAATGTGGATCTCGATCCGAAACTATCGACTCCGTCGTACCATGAAGTCTAATAATCTCATTCACGAACAACTATGTTAACCAGTTTGGCTTGAAAATCTCTCTCACAGGTATGAAATGTGCCGACTTCGTCAGTCTATCCACTATCACCCAAACTCCATCAAAACCACTTTGCGTCCTAGGCAGTTTAAACACGAAATCTATAGTGATGTGATCCCATTTCCACTCGGGGATCAGAAGTGGTTACATAGCCTTGTACGTTCGTTGCCGTTCCGCCTTAACTTGCTGACAAGTCAAACATTTGCTGACAAACTCAACTATATCCATCTTTATTTCAGCCCACCAGTAGTGATCCTGGAGGGTATGGTACATCTTTGTCCTTTCTGGGTGTATAGCATAGGCCGAACTATGGGCTTCCTCTAGAATCTCCACTCTCAGTTCCGCCACTACAGGCACACGTATACGACCCTGCTTTACTAGAGCACCATCACCTCGGATGGTGAAATCCTGCCTCTCACCTGTCTCAACTTCGATTCGATAAACACATAGCGTAGGGTCCTGAAATTGGGCCTCAATGATCCGGTCGATCAGGAGGGGTCGCACATTAAAACTGGCCAAAAAAACTCCCTAACAATCCATTCCCAAGATAACCAGTGTGCAATTGAAGATACACCATCCTCATGTGTGCAATTGAACCCATTGATTTCCTACTAAGTGCATTTGCCACCACGTTTGCTTTCCCCGAATGATATTCAATCGTGCAGTCGTAGTCCTTATTCAACTCCAACCACCGCCTCTGCCTCATATTCAAATCCTTCTACGGGAACAAGTGCTTTAAACTCTGGTGGTTAGTGAAGATTCTGCACTTTTCACCATAAAAGTAGTGTCTCCATATTTTCAGAGCATGCACCACTGCCGCTAACTCCAAGTCATGGGTGGGATAGTTCATCTCATGAGATTTCAATTGACCCGAGGCATAAGAGATCACCCTACCATGTTGCATTAATACACAACCCAAGCCATGTCGCGATGCATCGCTGTACAGCTCGAACTCCCCACCATCATCAGGAAGTGGAAGAATTGGTGTATTAGTCAAGCATTTCTTTAGCTCCTGGAAAATCTGTTCACACTGGTCATCCCAAACAAACTTAATCCTTTTCCAGGTCAATCGATTCAAAGGAGCTGTAATAGTAGAGAAACCCTGTACAAACCGTCGGTAGTAGCCTACCAAACCTATGAAGCTCTGAACTTCAGTAACCATCCTTGGCCTTTCCCAGTTGGTTATCGCTTCTGTCTTTTAGGGTTCCACACTAATCCCCTCAACTAAAATAATATGGCCTACAAAACTGATAATATTTAACCAGAACTGACACTTGCTAAGTTTATCATACAATTGGTTCTCTCTGACAGGACCGCCCCCGAAAGGGGCATCGATAACCGTGCCCGGTCCTGCTCCCGTCTGGCAAGATGACTGAAAAACCCAAGTTACCCTCAGTGCTTGCCAAACCAGGGATAGCCACACGTATTTACTCATTCCTCCGCCCCACGTACAACCTCGAACAACGCGCCACGACCTGGAGGGTCAATAAAAACCAAAAGGTGTGAGTGGACAAAAATAAATCAGTTTAGCAAAACAGTTACAACAAACGTTTTTACCCTCCGCGTAAAACCAATGCATGCATACAAAAATCATTTCGCAATCGGTTAACATTTCAACATAAGAGTCAGTATATGAGAATCAAAATCATTTTCCTTTTTCTGAATCTTCGGGTCATAGCCCGCAGTTATAAACACAGGGCCACAGCCCAAAGCACAAAATCCAAATCCAAATATACGACATCAACCAATCCATCAACCATATAAACCGGGCCACTGCCCAACACACCCAATCATCCGAGAATATCAATGATTCATAATCAATCAGTTTGCTGGATATCAAGTGCGCCCGAGTCTTTAAACTCAAAACCATGCGCATTATCAGGCCTTCCCGGGATTTCAACGAGTCTTTAAACTCAAAATAGAATCAATAGGCCTCGGGGGTATCACAATAACCGAGTCTTTAAACTCACGAGTCTTTAAACTCGATAAGGGCCCTCCCCCGTCATCAATTAACCGAGTCTTTAAACTCAAAACGTGCTCCAGCAATAGCACCGGGTTCTTAAACCCAAAACAGTTCATCAATCACGACCACGTGGGATCCATCCCAAAATCACATTTTTCACAACAGGACCCATGGTCCGAAATTCCATATTCATTTTCCCCAAATCGTACTTTACAAGCATAATCAAATCATCATGAAACACGGGGCATGCAAAAACAGACCAAATCACTTTATTAAATCCTTTTTCATTCCCGAATTCGAATTCGCAATAATGATTCCGTAAGCTGGCATCCGGAAGCACCATCCTGAACCCAAACCAAGAATTCACTTTAAATTTTCGAAAACCGAGACCTCGTTCGTTAAAATTTCTTTTATGCCCCGAGCATCAAGGCCGAAATCACCTTTTTCAAAATCCATTTTTATTCCTTGAAATCACTTCATTTCTCAAATCCCGTTATCAAAACATCAAGACCACAATCATTATTACCAAAATCACAATCCAAGCGAAACATACTCAAAACCCACATTTAAAATCCTCAAAATCACAAGTCTCATTTTAATTCCCCAATTCAAACATCAACAGTGATCAAATCACAATAACTCAAAATCTCGTAAAACGTGCAAATCCGGAATGTTCTCGAAAAACGTGTCAAATCGTAAGTCACACTCGCAAATCATAAACAACCTTCTTAAATCACTTTACACCCGTTTCGTATAACTTCTTTCATTAAACCATCATTAAGCACACGAGTGATCATAGTCTCGAAATACGTGTAATTTCACATGTATAGTAAAAATACGTATAAATATGGGAATCGAATACGTATAAATACGGAAATCAAAATCAGTCACAACCTATAATCATAATCATAAAATCATAGAAATAATTTATGCATGCATTAAATTTGAAAGCAACGTCCACTCACACACCGTCCAATAGGGCTCGGTTTTACGCCGCACGCGGTTCCGTAATTCCCGATATTTTCCAGAAATTCCAAATCCTGCCCGAAAACATACTTTAGTGTCACTAAGGGCTTAGATAACAACATACTAATTTCCCATAATTTTCCGGGAATTAATCATTAATTACAAACGTAATAGAAATCCTCGGACCCTCGGAACCACATCGAAACGGTGTCCGATAAGTTCGAAACCAACGTTAAAATGTTCGTTACGTTGTATAGGATAAAAGTCGTGTTGAACTCACCTTGAAATTCGGGTCCACGCGCCCTCACGCGCCGCCGTGAGTGGCTGCGCGTGAGCCCACGCGCCTGCTACAGTACTGCACAGTCGTCGTCCCTACCCGGCTAGCAGGTAAACGGGCCATTTCACCCGCGCCTCGACCCGATTCGATCCCTGCGTTAAACCATCTAATTTCTTCAATTGATCCCACAAGTAGACTCGAAATACACTCCATTAAGGGTCTGTATAAATTAATCCACTCGACACGTCCTAAAACCAACATAATTGAACTCGAGTCGAACTCGGAGTTCATCGTCCCAGTTCAACAGACCGTCACTGTTTCCCTCAATTAATTGGTTAGGGAGCATCGCAGACTTACCTTGAGAATGATTTTGAAATCAATTTTGCAAGGGCTTACCTCCAATTGCACGAACACAAGCTCCTGTTTTCTTGAAATTCCTCGAGTCTGAACATGGCTCTGCGAGCTTCGAACGTCAACTTCCTTGACTTCGATCGACTAAAGAAGGTCCCATAAAGCTCATTCGATCCTAATTGGACTTTGGGCTGGCCTAAAACTGGTCTTTGAATTTGAAATTTCCCAGGGACAGTTCCCGGGTTCTAGGTGTATTCTCACTCAGCGACTCCGCTGCACCTCACCATTGGACTCTGAACACTCACTCACACCGCCTCGACTCACCCCTGGCTTGCTCTAATAGAAGGATAACCAACCTGCTCTCACGCTCTGTTTTTTCCCTCAGAGACGCCCACACTGTTATGAGTCCACCAGCCCGCATTGTGTTCTCTAAGACCCAAATATCAGTGCCCTCACACCCTCTGAGCTCAGGCACAAGCACGACTTGATCACCCACTGAACAATTCGACTCTGCCTCTCTCTATGTCCCTGCTCAGCTGTCCCTGCTTTCCAGTATCGACAAACTCAGCCCGTGCACTGCCTGCCTCCCACGCAGGGCAAAACTCAGTCACCCCGTGCACTGATCACGCCACTAAGTAGCAAAACAACTCAAAACACTCACTCCCACACCTGACTAGAATCGAAGTGCTCCCCCATGTCTCTGCTTCATGCCTGAAACCAACAACCCGTGCTAAAAACCCACCAGTGCACCACTTTCAAACACACCTACACAATTGTTTAATTTTCCCCATCCCAGTACACGATCTCGAGCCAATAATCCTTCATTTCTTAGTGACAAATGTCACTGATTTGCTAAACAATCCTCTTTAAAACTGCACTCATAGCACGGTTGCACAGTCCCTGTTCTTCACGGTGGTGAACAGTAACCACCGTGTAAATGACCAAAATGCCCTCAGTTGGCAAATTACCAAATTGCCCCTCACCTTCCGTGACCCGTAACTTGGTCATCCGATGTCCGTTTCAAGCGTGCCGCCCGTCGTTGTACTCGGGGCATCAAGAGCTTCCTAACGGTCCTTGGCCCTCGGCCATCCGACCTCCCGATCAAAAAGTCAACATTTTCCCTTATTTCGCCTAAATTACGGAAATGCCCCTGAACTTCCGCACGTCATAACTTTCACCCTGTTAGTCCGAATTGGACGTGCCGCCTGCCTATGAACTCGTGATGTCCCAAACTACGTCACGGTCATCGGGCAAGGTCCATTTGACCGCCCGAATAAAAAGTCAACGTTTTACCCACGACTAGGGGCAAAACGGTCATTTGCCACGTTCGTCCGATTCCACCCAACTAAACACCGGTTAACCCCCATTAATCATGGTTAGTTACTGATCTAATCCTGAATTCCGGGATGGGTCGTTACACTCTCTCAGCTTACTCAACACTAACCGCAGATGTTTCTCGTGCGCTCTGGCACTCTTCAAATAGACTAAGATATCATCGATGAATAAAAACAAAAACTTGTCCAGATATGCTCGGAACACTAGATTCATCAAATCCATCAATGCATCCGGTTCATTCGTCAATCTAAAAGGCATTACCAAAAACTCGTAATGTCCGTACTTTGTCCAAAAGGCAGTCTTCGGAACGTCATCCTCCGTAATCCTCAGTGATGGTAAAAGGATCAAAGATCAATCTTAGAGAAATACTTTGCTCCCCGCAACTGGTCAAACAGGTCATCGATCTTGGGTAAGGGTTACTTATTCCTTACCGTCACCTTATTAAGTTGTCGGTAATCCACACAGAACCGTAAGCTATCCTCTTTTTTCTTAACAAACAACACTGGTGCTCCCCACGGTGAGGTACTCGGTCGGATGAATCCCCGATCCAACAACTCCTGTAACTGTATCTTTAATTCCCACAATACTACCGGTGACATCCTATACGGTGGCTACGATATCGGCCTCGTCCCGAGAAGTAATTCAATCATGAACTTGATCTCTCGATGCAGTGGTAATCCCAGTAGTTCATCCGGAAATACATTAGGAAACTCCCGCACTACTGGTATATCCTCAGTCCTTAATGGGTCCTCACGTGTCTCAATCACATGCGCTAAAAATCCCTGACAACCCTTCTGCAACAACTTTGAAGCTGTAAGTGCGGAAATTACCTCTAGTGGTGAAACACCATGCTCCTCCTGAAAAGTCACATCTGGTAGAACCGGATTCCGAAAGGTCGCTAATTTACTACAATAATCTATGATTGCCCCATGGTCTTCTCGCCAGTCCATTCCTAGTACGACATCGAAATCATATAGGTCCATGATAATCAAGTCAGCTAACAGCTCCAAGTCCCTAACTCTCACTGGGAAATCCCTCATCATCTGGTTCATAATGTATACAACTCCCAGCGGGGTACCTACACCCACAACCTAACATCGCTGCACAACTCCCTCATCATCCCTCATCATCTTGATCTAGTGCTGACACCTCACAACCTAACATCGCTGCACAACTCCTCGAGATGAATAAATGTGTAGCACTAAGATCCATCAGAACAAGAACATAAAGGTCAGATATAGTTATTGTACCTGTGACAACTCATGGTGTCGTCCTCGCCTGCTACTGGGTCACCGCAAAAACCCGTGCATGTGGTCCCGCTTGTCGACCACGACCTCGTCCTCCGGTTCCTCCTTGAACTTCACCTCTAGTGGCATCTGATGTAGTGGCTGCATGATAAGCTGGTCCTGCCGAGCTTTGACCGACCCCACTGCCGCTGGTTAGGAGCAAAAGGAACTCCCTGGAGAAATGTCATATCCGCTCGTAAGAAAATAAAGCCCTGGGTCCTGACGACCCTACAGATGCATCACTAGCAGCAGTTGGCTGTGGCTAGAAGCTCAATCTCTGTCCCGATCTCTGGGGACTCCCAAACCTACTGGACCATCCAATAGTAGGAGAGAATGACCTTCCACCAGAGTTTCCTCCCTTCGAACCCCTGTGGCTCGATGGTCCAAGATTAAGGTGGTCCCGGCATCGTCCCTCACTATGGGGCTGCTACTGCTGCTGCGGAACTACTAGGCTAGCCTCCACAAGCACTGCGACGTCAGTCAAATCCCTCACGGTGGTGTAGTTGGATGCCGTCACAATGGCCCGGATGTCCTTTCGAAGTCCCTGCTCGAAGCGACGACACTTGTTCGTTTCTGTCCTCACATACGCCGAAGTAAATTGAGATAGTTCCAGGAAGCTCTGCTTGTACTCTGCAACCGTCCGGCTCCCCTGCTAGAGCTGTAAAAACTTTTCCTCTCAGGCATCCCGAAATGAACAGGGGTAGTACTGGTCCAAAAACCTCTCTCGGAACACCTCCCAGGGTGTAGTGGCTGTACTCCCAACCGGTCATCTCCAGTACGTACCACCACTGGTAAACACCCCCTTCAAGCATAAACGTGGCCAATAGTACCCGCTCCTTAGGTGGACAATACATAATTAAGAAAATGCGCTCCCAGCTGTTTATCCACATATAATCCTCCTCGGGGTCAGATCCCCCAATCAATGTAGTAGCACCCAACCGTTGGGCTCTCTTTATGCTCGCACTTCCCATCTCTCTTGCGCCCTTTTCCTCCATCCATGGCAGAGGTTCGCGTCGGGGAGGCATGATCGACTGCTAAGAGACATTGATTATTTATCACATTAAAAGACCCATGCTCATACAATAATCTATCCTAGTTCTCAACCTGCTCTGATACCAACTTGACAGGACCCATCCCGATCCCCTAGGAACCACGAGGGGATGCGCCCTGCTCCCTTCTAACACCACCCCCGAAATTGACCAAATTACCCAAAATAGGTTAAATAATGCACAATAAACGTCTTAAACATCAAATACATCCTAGAATGGTTCCAACATTGCCAGACAAGGGATAGAGAGCACTACAACATTAAGAGCACGAATAACAGTTTTGTAAAATGGTGCTCGACCAATCCAACCAGGGTATCAGGTACGCAGTAGTAATGTGACTATGTCTCAGCCTCGGGACCTGCCTCTACGTCTATGTCACGTCCTGCAGAGGTCAAGAAAACAATGAAAGTGTGAGTGGGACGAAAATAAAGGATTTTTCAAAATTGTTCATAATACATAGTAAAAATACTGTTTTACCCCTCCGTTTTCAAATCATGCCTGCATTTGAGTCAAAACATATATATATATATAGTATAACTGAAACATATCACACCTCATCAATCATATATCTTATCATCACACACAATAATATAATCTTAATGCATCCAACATAGTCATGTTGCACCGTATATCAAAACCCTGACATCCCATATGTCGGACGTCCTATACGTCTAATAAGGTCACGGTCCTAAGGTTACGCATGCCGACCGGGGTCTCAATCCCAAGTCCTATCCTCGAACCCAGTCCGGGTATGACATCCCAGATGCTTGACATCCCAAACGTCTAATCATAAAAATCCTGCTCCTGAGCTACCCTACGGTCTGGTCGCTCCGTAACATGACCCCTCGCAGGCAAGGCACCCTGACCGCTCCAAGGTACCAATAATTTGAAGGGACAATAATCCATAAGGTCAATATACACGTGACATCCCAGTATGATTCCACAACTCACATATTAACTAGACAGGTCACATGCCCACGTAATATAATATCTTGGTACACAATCCATAAATAAGACTCAACATACTCATCCACACAATTATATAATAATATAATGAAAATAGTTATGCATGCATTCCGTTAGAAATCAAAAGACCCACTCACAGTACTATCCTGCTGCTTAATCAACATCTAAAACCTGTCTTGAAGCTATATCACAGTCTCTTACTTGTCCAAACATATCCAAAGATCACTAATGGCCTCTACAAACCCATATCTAAAACTTAGGAACAGTGTCGGCCCAAAAACACGGCCCAAACTTGCTTCACCAAATGATCTTCGCTTGACCCGAAACCACCACCATTGGAACCAGATAGTCGAAACCATTAAAATGACACTAGTCCCACCTCAAAAAATATGTCCACGCGCCCCTATGCAGGGGTCAAAGCCACGGCCAACGTTGACCAAAAAGTCAACACTAACGTCAGGTCAACGGCCAAAGTCAGCGTTAACGTCACTGCTGACGTCCTATGATAGTGTCAGGTCTGACACGTCTCAGCTGCGGGTTGGTCCACATCACTGACATGTCAGTGACACGTGGCAGTCAATGATTAGGCCACGTCACTAGCATGTCAGTGCTGATTGTGCACTGACATGTGACACGTGTCCTTTCTTCATTGGGCCACGTCACCTGACATCTGACAGGGTGATAACGTCAGCTGATGACGCTATCTTCCCAGTTCTCTCGAGGGGTCTACAATTCGGGTCGCATAGACCCACGACCTAACCCGGTTCAAAAATCCTGATTCCTCAACCGTTTTCAATCTGGCTTCTTCTTACTTGTTTGTCTCATCCTAACCAACATATCTGTAAGATCACAACTAGGAAAAACGATTTAAAATCTACCTGAACCTCGATGAACAGTAGCTCGTGATGTTCGAACTGGTTTTTTGGCCAACTCCAGCCACCGTAGATCCTCCAATCAAGCCCATTGTGATCGTCTCAATTCGTAGAACCTTTTAGGGGCCATTAAATCGATTGACACACTTCCTAAAACCAACTTCCATTTTTATAACCAAAGTGAGTGTTTCAAGTTTTACCTTCCCGCCGTGATCTACCGTGCACCACCGTCGTCCTTCCACATCTTTCTGGTCTCAGTCACTCTCCCAATATCATAATGAGCAAAACATATGATATGGTGTTTGTGGGATGGGGTTTTTTGGTTTTCATGGGTTAGAGAAAGTTTGGGAGTTGATGAAGGTGATAATAGGTGAAATGAAATAAAAATAAGGAAGATGGAACCCTAAGTTGATCCAAGTGCATGGGAAACCCACTAATGGGATGAGTGACACCTGTCACTCATCCAAGGGTCCTACCAGATTGTCCTTATCCAATTAAAAGTAGCCAAGTGTGACATTCCCTGGATTATATGAATAGTGTCATTTTTGCGTTCTTGACCATAGCTTTCTCGTCCGGACTCTGATTCTGGCGTGTCGCCAATCTTCGGACTCGTGACGTCCCAATTTACATCACGGTCATAGGTCAAAGTCCAAAATACAGTCTGAGTCAAAAGTCAACAAATCCTCCCTACTAGGGGCAAAATGATCATTTTACATTAAAATATAAACTTTACCAAATCATAAATGTAAGACCCGTGTCCTGTAGGGAACGGTGAACAATCCGACATTCCTACGAGGGGTAATGGTCTAAGAGAGGATGGTGGTGTGCCTTAAAGGTGTAGGCACACACCTATCTAGCACTAGGCCTTTTGGGAGCTCAAGTGGCTTTGGGGGGGATTGGAACCCCAAAGTTAAGCGAGTTGAGGCTGGTGCAATTCCATGATGGGTGACCCCTTGGGAAGTTGCACCATGAGCTCCCGAAAACAAAACCGTGAGGGCGAGGCCCAAAGCTGACAATATGGTGCTAGATGAGTTGGATCCTGACCGAGGAGGGTCGTGTCCTGAAAATTTGGTATCAGAGCCAGACCCCGACCGGGAAGTGTGCCAGCGAGGACGCTGGACCCTAAGGGAGGTGGATTGTAAGACCCGTGTCCTGGAGGGAACGGTGAACAATCCCACATTCCTGCGAGGGGGAATGATCTGGGAGAGGATGATGGTGTGCCTTAAAGGTGTAGACACACACCTATCTAGCACTAGGCCTTTTGGGAGCTCAAGTGGCTTTGGGGGGGATTGGAACCTCAAAGTTAAGCGAGTTGAGGCTGGTGCAATTCCATGATGGGTGACCCCCTAGGAAGTTGTACCATGAGCTCCCGAAAACAAAACCGTGAGGGCGAGGCCCAAAGCGGACAATATGGTGCTAGATGAGTTGGGTCCTGATCGAGGAGGGTCGGGTCCTGACAATAAAAGTCCGGGGTTTTACACTTCTTCCACTCGAACTTCATACAGATTGTCTTCACTATCATCAGCTTCAATGTATTCTTCTTCATTACTTGCAAATTCACACACATCTTCTACATCTTCATATGGAAGCTTGATTGGATGTTTACTTAGCATTTGCCTCTGTGCTTGGACTAGCATGTGCCTTTGGTTGATATGTGAGATGGCCACCCTTTGTACAATGCATCAGATCTTCATCTGCTAGTTGGCCCACACCATGGGAACCATACATATATAGTGTCTTATTTGCTTTCCTTCCAACCTTTTGAGTCTCATCCAAAAATTGTAGATTTGTGCATAATTTCAAAAACTGTCTAGTTCTGCCCTCTTGTATGTAGAAGTCAACCTTATCCTCAATGTGGCCTTCAAGTTTCACCAGTGCATTCAATTCACGAAGAGAAATGTAATCCTAAGAACACTAGTCATACCACTTCAATGCCCTATTTGCATATGTCCACTTTCCAACTTTACGTACTTTCTTGCCACTGTGATGAAGTAATGACACTACCCATCCCAAATCCGCCCGGGATTAACGTAGGATGTACCATGCTCCCGTCTGACATGAAGTGTCAGACAAGGGATAACTCAACACCTCATCTCGTTCGGGGCTTTTAGAGCACGCCAGGATTGGTGGAGGAGTGTGATGTCTCGGTCTCTACTACAGCCTGCATCCGTGATCAACTTGAAGGGCATTAAACCCATTAAAAGCTGTGAGTGGACGAAAAATCAATAATTTAATAAAAACGCATTTCACAAGAAAACATTTATACCCTTCACTAAAAAGTATGCATACAGTTGAAAACCAATAATCAAACCATTTACTTTAATTAAATCATTAGGGCCTTAGCCCAACATAATAAATCCAAGTATGTGGGAACTCAACCCAAAATTGTAAATCCAATCATGTGGGCCACTGCCCAAAACCACCAACCCTGAAATACCATTTCAAAAATCCATTAAATCTGAAATACAAATGCATAATCCAGTAAATCCATAGATCACAATCCAATCAACCATCGTTATATACCAATCCTCAGAATCCCAGATGCCTGACGTCCTAGACGCCTGACGTGCCAGACGTCATGTCACGGTCCAAGCTACACGTGCTACCCAGGGTCTCAATCTGAGTCAATCTCTGACATCCCAGATGTCTGACATCCCAGACGTCTAGTAATCCTGCTCCGGACTCACTATATGGTCTGGTCGCTTCGTGCAATGAACCCTTCTAGGAGGAGACAATCCATAGATATAACGATGGTATATGGAAAACATTTCATAAATCATCTTAAACCTTTCAAAGGGCCTATGCCCGGGATTTCCATAAAACCATCGTAAATTCACAAGTCCGATTTCTCAAATCTAAATCCAAGTGGAGTCTCCGAACCCGAAAACACATTTATAAACCACAAATGGGACTCATACTCCATATCATAATCAACTGGGCCTTTAGCCCAATCATACAAACCAACTGGGCCCGCGGCCAGATTTAGTGCCCAAATCCAAATCCGTTTTATCCAAATCCATTTATCCAAAGCCATTTATGGGTCCCCGACCCGAAATCATATTCATCAAACACAACTGGGCCTCATGCCAAATTTCGTAAACCAATTGGGCCCCTGGCCCGATAATTATACTCAAATGGACTTCATGACCAAGGGTTTCCAAAACAAATGGGACTCATGCCCGAGTTCATCTTTCCAATTCCAAAACCATTTCATCAAACCATCACCGAAACCACAAGCACGAAAAACTACAGTATAAAATCATAAACCTCGATATACATGCAAATATGGAAATCATTTCAAAATACGTGATAGGACCCACCCCGATTATCGCCTCGATAATCGGGAAGCATCCTACTTCCGTCTGACAATCGGACACAAAAGACCAGAATAATCAAATAAATTACACCGGCCCCATTGTCAGACAAGGGAGATTAAACAGTACAACCAACTGGACATCAAGTCCATAGTTTCACAGAGCATAAATTACAAAACAAGATAAAGATCAAATCCTACTCTGTGAACTAAACTACACCGCATCGGAAAACTTTATGCCTCTCCCTCGGTGTTAGCCCCCAAACTTGTACCACGACCTGGAGGGTATTAAAAACAGCAAAGTGTGAGAGGACTAAAAAAAAAGTTTCTAGAAAACAGTTTAATGAAATCGGGGTTCACCCTCCAGTTTTACAACACGCATGAATAACTAGATATTCGAAAACAGCATAACTAAACATTCGAAATCCCTTTTACGAATCATATGGAAACCGTTACAGTAACAACCATAAAATCATGTAAAATAAAATAAAATAATATTCCCAAAAATCCAGAAATCGTCACATCGAAACATCAATCATACCAAATCATGTAAAATTGAATCAACAAACACAATCAAGCCGTTGGATCTATCCGAGTATTTAAACTCACATATCAGGCCTTCCCGGGATATCAACGAGTCTTTAAACGCAAAACATAATCAATAGTCCTCGGGGTATCACAATAACCGAGTCTTTAAACTCACGAGTCTTTAAACTCAATCCGGGTCCTTAAACCCAATTCGGGTCCGCCCCGGTCATCAATTAACCGGGTCTTTAAACCCAAAACCAGATCCAACAATCATACCGGGTCTTTAAACCCAAAATCATTTGTAAATCACAAAAATCCAGGATCCACCATGATTCATTTTCCAAAACCATTCTGAAATCACTTTTCGTCATGATAGGACTTATGTCCAAATTTCACATGCAAATCCCAAAGTCTTACTAACAAAACATAATCGAATCACCATTAAAACATGACATGCATAATCATATCAAATCACTTCATCAAAACATCATCATTGCACAAGAGAAAAACGTAATCTTGAAATACGTAAAACATGATAATCTCCTCGAACAACGTGCAATCACGTAAAATCGAAATATCATAATCATCACCATAGAATCATATATGAAAACATATGACAAGTGAGTAAAAAAAGTTATGCATGCTCGGTTAGAAATCAAAAGTCCACTCACGGTTTTCGGACGCGTCAATTGCTCCCCGTACGCTCCTCGGTAGCCTCGGGAATGTTTGGGCCTGTCAAAAAGTACAATAAAGGTTACAAACATCCCCAAAAAGCTTGCATTAATTTCCCTAATTTTTAGACGTAATTAACTTAAAGCCCTAAACCTTCGAACCCTCAGAACTAACCCGAAACGACGTTCGCTCGACTCGAAAATTAACTCAAAATGTTCGTTAAGTTGAAAGGATGAACTTATCTGTTGACCGTGACCAGAGACACGGCCTCACGCGCCGTCACGCGCCGCCCAAAGTTGTTGCGCGTGAAAGCCACGCGCCTGCTACAGTGTCACCATCTTCACCTGACTGGCCTGTTAAACGGGTCCCCAACCCGCGACTCGACCCGGCCAAAACTCCATCAATTCTCACTTGAAACCCTTCCTTTTTCCACCTAAATCATTCCTTAACATTTGAATTTAAGTTCTTATTCCTTAATTATATTCGATTTGCCCTAAAACTCTCAATTGACCTGTGATCAAACAAACGGGTCGACCTCTGAAACTCACCCAACTCAGTCCCATTTCCAAATTAACTTAGACAGAAACTTGAGGGGACCTAAACGAACACTAGAACACACGAGGGTCACTAACTACCTCAAATAGGCTAACGTTGAATCCCCCAATTTTTCAGGATTTTTAAACGTATTTAACATAGAACCTAAACCTTCGGACACTCAAAACTACCCCAAAACGATGTCTGATCGACTCAAAACTTGTGTCAATAGGTTCATATTATCGAGAACATTAAAAGATATGTTGAAAACTTATCCAAAAATGCCCCCACGGGCCCTCACGCGTCGCTGCAAATGGCTACGCGTGAAGTCCACTCGCCTGCACATTCGTCCCTGTCCTCGCGTCTAACCCGATCCAGACCGATTCACTGTAATTCCGATTTGACCAGACTGACGAGACTGGTTCAACCCTATTTCTCCGTCCTTTTTCAACCTTTTTAATTCCTATCTCCTTATCCCATCATTTGCAATCGATCTATGTACTAAAAACATAGAAATCAGTCCTTAAACTCACCTTCCCGATCAGAAAACAAATGACCAAGCTTCTTCCCCTGTTTTCGGTCACCACAGCCCACCTCTGACCTCGAACTCAATCCCCAACGACTCATAGGTTCACCAGAAACCATTCCCCATTGTTAGAATCGATTAAAAACCCTTCAAACTAAATTTTCAATTTTTGAACATAAACTCACCGTCTCGGTTCACCCCCCCCCCCCCCCCCCCCCCCCTCCTCCCCCCAACACGACGGTTGACGCCGTTAGCACCATCATCACTGTCTGCCTTTACTCTCTAACTTTCATTCATGGCCTTAGCTCGATTGATGAGGAATGAAGGGTGTTATATAGGAAGGGGTTCACGGTTTTCGGTTCTCCTCTGCCGTGGCTCAGGCCGTCCCTCAACCTCACCGTTCTCAGTCCTTCACTCACGGTCTCTCAGTGATCACAGAAGATGATAGGGCAGAGGGGTGGTGGGTGCTGGTGTATTTGTTTAGGAAAAAGGAAATGGTGCACAGATTTGGAGGAATAACAGAGATGATGAATGTGAACTGATGATGATGAGGGGTGAGGATGAAAGGGCTGAGAGAGATGGACGGTTAGGATTGTGAGATGAGTGTGTGAGTGCATTTAACAACAATTAAAAAATGGACCAATGGGAAACAAGATCCACGATTTAGGGGAAGTGACCAATGGGATGAATGACACTTGTCACTCATCCAAAGGCCCCACCTTAATAAATCAGTCAATCAGATTTAATTATCATTTAATGCGAATTCTGAGATGTTAAATTCTCGATTTCGATCCCTTGACCATAACTTCTCCGTTTAATGTCCGATTTCGATGTGCCGCCTGTCTACAGACTCGTGACGTCCCGATCACTGTCAAGGTCATCCATCCTCGTATGTTTGACTCCCCGAGTTAAAAGTCAACATTTTGTCCAAATTAAGGGGTAAAACGGTCATTTTATACCGTCTGTTCGAATTCACTCAACTAATCCCCGATTAGTCATTATAAATTCATAATTAATTAATATTTAATCCCGATATTCGGGACGGGTCTTTACAACCTTCCCCCTTAAATATTTTCATCCTCGAAATTCAAATCAATCTCATTTGCACATCCACCTCGTGGAAAGCAAATTCGGCCTCACATCATGTGTACACATGTACACCCACTAACCAGCACAATACTTGTCTGCACCTAGACGTTCCACCAATACCCACGTCGCAATATCTACACTCGATCACTTCGAGTGAAATTGATCACATATCCCGAGTTGATACCACTTAACACTTCCACTATTACGCTGACACATTTAGCTTTTCAGCCTGACGGTTTTTCTCAGTCACAAATCCATCCTGACATCTGCCCCCACTGTGGTCACCCAATATCAACTTATCCCCGAAGGTTTCCATAACGTCGCACTCAGTCGGCACTCACGGCTCCATGGTCACCATTCGAGTCAGCAACACAACTCTGACTCACTCAAGAGTCGCACTAAGGTACCTCGTACCAAGTCTCCCTCAATGTAACGTAAGATCAACAACAAGATCTCACCTCGCAGGGCAAGCTCAAACCTGCGGCATTTATCGGTCTCAGTGTCCACATCTGTCAACTCCCCCAGCGATCCATACTGACGCTAATGAGAGTCATAGAGTAGTAACTTCACGCAAAGCAACCCGTGGTTACACAAACCACCAACTCATTCCATTTGTGGATACACAATCCACACCTCACTCACCTGGGAACTTGCAGTAAAGATTTCTTACCTTAAATTTCATTAGACCTTAAAATCATCTCAATAGGATTCCCTAACGATGAAATGAATCTCACTCGACCAATGCGTAACTAGACCCCATCGAATACTTGCCCAACAGTGATACACATCACAACTCTAGGTTTTCGCTAGCCATCAATGGCTCTGAGCACCTGCTCATATGATCACTGAACCCATCAAAATCACTCTGGCCGAGCGTGACAGGACCCGTCCCAACTGGACGTCAAAAACCGTACCCGGTCCTGCTCCCGTCTGACAAGTCAACTAAAGGTCTGAAACTCCCCTTCAGTGCTTGCCAGACAAGGGATGTTTGCGCGGATTTCTGCTGCTGTCACTGCCTCACGATCAGTCCCGAACGTCGTACCACGGCCTGAAGGGTCACAAAACAGAAATGGTGTGAGTGGACAAAAATGACCTCTTATAAAAACTTTTATCAAAATACAATCTTACCCTCCAGTTTTCACAAACTTGCATGCATATCGTAAAACATGAGTGACCGATAAAATTAAAACATATTTTCCCATGGTCCATAACACTCATGTTCACCAAATTAGTTCATGTTATAAAACATCAAATCCCGGCTCTCAGGCCAAAACATGTGAAAACATAATCACCTGGCCACAAGGACCAAAAACCCGTACTCAATACCAGTACATCATCACAATCAATACCAATCAGCATTACTTACCAGTGCACAATAAATATATCAATCCAATCAATCCGTACTACTCACGAGTGCATAAAATATCACCAATCACATCTGCACTACTCACAAGTGCACAATCAATCAAACTGTACTACTCACAAGTGCTGCACTACGCGTAGGCCAATATCCAGTCACTCTCTCGGGAATAAACACCTCTGGGCTCAACCCCCTCGGGCTCAGTCACCTCTGGGCGAACACATCCCCAGGATCAGACACCTCCGAGTGGTACATCCAGGCTCAGTATCATCCGAGAAGCTGACTACCATAGGATCAACTCCCGATCCTACAATCACATCCCCCAAGCTCCGGTCGTCTGGGTAATCCCCCCCCAAGCACCGACCGTCTGGGAATATCACAATCACAATGAACACCATCCCGGGAATTACATCCCAAAACATTTCAATCAAATCTTGACTTCATACCAAGTCAAGGTCATTCTCAACTGGGTCTCAAGCCCAAAATACCTTTTACACATAAACCGTTAAAATCACATTTAAATCAATAGAATAATCCGGAAATCATCATTGACTCACCAACCAAGTCAAAACATCATTTTATAAATCATTTAGACTCCGGGCCTAGCCCAAAACATCATTTGTACGTACCTCGTAAAACGTGCCCGAAAGGACTGATTAAAATAATCATAAAATCACAAAAATCATTAATTTCATCAAATTCACAAGTGACTCCAAAATCGAGTCAAAATCACTATTCACTTGGGTTATCATGCCCAACATATCATTATCACGCAAATCCATGCGTTGCAACCTCCGTTGCCATTTTCACATAAATCCACGAAATTGACCCTCGACTCATTCCCGAGTCACCACATCATCTTTCAATCCATGATTCAATAATCCGAGTCCAAACATTATTTTCAATCAATTTCAATCCCGGACTCATAAACCAAGTCCAAACATTATTTTTACCAAATTTCGTAATTTCTCGAAAATCGCCCAAAATAATAATATAATAATCATAAAACCGAGAAATTACCGGATTGAAACACAAATCATGCCCAAGCATATAAAATCATATAATAAGGCATTAGAAATCATATATGCATGCATCACGGTTAGAAAACAAAGTCCACTCACACACACCGTCCAAAACGGTCCGTTTCCGAGCTGCACGTTTTTCCGTAAAATCTGGAAATCACAACTCCTGTCCAAAATCATTATAGAGGGTTACTAACATCTCAAAATATATCATATAATTTTCCCCAATTTTTCCGGGGTTTAAATACGTATTTTTAACGTAATACAAAACTTCGGATACGCGGAACATTATCGAAACAATATCCGATTTCACCGAAATCAACGTCAAAATGTTCGTTACACTGAGAGGATCAAAAGTCATGTTGACCTCACCTTGAGACTAGGCCGGACGCGCCCCCACGCGCCGCCGTGAGTGGCTGCGCGTGAAATCCACGCGCCTGCTACAGTGTCACCGTCCCAACCCGTTTGTCTGTAAAACGGGCCATTTAACCCGCGAGGCGACCCGGTTTGTTTTCTGTCAATTCGACATTGATTCCACCAATTGAACATTCAGTCAGTTTCGATTCAAGTCTAATTAGAGTTCTGTGGACTTAATTACAAGCAACATTACCTCTAACCTCACGATCACAGATGATCAATCGAAGAACATCCGGCCACTGTTCATCCTTCGAAAACCATCAAAGCTTCTTGATTTCGTTCAATTGATTCACCAGTAAGCTTCAATGGACTCAGGTAAGTATTTTCCCCAACTCAATTGCATCAATTCGTGGCTCAAACGCCACGACTCAAACTCGAACATCCGTACACTGTGCATCCATGGAGCTTCATCAATCTCCAGTGTTTTCCTTCAATTGGTGAACCCAGAAGCATCGTGGGATATTCAGGAACACAATCCCCACATCAATTTCGTCAATCAAAGCCTCAATTCCCGCGACTCAACCTCGAGATTTCTGAAAGTTTCCTCCCTCAGTTCTACCTCAATTCGACCTCAATTCCACTTAGTTCCTTCTACAAAATGGATCGTAGTAATCCCAGAAGACAGAAACTGAACCCAATTTCGATCAACAAGGCTCAATTCATCCAATTTGATTTTTCCTCCCAAAAACCCAATTTCGAATTCCTAGTTTTCAGCCACTCTCAACCTCCCGTGTTTACCCAGTTGAGTTAGTCTCAACAAACACTCGATTTTGCCCTCAAAACCAGTTAGGAATGGCAGCAAACACTCTCCAATTCTGCTGCTCAATGCTCACAGGTAAGAAGAACAAAGAAGGAGAAAATTAAGGAGAAAATGGAGGAAATGATGAAGGATAAATGATGATGTTGTAATGATGGTGTTGGGAGGGAAACATGGACCAGATTTCAGGGGATGGGTGACACTTGTCACTCATCCGAATGTGCACAGTCACCGGGTACTGTTCATATTAAAATATTATTTTAATCCTGGTTCGTTCGGTTAATCGAGCCCGATTCCGTGACCATAACTTCGTCGTCGAATCTCCGATTTCGGCATGCCGCCTGTCGTTGGATTCGTATCGACGAGACCTACGTAACGGTCCTTGGCCCTCGTCCATCGGACCTCCCGATCAAAAAGTCAACATTTGGCCCCTAATATGCCAAATTACCAAAATACCCCTCAACTTCCGAACATCATAACTTTCACCTCGAATGTCGGAATCGAACGTGCCACCTGTCTATGAACTCGTAACGTCCCGAACTACGTCACAGTCATCGGCCAAAGTCCATTTGACCGCCCGAACTAAAAGTCAACATTTTGCCCACGCCAGGGGCAAAACGGTCATTTTGCACGTTTCGTCCGATTTCACTCAACTAATCCCCGATTAGTCATTCTAAATCATGATTAATTAATATTCAATCCCGATATTCGGGACGGGTCATTACAGAGCGCACAGTATCCGATGTCCAGTTCACGTCTCAACCAATCCAATGATATGAGAACTAAGTCGATTACCAACACGTGCATCAACGTACCACTACGATATCACATACACCGTCATCATGCACCACTCAGGCCTGTCTAGTATCGGTCCTCGCTCAACATACCTAGTACGTACATCCATCTACCAACCAGCCCACTTCATAGCTAGTAGATAATCACGCCTCGATTCTAGAGTCTATCCGTCCAATCCCGCATGAGACAGACCATACACTCCAATTCCGTGTCCATTCCGAGTCCCTTGGTCACTCGACCAGTATCCAAAGAATGCCCAAACTCACTAATGTCATCCAAGACGTACCAATTTGAACCTTTTAGGTACCTACTCATATGTTTACCAAATTATATTTGATTGACTTCATAAGGAAGCCAATCCCAGTGATACACCTCACTTACGGAGATAGCCTCCGCTCGACAGTCACTGACACATCTAGTCTGAATGAGTAGATCCAAGATCCATACTCATCCACATATCTAAGACAGATCGTATACACCCCAATTCACCCAACTACCGTCTCATACCAGATTAACTTTGAAAAGAAGTAGACCCAACATTCCTATATTTAACCTCTATCTTGTCATCTCACCAACTATTCGAAAAGATTCTTCAACTGTCTCACTATATGATTCTCCTCTGCTCCTAACTTAGCATAATCAGCAAGGCGAAGTCTGCCAGCACGGGCACGACATCACGAACCACGCGATCATGATCAACCACATAACTTGATCATCAAGATCACAATTCAGATCCGTCATAACATCACCCGATCATTAACATCACGATCCTCGATCGTCACAACACCTTATATCCTCAACATCACGATCTTGATCCACCTAGGATCCACACATGTTCACTCTCAGCTAACTACCAGATTTCAGGTCATAGGGTCTTACACCCTCTTTGTATCTTTTGACAGTCACATCACTCCTCAACCATTTTCCACATTTAACAGATCAGTCAAAAGACGAGACACGTCTAGATTGTGGGTTCACTTCAATTACCTCATATCGATCCTCTTCATCCCATGTCATCATTCTCCTCATCTGACCCTAACCGGACTCACTCGTTATATTTCCCTAGGTGGGATGATGACCCAAACCAATCACGGCTCCATCAACCAATATACAATCAACGTACTGCTGATAATGGACATTATCTGCCATGGGCAGAAAATGAGAAATCACCCTCAGTGACTTCGGAATATCCATCACCAATGCTGAATCAAGCACACTTCTCATCGTCTCAATCACAAGTTCTCTTGATTCCGAAGTTCCAACCATGTTGGAACCAACTCACTCGGACATCAAACACGTGTCCGTACCAAGCTAACTTGGTACCCCAACTCGCTTATCCGTCTGTACCGTTTCATCTAATCACCACTTAGTCATCTCAATCACATCAGTCATCTCAATCACGGTTAGTACTCTACCCAACACATCTCAACCACTGCTGGATCCCTTCCAGTCCATCACTATCATATCTGTCATCTCGACACAATTCCCACGAATCAACACTAATTGACGAATTCGCATCGTCGGGTCAACATTGAACCCAAGCACATCACAACTGACTCACATCCTCCGCTCATGGCTCAACGTCTTCTATCGTCATCGCAATCACTGGCACACAACGTGTGAATCAGAACCAAACCAAATCTCAACTCAAACCGAGCTAGAATCCAAAATCTCTGCTTAGGTTGGAGGAACTCTACCTCCCTCAACTCACCAACTTCAAGTATAATCACCCCGATAATTCAGAAACGAAAATGAACGTTCCATGAACGTCCCCCGATTCTCAGTAACCACAACTACAACCACCCTCGATGGTAGTGCCTGCCAAAATCTTGTGCAGACCCAATCACCAGACATCGCTATCGAGACTCCGCATCCAACGGAATCAACTGCATGCACTAATTACTCTGTATCCCCACTCCGGGATTTCACCAACAAGTACCACACCCTAGTAACCTGTCCACCCAATCTCTAACCAATCTTCAATTAGTCTCAACTCGACTGAACCAGTGTCGTCCACCAGGTCATCTCCAACCTCAACTGCACTCTGTAGCACAATCACCAAAGCTGACATGACATGACCGATCAACTTTCTTGACTGCGAAAAGTCGCCAAAGCTAAACCACTCGCAAACTCATATTTCCGAACCATTCATCATACACTAGGGTTCCCCCAACCTGGCTTCTCTTAGCAACACAATTCCCAACTTAGCATGACCTGACCACCTAATGGTCACAGCTCCAAACTATCGTCATATCCAATCCTGTAATATCGTGATAGATGATCCCGACATAACCATCCCATGGTCAAAACTCTAAAGCATTGTTACATTCATCCCTCAGTAGGGTCCCATACTGCCAAATCACGATATAACTATGGCATACTCAAGCGTCAACCTTCAAACCAAACTATCCACGATTCATTTCTACCTACTCTCATACTATTACCCTAACTATCAGGTTGATAACGGGCTACACCAAGTAGAGATGTGCCATGCTCCCATCTAACATGAAGTGTCAGACAGGGGATAACACAACACCTCAGCCCGTTCGGGGCTTCTTGTCAGGACCCGTCCCAATCCCACCGGTATTAACGCGCGACGCGCCTGATCCCATATGACACGGAGTGTCAGACAAAGGAAAATTCCAACTTTAGTCTGCTCGGGGCTTCAGAGAGCGCCAGGATCTGGAGGAGGAGTGTGATGTCTCGGTCTCTGCTACAGCCCGCATCCGCGATCAACCTGAAGGGCATTCAAAACATTAAAAGGTGTGAGTGGACAAAACAAAGAATTTATAAAAACATTTTCACAAAATGACAGATATTTATGCCCTTCAGTAAAAAGCATGCATGCATTCGAAAACCATTTACCAAGACATTAGAGCCTTGGTCCAAAATCGTCAATGAAACCAATCATACAGGCCACTGCCCAAATCCATGTGGGACTCAACCCAAAACCAGTATATATCGTATAATATATATCACATAACATACAAATATAACATATAACCAATCCTGTCACGGTTTCCAAAGCTATGCGGGTGCTACACGAGTTCTCAAATCCTAAGTCTCACTAGGGTCCACCCAGGTCAATGTTCGCAGATCAATGACCCGCCCTGGGGGTTATAATCCATAAGCCTTCCCAAGAGTAAGATACCCAACGTGGACGACTCCACTCAGTTAGTGCTTCGTGACTGCTCTGGGGTCCTCCCAGGCCAACGACCTTCCCCGGAGGAGACAATCCGTAATAAAGGATGGTATATGAAGAACCATTCAAAAACATTCTTAAAACCTTTCAAAGGATTCATGCACGGTCCCCATAAACCGTCATGAACCTAGAAATCTATTTATGGGTCCCCGACCCGAAATCATAATGATGCGTGCAATCGTAGTGATGACTCATGACTCATAAAACAACTGGGCCTCAAGCCCAAACTCATGACTCAACTAGGCATCGAGCCCGATATCTCAGGGCCAGTCACGATTCCAATCGTAGTGATGCGTGCAACCATCCATCTAGGATCGCTCTCAATCCTGTTATGTCGCCGTGAACAAATCACCTGACACGACGACCTCTAGATCATGGTGCACACATCACCGATCGATCTCCTGAACCGTCAAGACTCCGAAGTCGGGCCTGCAGTGGCTGATCGACAACAGGACCTTGGCCGGAAACCAAATTCGGTGGGCATCCACCGAAAACTTCCTGGGCGCTGTTCCGGGCTTGCTCAGCCGTCCTCAGCCTCCAAAACCTTCCATAATCATCCTACCAACCCCCTAAACACATCCTCATTAACAGATACCCTCCCTAACGTCCAAAACCCAAATTTGAAATTTTAAAATAATACAGGGGTTCTGGTTTTTACCTTTTCCTAGGCCAACGCCGCCGTCCACAGTAGTCCTATCCTCACCCAGCTACCAGCACGTCCTCAGCCTCCTTCTCTTGGCCTTGACTGAATCAAATGGGGAAGGGTTTGGATTTGGGTTCATCGGGGTGGTTGTTTGAAGGGTTTCGGGTTTGGTTTGGACGAAAACAGAAAAGAGGGGGTGCATGTGTCTGTCTAATGGGAGAAATGGATGGGTGACACTTGTCACTCATCCATTGGGCCACTTCAAAAGATCTAGGCCCACTTTAGGACAAAAGTTCACTTTTGTCTTGTAAAGCGTACTGTAGAGAATAGTACCTCGGAACTTCCTTGAATCGTAAATTTTCCGTTGAATGTCCGATTTTGACGTGCAACCTGTCTACGGACTCAAATCGACTAGATATACGTAACGGTCCTCGGCCCTCGGCCATCGGACCTCCCGGATCAAAAGTTAACTATTTACCCTCATTTAGGTGCAAAATCATAATTTTGCATTGAACGTCCGTTCATCCTCGGCTAATCTCCAATTAGCCTCGTTAATTCGTAATTAAGTCTTAATTAACCCCTAAGATCAGGGACGAGGTCGTTAAAACCTCCCCTCCTTAAATAATTTCATCCTCAAAATTCAAACCGATCCAATTCCACAACCAAACTGTGAAATCCGATCATGTCCCCGCACACGACCACTATCGTGTAAAGGTACACATCTGACACAACCATACTTTGGCTCGTAATTCTCACTCATCCGGGGTGTTTATGGTATCCTAAATCGAATACTTGTCTCAGGAGAGAAAAAACTTTGCATTGAAGGGTTCCCTTAATCATCCACGACTTGAGTCCCCGCTCACAACAAACACTTAACCCTAAAAACTCACTCCGTCTTAGTGACCAAGACAGATCGTACACACTCTTCACATATCCAAGACAGAGCAATGCACCTGCAAATATCCAACCTCTATCTTGTCATATCACCAACTATTCCAAAAGATTCTTCCATAGTCTTACAAGATGATTCTCCTCGTTATCGTCAACGCATCACCGCCTCACAGAGTACGAATCAAACCAATCCTAAGCCTTGCTCAAACTGAGCAATCGCCACTTATCTCAACTCGGGTCGGAAGGGCCTTGCATTCCTCGTACTCCTATTACTCTGGGTATGACTCTCCCGTCAATCCATACCAGAAGATGTCGTCACACTTCGGTACTGGTATCCAACAACCAAGTAACCACTCTCTGAGGATTTCATCCCCTCGTAACTCTACGGCTCCTAGACGCTAGCCTCCACAAGGACTCGGTCATACTCCGCGCCTAACTACGCACAACAACTACCCGCGCAAACGCATCCTACCATGCCATACAACACTGCTACGGGCATCTCCTGCCAATCAACATCCCTCCCAGATTTGGCGCACTAAAACATGGCACCTCATGCCAAATAGGATCACGCGTTCCTATTCCTAACAGTCTCAACTAGGGTCATCGTGCGCCTGACTGCTCCCAGCATTATAATCTCTATTTCTTGTCGTTCAAACGTGAACGACCCTAACATTTGACCTCGAAGGTCTTGACTAACAGGACCCGTCCCAAATCCTTCGGGATTAGTGTGGGACGTGCCTACTCCCGTCTGACACAAAGTGTCAGACAAGGGATATTTTCGACCTTTGGCCAAACGGAGCTATCAAAGGGTGCCAGGATCCGAAGGAGGAATACGATGTCTTGTCTCTGCTATAACCGTATCCACGATCAACTTGAAGGGTATTCAAAATACAAAAGTTGTGAGTGGACAAAACAATTATTTTATAAAAACATTTCATAAAAGACCTTTATGCCCTTCATTAAAAACATATGCATGCATTCGAAAACCATTTCTAGGGTTCATGCCTGGTCCCCATAAACCGCCATGAACCATAAAAACATTTGGGCCTTGGCTTGAAATCCTTAAATCAATATATGAGACCACATCCCAAACGAAAACACGTGGGAACTCGTCCCAAGCTAGCTCATATGGGTCTCAGCCCAAAACCAATACGCGTGGGTCTCAGCCCTACGCCATCTCAGTGAAAACTCATACACATATACATATATACATATATACATATATAACCCATCCTAGGCACTTCCTGAGAAGATGCAAACGCGGGGAACACAGCCCCTAGGGAACACATCCCCGATATATGTCACGATGTCTCTATATATATATGTATGCATACTACTCGGGGTCTCACTCCGAGTCTTCTCCCAGGAATTCTCCTAGGAATTCTCCATTTGGGAGGCTCTATCTTCGAACCTAGTCCGATCATCTCTTCGGAATCTAGTTCGAGACCACATCATAATGCTCACTCCTGAAACGGGATCCCTATGGGGATACCCACTCTGGTATGTGGATCGTGACTCTCGAGGTCGACGTCTCGAGGAGACCAATCAATAGGCTCATACAGAGGGTATATACATACTAGTATAAGAAAAACCATAAAATGGGACTCACGCCCGATAACATAAAGCAACTAGGCCTCCAGCCCAAACATAAGACTCAACAAGGCCTCTAACATGATTTCACAGTAATTGGGCATTGAGCCCGAACTCTTAAATCAATGGGGCATCGAGCCCCATATCTCAGGGTCAGTCACTATCCCAATCATAGCGATGCGTGTAACCATCAATCCAGAACCGCTCTTAATCCTGGTATGTCGCCGTGAACACATCACCGCCACGACCATCTCGAGATCGTGGTGCACACGTAGCCGATCGATCCTCTAAACCGTCAGCACTCCGAAGTCGAGCCTACAGTGACTGCTCGACAATGAAATGTGCATCGTGACCTCTCTAGAAGGAACGCATCCCAATCTGGAGGCTAGCGTCACATCGTCCGTCAGAAAACATCGTACTACTTGTCCTCGAGCGTAATCGTGTCTATCCGGTAGCGCTCGGCTACATTGTGCTCCCGCTGCACACTTTGATCTCGACTTGCTCTCGAGTCCACGTACCATATCGTATCTCACATCACTCAGCAATTTCCGCTGACATCTAGACTCACCTCAAGTCTCAACCATCGTACTACTTGTCTTGTCGACCCACAATCGACGTCTCACCCATTTGGGTGTACATGGAACTCCAATCAAATACTTGTCTCGGCAGAAAACACAAACAGGCACTAGGGTTCCACCGGCGTGCGGCCATGAGCTCTAGGCTCACCAAATCATCGCACCCTCTCTGTCAACTCTGCCCAAGCACACAGCATTCGATGTCTAATTAATATACCACTATGTCGGAACACATCCGATCATAGTACTCATTGGTCTGATGTTCAAGCGTATGTCACAAGCCAGCCTCAATCCAACACAATCTCTATTCTCAAATCCATCTCGAGGCATCGGCTGTTCATCTCTTCCTGATAGATACCTACGTATCGTCCTCATCTCACCTTTATTCCCACTTCCAAACTCTGTCATCTCACCAACTATGCTAAGGGATCCTTCAACAGTCTAACCATACGATTCTCTTCTGTTCCCAGTTTAGCATAATCAGTAAGGAAATTCACTCCAATGACAACCAGGCCTCGGTCCAACTGCCCCACGGTCGTCCCAATCACCTCCATTATCTTGATCATCCTTTCGCTACTCGATCTGTCTCATCTTGGCTACTCACCTGTCACATCACTAGACGTGACACCAAGAATCATCTGATCTCCAAGTCAATCCAATTTGACATCACTGTCGACTCCTTCCCCATCAATCCACATGAGGAATGTTGAAGATGATGACATCAAAGTTCATCCCATGTTATCCTCCAGCATCCAGCACGATCTGCCAAAGAGTAGAAAATTAGAAGCCTCTTTCACCGGCCTCTACGTCGAGAGTAGTTGCAACCATGTTGGAAGCATACTCAACTGCTTCTATTCCTGAGCTAGAAGTCCTTCTACTCCGACTAAGAGTATTCTATGATAATTACTGTAATGCTTAATCTTTCCTTCAGGATTAAACACTTCCAGTGATCTCTACGGCTTCTTCCCTTGTCGTTCACGCCTGTAACCTAATTCGCATGTCCCAATCCTTATGGGATCCAAATCCAGCACCTAACACTCGTACCGTCCGTTCAAAACGATCTCGGGTACCTGTCACCTCTCCAGGTAAAGCGTATATCCTGCATCGAGCCACTCGGGACCCTCCCTATCCCGCTGAGTGCCCACTGAACTCGTACGGCCACGACGCTATGGCACGACTACCAACTCGGTCACATCAACTCACTCGGACATCATCCACATGTCTGCAACAATCCAATTCGCCTATCCGTTTATGCACATCCAAGAAGATGCCAATACATCCTAATCTGATGTGCCACCCAACTAAAGAGTCACAACAGGCTCCTACCGTGATCTGCAGACAGTACTCGCGTTGTCCATTCTTTCCGACCAACGACAACTGTCGATAACTATTGTAGTGACCTATTCTATTTCTCACTATCAGGTTCTCCTCAAACTAGCGTACATGACACTCAAGAGGTATGGTCAACCGCAGTCAGCCAACCATCTCCACACAATTTCCAAGACAAATCTATATTATCCGACAAATCCTTCTCGTCGCGTAATGGTAGAACCTTACCATGAGCACATCACAACTGAGCTATCCTCAGCTCGTGGCTCATCGTCTCTTCTCGTTAACGTCATCACATCACCGCCACGCGGAGTGTAAATCAAATCAATCCGATGACCCTGCTTAAACTGAGCAATCACCATTTCTCTCTGTTACCTCACAAAGGTATCATGGCATATTGGCTAACGCCTGAAGCTCATCTTCTTCTATAATCACACTCGGTCGTGACCGAGCCACTCCCGAAACCACTGCTCGTACCGTGCGTCATCCACGCACCCTCGTATCCTCGTCACGATAACCTGAGTTTATCCAACTCGATATGACTCAACTACGTCCATCGATAGCGACGTCTGCCACAACCTTGTGCAGACCGAACACAAAAACACTCTACTATCGAGACTCCAAAACTACGCGGTTAACTCACTACGGCACTAACTGGTCACCACACAACATCCACCAATCGGTCCACCTCGGAATCCGATAGACAAGTACCGCTCTCCTGGTCACTCGTCCAACCAATCGCCAACTAGGGTTACCACAACCCGGCTGCTCGCTGCAGCATGTCCATCTCGAGTGATCCCTCACCTCGACTCTGAAGGATTGTCGTACTCCGATACTGGTATCCCAACAACCAGTAACCACAACCTGAGGACCTTGTCTCCTCGTGACTCTACGACGTCCAACCGCTAGCCTCCACAAGAACTTGGACCAAATCTGTGCCTAAAGCTGCACTACTGCTACACGTCGTAATCGTATCCTGCCACGTGCACGACAAATACTCTGGGCATCTTTTACCGGTCAACAACCCTTCGGGATTCGACACCTCTAAACGTGGCATCTCATGTAAAATAGGATTGACGGTCCTATTCCAACCAGCCTCAACGAAAGTCCTCGCGTGTCTGACTGCCGCGGGCAGCACAATCTCGATCCTTGCTGTTCTATCGTGGATGATCCCAACGTCCGACCTCCACGGATTTCACTATGCTCATTTCCATGTCCATTATGATGCCTCAGCGGTCCCGACTCTCAGGTCGTCCTATTGCGTCTGCTTATCCACTAGATCCTATCCCAGTAACTATGCGGCTCTAAGCCATCAAATTCGCATGAATAACGATCCTACTTGGGATCCAACCTCCTCGAAACACGCGACATGCATAGCATCCTCTGCCAAACTGACCTCACACGAGTGCATCGTGTGTCAAATGTACACGAACTAGTATCGATTCGACCGAATCCTCGTACTAGTACCCTAACTATCAGGTTGCTGATAGGCTGTTACGGCTGGAGAGACACCAACTTGACAGGACCCGTACCAAATCCCTCGGGATTAGCGTGGGACGTGCCTGCTCCTGTCTGACACGAAGTGTCAGACCAGGAATATTTTTGTCTTTTGCCCAACTGGAGCTATCAGAGGGCGCCAGGATTCGAAGGAGGAATGCGATGTCTCGTCTCTGATACAGCCGCATCCGCGATCAACCTAAAGGGCATTCAAAATACAAAAGCTATGAATGGACAAAATAATTATTTTATAAAAACATTTCATAAAAGACCTTTATGTCATTCATTAAAAACATATGCATGCATTCAAAAACCATTTCTAGGGTTCATGCCCGGTCCCCATAAACCGTCATGAACCATAAAACCATTTGGGCCTTGGCCCGAAATGTTAGGGCCCACCCCTAATCCCCCGGGATTAAGGGCTAAACCCTACTCCCGTCTAACTTACGCATGACACGAAGGTTAAACAGACGTCCAACCTCCATGTGACACGTAAGTCGGACAAGGGATTGTCGATCGGACCATCCTCAAAGTATCCAGACTTCCCAGAGTGCGTCGAAACTACTGTGGATCGCGGGTGTGATGTCTCTGTCACTCTCGACCAACAACCCGCACCGCAACAACCTGGAGGGTATCGAAAACACAAAAAGACTGTGAGTGGACAAAAATAAAGAATAAGTTTAAAACAGTGCATAAAACAAATACATTTATACCCTCTGTTTCAAAAGCCAATGGATGCATATCAAATTCATGTTCATAACAATCATTTTATATTCCGGTTAAGCAAACTAAACACAGTTTCTTTTTCTCAAATCCTGGGCCTCAGCCCAAATCATCGAAAACCATTATCGAAAACGATCATTCTCAATCCCAGTGAAAACCAAAACATATTGAACCATATTTTCTATCCATCGAACCTGCTGGATCTATCTGAGTCTTTAAACTCCCGGTTCTTTAAACTCTATCCAGGCCTCAATATAATCCGAGTCTTTAAACTCCCGAGTCTTTAAACTCGACAGGCCTACGGGGGAAAATATCAATATCCGAGTCTTTAAACTCCCGAGTCTTTAAACCCAATCCGGGCCCGTCCCCCGTCAATCATATCCGGATCTTTAAACCCAATAACCAGATCCAGCAAATCCAATCCAAAACCGTTTGAAAGCATTTTCCATTTCCGAATCTGAATCTGCAATCTCATCAGGATCCCGAATCCAAACCCAGAACTCATATCCATCTCCTTTCCAGATCCGAGTCTGCAACCATCATTCCGTAAGCCGGCATCCGGAATAATCATTCCAAAACCAAACCCGGAATCCACTTCCAAGTCCCAAATCGAATCCCGAATCGTCATCTGGAATTCCGATTCAAAACCCGAAATCATGTTTCTCAAAACCACTTTTTGAACTGGGCTTCAAGCCCGAAAACACTTTTCCAAAACACTTTTCCGAAATCCATTTTCAATCATTAATATTAAATCATATTTCAAATCACGAAATCGAATCATTAAAACCAGGTTCAAATCACAATATCCATCGAAATCTCGTAAAACGTGAAATTTCGTAATTTCCTCAAAAAACGTGCAAAACCGTAAAACATCAAGATCATAAAGCAAATCATAGAATCACGTATAGAAAACATGTAAAAACATATATGCATGCATCAAGAGTTATAAAACAAAGTCCACTCACAGACCATTTCGACATCGCCTCGATACGAGAGCACTTACGCTGTTCCCAGTCAGTTCGCTATCCTCGGCTTTCCCGAACCTGCTGAAATCCCATAAGGAGATCACTAACTACTTCACAAAGTCTTACTCAAGGCCCATAATTTTCCCGTATTTGTAACTATTTTTAACCGAGCCTTAAAACCTTCGGACAGCCCGAAACATATCGAGCTGATGTCCGATTGACTCGAAACCAGTGCCAAAATGTTCGTTACAACAAATACTTTAAAAGTCGTGTTGGAACCTTCCTCGAAAATCATACCACGCACCCACACTCGCCGCCCAAAGGGGCTGCGCGTGGGTCTCACGTGCGGCTACTGTTCATCTTCAACCCTGGGATAAACCAGTCCAGCTAGACCGGACCGGCGAGAGCGGTTCGACTATTGTTCTTGCTTCATTTCATCCCATTTTTAGTCCATTCAAATCGTCCTCTTAATTCTGACTAATCCAGACCACAAAATCACGAATTTAAGTCCTAATTGTACCTTCCCGTTCGAGTTTTCTCCCTTCAAAAATTGCTCATCTCTGTTTCCAAGTTCCAGGCCCCCTTTGCTCGTGGTTTCACGTCCAACTGGTCCCTTTTGATTTCCAAAATCACACCCAAAACAACAATTTAAGCATTAGCCATTCAATTCCAACTTGCCATGATCGAATTCATATGATCAAGTTACTGGTTTTGGGCCTTACCGTCCATCCCAGGTCCAAAATTCCATTCCAATGCGTTTGTCTCCTCCTCCTTCCCATATTTTGTTCACAAGTCAGCAGCACTTGATGAGGATTTGAAGAGATTGAATCCAGGGCCATGTTATCCTCTGTTTCTCCTAACCCGAAACCCACCGTCCACGGTGGCTTCACGGCCGCTCCACCACATTTTCACCTTCCCCTTATCACACTGATCACTCACTCACTATCACCAAGAGCTCACACATGATTCACTCACTTGAGAAATGGTCGATTGGTCTCTGTTTTTCCACAGTTAACCTCAAACCCGTGCAACCATCCAATCCTTTAAAAACTCAAGCTGAACGGTTTGGCACCTTCCACGGCCATCTAGAGAGGGCCAGGTGTCCTACTCTCTGTGGACTCATTTCCCCAAAGCAGCCACTTGTCCCATTATTTCTGGGCACAGGCCCCAAGGCCCCAAATGACCAGAATGTCCCTTGATGCCCAAATTACGATTTTACCCTTCACCGTTCTAGACCCATATCTCGTTCGTCTAACGTCCGATGAAGGCATGCCGCCTGTCGTTGTACTCAGGAAGACGAGATCTACCTAACGGTCCTCGGTTTACATGTAAAAACCTTGTCGTACAAAAAGTCAACAATTGCCCCTATTTTAACCAAATTACGAAAGTGTCTTCAACCTTCCTAACATCATAACTTCCTCCTCGGATGTCGAAATCGGGCGTGCCACCTGTCTACGAACTCGTGACGTCCCAAACTACGTCGCGATCATCGGTTAATGCCCAATTGACCGTCCGAACTAAAAGGCAACAATTTGCCCATTCTAAGGGCAAAATCATCATTCTGCGCCAAAAGTCTAACAGTAATGAACTAAACATCGATTAACTCAGCTAATCCATCACTAATCACTTTACTAATCCCGACTCCCGGGATGGGTCGTTACACAAAATCCTTAAATCAATACATGGGACCTCATCCAAAACCAAAACACGTGGGAACTCGTCCCAATCCATCTCATATGTGTCTCAGCCCAAAACCAATACATGTGGGTCTCAGCCCAACTCCATCTCAGTGAAAACTCATACACATATACATATATACATATATAATCCATCATAGGCACTTCTTGAAAAGATGCAAACGCTGGGCACACAGCCCTTAGGGAACACATACCTGATATATGTCACGATGTCTATATATATATATATATGTATGCACACTACTCGGGGTCTCACTCCGAGTCTTATCCCAGGAATTCTCCATCTAGGAGGCTCTATCTTCGGACCTAGTCTGATCATCTCTCCAGAATCTAGTCCGAGACCACCTCATAATGCCCACTCCTGAAACGGGATCCTTATGGGGATACCCACTCTGGTCTGTGGATCGTGACTCTCCAGGTCGACGTCTGGAGGAGACCAATCAATAGGCTCGTATAGAGGGTATATACATACTAGTATAAGAAAAACCATAAAACATAAAATCGGACTCACGCCCGATAGCATAAAGCAACTAGGCCTCCAGCCCGAACATAAGACTCAACAGGGCCTCTAACCCGATTTCACAGTAACTGGGCATCGAGCCCGAACTCGTAAATCAATAGGGCATCAAGCCCGATATCTCAGGGTCAGTCACGATCCTGATCATAGCGATGTGTGCAACCATCAATCCATAACCGCTCTCAATCCTGGTATGTCGTCGTGAACACATCACTGCTGCGACCATCTCGAGATCATGGTGCACACGTAGCCGATCGATCCTCTAAACCATCAACACTCTGAAGTCGAGCCTATAGTGGCTGCTCGACAACGAAATGTGCATCGTGACCTCTCAGGAAGGAACGCATCGCAATCCAGAGGCGAGCGTCACATCGTCTGTCACCATGCATACAGCACCCATCACGACCACAACTCAGACCCGTAGGTCATCAATAGGGCCTCATGCCCGAGTCAAAGACAAATGGAATTGGGTTTCATGCCCGGTTTTACCTTTTCAAAACTATTTCATGAAATCCGAAAACCTCGAAATACGTGCCAATACATAGACACACACAAAAATTGTAACGACCCCTCCCAAACTAGCGGGATTAATTAAGGATTAATGACAGATTAGCAAGGCTAATCGGAGATTAGACGAGGATTATCGGACGTTCGGTGTAAAATGACGATTTTTCCATTGGAATGGGCAAAACGTTGACTTTTCGTTCGAACGGTCAAATGGACTTTGACCGATGACCGTGACGTAGTTCGGGACGTCATTCCAAGGGCAAAATCTGATTGGCAAGATATTTTAGGTGGGTCCCATGGATGAGTGACAAGTGTCACTCATCCCATTTGTCCAAACCACTAAATTGTGGATCTAAGCTAATTAAATATTAATATATTTATTATTTTATAATTAACCCACCTAACACTCAATCTTAGCCCTCCATTTCACTTAATCTCTCAAATCCTCACCCTCCATTTCTCTTCTCTCATCTGATCAAACATCATCACTTCATTCATCTTCATCTTTGTTCATCCTCACAAAAACCCGAACCCCCACCCCCTCCCCTATATGCACATTTTCTTCATTTTCTTCAAACACCACCATCATCACCCTAGCTCAGTGGCGGACCCAGGAATTTTGCTCGAGGGGGTCAATATGTAAAATGTCAAAAATTTGGAAAGCAAAAATATCCTATAAAACTAAAGGATACTATTAAAATTCATAATTTATAAAATATTAAAAATTACAGTTGTCCACGACGACTTTTCTTGTCCTGAAAGCGTTGCATTATAGTTTCATTATCAATACAAACAAAAATATCCCTCTCGATGTAAACAACCAAACTATCACTCAACCATTGATCTCCCATTCTATTACGAAGTGGAGTCTTCACAATATTCATAGCTGAAAATGCTCTTTCCACTGAAGCGGTTGCAACTGGTAGCACTAAAGCGAGTGTAATAAGTAAATACACATACTTGTATACTCTATGTTTCCCTGTCTTGACCAGTTCCTTTGAAAGACTACTAATTCCTTTCAAACTACAAAATGCATTACTCATATGCATATCATGAATATAAACCCTAAGTTGGTCCTCAAGTATAAGGAGTTCTCGAGAACAAAATTCTTGAGGATAAAATTCAGCAAAACGAAGTAGTTTGTGTTTGTCAAATGCTGAGAAGGAATTATCTGGACTCAAACATGTCATACAAATAAGTAACTCAGTACTTACCTCATTAAAGCGATTTTTCAATTCTGAAAGCTGATAGTCAATGATATGAGCAAAGAGTTCCACACGATAATGATGACGGTTCGTGAGTTTTGAAGCTACACGTTTAGATTTTCCCGGAGCATAGAATGGATCATCCATATTGGGAACATCTATATCATGTTCATCACAAAAACATGAAACTTGATCAAGTAAAAGATCAAATTCATTATCTCTCATATATTGTAGTTGTTGCTTACTTGCTTGAACTAGAGACATGGCATTCACAATATCTTGATCTTTCCTTTGTAACGCTTGTGACAAGTCATTTGTAACTCCCAAAATAGATCTCATAAAAAAAAGATGAAAAACAAACTGAAAAGTTTGAATATCTTCAAATGATCTATTTGCTTCCTCTAAATGATCCTTCGAACCATCATCTATAATCAATTGAAGCACTTTTATCACAGATTTGAACATAGAAATGATGCTTACCAAAGTTCCATAATGCGAGTTCCAACGTGTATCACCTGAACGTTTGAGACTAGTTTCTTGATTTAAACCTCGTCCCGTTTCAAGACAATCATCTTCAAGAGCTTCCATAAGATCCTTTTGTAGTTGATCTCTAAGCAGATCACGGCGCTTACACGATACTCCAATAATATTAACAAGACTATTTACCTTTGTGAAAAATGTGGCAATATCGGCATGGCCTTTTGCTACCGCCACAAGAGCTAATTGAAGTTGATGTGCAAAACAATGAACATAGAAAGCATAAGGATTTTCTTTCAAAATTTTTGCTTTAAGGCCATTGAACTCACCTTTCATATTACTAGCTCCATCATAACCTTGCCCTCGTAGCATGGACATGCTCATGTTGGTTGTAGACAAAAATTTGTCGATAGCATCTTTCAATGTGTTAGAAGAGGTATCCGTAACATGTTGAACTCCAACAAATCTTTCAATTACATGTCCTCTTGTGTCCACATAACGAAATACCACAGCCATTTGCTCCTTTGTTGAACAATCACATGATTCGTCAACCATTATTGAAAAGAACTCACCATTATACCCTGAAATTCTTGTTTGGGGGAAATCGTCAACATTCATTTTGGGTTGACAAGGGCCCTTTAGTAAATAGGCTCTTCGAATTTCATCGCGGACGTTATAATCATAATCCAACATTCGAGGACGAAGACAAGGATCTCCCGGAAGGTTAGTTAAAATTGCATCCAACTCACTTTCTTTTGATGTTGAACTCTTTGGAACATTGGTAGTAGGATTTTGACATTGTCTCTTAAAATATCGTTCCATTAACTGTATAATAAACAAGAACATATAAAACATTTTAGATAACAAAATATATTCTAATAGACTAAAATAAATTTAAATAAACCACTAACCAACATGCTTCATTGGGTTCATGAGAAAAAGAATCTTCATATGTTTGTTGGGTTCATGGGAAAAAGAATCTTCATTCTAATATTCTTAATATGCTTGTATGCAATAAAGCATAATCCAAATGATCAACATCTCACCAATATTGTATGAAATAAATAATATGATTGCTTAGCCTAGACAAATTGCTGCAAACACAATCCAAACGATCGAACTTCCACTTCCACTCCTAACAAGCACAAACAACCAATTCAAAACTATTGCTTTCATTGAACCACCAAGAAGAATGCATATCCACAAGCCATAATAAACAGCCCTTAGAAAAATAAAAAAACCTTAGAAAAGGGAGAAAACTCAAACTCCCCCACAAGCACACAATCAGTAATAAACAGCCCACCCCTAGGCCTAGCTCATAGAAGAAATGAACCAAATGGGTCCCAAAATACACCAAAATATAGTCCCCATAACAACATGGGGAATCAGAAGCAGCTTGCATTCCCTCATTGCAATATTTGTGGCATCCCTACCCTATTGGTTGCAGCTGTTTATGTGACACAAGATTATAGTTGATTGCAGCTGTTGTATCAGGGGGGTACCATAACTACAGCGGCCAGTACTTCAGCAGAGGAAGACCCACAATTGTCAATTAGCAGCAGCAGCACGTGCAATTTGTTCTCAGGGAAGTGGATTTATGATGATAAATCTTATCCTCTGTACAAGAGAAAGAGTGCCCACATAATTTCCATTTTCCAACCAATGCATTTTGACAATTGTAAAGAAATGGCTGGTTTTTGAGCAGACCCAAACAGAAAGAATGAATTTGAAATGCATTACTTTTTCAGCCCTCGCCCTGCACCGTTCGCCAGCGGATGGACCCCATGAATATTGTGACAAATTTCTAAGACTACTAAGCCTACTAATTCCTCACCTACTAATCTACTATGGCCACCCAAACAGAAAAAGTAACAAATTCATTCTTTCTTACAATCACCAGCAGGGCAATCCGAACAATCTATGAAAATTTAGAGAAAGTATAATATAAAGAAAAAAGAGGCAGTAGCCGCAGTACCCTGATAGATAATGACGCCGAGAGACGGACGAAGTGATCTCTGTGTGGAATTGTCGAGTGAGCTCCGCCAAATTGATCTTTGTGCCTCTGCAAGTCTGGAGAGGGAGACGGAAAACACAGAGGGCGTGCGGGCTGCAGACCTCTCTTCAGATTTTTTTTTTAATAAAACGATGTCGTTTTATGTCGTTTAAAGCAAAAAAAAAAGACAAAAAAAACATAGAAGTCATCTTCCCCTGCCTCTTTTCTCAAAGGAATTTTCTCGAACACTTGGGGGGGGGGGCAATCTGGCGCAGAGGGGTGGGTCAAAATCTTCCTTACCTGAAGGTTTCTCCGGCGACGGAGGACATGGCGGGGGAAACCCGAAATCGTAGGTAAATATTCAAAAATCCAAGTTTCGGTTTTGTAGGTTTTTAGCTCATTCTAAGGATTGGGAAATATTTATGGGCACTCTAGGAAGCTAATGGGATTGTTTTCGTGGCTTGGGATAGCCTGGAATAGCCGTGAACGGCGGGGGAAGGTCCGGCTGCCATTGATGACGGATGAAGGTACGGTTATGGGCTTTTTGTTCCATTTTAATTAGCTAGAAAGGTTAGAAATGAGATTAGGAACATATTAGGATTAAAAGGAGATGAAATGGACCTAAAATGGACCCTGAATCGGTCCGAAAACCAGAGAAAACTGAGGTTGAAGACGGGTGAACAGTGTCGTGAACAGTAAACTGGTTCAACTGGAGGTTAGTGACGATGAACAGTATTTTGGACCTTCTAGGGGCGCATGAAGAGTAATTTGGGAATGTGTTCAACATACGAAATCATCTTTTCGATGTAACGAAGCCTTTTGGGACTGGTCTCGCGTCAGTCGGACATCGTTTCGATAGGTTTCGGGCTGTCCCAAGGTTTAGGGTCGGTTTAAAAATAGTTAAAAGTCGGGAAAATTACGGGGCTTTGGTAGGAGGTTAATAAGGTAGTTAGTAACCCTCTAAAGTGTTTTGGACAGGTTTGGGAATCCTGGATACGACGATTTGCCTAGAAAGGCGTACAGTGCGCATATCGAGGCAACAGCGCGGACGGTCTGTGAGTGGACTTTCTTTCTGAAATCGATGCATGCATAAATGTTTTATATTTTTTTTAATATGTGTTTTGGGATGCCTTGTAACGACCCGTCTCGGAAATTAGGGTAAGACCGTGTTTAAGATGAGATTAGTGAGTTTCATCGGTGGTTAGTTGGTGACAATAGGTTTGTTCGGGTAGAATGACGATTTTGCCCCTAGTTCGGGCAAATAGTTGAATTTTAGTTTGGGCTGTCAATTGGGTATTGACCGATGACCAGGACGTAGTATAGGACGTCACGAATCCGTAGACAGGTGGCACGCCCGATTCCGACATCCAAGGAGGAATTTATGATATTCGGAAGGTTGAGGGCATTATCGTAATTTGGGTAAAATAGGGGGAAAAGTTGACTTTTCGTACGAACGGGATTTTGTATTCCTGAATTTAACGACAGGCGGCACGTGTTCATCGGAGTTAGGATGAGTGAGATACGGGTCTAGAAAGGTAGTGGCAAATTTGTAATTTTGGGATCAAGAGGGGCAGTTTGGTCTTTTTGGTTGTTAAGCTGGTGCACCCGGATTTGGACACTTGTCCAGGGCAGAGAGGAGATTTTTGTGTGAGGCTTGAGGAATTGTGACACGTGGGGCTTGGCTAGAGGGTTCTAGTGAGTGCACGGGTGTGTTCAAAACCGAGCAGTGTGTGCCCGTGTGTGTGTTCGAACCAGAGAAGAACAGAAAACAGAGAGGGAGATTGTGGGAAAATTGGACGGTGGCCGTGGGTGCTGGTGTGTTCTAGTGAGGGAGTGAGTGACAAGAGATCAAAAGAGAGCTAGTGAGAAGGTTGAAAGGTGCAGTGGTTGTGTGTATGTGAATTTTGAGCTACGGGAAAACCAGAGAAAACAAAGAAGAGGTGAGGAGTTTTGGGTGGTGGTGCTGCCGTGTTCGAATAATCGAAGCTGGTGGAGGTGTCCAGAGAACGAAGGAGACTTAGAGGAGTTGTGTTGCCACGGTGGAGCTCACGGCGGCGGCCAGAGCATAGGTAATTCCTCTTCCTTTTTCAATTGCTCTGTTTTGGCCGTGAATCTCAAACCAAAAGTCGTGGCTTTTGGGAGTGAGTCGACGGTTTTGGTGAGTTGGGTAAGACTCAGTGAGGTTCTAGGAAGGGTTTAAGGTCGACATCGTGACGTGGGGTGACCTAGTTGATTGGATCGTGAAACAGGGGACTGGTTCGGGTTATTGTTCGAGCTTGAGTCGAGATGTCTGTGTGAGGCGAATGGGTAGCTTAGGACTGGACGATGAAGATGGTGAAGAGAGGGAGGAAAACGGTCCAGGCACGGCGGTGAACCGGGAATGACGGTTCAGACCGATTCATGTGAGGAATACGACGATGAACAGTGTTCCTGTGTGCAGGCGCGTGAGGCCCACCCGCAGCCACTATGGGCGGCGCGTGGGGCCGCGTGCGGCGGTTTCTGGCGAAGAGTCCAACTACGTTTTTGTTCTAAATGTTATAACAGATTCATTAGGATAGGTTTCGCGTTAATCGGACGTCAATTCGAAGTAGTTCTGCGAGGTTGAAGGCTTAGGGTTCTGGTTCGTTAAGTTTAGGACCCGGCGATTTTTGGGAAAAATTAGGTGCAGCTTCATAGATGTGTTAGTAACGTTCTTGGGTGATGGTTGACAGGTTCGAGATTTCCCGAGGAAGCTGAGGAACGTACGGGACGTTCGGGACGTAATTGAGGGCTCGGTAATGTGAGTGGACCCCTTCTCTAAATTCGAGCATGCATAACTTCTTTTAATTACTTGTTTTATGGTTTTTTATGTGATTTCATGATCGTGGAATATATGATGTTAGTTTTACATGATTGCACATTTTTCGAGGAATAAAGTAATTGGCACGTTTTACGAGAAATGTCGATTTCTGATTTTGATGCCAAGGTTTTGGGCTTTCAAACGATAAATGTTTTTCAATGATCATAAATGAGTTTTGGAACATGATTTGTTGATCAAGGATTTTCGGTTTCAAAATTGGATTTCGAGGATTGAGATTTGGTTTTAAAGTTGAAAAGTGGATTTCCGGATTTAAGTTCGGAATGACGGTTTTGGATGCCGGAAGGGCATCAGACCAGTGATTTCGGATTCGGGTTTGGATACGGATTTAGAAAAGGTTTTTAAATGGTTTTGGAATGGATTTGCTGGATCTGGATATTAGGTTTAAAGACCCGGATTATATTTGACGGGGGACGGGTCTGGATTGAGTTTAAGACTCGGGAGTTTAAAGACTCGGATATTATTAAGGCCTACATTGAGTTTAAAGACTCGGGAGTTTAAAGACTCGGATAAGTCCAGCAGGTTTGATCGGATAATGATTGGTTGAGACTTATGTTTTATGATACGGTTTTATGATGCTTATGATATGATTTCTATAACTATTTTTATTCTGTAAATGTTTTTATGATGATCTTTACGTGATTTATAATTGTTTTTAGTAACTGGGTTATGCATGTGATTTCAAAACGGAGGGCTAAAACCCTGGTTTTGTTATGAAATGGTTTTTGGAAATTCTTATGGTCCACTCATACCTTCTGTTTTAACTCCCTCCAAGTCGTGGAGCTAGCGCGACATTTTTACTTCGAGGCAGCGTCGGAAGCATAGAAGTTACGAGAGCGACCCCGGAGTACTTTAGATTTTCCGTTGTGCGTGTATTGAGTTTATCGGTTTTCTTTCATTTGTATTTGCTACTATGCTCTGTAAACTTTGACTTCGGGATATGTAACTTTTCTCCTGTGTCTGACTGTATTACTTTAGTAGTTTTCGTTGGTGTTGTGTCGGGGTGTCAGACGGGAGCAGGGTTTACCTCGATTTTCGGGGTGAAACCGGGGTGGGTCCTGACAATTGGTATCAGAGCATAGGTTTGTTGAGTTTGTCAGGTTTGTCGGTCTGTGAGTTTGTGTTGTGGTTGTCTGACTGTTTCTATGCCTCTTTCAGCGTGCGATTAACGATGCCTCCGAGACGTAGACCCTCTCCACGACCTGAAGACGAAGCAGCAAGAGGGACAGAGAGTGCTACGATTGAGCGAGCCCAGCAGCTCGGGGCTACTACTTTTAGTGGTGGGGCAGATCCTGAGGAAGCCCAGAGGTGGATCACGAGACTTGAGCAGATCTTTGTAGTGATGCATTGCCCACCGGAGGATCGAGTGCTACTGGCTACGTTCTTACTGGACGGTGCGGCGTACGAGTGGTGGTATACCCTCGAGTTGTCTGGCGGGATGCCCACACTGTGACCTGGGAGACGTTTCGGGAGAGGTTCTTAGACCAGTATTACCCTCGTTCTTTCTGAGATGCCAAGGAGGTTGAGTTTCTGCAGCTCCAACAGGGGAATCTGAATGTGGATAAGTAAGAACGGAAGTTTCAGACGTTGTCTCGGTTTGCTCCTGCGTTTGTGGCTACTGAAGCCGAGAAGTGTCGTAGGTTTGAGTTGGGCCTGCGAGGTGAGATTCGAGCCATAGTGACGGCTGGATCATTTACTACCCTCCGAGAGTTGTCGGATGCTGAGGTGAGGGTTGAGGCTAGCTTGTCGGTACGACGCCGGGAGCCATCCTTTTCTGGAGCTTCGAGTCAGAGGACACCGAAGAGAGGTAACTTCAGTGGAGCATCGTCGTCGGGTGATGATCGTTTCGGTAGACCTGGTAGTTTCCAGAGTTCAGGATTCCGTGGTTACCGAGCACAACCGACTCCGCAAGCTAGTGCAACGTCTGTTGCGTCAACGGGGAGACCGAGTGGTGGACCAGGTTGGGATGTTTGTTTCTACTGTGGGGAGCGAGGTCACTTCCAACGTGAGTGTCCACTGTTGTCACATGAAGGTGGTGTAGGTCGAGGATCGGCGGAGCCCGGACAGAGTACAGCGTCAGGGACAGCGAGCAATAGAGGAGGTGGTGGTGCCACTAGTAGTTCGAGGGGACGTGGTAGATCTTCAGGATCTCAATCCCGAGTGTTTTCGATGACTCAGCAGGAGGCTCAGTCAGCACCAGGTGCGGGGACAGGTACTTTTACTATCCTTAGTTGTGTTGTGTTTCTTGTTGGATCTTGGGGTAGAGTTAGGCCTTACCTTAGGTGACTTGTAGTGACGAGGTTACAGCTTACGGTGAGTTCCGTTGAAGAATGACGGAAGGAATAGGAAAGGAGTGACTATAACTGATCGATATGAGGTTATTGAAGAAGAGAACCCACAATCTAGGATTTGCCTTTAGGACTTTGTAGCTTTATCCGACCAGGTGGTCGAAATAGCAGCCGAGGGGCGTAAGGGAGTGAGCCGGTAGGTAGGATACCCTATGGATTAGTTGCTTCTGGGTTAGGATTCGAGTTGGTTTCGGAGGGTGTAGGTGGTGGTACGTGAGGATGTACTCTGTGCATTCTATTGGGTACTCTCTATGAGGTATTTTAAAATACCTCTGTTTTCTGTTCATAGAGTTTCCCTTGCGTACACCATGAAGTGTAACTGGTAGTTGAGGATGGTGCGAAATACCCAAGGTGGAGATGATAGACAGGAAACCCAGGAGAAGTTGATGTTGACCTGGTGTTGACTACCGGGCAGGAGACCCTAGGTGTCGGGAACTAGTTGTGGAATTTCGGGGACGAAATTCTTTTTAGGAGGGTAGGTTGTAACGACCCGTCCCGAAAATTAGGGTAAGACCGTGTTTAAGATGAGATTAGTGAGTTTCATCGGTGGTTAGTTGGTGACAATAGGTTCGTTCGGGTAGAATGACGATTTTGCCCCTAGTTCGGGCAAATAGTTGACTTTTAGTTCGAGCGGTCAATTGGGTATTGACCGATGACCAGGACGTAGTATAGGACGTCACGAATCCGTAGACAGGTGGCACGCACGATTCCGACATTCGAGGAGGAATTTATGATGTTCGGAAGGTTGAGGGCATTACCTTAATTTGGGTAAAATAGGGGGAAAAGTTGACTTTTTGTACGAACGGGATTTTATACGTTGACCGAGGACTGTTAGGTAGATCTCGTCGTCCTGAATTTAACGACAGGCGGCACGTGTTCATCGGAGTTAGGATGAGTGAGATACGGGTCTAGAAAGGTAGTGGAAAATTTGTAATTTTGGGATCAAGAGGGGCAGTTTGGTCTTTTTGGCTGTTGAGCTGGTGCACCCGGATTTGGACACTTGTCCAGGGCAGAGAGGAGATTTTTGTGTGAGGCTTGAGTGATTGTGACACATGGGGCTTGGCTAGAAGGTTCTAGTGAGTGCACGGGTGTGTTCAAAACCGTGCAGTGTGTGCCCGTGTGTGTTCGAACCAGAGAAGAACAGAAAACAGAGAGGGAGATTGGGGGAAAATTGGACGGTGGGCGTGGGTGCTGGTGTGTTCTAGTGTGGGAGTGAGTGACGAGAGATCAAAAGAGAGCTAGTGAGAAGGTTGAAAGGTGCAGTGGTTGTGTGTGTGTGCGTTGTGAGCTACGGGAAAACCAGAGAAAACAGAGAAGAGGTGAGGAGTTTTGGGTGAACGGTGCAGGCACGGCGGTGAACCGGGAACGCCAGTTCACACTGGTTCACGTGAGGAAGACGACGATGAACAGTGTTCCTGTGTGCAGGCACGTGAGGCCCACGTGCAGCCACTTTGGGCGACGCGTGAGGCCCTCGCGCAGCCACTTTGGGCGACGCGTGGGGGCCCGTGCGGCGGTTTCTGGCGAAGAGTCCAACTAGGTTTTTGTTCTAAATGTTATAACGGATCCATTAGGATAGGTTTCGGGTTAATCGGACGTCGATTCGAAGTAGTTCTGCGAGGTTGAAGGCTTAGGGTTCCGGTTCGTTACGTTTAGGACCCGGCGATTTTTGGGAAAAATTAGGTGCACCTTCATAGATGTGTTAGTAACGTTCTTGGGTGATGGTTGACAGGTTCGGGATTTCCCGAGGAAGCTGAGGAACGTACGGGACGTTCGGTACGTGATTGAGGGCTCGGTACTGTGAGTGGACCCCTTCTCTAAACTCGAGCATGCATAACTGCTTTTAATTACTTGTTTTATGGTTTTATATGTGATTTCATGATCGTGGAATATATGATGTTAGTTTTACATTTTGCACATTTTTCGAGAAATAAAGTAATTGGCACGTTTTACGAGAAATGTCGATTTCTGATTTTGATGCCAAGGTTTTGGGCTTTCAAACGATAAATGCTTTTCAATGATCATAAATGAGTTTTGGAACATGATTTGTTGATCAAGGATTTTCGGTTTTAAAATCGGATTTCGAGGATCGAGATTTGGTTTTAAAGTTGAAAAGTGGTTTTCCGGATTTGAGTTCGGAATGACGGTTTTGGATGCCGGAAGGGCATCAGACCAATGATTTCGGATTCGGGTTTGGATACAGATTTAGAAAAGGTTTTCAAATGGTTTTGGATTGGATTTGGTGGATCTGGATATTGGGATTAAAGACCCGGATTATATTTGACGGGGGACGGGCCCGGATTGAGTTTAATGACTCGGGAGTTTAAAGACTCAGATATTATTGAGGCCTGGATTGAGTTTAAAGACTCGGGAGTTTAAAGACTCGGATAGGTCCAGCAGGTTTGATCGGATAATGATTGGTTGAGACTTATGTTTTATGATAAAGTTTTATGATGCTTATGATTTGATTTCTATAACTGTTTTTATTCTGTAAATGTTTTTATGATGATCTTTACGTGATTTATAATTGTTTTTAGTAACTGGGTTATGCATGTGATTTCAAAACGGAGGGCTAAAACCCTGGTTTTGTTATGAAATGGTTTTTGGAAATTCTTATGGTCCACTCATACCTTATGTTTTAACTTGCCCTCCAGGTTGTGGAGCTAGCACGGGGTTTTGACGTCGAGGCAGCGTCAGAGGCATAGAAGTTACGAGAGTGACCCCGGAGTACTTTAGATTTTCCATTGTGCATGTATTGAGTTTATCGGTTTTCTTTCTTTTGTATTTGATACTATGCTCTGTAAACTTTGACTTCGGGATATGTAACTTTTCTCCTGCGTCTGACTGTGTTACTTTAGTAGTTTACGTTGGTGTTGTGTCGGGGTGTCAGACGGGAGCAGGGTTTACCTCGATTTTCGGCGTTAACCCGGGGTGGGTACTGACATGCCTTGAGTGCATTTTGGTGTGTGTTTATGTATGGGAACGTACTTCGAGGTTTTCGGGTTTTATACGTGCTTATACGCGCTTATGCTTTCGGTTTTCATGAAATGGTTTTGAAGAGTAAAACGACCCATTTGGTCTTTATTACTCGGGCATGAGACCCATTTGGATTTGGTTTTGACTCGGGCATGAAGCCTTATTGATGACCCGTAGGTCAGAGTCGTGGTCGCGACGGGTGCTATATGCACGGCGATGGACGACATGACGCTCGCCTCCTGATTGGGATGCGTTCCTTCCAGTGAGGTCACGATGCAAGTCCTATTGTCAAGCAGCCTCTGGAGGCTCAACTTCCGAGTGCTGACGGTTTAAAGGATCGATCGGCGACGTGTGCACCATAGTCCCGAGAGGGTCGGAGCAGTGATGTGTTCACGGCGACGTACCAGGATTGAGAGCGGTCCTGGATTGATGGTGGCACGCATCGCTATGATTCGAATCGTGACTGACCCTGAGATATCGGGCTCAATGCCCCGTTGATTCGAGTTCGGGCTCGATGCCCAGTTTATTGTGAAATCGTCCTAGAGGCCCTATTGAGTTTTATGTGTGGCCGGAAGGCCTAGTTGAATTGCGTTTTGGGCACGAGTCCCGTTTTTATATGGTTTTAGTATATTGGTATGTATATACCCTCCTTGTGAGCGTATTGATTGGTCTTCTCCAGCGTCGACCTGGAGAGTCACGATCCACAGACCAAAGTGGGTATCCCCATAGGGATCTCGTTTCAGGAGTGGAGGTTACTTATGATGTTGTGGTCCTGGACCAGATTCCGGAGAGATATGTGGACTAGATCCAGAGAGAGAGCTCGGACTAGATCCAGAGATTGAGCCTCCCAGATGGAGATTCCTGGGAGAAGACTCAGAGTGAGACCCCGAGTAGTGTGCACACTAGTATAGAGATGACATCATGACTACATCGGGGATGTGTTCCCTAGGGGCTGTGTGCCCCGAGATTGGCATCTTCTCCGGAAGTGCCTATGATGGGTTATATATGTATATATATATATATATGTGGATGAGTTTTCACTGAGATGGTGTTGGGCTGAGACCCTCGCGTATTTGGTTTTGGGCTGAGACCCATAAGAGATGGTTTTGGGACGAGTTCCCACGTGCTTTGGTTTGGGCGGAGGTCCCATGTGTTGTTTCACTGATTTCGGGCTAAGGCCCAAATGGTTTGATGGTTCATGACGGTTTAGGGGAACCGGGCATGAACCCTAGAAATGGTTTTCTAATGCATGCATATGTTTTTAATGAAGGGCATAAAGGTCTTTTATGAAATCTTTTAATAAAATATTTGTTTTGTCCACTCACAGCTTTTATGTTTTGAATGCCCTTCAGGTTGATCGCGGATGTGGCTATAGCAGAGACGAGACGTCGCATTCCTCCTTCGGATCCTGGCGTACTCTGATAGCCCCGGTTGGGCAAAAGACGATAATATCCCTGGTCGTCCCACACTAATCCCAAGGGATTTGGGGCGGGTCCTGTCAAAAATGCACTCAAGGCATCCCAAAACACATATTAAAACATATATAAAACATTTATGCATGTATCGATTCATAAAAAAAAGTCCACTCACAGATCGTCCGCGCTGACACCTTCCCAGGTCAACCGTCGTCTCCGGGGTTACCAAACCTGTTTAAATCACTTTAGAGGGTTACTAACTACTTAATTAACCCCTCACTAAAGCCCCCTAATTTTTCGAGATTTTTAACTATTTTTAAACACACTCTGAAACCTTTGGATTGCCCGAACTATATCGAAACGATATCCGATTGACTCGAAACATGTCCTAAAATGTTCGTTACATCGAATAGATGATTTCACTTGTAGTAACCACCCCCAAATTCCTCACCACGCACCCGTATGCGTCGCTTGAAGTGGTGCGTGTGGGAGCTACGCGCCTGCTAGAGTGTCGTCTCCTACCTCGGTCAGACTGAACCGAACCAGCCGGTCCGATTTTCTCTGCAATTCCGGTCTAACTAGACCGGCGTGACCATTTCTTTTTCGTCGAACCTCCGAATTTGACGTGCCCCCTGTCTACAAATTTTTATCGACTTGATCTACGTAGCGGGCCTCGGCTCTCGGCCATCTGACCTCCTGAGTCAAAAGTCAACTATTGGCCCTTTTTCAACCAAACTACCAAAATACCCCCAAACTTCCGAACATCATAAATTCTTCCTCGAATGTTGGAATCAAACGTGCCACCTGTCTATGAACTCGTGACGTCCCGAACTACATCACAGTCATCGGCCAAAGTCCATTTGAGCGCCTAAACGAAAAGTCAACGTTTCACACATTCTAGGGGCAAAACCGTCATTTCGCCCTGAACGACCGTTAGTCCTCATCTAATCTCCGATTAGTCTCGCTAATCCGTCTTTAATCTTTAATTAATTCCGCTAATTTGGGACGGGTAGTTACAATCTTCCCTCCTTCAAGAATTTCGTCCTCGAAATTCAAATTGACCCAATTTCCACACCCAACTATGGAAAGTCAATCGTGTCTCCGCACATGGCCACTCTCGTGTACAAGTACATGTCCGTCACTGCGCCGAGGAAAGGTCTGGGGCCCACTAAAAGCCAAAAAGGCTTCCGTCTCGTAAAACATGTAATAGTGCGTTCGAACTTCCGTGAACCGTATCTTCTTCGTCGAAAGTCTGAATTCGACGTGCCACTTATCTACAGATTCGTATCGTCGTGATGTACGTAATAGGCCTCGGTCCTCGGCCATCGGGACTCCCGAGTCAAAAGTCAACTGTTGGCCCCTTTTCAACCAAATTACCAAAATACCCCCAAACTTCCGAACATTAGAACTTCTTCCTCGAATTTCGGAATCGAACGTTCCACCTGTCTATGAACTCGTGACGTCTCGAACTACATGACAGTCATCGGCCAAAGTCCATTTGACCGCCTAAACAAAAAGTCAACATTTCACACATTCTAGGGGCAAAATCGTCATTTCGCCCTGAACGTCCGTTAATCCTCATCTAATCTCTGATTAGTCTCGCTAATCCGTCTTTAATCTTTAATTAATTCTGCTAATTCGAGACGGGTCGTTACAATTTTCCCTCCTTCAAGAATTTCGTCCTCGAAATTCAAATTGACCCAATTTCCACTCCCAACTGTGGAAATTCAATCGTGTCTCCGCACATGGCCACGCTCGTGTACAAGTACATGTCTGTCACTACGCCGAGGAAAGGTCTGGGGCCCACTAAATGCCAAAAGGCTTCCGTCTCGTAAAACAGGTAATAGTGCGTTCGAACTTCCGTGAACCGTATCTTCTCCGTCGAAAGTCTGAATTCGACGTGCCGCTTATCTACAAATTCGTATCGTCGTGATGTATGTAACAGGCCTCGGTCCTTGGCCATCGGTCCTCCCGAGTCAAAAGTCAACTCTTGGCCCCTTTTCAACCAAATTACCAAAATACCCCCAAACTTCCGAACATTAGAACTTCTTCCTCGAATTTCGGAATCGAACGTGCCACCTGTCTATGAACTCGTGACGTCCCAAACAACGTCACAATTTTCGACCAAAGTCCAATTGACCGCCTAAACGAAAAGTCAACGTTTCACACATTCTAGGGGCAAAACCGTCCTTTTGCCCTGATGGTCCGTTAATCCTCGTCTAATCCCCGATTAGTCTCGCTAATCCGTCTTTAATCTTTAATTAATGACACTAATTTGGGACGGGTCATTACATCGACTCTTGGGTCGTTATACAGTGTCTGCTAGTCCACTGGATCCTATCTCCAGTAACTATGCGACTCTAAGCCGTTGGATTTGAACGAAAATCGTTCCTACTCGGGATCTACTTCCTCGAAGTGCGCGGCATCCTATGCCAATCTAACCCTAATCCAACGCACCTCGTGCCAATCGTAATCTAACAAGAATTCGATTCCACTGAATCCTCCTACTCTTACCCTAAATATAAGGTTGATGACGGGCTGTTACCACTGTATAGACATCACATCCTCGACCTGCGCGTCGCTCTGAGAGCAAAACCCGCTCTAATACCACTTTGGTAGCAGAGTACCATGAGTATCATATGAGCCAACCTGGCTCTAATACCCCTGTCCGGACCTGTCCCAATCCCCCCCGTGGTTAACGCGGGACGCGCTTGATCCAGTCTGACACTCTGTGTCAGACTAGGAAAAATTTTGACTTTAGCCCGCTCGGGGCTTTAGAGAGCGCCAGGATCCGGAGGAGAAGTGTGATGTCTCGGTCTCTGCTACAGCCCACATCCGCGATCAACCTGAAATGCATTCAAAACATTAAAAGTTATGAGTGGAAAGAACAAAGAATTTATAAAAACATTTTCACAAAACGACAGATATTTATGCCCTTCACTAAAAAGCATGCATGCATTCGAAAACCATTTACCAAACCATTAGGGCCTTGGCCCAAAATCATCAATGAAACCAATCATAAGGGCCATTGCCCAAATCCATGTAGGACTCAGCCAAAAACCAGTATATATCTTATAATATATCACATAACATACAAATATAACATATTACCAATCATGTCACGGTTTCCAAAGCTACGTGCATGCTACCCGGGGTCTCAAATCCCAAGTCTCCCCAGGGTCCACCCAGGTCAATGTCCGCAAATCAATGACCCTCCCTAGGGGCGACTCCACTCAGTTAGTGCTCCATGACTACTCCGAGGTCCACCTAGGCCAACGACCCTCCCCGGAGAAGAAAATCCATAATAAAGGATGATATATGAAGAACCATTCGAAAATATTCTTAAAACCTTTGAAAGGATTCATACCCGGTCCCTATAAACTGTCATGAACCTAGAAATCCATTTATGGGTCCGCGACCCGAAATCATAAACGTAAAAAACCTAGGCCTCAAGCCCGAACTCATGACTCAACTGGGCATCGTGCCCGATATCTCAAGGTGAGTCACGATTCCAATCGTAGTGATGCGTGCAACCATCCGTTCAGGACCACTCTCAATCCTAGTATGTCGTCTTGAACAAATCAACTGACACGACCACCTCTAGATCATGGTGCACATATCACCGATCGATCTCCTGAACTGTCAGTACTCCAAAGTCGAGCCTGCAGTGGCTGCTCGACAACAGTACGTGCATCGTGACCTCTCTAGAGGAAAAACATCCCAGCCCGGAGGCGAGAGTCTTATTGTCCGTCACAGTGCACACACCACTCGTCGCGACCACAACTAAGACTCGTAGGTCATCAATAGGGCCATATGCCCGAGGCAAAACCAAATAGGTCTCATGCCCGAGTTTACCTTTTTCAAATCCAAAACCATTTCATTAAAACCGAAACCACAAACACGTATAAGCATCATATAAAATCGAAAAACACGAAATACGTGAAAATACGTAAACACACACAAATGCACTCATGGCATCACAAAACATATATTAAAACACATAATAAACATTTATGCATGCATCAATTTAGGAAACAAGGTCCACTCATACACTGTCTGAGTTGCCGCTTCGATATGCGTGACATACGTCCTTCCCAGGCCAATCACCGTCTCTAGGACTTCCAAACCTGTCCTAATCGTAATAAAGAGTTACTAACTACTTAAATAACACCTCACAAAAGCCTCGTAATTTTTCGGAATTTTTAGCTATTTTTAAACTCGATCCTAAACCTTCGGACACCCCAAACTATATCGAAACGATGTCCAATCGACTAGAAACCAGTCCCAAAATGTTCATTACATCGAATAGATGATTTCACAAGCTGGAACCATCCTCAAAAAGCGGCTCACGCGCCCTCACGCGCCTCCCAAAGAGGCTGCGTGTGGGAGCCACGCGCCCTGCATAATGCATCCCTGACTTCTAGCGGACCTGCTGGTCCAGTCCGTCTTTGCAACCCGGACCAACCGAACCGACGGAACCGGTTCCGGTTTATAACTCCTCCATTTTTCATCATTTTTCATCCATTCCAACTCCTACACGTTCCTAACTTAATTTCCTATCATCCTATGCCATTAAATCCAAGAAACCAAGCCTAAAATTTATTGGTTCTGAAAACCATTTTAACCCAAAACTTCCATTCCATGTTCAGGGCATCACCAAGGGCCCAAACTCAATCCTAAGGGTCCCACTAGGTTCCTAGAGTCCCTAAAGCCGTACTAGGAAGGTCGATTTGGTTCAACTTGGCCGAAAACCAAATTCGATGAGCAGACTTCCCAGCCGCCGTTCCAAGCTTGCTCAGCCGTCCCCAGCTGTCCTCAGCCTCCAAAACTTTCCATAACTATCCTACGAACCCGATATACACATCCTAATCAACAGATACCCTCCCCAACGTCGAAAACCCAAATTTGAAATTTTTAAATAATATAGGGGTTCGGGTTTTTACCTCTTTCCTGGGCCAACGCCGCTGTCCACGGAAGTCCTGTCCTCGCCCAACCACCAGCACGTCCTCAGCTTCCCTCTCTTCGCCTCAGCTTAATCAAATGGGGAAGGGTTTGGATTTGGGTTCATCAGGGTGGTAGTTCGAAGGGGTTCGGGTTTGGTTTGGACGAACACAGAAAATGGGGGTGTATGTGTCTTTGTAATAGGAGCAATGGATGGGTGACACTTGTCACTCATCCATTGGGCCACTTCAAAAGATCTGGGCTCAATTGAGGACAAAAGTCAACTTTTGTCTCGTAAAGCGTACCGTAGTGAATACTATCTCGGAACTACGTTGAACCGTAAATTTTTCGTCGAATGTCCGATTTCGACGTACCACCTGTCTTTGGACTCGTATCAACCCAATCTACGTAACGATCCTCGGTCGTCGGCCATCGGACCTCCCGGATCAAAAGTTAACTATTCACCCTAATTTAGGTGAAAAATCGTAATTTTGCATTGAACGTCCGTTCATCCTCGGCTAATCTCCAATTAGCCTCACTAATCCGTAATTAAGTCTTAATTAACCCCTAAGATCAGGGACTGGTCGTTACAACCTCCCCTCATTAAATAATTCCATCCTCAAAATTCAAGCCGACACAATTCCACAACCAAACTATGGAATCCAATCATGTCCCCACACACGGCCACTCTTGTGTAAAGGTACACGTCTGACACAGCCACACTTCAGCTCGTAATTCTCACTCATCCGGGGTGTTTATGGTATCCTAAATCGAATACTTGTCTCAGGAGAGAAAACACTTTGCATTGAAGGGTTCCCTTAATCATCCACGACTTGAGTCCCCGCTCACAACAAACACTTAACCCTAAAAACTCACTCCGTCTTAGTGACCAAGGCAGATCGTACACACTCTTCACATATCCAAGACAGAGCAATGCACCTGCACATATCCAACCTCCGTCTTGTCATATCACCAACTATTCCAAAATATTCTTCCATAGTCTTACAAGACGATTCTCCTCGTTATCGTCAACGTATCACCGCCACACGGAGTGCGAATCAAACCAATCCTAAGCCTTGCTCAAATCGAGCAATAGCCACTTATCTCAACTCGGGTCGGAAGGGCCCTACCTCCCTCGAACTCCTATGACTCTGGCACTCTCACACACCAGAAGATGAGCATTCCTTGAATGTCCACCGATTCTCAACAACCAACAACAGCTCCAGCGTCGATGGTGGTACCTACCATGAGCTTGTACCGACACAACCCACGTACAACACCACCGAGACTCCGAACCTAAGCAGTCAACTCACCTCGGAATCTGATCCATAAGTACCACTCTCTTGGCACTCGTTCGATCACTCGCCAACTAGGGTTATTTTGAACCCGGCTATTCCCTGCAGCACGTCCATCTCGTGTGATCCCTCATGCTCGACTCCGAAGAGTCATCACACTCTGGTACTGGTATCCTAACAACCAAGTAACCACTCTCTGAGGATATCGTCCGCTCATAACTCTACGGCTCCTAGGCACTGTCCTCCACAAGAACTCGGCCATACTCCGTGGCTATCTCTGCACAACAACTACATGCACAAACGCATCCTACCATGCCACACAACACTACTACGGGCATCTCCTGCGAGTCGACATCCCTCCAGGATTCGGCCAACTAAAACATGGCACCTCATGCCAAATAGGATCACGGTATCCTATTCCCAATAGTCTCAACTAGGGTCATTGTGCGCCTGACTGTTCCCAGCAGTATAATCTTCGTTCCTTGCAGTTCTAATGTGAACGGCCCTAACGTCCGACCTCCACTGGTTCCACTTTGCTCCCTTCCATGTCGTCCTGACCTCCCAACGGTCTTGACTCTCGGGGTCATCATACGGTGTTTTCTAGTCCACTAGATTCTATCTCCAGTAACTATGCGACTCTAAGCCGTTGGATTTGTGTGAAAATCATTCCAACTCGGGATCTACTTCCTCGAAGCACGCGGCATCCTATGCCAATCGAACCCTAATCCAATGCACCTCGTGCCAAACGTAATCTAACTAGGATTCGATTCCACTAAATCCTCCTACTCTTACCCTAACTATCAGGTTGATGACGAGCTGTTACCTCTGTAGAGACATCACATCCTCGACATGCGCGTCGCTCTGAGAGCAAAACCCGCTCTAATACCACTTTGGTATCAAAGTACCATGAGTATCATATGAGACAACCTGGCTCTGATACCCCATGTCAGGACCCGTCCCAATCCCCCCGTGATTAACGCGGGACACGCGTGATCCCGTCTGACACGGAGTGTCAGACTAGGGAAAATTTCGACTTTAGCCCGCTCGGGGCTTTAGAGAGTGCCAGGATACGGTGGAGGAGTGTGATGTCTCGGTCTCTGCTACAGCCAGCATTCGCGATCAACATGAAGGGCATTCAAAACATTAAAAGTTGTGAGTGGATAAAACAAAGAAATTATAAAAACATTTTCACAAAATGATAGATATTTATGCCCTTCACTAAAAAGCATGCATGCATTCAAAAACCATTTACGAAACCATTAGGGCCTTGGCCCAAAATCGTCAATGAAACCAATCATAGGGGCCACTGCCCAAATCCATGTGGGACTCAGCCAAAAACCTGTATATATCGTATAATATATATCACATAACATACAAATATAACATATAACCAATCCTGTCACGGTTTCCAAAGCTACGCGCATGCTACCCGAGGTCTCAAATCCCAAGTCTCCCCAGGGTCCACCCAGGTCAATGTCCGCAGATCAATGACCCTCCCTAGGGGTTATTATCCATAAGCCTTGCTGAGAGTAAAATAACCAACAAGGGCGACTCCACTCAGTTAGGGCTCCGTGACTACTCCGGGGTCCACCCAGGCCAACGACGCTCCCCGGAGGAGACAATCCATAATAAAGGATGATATATGAAGAACCATTCGAAAAAATTCTTAAAACCTTTCAAAGGATTCATGCCCGGTCCCCATAAATCGATGAACCCAGAAATCGATTTATGGGTCCCCGACCCAAAATCATAAACGTAAAACAGCTGGGCCTCAAGCCCGAACTCAAGACTCAACTGGGCATCGTGCCCGATATCTCAGGGTCAATCATGATTCCAATCGTAGTGATGCAAACAACCATCTATCCAGGACAGCTCTCAATTCTGGTATGTCGCCGTGAACAAATCAACTAACACGACCACCTCCAGATCATGGTGCACACATCACCGATCAATCTCTTGAACCGTCAGCACTTCAAAGTTGAGCCTCCAGTGGCTGCTCTACAACAGGACGTGCATCATGTCCTCTCAGAGGAAAAACATCCCAGCCCGCTGGCGAGAGTCGTATTGTCCGTCACAGTGCACACACCACTCGTCGCGACCACAACTAAGACTCGTAGGTCATCAATAGGGCCATATGCCCGAGACAAAACCAAATGGGTCTCATGCCCGAGTTTACCTTTTTCAAATCCAAAACCATTTCTTTAAAACCAAAACCAAAAACACATATAAGCATTACATAAAACCGAAAATCTTGAAATACGTACAAATACGTAAACACACACAAATGCGCTCATAGCATCGCAAAACATATATTAAAACACATAATAAACATTTATACATGCATCAATTTAGAAAACAAGGTCCACTAATAGACCGTTCGAGCTGCTACCCCGATATTCTTGCCATACGCTTACGACCTTCCCGGTCCAATCACCATCTTCCAGACTTCCAAACCTATCAAAATCGTAATAGAGGGTAACTAACTACTTAAATAACCCCTCACTAAAGCCCCATAATTTTCTGGAATTTTTAGCTATTTTTAAACCCGATACTAAACCTTCGGATACCCCAAACTATATCGAAACAATGTTCGATCGACTCGAAACCAGCCCCAAAATGTTCGTTACATCGAATAGATGATTTCACATGTTGGAACCATGCCCAAAAAGTATCTAATGAGCCCTCACGCACCGCCCAAAGGGGCTGCGCGTGGGAGCAACGCGCCCTGAATAGTGCATCCCTGACCTCCAGTGGACCAGCTAGTCTGGTCCGTCTTTGCAACCCGGTCCAGCCGAACCCGCGGAATCGGTTCGGATCCATAACTCCTCCATTTTTCATCATTTCCAACTCTTACACCTTCCTAACATCATTTCCTATCATCCTATGTCATTAAATCCAAGAAACCAAGCCTAAAACCTATTGGTTATGAAAACCATTTTAACCAAAAATTTCCATTCTATGTTCAGGGCATAACCAAGGGCCCAAACTCAATCCTAAGGGTCCCATTAAGTTCCTAGGGTCCCTAAAAACGTACTAGGAGCGTCAATTTGGTTCAACTTGGCCGGAAACCAAATTCGGTGGGTAGCCACCGAAAACATCCCAGCCGCCGTTCCGAGCTTGCTCAGCCGTCCTCATCCTCCAAAACTTTCCATAATCATCCTACCAACCCCTTAAACACATCCTAATCAATAGATACCCTCCCCAACGTCCAAAACCCAAATTTGAAATTTTGAAATAAGACAGGGGTTCGGGTTTTTACTTTTTCCCTAGACCAACGCTGTCGTCCACTGCGGTCCTGTCCTCGCCGAGCCACCAGCACGTCCTCAGCCTCCCTCTCTCGACCTCAGCTGAATCAAATGGGGAAGGGTTTGGATTTGGGTTCATTCAGGTAGTTGTTCGAAGGGGTTCGAGTTTCTTTTGGACGAACACAGAAAAAAGGGGGTGCATGTGTCTGTCTAATGGGAGTAATGGATGGGTGACACTTGTCACTCATCCATTGGGCCACTTCAAAAGATGTGGGCCCACTTGAGGACAAAAGTCTACTTTTGTCTCGTATAGCGTACCGTAGTGAATAGTACCTTAGAACTTCCTTGAACCGTAACTTTTCCATCGAATATCCGATTTCGACTTGCCACCGGTCTACGGACTCGTATCGACTCGATCTACGTAACGGTCCTCGTCCCTCTGCCATCGGACCACCCCGGTCAAAATTAAACTATTCGCCCTCATTTAGAGGTAAAATCATAATTTCTCCCTGAATGACCGTTCATTCTCGACTAATCTCCAATTAGCCTCGCTAATTCGTAATTAAGTTTTAATTATCCCCTAAGATCAGGGACGAGTCGTTACAACCTCCCCTCATTAAATAATTTCGTCCTCAAAATTCAAGCTCACACAATTCCACAACCAAACTGTGGAATCTGATCATGTCCCCGCACATGGCCACTCTCGTGTAAAGGTACACGTCCGACACAACCACACTTCGGCTCGTAATTCTCACTCATCCGTGGTGTTTATGGGATCCTAAATCGAATACTTGTCTCAGGAGAGAGAACATTCTACAGTGAAGGGTTCCTTTAGTCATCCACCACTTGAGTCCCCGCTCACAACAACCACTTAACCCTAAAAATTCACTCCGTCTTAGTGACAAAGATAGATCGTACATACTCTTCACATATCCAAGACAGGGCAATGCACCTGCACATATCCAACCTCTGTCTTGTCATCTCACCAACTATTCCAAAAAATTCTTCCACAGTCTTATAAGACGATTCTTCTCGTCATCGTCAACGTATCACGGCCACACGGAGTGCGAATCAAACCAATCCTTAGCCTTGCTCAAACCGAGCAATCGCCACTTATCTCAACTCGGGTCGAAAGGGCCCTGCCTCCCTCGTACTCATATGACTCTGGGTATGACTCTCTCGCTAATTCATACCAGAAGATGAGAGTTCCCGAACGTCCCACGATTCTCAACAACCAGCAACAGCTCCAGCCTCGATGGTGGTACCTACCGAGAGCTTGTACCGAGACAACCCACGTACAACATGTAACGACCCGTCCCGAGAGCCAGGATTAGCAAAGTGATTAGTAAAGGATTAGTGAGCCTAATTGGTGCTGCTGGTTGTGCAGCCGTGACGGGGAAGTAGGTGGTTAGACATATTGCAAAACAGGGGTTTTGGGTGGTTTTGTTTTGAGTTAAGGACGTTGAGAATTAGGCCGTGATGGAGTGTTTGGAGTAGGGGAATGGCTTGCTGGGTTGAGGACGAAGAGAACGGTGGAGAGAAGAGCAGAAATGGTGGCGGGACGGCGGAGAACCGGCCACGCTGGTTCGAGTTGCAGAGACCGGTCTGAACCGGGTCGATCAGAAGTTGCTGGTGACACTGTTCACGCGCGTGGGTTTCACGCGCAAGAGCTTCCAGACGGTCGTGGGGGCGCGTGAAGGGTAGTTTGGGGAAGTGTCCAACATGACTTTTAAGGTATTCGATGTAACGAATATTTTGGCGTTGGTTTCGAGTCAATCAGACATCGGCTCGATATGTTTCGGACTGTCCGAAGGTTTTAGACCTCAGTTAAAAATAGTAAAAACTACGGGAAAATTACGAGGTTTTAGTAGAAGCTTCATTAAGTAGTTAGTGACCTTTTTATGGGATTTGAACAGGTTTGGGAAAGCCGAGGCTAGCGGAATAGCCAGGAATGACGTAAGTACGCGCGTATCGAGGCGACGACGGAATGGTCTGTGAGTGGACTTTGCTTTCTAACTCTTGATGCATGCATATATGTTTTTATATGATTTCTATACTTGATTCTATGATTTGATTTATGATTGTGATAGTTTATGGTTGTTGCACGTTTTTCGAGGAAATGACGATTTTCACGTTTTACGAGGTTTTGATAACTTTCGTGATTTGAACTTGGTTTAATGAATTGATTTCGGGATTTGAAATACGATTTGATTTCAAAGAAAGTAAAAGGATTTCGGAAAAGTTTTTTCGGGCTTAAGGCCCAGTTCAAAAAGTGGTTTTTTGAGAAACGTGATTTCGAGTTTTTGAATCGAAATTCCGGATGACGATTCGGGATTCGATTTGGTACTTGAAAATGGATTCCCAGTTTGGGTTCAGAATGATTATTCCGGATGCCAGCTTACGGAATGATGGTTGCAGACTCGGATCTGGAAAGGAAATGGATATGAGTTCTGGATTTGGATATGGAAATGGAAAATGGTTTTCAAACGGTTTTGATTGGATTTGCTGGATCTAGTTATTGGGTTTAAAGACCCGGATTATATTTGACGGGGGACGGGCCCAGATTGAGTTTAAAAACTCGGGAGTTTGAAGACTCGGATATATTGATATTTCCCCCGTAGGCCTGTTAAGTTTAAAGACTCGGGAGTTTAAAGACTCGGATTATTGAGGCCTGGTTATTGAGTTTAAAGACTCGGATAGATCCAGCAGGTTCGATGGATGAGAATGTGGTTTCAAATGTGTTTTGGATTCACTGAGACTTGGTAATAATGGTTTTCTAAGGTTTTGGGCAGTGGCCCGGAGGAAATGGTTTTTGATAGTTTTGGGCTGAGGCCCGGGATTTGGAAAAAGGAAAATGTGTTTGGTTTTCGTACATGGTTTTATGACATGAAATTGATATGCATGCATTGGTTTTTACGCGGAGGGTATAATGTATGTGTTTTCTGATAACTGTTTTTGAACTTAAACTTTATTTTTGTCCACTCACAGTCTTTTCGTGTTTTCGATACCCTCCAGGTTGCTGCGGTGCGGGTTGTTGGTCAAGAGAGGCCGAGACATCACACGTACGAGCCACAGTAGACTCTGCGCACTCTGGGAAGTACGGAAGTTTCTGGACGGTCGGATCGGAACTCCCTTGTCTGATTTACATGTCACACGGGGGTTAGGCGTCTGTTTGGCCCTTGTGTCATGTGCAAGCCAGACGGGAGCGGGGTTTATCCCTTAATCCCGGGGGATTAGGGGTGGGCCCTGACACAACACCACTGAGACACCGAACCTAAGCGGTCAATTCACCGTGGGCACTAACCGTTCAACACACAACGTCCACCAATCAGTCCACCTCAGAATCCGATCCATAAGTACCAATCTCCTGGCACTCGTTCGATCACTCACCAACTAGGGTTATTTCGAACCCGGTTGTTCCCTGCAGCACGTCCAACTCGAATGATCCCTCGTGCTCGACTCCGAAGAGTCGTCACACTCCGGTACTAGTATCCAAACTGTCAGGACCCACCCCGGTTTCACTCCGGAACCCGAGGTAAATCCCGCTCCCGTCTGACTCCCCGACACAACACCTAAGGAACACTCACTCGACCCCAGTCAAACGCAGGAGTAATTATAAAATATCCCAAAAATCCTTATCGTTTACAGAGCATAGCACTACATTACAAGGAAAATAAAAACCGATAAAATACACGCACACAGAAACCTTCCAACTCTTCTAGGACCCCTCACGTCACTTCTATGCCTCAGACTCTGCCTCGACGTCAAGACCCCGCGCTAGCTCCACAACCTGGAGGGCATTTAAAACAGAAAATGTGAGTGGACCAAAAAGTACAAAAGTTCAAAAACCATTTTATAAGAAAACCGAGTTAAACCCTCCGTTTTGAAACCACATGCATAACCAACAATTATGAACACAGTTATAAAATAATCATTATAAACATCATAAGAAACAGAAACACTATAAAATATCTTAAGAAACCACAGCATGAGTATCAGAACCCGTATCAAAACCATAACCACCAAATCATCATTTTCTCGATCAAACCTGCTGGACCTATCCGAGTCTTTAAACTCCCGAGTCTTTAAACTCAATCCAGGCCTTATCATATCCGAGTCTTTAAACTCCCGAGTCTTTAAACTCAAGGCCTACGGGGGAAAATCAATATATATATATCCGAGTCTTTAAACTCCCGAGTCTTTAAACTCAATCCGGGTCTTTAAACCCAATCCGGCCGGTCCCCCGTCACATATATCCGGGTCTTTAAACCCAATATCCAGATCCAGCAAATCCAATCCCAAAACCATTTGAAAACCATTTACCAAATCCTCATCCAAATCCGAATCCGAAATCACTGGTCTGATGCCATTCCGGCATCCAGAACCGTCATTCCGAACCCAAATCCGGAAAATATCCATTTTCATACCAAAACCCCATGTAGTCACAAGTCACATTTCATAACCCATATATCATTATTAGAAAACCTTTATCGGTGGAAATCCCCACATGTGGCATCAAAATCCGAAAACCAACATTTTCTCGAAAACCGTGCCAAAATTGGCTTTTCCTCGAAAAACGTGCAAATATATAAAATCATCATTTCATATTCAATAAACATAGATTCATAAGTAAAACCATAAAACACATTTATAAAAACAGTTATGCATGATCGAGTTTAAGGAAAGGGTCCACTCACAGTACTGAGCCCTACTCGCGTCCCGAACGTCCAGCCCGTTCCTCGGCTTCCTCGGGAAATCCCGATCCTGTCAAACACCGTCCAATTACATCACTAATACGTCTACAGACACTCACTTAAATTCCCTCAAAAATCTCCGGACCAAAGACTTAAAACCCCGGAACCCTACACATTCACCCTCGCGGAACTATACTCAAATGACTTCCGATTAACCCGAAACCAACTCCATTAAACTCAACACAACTCCTAGACCAAAAGTCATGTTGACCGTTTTCCCACCGTTTTCCCATCCTCCGCAGCACGCGCCCCCACGCGCCGCCCAAAGTGGCTGCGCGTGGCCCTCACGCGCTGCTACAGTACCACCTCCTTCCTCGAGCAAACCGGGTTCAGTACAGTGGTCTGCACTCAGACCGGCGTACCTGGTTCTTCCTCCTCCGTCCACCAAAACGGTTCCTTTCTTCACCAACAGCATCGTCCAGGCCAACCCTATCGGTTCCCCAACTCCATTCACCTCGACACTGTCCCAATCCCCTCGACTGAACTCAAAACCAGACAGCCCTTCGACCCCTGTTTCACGACTCCTCCACTCCAGCCACCTCCCGTCACGGTGGTGACACAAGACGATCCCTAAAACCTCACTGAACCCAGACCAACCTTCCTATACCGTCGACACAACCCCAATCGTCACGACTTACCGTTCGAAGTTCACTGCCGAAACAGGGTAAACGAGACCCATCTTCGACTGAGCTCCGCCGTGTACAGCCCCGTCACGGCGACCACCCAAATCGACACCTAGGACCTCCCTGATCATTACCCTAACCTCCAATCCTCTCGACTCTCAGCCCAGGGTCACGACTTTCCAAATGAAACTCCACGGGAAAACAGAGCAGGAAGACTTACCCTTCGATTGCAGCTCCGCCGTGCGCACTGCCGCCTACCACGGTGGTCGTTGGACTCCCTGCAACCTCCTCAGCCTCTCCTAGTCTTGGTTTGAACCGCCTCACGGCGTCGCCACCACCAAACGTTCACAGCCTCCCTGTTTCCCCCAATTCTTCTCCTCACTTCCGCCGTGCCGCCGTGCACAATTGCACCTCCAATTCACGACCAGCAGTTCCTCCTTGCTTCACTGTCACTCTCCCAACTCACCAGTCACTCACCCTTGCACCCAGATCGGTCGATTTCCCCTCAAGCTCTCACTCTGTTTCTCTGTATATCGAAGGACCAGATTGCATAACACGGGTGCACCCCAATTAATTGGGCCGTGCACAGGATTCTACCAGAATCCTCTACACACATGCCATGTGTCACCATCCACTCCACACACTCCCACCTGGCCTAATCCCAGCCGTCCATTCCTTTCCTCTGTGCACAAATCCCAAGGTGCCACAATGACCAAAATACCCTCCTGTTTTACTCATTTTACGGTTTTACCGAAACTTCCTAGACCCGTAACTCTCGCCTCGTAAGTCCGATGAACACGTGCCGCCTGTCATCGAACTCAGGACGACAAGAACTATCTAACCATCCTAGGTCAACCTACCATAACCTGATTATTCAAAAAGTCAACTATTCCCCCTATTTTACCAAGATTACGATAATGCCCTCGACCTTCCGAACATCACAACTTCCTCCACGGATGTCGGAATCAGGCGTGCCACCTGCCTAAGGATTCATAACGTCCTCAACTACGTCCTGGTCACTGGTCAACTCCCATTTGACCACCCGAAATAAAAGTCAACATTTCTGCCCGACCCAGGGGCAAAATCGTCATTCTAAGTTCCCGGACCCCTCGGGACCACCTAACCCTTGATTAACCTTACTAATCACACCTTAATCACTCTAGAAATCCCAATTCTCGGGACGGGTTGTTACAATCTACCCACCTAAAAAGAATTTCGTCCCCGAAATTCCACAGCTAGTTCCCGACACCTAGGGTCTCCTAAGAAACAACCCCTCCTAGGTTTCCTGTCTATCATCTCCACCTTGGGTATTTCACACCATCCCCAACTACTGCTACCATGGCCAACCCTCTCTTAGTAACAACTGTCTGGTGTACGCAAGGGAAACTCTATGAACAGAAAACAAAGGTATTTTACCATACCTCATATGGAGTACTCGATAGAATTCACAGAGCACATCCGCGCGTACAACCACCGCACCTCCCTCGGCTGCTACGTCGGCCACTAACGGAATAAATCCACAAAGTCCTAAAGGCAAACTCTAGCTTGTGGGTTCTCTCCTTCAATAACCTCATATTGTTCAGTTATAGTCACTCCTAGACTCTACCCCGAAATCCAACAACCAAACCAACAGAACAACCAAAAGTAAAACAAGTACCTGTCCCTACATCTGGTATCGCCTGATCCTCCTGCTGAGTCATCGAGAACACCCGGGCCTGAGATCCCGACGCTCTACCACGTCCCCTCGAACTACTCGTGGCTGTGCCACCACCTCCTCTCGTACCTGCGGTCCCTGACGCTGTACTCTGCCCAGGCTCCGCTGCTCCTCTGCCTATACCACCTTCATGTGGCAACTGTGGACACTCACGTCGAAAATGACCTCGCTCCCCGCAGTAGAAACACACATTCCAGCCTGGTCCACTGCTCGGTCTCCCTGTAGACGCTACCGATGTCGCACTCGCTTGCGGAGTCGGCGGTACTCGATAACCCCAAAATCCTGAACTCTGGGCACTACCAGGCCTACCAAAATGATCATCGCCCGACGAGGACGATCCACCGAAGTTACCTCTTTTCGGTGTCCGCTGGCTCGAAGCTCCAGGAATAGAAGGTTCCCGGCGTCGCACCGGCAAACTAGCCTCAACTCGCACCGCAGCATCCGACAAATCTCGGAGGGTATCAAAAGATCCAGCCGTCACTACGGCTCGAATCTCACCTCGCAAACCCAACTCAAACCTACGGCACTTCTCGGCTTCAGTGGCCACAAAAGCAGGAGCAAACCGAGACAACATCTGGAACTTCCGTTCATACTCTGCCACTGTCATATTCCCCTGCTGGAGCTGCAGAAACTCCGCCTCCTTGGCATCCCGGAAAGAACGAGGATAATACTGCTCCAGAAACCGTTCCCTAAACGTCTCCCAGGTCACACTGTGAACATCCCAACCGGACAACTCGAGGGTATACCACCACTCGTACGCCGCACCATCCAGTAGAAAGGTAGCCAACAACACTCGCTCCCCCGGCGGACAATGCATCACTGCAAAAATCCGCTCCAGTCTAGTAATCCACCTCTGGGCTTCCTCAGGATCAGCCCCACCACTAAAAGTAGTAGCCCCGAGCCGCTGGGCTCGCTCAATCGTGGCACTCTCCGTCTCTCTGGCTACTTCTTCCGGTTGTGGAGAGGGTCTACGTCTCGGAGGCATCGTCAACCGCACGCTGAAAGAGGCATAGAAGTAGTCAAACAACTGAAACACAACCTCACAAACCGACAGACCCAACAAACTCGACAAACCTATGCTCTGATACCAATTGTCAGGACCCACCCCGGTTTCACTCCGGAACCCGAGGTAAATCCCGCTCCCGTCTGACTCCCCGACACAACACCTAAGGAACACTCACTCGACCCCAGTCAAACGCAGGAGTAATTATAAAATATCCCAAAAATCCTTATCGTTTACAGAGCATAGCACTACATTACAAGGAAAATAAAAACCGATAAAATACACGCACACAGAAACCTTCCAACTCTTCTAGGATCCCTCACGTCACTTCTATGCCTCAGACTCTGCCTCGACGTCAAGACCCCGCGCTAGCTCCACAACCTGGAGGGCATTTAAAACAGAAAATGTGAGTGGACCAAAAAGTACAAAAGTTCAAAAACCATTTTATAAGAAAACCGAGTTAAACCCTCCGTTTTGAAACCACATGCATAACCAACAATTATGAACACAGTTATAAAATAATCATTATAAACATCATAAGAAACAGAAACACTATAAAATATCTTAAGAAACCACAGCATGAGTATCAGAACCCGTATCAAAACCATAACCACCAAATCATCATTTTCTCGATCAAACCTGCTGGACCTATCCGAGTCTTTAAACTCCCGAGTCTTTAAACTCAATCCAGGCCTTATCATATCCGAGTCTTTAAACTCCCGAGTCTTTAAACTCAAGGCCTACGGGGGAAAATCAATATATATATATCCGAGTCTTTAAACTCCCGAGTCTTTAAACTCAATCCGGGTCTTTAAACCCAATCCGGCCGGTCCCCCGTCACATATATCCGGGTCTTTAAACCCAATATCCAGATCCAGCAAATCCAATCCCAAAACCATTTGAAAACCATTTACCAAATCCTCATCCAAATCCGAATCCGAAATCACTGGTCTGATGCCATTCCGGCATCCAGAACCGTCATTCCGAACCCAAATCCGGAAAATATCCATTTTCATACCAAAACCCCATGTAGTCACAAGTCACATTTCATAACCCATATATCATTATTAGAAAACCTTTATCGGTGGAAATCCCCACATGTGGCATCAAAATCCGAAAACTAACATTTTCTCGAAAACCGTGCCAAAACTGGCTTTTCCTCGAAAAACGTGCAAATATATAAAATCATCATTTCATATTCAATAAACATAGATTCATAAGTAAAACCATAAAACACATTTATAAAAACAGTTATGCATGATCGAGTTTAAGGAAAGGGTCCACTCACAGTACTGAGCCCTACTCGCGTCCCGAACGTCCAGCCCGTTCCTCGGCTTCCTCGGGAAATCCCGATCCTGTCAAACACCGTCCAATTACATCACTAATACGTCTACAGACACTCACTTAAATTCCCTCAAAAATCTCCGGACCAAAGACTTAAAACCCCGGAACCCTACACATTCACCCTCGCGGAACTATACTCAAATGACTTCCGATTAACCCGAAACCAACTCCATTAAACTCAACACAACTCCTAGACCAAAAGTCATGTTGACCGTTTTCCCACCGTTTTCCCATCCGCCGCCGCACGCGCCCCCACGCGCCGCCCAAAGTGGCTGCGCGTGGCCCTCACGTGCTGCTACAGTACCACCTCCTTCCTCGAGCAAACCGGGTTCAGTACAGTGGTCTGCACTCAGACCGGCGTACCTGGTTCTTCCTCCTCCGTCCACCAAAACGGTTCCTTTCTTCACCAATAGCATCGTCCAGGCCAACCCTATCGGTTCCCCAACTCCATTCACCTCGACACTGTCCCAATCCCCTCGACTGAACTCAAAACCAGACAGCCCTTCGACCCCTGTTTCACGACTCCTCCACTCCAGCCACCTCCCGTCACGGTGGTGACACAAGACGATCCCTAAAACCTCACTGAACCCAGACCAACCTTCCTATACCGTCGACACAACCCCAATCGTCACGACTTACCGTTCGAAGTTCACTGCCGAAACAGGGTAAACGAGACCCATCTTCGACTGAGCTCCGCCGTGTACAGCCCCGTCACGGCGACCACCCAAATCGACACCTAGGACCTCCCTGATCATTACCCTAACCTCCAATCCTCTCGACTCTCAGCCCAGGGTCACGACTTTCCAAATGAAACTCCACGGGAAAACAGAGCAGGAAGACTTACCCTTCGATTGCAGCTCCGCCGTGCGCACTGCCGCCTACCACGGTGGTCGTTGGACTCCCTGCAACCTCCTCAGCCTCTCCTAGTCTTGGTTTGAACCGCCTCACGGCGTCGCCACCACCAAACGTTCACAGCCTCCCTGTTTCCCCCAATTCTTCTCCTCACTTCCGCCGTGCCGCCGTGCACAATTGCACCTCCAATTCACGACCAGCAGTTCCTCCTTGCTTCACTGTCACTCTCCCAACTCACCAGTCACTCACCCTTGCACCCAGATCGGTCGATTTCCCCTCAAGCTCTCACTCTGTTTCTCTGTATATCGAAGGACCAGATTGCATAACACGGGTGCACCCCAATTAATTGGGCCGTGCACAGGATTCTACCAGAATCCTCTACACACATGCCATGTGTCACCATCCACTCCACACACTCCCACCTGGCCTAATCCCAGCCGTCCATTCCTTTCCTCTGTGCACAAATCCCAAGGTGCCACAATGACCAAAATACCCTCCTGTTTTACTCATTTTACGGTTTTACCGAAACTTCCTAGACCCGTAACTCTCGCCTCGTAAGTCCGATGAACACGTGCCGCCTGTCATCGAACTCAGGACGACAAGAACTATCTAACCATCCTAGGTCAACCTACCATAACCTGATTATTCAAAAAGTCAACTATTCCCCCTATTTTACCAAGATTACGATAACCTACCATAACCTACCATAACCTACCATCCTCGGCCATACTCCGTGCCTAACTCCGCACAACAACTACATGCGCAAACACATCCTACTTTGCCACACAACACTACTACGGGTATCTCCTGCCAGTCGACATCCCTCCAGGATTTGGCTCACTGAAAGATGGCACCTCATGCCAAATAGGATCTCGGGTTCATATTCCCAACAGCCTCAACTAGGGTCATCGTGCGCCTGACTGCTCCCAATAGTATAATCACTGTTCCTTGCAGTTCTATTATGAACGACCCTAACGTCTGACCTCCACTGGTTCCACTTTGCTCCCTTCCATGTCGTCCTGACCTCTCAACGGTCTCGACTCTCGGGTCGTCATACGGTGTCTTCTAGTCCACTGGATCCTATCTCCAGTAACTATGCGATTCTAAGCCGTTGGATTTGCATGAAAATCGATCCTACTCGAGATCTACTTCCTCGAAGCACACGACATCCTATGCCAATCGAACCCTAATCCAATGCACCTCGTGCCAAATGTAATCTTCCTAGGATTAGATTCCACTGAATCCTCTTACTCTTACCCTAACTATCAGGTTGATGACGAGCTGTTACCACTATAGAGACATCACATTCTTGACCTGCGAGTCGCTCTGAAAGTAAAACCCGCTCTGATACCACTTTGGTATCAGAGTACCATGAGTATCAAATGAGCCAACCTAGTTCTGATACTACTTGTCAGGACCCATCCCAATCCCACCGGGATTAACGCGGGATGTGCCTAATCCAGTCTGACACGGAGTGTCAGACAAAGGAAACTTTTGACTTTAGCCCGCTGAGGCTTTAGAGAGCGCCAAGATCCGGAGGAGAAGTGTGATGTCTCGGTCTCTACTACAGCATGCATCCACGATCAACCTGAAGGGCATTCAAACATTAAAAGCTGTGAGTGGACAAAACAAAGAATTTATAAAAACATTTTCACAAAGCTATGCGCGTGCTACCCGGGGTCTCAAATCCCAAGTCTCCCCAGGGTCCACCCAGGTCAATTTCCGCATATCAATGACCCTCCTTAGGGGTTATAATCCATAAGCCTTCCTGAGAGTAAGATATCCAACGGAGGAAACTCTACTCAGTACAATGAATACTCCGAGGTCCACCCAGGCCAACGACCCTCCCCAGAGGAAACAATCCATAATAAAGGATGGTATATGAAGAACCATTCGAAAACATTCTTAAAACCTTTGAAAGGATTCATGCCCGGTCCCCACAACCTAGAAATCCATTTATGGGTCCCCGACCCGAAATCATAAACGTAAAATAACTGAGCCTCAAGCCCGAACTCATGATTCAACTAGGCATCGTGCCCGATATCTGAGGGTCAGTCACGATTCCAATCGTAGTGATGTGTGCAACCATCCGTCCAGGACCGCTCTCAATTTTGGTATGTCGCCGTGAACGAATTAACCGATGCGACCACCTCTAGATCATGTTGCACACATCACCAATCGATCTCCGGAACCGTCAGCACTTCGAAGTCTAGCTTCCAGTGGCTGCTCGACAACAGGACGTGCATCGTGACCTCTCCGGAGGGAACGCATCCCAGTCCGGAGGCGAGCGTCGTATCGTCCGTCGTCTTGCACACACCACTCGTCACGACCACGACTAAGACCTGTAGGTAATCAATAGGGCCATATTCCCGAGACAAAACCAAATGGGTCTCATGCCCGAGTTTACTTTTTTCAAATCCAAAACCATTTCATTAAAACCGAAACCACAAACACGTATAAGCATAATATAAAACCGAAAGCCTTGAAATACGTGAAAATATGTATACGCACTCAAATGCACTCATGGCAAAACAAAACATATATTAAAACACATAATAAACATTTATGCATGCATCAATTTAGAAAATAAGGTCCACTCACAGACCATCCAAGCTGTAGCTTCGATACATGTGCCATACGCCCTCCCTGGCCAATCACCGTCTCCAGGACTTCCAAACCTTTCCAAATAATAATAGAGGATTACTGACTACTTAAATAACCCCTCACTAAAGCCTCAGAATTTTCTGGAATTTTTAGTAATTTTTTAACCCTTTCCTAAACCTTCGAACACCCTGAACTATATCGAAACGATGTCCGATCGACTCGAAACCAGTCCCAAAATGTTTGTTACATCGAATTGATGATTTCACATGTTGGAACCATCCCTAAAAAATGGCTCACGCGCCCTCACGCGCCGCCCAAAGAGGTTGCGCTTGGGAGCCACACGCCCTGCACATTGCATCCCTAACCTCCAGCGGACCGGCTGGTCCGGTCCGTCTCTGCAACCCGGTCTAACTGAACCGACAGAACCGGTTTGGGTCCATAATTCCTCCATTTTTCATCCTTTTTAATCCATTCCAACTCCTACACCTTCCTAACATCATTTCATATCATCCTAAGTCATTAAATCCAAGAAACCAAGCCTAAAACCTATTGGTTCTGAAAACCATTTTAACCCAAAACTTCCATTCTATGTTCAGGGCATAACCAAGGGCCCAAACTTAATCCTATGGGTCCCAATAGGTTCCTAGGGTCCCTAAAAAGGTACTAGGAGGATCGATTTGGTTCAACTTGGTCGGAAACCAAATTCGGTGGGCAGCCACCGAAAACTTCCCAACCCCCGTTCTGGGCTTGCTCAGCCTCCAAAACCTTCCATAACCATCCTACCAACCCCCTAAACACATCCTAATCAACATATACCCTCCCTAACGTCCAAAACCCAAATTTGAAATTTTGAAATAATACAGGGATTTGGGTTTTTACCTTTTCCCTAGGCCAACGCCACCGTCCACGGCGGTCCTGTCCTCGCCCAACCACCACCACGTCCTCAGCCTCCATTTCTTGGCCTCAGCTGAACCAAATGGGGAAGGGTTTGGATTTGGGGTCATCGGGGTGGTTGTTTGAAGGGGTTCAGGTTTGGTTCGGACGAACACGGAAAATGGGGGGTGCATGTGTCTGTGTAATGGGAGCAATGGATGGGCGACACTTATCACTCATCCATTGGGCCACTTCAAAAGATCTGGGCCGACTTATGGACAAAAGTCCACTTTTGTCTCGTAAAGCGTACCATTATGAATAGTACCTTGGAACTTCCTTGAACCGTAACTTTTCCATCGAATGTTTGATTTTGACATGCCACATGTCTACAGACTTGTATCGACCCAATCTATGTAACGGTCCTTGACCCTCGGTCATCGGACCTCCCGAGTCAAAAGTCAACTATTCGCCCTCGTTTAGGGGAAAATCGTAATTTCGCCCTGAATGTCCAATCCTCCTCGGCTAATCTCCAATTAGCCTCACTAATCCGTAATTAAGTCTTAATTAACCCATAAGATCAGGATGGGTCGTTACACTTCAAGAGCGCACCAAGATCGGTGGAGGAGTGTGATGTCTCGGTCTCTACTACAGCACGCATCCGTGATCAACCTGAAGGGCATTAAAACCATTAAATGATGTGAGTTGACGAAAAAATCAATAATTTAATAAAAACTTATTTCACAAGAAGACATTTATGCCCTTCACTAAAAAGCATGCATGCATTCGAAAACCAATAATCAAACCATTTACTTGGAGGCCTTAGCCTAAAACCATAAATCCAAGTATGTGGGAACTCAGCCCAAAATTGTAAATCCAATCATGTAGGCCACTGCCCAAAACCACCAACCCTGAAATACCATTTCATAAATCCAATAAATCTGAAATACAAATCCATAATCCAGTAAATCCATAAATCACTATCCAATCAACCACCGTTATATACCAATCCTCGGCATCCCAAATACTTGGCGTCCCAGACGTCATGTCACAATCCAAGCTACGTATGCTACACGGGGTCTCAACCCGAGTCAATCTCTGACATCCCAAATGTCTGACATCCCAGACGTCTAGAAATCCTGCTCCTGAGTCACTATACGGTATGGTCGCTCCGTGTAGTCACCCCTCGCAGGCAATGCGCCGTCACTACTCTAGTGTCCCAGACGACTGGAGGAGACAATCCATAGATATAACGATAGTATATGGAAAACATTTCATAAATCATCTTAAACCGTTCAAAGGGCCTATGCCCGGGATTTCTACAAAACCATCGTTAATTCACAAGTCCAATTTCTCAAATCTAAATCCAAGTGGGGTCTCCGAACCCGAAATCACATTTATAAACCACAAATAGGATTCATGCTTGATATTATAATCAACTGGACCTCTAGCCCGATCATGCAAACCAACTGGGCCCCCGACCCGATGCAGTACTCAAATTCAAATCCTTTTTATCCAAATCCATTTATCCAAAGCGATTTATGGGTCCTCGACCCGAAATCATATTCATCAAACACAATTGGGCCTCATGCTCGATTTCGTAAACTAATTGGGCCCCTGGCCCTATAATATAACTCAAATGGACTTCATGTTTGAGGATTTCCAAAACAAATATGTCTCATGCCCGAGTTCATCTTTCCAATTCCAAAACCATTTCATCAAAACCATCACCGAAACCACAAGCACGTAAAACTACAGTATAAAACCATAAACCTCGATATACGTGCAAATACAAAAATTATCTCGAAATACATGCAAATATGTAAATCACCAATACCACAATCATCATTATAGAATCACATATATAAAACATATAAAACAGTTATGCATGCATCACTATTTAGAAAACAATGTCCACTCATAGACCGTCCTAACTGCCGCCTCGATACGTGTGCCACAAGCATCCCCGGCTAAATCACCATCACCGGAACAGCTAGACCTGTCCAAATCACACCTGAAGGTCACTAACTACCTCAAATAGGCTAACATTGAATCCCCCAATTTTTTGGGGTTTTTAAACGTATTTAACATAGAACCTAAACCTTCGGACACTCAAAACTACCCCGAAATGATGTGTGATCAACTTGAAACTTGTGCCAATAGGTTCATATTATCAAGAACATTAAAAGATATGTTGAACACTTCGCCAAAAATTCCCCCACGCGTCCTCACACGCCGCCAGAAGCGGCTACCCGTGAAGCCCACATTCCTGCACAGTCGTCCCTGTCCTCGCGTCGAACCTGGTCCAAACCGATTCACTGTAATTCCGGTTCGACCAGACCGGCAAGACTGATTCACCCCTATTTCTCCATCCTTTTTCAACCTTTTTAATTCCTATCTCCTTGTCCCATCATTTGCAATCGATCTATCTACTAAAAACATAGAAATCAGTCCTTAAACTCACCTTCCCGATCAGAAAACAAACGGCCAAGCTTCCTCCCCTATTTCCAGCCACCACAGCCCACCTCTAACCTCGAACTTAATCCCAAACAGCTCATAGGTTCACCAGAAACCATTCCCTATCGTTAGAATTGATTAAAAACCCTTAAAACTAAATTTTCAATTTTTGAACATAAACTCACCGGCTCGGTTTCCCCTCGGCCACCGTCCATGATAGTCGACGCCGATAGCACCATCATCACCGTCTGCCTTCACTCTCCAACTTTCATTCACGGCCTCAGCTCGTTAGATGAGTTATAGAGGGCGTTATATAGGAAGGGGTTCACGGTTTTCGGTTCTCCTCCGCTGTGGCCCCCGCCGTGGCTCAGGCTATCCCTTAGCCTCACCGTTCTCAGTCCTTCACTCACGGTCTCTCAGTGATCACAGAAGATGATAGGGCAAAAAGTTGGTGAGTGCTGGTGTGTTTGTTTAGGAAGAAGGAAATGGTGCACAGGTTTGGAGGAATACCAGAGATGATGAATGTGAATTGATGATGATGAAGGGTGAGGATGAAAAGGCTAAGAGAGATGGACGGTTAGGATTGTGAGATGAGTGTGTGAGTGCATTTAACAACAATTAAAAAATGGACCAATGAGAAACAAGATCAACAATTTAGTGGAGGTGACCAAGGGCCCCGCCTTAATTAATCAGCCGATCAGATTTAATTATCATTTAATGCCAATCCCGAGACGTTAAATTTCCGATTTCGATCCCGCGACCATAACTTCTCCGTTTGACGTTCGATTTCGACGTGCCGCCTGTCTACGAACTCGTGACATCCCGATCTACGTCACGGTCATCGGTTTTCGTACGTTTGACTCCCCAAGTCAAAAGTCAACATTTTACCCAAATCTAGGGGCAAAAGGATCATTTTACACCGTCCGTCCGAATTCACTCAACTAATCCCCGATTAGTCATTCTAAATCCATAAGTAATTAATATTCCATCCCGATATTCGGGATGGGTCATTACAAGTGTAATGGACACTATGTCAACACCGTCCCTTACATCAAGCAAACAAGCGTAATGACTTATAAGCTTAAATCATCTACTTCCAACACAAACGTATACCCTAAACCATAATTAAAAAAAAAACCCTAAACCCTAAACCTAGACCTAGACCTAGACCTTCACCCTAAACCCTAAACCTAGGCCTAAACTCTAAACCCTAAACTTAGACCTCTAGACCCTAAACCTTAAACTCTAACCCCTAAACCCACACTTAAACCCTAAATCCACACCTAAACCATGAACCCACACCTAAACCCTACATCCAATAATCACACAAAACTGCACAACTCTCTGCCTAAATCTACACTCACACCCACAGCCACAGCTAACATCATAGCCCAATGCAATCACACAATCAACTCCAATCCAAAAAACCCTACCCTATATCCTAATTTCTATTCCAAACAGCCCAACCCAAGCCATTTATTCCAAAATACTCAACCCTAATCACCACACATTGTTAAAATCACACATTTCCACCAAAATATCACATATTATACTATCACTACTAGCCACTTTGAAAAAAGTTCACATATTATACACCCACTACCAGCCTTTTCTAAATCCACCGGCCATATTATAAAGCACAAGTAAGTGCCAAAAAATTAAACAAGTTCAATTTCAAAGCCTTTGACATACACCAACAAAACATTGAATCTCTTAAGTAAATAGGACAATTAACTTCCAAAACCATTTCAGTACAAAATTTCAAAATTTCAAAACTGAAACTTACCATATTGAGGTTTTTGTGCAATGGGTTTTTGAGGGATTGTCATCCTCAGTTTCGTCTAAGATTGAACTCGATGTGCTGCCCGATTGAAAACCCCCAACAACCTTTTACCCGATTGATTCAAGTTTTTGTCTATTCAATCTTCTCTACAAACTCTTCTCTACAAACTCTAGAAATTGCCCAGTCCCTAAGTTTGATGATGATGGCCTGTCTTTTCCACTTCGTTAAGGTGAGATCTACAAGTGTCGACCACTTTCTTGCAACCAATGTGCTAATATAAGCTCTCTAAACATTATTAGTAACAAAGACTAATTTTTGGTGCAACGGTCTCGACAGAATATAGAGATTTCTAAGATTTAGTAAATTGAGATTTCACGGTGGATTTGGAGAGCATTTTGGCTGATAAACAAAGAACTCAAATTAGGGAGATTTTTCACGGCTATCCCAAGTTTGAGTTCTCCCCATAAGAAACAAGCCACTTAAGTTGAAACCAACATTCATGCATCACACAGCAGTACTGTAAGTGAAAATGAGCGGCCGATATGCTAAAACCCTTACACTCGCCGACAACCCTAACTGAGACCCGAACCAGCTTGAAGGATTCCTCGTCATATCATTCCTCCGTCTCTCCCTCTCTTATTGTCGTTCTCGTGATTTCGCCGGCAGCCGCGAAGGGCGTTGAGTTCTCCGGTTCATGGGATCGCTTTCTCTTCTCGGCTGTCAGGTTTTTCATCCTACTTCGATTTTTCAATTTCTTTGACACTTTAAATGTCGTCTTCTTCGTGAGACTGCCTCAAAGTTGGAGCGCAGAGGCAGTGGGTGAGCAGAACTCTCAAACCCAGGCGCAAAAGCAACGGGGACTTAGAGGGGACGCAAAGGTAAGGCCAATTACTTATTAGTCAAGCACTTAGAGTTAGGGGGCAAAATGACATGTTAGAGATTTTAGGGGTCAAGATGGAAGCTTTAATGGAGGTTTTCACTATTTCAGGGGTTACGGTCGGGACTTTACTTGACCACCCTCGCCCCTTAATCTCAGAAGGCCAGAAAAGCCAACCAAGCTTAGCTTTCACATATGCTTTGAAATATAATTAACATGTCCAAAATCCTAACAATTGGCTTGGACGGTAGGAAAACAAGTCCATATTACCAATGAATGTATATTCTAGAAGACACTGGTTGCTAACTTAATAGCCGATAAAAAATATCAACTGGTTCGGTTCTTGAATTGGGACGGTTTGCTCTATCACTTGTGGTAGCTGGGTAGCTGGTTTAATTGTGCATGGCACCGGATAGAGTCCTTTCTATTCACATGTTTATATATATATATATATATATACACACACATACACACACAGGGAGGAGAAAGTGAAATGAATTGAGTGCGTTTCCAAAATCTGTTGGATAGTCAGCATTATTGGGTTTTTATGTCACACGACATGTTTTTTACTATGGATAGTTACTTTATTTCTTCTTACCGTACTGGAATGAGTTTTCCTAGGCCTATCAAGTTGATTTGGAAAAGTCATGTTTAAGATGGCCATGTTGTATAGTGTAGTTACTGGATTTTTGTCGTTGTCAGTAGTAATGTGTTGAAGTTCGTATTCTTCATGCGTTTATAAGTTAATCTTTTCTCTTATATTAGGTATTGCCCTTCCTCCTTTTTGATGTCTGTGTCTGATGGATTTCTCGATTTAAGTTTTAATTTATTAATTTGTGATCCTTTTTCTGTTCTTAATACGTTTATCATGGATTAGTTCCAAATATTTAATTATGTGCATAATTTGATATCTTCCTTCTTATATGACAATGAAAAGAATGGTTTTACTGAAATGTTCTTTTTGTTTATCACAGGGTAGGTTTCCCTTTTGAACTTCTACTTTTTGGGCACAAAGTCTTCTAATTGAGGCGAACAATACACACGATGGGGTGAAACCCAAGAATGCTTCTCATCTCATATTTACCACGAAAGGATCATGGTCAAGTGGTTTCTATTTTCTCAGGTTGGTGGCTTTCATTTCTTCTGGAAATGTCAGAAAGGATTTAATTATCAGCAAAAGCATGGTCTTGTAAATTTGAAATTGAAATGTATAAAAGATAGGGCATTGGATGCTGTTGTCACCGCTGAAAAGGATCTCAAACCTGCCTGCTTTCTTGTATCCATTATCTCCTCTTCACCTCAGTGTTGCCTCCCCATATATCATCTCTCTTGTCATCGTGGGCAACTCGGTCTTCCTCATGATCTGAAGCTCTCTACTTTTATTAGGAGATACCCATCTGTTTTTCTTGAGTCCTATGATTTTTGGGATGGAGGAGCTCGTGTCCCATGCTTTAGTTTGACTCCTGAAGCCCTACAGCTCCATCAAGAGGAAATCAATGTTCTTAACAAGAATAAGATGGATTTCATCAATAGGGTGCGAAAATTGCTCATGCTCACCCGGGGTTGGACCCTTCCTTTACAAACCCTTGATCAACTGAAATGGGACATTGGTTTGCCATATGATTACGAGCATTCAGTCATTTCCCATCTCCCCGAACTATTTTCTTTCATTCGTCTACCTGATAATCGGGTTGGCTTGAAGCTCTTATCCTGGGATGATGACCTCGCTGTCTCCCAGTTGCAGAAGAATTCTGCTAGACAACAGAAGGAAGAAGATGTAAGAAGTGGGTGTTTGGCTTTTCCCATTGGATTTACGAGGGGTTTTGGATTGAAGAGAAAATGCATGGAGTGGTTGAAAGAGTGGCAGACCCTCCCCTATACGTCTCCTTACTGTGATGCCTCCCATTTAGATCCTCGTACAGATGAATCTGAGAAGAGGATTGTAGGTGTCTTTCACGAGCTTCTTCATCTATCCATACACAAGAAAACTGAGCGCAAGAATGTGAGCAACCTTCGAAAACCGTTGGCCCTACCCCAGAAGTTCACTAAAGTGTTTGAGCGCCATCCAGGTATTTTCTACATTTCAAATAAGTGTGCCACTCAAACAGTCATTCTTAGGGAAGCCTATGACCAGCAACATCTATTGGAAAAAGACCCCACAGTTGAATTGAGAGACAAGTTTGCAAAGCTGTTGAGGCAAGGGCTTCTGGATAGAAGCAAAGGATTATACAAGAAGAATAAAGGTTATGGTGTTGGTGATGGTGATGGTGTACAAGTACAGGTAGAAGTGGATCCAAATGTTCTAGATGATGTTGGTAATAACCAATCCAGATCGGAAGGGGAATCAAAGAACAGTTTGTTTTGTGAGTATGACTCAGACTCGAACTCACTACATGAACAACCTCAGTTTCAGTTGTGAAGAGGGTTCATTGACACCATAACTTGGATCTCATGATCGATCATCGTGATGAGATTGTTAGCCTTTGATTTGAAGAAGATGTTGGTGTAGTAGTCAACATTGTTAGTGGATAATAATGGCTGGGTTGGAGATGAGTCTGCTGGTAGCATATGTGAGAAAAAGTTGAAAGGAAGATCACAATGAAATCTTCAAGTTTTTTAATTATTTTGAAGAATCCAACGCAACAGAACCGAACTGAGACACAAATCAACAGTTGAATATAAAATCAAGAAAGTTGTGTGATCGATCCAATGCTGGTTTGTGAAGTGGGTTTTGGCCAAGAAGTGACAACAATGAAGTTGAGAAGTGGGTTTTGCAAAGAAGGTATTTTCTTACAACGACCTGATGTTTTTTTTCTTCTTTCCTTTTTTTTTTGGTATAGCAAAATAGGGAGATATTTTGCCTTAAGAAAGTCTAATTTTAAGACCATTCCCTGTACGGTGGAGAGGAATACTATTGGACAATAGCACTAGCTAGGAATAGAGTAATGTACGATTATAGTTGAGTGAGTGATCAAAGGGTTATATAAGATATTTGAAAGAAAAACTACAGTTATATTATCTAGGATTGCTGAGGGCAGGAGGGTATATTTATTTTCTATGTGGAGAATGACAGTTGTACTAAGTTATTATATCAAGTGTTGTGTCTTGTCTGATATGCCTTGTTTAGGGAAAAAAAATTTCAAACATGCCCTTTTCCTCAAATACCAACCTAAGTTAAACTCCACTTCTACAAATTTTGTAAAAATGGCCCAACTTTATATTGAAAGGGCAAAAAACGCATCTTCCTCAGTCTCAGCGTTTCATTTGTTAAGAATTGTAAGAGAATCAGGAAGCGGGTACGACCAAAACCCACAAACCCAGCCTTCGCAATATTGGAGGCCTGGACGACAATTGAAGGAGCGGCCGCGATCTTGGACTCCTTGTCGTGATGATTGCCATTATCATCATCGTCATGGTGGTAGCAGCATTCTACGCCTTCACGTGTTTCAGACTTCCAAAATCCCTCGCTATTTTCTGGCCTTCTTCTTCCATAGGTTCGCTTTATTCTATCTAGTCTGCAATGTAATTCAATGATTTTTCTTATTTCTTATTATTGTTTTTAGCTAGAGTTTTCGATTTGTGTTATGATAAAGTAAACTATTGAGAACCAGGTGCAATTGTGGAGGACCATCCCCAGCGACGAGATAGCAGCGAAGGCGGCGCGATAGTGGGTCAAGGAACCCAAAATTGAAACCTAGAAGGCGGCTCGATCCTGGACTGCAGACTGAACCAGTGAACTTCGCCGGCTATATCGACACCATTACGGTTAATTCTCATTTTTCAATTAGTTTTGTAAGAGTGAATTAGGGATGCTATGGTTATGAAATGGGGTTGATGGGCTATGTAAGAATTGAAACGGGTGCTGATTTAGGTTAAGTTTTCATACAGTGATGTAAAGTGTGGTGGATTGCATGGTTTAGGTTTGATCTTTACATTGCATATTTGATGAAAGTGAACGAAATCACTTGGAAGTATTTTTATTTTGCATTATTTGAATGAATGAATTGTCAATTTGCCCCTCCAAATTTAATGGGTATTTGGAATTTGCAGTGAGAGGCTTTTCCGAAAGTGAGTTGTTTGAATTTACGACCTGTTGAATTTATGTCTTGGCACAAATCCAAATCCAAGTCCAAGTCCATAGCATTTCGTCAAAAACTGCAAATCCATAGCATTTCAATATTACACTAATATAGCTTTATAACACTTGTAAAATTGCCATGATGAAATGCTATAATTGATTACTCTCTTGTAGTGCTATATTTAGTTAGATAGGCAAAACTTAATTCAAAGGCTCTCCCACCTCCCTCTGTCCTTGTCCCACCTGCCTCCGCCCCTGTCAATCCTATCCCACCACCACCAACTGACTCCAACCCTAATCTTCCTTCTCTCATCACAATCAACAGTGTAGCCCAACTACCAGTTAAACTCACCGCCATCACCTTCTTCCCTTGGCGTGCTCAGTTCAACGCCCTTCATGGTTATAACCTAATGGGTTACATGGATGGCACTCATCCTTGCCCCCGCCACAGAAACTGCGCTATGCACCTTCTGGTTCCGTCAGGACCAGCTTATCCTCCATGCTATTCTAGCATCAGTGTCCCCCAGGTTATCACCCTCATCGCTGCTGCAACAACATCAGCAGATGTCTGTGCTCGCCTCACCTGTCTCTACGCAAGGCCAGAGCCCGTGTGCTTGGCCTCAATGAGCGGTTAACCCTCCTTCGACAGGGTTCTCGGCCTATCTCCGACTACCTCCGAGAAGTTTGCATACTTGCTAATGAACTCGCAGCCATTGACACACCTCTGTCCGATGATGATCTGCTCATCCATGTCCTCAATGGAGTTGGCCTCGAATTCAAAGACCTTGCCACTGTTGTGCGGTCCAGAGACACATCTATTTCCTTTGAGAATTTGCATGGCATGCTCGCTTGGCGTCACTACTGTGCAGTTTAGAGACACTTCTATTGTCTAGCCACGGATGGGCTCTACTCGTTTGGCTGCTGTTTCATGATGAATCAGCATGTCATGCAGATTCTCAAAGGAAACATATGTGTCTCTGGATCGCACAGCAACGACAAGGTCTTTGAATTCGGGGCCAACTCCATTGAGAACATGGAAGTGTAGATCATCATCAGACAGAGGTGTGTCAATGGCTATGAGTTCATCAGCAAGTATGTAAACTTCTTGGAGGTAGTCGGAGACATGTCAAGAATCATGTCAAAGGAGGGTTAACCGCTCCTTGAAGCCAAACACACAGGCTCTGGCCTTTCGTGTGTATATACGGGTGAGGCTAGCCCAAGCATCTGCTGATGTTTTTGCAGCAGCGAGGAAGGTGATAGGCTTCGGGGACATTGGTGCCAGAATGGCATAGAGGAGAAGCTGAACCTAGCAGAACCAGAAGGCGCGTAGCATAGTTTTTGTTGCAGGGGGTAGGGATGAGTGCCATAAACGTAACCCATTATGTCATAATCATAGAGGATGGCGTTGAACTGAGCACACCATGGGAAGAAGGTGGTGACAGTGGGTTTGATTGGGAGGTGGGATGCATCAATGATAATGATGAGAGAAGGAAGATTAGGGTTGGTAGTGGTGGGATGGAATTGACAGGGGCGAAGGCAGGTGTGATAGGGGCGGAGCTAGGTGGGACAACCATTGAATTAGGGTTTTTCCTAGGTTTTACTCAATGGAGCTTTAAAGCTCTGATACCATGTAATATGATAATTTATGTATTATTGAATTAACTAGAATTGTACAATAGTTCCCTATCTATAAACTCTAGGAAACTAAGGCAGGTATGTACATCTAGTTGAACTAGGAAGGAATTAAATAGATACAGTGTATACACTAGGAAAGAACCAGGGATGACTTTGTTGACTTAGGCCTAGCAGATCAGGGAGATTGTGTAACGACCCGTCCCAAATTCCATGATTAGATTAGTGACTAATCACGATTAGTGAGGCTAATCCGTGATTAGTAGAGCGAAATCGGGCGAGCGATGCGAAATGACCGTTTTGCCCCTGATGGTGGCAAAGCGTTGACTTTTTAATCGGGCGGTCAAATGGACTTTGACCGATGACCGTGACGTAGTTCGTGAGGTCACGAGTTCATAGACAGGTGGCACGTTCAATTCCGACGTTCGTGGAGGAAGTTATGACGTTCGGAAGTTTAGGGGCATTTTGGTAATTTGGGTGAATAGGAGGTCAAAAGTTGACTTTTTGACCGGGAGGTCCGATGGCCGAGGGCCGAAGACCGCTACGTAGATAAGGATGATACGAATCCATAGACAGGCGGCACACTGAAATCGGACTTCGAACGGGAGAGTTATGGGTCACGGAAGTTCGATTTCACTATGCACGAACTTCGAGACGGGGACGTTTCGACGAAATCTGATTGGGTGGATATTTTGGTGGGCCCCATGGATGAGTGACAAGTGTCACTCATCCCATTGCTTTGATCCCCCAAAATGTGGATCTATATAATAAAATAATATTATTTAATTAATTTTTTTAACCAAACCCACCCACCATTCAATCTTGTCCATCCATTTCAATTCATCCTTAAATCCACACCCTCCATTTCTCTTCTCTCATCAGCCATCCCTCTTCTCTGTTCTCCCTAAAGCCCGAAACCCATAACCCCATTTTCTTCATTTTTCTTCTTCTTCCTTCAAAAACCCGAAACCGCACCACCACACCTCCCCACCACGAGCCCATATGCCGTGTGTGACCATGAGAGAGTAATGAAGGACTGTGAGACGAAGGACGGCGGAGGACGCGGCGGTTCACGGCGGGAGGGGCTCGAACCCGTGAGGTAAGGAAATTTCAAAAATTCGAAATTGGGTTTTAATGGGTTTTTCTCGATTCCATTAATTGGGTGAGGTTCCTAGGACACCCAGGAGATGAATGGGATTGGTTTCGAGGCGTTAGACGGCCTGGAACAGCCGTGAACGGCGGAGGAAGTCACGGCCGCCATGGCTGGATTGAAGGTACGTGTTTTTTACGTTTTCCCTCCATTTTAATGTCATAGGACTGTAGGTTAGGGTTAGGGGATGAAAATGGGACAAACGGGAACGGTTTTGGTGGCCGGACGGCGGAGAACCGGCCGAGTCAAGCCGCGGGTCACGGCGACCCGGTTGCAGACATTCGGGTCGACCCGCGAGGAGGCAGGGATGACTGATGACGTCATCCTGATGACGTCATCATGTCAGATCTGACAATGTCAGACTGACATGTCAGACAGTGGGCCAATGGGAGCGTGACACGTGTCACTGTCAGGGGCTGTCAGTGATGACGTCATGCTGACGTCAGCGATGACGTCAGCAGGTACTGTAGCAGGCGCGTGGAGCCCACGCGCAGCCACTTCAGGCGGCGCGTGAGGGCGCGTGGCAGGGAATCTGGGGAAGGTTCCAACATGTGAAATCATCTATTCGATGTAACGAACATTTTGAGACTGGTTTCGTATCGATCGGACACCGTCTCGATATGTTTCGGGGCATCGGAAGGTTTAGGTTCGGGATTAAAAATAGTTAAAAATACGGGAAAATTACGGGGCTTTGGTAGGAGGTTAATTAAGTAGTTAGTAACCTTCTATTACGATTTGGACAGGTTTGGGAGTCCCGGTGACGGTGATCGGCTCGGGGAGCCGTATGGCACGCAAATCGAGGCGGCAGCTCGGACGGTCTGTGAGTGGACCTTGTTTTCTAAATTGGTGCATGCATAAATGTTTATTATATGTTTTATTACTTGTTTGATGATGCCATGGGTGCATTTGTATGTGGTTACGTATAAGCACGTATTTCGAGGTTTCGGCCTTATACGGTGCTTATACGGGTCTGTATTTCTTTATTGATTTAAATGAACTGAATTTGGATTTCAAAATGATAAACTCGGGTATGAGACCCATTTGGTTTTGTCTCGGGCATATGACCTCAGATTCCGGGCACGGTGCCCAGTTGGTGTCCTTTGTTCGGGTACGAGACCCAGTCACTTTACGGTTTTGATTTCAGGTCAGGGAACCTTAAATGGATTTCCCGGTTCATGACGGTTTATGGGAACCGGCATGAACTCTTAATATTGTATCATGGTACGTGACGGTTTATGGGAACCGGCATGTTACCTAGTTATGTTATCATGGTACATGACGGTTTATGGGAACCGGCATGTTACCTAGTTATGTTATTACGGTACATGACGGTTTATGGGAACCGGCATGTTACCTGATTATGGATATTATGGATTCATGACGGTTCAAGGGAACCGGTCATGAATGTTTGTGTTATGTATATATATGTTCGTCTACCTTCCTTTACATGTTCTACTATCTCCTCCGGGGAGGGTCGTTGGCCTGGGTGGACCCCGGAGTAGTCACGGAGCACCGACTGAGTGGAGTCACCCCCCAGTTGGGTTCCTTACTCTCAGGAAGGCTATGATTACTATTACCTCGGGTAGGGTCAGTGGTCTACGGACATTGATCTTGACTTTGAGATGACTCGGATTGAGACCCGGGTAGCGCGCGCGTGGCTTTGGATACCGTGACAGGATTGGTTGTGTGACTTATATATATGTATGTGATGGATATATGATATATGATATGTGGTGTGTACAGGTGTGCACAGGATTTGGGCAGTGGCCCGTATGGTCGTTTTCATTGTGGTCCTTTCGACCTTGGTTTATATCTGCTTTGGGCTTAGTCCCACATATGGTTTGTTTTGGATAAATGGTTTTCGAATGCATGCATGCTTTTTAGTGGAGGGTACAAATGTCTTCTTATTAAATGTTTTTATAAACTCTTGTTTTGTCCACTCACAGTTTTTAATGTTTTGACTGCCCTTCAGGTTGACATCGGATGTGGACTGTAGCAGAGACCGAGATATCACATGCCTCCTCCGGATCCTGGCGTACTCTGATAGCCCGGGAGGGCAAAGGTCGGAAATATCCCTTGTCTGACACTTCGTGTCAGACGGGAGCAGGGTCATCCCGCACTAATCCCGGGGGGATTGGGATGGGTCCTGTCAACGTGGTATCAGAGCGGGGTTGTCTCTATTCGAGCAACCATGTAGCTCTTGGAGTATGTACACAAGTCGAGGATGTGATATCTCAAGGGGCTGCAGTTCGTGGTCAACCTGATTGTTGGGGTGCCGGTACGATAGTTAGTAGGATTGGCATGCCTTGGTTCGGCATTTGAGGCTGGGGTTGCCATAGTTCTGTCAAGGTTGACAGTGTGGGACCCTACAAAGGGATTAACGTGTTCGTATTCTGGAGTGTGATCGTGAGACGGTTAGTTGGGATCGTCTTCACGATGTCGTAGGATCGGTTCCGACGACTGATTCGATGTTGTGACCATTAGATGGTCGGATTATGTTGAGTTAGATAAATTTGCTGCAGATGGCAGTTAGCAGCCGGATTCGAGGAATCCTGGTTGGATTGTTGGTAGGGTGTGTATGGTTCGGAAAGGCGAGTTGACGAGTGGTTTGACTTGGACGACTATTCGGATTTGGATTCGTTAGTCGGTCTAGTCATGTCAGCTTGTATTGGGACTGCACTTCGCAGTCAGGGTTGTACGTATCGGTTAGACCGAGTTGGTTGTCGTGCTACTTCAGTTGTGGGTTGGTGCAACTAAGGTCGTGGATGACCTGGTAGACGACAATGGTTTAGTCAAGTTACGACAGGATAGAGATTGTTGGACAAGTTACCAGGGTTGGTACTTGTCGATGGAATCCCTGAGTGGGATACAGAGTAGTTGGTACGGGCGATTGATTCCGTTGGATACGGAGTCTGGATATAGCGATGTCTGGTAGTTAGGTCTGCACGAGTGCGGGGCAGGCGCTACTACCGAGAGTGGTTATAGTTACGATTGTTGGGGATTGGGGACGTTCGGGGAACGTTTTCCTTTTCTCGCATGAGTTGTCAGGGTGACTGTACCCAGAGTTGACAGGTACGAGGGAGACAGAGTTTCTCCTATACGAGCAGAGGTACGCGATCGTCGCTTGGTATGAGCGGAGATCCAGGATGTCAGTGTTGCACACGGTGTGCTAGCGTCAGTACTGATGCTAGTGAGGATGCTTGTGTGCTGATGCTGACAGGTGGTAGTGATGGTGCTGGTACTCGTGCTAGTGCTAGTGCTGGTGTCGGTGCGGGTGATTGTGATGACGGTGAGTCACGAGTCGGGATGTGGCTCTGACGAGATGGGCATATGTTCGGTATCTCTGGTTCCAGAGTGGACCTCAGATAAGGTTAAAGTGGTTAAGGGACACGTGGTTGATGTCCGGGTATGTTGTTTCCAACCTTGTTGGAACTTCGGAATCGCGAGAGGTTGCGAATGAGGTGACGAGTGGAATGCGGGTTTGTCGCATTGGTAACGGGTATGTCGAAGTCGGTTTGGGTGACTTCTCAGGTTCTACCATACTTGATGGTGGTATAGGATGTAGATGTTATTGATGTTGTTGGTTGCCACTAGTACACTAATCGTGTATTGGTTGGTGGACCCGTGATTGTCTTGGGTCATCAGGTGGAGTGAGTATATCGAAGTTAGGTGACTGAGATTTCTCATTTTCTACTTGGTGGCAGACGATGTTAGGTTACATGACGTGGTGAGTGCAGCGAGTGTTGTTCGCATTCACGTAGGATGGATTATTCGATCATTCTTGGTTTTCCAAGGTGGAATGCCAAGGATCGATACGAGGTACTCAGTGAGAACCCACAGTCTCGGCGTGTCTCGTCGTTGACTAATCTGTTCAGATGTGGGAATTGGTTTAGGACTTTGGGTATCGTTATGGATCTGGATCGTGGTCTTGATGATCCAGATAGGTGAAGAGTTATTACTCTTACTTGGATGTTGAGTGGAGCATGTTGGGACTGAACTTCTTTTCGAGGTAAATCCCATATGGCTTATTACTCGCCTGAGTAGTTGTCCGATGAGTAGGTGTCTGGCGAGGTCGGATTTTGTCTGACCTAGTGTTGTGTTGATGTTGGGATTGATTTCTCTATGAGGTCAATCTAATGTATGGTGTGTAATCGGTTGATCAGGTAACCGATAGGTTTGGTTTTGGTACGTCTCGGTAGACGTGAACGATATTTCAGGTTTTGGAATCAGATTTCTGGATGACGATTCAGGATTTGATTTTGGAACTTGAAAGAGGATTTCTAGATTTGGGTTTTGGAATCGGATTCTGGGTGACGATTCAGGATTTGAGTCTAGAGCTTGACTATAGATTTTCTTTTATGGATTTGGGTTCGGAATGGTTATTCCAAATACTAGTTTACGGAATGATGATTTCGGATTTGAATTTGAACATGGATATGGATATGATTTCTGGGTTTGGATTCGGGATTTCTTACGAAATTGCGGATTCGGATTCGGATTTGGAAATAGATAATGGGTCGGAGTTTCGATTTGTCTAATACTGGATTGGATAAATGGACTCCATCGTAGAAACGTGATTGGCTATGACCTAGGTGGTTGTAGTCTGATTGATGGGTAGATGTACGTACCTTGAACGTTGTTCAAGGTACGATACTAGGCAGACTTATCGTGCCTGGTGACGGTATATAGGAGATACCGGTAGTGCGTTGGAGAGCGTATTGGTAGTCGGATTGGTTCTGATACCATCGGATTAGCTGAGGTCGTGGACTGGACATTAGATACTGTGCAGTGGGTCATGGTATTTCTAATGGGTCTAGTTACACACAAGTCGAGTGAAATGCTTGTGGTTAGTGTAACCACGAGTGTGTGTCATATCAGTTTTTGACTGGCGACTGTCAAGTGGTGGCAGTTTGTAGGAGGTGTCAGCGTGGATCCTGGTGTGAGGTCTGATGACTCCAAGTGGGAGCAGACGTCAGGATATCTTAGTGACCGAGTAAGGAACCGTAGAGTTGTTTATGTCAGCGAAAGGGTAGATTTGACAAGTGGGTCGATCATGGGATACTAGGGCTACTCTGATACTGACAGGTGGTGTCAGTTCGGAGCGTACGACTTCTGCTATTCGACGTGGTCGAATGTAGACGAGGCGACATGAGCGTTAGTGGTACGTCTGGTTGCAGACGAGTAAGTATTGTTCTAGTTGGTTGGGGTACGAGGGTACACGTATTTCGAGGTTGATTCTACCTTCCACGAGGTGGATGTGGAATCAGAATAGTTGGCGTTTCGAGAACGGAACTAAATTAAGGAGGGAAAAATGGTTGGGTTTAGGTCGGTTGGAATTTCGAGGACGAAATTAATTAAGGAGGGAAGGTTGTAACGACCCGTCCCAAATTCCATGATTAGATTAGTGACTAATCACGATTAGTGAGGCTAATATGTGATTAGTAGAGCGAAATCGGGCGAGCGATGCGAAATGACCGTTTTGCACCTGATGGTGGCAAAACGTTGACTTTTTAATCGGGCGGTCAAATGGACTTTGACCGATGACCGTGACGTAGTTCGTGACGTCACGAGTTCATAGACAGGTGGCACGTTCAATTCCGACGTTCGTGGAGGAAGTTATGACGTTCGGAAGTTTAGGGGCATTTTGGTAATTTGGGTGAATAGGAGGTCAAAAGTTGACTTTTTGACGGAGAGGTCCGATGGCCGAGGGCCGAAGACCGTTACGTAGATAAGGACGATACGAATCCATAGACAGGCGGCACACTGAAATCGGACTTCGAACGGGAGAGTTATGGGTCACGGAAGTTCGATTTCACTATGCACGAACTTCGAGACGGGGACGTTTCGGCGAAATCTGATTGGGTGGATATTTTGGTGGGCCCCATGGATGAGTGACAAGTGTCACTCATCCCATTGCTTTGATCCCCCAAAATGTGGATCTATATAATAAAATAATATTATTTAATTAATTTTTTTAACCAAACCCACCCACCATTCAATCTTGTCCATCCATTTCAATTCATCCTTAAATCCACACCCTCCATTTCTCTTCTCTCATCAGCCATCCCTCTTCTCTGTTCTCCCTAAAGCCCGAAACCCATAACCCCATTTTCTTCATTTTTCTTCTTCTTCCTTCAAAAACCCGAAACCGCACCACCACACCTCCCCACCACGAGCCCATATGCCGTGTGTGACCATGAGAGAGTAATGAAGGACTGTGAGACGAAGGACGGCGGAGGACGCGGCGGTTCACGGCGGGAGGGGCTCGAACCCGTGAGGTAAGGAAATTTCAAAAATTCGAAATTGGGTTTTAATGGGTTTTTCTCGATTCCATTAATTGGGTGAGGTTCCTAGGACACCCAGGAGATGAATGGGATTGGTTTCGAGGCGTTAGACGGCCTGGAACAGCCGTGAACGGCGGAGGAAGTCACGGCCGCCATGGCTGGATTGAAGGTACGTGTTTTTGACGTTTTCCCTCCATTTTAATGTCATAGGACTGTAGGTTAGGGTTAGGGGATGAAAATGGGACAAACGGGAACGGTTTTGGTGGCCGGACGGCGGAGAACCGGCAGGGTCAAGCCGCGGGTCACGGCGACCCGGTTGCAGACATTCGGGTCGACCCGCGAGGAGGCAGGGATGACTGATGACGTCATCCTGATGACGTCATCATGTCAGGGATGACGTCATCATGTCAGATCTGACAATGTCAGACTGACATGTCAGACAGTGGGCCAATGGGAGCGTGACACGTGTCACTGTCAGGGGCTGTCAGTGATGACGTCATGCTGACGTCAGCGATGACGTCAGCAGGTACTGTAGCAGGCGCGTGGAGCCCACGCGCAGCCACTTCAGGCGGCGCGTGAGGGCGCGTGGCAGGGAATCTGGGGAAGGTTCCAACATGTGAAATCATCTATTCGATGTAACGAACATTTTGAGACTGGTTTCGTGTCGATCGGACACCGTCTCGATATGTTTCGGGGCATCGGAAGGTTTAGGTTCGGGATTAAAAATAGTTAAAAATACGGGAAAATTACGGGGCTTTGGTAGGAGGTTAATTAAGTAGTTAGTAACCTTCTATTACGATTTGGACAGGTTTGGGAGTCCCGGTGACGGTGATCGGCTCGGGGAGCCGTATGGCACGCAAATCGAGGCGGCAGCTCGGACGGTCTGTGAGTGGACCTTGTTTTCTAAATTGGTGCATGCATAAATGTTTATTATATGTTTTATTACTTGATTGATGATGCCATGGGTGCATTTGTATGTAGTTACGTATAAGCACGTATTTCGAGGTTTCGGCCTTATACGGTGCTTATACGGGTCTGTATTTCTTTATTGATTTAAATGAACTGAATTTGGATTTCAAAATGATAAACTCGGGTATGAGACCCATTTGGTTTTGTCTCGGGCATATGACCTCAGATTCCGGGCACGGTGCCCAGTTGGTGTCCTATGTTCGGGTACGAGACCCAGTCACTTTACGGTTTTGATTTCAGGTCAGGGAACCTTAAATGGATTTCCCGGTTCATGACGGTTTATGGGAACCGGCATGAACTCTTAATATGGTATCATGGTACGTGACGGTTTATGGGAACCGGCATGTTACCTAGTTATGTTATCATGGTACATGACGGTTTATGGGAACCGGCATGTTACCTAGTTATGTTATTACGGTACATGACGGTTTATGGGAACCGGCATGTTACCTGATTATGGATATTATGGATTCATGACGGTTCAAGGGAACCGGTCATGAATGTTTGTGTTATGTATATATATGTTCGTCTACCTTCCTTTACATGTTCTACTATCTCCTCCGGGGAGGGTCGTTGGCCTGGGTGGACCCCGGAGTAGTCACGGAGCACCGACTGAGTGGAGTCACCCCCCAGTTGGGTTCCTTACTCTCAGGAAGGCTATGATTACTATTACCTCGGGTAGGGTCAGTGGTCTACGGACATTGATCTTGACTTTGAGATGACTCGGATTGAGACCCGGGTAGCGCGCGCGTGGCTTTGGATACCGTGACAGGATTGGTTGTGTGACTTATATATATGTATGTGATGGATATATGATATATGATATGTGGTGTGTACAGGTGTGCACAGGATTTGGGCAGTGGCCCGTATGGTCGTTTTCATTGTGGTCCTTTCGACCTTGGTTTATATCTGCTTTGGGCTTAGTCCCACATATGGTTTGTTTTGGATAAATGGTTTTCGAATGCATGCATGCTTTTTAGTGGAGGGTACAAATGTCTTCTTATTAAATGTTTTTATAAACTCTTGTTTTGTCCACTCACAGTTTTTAATGTTTTGACTGCCCTTCAGGTTGACATCGGATGTGGACTGTAGCAGAGACCGAGATATCACATGCCTCCTCCGGATCCTGGCGTACTCTGATAGCCCGGGAGGGCAAAGGTCGGAAATATCCCTTGTCTGACACTTCGTGTCAGACGGGAGCAGGGTCATCCCGCACTAATCCCGGGGGGATTGGGATGGGTCCTGTCAGATTGAGCCTCAATCTCCTGTGATCGGCTGGGATCCTTAATTGCATGAGGAATTTTCCATCATATAGGTAGAGTAACATTAGTTTCTATTCAAAGAATTTTTGCATTTGTAGGACAATGCTAGGGGGCATTATCACTACTTTACGATTAGAAGAAGAACCCAATTAAAGTTAATCGTCCTTGTAATACCAAAATTGTAACGACCCGTCCCGAAAACTGGGATTTGATTAGTGGTTAATGACGGATTAGTGTGATTAATCAGTGATTAGTGGGGTACTTTCGGACGGAAGGTGCGAAATGACGATTGACTCTTCGTTCAGGTGGTCAAATGGACTTTAGTCGATGAATGTGACATAGTTCGGGACGTCACGAGTTCATAGATAGGTGGCACGTCCGATTCTGACGTTCGAGGAAAAAGTTATGACATTTGGAAGTTCGGGGGTATTTTGGTAATTTGGTTAAAAAGGGGCAAACAGTTGATTTTTGACTCGGGAGGTCCGATGGCCAAGGGCTGAGGACCGTTACGTAGATCGCGTCGGTATGAAACCGTAGATAGACGACACGTCGAATTTGGACGTTCGACGAGAAAGTTACAGTTCACGGAAGTTTCGAGGAACTATTACACGTTTTATGAGACGACTTGAGTTTTTTCTCAAGTGGGCCCCAGATATTTTCTCAGGCCCAATGGATGAGTGACAAGTGTCACTCATCCATTGTTCACCTTCCCACATACATGCATCGACCATCTTCTTTGTTCTTTCAAACCAAACCCGAAACCCACGTACAAACCACCCCAAAACTAAGACCCACTTTCCCCAATCCTCAACTACTATTTTTGGACAATGAAGGAAGGATAGAGAGGAGGCTGAGATGATGAGGATGGTGGCAGGATCGGCCGGGTCGTCGTGCACGGCAAAGAGGAGGTATGCTCGGTTTTGTTATTTTGAATTCAAAAATTCGATTAAGACATTATAGACGGTTTTGGATGTTTGGATGGGGATTATTAGGTTGCTATGAAGGGTTAGATGAGGTTTTGGATGCCTGTGAGGGGTTGAACAGCCGAGGGGGTGATTGGGAAAAATTGAACCGTGGAGATTTAGTGAGTTTTTGGTGGTTTTAATTTCATATTTAGGTTTCTAGGATAAAATTAGAAAGAATGGAATTGATTAGGAGGAAAACAGACGAAAAACAAAGAAGGAATAGGGCTGGACCGGTCACGCCAGTCCAGGAGAACCGGACTTGCAGAGCGAACTAGGCTAGCTGGTTCGGTCCTGCCTGGTCGAAGGACAAGGACGATCTACAGTGGGCGCGTGAAGGCTCGTGAGCCTTCTTTTAGGGAAATTTCCAGCATGTCAAATCTTTTATTCGATGTAACGAACATTTTGAGACTGGTTTTGAGTCGATCGGACAACGTTTCGATATAGTTCGGGATGTTCGAAGGTTTAGGATCGGGATTAAAAATAGTTAAAAATTCCGAAAAAATACGGGGCTGTAGTGAGGGGCTATTTAAGTAGTTAGTAACCCTTTAAATTAATTTGGACAGGTTCGGGAACCCCGGAGGCAACAATTGGCCTGAGAGTGGCTTATGGTGCGCGTATCGAGGCGCGGCTTTAGACATTCTGTGAGTGGACCTTTCTTTCAAAATTGATGCATGCATAAATGTTTTATAATTGTTTTAGATCATGTTTTGTGATGTCATGAGTGCATTTGTTTGTGGTAGCTTAGGATCGACATATTTGCATGTTTTTCGAGCTTTTCGACTTTATGTCGTACCTTTGCGTACTGCGTTTTCAATGATGAATTGATTAATGGATTTTGGATTTGGAAATATGAAATCGGGCATGAGACCTATTTGATTTACGAACTCTTGGACTTAGAGTCCATTTGATTTTACGGGAAATCGGGCTGAAGGCCCCTTTGAGTCACACGATCTGGCCGAGGGCCCTGTTGGTTTACGAGTTCGGGCTTGAGGCCCAGTTGGTTGTAATCTTGGGCTTGAAGCCCCGTTAACTGTAGTATCGGGCTTGAGGCCGTGTTCGTTGTGATTTCGGGCTAGAGGCCCAGTTGATTGTGAAATCGGGCTCGAGGCCCCGTTACTGTGGTATCAAGCTTGAGGCCCTGTTGATTGTGAAATCTGGCTTGAGTCCCTGTTCGGTTTATGAAATGAGAATTCGGGCATGAAACTCTGTTGAACTGAGGATTTACACCGAGGCCTATAAAAGTGAATTTGAATCGGATTCGAGGAATCCTGTTGAGATGAATCGGGTATGAGCTCGGACCAGAATAGGTATCCCCATAGGGAGCCCATTCCAAGAGTGGGAGTTATGATAGGGTCTTGGACCAGATTCCTGAGAGATGCTCGGACTAGATCCGGAGATAGAGCTCGGACTAGATCTGGAGATAGAGCCTCTTAGACTAAAAATTACTTGGGGTAGACTCGGAGTGAGACCCCGAGTAGTGTGCATACTAGTATAGAGATGAATCGTGATATATATCGGGGATGTGTTCCCTAGGGGCTGTGTGCCCCAAGTTAGCATCTTCTCGAAAGTGTCGCGGATGGGTTATACGTATGTCTATATGTATGAGGTTTTCTCATGGAAAGTGATTTGGGCGCGGAGACCCCGTGTTCTATGTTTTGAAAAGTGATTTGGGGGCGGAGACCCCGTGTTCTATGTTTTCGTGTTTCACTAAATATGGATTTGGGCTGAGTCCCATGTGTATTGGTTTTTGGCTGAATTCCCGTAATGGTTTCATTTACGGTTTTTGGGCCAAGGCCCTAATGGTTTTATGAATGTTTTGGATAAACGGGTTTCGAATGCATGCATGTTTTAGTGAAGGGCATGAATCTTGTTTTTGTGAAATGTTTTTATTAAAAATGCTTGTTTTGTCCACTAATGACCTTTGATGTTTTGAATGCCCTTCAGGTTGATCGCGGATGCGGGTTGTAGCAGTGATTGAGAAATCATACTCCCTCTCCTACGATCCTAGCGTATTCTGGAAGCCCCAGTGAGGGCTAGAGATGGAATTATCCCTGGTCAGACATCCGTGTGTCAGACGGGAGCAGGTACGACCCAAGTTAATCCCGGAGGATTTGGGACGGGTCCTGTCAAGTTGGTATCAGAGCAGGTTGGCTCATATGATACTCATGGTACTCTGATACAAGTTGGTATCAGAGCAGGTTGGCTCATATGATACTCATGGTACTCTGATACAAGTTGGTATCAGAGCGTGTTTTGCTCTCAGAGGGATGCGCAGGTAGAGGATGTGATGTCTCTGTAGTCATAACAGCCCGTCATCAACTTGATAGTAAGGGTATTAGTACGAGGATTCAGTGGATTTGGATCCTAGTTAGAGTTGTTTGGCACGAAGTGCGATAGTTTAGGAGTCGATTGGCACTGGATGCCGCGTTCTCCGAGAGGTTGGATCCCGAGTAGGATCACATTCGTGTGAATCCAATGGCTTAGGACCATCGTGTTACTAGAGATAGGATCCAGTGGATCAGTAGAGACTGTATGACGACCCGAGAGTCGGGACCGTCGAGTAGTCGTGACGGACCTAGATCGGACCAAAGAGGAATCAATGGAGGTCGGATGTCAGAGTCGTCCATGAAAAAAGTGCAAAGATCGGGAATTCTGCTATTGGGAGCAGTCAGACGCGCGAGGACCTTAGTTAAGGTTGGTTGGAATAGGAACATTGACCCTATTTGTCATAGGATGCCATGTTTTGACGTGTCAAATCCCGGTGGGATGTCGACTGGCAGAAGATGCCCCAGAGTGGTTGTCGTGTGGCACGATAGGATGTAATGTCGGGACCCGTCCCAAATATGGCCTCGATACTCGGGACGAACCCTGCTCCCGTCTGACAATCACACTTACAGTATCAAACAAAACACAGCCAACACACAACTATAAGCATAACTATCAGACGAAGGAGTAAAATATACACAACAGTCAGTCAGAGCATAGTTCTACAGAATGGGCACAACATTCCAACAATGCTAGTCTCACAACGGAAGAACGTCGGAAACTCTGTGCCTCGATATCTGCCTCAACGTTCACCCCAGCGCTATCACCACGACCTGGAGGGAAGAGTAAAAAAAACAAGAATGTGAGTGGACTAGCCCAAAAGTTTTAAAATCAGTTTATCACTAACTCAAGGTTAAATCAAAATAAGGATCAGTAGTCCCTCCGTTTTTAAAACAGGCATGCCCAACAAAGTACTAGAGAATCATAATATGAAACATCATAAGAAACAGAAACACTATAAAATCTCATAAGAAACAGATACACTATAAAATCCCATAAGAAACAGAAACACTATAAACGGATATAGAAATCATAGCTTCAGCATCAAATCATCATTTCCGATCAAACCTGCTGGACCTATCCGAGTCTTTAAACTCAATCAGGCCTTAAATGAAATCCGAGTCTTTAAACTCCCGAGTCTTTAAACTCAATAGGCCTATGGGGGTAATATCAACATATCCGAGTCTTTAAACTCCCGAGTCTTTAAACTCAATCCGGGCCCGTCCCCCGTCAATATCAATCCGGGTCTTTAAACCCAATATCTAGATCCAGCAAATCCAATCCATATCCAATGTACAACCAATTCGAAGTCTATCGCCAAACTCGAATTCGAAATCCCCGGTTTGAAGCCCTTCCGGCGTTCCGAACCGACATTCCGAACCCAAATCCGGAAATCCATTCTTATACCCAGAAATCACACATAATCACAAATCATATTTCATAACCCATTGATCATCATCAGAAAACATTTATAGGTTGAAATCGCAAATATGGCATCAAAATCCGAAAACCAGCTTTTTCTCGAAAAACGTGCAAAATCTCAGAAATGTCTCGAAAAACGTGCAAACTCATCAATCACATATAATCATCATTCAAAAGCATAAAAACATATTTAAGATCATAAAACGTCAATAAAACAGTTAGGCATGCTCGAAAGAAAGAAAGAGTCCACTCGCAAATCAGAACAAGTCAGTCGCGCTCCGTGCGCTCCTCGACCGTCTCGGGTGCCTCCCGTCCTGTCAAAATGCACCAAGTAGGATAACAAATACATCAAGGATCCTAATCCTAATTTCCCCAATTTTTCGGGAATTAAATAATATTTTAATCCTAAATCCTCAACCGTCTGGATTCCCGAACAACTCTGTAACACCGACCGATTAACCCGAAAACTATACCATTGGATTCCTTAGAACAATTAGAACCAAACTCGTGTTGGAAGCTTGGCCGGAATCCTTCCCACGCGCCTCCACGCGCCGCCCAAAGTGGCTGCGCGTGGGCCTCACGCGCCTGCTACAGTGCATCTCCTTCCTCGAGTGAACCCGGTTCACACCAGGCTGCAACCAGGACCGGCGAGAGCCATTCTCTGCCGTCCGGCGACCATTTCATCTCCCCTCTTCTCCTGCAGCTTCGTCCAGACACCAGGAATCCATCCCCCTCACTCTCCTGGTTCGATTCACCCCTCAGCTTTACGACTGAAGCTCGAAAGAAAAACACAGACGGCCCCTGTTTTCCTTCCCGGCCGTCCTATGCTTCCCCTCTCACGGTGGCGATTCCAAACTCCTCCCACTACCTCACTGAGTCACACACAACTCACTGGAACCCTCGACTCACTCTCTAAACCCACGATTTCCCGTTTGAAATTCACGGCCAAACAGAGTACAGAGTATTCATCGTCGACTGAGCCCCGCCGTGTACGCCTCCGTCACGGTGACTGTCCTACAACACTCCTAGAACCTCCCTGAACAACACTGCACTCACCAATCCCCTCAATTCTCATCCTACTCTCACGACTGTTGAATTGAAAAACCATGGGAAAACAGAGTAAAGTGGCTTACCCTTCGATTCAGGCTCCGCCGTGCGCACCGCCGCGTGCCACGGTGCTCGTTGGACTCCCTGCAGCCACCTGAGCCTCCTACCGCCTTGGTTTGGTCCACCACACGGCACAACAGTCGCCCCTATCTCAAAATCTCCCTGTTTTCCTCAAAACTCCGCCGCACCACCACCTCGTCTCCAGGCGCGATTCCTCCACCAAAACACGATCTCCAGCATCACCTTGTCTCTCTGTCACTCTCTCAGTTCACTCCTCACTCACTCACCCCTGGAATCAATCACTGTCTCGCCAAACTCTTCTCTCTGTTTCGGTGTGTTCAAGCACGATGCACGGTTTTGAAATCGTGCAAAGTGTGGCCGTGCACACTTGAGAACAGCCTGGAACCATCCAGCCCCTTGCACGTGTCCATCATCCAAAGGCCAAAACAAAATATCTGCCCCACTCAGCCACTTGTCCTCATCCAATTAGCTGAAAGAAAAATGACCAAAATACCCCTTGTATAATTAATTACCGTTTTGCCCTCGAACATTCTAGACCCGTATCTTTTCCGTCTGACGTCCGATGACAGCGTGCCGCCTGTCGTTGAACTCAGGACGTCGAGACCTATCTAACGGTCCTCGGTCTACGTGAAAATCACAAGTCCTCCAAAAAGTCAACATTTTCCTCGTTTACTCAAAATTACGGTAACGCCCCCAATCTGCCAAACGTCATAACTTTTCCTCCGGTTAGCCAAATTGAACCTGCCACCTGTCTACGGACTCGTTACGTCCTAACCTACGTCACGGTTAAGGGTCAACACTCATCCAATCGGTAATTCAAAAAGTCAACTTTTCGTCTACTATTCACAAGGGCAAAAACGTCCATTTATACAAAATTTTACCAAATTACCTTTTTACCCTTCCCGAAGGTACGGGTTGTTACATGTAATTACGCGCGTAGCGCTTGTGCAGTGTTAGGCTCGGAGTATGTCCAAGTCCTTGTGGAGGCTAGCGGATAAGAGGTGTGGATTTACGAGGGGACGAGATCCTCAGATTGGGGTACTGGCTGTTTAGACACCTGTATCGGAGTACGATGACTCTTCGGAGTCGAGAGCGAGGGATCAGTTAGGATGGTTGAGCTGTAGCGGGCAGTCGGGTTTATGATAACCCTAGTAGGTGATTGATTGGACAAGTTACCCGGAGTGTAGTACTTGTGGATCGGTACCCGAGGGGACCAATGGATGGATTTTGCGTTGAACGCTTGGTACTGGCGGTGAGTCGACCGCATGGATTTGGAGTCTCGATAGCAGAGTGTTTCTGAGATTGGTCTGCACGAGGTTATGGCAGATGCTGCTATCGATGGACGTAGACGAGTCTTATCGAGTTGGATGGACTCAGGTTGTCGTGCCGATTGTGACGATGGGATTCGTCAGTTATGAAGATGATACGGGGTGCGTGAGTGACGCACGGTACAAGCAGTGGTTTTGGGAGTTGGCTCGGTTACGACCGAGTGCAATCGTAGAATGAAACACTGACTTTAGGTGTTGACACACTTGCTATGCTACCTCGGTGAAAGTGACTTAGGAAGAGTTCAAGAGCCGATTCTTAGACCAGTACTATCCCCGTGCCTTCCGCTAGGCGAGAAAGATTGAGTTCTTACAACTCCAGCATGGGAACTCAAAGAGTGGTATGACAGCTAAAGGGTTCAAAGAGGGTGTAAAAATCAAACACCTAGGTTGTGCGTCAAATTTGAATGACTTGACGAGTAGATGGTGCTTAGAGTCACAAGATGTGACGAGTGAGTGTTCGAGGTAGTGGATTCACAGTAGATCGAGATGACTGAGGTGATTGTGGTGATTGTTAGGCGAGTCGACCGAGGTCTGGTCGTCATCAGGAAGAATCGTATTGTACGACAGTGGAAGAATCTCTTGGCATGGTTGGAGAGATGGCAAGACAGAGGTTGGATTAGTGGGGGAATATTTCTCTGTCTTGGAATTAGTTACATAAGTATGTACGAGATAAGGACGATACGTAGGTATCGATCAGGAAGAGATAAATAGCTGATACCTCGAGTTGGATATGAGGATAGAGATTGTGATGGATTAATGTTCGCCTAGCGACAGACGATTGTGGTCTGGACTATGGTTGGAACGAGAACAGTAGTATGTGGTTGGATGTTGCCGGAGTGCAGTCCTTGAGAAGGTCGGGTGGCGTCCTGATGTTGATGTGATGTGGGTGCACTAGTGTGTTATGCACGTTGGACGATGGGATTGACCACGGTCAATTGGTATGTCGGGTCGAGAGTGACCCGAGAGTTTGAGTGTGTTGCAGGTTGAATAAAGTCCTAGATGGACATGAGTGGCCATCGAATTAGATCTGATAGTGATAGTTTGGGACTCGAGTGAGTCAAGATTTCAGCATCGGTTGCTGAGTGACACGAGGTAGGATGTGAAGACTCGAGAGCGAGTCGAGATCAGAGTAGAGCAGCGAAAGCGTAGTGGAGCCAGGAGTTGTCAGCTGGTTACGATGGTTGTGACCTATGGTGGTAATGGATTTAATCGGTATTCGATGCGTTCAGATTGGTATGGATTGATGGGACTCTAAGGAGAGTCAGCCTTGAGTATTGGAAAATGAGAGAGTTGATTTGTGCGAGTATTGAGGTCAATTAAACCTGCGGCATAGGTTTGAGGACGACCTGCGAGATGGGATTCATGCCATTGTGATGGCAGGATCTAGAGGGTGTTGTCTGATTGGATGCTACGTTGGACGCCAGCTTGGATGTGATAGCCCTTAGTTGGAATACGTATTTCAGCCTGGCGACTGTATGATGGAACGTGTTAGAATTAAACTGAAAAGACCGATTGGACGATAACTTGGTATAGTTGACCTGTCGGATCGAGTGACAAACGAGACGTTGACACTGTCTCGAGCGAGGCGTATGAGCTAACGAGTAGTTCTCGAGGATAAGTTGGAGATTTGGAGGCTCCGGTGATCGCAAGTACCGATGAGTACAACATTTGTGACGGATGCGTACATGTACAGGAGAAATCCCGAGTAGAAGGGACATGGTTGGATTCCACAGTTTTGTTGTGGAATTGGGTCGGTTTGAATTTCGAGGACGAAATTCATGAAGGGAGGAAGATTATAACGACCTATCCGGGAAACCCGGATTTGATTAGTGGTTAATGACAGATTAGTGCGATTAATCGGTGGTTAGTGGGGTACTTTCGGACGGACAGTGCGAAATGACAATTTTGCCCCTAGAATAGGCAAAACGTTGCCTCTTTGTTCAGGAAGTCAAATGGACTTTGGACGATGACTGTGACGTAGTTCGGGATGTCACGAGTTCATAGACAGGTGGCACGTCCGATTCCGACGTTCGAGGAAAAAGTTATGACGTTTGGAACTTCAGGGGTATATAGGTAATTTGGTTAAAAAGGGGCAAACCGTTGACTTTTGACCTGGGAGGTCCAATGGCCGAGGGCCTAGGATCATTACGTAGATCGTGTCGATACGAATCCGTAGACAAGCGGCACGTCGAATTTGGACGTTCGACGGGAAAATTACGGTTCACAGAAGTTCCGAGGAACTATTGCATGTTTTACGAGACGACTTGAGTTTTGTCTCAAGTGGGCCCCATATATTTTCTCAGGCCTAATGGATGAGTGACAAGTGTCACTCATCCATTGCCCACCTTCCCACAGACATGCATCAACCATCTTCTTTGTTCTTCCAAACCAAACCTGAAACCTAAGTACAAACCACCCCAAAACTCAGACCCATCTTCCCCAATCCTCACCTACTATTTTTGGGCCATAAAGGAAGGATAGAAATGAGGTTGAGACAATGAGGACGGTGGCAGGATCGGCCGGGCCGCCGTGCACGGCAGAGAGGAGGTATGCTCGGTTTTGTTATTTTGAATTCAAAAATTTGATTACGACATTATGGACGGTTTTGGATGTTTGGATGAGGCTTATTAGGTTGCTAGGAAGGGTTAGATGAGGTTTTAGATGGCTGTGAGGGGCTGAACAGCCCAGGGGGTGATTGGGAAAAATTGAACCGTGAGGGAGTTTTGAATCGTGGAGATTTAGTGATTTTTTGGTGGTTTTAATTCATATTTAGGTTTCTAGGATAAAATTAGAAAGAATGGAATTGATTAGGAGGAAAACGGATGAAAAACAAAGAAGGAATAGGGCTGGACCGGTCACGCCGGTCTAGGAGAACCGGACTTGCAGAGCTAACCGAGCAACCCCTTTGGGTGGCGTGTGAGGGCGCGTGAGCCTTCTTTCGGGGAAAGTTCCAACATGTTAAATCATCTATTCGATGTAACGAACATTTTGAGACTGGTTTTGAGTCGATCGAACATCGTTTTGATATATTTCTAGACGTCCGAAGGTTTAGGATGGGGTTTAAAAATAGTTAAAAATTCCAAAAAATTATGGGGCTTTAGTGAGGGGTTATTTAAGTAATTGGTAATCCTCTAAATTAATTTGGACAAGTTCGGGAACCCCAGAGGTGACGATTGGCCCGGGAGAAGCTTATGGCGCGCATATAGAGGCGCTGCTTTAGACGGTCTATGAGTGGACCTTTCTTTCCAAATTGATGCATGTATAAATGTTTTATAATTGTTTTAGATCATGTTTTGTGATGCCATGAGTGCATTAGTTTGTGGTAGCTTAGGATCGACATATTTGCACGTTTTTCGAGGTTTTCGGGTTTATGTCGTACCTTTGCGTACTGCGTTTCAATAATGAATTGATTAATGGATTTTGGATTTGGAAATATGAAATCGGGCATGAGACCCATTTGATTTATGAACTCTCGGACTTAGAGTCCATTTGATTTGAAGGGAAAGCGGGATGAAGGCCCCTTTGAGTCACACGATCGGGCTGAGGGCCCCGTTGGTTTATGAGTTCGGGCTTGAGGCCCAGTTGGTTGTAATCTCGGGCTTGAAGCCCCGTTGACTGTAGTATTGGGCTTGAGGCCCTGTTCGTTGTGATTTCGGGCTAGAGGCCCAGTTGATTGTGAAATCGGGCTCGAGGCCCAGTTGATGGTGAAATCGAGCTCGAGGCCCCGTTACTATGGTATCGGGCCTGAGGCCCTATTGATCGTGAAATCGGACTTGAGTCCCAGTTCGATTTTTGAAATGAGAATTCAGACATGAGACCCTGTTAAACTGAGGATTTAGGCCGAGACCTATGAAAGTGGATTTGAATCGGATTCGAGGAATCCTGTTGAGATGAATCGGGTATGAGACCCAGTTGAAATATGTTTTTAGAAAGAAAGTGTTTTGAAAATGTATATATACCCTCCATATGATTTATTTGATCTCTTCCAGCCATCGACCTGGAGAGTCACGATTCACATACCAGAATGGGTATCCCTATAGGGAGCCCATTCTAGGAGTGGGAGTTATGATGTGGTCCCGGACCAGATTCCGGTGAGATGCTAGGACTAGATCCGAAGATAGAGCTCAGACTAGATATGGAAATAGAGACTTCCAGACGGAAAATTCCTGGGGGTAGACTCAGAGTGAGACCCCGAGTAGTGTGCACACTAGTATAGAGATGAATTGTGACATATATCGTGGATGTGTTCCCTAGGGGCTGTGTGCCCCGAGTTGGCATCTTCTCAGAAGTGTCGCGGATGGGTTATATGTATGTCTATACGTATGAGGTTTTCTCATGGAAAGTGATTTGGGGGTGGAGACCCCGTATTCTATGTTTTGAAAAGTGATTTGGGGGTGGAGACCCCGTGTTCTATGTTTTGGTGTTTCACTGAATATGGATTTGGGTTGAGTCCTATGTGTATTGGTTTTGGGCTGAGTTCCCGTAATGGTTTCATTTACGATTTTTGGGCCAAGGCCCTAATGGTTTTATGAATATTTTGGATAAACGATTTACGAATACATGCATGTTTTAGTGAAGAGCATGTGTAACGACCCGTCTCAAAAATAGGGATTAGTTTAGTGGATAATGATGGATTAGTGTGATTAATCGGTGCTTAGTTGGGTACTTTCGGATAGACAGTACGAAATGACGGTTTTGCCCTAGAATGGGCGAAATGTTGACTTTTCTTTCGGGCGGCCAAATGGACTTTGGCTAATGACTGTGACGTAGTTCGGGACGTCACGAGTTCATAGACAGGTGGCACGTCCGATTCCGACATTCAAGGAGAAAGTTATGATGTTCGGAAGGTCGAGGGTAATTTGGTAATTTGGTTAAAAAGGGGCAAACGGTTGACTTTTCATATGACAGGTCTTTTTCACGTAATTCAATGACCGTTAAGTAGGTCTCGATTCCCTAAGTACAAAGACAGGTGACATGCGTCAATTGGCGTTCGAATGACAGAGTTACAGGTCTAGGATCTTGAGGGGCAAAATGGTAAATTGTGAAGGCAGGGGCATTTTGGTCATTTGATGGCCTAGGGATCTGTGCCCAGTGAGAGTGGGACACTTGCCTGTTTTGGATGTTGTGACCACCAGATTTTGGACACCTGACCTTCTCTGGATGGTGGTAGAACCTTACAAAAGCCGTCTTAAAGTCTATTTAAATGGGTTTATGTGTTTGTGCACGGTTTTGGACAGAAACAGAGAAACAGAGGACTTGTTAGTGTGTGTGACTGTGAACCCAGTTCCCTCAACCTAAACCCCAACCTGTGAAGAGTGACTAAGAAAAAGAGAGGCTGAGGACAGTGGAAGGATGGTGGTGTGCTCGTGATGGCTGCCGTAGACGGTGGTTGGACCAGCGGGAAATAGAGAACAGGGGAATGAATTGAAAATCCAACCTCCTTCAAACGTGAGTCTATGGTGGTAACTTGTTCGTCAAAGTTGGCCAATAAAGGGAGGAGAGTCCAATAGTGGTCGTGGTGGCTCACGACAGTGACGGTGGGATAAGGTATAGTGAAAATTTCAGTTTAAAATCGAAAATGGTAGTGATCATTTTAGCTAGTGTTGACTTGTTTGGTTCTTGGGATTGTGTTTTGGACTTCAAAACAGATGCAAGGGTCAATTAACCGTGGCTTGAGATGACCAGAGCTATGAAAACAGAGAGGAGGACATGGCCGGTTCATCTTCGAATTAAGGAGGTCAGGTATAAAGGTTAAGTTCATGGATTTAGGTTTTAACTGAATTACAAAGGCTGAGACAAGACTATAGAACCAATTAGATTTGAAAACGGATCAAAATTGGACGGTTTAAGTGTAACGACCCGTCCCGGGAGCCAGGATTAAGGAAATGATTAGTGCCGGATTAGCAGAGTTAATCGGTGGTTAGTTGGTTACTGTTGGACCTTGGGCGTAGAATGACGATTTTGCCCCTAGTTTGGGCAAAATGTTGACTTTTAGTTCGGGAGGTCAATTGGGCATTGACCGATGACTGTGACGTAGTTCGGGACGTCACGAGTCCGTAGACAGGTGGCACGCCCAATTCCGACATCCGAGGAGGAAGTTATAATGTTCGGAAGGTTTGGGGCATTACCGTAAATTGGTTAAAATAGGGGGAAAAGTTGACTTTTCACACGACAGGGTGTTTACACATAGACCTAGGACCGTTAGGTAGATCTCGTCGTCCTGAGTTCAACGACAGGCGGCATGCTTTCATCGGGCGTCGGACGAGCGAGATACGGGTCTAGAACGGTGCAGGGAAAAATGGTAATTTTGACTCACAAGGGCATTTTGGTCTTTTTGCACATTGGGAATTCTGCAAACCGGATTGGGACAAGTGTACAGGTGCAATTGGATATTTTTGGGTTTGGACCACAAGATTGGGACATGTGGGGGTAGGCTAGAGGGTTCTACAAAGTTTCACGGGAAAATTAAATTAACCGTGTTCTTTGAGTCGTGCACGAGGGAGAAAACAGAGAGTGAGATTGAGGGAGGAATTGATCAAATTGCAGGGAAGTGTGAGACTTGGTGGCCTGGTGAGAGTGAGTAGAGCTTAAGTGAGAACTGATTAGTGAGAAATTCGTGAGGAAAACTTGTGAGTGTGAAGTGTGAGTTTTCAGGAAAACAGAGAAGACTCGAGGTGGTGGTGCTGCCGTGCTTGATCACTTGTGGTGGATGGTGGTGTTCAGAGGACGGAGGAGGACTTGGAGAGTCGCGTAGGCACGGGAGAGCTCACGGTGGCGGTCGGAGAACAGGTAATTTCTTGATTCCCTCTGATTGCTCTATTTTTCTATTTTAGTTCAAACTAGAAGTCGTGGAGATAGGGGCTGAGTCGAGGTGTCTGGTAGGTTCTAATCGACTCCTTAGGTCCTTAGGAACCTTTTGGTGTCGAAGCCGTGATGGGGGGTGGCTCTGGTGGCCTGAAACCGAAACAGGGGTTTTCGGGTGAATTCTGTTTCGAGTTGGGAAGATGAGTTAGGGGCAGTGATGCTATGTTTGGTTGAGAGGAATGGATTTCTAGGATGAACACGAAGCTGTTGGTGGAAAAAGGAAGGAAATTGGACGGAGGAAGGCGGAGAACCGGGAACACCGGTTCAGACCGGTCGACCCATCGAAGAATACGATGAACAGTGTTCTGTGTGCAGGCGCGTGAGGCCCACGCGCAGCCACTTTGGGCGGCGTGTGTGTAACAACCCGTCCCGAGAGCCGGGGTTAGTAGTGTGATTAAGGTGGCATTAGTGAGGCTAATCGGTGGTTAGGTGGTCCCGATAGGTCTGTAAGTTTAGAATGACGATTTTGCCCTTGGTTCGGGCAAAAATGTTGACTTTAGTTTGGGTGGTCTGATGGACATTAACCAGTGACCAGGACGTAGTTTAGGACGTCACGAATCCGTAGGCAGGTGGCACGCCTGATTCCGACATCCGAGGAGGAAGTTATGATGTTCAGAAGGTTTAGGGTATAACCGTAATTTGGTTAAAAGAGGGGGAAAAGTTGACTTTTTGGACGATCGGGTTTTGATACGTTGACCGAGGATGGTTATGTAGATCTCGTTGTCCTGAGTTCGATGACAGGCGGCACGTATTCATCGGACGTACGATGTGAGAGTTACGGGTCTAGGAAGGTAGTGGCAACATTGTAATTTTGCGTTAAAAGGAGGGGCAGTTTGGTCTTTTGTGCCCTGGAAATTGTGCTGAGAAAGGGACAAATGGACGGCTGGGATTGAGCCATGTGGGAGAGGATGGAGTGGATGGTGACATGTGGCACGTGTGTAGTGGCTTCTGGGGGGTTCTTGTGTGTGCACGGCCCAAATAATTGGGGTGCACCCGTGCAACCGTGTGTGTTCGTGTGTGTTCGAGTGAAACAGAGTGAGGCAGTGAGGGAGATTGAGAGAATTGATCGATGATGGTGTATGTGCGGGTGAGTTGTGAGTGTGTGAGCTTGAGCAGAGCATGAGAGGAAGACATTGAGAGGGTTAGAAGAGGTGATGGTGGTGTGCGTAAGTTGAGAAGTCACGGGGATAACCAGAGGAAACAGAGAAGACTGAGGGCTTGTGGTGGTGCTGTGGCCGTGTGCGGGTGCGATTGACCTCGAAAGGAGGCTGAGGCGACGCTGTGGACTCCAGAGAACGCAGCGGCGAGCACGGTCGTGGACGGTTGCAGGTAATCCCTCATCCCTGTAAGTTTGCCCTGTTTTGCCCGTCGAGTTTTGAATCGGAAGTCGTGAGTCACGGGGTTGAATCGAAGCATAGAGGGAGGTCTAGGGGACTCAAGGGAGTCCTAGGAGGTCACTGGTTGTGCTGCCGTGACGGGGGGTGCACGGTGGCGGTTGGCACGACGGAGGGGTTCTATGTGCTCTGTTTTGGCCGTGAGTTTCAGACGGCGAGTTGTGGACCTAGGGATTGAGTCGAAGGTTAAGGAGAGTTGGGTTAGGTTTAGTAAGGTCCTAGGAAGAGTTTGGGCTAGCCACCGTGATGGGAGGTGGTCCGGGTGGCCGGGAAAGAAAACAGAGCAGTGCTCGGGTTTTCTTTCGAGCTTCAGTCGACGATGATGGGACCGTGTCGAGGTTAGAGGAGTTGGGGAATAGATAGGGTAGGTCTAGACGAAGCTGTGGGTGAAGAAAGGAAGTGAATTGGTGGCCGGACGGCGGAGAATAGTTCTCGCCGGTCTAAGTTGCCACGGCCGGTTCAGCACAGGTTGAGGGTGACACTGTAGCTGGCGAGTGAGGCCCACACGCAGCCACTTTGGGCGGCGCGTGGGGGCGCGTGCGGTGGTTCTGGGGAAAATGGTCAACATGGTTTTTAGTCTAAGTGTTCTAACGAGTCTAATGGAAGTCGTTTCGGGTTAATCGGACATCGAATCGAAGTAGTTCCGCGAGGGTAAAAGTTTAGGGTTCCGGTTCGTTACGTTCAGGACCCGGGGATTTTGAGGGAATTTAGGTGGATACTCGTGGACGTGTTAGTGACGTACTTTGGTGGTTGTTGACAGGATCAGGATTTCCCAAGGAAGCCGAGGAACGTGCAGGACGTTCGGGATGCGAGTGAGGGCTCGGTACTGTGAGTGGACTTCTTCCTTAAACTGAGCATGCATAACTGCTTTTCATTACTTGATTTATGGTTTTCCTTGTGATTTCATGGGTATTTGAATATGCTATAACTGTTCTACTTAATTGCACGTTTTTCGAGGAAAATACAGTTTTCGAGGAAGTAAAGTAATTGGCACGTTTTACGAGAAAAGGGTGATTTTGAAAATAAAGCTATGAATTTGGGGTTTTCAAATGATAACTGATTTCTGAAGATGATAACGGGATTTTGAAACGAAATTTTGATAATTGAGGTTTTCGATTTTGAAATCGGATCTCGAGAATCGAGAGTTGGTTTTCAGATTGAAAAGTGGAATTCCGGATTTGGGTTCGGAATGACGGTTCTGGAAGCCGGAAGGGCTTCGGACCGAGGATTTCGAATTCGAGTTTGGCTCTGGATTTAGAAATGGTTTTACAATGAATTTGGATTGGATTTGCTGGATCTGGTTATTGGGTTTAAAGTCCCGGATATTGATTGACGGGGGACGGGCCCGGATTGAGTTTAAAGACTCGGGAGTTTAAAGACTCGGATATATTGATATTTCCCCCGTAGGCCTGTTGAGTTTAAAGACTCGGGAGTTTAAAGACTCGGATTATTGAGGCCTGGATTGAGTTTAAAGACTCGGGAGTTTAAAGACTCGGAAAGGTCCAGCAGGTTTGATCAGAAAATGATGATTTGATGTTCATGGTTCATGATATGGTTTTATGATACATATGCTATGATTTATATAACTGTTTTATAGTGTTTCTGTTTCTTATGATGTTTTCTGGTGATTGATTATAACTGTTTTGATAACTGAGTTATGCATGTGGTTTCAAAACGGAGGGTTAAAACTCGGTTTTCTTATAAATGGTTTTCGAACTTTTCTTTTACTCTGGTCCACTCACACCTTCTGTTTTAAATTGCCCTCCAGGTTGTGGAGCTAGCACGGGGTCTTGACGTCGAGGCAGTGTCTGAGGCATAGAAGTGACGAGTGGGATCCCAAAGTGTTTAAGTTTTCTTCCGCGTGCGTGTAATTATCATCGGTTTTTTTTATTTCTTTGTAATTCGTACTATGCTCTGTAAAACTTTAACTTCGGGATTAATTGAGTGTTTTCTCCTGCGTCTGGCTGTTTTTGTGTCGGGGTGTCAGACGGGAGCAGGATTTACCTCGGGTTTCGGGGTGAAACCGGGGTGGGTCCTAACAGTGTGGGGGCGCGTGGGGAGGATTCCGGTAAAACTTCCAACATAGTTTTTGATTTAAACGTTGTAACGAATCTATTGGGATTGGTTTCGAGACGATCGGACGTTGTTTCGGGTTAGTTCTCCGGGATCGAAGGTTTAGGGTTCCGTTTAAAGTACGCTTAGAAGTTCGGGAAAAATTATGGGATTTGAGTAGGACTTTTGTGAAGTAGTTAGTAACCTCGTTGTGGGCTTTGAACAGGTTCGGGAAATCCGAGGATAGCGGAATGGCCGGGAACGGCGTAAGTGCGCGCGTATCGAGGCGACGTCGGAATGGTCTATGAGTGGACTTTGCTTTCTAACTCTTGATGCCTGCATATATGTTTTTTATATGTTTCTATACGTGATTCTATGATTTGATTTATGAGCTTAATGCTTTACGATTTTGTACGTTTTTCGAGGTATTTTACAGAATTTCACGTTTTACAAGATTTCAATCGATATTGTGATTTGACTTTGGTTTTGATGATTTGACTTCGGGTTTTGAAAGATGATTTGATTACAAGGTTTTAAAATGGATTTCGGAAAAGTGATTTCAGGCTTGGAGCCCAGCTCTTGTGATTTCAGAAAGGATGTTTTGGGATTTGGTTTTCGAGATATGGAAAAGAAGTCTGGATTTGGGTTCAGGACAGTCGTTCCGGATGACAGGACCCGTCCCCGAGGGACATAGATAACCGTGCCCAGTCCTGCTCCCGTCTGACAAGTCAATAGAAGGTACAAAATTACCCTCCAAGACTTGCCAAACAAGGGATAAGTGCACATGTGCCCACTCATACCTCCACCTCTCGAATAGCCTCGATCAACGCGCCACGACCTAAAGGGTCATTAAAACAGAAAAGGTGTGAGTGGACAAAAATGAAGTTCGATAAATACATTTACCAAAACACATTCTTACTGTAACGACCCATCCCGAATATCAGGATTTAATAATATTTAATTGTGATTTACTAATCTGGGATTAGTTGGGCGATTTCGGACGAATTGTGCAAAATGACCGTTTTGCCCCTGGGTGTGGGCAAAACGTTGACTTTAATTCGGATGGTCAAATGGACTTTGACCGATGACCGTGACGTAGTTTGGGACGTCACGAGTTCATAGACGGGTGGCACGTTCGATTCCGACGTTCGTGGTGGAAGTTATGATGTACGAAAGTTCAAGGGCGTTTTCGTAATTTGGACAAATGAAGGGGAAATGTTGACTTTTTGACCGGGATGTCCGATGGTCGAGGGCCAAGGATCGTTACGGAGGTTTCGTCGATGCGAATCCAACGACATGCGGCACGCCGAAATCGGACTTCGTACGAGGAAGTTATGGTCTGAAACGTGAAATCGGGGAAGTTACGTCTCGGTAACTGTGTTGATTATTTTATTCTGAAATGGTGGTTGGAGGACACTTGGATGAGTGACAAGTGTCACTCATCTGACGGCTAGATTGGATCTTGATCCACTAATCATAAACTATATACTAAAGTTTCCACTATATAATAATTTAGGATTAAATCCCTGCTTTTGATCTGAGCCATCCATTCCACCCCCAGATTGCATCACAGCCGTCCATCTCATCCCTCCCTTCTATTTCTGCTAATCCTCACTTCCTCACCGTGAACAAGAAAAAAACAGAGGTATAAGGAATTGATTCTGGCCATTGGCAATCTCCCTTCCATAATTGATTTCACAAATGGATATTTGGTGGTTTAGGGAAGGTTTTGGCTGAGGGAGAGCACAGGGGACTGAGTGGGGAGGTGTAATTTGGGAATCAAATTTCGGGGAATTGGAGGGAATTTCGAATTGGAATATTTGGGCCGTGACGATCAAAATGGAGTTTACCTTGAGTCTTCTGGGATTAAAACGATCAGCTTTGCTTCAAGAACGAAGAGAAACCATGGCGGATTGAGGAAGAACTGAGCTTCCATGGCAGCTCAAAGTCGAGCTTGTGTTCAGTAGGTTTGAGGTAAGTACTTCTCAAATTGACCTTGTAGAAATGTCCCTTACACTCTCACGATGCTAACTGAATGAATTAATTAGGAAACCAGGGACGATATCGTGAAACCCGAATTGAAAACCCGTCGAGGATCGATCGAGAGTCGTGAGGATTTAGACCATGATTTGTGTAATTCGATTTACAGAACTTGAATGGTGATTGATTACAAGGGATCAGTTGAAAGAACGGATTGAATTGATGTCGAATTGGGTGTGATTGAACCGGATCCTATCGCGGGTAATCAGACCCGTTTACCAGACAAACGGGTGAAGAAGGAACACTGTAGCAGTCACTGTAGCAGGCGCGTGGCTTTCACGCGCAGCCACTCACGGCGGCGCGTGACGGCGCGTGGGCACGAATCTCGAGGTGAGGTCAACATGACTTTTATCCTATACAATGTAACGAACATTTTAGCGTTGGTTTCGTGTCGATTGGATCCCGTTTCGATATTGTTCGGGATGTCCGAAGGTTTTTAATCCAGTTTAAAAATACGTAAAAATTCGGGAAAATTACGGGACTTGAATAGGATGTTAATGATGAGGTTAGTGATCCTCTAATGTGATTTGAACAGGATTGGGAGTCCCGGTGATAGTGGTGTGGCCCGGGAAGGCCTATGGCACGCGTATCGAGGCGCTCGGTTAAACGGTCTGTGAGTGGACATTGGTTTTATAAATTCGATGCATGCATAACTATTTCATGATTGTTATAATTGGGATTATATGATTTATTTTGAATATCAGTGAATTTATATGTTTTCACGCATTTCGAGGCGATTTACGTGTTTGCACGTGAATCGAGGTTTTCTGGATTTGCACTGATTTCCATAAATATGGATGGATATGATTTCATGAAACGGTTACGGATTTGATAAAGTGAAATCGGGCCAGGGGCCCAGTTAATTTGTTAATCGGGCTAGGGGCCCAATTGAATTATGAAATCGGGCCAGGAGCCCAGTTAACTTATGAATCGGGCCAGGGGCCCAGTTGACTTATGAAATCGGGCCAGGGGCCCAGTTGACTTATATATGTGATTTCGGGTCGGGGACCCTAAAATGGAATTGAATAAACTATTTCGGATTTGATTCAACTATTTGGACTTATGACGGTTTTATGGAAATTCGGGGCAGGGCCCTTGTGATATTTTGGAAATGAATAATAAAATGTGTTCCATAAAACCATCTCGATATGAGGATATTTATATCCTGGTCTCCTCCAAGTGTCGGGGACACTGGAGAAGTCACGGTGCATTGCCTGCGAGGGCTCATTGTACGGAGCTACCGGACCGTATAGTGATCCAGGAGCAGGATTGCTGGACTTCATGGACGTCAGACATCGGGGATGTCAGAGATATGGACCCGGTGAGACCCCGGGCAGCACGCGTTGCTTAATACCGTGAGATATGACATCTGGAACGTCAAGCGTCTAGGACGCTAGGCATCGGGGATGCCGGAGATGGAAAAATAATAAATGAATATTACTGGATTGATGAAATAACTCTTGGATTGACTTTTGGAATTTGAAACTATGCTTTGGTTTCCGGGCTAAGGCCCTAATGGTTATTTCTAAATAAATATGGGATTATTGGTTTTTGGTGCATGCATATGATTTTACTGAGGGGCATAAATGTCTTATAAATGTTTTTAACAGACTTGTTTATTTTCGTCCACTCACAGCTTTTGTTTTTAATGCCCTTCAGGTTGATTCCGGATACGACTGCAGCACAGACTTGAGCATCGCACACCTCCTCCATCGATCCTTACGCACTCTGGAAGTCCGTTTGGGCAATGGCAATCGGTTATCCCTTGTCTGACGCCTCTTGTCAGACGGGAGCACGTCACATTCCATGGTAATCCCGGGGGGATTGGGATGGGTCGTGTCACTTACCCTCCAGTTTTCACAAACGTGCATGCATATCGTAAAACATGAGTAATAGTATGAAATCATTCAAGTATGAACAGTGGACCGATAAAATCTGAACATATGTTCCCAAGGTCCGTAAAACTCATGTTCACCAAATCAGTTCAAGTTATTAAACATCAAATCCCGGCTCTCAGGCCAAAACATGTGAACACCATCACCTGGCCACAAAGACCAAAAACCCGTACTCAAAACCGGTACGTAATCACAAACAACATGTTTCTAAATTCCGTGTCCACATTTTCCTTGAAACTCATTTTCATCAAATCAATTTAAATCTCAATAAACTCACGCTTTCCTTAAATCATTTTATATTTAAACCACGGTTTCCTCAAAATCATTTTCCATAAAACCACGGTTTCCTCAAAATCATTTTCCATAAAATCAGGGGACTTATTTCCATATCCTATTGCTTATAGTCACATTTATCCCTGCAACGCGTGCAAATCAAATAGGCTCAAGAACCGCTCAAAATCCGAGCATCTGTCGCTGTGAAAACCTCACCAGCCGACAATCCAGATCTCGTGAACACATCACTTACCGATCTATATATAATCCAGCACATCTCTGGTCTGAGTCGAGCCTCCCTCGGCTGCACGACAACTGACTGTGCTACGTGACCTCTTCGGGGTAAACACTTTCCTCCCGAAGGCGAGCGTTATCTCCAGGGTGCACTCCGGGGAAAAACATATTTCCACTCGAAAGCCGTAAATATCCGCAACACATCACCATTATGAAAACCAGTAAAAACAGTTGCGTTGAAAACCAAATCATTTATCCACACAGGGTCTCAACCCCAAAATCTAGTTTCCTCAAATCCGGAAAACCCAAGTCCCGATCTACTTTATAAATCCGAAAATCATCAATATCATCATGTAATCACATGGAAATACAAATCCAATCAAAATCACAATTCCATTGGGTTTCAAGCCCAAAATATCATTTTCATGCAAATCTGTGCAACCGTAAATCCGAGTTGCCACTTTCACGTAAATCCATGAAATTAGTTCCTAACTCATAATCCGAGTCCAAATATCATTTTCAATTCCTGACTCATAACCCGAGTCAAAACATCATTTTCAATCCCGGGCCTATGCCCAAAACATCAATTTCATAATTTCTCGAAAATCATGCCAAAATATAATATAATAATCTATAAAATCGAGAAATCACCGGATTGAAACATCAATCATGCCATAGCATATAAAATCATATAATAAATCATTTAAATCATATATGCATGCATCACGGTTAGAAAACAAAGTCCACTCACACACACACCGTCTAAACGGTCCGTTTCCGAGCTGCACATTTTTCCTTAAATTCTGGAAATCACAATTCCTGTCCAAAATCATTAATGAGGGTCACTAACATCTCAAAATACCTCATATAATTTTCCCCAATTTTTCTGGAATTTAAATACATATTTAACACGTATAACAAAACTTCGGATACGCGGAACTTTACCGAAACGATATCCGATTTCCTCGAAACTAGTGTCAAAATGTTCGTTACACTGAGAGGATTCAAAGTCATGTTGACCTCACCTTGAAAAAAGGCCTCACGCGCCCTCACGCACCGCCGTGAGTGGTTGCGCGTGAAACCTACGCTCCAGCTACAGTAACTCGTCTTCCTCGCCCGTTTTTCTGATAAACGGGTCCTGCAACCCGTGTGACAACCCGGTTCAATTCCTATCAATTAAGCCTCAATTACTTCAATTGAACATTCATTTAGCTTCGATTCAATTCTAATTAGAGTTCTGTATCGTTAATTTCTCTAATACTTACCTCAAATCAAACAACTCGAAGTTGAACATCGAAGAACATCAGGCACTGTTCATCCTTCGAAATCCTTCAATGTCAATCGATTCCTTCAATTGATCCACCCAGTAGCTTCAGTGGATCATGAGAAACTGTTTCCCCACTTCAATTTCGTCGTTTGATCACTCAATGATCACGACTCAAGCTCGAACATTGCTCACTGTTACCAGGCCCGTTCAGAGCCAATTGGGCCTCAATTCCCTTCGTTCTTTCGATGAAACTGATCGTGGAAATCCTAGAAGACTCAAATGGAACTCAATTTTGATCATCACGGCTCATAGTTTAAAATCCGACTTTCCCCCCAAAATTCCAAATTTTCGATTCTCACTCTCCAGCTTCTCTCTATCTCTCGTGTTTACCCAGCTGAGTCAGTCTCACCAAACTCTCAATTTTCACCTCAAAACCGGTTAAGGAAGGCAGCCAATTATCTCAATTCTGATTTCCCAATTTGTTGACGGTTTGAAGACAAAGAAGATTAATGGAGGATTAAATGATTAATGGAGATTAGAAAATAATAAAACACAATGATCATGTTTTCCCCAAAACATGGATCTGACTTTAGGCCCTAAATCAAGGGATGGGTGACACTTGTCACTCATCCAGGCGTGTTCAATCATCGGGTACTGTTCTCAATAAAATAATATTTTAATCGAAATCCTGGTTTGTTCGGTTAATCGATTCTGTTCCCGTGACCACAACTTCGTCATCGAATCTCCGATTTCGGCATGCCGCCTGTCATTGGATTCGTATCGACAAGACCTACGTAATGGTCCTTGGCCCTCGTCCCTTGGACTTCCCGGGTCAAAAGTCAACATTTGGCTCATTTTCAACCAAATTACCAAAATACCCCTCAACTTCCGAACGTCATAACTTTTTCCTCAAATGTCGGAATCGAACATGCCACCCGTCTATGAACTTGTGATGTCCCGAACTACGTCACATTCATCGGTAAAAGTCCGTTTGACCGCCTGAACTAAAAGTCAACATTTTGCCCACGCCAAGGGACAAAACGGTCATTTTGTACATTTTGTCCGATTTCACTCAACTAATCCCAGATTAGTCATTTTAAACCATAATTAATTAATATTTAATTCCGATATTCGGGACGGGTCATTACACCGGATGCTAGCTTACGGAATCATTGTTTTGAATTCGGAGATGGATTTTCTGTGGTTTTCACTGATTGAATGAAAAATGGTTTTGGGTTTAAAGACCCGGAAAAAGAGAAAAACCCACTGGATCTGGTTTTGAGTTTAAAGACTCGGATTGATTGATGGGGGGAGGGCCCTGGATTGATATGTTTTGAGTTTAAAGGCTCGGATATGATACCCCCCGAGGCCTGTGATTGTGTTTTGAGTTTAAAGACTCGTTGATATCTCGGGAAGGCCTGATTATTGCGCATTGTGTTTTGAGTTTAAAAACTCGGGCGCACTTGAGATCCAATAAACTTGTATGATTGATGTTTTTCACTGGTTTTCTGATGTTTTGGGCAGTGGCCCGGATGAAGTGGATTTGATGAGTTTTGGGACTGAGTTCCCGGATTTGAGATTGAATTTTTTATTTGAGTGATTTCATAACGTAAATTGATATGCATGCATTGGTTTTGCGTGGAGGGTATGCATGTAATTGTTTTATGAAATGTTTTTAAACTTATACTTTATTTTTGTCCACTTACAGTCTTTTCGTGTTTTCGATACCCTCCAGGTTGTTGCGGTGCGGGCTGTTAGTCGAGAGAGACGGGGACATCACACGTACAATCCACAGTAGACTTTGTGCACTCGGGGAAGTTCAGATGTTTTTGGACGGTCGGATCGAGAATCCCTTGTCCGACTTACGTGTCACATGAAAGTTGGACGTCAGTTTAGCCTTCGTGTCATGCGTAAGTTAGACGAGATTGAAATTTAGCCCTTAATCCCGGGGGATTAGGGGTGGGTCCTGACATTAAGAGGTTGAACCGTGGACGCCGGTTTGAACCGGTTCAGACCGGGTCTATCTCAAGGTAGGACACAATGAACAGTGGCGCGTGGCTCCCACGCGCAGCCCCTTTGGGAGGCGTGTGCGGGCGCGTGGTACAGATTTTGAGGAAGGTTCCAACATGACTTTTAAAGTATTCGATGTAACGAAAATTTTGGCACTAGTTTCGAGTCGATCGGACATTGTCTCGACATGTTTCGGGATGTCCGAAGCTTTTAGGACTAGGTTAAAAATAGTTAAAAATTTGAGAAAATTACGGGGTTTTAGTATAAACATCATTAAGTAGTTAGTGACCTTCTTATGGGATTTGAACAGGTTTGGAATAGCCAGTGATAGTGGATTAGCCGAGAAAGCGTAATTGCACGCGTATCGAGGCGGCGACACTAATGGACTGTGAGTGGACTTTGCTTTCTACCTTATGATGCATGCATAAATGTTTTATATGATTTCTATACGTGATTTCTATGTTTATGATTATGATCTTGATGATTTACGATTTTGCACGTGTTTCGAAATAATTACGTATTTGCACATTTTACGAGATTATGATCATGGTTTTGATAATTTGATTTTGGTCTTTTAAATACGATTTGATTTCAAAGATTTATCATGGATTTGGAAAAGTGATTTCGGGCTTGAAGCCTTGTTCACAAAAGTGGTTTCGATAAACGTGATTTCGGGTTTTGGAATCGGATTTCGGAAATATGATTCCTGATTTGGTTTTGAAACTTGAAAATGGATTTCTGGATTTGGGTTCGTAATGATGATTCCGGATTCCGGCTTACGGAATCATGATTGTGAATTCGGATATGGATTTTCTATGATTTTCACTTGATTTTGGGTTTAAAAACTCACTGAAAACTGGTTTTGGGTTTAAAGACCCGGATATGGTTGGATCTGGTTTTGAGTTTAAAGACTCGATTTATTGATTGGGGGGGGGCCCTGAATTGATATGTTTTGAGTTTGAAGACTCGGTTATTGTGATATCCCTCGAGGCTTGTTGATTGTGTTTTGAGTTTAAAGACTCGTTCATATCCCGGGAAGGCCTGATTATGCGCATGTGTTTTGAGTTTAAAGACTTGGTGCGCTTGAGATCCAGTAACTTGATTGATTTCTATTTTATTTTGGGTTTTCACTGGTTTTCGAATGTTTTGGGCAATGGCCTGGATGATTTGGATTTGATGAGTTTTGGGTAGAGTTCCCGTACTTTGATGATTGATTTGTGATTTTGGGCTAATGCCCTGGATTTGAATTACGGATTTGAGAAAAGGAAATGTTTCCGGTTTTCATTGATGGTTTTCTTATCTTGGATATGAAATGTTTTTATTAAAAGGTTTTCTTATGCATGCATTGGTTTTTCGTGGAGGGTATAAATGTCTTTCTGATAAACTATTTTTTTTACATTTATCCTTTATTTTTGTCCACTCACAATCTTTTATGTTTTTGAGACCCTCCAGGTTTGATGCGGTGCGGGCTGTTGTTAGAGAGACGGAGACATCACACACGCGATCCACAGTAGAATTACGGATTTGAGAAAAGGAAATGTTTCCGGTTTTCATTGATGGTTTTCTTATCTTGGATATGAAATGTTTTTATTAAAAGGTTTTCTTATGCATGCATTGGTTTTTCGTGGAGGGTATAAATGTCTTTCTGATAAACTATTTTTTTTACATTTATCCTTTATTTTTGTCCACTCACAATCTTTTATGTTTTTGAGACCCTCCAGGTTTGATGCGGTGCGGGCTGTTGTTAGAGAGACGGAGACATCACACACGCGATCCACAGTAGATTATGCGCGCTCTAGGAAATTTTTGGATGGTTCGATTGGGAATCCCTTGTCCGGCTTACGTGTTACGTGGAGGTTGGCCGTCGGTTTAGCCTTCATGTCGCACATAAGTTAGACGGAAGCATGGCTTAGCCTTAATCCCGGGGGATTGGGGGTAGGTCATGTCAGCATGAATCTTATTTTTGTGAAAAGTTTTTATTAAAAATGTTTTTTTGTCCACTCACGACCTTTGATATTTTGAATACCCTTCAGGTTGATTGCGGATGCGGGTTGTAGCAGAGACTGAGAAATCATACTCTTCCTCCTACAATCCTAGCGTACTCTGGAAGCCCCGGTGAGGGCTAGAGACAGAATTATCCCTGGTCTGAAACTTCGTGTCAGACGGGAGCAGGCACGTCCCACGTTAATCCCGGGGGATTTGGGACGGGTCCTGTCAAAAACTCCAGAGAGCCACAACTCCTCGACCAATAAAAGCGCAAATCAATTGGGACTACCATCTAGCATAAGTCAAGGTGTTAAAAAGTACGGATTTTTTGGTAATCCATTTGATTTACTTAAACAAGTACTACAAACTCCTTGTCAATACCCACAAAATTTAGTTATATCATTCATAACCGAAAACAATCACATTATCCAGGCTAGTCATTTCCTCATCCTGCTTGTGCAAGTGAAGTTCATCCTTGATTAACAACAACCAAATTTTGAGCTTAGAATAGAGGAATGCCACCACCCGAATACTCAACCTTGTGAAATTGGAGCATAAAAAAGTTAAAAGAGCTTGATAACTTCGCATAAATTTGGGCTACAAACACATCTAGGAGAAAAATACAACCAACTTGTCTTGGGGCCAAATGGCAGCTCCTGCAGAAGATTTCGTTTAATTAGAGATGAAAAACATCATGATTACAAACAGACTTGAATGAGAAGTGCAATAAAATGATTTATTTTTCAGTATTCAAAATGAATTTTCCAAGCCACCAAGAAGCTTAGAGTCAGAATTTAATTGTAATTGGACGTGTAGTCGTATAGTGTGTGATATGATATGGTTATAATTGTTGAATTTTCCAGCCCATGATAAGGTTCCTAAGTTTATTAGGAATAATAGTCTTAGTGGATAGAAATCCTCTTCTTAATAGCAGTTTGTTTTCCCTATTGGAAAGAGAGTTCAAATCCAATTAGGATTAGGATTCCTAATTGAAGGCCATCATTGTGGCTATAAAAGGAGGATTGCTATGCTAGTTTGATGTATCCAATCAACTATCAAGAAAGATTGTGTTATACTACTCTAAGGTGTTAAGAGTGAGAGAATATCAATAGGGAAAAGTTTGTAATGGAGAGAAGAAAAGAGATAAGAGTGTTTTGTTTTTGTTTCTTATTCTTTCTAGTTGGTCATCAAGCCTTAATTCTGGAGATTTGGTAAGATAATTTGTTATACCCATTATTGATATAGTAGAAGTTTGTTGTTGCTACCCCGTGGACGAAGGTACATAGCCAAACCACGTTAATTATTGGTGTTGTTTATATTCTTACTTATTTTCTTTGATTTCCAAGGTTTGTCTGACTTTCTCATTCTTAAACAAAATCACAACAATTGGTATAAGAGCAATAAAGTTGTTGATTGTCATTTAGAATGGAGGGAACGAATAACACCATGATGAAACTGACTGGTGTTGCAAGCAAGCCGGAAAGTATGTGTGACGACTCGTCCCGAATTAACGGGATTAATTAAGGATTAATTACGGATTAGCGAGACTAATCGGAGATTAGACGAGAATTAGCGGACGTTCGGGCGAAATGATGATTTTTCCCTTGGAATGGGCAAATCGTTGACTTTTTGTTCAGGTGGTCAAACATACTTTGACCAATGACCGGGACGTAGTTCGTGACGTCATGAGTTCATAGATAGGTGGCACGCTCGATTCCGACGTCCGAGGAGGAAGTTATGACGTTCGGAAGCCCAAGGGCATTTTGGAAATTTGGGTGAATAGGAGGTCAAAAGTTGACTTTTTGACCGGGCGGTTTGATGGCCGAGGGCCGAAGACCGTTACGTAGATCACGACGATACGAATCCATAGACAGGCGGCACGTCGAATTCGGACGTTCGATGGCGAAGTTACGGTTCACGAAAATTCCGGGATACTATTTACGGCGACACGTTTTTCGAGACAAAAAGTGCAGTTTTGTCTCTAGTGGGCCCAGCTTTTTAGACAGCCAATAGATGAGTGACAAGTTCCACTCATCCACTGGCCAACCTCACCCATTCATGCACCAAAACCCATCCTTGTGCATCGTCCATTTTCTTTGTTCCCAAACACAAACCCGATCCCATTTCTCACCCAAAACCCAAACCCTTGATCGATGACCATTTGTGAGAGGCTAGAGAAGGAAGAGAGGATCGAAGGACGTGGTGGTTGGCCAAGCAGAGCCCCCATGGACGGCAGAGGGGAAAACCCGATCAAAGGTATCGGTTTTACCTTTTTAATCCATTTTTCCCTTTTTTGTATTATGGACGGTTTTTATGGATTGTTTTAAGTTAAATGGGTTATTAGAGGAGTATTAGGATGATCTGGAGGAAGGATGGAGGTCGAGACACCGTGGGGGAGGTTTTAGAAAAATTGAACCGTGATGGGTTTTTGGGTTCATAGTTTCTAGGTGGTTTTAGGTTGTTTTACTAATTGGGAATGATAGAAAACAATAAAATAGGAATTTAGGGATTAAAATGGGACAAAACGGATGAGATTTGACCGTTGTAGGAGCCTGGACAGGTCACGCCGGTCCAAGTTGTAGGAAAAACCAGACCGGACCAGTCGAACCGGTCGGCTGAAGGTAGGGGATGACACTGTAGCGTGGCACGTGAGGGCGCGTAGCAGGGAATCTTGGGAAGGTTCCAACATGTAATTTCATCTATTCGATGCAACGAACATTTTGGGACTGGTTTCGTGTCAACGGACATCGTTTCGATATAGTTCGGGACGTACGAAGATTTAGGTTCGAGTTTAAAAATAGTTAGAAATTCCAGAAAATTACGGGACATTAATAAGGGGTTATATAAGTAGTTAATAACCCTCTAAATGAATTTGGACAGGTTCGGGAATCCCGGAGGTGACGATTGACACGGGAGACGATTATGGCACGCGTATCGAGGCGCGACTTTGGACGGTCTGTGAGTGGACCCTTCTTTCGAAATTGATGCATGCATAAATGTTTTATAAGTATTTTAATATATGTTTTGTGTTGCTATGAGTGCAACTGTTTGTGGTAGCCTAGGATTTACGTATTTGCACGTATTTCGAGATTTCCAATTTTATACGATGCATATACGTTCTAGGTTTTTAACGAGGGTTTAGTAAATGGATTTCGGATTTAGAAACATGAACTCGGGCATGAGACCCATTTGATTTACAAGCTCTCATGTAACGACCCGTCCCGGGAATTAGGGCTAAGACAGTGATTAGTAAAAGATTAGTGAGCTTGATCGGGGGTTAGTTGGTCCTGATAAGGTCGTTAGCCTAGAATGACGATTTTGCCCCTAGTTTGGGTAAAAAGTTAACTTTTAGTTCGGGTGGTCAACTGGATTTTGACCGATGACCAGGACGTAGTTTAGGACGTCACGAATCCGAAGGAAGGTGGCACGCCCGATTCCGACATCCGAGGAGGAAGTTATGATGTTCGGAAGGTTAAGGGCATAACCCTAATTTGTCTAAATTAAGGGGGAAAGTTGACTTTTTGGACGATCGGGTTTTGGCACGTTGACCTAGGACTGTTAGCTAGATCTCATCGTCCTGAGTTCGATGACAGGCGGCACGTATTCATCGGACTTACGATGTGTGAGTTACGGGTCCAGGAAGTTAGTGGCACAATCGTAATTTTGGGATTCAATAAGGGGCATTTTGGTCTTTTGCACTTGGGATTTGTGCAACCGAGAGGGACAAATGGAGGGCTGAGATTGAGCCATTTGTGAGAGAGAGAGAGAGAGAGAGAGAGAGAGAGGATTGTGACGTGTGGCAAGGGCCTAGTGGCTTCTAAGTTTGTACACGGTCCCAATTATTTGGGGTAATGGTGCAGGTGTGTGTTGTGTGTGTGTTCGAAGAACAGAAAACAGAGGGGGAGATTGAGAGGGAATTGAGAGGTGATAGTGAGTGTTGGTGTGTCTTGGTGAGGGGGTAAGTGACCAGAGAGTGTGGGAGAGTTAGGGAGAAGGTTAGGAAGTGTGGTGGTGGTGTGTGTGTGTGAGTTGTGAGCCACGGGAAAATCAGAGGAAACAGAGAAGAGGTGAGGAGTTTTGGGTGGTGGTGCTGCCGTGTTCGATCAATCGACGCTTCTGGTGGTGTTCAGAGACAGGAGTGGAGCCTTAGGAACCCAGTGGACACGGCGGAGCTCACGGTGGAGAGCAGGACGCAGGTAATTTCTTTACTTTCCTCTCTGTGCTCTATTTTTCCGTCTAGGTTCAGATGCCAAGTCGTGGCTTTTGGGGTTGAATCGAGGAGTCTAGTGAGGTATGGGGGACTCAGTAGGGTCCTAGGTAGCTGCTGGTTGGGCAGCCGTGATGGTGGAGTACACGGCGGGGGCTAGAACGACGGAGAGTACCCTGTGTGCTTTGTTTTATTCGTTTTGCTTTAACATTGAGTCGTGGGTTTTGAGTACGAATCGACGGTTTTGGTGAGTTGGGTGAGGTTCAGGAAGTTCCTAGGAACCGTCTACGGTGGTTTCCGTGACAGGGGAAGACCTAGTTGGCCAGGAGGAAGAACAGGGGACTAGTTCTAGTTTTGTTCGAGTTTGAGTCGAGGACTTAGAGGCTGAGTCGAGGTGTTTGGGTAAGGGGAATGGATAGATTAGGACAGGACGAAGAGGATGGTGAAGAGAGGAGTTGATTTGGTGCAGGCACGGCGAAGAACCGGTCACGCCGGTTCGAGTTGCAGGGACTGTTCGAACCGGGTCGACCCGAGGTTGCTGGTGATACTGTAGCTGGCGCGTGAGGGCCACGCGCAGCCACTTTGGGCGGCGCGTGGAGGCGCGTGCGGCGGCGGTTGGGGAATTGGTCAACATGGTTTTTGGTCTAGGTGTTGTGACGAGTCCATTGGAATTGGTTTCGGATTGTTCGGACGTCGAATAGAAGTAGTTCCGCAAGGGTGAACATTTAGGGTTCTGGTTCATTATGTTTAGGACCCGGGGATTTTTGGGGGAAATTAGGTGGACTTTCATAGACGTGTTAGTAACGTACTTTGGCGGTTGTTGACAGGATTGAGACTTCCCGAGGAAGCTGAGGATCGCACGCTACGCGATTGATGCACACGCAAGTTGTGAGTGGACTGTTTGTTTTCTAACTAAGCATGCATAACTGTTTTATTTATTTAATTATCTTTTAAACATGTTTTTGTGCTTTCACTATATGCTTTCATGAATTATGTTTCTATGCCCTACTTTACGTAATTATGCTTTATATAACTGATCGGATTTGCACGTACTTCGAGAATAATGGTTTTTGTGATGCCTTTGCGTATGGTTTCGGATGAATGAATATGCTTATATGGATTCTGTTAATTGAGATTTGTGGGATGATTTGAGGTTGGATTTGAAATTCGAGAGGAATTTCCTTTTTAAGTAAATGTGATTTTGGGTTTTTTGAAGCTTTCCGGTTGGGTTTTGGTTTTCGGATTTTGATGATTTTCTTATTTATGTGAAAAATGTTTTTGAGTTTCAAGACTCGGAAAAACCTACTGGATCTGGTTTTGAGTTTAAAGACTCGGATTGATATACGTGGGGGGGGGGGGGCCTGGATTGATGTTTTGAGTTTAAAGACTCGGTATGGATTTAAGTTTAAAGACTCGGTGATATTGATACCCCCCGAGGCCTGTGATTGTGTTTTGAGTTTAAAGACTCGTTGATATCCCGGGAAGGCCTGGCTATTGCGCATTGTGTTTTGAGTTTAAAGACTCGGGCTCATTTGAGATCCAATAAATGTGTATGATTGATGTTTTTCACTGGTTTTCGAATATTTTGGCTGTGACCCGAATAACTTGGTTTTATGGCTTTAAGGCCAAGTTCCGGATTTTGGTTTTGATTTCTGGTGATTTCTGCATGTTGTTTCATTTCGTACTACTGTTATTCTAAATTACTTGGTTATGCGTGCATGTTTTCAAACGGAGGGTGTAACCCTGGTTTATTTTTATAAAGGGTTTTATAACTCCTTATTTTTAGTCCACTCATATTTTTAATGTTTTTAACACCCTCCAGGTCGTGGAGCTAGCACGGGGTTTCGGCGTCGAGGCAGCGTCTGAGGCATATAAATCACGAGAGCGATCCCGGAGTGTTTTAAAATTTTTCGTAGTGCATGTACTCTGTGTATCAGTTTTCCTTCTTTTGTATTTAGTACTATGCTCTGTTAAATTATAACTTCGGGATGTTTTAAAGTTCTCCTGCGTCTGACGGTGTATTTTAGTGGTTGCTTTGGTGTTTGTGTCGGGGTGTCAAACGGGAGTAAGATTTACCTCGGTTTCAGGGGTGAAACCGGGGTGGGTCCTGACAATTGGTATCAGAGCATAGGTTTGTCGAGTTTGTCGATCTGTGAAGTTGTTTTTAGGTTGTTTGACTGTTTCTATGCCTCTTTCAGCGTGCGGTTGACGATGCCTCCGAGACGTAGACCCTCTCCACGACCTAAAGACGAAGCAGGAAGAGGGACAGAGAGTGCTACGATTGAGCGAGCCCAGCGGCTCGGGGCTACTACTTTTAGTGGTGGGGCAGATCCTGAGGAAGCCCAGAGGTGGATCACGAGACTTGAACGGATCTTTGCAGTGATGCATTGCCCATCGGAGGAGTGAGTGTTACTGGCTACGTTCTTACTGGATGGTTCGGCGTACGAGTGGTGGTATACCCTCGAGTTGTCTGGTTGGGACGCCCATACTGTGACCTGGGAGATGTTTCGGGAGAGGTTCTTAGATCAGTATTACCCTCGTTCTTTCCGAGATGCCAAGGATGCTGAGTTTCTGCAGCTCCAACAGGGGAATCTGAGTGTGGCTAAGTACAAACAGAAGTTCCAGATGTTATCTCGGTTTGCTCCTGCGTTTGTGGCTACTGAAGCCGAGAAGTGTCGTAGGTTTGAGTTGGGCCTGCGAGGTGAGATTCGAGCCATAGTGACGGCTGGATCGTTTACTACCCTCAGAGAGTTGTCAGATGCGGCGGTGAGGGTTGAGGCTAGTTTGCCGGTGCGACGTCGGGAGTCATCTTTTTCTGGAGCTTCGAGTCTGAGGACACCGAAGAGAGGTAACTTTAGTGGAGCATCGTCGTCGGGTGATGATCGTTTTGGTAGACCCGGTGGTTTCCAGAGTTCAGGATTCCGTGGTTACCGACCACAGCCGACTCCACAAGCAAGTACGACATCTGTTGCGTCCACGGGGAGACCGAGTGGAGGACCCATTCGGGATGTTTCTAGTGTCATCTGTTTCTACTGTGGGGAGCGAGGCCACTACAGGAGAGAGTGCCCATCCTTACTACTAGGAGGAGGTACAGGCCGAGGAGCGGCAGAGCCCGAACAAAGTACAGCGTCAGGGACAACGGGCACTAGAGGAGGTGGTGGTGCCACTAGTATTTCTTCGAGGGGACGTGGTAGATCGTCAAGATCTTAGGCCCGAGTGTTTTCGATGATTCAGTAGGAGGCTCAGTCGGCACCAGGTGCAGGGACAGGTATTTTTACTATCTTTGGTCGTGTTGTATCTATTTTGTTGTTAGATTCCAGGGTAGAGCCTAGGAGATTCTCTAGGTTACCTAGAGTGTTACGGTGAGTTCCGTTGACGGAGGACGGAAGAATAGGAAAGGAGTGACTATAACTGATCGATATGAGGTTATTGAAGGAGAGAACCCACAATCTAGAGTTTGCCTTTAAGAGTAGATTTATTCCGACAAGTGGTCGAAGTAGCAGCCGAGGGAGTGAGCTAACAGATAGGTTTTCCTGTTGGCTTAGATTGTTCTGGGTTAGGACTTGAGTGGGTTCTGGGAAGTGAGGTGGTAGTACGTGAGGATGTACTCTATCAATTCTGTTGGGTGTTCTATATGAGGTATTTTAAAATACCTTGGTTTTCTGTTCATAGAGTTTCCCTTGCGTACACCATGAAGTGTAACCGGTAGTTGGGATGGAGTGAAATACCCAAGGTGGAGATGATAGACAGGAAACCCAGGAGAAGTTGTGGTTGACCTAGTGTTGATTACCGGGTAGGAGACCCCTAGTGTTGGGAACGAGCTGTGGAATTTCGGGGACTAAATTCTTTTTAGGTGGGTAGATTGTAACGACACGTCCCGGGAATTAGGGCTAAGACAGTGATTAGTAAAAGATTAGTGAGCTTGATCGGGTGTTAGTTGGTCCCGATAAGGTCGTTAGCCTAGAATGACGATTTTACCCCTAGTTTGGGAAAAAAGTTGACTTTTAGTTCGGGCGGTCAACTGGATTTTGACCGATGACCAGGACGTAGTTTAGGACGTCACGAATCCGTAGGCAGGTGGAACGCCCGATTCCGACATCCAAGGAGGAAGTTATGATGTTCGGAAGGTTGAGGGCATAACCGTAATTTGTCTAAATTAAGGGGAAAAGTTAACTTTTTGGACGATCGGGTTTTGGCACGTTGACCTAGGCTGTTAGCTAGATCTCATCGTCCTGTGTTCGATGACAGGCGGCACGTATTCATCGGACTTACGATGTGTGAGTTACGGGTCTAGGAAGTTAGTGGCACAATCGTAATTTTGGGATTCAAGAAGGGGCATTTTGGTCTTTTGCACTTGGGATTTGTCCAACCGAGAGGGAAAAATGGAGGGCTGAGATTGAGCCATTTGTGAGAGAGAGAGAGAGAGAGAGAGGATTGTGACGTGTGGCAAGGGCCTAGTGGCTTCTAGGTTTGTACACGGTCCCAATTATTTGGGGTAATCGTGCAGGTGTGTGTTGTGTGTGTGTTCGAAGAACAGAAAACAGAGGGGGAGATTGAGAGGGAATTGAGAGGTGATCGTGAGTGTTGGTGTGTCTTGGTGAGGGGGTGAGTGACCAGAGAGTGTGGGAGAGTTAGGGAGAAGGTTAGGAAGTGCGGTGGTGGTGTGTGTGTGAGTTGTGAGCCACGGGAAAATCAGAGGAAACAGAGAAGAGGTGAGGAGTTTTGGGTGGTGGTGCTGCCGTGTTCGATCAATCGACGCTTCTGGTGGTGTTCAGAGACAGGAGTGGAGCCTTAGGAACCCAGTGGACACGGCGGAGCTCACGGTGGAGAGCAGGACGCAGGTAATTTCTTTACTTTCCTCTCTGTGCTCTGTTTTTCCGTCTAGGTTCAGATGCCAAGTCGTGGCTTTTGGGGTTGAATTGAGGTGTCTAGTGAGGTCTGGGGGACTCAGTAGGGTCCTAGGTAGCTGCTGGTTGTGCAGCCGTGATGGAGGAGTACACGGCAGGGGCTAGAACGACGGAGAGTACCCTGTGTGCTCTATTTTATTCATTTTGCTTTAACGTTGAGTCGTGGGTTTTGAGTACGAATCGACGGTTTTGGTGAGTTGGGTGAGGTTCAGGAAGGTCCTAAGAACCGTCTACGGTGGTTGCCGTGACGGGGGAAGACCTGGTTGGCCGGGAGGAAGAACAGGGGACTGGTTCTAGTTTTGTTCGAGTTTGAGTCGAGGACTTAGAGGCTGAGTCGAGGTGTTTGGGTAAGGGGAATGGATAGCTTAGGATAGGACGAAGAGGATGGTGAAGAGAGGAGTTGATTTGGTGCAGTCACAGCGGAGAACCGGTCACGCCGGTTCGAGTTACAGGGACTGTTTCGAACCGGGTCGACCAGAGGTTACTGGTGACACTGTAGCTGGCGCGTGAGGGCCACGCGCAGCCACTTTGGGCGACGCGTGGAGGCGCGTGCGGCGGCATTTTGGGAATTGGTCAACATGGTTTTTGGTCTAGGTGTTGTGACGAGTCCATTGGAATTGGTTTCGGATTGTTCGGACGTCGAATAGAAGTAGTTCCGCGAGGGTGATGGTTTAGGGTTCCGGTTCGTTACGTTTAGAACCCGGGGATTTTTGGGGGAAATTAGGTGGACTTTCAAAGATGTGTTAGTAACGTACTTTGGCGGTTGTTGACAGGATTGAGACTTCCCGAGGAAGCTGAGGATCGCACGGGACGCGATTGACGCACACGCAAGTTGTGAGTGGACTGTTTGTTTTCTAACTAAGCATGCATAACTGTTTTATTTATTTAATTATGTTTTAAACATGTTTTTGTGCTTTCACTATATGCTTTCATGAATTATGTTTCTATGCCCTGCTTTACGTAATTATACTTTATATAACTGATCGGATTTGCACGTACTTCAAGAATAATGGTTTTTGTGATGCCTTTGCGTATGGTTCCGGATGAATGAATATGCTTATACGCATTCTGTTAATTGAGATTTATGGGATGATTTGAGGTTGGATTTGAAATTCGGGAGGAATTCCCTTTTTAAGTAAATGTGATTTTGGGATTTTGGAAGCTTTTCGGTTGGGTTTTGGTTTTCGGATTTTGATGATTTTCTTATTTATGTGAAAAATGGTTTTGAGTTTCAAGACTTGGAAAAACCTACTGGATCTGGTTTTGAGTTTAAAGACTCGGATTGATATACGTGGGGGAGGGCCCTGGATTGATGTTTTGAGTTTAAAGACTCGGTGATATTGATACCCCCCCGAGGCCTGTGATTGTGTTTTGAGTTTAAAGACTCGTTGATATCCCGAGAAGGCCTGACTATTGCGTATTGTGTTTTGAGTTTAAAGACTCGGGCTCATTTGAGATCCAGTAAATGTGTATGATTGATGTTTTTCACTGGTTTTCGAATATTTTGGGCTATGACCCGAATAACTTGGTTTTATGGCTTTAAGGCCAAGTGCTGGATTTTGGTTTTGATTTCTGGTGATTTCTGCATGTTGTTTCATTTCGTACTACTGTTATTCTAAATTACTTGGTTATGCGTACATGTTTTCAAACAGAGGGTGTAACCCTGGTTTATTTTTCATAAAGGGTTTTATAACTCCTTATTTTTGGTCCACTCACATTTTTAATGTTTTTAACACCCTCCAGGTCGTGGTGCTAGCGCGGGGTTTCGGCGTCGAGGCAGCTTCTGAGGCATAGAAATCACGAGAGCGATCCCGGAGTGTTTTAAAATTTTTCTTAGTGCGTGTACTCTGTGTATCGGTTTTCCTTCTTTTGTATTTAGTACTATGCTCTGTTAAATTATAACTTCAGGATGTTTTAAAGTTCTCCTGCGTTTGACGGTGTATTTTAGTGGTTGCTTTGGTGTTTGTGTCGGGGTGTCGGACGGGAGTAGGATTTACCTCAGTTTTCGGGGTGAAACCGGGGTGGGTTCTGACATCTCGGACTTGGAGTCCATTTGATTTGACGAGGAATCGAACCTGGGGTCCATTTGAGCCATACGATCGGACCGAGGGTCCAGTTGGTTTAAGATTCAGGTTTGAGGCCCACTTAGTGGTACTATCGGGCTTCATGCCCTATTGATTTATGATATCGGGCCTGAGACCCATTTAGTTGAGATATCGGGCTTAAGGCCCCGTTGGTTGTGAAATCGGACGTGAAGTCCCGTTGAGTTATGGTTTCGGGCTTAGGGCCAAGTTAGTCGTGATATCGGGCTTGAGGCCCTGTTGACTGTGAAATCGGGCTTGAGTCTTAATTCAGTTTATGAAATGAGTATTCAGGCATGAGACCCTGTTGAATTGAGGATTTAGGCTGAGGCCTGTGAAAGTGAATTGAATCGGATTCGAGGAATCCCATTGAGATGAATCGGGTATGAGACCCAGTTGAAAAGTGTTTTGAGAAAGAAAGTATTTGAGAAAGAAAGAAAGAGATTTGAAATGATTGAACCCTCCATATTGATTATATGGTCTCCTCCAGCGTCGACCTGGAGAGTCACGATCCACAGACCAGAATGGGTATCCCCATAGGGATCCCGTTCCAGGAGTGGTGGTTACGAGATATGATGTGGTCCCGGACCAGATTCCGGAGGGATATGTGGACTTGATCCAGAGAAAGAGCTTGGACTAGATCTAGAGATTGAGCCTCCCAGATGGAGATTCCTGGGAGAAGACTCGGAGTGAGACCCCGAGTAGTGTGCACACTAGATAGATTGATGACATCGTAACTATATCGGGGATGTGTTCCCTAGGGGTTGTGTGCCCCGAGTTGGCATCTTCTCGGAAGTGCCACGGATGGGTTATACATATGTTGATACGTATGAGTTTTATAGAAAAGTGATTTGGGGCGGAGACCCCGTTTGTGATATTTTGAAAATGGTTTTGGGCTGAGACCCACGTGACGTGAATTGGGCTGAGTCCCTAGTGATTTGACTTACGGGTTTTTGTGATTTCGGGTTGAGGACCAAAATGGATTTATGGTTCATGACAGTTTATGGGAACCGGCATGAACCTTTGAAAGGTGTTAGTGGGTCATGACGGTTTATAGGAACCGGGCATGAACCCTTGAATGATTTCAAAAATGTGTTTGATGAATTGATTGATTTTATGAATGTTTTACTAAACGGTTTTTGGTATGCATGCGTATGATTTTATGAAGGGCATAAAATATGTTTACTTGAAAAGGTTTTAAATGAAAAGTTTAAATTGTCCACTCACAGCTTTCGTGTTTTAATGCCCTTCAGGTTGAGCGCGGATGCGGGCTGTAGCAGAGACGAGACATCACTCCCCTCCTCCTATGATCCCGACGCACTCTGATAGCCCCGGTGAGGGCAAAGATGAAATTTTCCCTGGTCTGACACTTCGTGTCAGACGTGATCAGGCGGGTCCCACGTTAATCTCGGGGGATTTAGGACCGATCCTGACAAGTTGGTATCAGAGCGTGGAGTGCGCGTAGGTCGAGGATGTGATGTCTCTAAGGTCGTAACAGCCCGTCATCAACCTGGTAGTTAGGGCATTAGTACGAGGACTCGGTATAAGCGAACCTTAGTTAGATGGTGATTGGCATGTGATCCGATAGTTTAAGGTTCGAGTGGTATTGAATGCCACTTGTTTTGAGTTTGGATCCTAAGGAGGATCAGTATTCGTGTGAATCTAACGGCTTAGAGTCGTAGTGTCACTGGTGAGTAGGACCCAGTGGACCGGTAGACACAGTATGATGACTTGAGAGTTGTGACCACTCGACGGTAGTGTCGTGTCGGTTAGAGGGCGTATGGAGTCATACCAGTGAGGTCAGAGGTCAGGGTCGCCCGGTTTACGATGACCATGTACGACTACACTTACCACAGTTGGGAATAGGAACGTGTGATTTTATTTGGCATGTGTTGCCATGTTTTGATGTGTCGAATCCCGATGGGATGTCGAGTGGCAGGAGATGCCGGAGTGGTTGTCGTGTGACGCGATAGGATGCGTTTGCGCACGTAGCGTTCGTGCAGTATTGGACCCGGAGTATGGCCAGTTCTTGTGGAGGCCAGCAGCTGAGAGCGGTAGAGTTACGAGAGGACGAGATCCTCAGAGTGTAGTTATTGGCTGGTTTGGTACCAGTATGGGAGTATGACGACTTTTCGGATGTCGAGAGCGATGGATCGCTCAGGATGGTTGGGCTGCAATAGGCAGCCGGGCTTGTGAGAACCTTAGTAGGTGATTGATTGGACAAGTTACCGGGAGAGTGGTACTTGTGATCGGATCCAGAGGGTGGACCGATCGGTGAATATTGTGCGTTGAGCAGTTGATACCGACGGTGTGTTGACCGCATAGTTTTGGAGTCTCGATAGCAGAGTATTTCTGAGTTTGGTCTGCACGAGGTTGTGACAGACGCTGCTATCGATGGACGTAGTTGAGTCTTATCGAGTTTGATAGACTCAGGTTGCCGTGACGATTGTGACGATGGGATTCGTCAGTCGTGACGAGGATACGAGGTGCTTGAGTGACGCACAGTACGAGCAGTGATTCTGGATTCGACTCGGTGACGGCTGAGTCCGATCGCAGAATGAGATGTTGACATTGGGTGTTGGCACACTTACCACGCCCTTGTGAAGGTGGTAGTTGTGAGTGGGACAGAGAGGAATCCGAGTGGCTCAGTGTGAAGTACGGGAGTACTTGGTATGGAGACCAGTTTCCCCAGTGTTGGAGATTAGTTTCCTCAGTGATGGATACCCGTTTCCCAGTGTTGGAGACCAGTTTCCTCAGTGATGGAGACCAGTTTCCCCTGTGACGGAGATCATTTTCCCTAGTGCTACGAGATTGAGTCGCGAGGGTGTACTCAGAAGTAGGGAAGTGAAAAGTGAGTTACGGACGCGTGGATAGTGTCCAGTTGAGTTGTGGACTTTTGGTTGACTACGGTTGACCATACCTCCCAGAGTGAGGACATGGAAATCGTTTTCCTGTAGGATACAGCAAATGTTCGGGTGATGAGTGAGCTTCGCCTTTGGATGAGAAACATGTTTCCAACGAGATTGGAACTTCGGAATCAAGAGAAGTCGTGACTGAGACGTTGAGAAGAGTGCTTGATTCCGTAATGTAGTTGGATAGTCCTAGATCACTGAGTGATAGTGTTGAGTGTCGGAGGATGACATTGGATGACCTTTGATGTCATCATTATGGATTTGTTCCTAGGTGGGACGACGAGGAGTGATATGACAGCTAGGAGTTCAAGAGGGTGTAAGAACCGAACACCTAGGCTGTGGGTCAATTTTGATTGACTTGACGAGTAAATGGTATTTAGCGTCACAGGATGTGACGAGTGAGTGCTCGAGGTGATGGACTGATGTTCGCCTGGTGACGGACGGTTGGGGTCTGGACCATAGTTGGAGTGCGGACAGTCGTGTGTGGTTGGACGTTGCCAGAATGCAATCCTTGAGTAGGTCAGGTGACGCCCCGATGTTGAGGTGTTACGCGTGCACCGGTGTGTTGTGCACGTTAGATGATAGGATTGACTAAGGTCAATCGATATGTCGGGTTGAGATGGCCCGAGAGTTTGAGTTGGTAGTAGGTTGAATAAAATCTTAATTGGACATGAGGGGCGATCAGATTTGATCCGATAGTCAGTTTGGAGACTCGAGGTGAGTCTAGACGACAAGTAGTATCGCTGAGTGGTGTGAGATACGATACGAGGACTCGAGGGCGAGTCGAGATCAGAGTAAAGCAGTGAAGCGCAGTGGAGTCGGGAGTTGCCGACTGGTCACGATGGTTGTGACCTGTGATGGTCACAGATTTAGAGATATCCGATACGTTCGGATCGATGTAGTTGATGGGACTCTCATAAGAGTCAGTTTGGGGAATAGGAAATTGAGAAAGTTAACTGGAGCGAGTGTTTAGAGTCAGTTTGGACATAGGTCTGAGGATGACCTGTGAGATGGGATTTGTGCCATTGAGATGGCAGAATTTAAAGGGTGTTGTCAGATCGGATGCTGAGTAGGATGCCAGCTGGAGTGTGTTAACCTTAGTGGGAATGCGTTTCCAGCTTGACGATTGTCAGATGGAAGTGTCAAAGAGTCAGACTGAAAACCATTGGGATGTCAGTCTGGTATCGTTGACCTGTCTAAGTGAGTGACAGGCGAGATTAATGAGTCGATGTTTGGTCTCGAGTGAGACGTACGAGCAAACGTATAGTTCTCGAGAGCGAGTTAGAGCTTTGGAGGCTCTAGTGACGGTACGTACTGAGGACGGTACCGATGAGTACGGTTTGTGTGTTGGACGTGAACTGCTACACGAGTATTCTCGTGTGAGTGCAACGATCCGTTTCGAGGAATAAGGTTGGATTCCACAGTTGGTTGTGGAATCAGGTCGATCTGAATTTCGAGGACGAAATTCTTTAAGGGGGGAAGATTGTGACGACCCGTCCCGAATTAACGGGATTAATTAAGGATTAATTACGGATTAGCGAGACTAATCGGAGATTAGACGAGAATTAGCGGACGTTCAGACGAAATGACAATTTTGCCCTTGGAATGGGCTAATCGTTGACTTTTTGTTCAGGTGGTCAAACGGACTTTGACCGATGACCAGGACGTAGTTCGTGACGTCATGAGTTTATAGACAGGTGGCACGCTCGATTCCGACGTCCGAGGAGGAAGTTATGACGTTCGGAAACCCAAGGGCATTTTGGTAATTTGGGTGAATAGGATGTCAAAAGTTGACTTTTTGACTGGGCGGTTTGATGGCCGAGGGCCGAAGACCGTTAAGTAGATCACGACAATACGAATATGTAGACAGGCGACATGTTTTTCGAGACAAAAAGCGCAGTTTTGTCTCTAGTGGGCCTAGCTTTTTAGACACCCAATAGATGAGTGACAAGTGTCACTCATCCACTGGCCAACCTCACCCATTCATGCACCAAAACCCATCCCCGTGCATCGTCCATTTTCTTTGTTCCCAAACACAAACACGATCCCATTTCTCACCCAAAACCCAAACCCTTGATCCATGACCATTTGTGAGAGGCTAGAGAAGGAAGAGAGGACTGGAGCACGTGGTGGTTGGCCAGGCAGAGCCGTCGTGGGCGGTGGAGGGGGAAAATCGATCAAAGGTATAGGTTTTACCTTTTTAATCCATTTTTCCATTTTTTGTATTATGGACGTTTTTTATGGATTGTTTTAAGTTAAATGGGTTATTAGAGGAGTATTAGGATGATCTGGAGGAAGGATGGAGGTCGAGACACCGTGGGGGAGGTTTTAGAAAAATTGAACCATGAGGGGTTTTTGGGTTCACGGGTTCTAGGTGGTTTTAGGTTGTTTTACTAATTGGGAATGATAGAAAACAATAAACTAGGAATTTAGGGATTAAAATGGGAAAAAACGGATGAGATTTGAGGGTTGTAGGAGCCTGGACCGGTCACGCCGGTCCAAGTTGCAGGAAAAACCGGACCGGACCGGTCGAACCGGTCGGCTGAAGGTAGGGGATGACACTGTAGCGTGGCGCGTGAGGCCCACGCGCAGTACACTCCCAGGGCGCGTGGCAGGGAATCTTGGGAATTTTCCAACATGTAATTTCATCTATTCGATGCAAAGAACATTTTAGGACTGGTTTCGTGTCAATCGGACATCGTTTCGATATAGTTTGGGACGTCCGAAGGTTTAGGTTCGAGTTTAAAAATAGTTAGAAATTTCGGAAAATTACGGGACTTTAGTGAGGGGTTATATAAGTAGTTAATAACCCTCTAAATGAATTTGGACAGGTTCGGGAATCCCGGAGGCGACGATTGACCCGGGAGACGATTATGGAAAGCGTATCGAGGCGCGACTTCGGACGGTCTGTGAGTGGACCCTTCTTTCGAAATTGATGCATGCATAAATGTTTTATAAGTATTTTAATATATGTTTTGTGTTGCCATGAGTGCAATTGTTTGTGGTAGCCTAGGATTTACGTATTTCGAGATTTCCAGTTTTGTACGATGCATATACGTTCTAGGTTTTTAACGGGGGTTTAGTAAATGGACTTCGGATTTAGAAACATGAACTCGGGCATGAGACCCATTTGATTTACAAGCTCTTGGACTTGGAGTCCATTTGATTTGACGAGGAATCGGACCTGGGGTCCATTTGAGCCATACGATCGGACCGAGGGTCCAGTTGGTTTACGATTCGGGTTTGAGGCCCAGTTAGTGGTACTATCGGGCTTGATGCCCTGTTGATTTATGATATCGGGCCTGAGACCCATTTAGTTGAGATATCGGGCTTAAGGCCCCTTTGGTTGTGAAATCGGACGTGAAGTCCCGTTGAGTTATGGTTTTGGGCTTAGGGACAAGTTAGTCGTGATATCGGGCTTGAGGCCCTGTTGACTGTGAAATCGGGCTTAAGTCTTAGTTCAGTTTATGAAATGAGTATTCGGGCATGAGACCCTGTTGAATTGAGGATTTAGGCCGAGGCCTGTGAAAGTGAATTGAATCGGATTCGAGGAATCCCATTGAGATGAATCGGGTATGAGACCCAGTTGAAAAGTGTTTTGAGAAAGAAAGAAAGAGATTTGAAATGATTGAACCCTCCATATTGATTATATGGTCTCCTCCAACGTCGACCTGGAGAGTCACGATCCACAGACCAGAATGGGTATCTCCATAGGGATCCCGTTCTAGGAGTGGTGGTTACAAGATATGATGTGGTCCCGGACCAGATTCCGGAGGGATATGTGGACTAGATCAAGAGAGAGAGCTCGGACTAGATCCAGAGATTGAGCCTCCCAGATGGAGATTCCTGGGAGAAGACTCGGAGTGAGACCCCGAGTAGTGTGCACACTAGATAGATTAATGACATCGTGACTATATCGGGGATGTGTTCCCTAGGGGTTGTGTGCCCCGAGTTGGCATCTTCTCGGAAGTGTCGCGGATGGGTTATACGTATGTTGATACGTATGAGTTTTATAGAAAAGTGATTTGGGGCGGAGACCCCGTTTGTGATATTTTGAGAATGGTTTTGGGCTGAGACCCACGTGACGTGAATTGGGCTGAGTCCCTAGTGATTTGACTTACGGGTTTTTGTGATTTCGGGTCGAGGACCCAAATGGATTTATGGTTCATGACGGTTTATGGGAACCGGCATGAACCTTTGAAAGGTGTTAGTGGGTCATGACGGTTTATGGGAACCGGGCATGAACCCTTGAATGATTTCAAAAATGTGTTTGATGAATTGATTGATTTTATGAATGTTTTACTAAACGGTTTTTGGTATGCATGCATATGATTTTATGAAGGGCATAAAATATCTTTACTTGAAAAGGTTTTAAATGAAAAGTTTAAATTGTCCACTCACAGTTTTCGTGTTTTAATGCCCTTCAGGTTGATCGCGGATACGAGCTGTAGCAGAGACGAGACATCACTCCCCTCCTCCTACGATCCTGACGCACTCTGATAGCCCTGGCGAGGGTAAAGATGGAATTTTCCCTGGTCTGACACTTCGTGTCAGACTGGATCAGGCGGGTCCCACGTTAATCCCGGGGGATTTGGGACCGTTCCTGACAGTATGTCAAAAGATGATTGGATCAAGATGAATTGAAAAACAATGGGTACTATTAGACAATGGATTGATGATAGTGTCTATCATCATGTGTCCAAAGAGACTAATGAAGAAGAACTTTGGAAGAAGCTAGAATCCTTCTTTGAGATGAAGACTACTGCCAAGAAAGCATTTCTCATGAAAAAAATTGGTAGCATGAAGTATGTGAAAGATGTTAGTACGAATCAACACTTGAGCAACTTTCAGAATGTAACCAATAAGTTAGCCACTATGGGCTTGAAAATTGAAGGTAAGTTGCTAACACTTTTGTTGCTAGGATCCTTGCCCGTTGGTTGGGATACCTTCGTGGTAAGTGTAAGGAATTTTACTGCTAAAGGTGTCTTGTCAATAGACGCTGTTAAGGATAATCTATTTAATGAAGAAACAAGAGAAAATCTTCAAAAACTAACCATGAAAAACACTTAGTAATAGAGGCCAAAGGCAGGGACTCTGGCGAGTCAAAATTCGGTAGTAACTGCCACTATTGTGGCAAGAAGGGTCACATGAAGAAACATTGTGGCAAATGGAAAAAGGAAAGAGACAATATTGCTGGTGTTGTGACTTGGGAACAAGGTGAGCTTTGTTAGCACCACATCAATAATTGATTCTGGTAAAGAAGTCTGAATTTTTTTTCCAAAGAAGATGAGGTGTCTAGTCGGAGAGAGTTTGATCAAGAGAAGTGCGATTAGGGAGAGCCTATGACCGGACCCATCCCAATCCCCCCGGGATTACCGTGGAATGTGCCCTGCTCCCGTCCAACAAGGGGTGTCAGACAAGGGATAACCACGAGCCACTGCCCAAACGGGGCTTCCAGAGTGCGCAAGGATCGATGGAGGAGGTGTGCAATGTCCCAGTCTCTGCTGCAATCGCATCCGTGATCAACCTGAAGGGCATTAAAACCAAAAGCTGTGAGTGGACAAAAACCGGTAAGTTCATCAAATACATTTATAAGACATGTATGCCCTCCAATAAAAACGTATGCATGCCACCAAAACCAGTAACCAAAACGTTTGCTCAACCGAGCCATTAGGGCCTTAGCCCAAAAACCGTTAACCAAAAACCAAGTGTGGGAACTCAGCCCAAAACTGTGGAATACCACCACCATACATATACGACCATGTGGGTCACCACCCACGACCATAAATGAACATCAATTCATTAAAATCACACAATCATAAATCCACCCGGAAAGCCATTTCATTAATTCGTATTTTACCATTACCATCACCAGCATCCCTGATGCTAGACGTCCCTGACGTCATATCTCACGGTTTCACAAGCTACGTGTGCTGCCCGGGGTCTCTCCGGGTCCATATATCTGACATCCCTGATGTCTGACGTCCCTGACGTCAATCATAGCAATCCTGCTCCTGAGTCATCATACGGTCCGGCTGCTCCGTATGGTGACCCTTCACAGGCAATGCACCGTGACTTCCCCAGTGTCCCAGACATCTGGAGGAGACCATCATATATCCATGTGTACAGATGGTATATGGAAAAATAGTTTTATTAACTCATTTCACAACATCACAATGGGCCCTGCCCGAATTTTCCATAAAACAACACATTTCCATTTAGGGTCCCTGACCCGAAACCACATTTATTAAATATAGGGCCCCTGACCCGAAATCATCATTTTAAACCAACTGGGCCCCATGCTCGATAACATAACTCAAATGGGTCTCAGCCCGATTTCATACCAACTGGGCCCCTGGCCCAATTTCATTAACCAACTGGGCCCCCGGCCCGATTCTCAAATGGACTCCAAGTCCGAAATTTCCAAAACAAGTGGGCCTCAAGCCCGAGTTCATCTTTCCAATATAAAAACCATTTTATCATAATATTTATTTAACCACAAGCATGCAAAACCACAAATAAACCGTTAATCCCGATACACGTGAAATACGGAAACACCTCGAAATACGTGCAACATACCCAAAATCAATACTCACAAATACCATCATAGAAATCATGTATATAAACCATATAACACATTTAAGCATGCATAAGATTTATAAAACCAAAGTCCACTCACAGACCGTTTTAACCGTGTGCCTCGATACGCGTGCCACCGGCCCTCCCGGGCCACACCACTATCACCGGGACTCCCAATCCTGTCCAAATCACATTAGAGGGTCACTAACCTCATCATTAACATCCTATCAAAGTCCCGTAATTTTCCCGCATTTTTACTTATTTTTAAACTTAATTTAAAACCTTCGGACATCCCGAACACTATCGAGACGGTGTCCGATCGACCCGAAACCAATCCCAAAATGTTCGTTACATTAAATAGGACAGAAGTCATGTTGACCTCACCTCGAGATCCGTGCCCACGCGCCGTCACGTGCCGCCGTGAGTGGCTGCGCGTGAAACTCACGCGCCGTGAACAGTGTCACCGTTCTGACCCGGTTGTCTGATAAACGGGTCACCGTGACCCGCGGCCCAACCCGACTGGTTCTCAGCCATTACTCGATCATTTTCAATTCCGTTTGTTCCTACAAGATCGTCTCATTAATTCCAGTTGATCCATGATTTTAAAACTGAGAAACCAACACGTTTGACTACCTGTTCGTGGAGGTGTGCAGACCGGCCACCTGCAACCGTCGTGTTTGCACGATCCCGGCCACCATTCCTTTCGAAAACGATCCCCAAAGGCTCGTCTCAACCCCTAGATCATCATGAGACGAGCCCGATTAATGGAAGCATGATCCAGATTTAGAGCCCCAAATCAAGGGATGAGTGACACTTGTCACTCATCCAAGGGTTCAGATTCAATAATCACTATTCAATATTTTATTATTATTTTAATCCCGGTTCGTTCGGTAAACCGAGCCCGATTCCTTGACCATAACTTCGTCGTCGTAACTCCGATTTCGGCATGCCGCCTGTCGTTGGATTCGTATCGACGATACCTACGTAACGGTCCTTGGCCCTCGCCCATCGGACCTCCCGGTCAGAAAGTCAACATTTGGCCCCTAATAAGCCAAATTACCAAAATACCCCTCAACTTCCGAACACCATAACTTTCTCTACGAATGTCGGAATCGAACGTGCCACCTGTCTATGAACTCGTGACGTCCCGAACTACGTCACGGTCATCGGTCAAAGTCCATTTGACCGCCCGAACAAAAAGTCAACATTTTGCCCACGACCAGGGGCAAAACGGTCATTTTGCACATTTTGTCCGATTCCGCCCTACTAACCACCGTTCAACCTCGCTAATCAAGATTAGTGACTAATCTAATCCCGGAATTCGGGACGGGTCGTTACAATCTTCCCTCCTTAATAAATTTCGTCCTCGAAATTCCAACCGATCTAAACTCAACGTACTTCCCTCCTTAAAAAGTTTCGCTCTCGAAACTCGATTACCCTGATTCCACAAACACCCCGTGGAAAGTGGAATCGACCACACAACACGTGTACACCCATACACCAACTAACCAGGCAAAACTTGTCTGCACTCTACGTACCACTAATACTCAAAACGCAACGACTACATTCGACTCCGTCGAATGACTGAAACTACTTGTTTCGAATTTGACACCACTTGTCAAATCAACCCTCTCGTTGACGCAACAACTCGACGGTTCCTTTCCCACTCCCACTAGGAGTCAGCTGACCCCACTCAACGATCTATGTTGACACATCCTGACAAACTGTCACCACACAGTTGTTGTCAGTCGAAAACTGACACTAGACTCACTCGTGGCTACACAGGCCACCAACGTACTCGACCCACCAATACCCTTACCGACATTTCACACGACCTGTGTGTAATTAAACACATCGGAATTACCATGACCCATTGCATAGTAATGTCCGGTCCACAACCAATCCCATGGTATCGGAACCAATCCGACTACCAACACGTTCACCAACACACCTCGGGTATATCCCGTATACCGTAACTAGACATCACAAGTCTACACGGTATTGTACCTCGACCCAAGTACGAAGTACACACATCTACCTAATAACCAGACTACAACCACCTAGATCATAGCCGAACGCGTTCCAATAATGGAGTACGTTTGCCCAATCCAGCATGAGGCAAATCGAAACTCCACCCAACATCTAGTTCCAATTCCGAATCTGAATCCGCAACTTCGTAAGAAATCCCGGATCCAAACCCAGACATCACATTTTAATTCATATCCAAATCCGAATCCGAAATCATTATTCCGTAAGCTAGCATTTGGAATAACCATTCCGTACCCAAACCCGGAAATATACTTTCAAGTTCCAAAATCGAATCCTGAATTGTCACCCAGAAATTCGATTCCAAATCCCGAAATCTCGTTCACATTTACCAAGACACACCAAAACCGAACCTATCGGTTACCCGTTCAATACACTTGATTGACTTCATAGGGAAGCCAATCCAACCCCCACACGTCTAAGGTTGACAAAATCCGACCAGTCGGAAACCTACTCACTCGAGTAAGATACCATACGGGCTCCACTTCGAAAAGAAGTTCAACCCCGCCGTTTACGACTCACACACCCAAGTTCGTATCGATCCTTGTCATTCCACCTAGGAAAACCAAGGATGATCCAAAATAATGACACCAATACTCATCCTACGTGGATGCAACAAAACTCACTGCACTCACCACGCCATGTACCCCAACATCGTCTGCCACCAAGCAGAAAATGAAAAATCACGTTTACCTAATTTCGAACACGTAGCTCCTCCTAATGACCTCGCAACACACAAGAGCTCACCAACCAATACACGCTCAACGTACTGGTAACTACAGTCAATGTCTGCCAGGGCAGAAAGCAAGAAGTCAACCCCAATGACTTCGGGATACCAATCACCAAAAACGAACACCACTCTCGTTCCCCAATCACAACTCTCTTCGACACTAAGGTTCCAACCATGTTGGAAACAGATATGCTCCCAACAAGACGTCAAGTCTAACCACTAGACTTCCTACCTCCTCAATTCACTTGGACAACCCAGTGTCCACAATCAATCCGTTATTGTTCCGTTCGCACATCCCGACCTTTACAGGTTCAACACTCGGTTTTCCAAGTTCTCAATTATACCTTTTAATCCACTCCTTACTGGTTATCTCACCACTATTGGGACTTATCCCAACACATCACAATCTTAATTGGATCCCATCCAGTCCATCACTCAACCACTACCGAATCTCAAAGACCGAACGTATGTTCATCATGACGGAGTCACCCCTCAACTTGTGGCTCATCGTCAACACCATTACCGACACTAGCACCAGCGCTAGTACCAGCACCAACACACTACCAGCAACACTAGTATCAGCACACAGGCATCCATACTAGTATCGACGCAAAAGTACCAACACACAACATCCATACTTGCACACCGTATGCAAATACGACAACCTTGGATCACCGTTCATACCGAACGACGATCCCGTACCTCACGACTATGGGTACCACCACTCTGACAATCCACATCAGGAAAATGAACGTTCCCTGAACGTCCCCTGATCCCCAAGTATCAGAACCACACTAATTACCCTCGATAGCCAGTCATCTCCATATGACTTCCGACTAACTGTCATTGCTATCGAGATCCGCATCCACACATCACACCAATACCCGATCCAACACGGGATTCCATAAGTTATCTCAGAACCGTATCAGTAAATCGGATCCCATAGTTCTGACGAGACTCACCAGAGCCATCCACATGGTCATCCACGACCTCAGCCACTCGTCGCAGCACAAGTTCTCATCCACTAGTCACAATTAAGGTTTACCTTTTTAATACTAGGGTTCCACAATCACACCCTATGGTTCAACCGAAGCCAACCACTTTCCGTAATATAAAATTCACAACCTGACCGACCCCGCGGTCTAGACATCGAATAGACGTCAGATCCAATCCTACCATCAACTCAATGTGGGTTCCACCACTAAGGTCACCGTCCAACTCCGATGAACCAACATCTCTCACACCAACAACCACCACTAGGGTTCACATTTTAGACCATTACTCACATGAGGTTCCCCGAACCTGGCTGCACCTAGCAGCACAACAATCCAATATCACATGACCGAACCGACGGTCCCAAAATACCAGTGCACCACAATCAACCCCACTTGGGTCGAATCACATTAACGCACGGCGTATCGGGCCAATCACACTCCATCCACTATCCAAACCCAAAAACTATCTATCAGGTTGATAACGAATTGCAGCCCAATGAGACATCACACCCTCGACCTGCGCACACAAAATAGCAACCGTGCTCTGATACCAAGTTGACAGGACCCATCACAATCCCCCCGGGATTACCGTGGAATGTGCCCTGCTCCCGTCCAACAAGGGGTGTCAGACAAGGGATAACCACGAGCCACTGCCCAAACGGGGCTTCCAGAGTGCGCAAGGATCGATGGAGGAGGTGTGCAATGTCCCAATCTCTGCTGCAATCGCATCCGTGATCAACCTGAAGGGCATTAAAACCAAAAGCTGTGAGTGGACAAAAATCGGTAAGTTCATCAAATACATTTATAAGACATTTATGCCCTCCAATAAAAACGTATGCATGCCACCAAAACCAGTAACCAAAACGTTTGCTCAACCGAGCCATTAGGGCCTTAGCCTAAAAACCGTTAACCAAAAACCAAGTGTGGGAACTCAGCCCAAAACTGTGGAATACCACCACCATACATATACGACCATGTGGGTCACCACCCACGACCATAAATGAACATCAATTCATTAAAATCACACAATCATAAATCCACCCGGAAAGCCATTTCATTAATTCGTATTTTACCATTACCATCACCAGCATCCCTGATGCTAGACGTCCCTGACGTCATATCACACGGTTTCACAAGCTACGCGTGCTGCCCGGGGTCTCTCCGGGTCCATATATCTGACATCCCTGATGTCTGACGTCCCTGACGTCAATCATAGCAATCCTGCTCCTGAGTCATCATACGGTCCAGCTGCTCCGTATGGTGACCCTTCACAGGCAATGCACCGTGACTTCCCCAGTGTCCCAGACATCTGGAGGAGACCATCATATATCCATGTGTACAGATGGTATATGGAAAAATAGTTTTATTGACTCATTTCACAACATCACAATGGGCCCTGCCCGAATTTTCCATAAAACAACACATTTCCATTTAGGGTCCCTGACCCGAAACCACATTTATTAAATATAGGGCCCCTGACCCGAAATCATCATTTTAAACCAACTGGGCCCCATGCCCGATAACATAACTCAAATGGGTCTCAGCCCGATTTCATACCAACTGGGCCCCTGGCCCGATTTCATTAACCAACTGGGCCCCCGGCCCGATTCTCAAATGGACTCCAAGTCCGAAATTTCCAAAACAAGTGGGCCTCAAGCCCGAGTTCATCTTTCCAATATAAAAACCATTTTATCATAATATTTATTTAACCACAAGCATGCAAAACCACAAATAAACCGTTAATCCCGATACACGTGAAATACGGAAACACCTCGAAATACGTGCAACATACCCAAAATCAATACTCACAAATACCATCATAGAAATCATGTATATAAACCATATAACACATTTAAGCATGCATAGGATTTATAAAACCAAAGTCCACTCACAGACCGTTTTAACCGTGTGCCTCGATACGCGTGCCACCGGCCCTCCCGGGCCACACCACTATCACCGGGACTCCCAATCCTGTCCAAATCACATTAGAGGGTCACTAACCTCATCATTAACATCCTATCAAAGTCCCGTAATTTTCCCGCATTTTTACTTATTTTTAAACTTAATTTAAAACCTTCGGACATCCCGAACACTATCGAGACGGTGTCCGATCGACCCGAAACCAATCCCAAAATGTTCGTTACATTAAATAGGACAGAAGTCATGTTGACCTCACCTCGAGATCCGTGCCCACGCGCCGTCACGCGCCGCCGTGAGTGGCTGCGCGTGAAGCTCACGCGCCGTGAACAGTGTCACCGTTCTGACCCGGTTGTCTGATAAACGGGTCACCGTGACCCGCGGCCCAACCCGACTGGTTCTCAGCCATTACTCGATCATTTTCAATTCCGTTTGTTCCTACAAGATCGTCTCATTAATTCCAGTTGATCCATGATTTTAAAACTGAGAAACCAACACGTTTGACTACCTGTTCGTGGAGGTGTGCAGACCGGCCACCTGCAACCGTCGTGTTTGCACGATCCCGGCCACCATTCCTTTCGAAAACGATCCCCAAAGGCTCGTCTCAACCCCTAGATCATCATCCTGGTCACAAGATCGATTGTAGTACGTTAAAACCCATCCTGCCATTTTTACCCGAAAACAGACTCACGGGTTCGAGGCTTACCTCGCCGCCGTGGCTCCCTCCGTGGCCACCAGCATGCCCAGTTCGACTCCAGGAACATCCTACGTCCATTTACAACGATCAAAACCAGCCCAAAACGACTTCCGAATTTGAGTTTTGGACCTCCCCTGTTTTTCCTTTCCGCCGTGTCCGCTGCCGTCTCCCGCCGTCTCCCGTCATTCCTCAGGTGCCCAAATCTCCCACTGGACTTAGCCTAGTAATGGTGTAGGTTTAGTTGGTGCGGGTTGGATGGGTAGTGGATTTGGGGTGGTAGTCATTCACGGTGAAATGAGAAATGAGAGAGGGGGATTAACTGATCAAATTAATTAAGGAAGGGATGAGATGAGATGGACGGTCCAGATGCAATCTGGGAGTGAGATGGAGGGCTGAGATTAAAAGAGGGGATAAATTGTATTTTAACCCATTAATGGAAGCATGATCCAGATTTAGAGCCCCAAATCAAGGGATGAGTGACACTTGTCACTCATCCAAGGGTTCAGATTCAATAATCACTATTCAATATTTTATTATTATTTTAATCCCGGTTCGTTCGGTAAACCGAGCCTGATTCCTTGACCATAACTTCGTCGTCGTAACTCCGATTTCGGCATGCCGCCTGTCGTTGGATTCGTATCGACGATACCTACGTAACGGTCATTGGCCCTCGCCCATCGGACCTCCCGATCAGAAAGTCAACATTTGGCCCCTAATAAGCCAAATTACCAAAATACCCCTCAACTTCCGAACACCGTAACTTTCTCTACGAATGTCGGAATCGAACGTGCCACCTGTCTATGAACTCGTGACGTCCCGAACTACGTCACGGTCATCGGTCAAAGTCCATTTGACTGCCCGAACAAAAAGTCAACATTTTTCCCACGACCAGGGGCAAAACGGTCATTTTGCACATTTTGTCCGATTCCGCCCTACTAACCACCGTTCAACCTCGCTAATCAAGATTAGTGACTAATCTAATCCCGGAATTCGGGACGGGTAGTTACAGCCTAGGCATGAGAAGTGCGATTAGGGGAAGCCTAGTCATAGGAAGTTTGGTCTAGGGGAGCTTGATGAGAAGGAGAAATCCTACTTTGTTATACCTCCCTAATGGTCTGGAGGGGAAGATTTTTGTATTTTCCAGCCCATGATAAGTTTCTTAAGTTTATTAGGAATAATAGTCTTCAAGGATAGAAATCCTATTCTTAATAGGTTTTTTTTTCCCAATTGGAAAGAGAGTTGGAATCCAATTAGGATTAGGATTCCTGATTGATGGCTATCATTGTGGCTATAAATATAACAACCCGTCCTGGAAACTGGGACTAGATTAGTTTTTAATGACGGATTAGTGAAGTTAATCGGTGAGTAGTTGGATGCTTTCGAACGGACGGTGCGAAATGACGATTTTTCCCCTAGAATGGATAAAATGTTAACTTTTCGTTCGGGCAGACAAATGGTTTTTGACCGATGATCGTGACGTAGTTCGGGACGTCACGTGTTCATAAACAGGTGGCACGTCCGATTCCGACATCCTAGGAGAAAGTTATGACATTCGAAAGTTCAAGGGTAATTTGGTAATTTGGTTTAAAAAAGGGCAATTTGTTGACTTTTCAAACGACATGGACTTTTCACGTACTTCGAGGACCGTTAGGTAGGTCTCGATCCCCTGAGTACAACGAAAGGCGACACACTATTATCGGAGTTTGGATGGCTCGTGGTTAGGTCAAGATATGCTGGGGGCATTTTGGTAATTTTACCTCAAAAGGGCATTTTGGTCATTTTCCTACATTGGGACCTGTGCCCAGTGACTAATGGACAAGTGGCTGCTCTGGGAATTGATGTTCACTGATTTTGGGACATCTGTCATTCTCTTGAAGGCAAGAGAACCCTCTCACCATCGCCTCACAATTGTGTACGAGTTTTTAATGGAGGTTTTCACAGTTTGAACGGAAAAATAGAGACAAAGAAGGAATTTGGCAAATCGTGCAGTTGGTTCCATTGTGGTTGTGTGTGATTTCAGAATGGTTGGGTGAGAGATCAAAGGGAGTGTTGTGACCTATGTGAATGTGTCAACTGAGTGAAGAGTGTGTGAGAAGTGAATAAACACAAAAAAAACAGAGGAATGAAGGGTGATCGTGAGCTCATACTTTCCTAGACTTTATCAATGGCCAGTGAGTGAAGGGAGTTGAGAGAGACTAGAGGATAAGGAATGTGGTGGTGCCACCGTGGTGGGCCGTCGTGGACGGTGGCCTTGGAACCGTGAGAAACAGAGATCGAGTGCCACCATGAACTCTAATCTTCACAACTTCCCTTAAACCATACCCTTTGCTTATGCGTTGTGAAGGAATGATGGAGTGGAAGTCAAGGTGAGTTCGGTGACAGCCATGACAGGGCACCACGACGTAAGTACAGGCGAAACCGTGAACTTGCTAATTTGAGTTTGAAAATGGCAAACGTAGTTCTAGCAGTTATTAATTGATTCTATGCTTTTGAATATGTTTTGGAGGTTGCAAGAGCTGCAAAGGGACTGGAACCATGACCTAAGGTGGCCGAGCTCACATGAACAGAGGGAGGAGGAAATTCGAAGTTCATCTTGATTTTGGAAGGTAAGAAATACGTTTTAAGTCCTTGATTTTAGTATCTAGATCGATTATGTAGAGGCGGATGAAGCTACTGGGCTAAAAAGAATTTCAAAACAGGTTGAAAATGGAGGAAACCGTGGACGCCGGTTCAGTTGAACCGGCTAAATAGTAGACCTAACCGAACCCGGTTCACCTGAGGACAGGGATGAACAGTGCATGCGCGTAAAGCCCACACACAGCCCCTTTGGGCGGCACGTGTGGGTGCGTGGCACAAATTTCGAGGAAGGTTTCAACACGACTTTTAAAGTATTCGATATAACAAACATTTTGGCACTGGTTTCGAGTCAATCAGACATCATCTCGATATGTTTCGGGATGTTCAAAGTTTTTAGGACTCGGTTAAAAATAGTTAAAAATTCAGGAAAATTACGGGGTTTTAGTAGAAGCTTAATGAAGTAGTTAGTGACCTTATTATGGGATTTGGACAGGTTCGGGAAAGCCGGTGATAGTGGATTCGCCGGGAACGGCGTAAGTGCATGCGTATCAAGGCAACGACGTAATGGTCTGTGAGTGGACTTTGCTTTCAAACTTATGATGCATGCATATATGTTTTTATATGTTTTCTATACGTGATTTCTATATTTGTGCATTGATATTAATGATTTACGGTTTGGTAAGTATTTCGAGAAAATGACGTATTTGCACGTTTTACGAGATTTCAATTGTGTTGTGGTTTGACCATGGCTTTGATGATTTGATTTCGGGATTTGAAATATGATTTGATTTCAATGGTTTAAAAGGGATTTTGGAAAAGTGATTTCGGGCTTGAAGCCCAGTTCAGAAAAGTGGTTTTGATAAACGTGATTCGGGTTTTGGAAACGGATTTCTAGATGACGATTCGGGATTCGGTTTTGGAACTTGAAATGGATTTCCAGATTTGGGGTTGGAATGATTATTCTGGATGCCAACTTACGGAATGATGGTTTCGGATTCAAATTTGGAAATGGATGATGGATATGATTTTGGATTTGGAGTCGGGATGCTAATTTCGGATTCACCTTGGAATTCGAAATGGTGATTCCGAATTCGGATTTAGACATGGATTTGGAAAATGGTTTTAAAATGATTTTTGGATTTGATTTTCTAGATCTGGTTATTGGGTTTAAAGACCCGAATATGATACATGACGGGGGCGGGCGTGGATTGGGTTTAAAGACCCGGATTGAGTTTAAAGACTCGGGAGTTTAAAGACTCGGATATTGTGATTTCCCTCATAGGCCTATTGAGTTTAAAGACTCGGGAGTTTAAAGACTCGGATTATATTAAAGCCTGGATTGAGTTTAAAGGCTCGGGAGTTTAAAGACTCGGATAGATCCAGCAGGTTCAATGGATGAAAATGTGTTTTTAAATGTGTTTTAGATTTCGATGAGAACTTGATAATGATGGTTTTCAATGATGGTTTTCCAATGTTTTGGACAATGACCTGAATGTTATGGATTTTGATGGTTTTGGCTGAGGCCCGGGATTTGAGGAAGGAAATAAGTTCGGTTTTCGTAATTGAATATGAACTAGTTTTATGGCATGGGTTTTGAAATGCAAGCATTGATTTTTAAACGGAGGGTATAAATGTATTTTCTGATAACTATTTTATAACTTATCATTTATTTTTGTCCACACACAGTCTTTTGTGTTTTCGATACCCTCCAGGTTGTTGCGGTGCGGGCTGTTGATCGAGAGGAATAAAGATATCCCACACACGATCCACAGTAGAGTCTGCGCCCTCTAGGAAGTACGGACGTTGGAACGGTGCGTTGGAAAATCTCGTATCCGAATTACGTGTCACATGGAGGTTGGACGACGGTTTAACCTTCATGTCATGCGTAAGTTAGACGGGAGCAGGACTTAGCCCTTAATCCAGGGGGGATTGGGGGTGGGTCTTGTCAATAAAAGGAGGGCTGCTATGCTAGTTTGATGTATCCAATAAGCTAGCAAGAAAGATTGTGTCAGGACCCGACCCTCCTCTGTCAGGTCCCGACTCATCTAGCATGATATTGTCCGCTTTGGGCTTCTTTGCGCTTGCCCTCACGGTTTTGTTTTCGGGAGCTCACGGTGCAACTTCCCAGGGGGTCACCCATCATGGAATTACACCAGCCTCAACTCGCTTAACTTTGGGGTTCCAATCCCCCCCAAAGCCACTGAGCTCCCAAAAGGCCTCATGCTAGATAGGTGTGTGCCTACACCTTTAAGGCACACCACCATTCCCTTCCCAGACCATTCCCCCTTCGCAGGAATGTGGGATTGTTCACTGTTCCCTCCAGGACACGGGTCTTACAATCCACCCCCCTTAGGGCCCAGCGTCCTCGCTGGCACACTTCCCGGTTGGGGTCTGGCTCTGATACCAAATTGTCAGGACCCGACCCTCCTCTGTCAGGTCCCGACTCATCTAGCATGATATTGTCCGCTTTGGGCCTCCTTGCGCTTGCCCTCACGGTTTTGTTTTCGGGAGCTCACAGTGCAACTTCCCAGGGGGTCACCCATCATGGAATTGCACCAGCCTCAACTCGCTTAACTTTGGGGTTCCAATCCCCCCCAAAGCCACTGAGCTCCCAAAAGGCCTCATGCTAGATAGGTGTGTGCCTACACCTTTAAGGCACACCACCATTCCCTTCCCAGACCATTCCCCCCTCGCAGGAATGTGGGATTGTTCACCGTTCCTTCCAGGACACGGGTCTTACAGATTGTGTTATACCACTCAAGGTGTTTGAGCTCCTACTTAGCTTTGGCCTCTAGAGCTTGAGAGAAAAGCCTCTGATTATCAGCTAGGGCAAATTCTCTGCCCTCCAGGTCCCACTTCAGATCAACGCCCTACTATCGTACATTGCTAGTGATATACTAGAAACACACAAATCTACCCATTCCCATTTCCTTCGATTAAAATCATCAGCTGGGCTACCTGAGAGGGCGACAGAAGGTGGCTGAGAGATCAGGCCATGGTGAGGGCTAGGCTGAGCCGTCGTAGACGGCGAAGGAAGGTAAACTTGAGAACCTCCGTGTTGATTTCAAATTCAAGATTTTGGTTTGGACGTTGGGGGGCTAATTCTAATGATTTGATGATGTTTGTGGGATGTGTACGAGCCTCTTGGGACCGGGATCGTTGCTGGAGGTGGCCAGACCAGAAACAGAGGTTAGAAACTGGGCAAGGGTTCATCGATTGAACAGGTATCTTCTAAGTCGTTTTTCCAATTTTTGAGTCCATAGATTGGTTGCTTAGGATTTGACGAAGGGTTAGGAATTGGAAGGATTGAAAATGGTTGAAAAATTGAAGAGAACCTGCCTCGCCGGTTCGGTCAGACCAAAAACTAGAGAACCAGTTCGGATCGGTTCATCTAGAGGTTGAAGACGATGAACAGTGTAACGCATGGGTCTCACGCGCAGTGTAACGACCCATCCCAGAAATCAAGATTAAAGTAGTAGTTAATGACAGATTAGTGAAGTTAATCGGCGATTAGTTGGCTGATTTCAGACGGACGGTACGAAATGATAGTTTTGCCCATAGATTTGGGCAAACAATTGACTTTTCGTTCAGGTGGTTAAATGGACTTTGAACAATGATTGTGACATAGTTTGGAACGTCACAAGTTCATAGACAGGTGGCACGTCCGATTCCGATATTCGAGAAAAAAGTTATGATGTTCGAAAGTTCGAGGGTAATTTGGTAATTCGGTTAAAAAGGGGCAATTTGTTGACTTTTCATACGACATGGACTTTGCCGGTGTTTCAAGGACCGTTAGGTAGGTCTCGATCTCCTGAATACAACGATAGGCGGCATGCGTCAATTGGAGTTCGGACGAAAGAGTTACGGGTCTAGGAACATGAGGGGCAAAATGATAAATTGTGAAGGTAGGGGCATTTTGGTAATTTGGTAGCCTATGGATCTGTGCCCTGTGAAAGTGGGACATTTGGCTGTTTTGGATGTTATGACCACTAGAATTTGGACATCTGTCCTTCTCTAGAGGGTGGCAGAACATTGCACAGCCGCCTCAAATCCTATTTACATACGTTTAGTTAGTTTAAACGGTTTTGGGCAAAAGAAATGTAGAAACAGAGACAGAGTTTGATCGTGAGCACCAATTCCATAACTGTCTCAACATTGGTGATGACTGCTTGTGATTGGTGAAAGGAAATAGGAGATGCAGAGTGAGGATTGAGGTGGCGAGCTGTGACGGCTGCCGTGGACGGTGGCCCTAAAACCGTGAAAAACAGAGACCATGTGTGATCGTGGCCATTCAACCTTTCGAACGACATCTTCTGCTCATGGTTGCTGAATAAAAAAAGAAGGAGAAGTTAGGACAATGAGAGTGGAAGCCACAAGTAGGGGTTACGATGGTGGAGGAGGAAGGTAAGCTAGGAAACCCGCGAGCCTTTGTTTTAAATTTGAAAATGGTGTTTGTGGTTTTAGATGCTTTTGACTGATTCTGTAAATTGGATTACGATTTGGAAGTTACAAGGACTGTATGGGGATTTAAACAACGATGGGAGGTGGTCAGAAATAGGAAGAACATGGTGGAGGACATGGCCGGTTCATCCTTCGAGTTTCAGAGGTAAATTTTAGATAACAAGTTCTTGATTTTGGGTTCTAAATTGATTGGAAAGATTGAGACCAGTATTTAGGAAGGAATAAGATCGAAATCGGGTTGACATAGAATCAAACCAGTGTCGAACCGCCCACGTCAGTTCAGTTGAACCGCCCACGTTGGTTCAGTTGAACCGGTCGGCCTGTTGAACCGGTTTGGACCCGGTCTGACAGAGGTAGGAGATGAACAGTGCTCAGGCGCGTGAGGCCCACGCGCAGCCCCTTTGGGAGACGCGTGTGGGCGCGTGGCACGGTTTTTGAGGATGGTTCCAACATGACTTTTAAAGTATTCGATGTAACGAACATTTTGGCACTAGTTTCAAGTCGATCGGACATCGTCTCGATATGTTTCGGGATATCCGAAGGTTTTAGGGCTCGGTTAAAAATAGTTAAAAAATCGGAAAAATTACGGGGCTTTAGTATAAGCTTTATGAAGTAGTTAGTGACCTTATTATGGGATTTGGACAGGTTTGAGAAAGCCGATGATAACGGATTAGCCGGGAAAGGCATAAGTGCGCGCGTATCAAGACTTGCTTTCTAATGGTCTGTGAGTGGACTTTTCTTTCAAACTTATGGTGCATGTATATATGTTTTATACGTTTTCTATACATGATTTCTATGTTTATGATATGATCGTGATGATATACGGTCATGCACGTATTTCAAGATATTTACGAAAGTGTGCATTTTATGAGTTTTCGATTTCTATTATGATTTGATCATGGTTTTGATGATTCGATTTCGGGATTTGAAATATGATTTATAATGGATTTTGGAAAAGGGATTTTGGGCTTGAAGCCATGTTCATGTGATTTCAATAAATGAGATTTCGGTTTTGGAATCGGATTTTGGAAAGAGGATTGTTGATTCGGTTTTGAAACTTGAAAGAGAAATTCTGGATTTGGGTTCGGGATGGTGGTTCCGGATGCCAGCTTACGGAATCATTATTGTGAATTCGGATATGGATTTTCTATGGTTTTCACTTGGTTGAAAAATGGTTTTGGGTTTAAAGACCCGGAAAAAGAAAACGGTTGGATCTGGTTTTGAGTTTAAAGACTCGGTTGATTAACGGGGGAGGGCTCCGGATTGATATGTTTTGAGTTTAAAGACTCGGTATATGTTTTGAGTTTAAAGACTCGGTTATTGTGATATCCCCCAATGCCTGTTGATTGTGTTTTGAGTTTAAAGACTCGTTGATATCCCGGGAAGGCCTGCTTATGCGCATGGTTTTGAGTTTAAAGACTCGGGCGCACTTGAGATCCAGCAACTCAATTGATTGATTTTTTTCACTGGTTTTTCACTAGTTTTTCGATGTTTTGGGCAATTTCCCGGACGATTTGGTTTTGATGAGGATTCATAATTTTGGGCTGAGGCCCTGGATTTGAATTGTGGATTTGAGGGAAGGAAATGATTCTGGTTTTCAATAATGATTTTCTTATCTCGGATATGGAATGGTTTTATGGAATGAGTTTTATATGAATGCATTGGTTTTTAATGGAGGGTATAAATGTCTTTCTGATGAACTGTTTTCTAAACTTATTATTTATTTTTGTCCACTCACAATCTTTTTATGTTTTCGATACCCTCCAGGTTGTGGCGGTGCGGGCTGTTGATCGAGAGAGAGACGGAGACATCACACACGCGATCCACAGTAGAGTCTACGCGCTTTGGGAAGTCCGGAAGTTTTGAACGGTTCGTTTGGAAATCCCTTGTCCGACTTAAGTGTCACATGGAGGTTGGACGTCAGTTTAGCCTCCGTGTCACACGTAAGTTAGACGGGAGCATGACTTAGCCCTTAATCCCAGGGGATTGAGGGTGGGTCATGTCACGCAGGGCCTTTGGGCGGCTCGTAGGGGTGTTTTTGGGGAAGTGTCCAACATGTGAAATCATCTATTCGATGTAACAAAAATTTTGGGACAAGTTTCGAGTCGATCGGATATCGTTTCGATATAGTCAGGATGTCTGAAGGTTTAAAGTCGAGTTTAAATACGTTTAAAAATCCCGAAAAATTAGGGGGCTTTAATGAGAAGTTATCAAAGTAGTTAGTAACCCTCTAGTATGATTTGGACAGGTCCGGGAGTTCTAGAGATGGTGTTTGGCCTGGAGAGGCTTATAACCCGCGTATCGAGGCGCAACTAGGACGGTCTGTGAGTGGACCTTGATTTCTAAATTGATGCATGCATAAATGTTTTATATGTGTTTTTGAACATCTTTTGAGATTCCATGAGTGCATATGATTTAAATATGATAATTGGGTATTTTCGGAGGAAAATGCATCATTGCACGTAGTTCGAGGTTTCTGTTTTATATGATGTTTGGGCTTCCGCCAAGTGTACTACATGCATATGTTTTACACGGATGATATGTGATTCTGAAGGTTTCATAGAGAGGCGTGAAACCAAGGAACTGATTTACGATTTTGGAAGATTTCACGGAAGTGCGTGAAATCGAGATTTGGGCATAAGTCCCAATTGAAAGACGATTTGAAGGGGGTTTTGGAAAGATCATTTGGGCATATGACCCATTTGATTGGAAACCATCGGACTTGGAGTCCATTTGATTTGATGAGAAATTGGGCTGGAAGCCATTTGAGTTCTATGATCGGGCTAGGGGCCCCGTTGGTTTACGAAAACGAGCTTGAGGCCCAGTTGGTTATGATATCGGGCATGAGGCCCAGTTATGGTTTATAAATGTGATTTCGGATCGGGGACCCCAATTGGATTTGGATTTATGATGGTTTTATGGAAAACCCGGGCGTAGCCCTTTGAACGATTTTGAAATGAATAATGAAATGGTTTTCTATATACCATCATCACGAGTGGTTGCCCTACAGACGTCTCATAGTATCCTAGAATGGCGGGTTGTCTCCTCCAGACGTCTCGTAGTATCTTGGAGTAGTCATAGGGCATTGCTTGCGAGGGGTCATTGCACAGAGCGACCGATCCGTATAGTGACTCATAAGCAGGATTGCAGAGGTTAAAATCTCCCCCCAAGGAGGGTCATTGATCTGCGGGTCATTGACCTGGGTGGACCATGGTGAGACTTGGGATTTGAGACCCCGGGTAGCACACGTAGCTTGGAACAGTGACAGTGGTATTGATTGTGACATCTGGGATGTCAAGAATCAGGGATGCCGACGATTAGTTTTGGGCTGAAAGCCATTTGTATTGGATTTGGGCTGAGACCCACGTGATTTGATTTGGGCTGAGTCCCTAATGATTTGGTTTTGGGCTGAGTTCCTACATACTTTGGTTTACGGTTTTGAGCTAAGGCCCTAATAGTTTAAATATTGGTAAATGCTGTGATAACTGGTTTTCGAATGCATGCATGCTTTTTAGTGAAGGGCATAAATGTATTCTTTGTGAAATAAATATTATAAATCATTTATTTTGTCCACTCACAACTTTTAATGGTTTTAATGCCCTTCAGGTTGATCGCGGATGCGGGCTGTAGCAGAGACCGAGACATCACACTCCTCCTCTGATCCGGGTGCACTCTGGAAGCCCGATTGGGCTAGGGTTGGAATTATCCCTTGTCTGACACTTCATGTCAGCCAAGAGCAGGCACTTCCCACGATAATCCAAGGGATTTGGGACGGGTCCTATCACATGTCTTTAGTGACATGTCCCTAGCACACTAGCTGAAAATGTGGAACACTGATATTTTTTATGGAACAAGGTGGAACAAGACCTCAAGACATGATACTAGGGACATGTTTTGGCCTTTCGTTGACATAGGGCTTGGTTCTCAAGTGGGCATCCATTGGAACACAAGCAGGTCCTAGCTGGGAACCAAGACTGGAACAAAGGACATGGGCTGGCATATGGCTTGAAACTTGGAACAGAGCCTGGAACAAGGACCTGATACATGGAACACGCCTTGGAACAAGTACAGGAACAGGAAAAGGGCCATGTCATGGTTCTTGGGACAGGTGATGGGACAGGCACAAGATCCAGGTCGTGGTTCTTAGGACAGGTCTTGGGACATGCTCACGGGCCAACTCCTGGTTCTTGGGATAGGTCCTGGGACAAGCACAAGGGCCAGGTCTTAGTTCTTGGGACAAGTTCTAGGATAGGCACAAAGGTCAGTACTTGGACTCGATTAAGAACTTAGGACTCAACTTGGGTCTTGGGACCCGGCTAGAACCCAACACATAGTTTTGTGGCCTTTTTCTTCATTTTGGCTTAGAATTGATCCCACACCGTTAATCTGCACATCGCTCACAATAAGGGTCAATTTCTCCTATTTTATGGCATAATTAGAAAAAAAGCTTAGTAAAAGCGATATTGAATCACAAATAAAACATGCATAATTAACAACTTATGAGTTATGCTCACGGGTTGGTCGATCCAAAACCAGGAAATCGGGTCGACCCGCTAGTGCTTGATGGTGATTCTGTGTAACGCGTGAGCACCACACACAAAGGGATATGGTGATGCGTGAGGGCGCTCCCTAGCTTACCTCTAGATGTTATTAACATGTGTTTTGCAGTATTCTTCGATATGAATCTTTTGGTATAAATTTTAAGTTAGTTGAGTGTCGCTCTTGGATAATTCTGAGTGTCCTAAGTTCTAAAAAAATTATGGAAAACTAAATTAAAGTTGTTATGGGTTCTTAATGAGATGAAACGATGCATTATGGTGATCTGAAGATGTTTAGTTAGGGCTCAAGTTGAAAGGTTTATTTTCTGTGAGGAATTTGTTATTTTATGATGACATGCTATGTTTACATACATTGTGATATGTTCATGATGCTACAATGTTGATTTCATGAAAATAATTATGATGGAAATGATGTGGAGATAGGTTATGACTATGGAATGTAGAAAGGGGATTTACCTAAAGACTTGTTTATGTGATTATTGTTATCTAAGTACTATATGTTTATAACTGATATTGTGCAATGTAGTTTTTATATTATATGAAAATTGAGAACGGTGTGATAATTGGGAATGGTTATGTATTGTATGGTTTTTAATAATTTTACTGTGCAGTTGACATTGCAAATTTTGATAATTTAATAATGAAAATAATAAAGGCAAAGATTTAATTGGTAGTATTTCCTTAAGTCAAAATACAAAATTACTTTATACATGTGATAATGTTGTAATCATTTATGATGATAATTTGGTGATGAACAAAAGGTGTATGATGACTTTATGATGATATGTTGATGCTATGATAACGGTTCGATGCAAGATGATGAGGGCTTGGTAGTAATGGTAATTTTATCAATTTCTCCTAAATTTTTTTTTTTGTATAAATCAATTGTATTGTTTGGTAAACTAGTGTTCGGAAAAAGCTGAATGGCATGTTCTCACCACTTGACGAGGTTAATGGGCTGAACATGGGCGATAGCCCCGTAGGAGTGGACATATTTTGGTTTATGTAAGGTATGAATATGGAAGAAATCAGTGATAACCCTTGTCTAACAAGAATTCTCAGACAAGAGGATGATCGATCCTATTTCCAAGGAAATTAGGGACAGGTCCTGTCACGTCGGGGAGTCAAAATCACCTTACATATCAAGCCAACACAAGTTCCAAGCTGATACAACGCTATTGAAACCATTCGAAAAGGTTACTACCAACTTACAACAAAACACAATAGAACACCTCTCTTTGATTACTAAAAGCGATGCTAAAATAACCTCAAAAAGACCAAAAACATATTTAGACGATATGAAATGTCCTAAAAATAGGCCTATGTACTGCCATAGGCTAAGATACTACCCAATGTGCCGCAACATGCCATCGTGGATTGGGAAACTACCCCACACACTGTTGTGTGTCGGAAAAATGTCGGAAAGTGGCCTCACACACTATCACGCACGGGCCTGAGTCTGTACACACCGACCATACACCGGCATAAGTCAACATGAGTCGACCATGCGTCAACCATGCGTCTTACATGTTGGCCGCACGTCGACCATGCGTCGACCATTATTCTGACGAAATATTTTATCAAATCTAACATAATCAGAATATTTCGTTAGTATTAAAGGAATTAGGGGGTCAGTTATGATGTCATTTGCTTTTAACTGAATATGCTGACGTAATTAGCATCTCCTGTCAACACTGAGTGTGTCAATTGACTTAATGGTTGATTGATGGTAGCCAAAGTTTCGTCGGAGATGACGATCAGATTGCCACCGTCGCCGCCATTGATAGTGGTCGAATTCTAGGAAATTTGCTGGAGTTTGATCTGAACTCTGACTTCAACTAAGTTTTCACCAATTGACTTGAAATTGAATAAGAGTTTCAAAAATCAAATTTTTAGATTTAGAAAATACTTGCATTGGCTGGAAAGTCGCGGGAAGTCTCGGAAGTTTGAGGAAATCCAATTTTCCAGTGAGCTTGATCATCGTCGATTTCCCCTTGAAGCTAGCATGCAAATACTGGTTAAGAAAGCTCTTGATGAGACGGTTCTATCGGTATAAAATTAAGTTAAAATGTTATCTTGAGTGACCGAAAAAATGGTCAGAAGTTTCGGCTCCGTTGTAGTCTTCTCATCAAGTCTATGTCCCTAGCAGTTGACGAGGTGTGAGACCACCACCATTGGCCTCACCTCGTTGGGGCGATCAAGAAGGTGGTTGGTGTAGAGGGTGATTCGCTAGAGTTTCGAGGGTGTCGTCTGGGTGGTTCTCGGTGTGACGGTGTGTCGTGTTCTTTGTTTGAGGAGGAGCATCGAGAGGACCCTTGGAAATATCATCTACTATCATTATAAACATTCATAAATAAATAAATAAAATAAGTAGGTAAATATAAATTAAATACAGAACCCTTGGAAAATACGGAGTAAATACATTTTACGAATATTTGTATTTAGAAAAGGCAAAGAACACTACAAATTTAGAAATTTTAAAAGTATGTATGGTAAATTAGTGTAGTATCATATATAAAATAATTTTTAAAGATATATACAAAATTTAATACAAAGTTACAAGAGAAAATAAAAAAATTATGCATTATAAATAAAAAGATCAAAATATATTTACTATTTTATGATAAATAACCACCAATTGACATTAAAACAACTCAATTAGAATGTATAATAACCTCTCGGTTCTTTATATTTTTGTTCAAATTTAATCATACTCAAATAATCTAGGATTTCAAATCTAATACAGATTCATTGATTTGAAATCTTACATGTAATTCTCTGACGCCTGAACATACTTTGCAGTCACTCTTTCCAGCTGCATTTTCGTATTTGCGATAAAGTTTGATGCATCCTCCTACCTTTTTGCGTGCTTGATAGCCTTTCCTTCCTCATCACACATACACCTGGCCTCTATTCCTTCTTCTTTCCACAGAGAATCCACCTTCAATCACACACATTTTTTCACTCAAAAACGACGGAGATGCGTTTTTTGGCCTTTCTATATATAAAATTGGGCCATTGTTACAAATATGTAGGAGTGGAGTTTAACTTAGGTTTTTTTTTTTATTAGGAAGATGGCATCTTTGGAATTTTTTTCCCCTAGGAAAATGCCATCTTTGAATTCTTTTTCCCCCCTAAACATGGCATATCAACCAATTTATGTTGTCTTTCAATCTTTGTGAATAAAATGGACTCCGAAATACAACAAATTGAATGTCACTATATCATTTTGTATTCAGAACTTGATACATGTATCACCATTCTTTTCATATTACTTGGGTGTCAAGTAGTTGTTGCTACTTGACTCGGTATGCCCATCGTTGAACCTAATTGCTATTGATTGCAACGACTAGTATTTTCGACTTTCTTTATATATATATATATATGAGCATTAAGACTATGTTTAGGCTAAATTATTTTAAAGTGAAGAACTTTAAAAATATTAAAATAATTATATGGCATTTATTTAGATGAGATTTGTAACTAACACTTACTTAAAAAAAAAAAAATCTCTTGTTTAGTTTTTTCTTACAAGGCATGTACACGTTTGGTGAGCAGAATTAAATTCAATTAGATACCTTTTCAAAATCAATGTGTTTTGAATGTAAAAATGGATGATGTTTCATCTTACGAGTATTAAATAGCATTATATTAAATTCAATTAGATACTTCTTCAAAATCAATGTGTTTTGAATGTAAAAATGGATGATGTTTCATCTTACGAGTATTCAATAGCATTATACATGACAAAAACTTGCACTTTCTTATCCTATAATTTTAAGAGGATAGATAAGTTTTCTTTTTGTCTCTATTCCTCTAATCCCCTTGAAATATAAACATATTTATATTTACATTCAAAAGATATGAATTTGATGAATCATCTCATCTAATCCAATCTCACTCACTCAAGGAGCCCTTGATTTTTCCCCACCATTCATTCCTCAATACTAATAATAGGAAATTTATTGATTCTACAATCGCGTCCTTTATTTAGTTATTAGATGCTAAAATTTTATCGAGGCTACCTTGTAATGTTCTAAAACTTACAAGGCAAATAACTAAGTGGTGTGGTAGGGTGGAGCCTAGTGCCTAGGAACCTTAGTGGTTTTTTTTTTTCAAACATTACAGGCACAAACTTTTTTATAAAGATTGTGATACTACCTGTTAAAATGAAAATTTTACTTCGTTGTTAAAATGAAAATTTTACTTCGTTATTAAAATGTAAAATTTTAATTCGTTATTAAAATGTAAAATTTTAATTCGTTATTAAAATGTAAAATTTTAATTCGTTATTAAAAGTGAATTGAGCTTAAAAATGTAATTTCCATTCACAAAAAAACGGCTATTGGCTACGGGCTACGGGCCAGTGAGCAGTGTAGAGGTATTCAAATTTCAAGGGGCTCATTTCCTCAACAAATAACGCGTTAATTTCCTCCAACGCATAGCCAAACACAGCCTGACAGTGTAGTAGGGTTCCTTAATTACCAATGACCGTTATGTTTTTTGTTTTAATTTTTAATTTTTGTCTTGGGGTCAGAGTGTCAGACTAGAGAGCAGAGATTGGAGAATGAGTTAAAAGTAAATTTCTATTAAAAGAAGAAAAATAAAAAGAGTTAAAAGTAAATATGAGAAATGTCTTTTTTGTCCCTGGAGCCAGAAGCTCCCTTTGCTCCCACTCTCCTCTTTCTGTGTAGCGAACAAAAACCCTAGACCCCCAACCCTTCCACCCTACCCAACCTTACCACACCTTCATCCTTAAATTTCCTCCTTTGTTCATAAATCAAAATAAATTTCATTGTTTCCTTTTCGAAAAAGAAAATTTAAAGTAAATTAATTCCATCGTTTCCTTTTTCATTGTTTTCCGTTTCTCCATTTTTGCATTTATATAAAATTTATTTTGTATAAATGCATAGTAAGCGATCTGGAGGGCCGGCTGCGGTTCCGGTGCGGACGAGCCTGAGGGAGAAGAGGCGACCCCCAGCTTACGGCAGAGGCGTGTACTACTTCAACACAAGCGCCACCAGCCTCATTCACAAGCGGAGAAATCGGAAGAACAAGACCAAGACTAGAACTGCTGCTTCTCATATTGCTAAGATAATGCGCCATGGAAGTCGTCCGACCCAACCCCGTACTCCCCGTGCTTCCAATGACCATAACGTAAACCGATCATCACCTTCGCTCAGCTATTTTGACTATGCTTTTCCTTCAAACGTGAAATTGATTGGATATTATTTGTTTCCTTATCTCCGTATTCTTATTATTGGTAGGTTTAATGGTTGATGAATGTAGTCATATGTTTAGGGGTTTGATTTTATAATGGTTTTGGAGGGAACGGTGCTGTAAATCTACTTGTTATTTGCTTATTTTAGCTACTTTCAGATTTGCATGTAGCTTAAATGGTTGGGGTACGGTTTGAAGTGATTCCATGAAATTTTACAAGAAAATTAAAATGCAAATTAATTTGGGGAAAAAAGATGGGGGTTTCTCAAATTTGGAATGAATTTAGGGAGGGGTTGGACTTGGGTTTTAAGTGATTTGCCTCAAAATTAAATTTGGGAGGGTTGAGGTTAAGGAAGTTGAAGATGGTCTAAGCCAAGGGCTTAGTAAATATGAATAATCAATTCCGATTTCTCATGTGAAGGCTGATATATATAAGAATAAACTTTCTGCATTTGTTTGCAGGCAGATGGGTCTAACTCCCTCCCCCGACGCTCTACTAGGAGAAAAAAGTCGACAAAGAATCGAGATATTTACATTACTGATGACACTTCTGGAAGTGAGGAGGATTTCGATATAATGGTGAGGTTTATACTTTATACACAAAAATACCCTGTTTTCATGAAGGTTTTATTAGTCTGGCCTGGATGGTATGGATGTTTGTAATGCATTATATGCTGCCTGAACTGAATTGGGGTTCCTATGTTTGTTTTGGTTTCAGAAACCCGCAGCCAACTCTGTGAAGAATCAGAATAATAGTGCATATAGAGACGAGTTATCATCTCTCAAGCACAAAAAGTCAGTAGAGACTAGGCAAACGCCTCGTCGTGAAGGATTGCGCCCTCGTCGGTTAAAGGATTCAAGAGAACCATTGGGTTTGCGGTTTGATGATGGGCAGGATACTTCAGATGAGAAGATTGACAAAGATGAAACCGAAAATGGAAATGACATGGAATACAATGAGGCTGATGATGGTCAAAATGAAGGTGATGGGGAGGACGTGGGTCATGGTGAGGGTGATGATGATGGCGATGAAGATGGTGATGACGAGGAGGGTGAAGAAGAAGAAGAGGAAGAAGAAGAAGAAGAACAAGATGGAAAAAGACGATATGATCTTCGAAATCGTGCAGATGTCCATAAGCTAAGACCAAGATCTCCTCGAAGAATATTGCGTCAAGGAATGGGAACAAAGGTTGGTAGGGATGTGCGAAAGAGTGGATCACGAGTTCATAAGCGCCATCGGATGACACGGACTGATGATTCTGATGACTCCCTTCTTGTGGACGAACTGGACCAAGGCCCTGCAATTCCCTGGGGGCGAGGTGGGAGCCGATCTGGACCGCCTTGGCTCTTTGGGGGACTAGACACCCACGGAACAACAGTGTGGGGATTGAATGTTGCTGCCTCTGGTTGGGGTCATCAAGGTGATTCTTTTGCTGCCTTAACTTCTGGAATTCAAACTGCTGGGCCAAGTTCAAAGGGAGGGGCAGACATACAACCATTGCAGGTTGATGACAGTGTGAGTTTTGATGATATAGGCGGGCTGTCTGAATATATTGATGCTTTGAAGGAAATGGTTTTCTTTCCCCTATTATATCCAGATTTCTTTGCCAGTTATCATATCACCCCGCCAAGGGGGGTTTTGTTATGTGGTCCTCCAGGCACTGGGAAAACATTGATTGCCAGAGCATTAGCCTGTGCTGCCTCCAAGGCTGGCCAGAAAGTTAGCTTTTACATGCGGAAGGGGGCAGATGTGCTAAGCAAATGGGTTGGTGAGGCTGAAAGACAATTAAAACTACTTTTTGAGGAAGCACAAAGAAATCAACCCTCAATCATATTTTTTGATGAAATAGATGGCCTTGCTCCTGTAAGGTCCAGCAAACAGGAGCAAATCCACAATTCCATTGTCTCAACTTTGCTTGCTTTGATGGATGGTCTTGATTCCCGTGGACAAGTTGTTTTGATTGGAGCTACCAACCGGATCGATGCAATTGATGGAGCCCTGCGACGCCCTGGTAGATTTGACCGTGAATTCAACTTTCCTTTGCCTGGATGTGAGGCACGTGCTGAAATTTTAGACATTCATACTCGAAAATGGAAGAATCCTCCTTCAAAGGAGCTAAAATTGGAACTTTCAGCTAGTTGTGTCGGATATTGCGGTGCTGATTTAAAGGCTCTTTGTACTGAAGCTGCCATTCGTTCTTTCCGTGAAAAGTATCCTCAGGTTTACACAAGCGATGATAAATTTGTAATTGATGTTGATTCAGTAAAGGTTGAAAAATATCACTTTGTTGAAGCCATGTCAACAATTACTCCAGCTGCTCACAGAGGTGCTGTTGTGCACTCTAGGCCATTGTCATTGGTAGTTGCACCATGCCTGCAAAGGCATCTTCAAAAAGCCATAAACTGTATATCCGATATTTTCCCTCCCCTTGCAGTGTCATCACAGTTAACCAAGCTTTCGATGCTGTCCTCTGGTTCTTCAATTCCTCTTGTATATAGGCCTCGGCTTCTGCTATGTGGTAGTGAAGGTTCTGGCCTGGTAATTATCTTGAATCCTCTTCATTATTTTCAGATTGATTTTTAATGGGAAGACAAGCTAAATTTACTTACTGCTTTAGTTTTACAGGATCATCTTGGGCCTGCTATTTTACATGAACTCGAAAAATTCCCCGTTCATTCTTTAGGACTTCCATCTCTTCTATCTGATCCTAGTGCAAAGACACCAGAGGAAGCATTGGTACATATCTTTGGTGAAGCTAGGAGAACAACTCCATCAATTCTCTATTTGCCTCAACTGAATCATTGGTGGGAGACAGTAAGTGCATGCTGATAATTTCCTATCAGTTTGAATTCAGTGTGTGCAATGCTAATAGTATCCTATCAATCTGAATTCGCTGGCTGTGCATGCTGATACTTTATTAAGTCTGTCTTTTGCTATTTGAGGTTGATATTATTTATTTGGCAGGCACATGAGCAGCTCCGAGCTGTTCTGCTGACATTGTTGGAAGAATTTCCATCTGACTTGCCCATATTACTACTAGCAACATCATCAGTTCCACCTGCTGAAGTTGATGCTACCGTTTCTTCGATATTTTCTGACCGTTCTGTGTACGATATTATCTATTTAAAAACTTATTTGTGAATCCAAATGCTGTGTTTTTTTGGAATTTTTTTTGGTCTGGTGAGTCAATTGCAATATTAAATACAGTAGAGTTTGATTTATGCCTTCAAAGAAATTTTTGCTTATTTTTTTATTTTTGGCTTGGAAATTTTAGAAAGCTAATTTTAATATCTACCAGAACCTTTTAAATGTTCAATTCATATCTTGCTCAGTATAAGGATGTATGATGTTAGACATAAAGGTCGTGGTCATAATCATATTCTGAGAAAAAAGAAGTTGTACTGTCATAAGCGTTACGAGTTTTGGCTTGCTTAATCACATTCAAAGAAGAATCTACTGATTGCAAGGCTTGATGGTTGTGGTGTGCCAAGTTCCCATTCTCATTCAGGATACCCTTACTTAGCCTTTATATTTCTTGTAATGTCGTAGAACTGTTTTTAAGGTTATTTAACTTCCTGGAGATTGATGAAAGAACCATGAAGACAGAAAGGTGTGAGCAGGCAACTAATGTCTTTAAACTCATAATAAACAAATTAAGCATAGAGTTCTCTTCAAGGGAATTGTACATGCACTTGAGTAGTCATATACTTTGTATTACTTGATGTTGTCCATAGCTTCATGTTTTGGGAGTTCATGGTTGTTTTCCAATTGTAATACAATGTTTTTTTTGCCTTTTCACATTTGTATTTTGATTTTAGTTCATATCTTCTTTGATAATTTGTTAAGTACTTATCATGGGTAGTCATATTTTTTCTTTTCTCTTATCAGTTACCAGTTGGGCAAACCATCCACTGAAGACAGATTTTTGTTTTTTGACCGGCTGATCGAAGCTGCTCTGTCAGTCTTCTTAGACGGAATATCAAAAAAGTCTCAGGCATCAGTATCGGCTTCTGAACTTCCCAAGGCCCCAAAAGTGGCAACTGGTCCAAAGGTCTCAGAGTTAAAAGCCAAGATAGAAGCCGAGCAGCATGCCCTTCGCCGATTGCGGATGTGTCTCAGAGATGTTTGCAACCGGTAAGATAATCTTTTTCCACTCCTTTGAATACTTTACCATGGTGTAGTCTTTTGTAATACTTCTTAATTCTATTCCTGTCCTCAGCTGTAAGATTATTATTATTTTTTTGCTTAGTTCTCATTTATTATATATATGTTCCTATTCCGCAGGCTTTTATACGATAAGAGGTTTAATGCTTTCCACTATCCTGTCTCGGATGAGGATGCTCCGAACTATCGCTCAATTATTCAGAACCCAATGGATGTGGCAAAGCTGCTCCAGAATGTAGATTCTGGGCAGTATTTTACATGTTCTGCGTTCTTGCAAGATGTTGATCTTATGGTTTCCAATGCAAAGGTGTGTTACTTTCTTCTAAGTTTTGTTGTAATTGCAATGAAATTTGTTTTATTTCTGTCTTGCTCGACTTGCTATTCTGTTTGTGGTTGTTTTGCGTTCTCTATGTCTCATGGCCTTACATTTCTTATCATTGGGCTGTCAAATGTTAACCTATTTCATATAATGGTGTTATTTGAAAAAGCATGAGTCTCATCGTGATTCATTTGCGTTATTCTTTATTTTTTTATTTCATTCGTGTTCCATTGTAGCATAATTTTTTTTTCGAACGTCTGAAGTAGCATGGTGATTTCACCTTTGAGGTCTGGTTCTCTTATTGCTATGTTTAAGAATGTGTTATGCAAAGGAAGCTTGCATTTGTTCCCATTGTTGTGTTTACTTTGTGAATCATCATGTGCCAATTTTATGTATACTGCTGTCTTGCATTCAGGCTTATAATGGTGATGACTACAGTGGTGCTAGGATTGTCAGCAGAGCTTTTGAGCTCCGAGATGCGGTAGTTCTTTTTTTTTTTCTCTTCTTTTTATTTCCTGTTGCTTTTGGATTTATCATTTCTTTTACATATAATTTGTTCTTGTACTTGCTCAGGTACATGGTATGCTGTCACAAATGGACCCTGCACTGGTTGCATTTTGTGACAAGATTGCAGCGCAAGGTGGTCCACAACATATTCCAGATGATTTAGGGATATCCACCTTCCCTTCAATTCCTGTTGTACAGCTCGGAACCCTAACTAGGTCGAGTGCACGTTTTCGTAATATCCAACTGGATCAAATTGATGAAACTTTTCTAAAACGGCAGAAGAAGAATGTCGAGGCCTCACATGCAGGTAGCTCAGCTTTTTCGTCACTGTTATTTCTTAGACTATCTTTTGAAGCCTTCTTTTGTTACTTGATTTTTTTCCTAGTGGAAATGCGATCTTTTTCTGTTATTATTTTTCTCTTGTATGGAGGTTTTTATAATTTAATAATTTCAATATAGTGGCGCTAACTTTATTGGTCGCGATTAGCTTCTACTGCAGAAGAAAATTCACAGAATCAAGATAAAGTACAGTCCAAGTTGTGTCAGAAACCCGAAACAAATGACGGAGATCATGAATTGCCAGAATCGTCCTCTGCCTGTGGCAACCAGCATGAAACTGGCCAAGTTTCTGGCCAAACTGAAGTGATTGGATATCAAGACATCGTCATGTCCGACGGTGAGATTACTAACCAAGTAGAGTCCATCAGGCGAGTTTTCGTTGAAAGGACCGAAAACTATGACATTCCACAGCTGGAGAGGCTTTACACAAGAATTATGAAGGGCATTTTTGACATTAAGCACAAAGGTAATATAGATGGCACCAAGCCTTCAATTTTGAGGTATTTATTGAAGTTTGCAGACGTTGAAGCAAATTTCTGATTCCTACAAAAACAAAAGGGGAAAAATATGTCAGATGTAAAGTGAAAATTTTCTTTTTAATGCGATATTGTTGTGTGATTCTTTTTAGAGAATAGAGATTATGATTAGATTCATTCATCATCATCATCATCACCATATACACGTGATGTCTGCGTGACATGATCATGTGTTGTTACCAATCTATGCCTATCGGTATGTTTATTAGTCTGTATTAATGGTATGAATTGATTCGTAATATAGAGAATTAGAGATGGCATGCTGGGTAACGTGTTAGATGCCGAACAATTTTACATTCGAGGTACATTGTCATATCGAACTACATGGAGAGACGAGTGGTGGATTGATGTGTATGAGATAGGGGTACCCAAAATGGAAAGCCAAAAACAACAAAAATGAGGAACTTCTTCCATGGACAGAGGACCTGTAGATGCTGAAAGCTTCCTTGGAGTCAGTCGGATTCGACATTAGAACCGAGACTCCTTTTGCCTTTTGCCTCTGCAAAAAGAGGGCCATTAATTCCAAACTTGGTCCCACTAGATACAGTGCGTCTATAGTCACAAATATAGTCACAAATGACATGCAATTGAGTTTGAAGTTTTTTTTATGAATCCCTTTTGTAGATGTGTGTTTTATCCTTGATACCAGACCTTCGCAACGAGACATCAACCATCTTTTGACGCTTAGGCTTCAATGCTCCGTATCATTAAATAGTATGGACATCCAAACTATTCACCTCTTATTTTGGGGCCCATCTCACATCTGCATAACCGTTAGATGCTCATACCATTCAACGCTCCCCTACTATCGAAACCATGTTCATCTTTTGATTGTCATTTTGTTATACCGGCTGTAGTCCAATCATGAGGTCTTTGTCTCCTTTTGTTACTCCATTGTGATCGTTTTATTTATTGTGTTATGTCTACTAATCATCCTGTTCGTACCTGATTTAGTACTCATGTGTATATTTTACCCTAACAATGCTTAACAACTGAATCTTTGGAGAGAAATCTCGCCTTTCATCGTTTCGTTAAGTCTAATATTAATACAGCTAGTTGACCCCATCATCATCCATTTTCCCGTTGACGTGATAGTTATCAATGCATTAATTGTTTCGGCTTTGTTATACACGAATGGGCTTTTGTACTGACATTGGTCCATTTTTACTCTACATTACTACAAATGGGTTTTATATCTATGTAGACACCCTTTTTAATTTTTAAGAATTTACTCAAATTTTATCTATTGGATATCAAGTAATGGATACTCACGACATTATAAATTTATTTTCCCCAGTTAATTTTCTTTTTTACTTTTCATTTTTCTTTTCATTTTTCATTTTTCTTTAACTTTTTATTTCTAACTTCTAATTTTTTTTTTCCTTTTAATTTCGTTTACTTTATTTTTTGGTTACTTTTCGTTTTTTTTTTCAATACCATTCAATTTCTATTACAACCCGTCCTAAAATTTAATGTCGAAATTAGTAAATTTCCAACTTACCCATCCATCTTTAATTATCAAAATTTTGTCGAGTTCATCAAAACTAGTGAAAGAGTTATGTCGGAAATTTGACTACAAAACCTTTTCAATTAAATAAAGAATTAGTAGAAAATGTTGAAATATAATTCAAAACGAGAAAATCGAACTCGTTAGAATTTTCATTATAAATTATATTTAAGAATTTAGAAAATTCCCCTTAAATTATTTCATTTTTATTTCTAATTTTCTTTTAATTTAATTAATTATTTCTTTTATTTCCTTTAACTTTAAAACTAATCTTACTAATCACCCTTTTCTCATTTATGATCGCTCTCTATCTAATCCCCTTCTCTCTACCTAAAACTCATCATCATCTTTTCTTTGCCACTACCAGCGCCACCAACTACCGCCGCACCCCATCTTCGACTACGACCAGCCTCACTGACAGGACCCACCCCGATAACCGGGACGAACCCTGCTCCCGTCTGACAACCCAACTCAAAAAGACCAAAATAACCACAAAAACCACGAAATCTACATTGACATACTATGGAGAAGTTATAATACAACTAGTCAACAGTAGCACAGAGCACAGTAACAGTACAAGGTAAGACAAAAATCTTACTAAAAGCTGACTACACGCGCAAGGGGAAAAACTCAATGCCTCCGCCTCTGCCTCAACGTTAGCCCCGACGCTAGCACCACAACCTGGAGGGTGTTAAAAACATTACAAGCGTGAGTGGACTAAAAATAAGTGTTTGAAAACCGTTTGCGAAATAAACCAGGGTTCACCCTCCGTTTGAAAACATGCATGCATAACCAAGTATCTTAAAACAACCATCTATACGAGGTGAAAATAAGCATGGAAAACACCAGAACTCAAAATCAAAGTTCGGGCACTCGGCCCTAAATCCATAAAATCCATAAGAACCAAGTTATTCGGGTCACAACCCAAAGCATTTGAAAACCAGTGAAAAACATCAATCATACAAGTTTACTGGATTTCAAGTGTGCTCGGGTCTTTAAACTCAAAACCATGCGCAATAACCAGGCCTTCCCGGGATATCAACGAGTCTTTAAACTCAAAACACAATCACAGGCCTCGGGGGGGGGGGGGGGGGGGGGGGGTATCACAATCACCGAGTCTTTAAACTCAAAACATATACCGAGTCTTTAAACTCAAAACATCTCAATCCAGGGTCCTCCCCTCATCAATCAATCTAAGTCTTTAAACTCAAAACCAGATCCAGCGGGTTTTTTTTTTCGGGTCTTTAAACCCAAAACCATTTTTCAAGCATAAGAAAAATGCATCGAAATCCGAAAACCAAAACCAAACTGGAAATCTTCGAAAACCGAAATCACGTTTGATCGAAATGGGACTTCCGCCTGAATTTCACTTCCAAATCTCAAATCATATCTGCAAATCTTTAGTAAAACAAAATGCGTATAAACATAAATCATCCATCTGAAACCATCCGAAAAAGCATAACAGAATTCACGTTCTAAAAGTACGTGCAAATCCGATAACTTGTATTAAAAAACATGCAATCAAGTAAAGCAAGAATATAGAAATCATAGGCATAAAATCATATATCGAAAACATAAATTCATATATCGAAACATAAATAAATAAGTAAAAACTGCTATGCATGCTCAGTTAGAAAACAAAAAGTCCACTCACTAGGTCTGAACGCGTCAATCGCGTCCCGCACGCTCCTCAGCTGTCTCAGGAATATCCCGACCTATCAAAAGTTACCATTTCGGGTCACAAACACTTCATTTAAGCTTACCCTAATTTCCCCAATTTTTTGGGATTTTTAAACGTAAGTAAACTAACCCCTAAACCTTCGAACACTCAAAACTACCTCGAGACGGTGTCTGATCGACTCGAAACTTATCCTAAAATGTTCGTTACAATGATTAGAGTGAAAACCGTGTTGAACACTTCCCAAAAACATGCCCCACGCGCCCTCACGAGCCGCCCAAAGGGACTGCGCGTGGGAGCCACGCACCTGCTACAGTGTCATCGTCAACCTCCAGCCAACCCGGTTCAGACCGGTCCAACCGAGCCGGTGAGGCCGGTTCTCACCCATTTTCTAGCCATTTTCGATCCTATCTACGCCCTTAGTTTCGTCCTTGAATTTGTGATTGATTCACTTAATAAAACACACAAAATGAAGTCCTATTTCTTACCTCCCAAATTCGAACCAAAAACTCAGAACTTCGACTTTCGGATTCCGGCCATCCCTCGCCCTTCCAGTCACGGTTTCGAGTCCCTGGGTTTAGCAGTGACTTTCTACAGCTACCAGAGTCAACAAAAGCACTCAACCAATCCCTAAAACTCTCGACATTTGGTTTGAACAAATCTGGAAAAACAGGGGACCCAAAGAACTTACCTGTTACCAGCCTTCCGCCGTGATCTCCACCACAGCCCTACGCGTCCCCAAGTCACTCCTCAGTCCTTTGATCACCACCACAGACCAGTCTTGATAGGTTTGATCGATCGAACTCTCAGCCGTGCACGGTGGTCGTCTTTGTTTTTCTGGGTTTTTCCCACTTCCTCTTAGTCTTCTCACTCAACCCAACACCACAGTTCACTCACCAAGCTCCCATCTCAACTCTGATCACTCACACTCTATCAAAAAGAACTCACACTTTTGAGAAATAGTCGATAGCCTCTCTGCCTCTCTGTTTTCTCTACTGATAGATTAACCCAAACATTTAAAACTGCAAAAGCACGGTTGACTTGGCTAGAAGCCATTAGACATAGGCCAGGTGTCCTCCAATCTGTTGTCCAGCCCTCTCAAATATCTAATTATCTCAGCCCAGGTGTCCTTATCCGGTTACACACAAATCCCAAGGTGCTAAAAGACTAATTTTCCCCTAAAAGTCCAAATTACCATTTTACCCCTCACTTATCCATACTCGTAACTTAACCGTCCGACGTCCTATGAGGGCGTGTCGCCTGTCGTTGTACTCAGGACGTCGAGACCTTCCTAACGGTCCTCGAATTACCTGAAGAAAACTTGTCGTGTAAAAAGTCAACAAATTCCCCCTTTTTAGCTTAATTATGAAAATGCCCTCGACCTTCCGAACATCACAACTTCTTCCTCAGATGTCGGAATCAGACGTGCCACCTGTCTACAGACTCGTGACGTCCTAAACTACGTCACGGTCGTCGGTCAAAGTCCATTTGACCGCTCGAACTAAAAGTCAACATTTTGCCAATTCCAAGGGCAAAATCGTCATTCTGCACCGTCCATCCAAAAGTATTCAACCAATCACCGATTATCTTCGCTAATCCGTCATTAACCACTAATCTAATCCAAACTTTCGGGACGGGTTGTTACAATCTACCCCCCTTAAAAAAAATTTGCCCCCGAAATTCCACATTTCGTACCTCCGTAACTAGCGGGGAGAAATCCAACGGTTCTTACACCTGGGTCTCCTACCCGGTGTCCATCTCCTGCCAATCCAACTTATCCTCACAGTTCCCAACCTGTCATCTTAACTTGGTCAAGCGAACCAATTCATCTAACTTCCAGCCCATCTCGTAATCCTTTTCTTTTTACTGAGATCAATCCTAAGTATGCCACAACACCCCTGTTACCAGTTTCAACACTTCTGACGCCTTTTTGAGTCGAGCGTACCTCGTACCCATACTTCTGTCAGCGATCCGTTCCGACCCTACCAGAGTTACAACATACTTGCCTCTACCCTGAATTGACCAAACACCTCACCAATGGTTCCACTTGCCACCGGACCCTAACACCTTCCTGTTTAACCAAGAACATACCTCTCAAAGTCAGGGTCCCGCCAGCCACTCAGTTCGGAGCATCCAGCTCATAACAACACTGCAACCTACAAATTAATCAGTCGCTCGGGATCACCCTGATCCAATCCCCATGTTCCATTCATCAACATCCAACATATGGGAACTACCCCAATCGTCCGTCTATCCACAACATACCCTGGCACTAAGCCGATCACCAACACTTCTACCAGGACTGCACGTCCAATTACATCGGCCTGGTCCTGACCACTGTAGAACCAGTACGTATCTTCCACGTACCTTCACCAAGTACCACCAACTAGAACCACATTGCACACGCAAGGACAACCCTACAAAATTGAAATAGAAACAAAGGTATTTTAGAATACCTCAAACACAGCTTAGTGCCACAGACCTTCTGGGAAAATCCAACTCAAATTTCTTCCCAGTCTCCCGGTCTCCTGACCAATATGAAATCCTATAGTATCTCAACTACGAATCTAGGTCCGATGTCCATACGTATGCAACCACAGACCACCTACTTCCAACATAGTAAAAATACCCAACTTATGACTCCCAAATGATTCTCCTGTTCAACACCAAATCAACCCTTGAGCCAGGAGCGATCCAATCCTGATCGACTCATCCTTAAATAAATCCTACTCATCGGCTCACTTCTTCGCCTTCACTTCCCCCGATTTCTCAGACTACCCCGTCGAATCAAATTGATAAAGTCCTCAACCTTGTAATTTTACCTTAATCCATCTTACCGTCATCCCCCGACACTCGCCACCTACACCAACTTGGTATCAACACATCGTCTTATCGTCCAAACCACAACATTTTTTAATTCCGAGATTCCAATCATGGTACGTTATCCTTACGTATACCGTATCCAGACTAATTGTCTAAAGGTCACCTTCTTAATTACACAGAGGAAATCCTAGACTCTTTGTTATAAAAGAATGGGTAACCCCGGGATCAAACAAAGCATGTACAACACGACCAAGGATGGTAAGCGTACCTGTCACTACGTCGGGTGCTGATTGAGCCTCCTACTGGGTAATCAAAAAAACTAGGGCCTGGGGTCCTGAAGATCGGCCACGTCCCCTCAAACCGCTAGTGGCACCACCACCTCCTCTAATGCATGCTGCCCCTGAAACTGAAGCCGTACTCCGTCCTGGCTCCGTCGTACCTCGGCCTGCACCTCCACCCGGTGGTAAGGACGGACATTCCCTTCGATAGTGGCCTCGCTCCCCATAGAAGAAACAAATGACACTAGAAACATCCCGACTAGGACCTCCACTCGGTCTCCCTGTGGACGCAACAGATTTCGCACTTGCTTGCGGAGTCGGCTGTGCTCGGTGTCCATGAAACCCTGGACTCTGGGAACTACTCGGCCTACCAAATCGAACATCGCCCGCGAATGAAGCTCCACTATAACTACCCCTCTTCGGGGTCCTCTGTGGTCGTGCTAGCAAACTAGCCTCCAACCTCACTGAAACATCCGATAATTCTCTGAGGGTAGCAAACGATCCATCCGTCACAATGGCTCAAATCTCTCCTCTCAGGTCCAACTCAAACCTGCAGCATTTCTCGGCTTCCGTAGCAACAAAAGCAGGAGTAAAACGGGATAACATCTGAAACTTCTGCTCATACTCGGCCACAGTCATAATCCCCTTGTAACAACCCGTACCGGGAGTTGAGATTAGATTAGTGCTTAATGACGGATTAGCAAAGATAATCGATGATTAGTTGGATACTTTTGGACGGACGGTGCAGAATGACGATTTTACCCTAGGAATGGGCAAAATGTTGACTTTTAGTTCGGGCAGTCAAATGGACTTTGACCGATGACCCTGGCGTAGTTCGAGACGTCATGAGTCCGTAGACAGGTGGCACGCCCGATTCTGACATCTGAGGAGGAAGTTATGATGTTCGGAAGATTGAGGGCATTTTCGTAATTTGGTTAAAAAGGAGAAATTTGTTGACTTTTTCAACGAGAAGTTTTCATCACGCAAATTGAGAATCGTTAGATAGGTCTCGACATTCTGAGTACAACGACAGGCGGCACGCCTTCATCGGATATCAGACAGATAAGATATGGTTCTAGAAAGGTGAGGGGTAAAATGGTAATTTGTACAACAAGGGGCATTCTGGACATTTCCTGCATTGGGATTAGTGCCCAATCAGCAATGGACACTTGGCTGTTTTTGGTTGGGGTGACCACCAAGTTTTGGACACCTGGCCAGGTCTAGATGGATGTGGAACCTTGCACCGTCTCGAGTGTTAGATTAAATGGTTTAAACGGGTTTTGGGGTTGAACAGAAAACAGAGTAGCCGTAGGAAACCATGACATCCCTGTTTGATCTTCAATATTTTGTGTGACAATTGAGAAGAAGAGAGTTAGGGGAGACTGAAGAGGGTAGTGGTGCTGGCGAGACGGGCCGCCGTGGACGGTGGTCACACCACCGTGAGAACAGAGCGAAAGAAAAATCGTGAGGAACCCAGGATTTGATCACCCCCAACCGTGATCTTGAGCCCATGATTTCGGAAGTGCTAGTTCTATGAAAACTCGATTTTGATTTTGAAAATGGTAAACTAAGTTTTGGTAATTAGTAACCAATACTATTAATTGGGTGCCGTTTTGGAAGCTACAAGGAATGTTTTGGCATCAAAAGCAGAGACTAAGCTAGCCGGAATCGTGGAACCAGAGAGGAGGGCCATTTCAAGTTTTTGCACAATGCTTGGGAGGTAATCTTTAGCACCCATTTTCACTAATTAATTATAAAGAATCATTGGAAATGAAGGGACGAACGTGTTAGATTAATTAGGATTGAAAACGGGATTAAAAAGGATGAACTATAGTGTTGGACCGACTGCGCCGGTTCGACTGGGCCGGTCTGAACCGAACCGATCAGGACCCGGTTCGGCAGAGGTTGAAGATGAATAGTGCTGGGCGGGTGGCTCCCACGCGCAGCCACTTCAGGCGGCGCGTGAGGGAACGTGACACGGCTTTTGAGGAAGGTTCCAACATAATTTTTAAATTATTCGTTGTGACGAACATTTTGGCTCTGGTTTCGAGTCAATCGGACATCGTCTTGATATGTTTCGGGAGGTCCGAAGGTTTTAGGCCTCAGTTAAAAATAGTTAAAAATACGGAAAAATTACGGGGCTTAAGTATAAGCTTAATTAAGTAGTTAGTGACCTTTTTATGGGAATTGAACAGGTTCAGGAAAGCCGAGGATAGCGGGATGGCTGGGAACGACGTAAGTGCGTGCGTATCGAGGCGACGTCGGAATGGTCTGTGAGTGGACTTTTCTTTCAAACGTATGATGCATGCATATATGTTTTAATATGTTTTCTATACTTGATTCTATGATTTGACTTATGATTTCGATGGTTCATGGTTTTGCACATATTTCGAGGTAGTTTACGGAAGTTCACGTTTTACTAGATTTCGTACGATCTTATGATTTGACTGTGGTTTTAATGATTTGATTTCGGGATTTGGAATATAATTTGATTTCAATGTTTTGAAAAGGATTTCGAAAAAGTGATTTCGAGCTTGGAGCCCTGTTCATGAGATTTCTGTTTTGAAACTGGATTTCGGATTTGGTTTTGAAGTTTGGAAAGGAAATCTGGATTTGGGTTCGGGACGATGGTTTTGGATGCTAGCTTACGGAATCATTGTTGCGAATTCGGAGAAGGATTTTCTGTGATTTTCACTATTTCTTGGAAAATGGTTTTGGGTTTAAAGACCCGGAAAAAGGAGAAAAACCCACTGGATCTGGTTTAGAGTTTAAAGACTAGGATTGATTGACGGGGGAAGGGTCCTGGATTGATATGTTTTGAGTTTAAAGGCTCGGTGATTGTGATACCCCCCCCCCCCCCCCCCCGAGGCCTGTGATTGTGTTTTGTGTTTAAAGACTCGTTGATATCTCGGGAAGGCCTGGTTATTGTGCATTATGTTTTGAGTTTAAAGACTCGGGCGCACTTGAGATCCAGTAAACTTGTATGATTGATATTGTCACTGGGTTTTCACTAGTTTTTTGATGTTTTGGGCAGTGGCCCAGATAAAGTGGATTTGACGAGTTTTGGGACTGAGTTCCCGGATTTGAGATTGATTTGTGATTTGAGGCTGAGGCCTAGATTTGAATAGCAGATTTGATTCGGGTTCTCGAATGATTTTCAGAGATGGTTTTTTATATGAATGGGTTCATGACTTGGATTTGATATGCATGCATTGTTCTTTTTAAACGGAGGGTATAACTGTAATTGTTTTATTGAACTGTTTTATAAACGCCGACTTTATTTTTTTCCACTCACAGTCTTTCGTGTTTTCGATATGCTCCAGGTTGTTGCGGTGCGGCCTGTTGGTCGAGAGAGACGGAGACATCACAACTGAAATCCACAGTAGTTCGGCGCACACGGGAAAGTTCTAATACTTTCAGGATGGTTGGTTCGAGAATCCCTTGTCCGACTTACGTGTCACATGCAGGTTGGACGTCAGTTTAGCCTTCGTGTCATGCGTAAGTTAGACAGGATCGGGATTTATCCCTTAATCCCGGGGGATTAGGGGTGGGTCCTAATACTCCTGTTGGAGCTGTAGGAACTCGACCTCCTTGGCATGGCAGAACGAACGAGGGTAATACTGATCAAGGAACCGCTCACGAAAAGTCTCCCAAGTCACTGTGTGAGCATCCCAACCTGACAACTCAAGGGTGTACCACCACTCATACGCCGTACCGTCCAGTAAAAAGGTAGCCAACAATACTCAATCCTCCGAACGGCATCGCATCACCGCAAAGATCCGCTCAAGTCGAGTAATCCATCTGTGGACTTCCTAAGGGTCTGCCCCACCACTAAACGTCGTAGCCTCATGATGCTGGGCTCGCTCAATCGTAGCACTCTCCGCATCTCTCGCAACGTCTTCAGCAGGTTGTGGAGGGGGCTCACGTCTCGGAGGAATGGTCGATCGTACTCTGAAAGACGCATAAAGTTAGTATAACAACCTAGACACAACCACGCGCCAGACACAAACCGTAAGCCTGGATCTGATACCAATTGACAGGACCCACCCCGATTATCACCCCGATAACCGGGACGAACCCTGCTCCCGTCTGACAAACCAACTCAAAAAGAACAAAATAACCACAAAAACCACGAAATCTACATTGCCAGACCAGGGAGAAGTTATAATACAACTAGTCAACAGTAGCACAGAGCATAGTAACAGTACAAGGTAAGACAAAAATCCTACTAAGAGCTGACTACAAGCGCAACGGGAAAAACTCTATGCCTCCGCCTCTGCCTCAACGTTATCCCCGGCGCTAGCACCAAGACCTGGAGGGTGTTAAAAACATTAAAAGCGTGAGTAGACTAAAAATAAGTGTTTGAAAACCATTTGCGAAATAAACCAGGGTTCACCCTCCATTTGAAAACATGTATGCATAACCAAGTATCTTAAAACAACCATCTAACCATCTATAAGCATGGAAAACACCAGAACTCAAAATCAAAGTTCAGGCACTCGGCCCTAAATCCATAAAATCCATAAGAATCAAGTTATTCGGGTCACAGCCCAAAGCATTTGAAAACCAGTGAAAACATCAATCATACAAGTTTACTGGATTTCAAGTGCGCTCGAGTCTTTAAACTCAAAACCATGCGCTATAACCAGGCCTTCCCGGGATATCAACGAGTCTTTAAAATCAAAAGACGATCACAGGCCTCAGGGGGTATCACAATCACCGAGTCTTTAAACTCAAAACATATACCTAGTCTTTAAACTCAAAACATCTCAATCCAGGGTCCTCCCCCCGTCAATCAATCCGAGTCTTTAAACTCAAAACCAGATCCAGCGGGTTTTTCTCTTTTTCTGTGTCTTTAAACCCAAAACCATTTTTCAAGCATAAGAAAAATGCATCAAAATCCGAAAACCAAAACCAAACTGGAAATCTTCGAAAACCGAAATCATGTTTGATCGAAATGGGACTTCCGCCCGAATTTCACTTCCAAATCTCAAATCATATCTGCAAATCTTTTGTAAAACAGAATGCGTATAACACATAAATCATCCATCTGAAACCATCCTCAGAAGCATAACAGAATTCATGTTCTCGAAGTACGTGCAAATTCGATGACTCGTATTAAAAACGTGCAATCAAGTAAAGCAAGAATATAGAAATCATAGGCATAAAATCATATATCGAAAACATAAAATCATATATCGAAACATAAATAAATAAGTAAAAACAGTTATGCATGCTCGGTTAGAAAACAAAAAGTCCACTCACTAGGTCCGAACACGTCAATCGCATCCCGCACGCTCCTCGGCTGTCTCAGGAATATCCCGACCTGTCAAAAGTTACCATTTCGGATCACAAACACTTCATTTAAGCTTACCCTAATTTCCCCAATTTTTCAGGATTTTTAAACGTAAGTAAACTAACCCCTAAACCTTAGAACACTCAAAACTACCTCGAGACGGTGTCCAATCGACTCGAAACTTGTCCTAAAATGTTGTTACATCGATTAGAGTGAAAACCGTGTTGAACACATCCCCAAAACTTGCCCTACGAGCCCTCACGAGCCGCCCAAAGGGGCTGCGCGTGGGAGCCACGCGCCTACTACAGTGTCATCGTCAACCTCCATCCAACCCGGTTCAGACGGGTCCGGTCCGACCGAGCCGACGAGGCCAGTTTTCACTCATTTTCTAGCCATTTTCGATCCTATCTACACCCTTAGCTTTGTCCTTGAATTTGTGATTGATTCATTTAATAAAAACACAAAATGAAGTCCTATTTCTTACCTCCCAAATTCGAACCAAAAACTCAGAACTTCGACTTTCGGATTCCAGCCATCAGTCGCCCTTCCAGTCACGGTTTCGAGTCCCTGGGTTTAGCAGTGACTTTCTACCGCAGCCAGAGTCAACAAAATCACTCAACCAATCTCTAAAACTCTCGACTTTTGGTTTGAACAAATCTAGAAAAATTGGGGACCCAAAGAACTTACCTGTTACCAGCCTTCCGCCATGACCTCCACCATAACCCTACGTGTCCCCAAGTCACTCCTCAGCCCTCTGATCACCACCACATACCAGTCTTGATAGGTTTGATTGATCGAACTCTCAGCCGTGCACGGTGGTCGTCTCTGTTTTTATGAGTTTTTCCCACTTCCTCTTAGTCTTCTCACTCAACCCAACACCATAGTTCACTCACCAAGCTCCCATCTCAACTCTAATCACTCACACTCTATCACCAAGAACTCACACTTTTGAGAAATAGTCGATAGCCTCTCCGCCTCTCTGTTTTCTCTACTGATCGATTAACCCAAACATTTAAAACTGTAAAAGCACGACCGACTTGGCTAGAAGCCACTAGACATAGGCCAGGTGTCCTCCAATCTGTGGTCCAGCCCTCACAAATATCCAATTATCTCAGCCCAGGTGTCCTTATCCGGTTACACACAAATCCCAAGGTGCTAAAAGACTAATTTGCCCCTAAAAGTCCAAATTACCATTTTACCCCTCACTTATCCATACCCGTAACTTAACCGTCCAACGTCCGATGACGGCGTGCTGCCTGTCGTTGTACTCAGGACGTCGAGACCTTCCCAACAGTCCTCGAATTGCGTGAAGAAAACTTGTCGTGCAAAAAGTCAACAAATTTCCCCTTTTTACCTTAATTACGAAAAATGCCCTCGACCTTCCGAACATCACAACTTCTTCCTCGGATGTCGGAATCGGACGTGCCACCTGTCTATGGACTCGTGACGTCCTGAAATACGCCACGGTCATTGGTCAAAGTCCATTTGACCGCCCGAACTAAAAGTCAACATTTTGCCCATTCTAGGGGCAAAATTGTCATTCTGCACCGTCCGTCCAAAAGTATCCAACTAATCACCGATTATCTTCGCTAATCCGTCATTAACCACTAATCTAATCCTGACTTTCGGGACGGGTCGTTACACTCACCACTGCATCCAATCATTTCCTCTCATTGAAATGACCTCATCGATGTCACCATCACATTTTTTTTTGGAGTTTGAATTTCTTTTGCTTTTCAATATTTTTCTCCTCTGTTATATTAAACAATACATCATCTCTAGATTAAAATTTAATAAAAAAAGAAAATTTTAATAAAATAATCTAATATAAAAATATTAAATTCAGTTTAGTGTGTAAATTTTTTTTACTTTCTCAAACCAACAATAGTGGTTTTTTTTTTATTTCTCGATTTCAATGGCTGCATTTTATCCATCTGCATTTTTGGATCATTAACGTAAATCAGAAATGGGTATTTCCAAGGAAACAAAGAGAGTATGATATGTGAAAAATATTATATGTATTATATTATTTGGTCGATTTTTTTGAGACGGTTAAAATTGCTTCAATAATATATCAAAAATACATATGTTATTGAAAATTTTGTGAATAATATACGTAGCCATGTGCATAATGCATTTGAAGTTTTAAAAAATGTACGAAACACGAAAGTACTGTTCAAAGTACATATATTTGTATATAATAGACATATTATGTATAAATCTTCTAATGGACAACATTCAGGTCCAAAGTAGGTTACTTTCACTCAATTTTTGGCACGTGTCACTTTATATATTAAACACACGTACGAATTAAGTTCAAATGTTATTCAATTTTTTTTTCTTCACAAATAGTATAATGTTATTAGACCATAAAAAATGTAAGGGATATTTATTGAATCCATTATAAATTTGTAGCTAAATAATATAAATTTGTAGCTAAATAATACAAATTTGTAGCTATTGGAAAAAAGCCAAACTGAAAATATATAAAGAAAAAAGTCAAAATTCTCTATCTCATCAACAATTTTTTAATTTTTTTTTTAAAAAGCGAACAAAAAAAATGAATAATAAAAAAACACGAAACTATATATACCCACTACAAGAAAATAAAGTTGGTTCGATGAAGGGGATCTATCGAGCAAGCGGGGAAAGTATACCAGGCAAGACATTTACCTAGTGAAACTCCGTTGTGCAACCTTCCTCACGCGAGCATTATCGGGCTAGGGATTCGCTCAACAAAAGTTGCAATCTCGTCGAGAAAAGTTCACATGCCAAAGTTTTCCTTCGAGCACCAAATTTAGCCAACGAAAAGTTTTTCTAGGTGAAGCAGAATTCTTCGTTAATGCCATTTTTCCCAGTGGATGGTGTTAGCTCGCCAAGTAAAATTGTCAATTTTTGTACGCCAACGACGATGACATCGTGTGCGAGTCTTGCCCGGCGAGCCTTTTTCTTTCCCCCAAACAAAGTTATTTTTAACGGCGAAATCAACTCTGCCAGGTAAAGTTTGGATGGGCAAGCCATCTTTTCTTGTAGTGATCTTATAATTCTAATATTCAAACTCAACATTTTGAATACAAAAATTTTAACTTTAAAATCTTAATTTCATATTGTTAAAATTCAGATAAATCTTTCTATTAAAAAAATTAAACTTAAAAATGGAAAGAAAAAAAAGAAGTCAAAATTCTTTTCCATAGAGCCCTCGACTAGTGAGTTATTACGCACTCTTTCAAAGGGTCGCTAATTCAAGGAAAAACTCCTAGCTACCTCTGCACAAAGGAAAAGGATATTTTTGATATTTTTTCTAAATTTGTTGTTTGGCCTCATTGTTCCCCCTTCCAATGAATATTCTAATATTTGTACTAGTTATTCATATCATCAGTGTTTTGTGGAAAATTCATCCCAAACTTGGTAGTTAAACTCTACTACAGTGACAATATTGTAGAGGAGGTCCTACAAGGAAAGGCACAGTAAGCAATGAAATGCTTTAGAGAGGAACATGGATATTCCAAAAACTCAAAAGAAAAAGGACCTTTTTGTGACAAATCCACTAGTCCTACAATCAAGGATTGAAATATCGATATCGACGGATATATCGCTAGTCAAATTTACGAATATCTCGCCTCAAATATCAATACCGATATCGTTTACGGTCAACAAAAATGATGGAAAATCGGTCTAAAAGTTGAAAATTTGGAATGAAACTTTGGGAAAGACTTAAGTACCCAATGATGGTTATATAAGAATAATAAAAACTATAAAATGACTATGATATAATAAATATATGATAATAATATAATACAATAGGGTTCTGCCGATGACTAATAATATAAAAATTTGAACATAAACATAAATTGAAGTGAATTACTATAATTGAATGTTAATATAATTAAAAACATAACAATGAGCATAAAAAATTTGAATGGAAGAAAAATTATAAAATGAATAAATATATGTAAAATTGCAAAAAATGATGAAAAAATAGAGTCAATCTTTGTTCAAAAATTGGAAAGGATTGATATATTTAAAATTAAAAAAAATGACAAATATAGTTGAAAGAAAATAAGGAAAAAACGAAAAGAAAAAAAAAATTTAGCACCATGCGTGCACTTGGGGTCGAACCCAGGTTGCCTACAAATTAATAAGGGGCAAGCACAGCCCATAACCAACTGACCTACACAATCTCAATTGAAAATATAGGCAACCCAGTAATATATAACGTATACTAACTAACTTAAAACAGTCATCTCCTACCTCCCGCGGGTCTGCGATTCGGGTTTTTTGATCCGCGCGGCATGACTCGGCTGGAACTCTATGATTTTACGTTCGATTTTCATGAAATTTGGCCATATCTCGATCGTTTTAATGAAATAAGGAGATCGATGGGCTTAAAACAAGGGAAAATGTTGATATTTCGCTCAATTTCTTTCCCCCCTCTTATGTGCCGCCAGCCAAATTTTCCGAAATAGCGACCGATATATCGGCGATATTGTCGATATTTTCATCACTGCCTACAACTACTAAAGATCTTAACCGAAAACTCAGAATCCGTACCTCTCTCATCTTGAGAACGCCCTCTTTTTAATGAGAGCTACTGCATCCACCGGTGCATTCACTCATCCTGCAATGGTGAACCCAAGCACATACTAGATCATTCATTGCATCCAACCGCCGCTGGTCAACCACCAACAAAAATAATCAATTAAGCGACAAGCTATGGATAGATACACTATGGGAAACCACAACAGTCCTCAGTATATTGATAACAACAATACAAATCATAGTTGGGCAACACACAATGTAATTGGAAGGGACTTGGTAAGTAAACAATCATTCAAGTTGAAAGTAAAGGAAGCCAACAACCAAATCTTCCTCTTTTAATGATAGTTGTTATGGAGGAGTGCCATAAAGCACAAGCTAGCAAGAACACATTTCAACATCCCAAAGCAAAATCAATTAAGAGCCAGAGAACCCCACCAAAACCCCCTTATAGAAAGAACCTATCTCCCTCGTCCTATTATTTACCTTTACTCTGTTATTTATTTGTAATTTGAGATTGTGCAAAAAAAATGGAGCAATTCAAGGCCGACGAGCTCACCGTTATGCTGGAAAAATCGCTGGGGCTCTCGGACCTGGAGAACGAACCAAAAATTATTGGGTTGGTGATCACTGGAAAAACCCCGAATAGAAATGCTGTAAAAAAAAATCTTTACCATAGCTTGGGCTAGCTTTGGGGAGGCACACATCACTCATATAAAGGACAATACCTTCACGTTACTAGTGCAGGATGTGATGATGGCAAGTAAGAGAATCGATGGGGGCTCTTGGTCAGTTATGAGGCACTGTTTTTCAATCCAAAGATGGCCAGATAACTTCTTTGTAGAAGAGCTTCCACTACACCTTGTAACCTTCTGGATCCAAGCCCATGGCATCCCCATGAACATGATGACTGTTGATAATGCTAGAAAGATTGGAGAGAGAATTGGAGACGTTGTGAATGTCGAGGAACCATGGAACCATGGCTCGAGAGGATTCCTCCAAGTTAGAGTCCAAATCGACTGCAGAAATCAGCTCCCTCTTAGTTTTTGGCTCCCCAGACTGGATGGAAAAAGAACATGGGTGTTATTTTGGTTACAAAGGTACTCTGATTTCTGCTATCATTGTGGTCGGCTGGGCGACTTAGAGAATGGATGCTCACACCCACCCACTATGCAAGAAGACCAAAATGTCACTGCATATGACGAATGGATGAGGAAGAGAATGATCCGCGAGTTTCCTACTCCGGTGAATCCAACGTAAACCAGAGGTAATATAAGGATTACAAGTTCGGCCTGTGCGAAACACATGCGAACGGGGTAAGTGAGGGGCGCTATAATCGAGGAAAGAAGTCACTAGGACAAATTAGGGCTGCCTTTGAAAAATCCAGACCCTGTGATAGCTATGCCGCCACAACTCACTAACCAAAAGCAAAAAGCACTTCCCCCTTTCAGCGCTTACCTGACAAAAGGAGATGTGCAAAGTTGCCCACCTAGGTCTAATCCTAGTGTTGAATGGATATAAGCTTTGTAGGTGTATAAAGCAGAAGTAAAGTATAATGGAAAAAGGAGAGAATGCTATTTCGTCTACTAGGCTGATGGGCCCAAATATAGAGGTGGGGGAGTGGGCCTTAATTTTGGAACAGGCGTCGCTGTTAGTGGGCCAAACTGGTCTCAATGGAAATAACATATAAGAGGAAGTTATGACTTTGAAAGAGGATGATGTTGATCGAGATTTTACTACTATGGGCCTAAAACGTGGATCGTACCAAGTTGAAATTGGAGCTATGGGAAGCTTTAAAAGAGAAAAAACAGGTACTGGAGCTGTGGACTGCAAGCCTAAGTTGACATGAAAGAAAGCGGGTAGTCCAAAAACACAAGCCCGTAGAGGGAAAACCGATTATGGGGACAGTAACATTGAAACAAAGGAGGATGTCTCAAACCTCACTCTGGAGGTGACTAATGATGGAACTAAAGTGTGCAAGGATGTAGATGATGAAACAATGATAACAAATGGCAGCGGACATGATGGAGGTGGCTGGCCGGTGCTAGTTGTCGAGGTTAAATGAAGCTTGTGAGCTAGAACTGTCAGGGTTTTGGGGCTGACCTGACAAGGTAAATGACAGGACCCATCCCAATCCCTCTGGGATTAACGCGGGATGACCCTGCTCCCGTCTGACACGAAGTGTCAGACATGGGATATTTCCGACCTTTGCCCTCCCGGGCTATCAGAGTACGCCAGGATCCGGAGGAGGCATGTGATATCTCGGTCTCTGCTACAGTCCACATCCAATGTCAACCTGAAGGGCAGTCAAAACATTAAAAACTGTGAGTGGACAAAACAAAAGTTTATAAAAACATTTCATAAGACATTTGTACCCTCCACTAAAAAGCATGCATGCATTGGAAAACCATTTAACCAAAGAAACCATACGTGGGAACTAAGCCCAAATCAGATATGAACCAAGGTCGAAAGGACCACAATGAAAACGACCATACGGGCCACTGCCCAAATCCATAAGGGACTCGGCCCCAAACCATAAAGAAACCAAGTACACGAGCCACTGCTCAAATCCTGTGCACACATGTGCACACCACATATCATATATCATATATACATATAAGTCACACAACCAATCCTGTCACGGTATCCAAAGCTACGCGCGTGCTACCCGGGTCTCAATCCGAGTCTTCTCAAAGTCAAGGTCAATGTCCGCAGACCACTGATCCTACTCGAGGTAATAGTAACCATAGCCTTCCTGAGAGTACGGAAACCAACTGGGGGGTGACTCCACTCAGTCGGTGCTCCGTGACTACTCCGGGGTCCACCCAGGCCAACGACCCTCCCCGGAGGAGATAATAGAAGTAAAGGAAGGTAGATGAACATATATATACATAACATAACCAGGTAACATGCCGATTCCCATAAACCGTCATGTACCGTAATAACCAACAAGGGTTCATGCCGGTTCCCATAAACTGTCATGAACCATGATACCATAACAAGGGTTCATGCCGGTTCCCATAAACCGTCATGAACCTGGGAATCCATTTAAGGTTCCCTGACCTGACCTGAAATCAAAGCCGTAAAGTGACTGGGTCTCGTGCCCGAACATAGGACATCAGCTGGGCACAGTGCCCGGAATCTGAGGTCATATGCCCGAGACAAAACCAAATGGGTCTCATACCCGAGTTTATCCTTTTAGAAATCCAAAACCATTTCATTTAAATCAATAAAGGAATACAGACCTGTATAAGCACCGTATAAGGCCGAAATCTTGAAATACGTGCTTATACGTAACCACATACAAATGCACCCATGGCATTACAAACAAGCATTTAAAACATATAATAAACATTTATGCATGCACCAATTTAGAAAACAAGGTCCACTCACAGACCGTCCGAGCTGCCGCCTCGATTTGCGTGCCATACGGCTCCCCGAGCCGATCACCGTCACCGGGACTCCCAAACCTGTCCAAATCGTAATAGAAGGTTACTAACTACTTAATTAACCTCCTACCAAAGCCCCGTAATTTTCCGGAATTTCTAACTATTTTTAAAACCAAACCTAAACCTTCCGATGCCCCAAAACATATCGAGAAGGTGTTCGATCGACACGAAACCAGTCCCAAAATGTTCGTTACATCGAATACAAGATTTCCCGTGTTGAACACTTTCCCAAATTCCCTGCCACGCGCCCTCACGCGCCGACTGAAGTGGCTGCGCGTGGGCTTCACGCGCCAGCTACAGTACCTGCTGACGTCATCGCTGACGTCAGCATGACAGCTGTCAGGTCTGACATGTCAGACTCTGACAGGTGCCACGTGTCATGCTCCCATTGGTCCACGTCACTGTGCTGTCAGTGCCACGTGGCAGTCTGACATGTGCCACGTGTCATCACGACACTGGTCCACGTCTGTGCCACGTGTCATCCCCTGATTGGGCCACGTCACTAACATGTCAGTGCTGACTGTGCACTAACATGTGACACGTGTCGCACTCATATTGGCCCATTTTCTGACATGTCAGCTGACATTGTCAGATCTGAAAATGCTGACGTCATCCCTGACATGATGACGTCAGCAGGATGACGTCACCTGTCATCCCCTACATCGGTCAGACCGGTCCGAACCGGTCCGGTCCGATTTTTCCTGCAACTTGGACCGGCGTAACCGATCCAGGTCTCCTTCTCCCTCATTTTCGGTCCGTTTGCTTCCATTCCAATTCCTAAATTCCTATTTCTTCATTTCCTATCTAACCCAATCAATCAAACTACCTAAAACCTTCGAAATCCGACCGGTCCAATTTGGACCTCACGGTTCGATTTTTCCCGATCAGCCTACACGGCTGCTCAGCCATCAACCACCACCAAAACCCTCTTAAAACCTTCCTAGCATCCTAATAATCATTCCCTAATCATTTAAAACCAACCATAATGCTCACATCGAAAAATAAGGAAAAATGGGCTTACCGGGTACCCGCTCGGGTTTTGGGTTCCAGCCACCGTTCACGGCGGCCCTGGCCATCCAGGCCGGCCACCTCAACTCCCTCAGCCTCCTGGTCTTCTGTCCTGGTCTTGGGTGCAATTTGGATGGGTTTGGGTTGCACGGGAATGAGAGAAAATGGTGAGATCGGGTGGGTTTTGGGTGTGTGTTTGAAATGGAGAAAATGGATTGGTTTGCACGGTGCATGAAGGAAATATGGTGTCCATTGGATGGGTGACACTTGTCACTCATCCATTGGCATCAGGACAAATATCTGGGCCCACTAGAGACAAAACTGCACTTTTTGTCTCGTAGAACGTGTCGTTGTGAATAGTAACTTGGAACTTCCGTGAGCCGTAACTTCGCCGTCGAACGTCCGAATTCGACGTGCCGCCTGTCTACGGATTCGTATCGTCCTTATCTACGTAACGGTCTTCGGCCCTCAGCCATCGGACCTCTCGGTCAAAAAGTCAACTTTTGACCTCCTATTCACCCAAATTACCAAAATGCCCCTAAACTTCCGAACGTCATAACTTCCTCCTCGAATGTCGGAATTGAACGTGCCACCTGTCTATGAACTCGTGACGTCACGAACTACGTCACGGTCATCGGTCAAAGTCCATTTGACCGCCCGATTGAAAAGTCAACGTTTTGCCACCACTCGGGGCAAAACGGTCATTTCGCATCGTTCGTCCGATTCCGCCCAACTAATCACGGATTAACCTCACTAATCGTGATTAGTCACTAATCATGATTAGTCACTAATCTAATCATGGATTTCGGGACGGGTCGTTACAGTAAACCTTTCGAGAGATGATCCGGAAGCATAAGCCCTTGGTAGTTTAACTTATGAAGACCAGGATCAAGTTGAATAAATTGGTTAGTTTTGATAGGAAGGCCAGTCTTCCCAATTGTTTTTGTGTTTACCCAATAGGCTCTACTGGTGGTCTTGGTTTATTGTGGAATGATAATGTTGAAGTTTTTGTTTATTTATCATCTAAGTTTTTAATTGATACTACAATCTGTGTGATAGAGAAGGGGTGTTACTTCAGGTCTCTTGGATTTATGGGACACCTTACAGAGAAAATAAGAACCAAATGTGGAATTGGATGTCCTACAACCTCACTACCATAGATATCCCCTGGTTATGTGTAGGGGACTAGAATGAAAACCTGTGGACCCATGAAAAATTGGGTGTAACGACCCTGAAATTTGAAAAAAGGAAAAATTGGAAAATTTGAAGGAAATTACAATTTTGCCCCTGGTTATAAGGGCTGAAAGTTGACTTTTTGATCGGGACCTTATTTGGACTTTCCGGAAGGACCGTTAGATAGGTCTCGGGACGCTGAATCCGTAGACAGGAGGCATGCGTCAATCGGAGTTCGGACGAGAAAGTTATTGGTCTTGAACTGCAAAGGGCATTTTGGTAATTATTGGTGCAAGGGTAAAATGGTAATGCAGTCAAAGTTAATTAAACGGTGAAATTGGCTGATTCAGCCATAGTGGCGAGTCACTTGGATGATTAAGTGACATTTGTAACTTTGATGTTTGAATTAGTGGCAATTGTGCCGCTTGAAATTGAAAATGGGATAAAATAGACATATCCAATACATGTCTATGGCTGATTACAGATGGAACCACAGATGTTGAGAGGCATACAGAGAGATGGAAAATAAGATTTCAAAGAGAGAAAGGGAGAGGAAATACAAAGTAATTAAGCCAAACACACAGAGAAACCCGAAGACCCAAAACCTGTGAAGTTCTTACTTTTCGAAAATTCAAATTGGAATCTATAGCTCGAGATGATGCAAATTGAGTTTCCATTACATCTTCTGGGATCATTTCGACCAGGACCAGATTAAAAATGAAGAGAATTGAGGTCATATTGCCTTAGAACAGAGAGGAGGAAGACTTCGGATTTGTGAGCTTGAGTCGTGGAATTGGGGACATGAAACCATGAAATTGATCTTGGAAATATGTTCACTAGGACCCCACGATGCTTCCTGATGGATCAATTGAAGAAAACTAAGTAGAATTGGTGAAGTTCGATGAATGAACAGTGTGCGATGTTCTTCTTAAAGTCGAGTTTGATTCGAAGAGATTGAGGGTAAGTTAAAACGTAATTGAATTTATGGAATCTTAATTGGATCTATGACAATGCTAATGGATGTTTGAATTGTTTGAAAAGATGTCGAATTTATGGATATTGAGCCGGGTCACCTCGCGGGTCGCAGGATCCATTTACCAGGTAAACGAGTAGGGGCGATGCACTGTAGCAAGGCACGTGAGGGCATGTGGGTCCGATTCTCGAGGTGAGTTCAACATGACTTTTGTTCTATACAATGTAACGAACATTTTGGCGTTGGTTTCGAGTCCATCGGACACCGTTTCGAGGGTCTGAAGGTTTATGTTACGTGTTTAATTAATATTTAATTCCCGGAAAATTATGGGGAATTAGTAAGATATTAATTAAGTCGTTAGTGACCCTGAATAATAATTTTGGACAGGATTCGAGATTCCTGGAAATTGTCGGTAATTACGGAAACGCGTGCAGCTAGGAAAGCGAGCGTTTTGGACGGTGTGTGAGTGAACGTTTGTTTTATAAACCATGATGCATGCATAGTTAAATGTTTTACATGATTGCTTGCATAATTTGAATTGCAATGATGTACTGATGATGTGGCATGATTATTTGTGATTTAATGATTATTTTAATCGGTATTTCAGGCACGTTTTACGAGAAATATGCAAGTGATGTTTTGGGCTAGGCCCGGAGTCAAAAAGGTTTTGAAAATGATATTTTGACTTAATTGGTGAGTCAATGATGATTTCTAGATTATTTTAATATTTTCAATGTGCTTTTACGGATTTGCGTATAATTGGCATTTGAGCTTGAGACCCTTTCAGGAATGCTTATGACTTGGTTTGAGGTCATGGATATGATTGATATGTGTGGTGGTATGGATTGTATTTGTGATTGTGGATACTGGATACTGGATCATGTTCTGGATGGTACGAGTGCAGTTCCTAGAAGTGACTCGGATGTTGCGTAAGTGCAGTTCCTGAGTATGTGGTACGTCTAGATGGTGCGTGTGCAGTTCCCAGACATGATGGATATGACTCGGATGATGCCTGAGTGCAGTTCCCGAGATTGGCCTACGCGTAGTGCGGATGTGACAGTGTGATTGTTTGCGCACTTATGAATAGTGCGGATTGATTGATTGCTTGTGAACTTGTGAATAATGCTATTTAATGTTGATTGTGATTGTGTACTGGTATTAAGTACGGGTTTTGTTCTGTGTGGCCAGATGAGTATGTTTTCATATGTTTTGGCCTGAGAGCCGGGATTGTGATTCATATGTTTTGGCTAGAAAGTGATTGTAATTCATATGTTTTTCCCTATGCATGCATGGTTTGATAAACTGGAGGGTAAATGATGTGTTTCAAAACGTATTTTAAATGATATTATTTTTGTCCATTCACACATTTTCTGTTTTGATGACCTTCCAGGCCGTGGCACGACATTCGGGGTTGATCGAGAGGCGGAGGCATGAGCGGAAATCAGTGCAGTTATCCCTTGTCTGACAGGTGCTGAATGATAGTTTAGGGACTTCAGTTGACTTGTTAGATGGGAGCAGGACTGGGCACGGTTATCAAAGTCCAGTTGGGACGGGTCCTGTCATTGGGGGGTAACCCGGACTATCTAAACCGGCGACGATTCTTACAGGAATTTATGGACATGTCTTGCCTAATTGATCTGGGATTTAAGGGGTAGTAATTCACCTAGAGAGGGATTAAAGGAGATAATATGCTCATGCAGGAGAGGTTGGATAAGGGACTGGTAAATGTGAAATGGAAGGGGTGCTTGCCCTCCACGATTGTTACCCATCTCCCTACTATTGGCTCTGATCACTACCTTGTCCTTATAGACCTTAACCCCAAAATCTCAAATAGAAGTATACCTTTCAAATTTGAGGCCTACTAGGTCGTGGAACCTGATTGTCAGGCGGTTGTATCAATGGGTTAGTAGGAAAGTTTGAATTGTAGAGGATGGGATTAGGGAAAAAATTGTCATCTTGTAGGAATGCTCTAGACTACTGGAGTTAGAGGAAATTTAAGAATAATAAGCAGCAAATTGGGTCCCTCACTGGTTAACTGGACTACCTCCAACAAAACTGGGAAGGAAATCGGGAGAGAATTGAATCAGTGATTCTAGATCTTGGAAAAATTTAGAAGATGGAAGAGAACTACTAACATCAGAGGTCTTGTGTAAAATGGATTTCCGCAGGGGATAACGAGAATAAAAAGACCTGATGAGTGTTGGACTGAGGTTGACACTGAAATTAGGCAGGCTATTGACTGCCATTTCTGGGACATCTTCAAAACTGTGGGCCAGAGAGATTGGGGGGAAATACTATCTTTTGTTGATACCATTTTCACACTGAGTATGAATGAAGATCTTATTGCTAAAATTACGAAGGAGGAAGTTATGCTAGCTGCCTTTAAAATAGGACCGTTGAAAGCACTAGGCCCTGATGGCTTCTCAAGAATATTTTACCAAAGTTATTGGGAGACTATTAAGGGTGAGCTGATAAATACTGTTAAGAGTTTCTTTGTAGGGGAGTTTCCAATCCACTTGTTGAATTCTACCAATATGGCCTTGGTACCCAAGGTTCAGCACCTAGAGGCGGTAAACCAGTTAAGGCCGATTGCACTATGCAACTATTCTTACAAGATCATTTCAAAAGTTTTCTATAATAGGATCAAACCTCATCTAGATAGTGTGATCACTCCTCAGCAAAGAGCTTTCATCTCTGGAAGGCAGATTCATGACAGCATTTATATTGCCCATGACGCTTTTCACTCCCCAAAGCTTCTGAAGTCCATTAAGAAATATAAAATGAGCTTAAAACTTGATATGAATAAGGCATACGATTGTATTGAATGGGATTTTCTTGAGGTTGTTTTATCAAAGATGGCATTTTCAAACCATTGGATTAGTATGGTAATAAGTTGTGTTACGTCTATTAAGTTGGCATTTTTATATTAATGGGCAACCAGGGAACATCTTTACACCTTCCAGAGACCTTAGACAGGGAGACCCCATCTCCCATTATTTATTTATAATTGTGTGTGATGTTTTCTCAAAATATGCTTAACTGTACTATTTACAGGGGTTTGGTGGAAGGAATCAAGTTCAGTACTAATCGGCCTACTCACTCTCACCTTTTGTTTTTGCTAATGACTCATTATTTTTCTTGAAGGCAGTTACCCAGAATTGCAAGACCATCAGGAAGCTCCTTGATATGTATGACCATGCTTCAGGTCAGGTGGTTAATTTTGACAAGTCTAACCTCTACTGCAGCCCAAATACCCCATGTGAGACTAGAAGGGAGCTGTGGGCATCCTGGGTGTCCAACTCTCGGATAACCCTAGGCTCTAACTGGAACTCCCAACCTTGTGGGGAAGATAAAAAAAAATGAAGCCCTAATCTTCGTGAAAGAGAAAATCCTGAAGAAATTGAATGGGTGGAAACAAAGCTTATTATCCCAGGCTGGAAAAGTTCTCATTAAAGCAGTTGCCTATGTAATCGTAACCTACCCTATGGCTGTCTTCAAATTCCCCAAGGCGATGTGCTCTCAAAATGATGCTATTCTAGCAAACTTTTGGTGGGGGCAGTCGTAAGACCGGAATAAAATACATTGGGTAAGCAATGCTAGATATTAATATGTGAGCCAAACTCCTATGGGGCTAGAATGCTGAAAATTAGGTACTTTCCTAATGATAGCTTCCTTAATGCAAAGAAAGGGTCTAGAGCATCTTGGGTTTGGTCTAGTTTACTTGATGGCAGAAATGTGATCACTTGGGGAACTCAATGGCAGGGCATGGATGGGAAAATAATAAAATTCTGGTCTGATAACTGGGTCATTGGCCTACCTGAATCTCAACCCAGATTACTAGCTTTTGATGGAGAAAATCTTAATGAGGTGGTTGCTTCATACATGGACATCCAAACGGGGGAGTGGAATTTAACTACTCTGGAGGGGGTTTTTCTTGAGGTGGAACTAATGCTAATTACTGATATGGCAGTAGGCTTCGCTGGTTTGCAAGATAGGCTCATCTGGCATGGCTTAAAATATGGGACATACACGGTGAAGTTTGGTTATTATTGGATTAGGACCCATGTTTTGAGTCCCCTATGTTCTCGACCTTCTTCCTTGTTTCGTACTGATAGGACCCATCCTAAAAGAACTTTGATAATCGTGTCTGGTCCTGCTCATGTATAACAAGTCAACTGAAGTTCCGAAAACACCCTTAGCACTTGTTAGACAAGGGATGGTTGTACTAATTCTCACTCATGCCTCCACCTCTTGAGCAGCTCTGATCTTCGTGCCACGACCTGTAGGGTCATCAAAACAACAAAAGTGTGAGTGGACAAAAATAACATCGTTTGAAAATACATTTCAAAACGAACTCTTTTACCCTCCAGCTATAAAACATGCATGTATAGAGCAAAACACATGAACAATCGGTTCTCAAGCCAAATCACATGAAAACCATCTGGACACAACCATCAACATCAAACCATTCATAATGACCATCAATAACGTTACTAGTCACCAATACTCAAATATCAATCACAATAATCAAACAACATTACTCACAAGTGCATGAACATCAATCATAATATCACAGTATCACATCAACACTACTCATAAGTGCATAGACACCAGTCACAACATCACAACACCAGCACTACTCACAAGTACACAATCAATCACATAATCACATGGGCACTGCGCGTAGGCCATCTCGGGAACTGTACATGCAACATCTAGACGTATCACATACTCGGGAACTGCAAAAACTGCAAAAACTCACCATAACATCTTGTGTTGAACCTCTTGTACCTCGGCCATGGCTTCCATCAACTCTCTTACCGTGTCTCTTCATCCAAAACTTAGAAGCTTGGCTTTTTGAGGTCTCCTGATCACGCAAAAGTGATCAGTGAGCTTAGTTTCGGGATTCAACGTCGAAACACCAACTTGGTGCTCAAACCCAGATTTTCCTTCTCGTGTTTAATGGTGATTTCTCAAGTTTGAGGGTCATTTCATCCTCCTAGTGACCCTATGTTGTTTCTCTTACTCAGACTTTCCTTCCCTCTCCCTCAATTTCCTTTGTTGGTTTCATTTTCCTTGGATTTCTCTCACAATTCACCATTTTTCTTTTCTTTCTATGTACACCCACTAAACCCAACCAAAATCATCTCTTCTCTTCTCTACCTGTATGTTTAAGTATATATATATATATATCTCTTGGTACGTATAAGTGTAGGTTGGTAATAAGAAAATAGGAAGAAAATTTTAGAATTTTCTAGGGTATTCTAGGTCCTTACAGAAAGACCAAAATGCCCGTGGTGGCAAAAATACCATTTTCCCTTCACCATTTTAACTCATAACTACTTCACCCGATCTCCGCTTTTAGGATGCCACTTTTTTACGAACTCAAAATCTCAAGACCTTCGTAACAGTCTTCGTGGAATTCCCAAAAAATATCCATATCAAAAGTCAACATTTTGACTTTTCAAGGGCAAAATCGTCTTTTTACCTTTCTATTTTCCAAAATTATGTTTTCCCAAAATCCATGTCGTTACAAGGTACCCTCCTTAAACAAATTCGTCCTCGAAATTTCAGAACTAAACCAACTTTATGTCCACACTCAAATTGGACAACTGAGTTGCTCAAAACTCAATCAACATATCGATTTCATCTTGCTACTAAATCGCAATTTCAACCCAATATCAATAGTTGTGAGATCTCATACAATCTTAACATATCATTCTGCATTCTTCGAGTTGTATAAAGAAATTTGAAAACTGCAATAGATATCCTCCAAGTCTTAATCAGGAACTTGATCACCACTATAATCACAAACATAGCTAATGAGCATACCAATTTCATTACCAAACTTAATCAATTATCGATTCTAGTGTCCTACACATCACACTACTGCTCTACGAGTAGGCCAATACCTCAATTCTTTTATGAATCAAATCCAATACCAACCAAACTCCAGTACTAACCAGACAATTTTAATATTCCCAGGGGTATCTGCATCATCAAGTTCCCATACGGCTTCCTTCTCAATACTTTATTTATTGAACTCATAATATCTTACATCATTTTCAACTCCTTATTCCATTTGCAGGGCTAGACCAATAATCTCACATTTTGTGTAATGACCCGTCCCGAATATCGGGATTGAATATTAATTAATTATGGTTTAGAATGACTAATCGGGGATTAGTTGAGTGAAATCGGACGAAACGTGCAAAATGACCGTTTTGCCCCTAGTGTGGGCAAAATGTTGACTTTTAGTTCGGGTGGTCAAATGGACTTTGGCCGATGACTGTGACGTAGTTCGGGACGTCACGAGTTCATAGACAGGTGGCACGTTCGATTCCGACATTCGAGGTGAAAGTTATGGCGTTCGGAAGTTGAGGAGTATTTTGGTAATTTGGCATATTAGGGGCCAAATGTTGACTTTTTGATCGGGAGGTCCAATAGACGAGGGCCAAGGACCGTTACGTAGGTCTCGTCGATACGAATCCAACGACAGGCGGCATGCCGAAATCGGAGATTCGACGACGAAGTTATGGTCACAGAATCGGGCTCGATGAACCGAACGAACCGGGATTAAAATAATATTTTAATATGAACAGTACCCGGTGACTGAACACACTTGGATGAGTGACAAGTGTCACTCATCCCCTAAAATCAGGCATTAAACCAGGATCCATGTTTTTGGGGGAGACCTAATTATTATGTTTTATTATATTAAATTAATTAATTAATCCTAATTTCCATTAATCTCCCATATTTTCTTCAACCGTGTACAACCCACAAATCAGTTTTCTCCCAACCTCCATTTCTCTTCCATTTCTGAACCAGAGAGTGAGCAATTGAGAGATTATTGAGATTGAACTCAACTGGGTAAACACGGGAGATTGAGAGTGAGCTGGGAACTGAGAATTCGAAAATTTGGTTTTTGGGAGGGAAATTCGAATAATGAGAATTGAGCCGTGAGGATCGAATTGGAGCTTGGAAGTAGCTTCCTGAGGTTGAGACGAGTTGTTTCAAATAAAAAACGAGATGAATTCATGCCCAATTGGCTCTGAACGGGTTTGGTAACAGTGAGGAACTTCGAGCTTGAGTCGTGGAGTTTGAGGCTTCGATTGATTCAATTGATGTGGGGAAACGACTTCTCATGATCCCACGATGCTTCTGGGTTCATCAATTGGAAGAAACCGGTTGAGATTGACGGAATTCCATGGTTGCACAGTGACGGCTGTTCTTCGAAGAATCGAGTTTGAGTCGTGGAGTTGGAGGCTTTGATTGATTCAATTGAGTTGGGGGAAATGTTTACCTGAGTCCCTCGATGCTTCTGGTTGAATCAATTGAGAGGAATCGATTGAAACTAAGGGAATTCGAATGATGAATAGTGGTCGGATGTTCTCCGTATGATCATCTGTGATCGTGAGGTTAGAGGTAATGTTTCTTGTAATTAAGTCCACAGATCTCTAATTGAACTTAAACCGAACCTAACTGAATGTTCAATTGATGGAAACAATGTCGAATTGGTAGGAAATTAACCGGGTCGCCTCGCGGGTTAAATGGCCCGTTTTACAGACAAACGAGTGAGGACGAGGTTACTGTAGCTGGAGCGTGAGTTTCACGCGCAGCCACTTACGGCGGCGCGTGAGGGCGCGCCCGGCCTAGTCTCAAGGTGAGGTTAACATGACTTTTGATCCTCTCAGTGTAACGAACATTTTGACGTTGATTTCGATGAAATCGGATATTGTTTCGATAATGTTTCGCGTATCCGAAGTTTTGTTTTACGTTTAAAATACGTATTTAAATTCCGGAAAAATTGGGGAAAATTATATGATGTATTTTGAGATGTTAGTAACCATCTATAATGGTTTTGGACAGGAGTTGTGATTTCCAGATTTTACGGAAAAACGTGCAGCTCGGAAACGGACCGTTTTGGACGGTGTGTGTGAGTGGACTTTGTTTTCTAACCGTGATGCATGCATATATGATTTAAATACCTTATTATATGATTTTATATGCTTGGGCATGATTTATGTTTCAATCCGGTAATTTCTCGGTTTTATGATTATTATATTATTATTTTTGGGCGATTTTCGAGAAATTACGAAATTTGGTAAAAATGATGTTTGGACTTGGTTTATGAATCCGGGATTGAAATTGATTGAAAATAATGTTTGGACTCGGATTATTGACTCATGGAATGAAAAATGATGTGGTGACTCGGGAATGAGTCAAGGGTCAATTTCGTGGATTTACGTGAAAATGGCAACGGAGGTTGCAACGCATGGATTTGCGTGATAATGATATTTTGGGCATGAGAACCCAAGTGAATAGTGATTTTGACTTGGATTTGGAATCACTTGTGAAATTTTGAAATTAATGATTTATTGTGATTTTATGATTATTTTAATCAGTCTTTCGGGCACGTTTTACGAGGAACGTGCAAATGATGTTTTGGGCTAGGCCCGGAGTCTAAATGATTTCTAAAATGATGTTTTGACTTAGTTGGTAAGTCAATGATGATTTCTGGATTATTCTATTGTTTTAAAAGGTGATTTTAAAAAAGTAAGTGTAAATGGTATTCTGGGCTTTGAGACCCAGTCGGGAATGATCTTGACTTTGTATGAAGACAAGATTTGATTGAAATGTTTTGGGATGTAATTCCCGAGATGGTTTTCATGGTGATTGTGATATTCCCAGACGGTCGGAGCTTGGGGGGATTACCCAGACGACCGGAGCTTGAGGGATGTGATTGTAGGATCATGAGTTGATCCTATGGTAGTCAGCTTCTCGGATGAGACTGAGCCTGGATGTACCACTCGGAAGGGTCTGAGCCTGGGGATGTTTTCTCCCACAGGTGACTGAGCCCGAGGGGGTTGAGCCTAGAGGTGTCTGTTCCCGAGAGAGTGACTGGATATTGGCCTACGCGTAGTGCAGCACTTGTGAGTAGTGCAGTTTGATTGATTGTGCACTTGTGAGTAGTGCAGATGTGATTTGTGATATTTTATGCACTTGTGAGTAGTGCGGATTGATTGGATTGATATATTTCTTGTGCACTAGTGATTAGTGCTGATTGATGTTGTTGTGATGACGTACTGGTATTGAGTACGGGTTTTTGGTCTTTGTGGCCAGTGATTATGTTTTCACATGTTTTGGCCTGAGAGCTGGGATTTGATGTTTTATAACATGAACTGATTTGGTGAACATGAGTGTTATCGACCATGGGAAAATATGTTTTGATTTTATCGGTCTACTGTTCATACTAGAATGATTTCATACTATTACTCATGTTTTACGATATGCATGCAAGTTTGTGAAAACTGGAGGGTAAGAATGTATTTTGATAAATGTTTTTATAAGAGGTCATTTTTGTCCACTCACACCTTTTCTGTTTTGTGACCCTCCAGGCCGTGGTACGACGTTCGTGACTGATCGTGAGGCAGTGGCAGCTGCAGAAATCCGCACAAACATCCCTTGTCTGGCAAGCACTGAAGGGTAGTTTCGGACCTTTAGTTGACTTGTCAGACGGGAGCAGGACCGGGCACGGTTTTTGACGTCCAGTTGGGACGGGTCCTGTCAAAGTGGTATCAGAGCATTTGGTTCTTAATTTCTGTTGATACGTCATGCTTCCGAGTCGTGCGTCTTGTACACGGTCTGAAGATGGGAGGGACGAGAGTAGTGTTAGTAAAGGCCCAGATATTGAGCGAGCTCGAAGGTTAGGAGCCACTGTGTTTCGTGGTGATTCAGGACCGGATGGTGCCGAAGATTGGCTTACTCGATTGGAAAGGATTTTTGAGGTCATGATATGTCCCCTGGAGGACATGGTGCCCTTAGCCACTTTTCTTCTGGATGGCTATGCTTACAGGTGGTGGCATAGTTTACAGTTGACTGGCTGGGATGCCCGTACCTTGGCATGGGATGCATTCCGAGAGCGATTTTTGGATCAGTTTTATCCTCGCTCGTTTCGGAACGCTAAGGATGTCAGGACCCACTCCGGTTTCACCCCGAAACCCGAGGTAAATCCCGCTCCCGTCTGACTCCCCGACACAACACTCTGTGCCACAAAGACCAAAATACCCTTCTTTTTAACTCATTTTTACGGTTTCGCCACTACCCTTCTAGACCCGTAATTAACACCTCGTAAGTCCGATGAATACGTGCCGCCTGTCATCGAACTCAAGACGACGAGATCTACCTAACCATCCTAGGTCAACGTACCAAAACCCGTTTCTACGAAAAGTCAACTATTCCCCTCTCAAATTACGGTTAGGCCCTCAACCTTCCGAACATCACAACTTCCTCCTCGGATGTCGAAATCGGGTGTGCCACCTGCCTATGGATTCGTGACGTCCTAAACTACGTCCTGGTCACTGGTCAAAGTCCATCGGACCACCTGAACTAAAAGTCAACGTTTTTGCCCGAACCAGGGGGAAAATCATCATCCTACGCTAATGACCTTTCGGAACCAACTAACCACCGATTAGCCTCGCTAATCCCACCTTACTCACACTACTAACCCCGACTCTCGGGACGGGTTGTTACAAAGGAGGTTGAGTTTCTCCAATTGCAGGAAGGGAATCGGTTAGTGGTCGATTATGAACAGCAATTTTTGCACTTATCTAGTTTCGCTCCTCTGTATGTGGCTACTGAGGAGGATAAGTGTCGAAGGTTTGAGCAGGGATTGAGGAATGAGTTACGAGGTGCTGTAACTGTTGGCTCGTATTCTACCCTGAGGGAATTATCGGATGCTGCTATCCGAGTGGAGGCTACTATTTTACCTGTGCCAGAACAATCTTTGGGCTCTGGACGACGCCGAGAGCGTCAGGATACTGAACAGATGAGTCAGGAAACAACGAAGCGAGTTAGCCTTCATACTCTTGTGTCGCAATCCTCGATAGGCGTTCATTCGGGTGGAACTTCAACCCAGTCGACAAGTAAGCGGCGTGGTGGGGCAAGTCGCCTCAGCACTGCCACTTGTCACTTTTGTAGGAAACTTGGACATTTGCGAAGAAACTGCCCCGATCGACTTGACCGTAGATCAAAATAATTGTATTGATACTTGTTTTTGCGATACCTTGTAAATAGTTTGTATTGTCCATTTGTGTTGTAATATTGTATCATGTGTTTTGAATGTGTCGAACTAGTGTGGGTCCGGATGGTTGTTTTTGTTAACAGTTTGGTTTGTAGATGGGCGTGTTGGGCCCATAATAAACTTGACCCGGGGATGAATATTGGTGTTGTTGTTTTGGATCATCCTTGGTTTTCCCTAGGTGGGATGACAAGGGTAGATACGAGGTAATCAGTGAGGACCCACAGTCGCGACGTGTCTCGTCGTTGACTGAACTTTTTAATTGTGGGCTTTGGTTGTCAAACGTTGTGACAGTACGCAAATTAGATGAGGGTGTAAGACCCTATGGTTCCTAGTAGTTAACCGTGTGGATCCTAGGTGGATCGGGTTTGTGATGTCGTGGACATTGGGCATTGTGACGATCTAGGATCGTGATGTTCATGGTCAGCTGACGTCGTGATGGATCTGAACCGTAATCCTGATGATCCAGTGGGGTTGAGAGTGTGTCACTCTTACTCCGGTATGTGAGTCGTAAATGACGGGACTGAACTTCTTTTCGAAGTGGATCCCCTTGTGGTATATTACTCGAGTGAGTAGGTTTCCGAAGTGGTCGGATTTTGTCAACCTTAACCGTGTGGTTGTTGGATTGGCTTCCTTATGAAGTCAACCGAGTATAATGAACGGGTAACCGATAGGTTCGGTTTTGGTGTGTCCGAGTGGACGTGAACGAGATTTCGGGTTTTGGAATCAAATTTCTGAGTGACGATTCAGGATTCGATTTTAGAACTTGAAAGTGGAATACTGGATTTGGGTGCGGAATGATTATTCCAAATGCTAGCTTCTGGAATAATGATTTCGAATTCGGATTTGGACATGGATATAAAAAAAAAATGTGTGATGTCTGGGTTTGGATTCGGGATTTCTTACGAAATTGCGGATTCGGATTTGGAATTGGAACTAGCTGATTTGTGGAGTTTCGATTTGTCTCTTGCTGGTTTGGGCAAATGGACTCCATTATTGCAACGTGTTTTGCTATGACCTAGGTGGTTGTAGTCTGGTCAAGGGATAGATGTATGTACTTTGTACATGGTTTGGGGTACTTGATACCTAGTGACGGTACATGTGATGTACCAGTGATGTGTCGATAAACGTGTTGGTGCTTGGCTTAGTTCCAATACCATTGGTTTTGGTTGTGAACGTGAACTGGACATTGAACACGATGCACTGGGCAGAGTGATTCTGATGATTTCAGTGATTGTTTGAGCAGGTGCTCTTAGCCATGGTTGGCTAGTATAACTCTAGTGTTGAGTTGTGTGATCAATGCTAGGCTGGTTTTCAATGTGTTCCAGTTGCACCGTCTGATTGAGTGTGATGACGGTATGCGTATAATCAGGATGTGTGAGTTGGTGGTTAGTGTGACCGCAAGTTGCTTTGCGGCGAGATGTTACCTTGTCGTGACCTTACCAGCATCTGGGATCGATGAGGGGGTGACAGTTGTGGTTACTGCTGTTGGTATTTGTCGCAGGATTGAGTTTTCCCTGCGAGGGGAGATCATGTTGTTGATCTTATGCTACATTGACGGACGTTGTAGTATTTCCCATGCTCTTGTCAGACGGGAGCAGGACCGGGCACGGTTTTTGACGTCCAGTTGGGATGGGTCCTGTCATTTTGGCTCTTTCTCGAGCCCTAATCATTACTTACGACTCTTTTCGAATCCTATTCCACAATCATTTCCCATGCTCGAGTCCACATCCAATAGTAATAACACTTATTCCCATTGACACATGTCAATTTCAATAAAAGAATGTTTCCGTCATTTCAAAATCTCAATTAGTTATTCAACTAGAGAACTTAGTCTTCCATCACACTCATACATACCATACAATCACAATTCAACTTAATAATCCAGAACCATTAACAACCCTATAACTATCTTGGGCTCGTCTACTCGTCTCAACTGTAAGACCCGTGTCCTAGAGGGAACGATGAACAATCCCACATTCCTGCGAGGGGGAATGGTCTGGGAGAGGATGGTGGTGTGCCTTAAAGGTGTAGGCACACACCTATCTAGCACTAGGCCTTTTGGGAGCTCAAGTGGCTTTGGAGGGGATTGGAACCCTAAAGTTAAGCGAGTTGAGGTTGGTGCAATTCCATGATGGGTGACCCATTGGGAAGTTGCACCGTGAGCTCCCAGGAACAAAACCTTGCGGGCGCAGGTGTGCCCAAAGAGGACAATATAGGGTTAGATAGAGGGTGCCGCTGTGCAACTCTGATCTAAACTAGGCCTTCTGGGAGCACACTGGCTTTGGATTCCAGGGGAACTCCAAAGTTAAGCGAGTGGAGGCTGGTGCAATCCCATGATGGGTGACCCACTGGGAAGTTTCACTGTGAGCTCCCAGGAACAAAACCTTTTGGGCGCATGTGTGCCCAAAGAGGACAATATAGGGTTAGATAGAGGGTGCCACTGCACAACTGTAACGACCCATCCCGGAATTCGGGATTAGGGTAGAAACTAATCATGATTAATGAGGGTCAACCGGTGGTTAGTTGGGTGAAATCGGACGAACGATGCAAAATGACCGTTTTGCCCCTAGTCGTGGGCAAAACGTTGACTTTTTATTCGGACGGTCAAATGGACTTTGACCGGTGACCGTGACGTAGTTTGGGACGTCACGAGATCATAGACAGGTGGCACGTTCGATTCCGACGTTCGAGGTGATAGTTATGACGTTCGGAAGCCCAAGGGCATTATCGTAATTTGGACGAAATAAGGGAAAATATTGAATTTTTGATCGGGAGGTCCGATGGCCGAGGACTGAGGACCGTTAGGTTCGTCTCGAAGCCCTGAGTACAACGATAGGTGGCACGCGTCAAACGGACATCGGGTGACCAAGTTACGGGTCACGGATGGTGAGGGGCATTTTGGTAATTATTGCCCTGAGGGTATTTTGGTCATTTGCACGGGTTACTGTTCAATCAACCGTGAAGCAAAGCATGCACGCCGTGCTGGGTGGTGCTCTGATCGGGTTATTTTTTTTAAACGGCTTAGTGGACTGAACATGAAATTGTTTAAGTATTTTGAGGTATTGGACGACATAGTGGCATGGGCTGAGACAAACCAGTGCACGGGTATTCATTTTCCATGGCTCCGGGTTCTGTTTGCGGGAAACAACCTTCAGTGGAATCAGATGGATTCCCACGAGCTGTTGGCCACACCATTCGATTATCTGGGTGCTGAGTGTGCTTCTGAGCGTCATTTGGAACAAGGAGAGGCTGAGCGCTGAGAGAACCAGCTCTGGGAGAAAAATCGAAAAATTGAGGTAAAAATCAGAATTTGAATTGTGTGAGGAATTGGACGACACCAGGGACAGTAATCGTCTTCTGGGACCATTTGGAGATCAACCGTAGCTATTGGCAAGGGATTCGATCACTGTTTGGCCGTGCTCACTGGTTCCTGTTTCAGTGTTGTGCAGGGACTGTGGACGACCACTTCCAGGTTAAGTCTTGTCCAAATGATCGTGTATTTCAGTTCCTTTTATGTCTAGAATCCTCACTGTGAAGTTAATTTGAGTTTGGTTGAGGAAACACAGAGTTTGGGTGATCGACCCGTTTGGACGATCACGGGTCGTGGGGCTGATTTTGGGGCTGTTATGATGAATCAGTAACATAGAACCTTAATTGGATAGTTGAGGAATGTGTTAGGATCAAGGACGGATGCAATAAGGTTCGAATTGAAGGTCATCTGACCGGGTTGGACTCGCGGGTCGCAGGCCCGTTTTGCAGGGAAAACGGGTGAAGAAGACGTACTGTAGCGGGAACTGTAGCAGGCGCGTGGCCTCACGCGCAGCCACTTGCGGCGGCGCGTGGATCCGAATTTCAAGGTGAGTTCAACACGACTTTTGTCCTATACAATGTAACGAACATTTTAGCGTTGGTTTCGAAATTATCGGGCACCGTTTCGATGTGGTTCCGAGGGTCCGAAGATTTCTATTACGTTTGTAATTAATGATTAATTCCCAGAAAATTATGGGGAATTAGTATGCTGTTATGTAAGCCCTTAGTGACACTAAAGTATGTTTTCGAACAGGATTTGGAATTTCTGAAAAATTTCAGAAATTACGGAACCGCGTGCGGTGTAAAACCGATCCCTATTGGACGGTGTGTGAGTGGACGTTGCTTTCAAATTTAATGCATGCATAAATTATTTCTATGATTTTATGATTATGATTATAGGTTGTGATTGATTTTGATTTCCGTATTTATACGTATTCGATTCCCGTATTTATATGTATTTTTACTATACATGTGAAATTACACGTATTTCGAGACTATGATCACTCGTGTGCTTAATGATGGTTTAATGAAAGAAGTTATACGAAATGGGTGTAAAGTGATTTAAGAAGGTTGTTTATGATTTGCGAGTGTGACTTACGATTTTGACACGTTTTTCGAGAATATTCCGGATTTGCACGTTTTACGAGATTTTGAGTTATTGTGATTTGATCACTGTTGATGTTTGAATTGGGGAATTAAAATGAGACTTGTGATTTTGAGGATTTTAAATGTGGGTTTTGAGTATGTTTCGCTTGGATTGTGATTTTGGTAATTATGGTTGTGGTCTTGATGTTTTGATAACGAGATTTGTGAAATGATGTGATTTCAAGGAATTAAAATGGATTTTGAAAAAGGTGATTTCGGGCTTGATGCTCGGGGCATAAAAGAAATTTTAACGAACGAGGTCGGTTTTCGGAAATTTAAAGTGAATTCTTGGTTTGGGTTCGGGATGATGCTTCCGGATGCCGGCTTACGGAATCATTATTGCGAATTCGAATTCGGGAATGAATAAGGATTTAATAAAGTGATTTGGTCTGTTTTTGCATGCCCCGTGTTTCATGATGATTTGATTATGTTTGTAAAGTATGATTTGGGGAAAATGAATGTGGAATTTTGGACCATGGGTCCTGTTGTGAAAAATGTGATTTTGGGATGGATCCCACGTGGTCGTGATTGATGAACTGTTTTGGGGTTTAAAGACCCGCTGGAAACTACTTTGGGTTTGAAGACCCGTTGTTGTGTTTGAAAACTGTTTTGGGTTTAAAAACCCGGTGCTATTGCTGGAGCACGTTTTGAGTTTAAAGACTCGGTTAATTGATGACGAGGGAGGGCCCTTATTGAGTTTAAAGACTCGTGAGTTTAAAGACTCGTGAGTTTAAAGACTCGATTATTGTGATACCCCCGAGGCCTATTGATTCTTTTTTGAGTTTAAAAACTCGTTGAAATCCCGGGAAGGCCTGATAATGCGCATGGTTTTGAGTTTAAAGACTCGTGCGCACTTGATATCCAGCAAACTGATTGATTATGATTCATTGATATTCTCGGATGATTGGGTGTGTTGGGCAGTGGCCCGGTTTATATGGTTGATGGATTGGTTGATGTCGTATACTTGGATTTGGATTTTGTGGTTTTGAGCTGTGGCCCTGTGTTTATAACTGCGGGCTATGACCCGAAGATTTAGAAAAAGGAAAATGATTTTGATTCTCATATACTGATTTCTTATGTTGAAATGTTAACTGATTGCGAAATGATTTTTGTATGCATGCATTGGTTTTACGCGGAGGGTAAAAACGTTTGTTGTAACTGTTTTGCTAAACTAATTTATTTTTGTCCACTCACACCCTTTTGGTTTTTATTGACCCTCCAGGTCGTGGCGCGTTGTTCGAGGCTGTACGTGGGGCGGAGGCATGAGTAAATACGTGTGGCTATCCCTGGTTTGGCAAGCACTGAGGGTAACTTGGGGTTTTCAGTCTTCTTGCCAGACGGGAGCAGGACCGGGCACGGTTATCGATGCCCCTTTCGGGGGCGGTCCTGTCAATTTGGTATCAGAGCCCTAGGTTGCTGATTCTGTTGCCACATCATGCCTCTGGAGCGTAAGCCTCGTGCGAGACCTGGTTGTGAGACGAGTTGGCGAGGGTGTTTGGGACCTCGTGTCAGATCTCGGGTGAGATTGACCCTGGTTTGAGGGTCAGATGTCGGGTAGTGTACGCTGTGAACTGTGATTTGCGCGACTTGCTTGACATAGAATTGTGTGGGTCGCAGGGACGGACGAGACCGGTGGCTGAAAGGCCACATTTTTGGGCAAATGTACTTTCTCTTAGGCCCTATTGGTCGAATAGAAAGTGGTTGAGCATTGGATATCGCTCGGGGGTTGGGCATGTCAGTGATGACATGATTGGTTTGGTATGAGATTGGACTCAGGTAGAGTCAAGATGTGGATGTGGGACTCACGATGAGTCAGTATTTTGGGTTAGGAACGTGAGACGAGTCACGGTAAGGTACCAAGGCTCGAGAGGAGCCAGAAAAGCTAAGTGAGGAACGTTTGGCACCTAGGATGCCAAGGACCAGAATATGGACGGGTATTGAGGAGCTAGAAATTTGGCTTGGGTTTTGTGGGACGATGGTCTTGTGGAGTTTAGCTGAGGGTCTGGGGTACTTGGTGTAGTGGTAGTGGTTGAGGATCAGGGAACGTTCAGGGAACGTTCATTATTTCTGATTTGGATTGTCAGAATGGTGGTACCCATGGTTGCAGGGTACGGGTGATGACGCGGGATCGTCGCTCGGCATGAGCGGAGATCCAAGGCTACCACTTTGCACACGGTGTGCTAGTGTGGATGTTTGTATGTTGGTGCGCTAGCGCGGGTGCTGGTGTCCGTGAGGGAGATTGTGTGAGCCACGATTTGGGGTGTGACTCTATTATGATGGGCACATGTTCGGTATTTGAGATTCAGCAGTGGTCGAGTCATGGACTGGACGGCATCCAGCAGAGATGGTGAGGTGTTGGGATAAGCCCCGACAGTGATGGGGTGACCAGAGATGAGTGAGGTTTGAGACAGGAGGAATCTTGGGACGACGTTCCCTATGTCATGAGAGTTAGAGGAATTGGGGAGTTGCTGCCAACTCCGAGATTGGCTCGACCGTATGTTTTCCAATATTCCCAGAGATGGGGAAAATCATTGGTGATTGGTATTCGGAAGTCATCGGGGTTGACTTCTTACCCTCTGCCCTGGCAGACGTTGATCATGGATACCATTACAATGAGCGTGTATTGGGTGGTGGGCCCATGTGTGTTTTGGGGTAAACGGGATTCCCACTTTCTACTTGGTGGCAGACGATGTGGGATATTCGGTACGGTGGGTGCAGCGAGTTATGTTTGCACTCACGGAGGATGGATGTTGATGACATCGTATTGGATCATCCTTGGTCTCTCCTAGGTGGGGTGGCATGGATCGATATGAGGTAAATGGAGGGGATCCACAGAGTGGATGTGTTTCGTTGTTGAGTGATTGATTGGGGGAGAAAATAGTTGAGGAATGTTGGGTGGTTGACAAGAAATCTAGGGGGTGTAAGACCCTATTATCGAGTTCCAGGTGGATTGCCAGCTGCGAGCATGAGTGGATCCTAGGTGGATCTGGATTATGAGGTTGTGGGCCTTGGGCGTGGTGACGATCTAGGATCGTGGTGTTACCAGTCGGGTGACGCGGTAACGGACTCGAAATGTGATCGCCTTGATCAGGTTGGGTGAAGAGCTTATCGCTCTGTTGTGAATGTTTAGATATGAGGATTGTTGGATTGAACTCCTTTTCGAAGTTAATCCGTGCTTGAGCGAGTGGGAATGGTTATGAGTTGAACTCGAGGCTTGACTTGTGGATGAGTGGATATCCAAAAGGGTCTAATTGGTCAGTCATAGAGATGGGCGATTGGGATTGGCTTCTTTTCGAAGTCAATCGGATGTGACGTGGTAACCGTTGCGCGAGTCTAGATTCGGGGTTGGTGCGCCTCGGTAATTGTGAGAAAGATTAGATGCCCTTTCGGCATGAATGTACACGCCTTGGCGAGCGTGCTTGGATTGGTACATCTTGGATGACATGTCTGGGGGTTGATTTTGTGTTACTGGTCGGGTGACCATGGGATCCAGAATGGAGGATGAGTTCGAATGATCAAATTGTCCAGTTTGAGATTAGACAAGAAACCCGAGTGTCAGGTTGTGATTGACTGTGGACCTTGTAGCGGACTTATTGGAGAGGGGGGCGTACGTACCCTGTACGGTGTATGAGGATTGGTACCGGACAGGCCGAGTGGTATCTAGTGACGGTACGTGGGAGGTACCAGTGGTGTGGTTGTACGTGTTGGCATTTTTCTTAATTCCGACACACTTGGTGTTGTTGTGAACTGAAATTTGAGCTTGATATATGCCGCAGGGTTGGGCTTGCCCTGCGAGATGAGATCGTGTTATTGATCTTACGCAACTTTATGTGACACCAATTGGTTGTTGATTACTGCTTTACTGGTGAGGTTTAGTGGTGACCGTTTGGCTGGTAACGTCAGCACGGACTGACGAGTGAGTGTTGGTGACTCCCAGTGGGAGCAGACGTCAAGTGATCATTTTCACTCGAGGTGGTCGAGTGTGGACGGTACTGGGACGTCTAGGTGCAGATGAGTTAGTTGGTGTGCGGGTGTGTACGTGTTGCGAGGTCAAAAAGTTTTTCCACGTGGTAGATGTGGAATAAGGACAATTGGAAATTTCGAGAACGAAACTGGTTTTAGGAGGGAGAAACGGTAGAGTTTTGATCAGTTGGAATTTCGGGGACGAAATTCTTTAAGGGGGGAAGATTGTAATGACCCATCCTGGAATTCGGGATTAGGTTAGAAACTAATCATGATTAATGAGGGTCAACTGGTGGTTAGTTGGGTGAAATCGGACGAACGATGCAAAATGACCGTTTTGCCCCTAGTCGTGGGCAAAACGTTGACTTTTTATTCGGACGGTCAAATGGACTTTGACCGGTGACCGTGACGTAGTTTGGGACGTCACGAGATCATAAACAGGTGGCACGTTCGATTCCGACGTTCGAGGTGATAGTTATGACGTTCGGAAGCCCAAGGGCATTATCGTAATTTGGACGAAATACGGGAAAATGTTGAATTTTTGATCGGGAGGTCCGATGGCTGAGGACCGAGGACCGTTAGGTTCGTCTCGAAGCCCTGAGTACAACGACAGGCGGCACGCGTCAAACGGACATCGGGTGACCAAGTTACGGGTCACGGATGGTGAGGGGCATTTTGGTAATTATTGCCCTGAGGGTATTTTGGTCATTTGCACGGGTTACTGTTCAATCAACCGTGAAGCAGAGCCTGCACGCCGTGCTGGGTGGTGCTCTGATCGGGTTATTTTTTTTAAACGGCTTAGTGGACTGAACATGAAATTGTTTAAGTATTTTGAGGTATTGGACGGCATAGTGGCATGGGCTGAGACAAACCAGTGCACGGGTATTCATTTTCCATGGCTCCGGGTTCTGTTTGCGGGAAACAACCTTCAGTGGAATCAGATGGATTCCCACGAGCTGTTGGCCACGCCGTTCGATTGTCTGGGTGCTGAGTGTGCTTCTGAGCCTCATTTGGAACAAGGAGAGGCTGAGCGCTGAGAGAACCAGCTCTGGGAGAAAAATCGAAAAATTGAGGGAAAAATCAGAATTTGAATTGTGTGAGGAATTGGACGACACCAGGGACAGTAATCGTCTTCTGGGACCATTTGGAGATCAACCGTAGCTATTAGCAAGGGATTCGATCACTGTTTGGCCGTGCTAACTGGTTCATGTTTCAGTGTTGTGTAGGGACTGTGGACGACCACTTCCAGGTTAAGTCTTGTCCAATTGATCGTGTATTTCAGTTCCTTTTATGTCTAGAATCCTCACTGTGAAGTTAATTTGAGTTTGGTTGAGGAAACACAGAGTTTGGGTGATCGACCCGTTTGGACGATCACGGGTCGTGGGGCTGATTTTGGGGCTGTTATGATGAATCAGGAACATAGAACCTTAATTGGATAGCTGAGGAATGTGTTAGGATCAAGGACGGATGCAATAAGGTTCGAATTGAAGGTCATCTGACCGGGTTGGACTCGCGGGTCGCAGGCCCGTTTTGCAGGGAAAACGGGTGAAGAAGCCGTACTGTAGCGGGAACTGTAGCAGGCGCGTGGCCTCACGCGCAGCCGCTTGCGGCGGCGCGTGACGGCGCGTGGATCCGAATTTCAAGGTGAGTTCAACACGACTTTTGTCCTATACAATGTAACGAACATTTTAGCGTTGGTTTCAAAATTATCGGGCACCGTTTCGATGTGGTTCCGAGGGTCTGAAGATTTCTATTACGTTTGTAATTAATGATTAATTCCCGGAAAATTATGGGGAATTAGTATGCTGTTATGTAAGCCCTTAGTGACACTAAAGTATGTTTTCGAATAGGATTTGGAATTTCAAAATTTCGGAAATTACGGAACCGCGTGCGGCGTAAAACCGAGCCCTATTGGACGGTGTGTGAGTGGACATTGCTTTCAAATTTAATGCATGCATAAATTATTTCTATGATTTTATGATTATGATTATAGGTTGTGATTGATTTTGATTTCTGTATTTATACGTATTCGATTCCCGTATTTATATGTATTTTTACTATACATGTGAAATTACACGTATTTCGAGACTATGATCACTCGTGTGCTTAATGATGGTTTAATGAAAGAAGTTATACGAAATGGGTGTAAAGTGATTTAAGAAGGTTGTTTATGATTTGCGAGTGTGACTTACGATTTTGACACGTTTTTCGAGAACATTCCGAATTTGCACGTTTTACGAGATTTTGAGTTATTGTGATTTGATCACTGTTGATGTTTGAATTGGGGAATTAAAATGAGACTTGTGATTTTGAGGATTTTAAATGTGGGTTTTGAGTATGTTTCGCTTGGATTGTGATTTTGGTAATTATGATTGTGGTCTTGATGTTTTGATAACGAGATTTGTGAAATGATGTGATTTCAAGGAATTAAAATGGATTTTGAAAAAGGTGATTTCGGGCTTGATGCTCGGGGCATAAAAGAAATTTTAACGAACGAGGTCGGTTTTTGGAAATTTAAAGTGAATCTTGGTTTGGGTTCGGGATGATGCTTCCGAATGCCGGCTTACGGAATCATTATTGCGAATTCGAATTCGGGAATGAATAAGGATTTAATAAAGTGATTTGGTCTGTTTTTGCATGCCCCGTGTTTCATGATGATTTGATTATGTTTGTAAAGTATGATTTGGGGAAAATGAATGTGGAATTTTGGACCATGGGTCCTGTTGTGAAAAATGTGATTTTGGGATGGATCCCACGTGGTCGTGATTGATGAACTGTTTTGGGGTTTAAAGACCCGCTGGAAACTACTTTGGGTTTGAAGACCCGTTGTTGTGTTTGAAAACTGTTTTGGGTTTAAAAACCCGGTGCTATTGCTGGAGCACGTTTTGAGTTTAAAGACTCGGTTAATTGATGACGAGGGAGGGCCCTTATTGAGTTTAAAGACTCGTGAGTTTAAAGACTCGTGAGTTTAAAGACTCGATTATTGTGATACCCCCGAGGCCTATTGATTCTGTTTTGAGTTTAAAAACTCGTTGAAATCCCGGGAAGGCCTGATAATGCGCATGGTTTTGAGTTTAAAGACTCGTGCGCACTTGATATCCAGCAAACTGATTGATTATGATTCATTGATATTCTCGGATGATTGGGTGTGTTGGGCAGTGGCCCGGTTTATATGGTTGATGGATTGGTTGATGTCGTATACTTGGATTTGGATTTTGTGGTTTTGAGCTGTGGCCCTGTGTTTATAACTGCGGGCTATGACCCGAAGATTTAGAAAAAGGAAAATGATTTTGATTCTCATATACTGATTTCTTATGTTGAAATGTTAACTGATTGCGAAATGATTTTTGTATGCATGCATTGGTTTTACGCGGAGGGTAAAAACGTTTGTTGTAACTGTTTTGCTAAACTAATTTATTTTTGTCCACTCACACCCTTTTGGTTTTTATTGACCTTCCAGGTCGTGGCGCGTTGTTCGAGGTTGTACGTGGGGCGGAGGCATGAGTAAATACGTGTGGCTATCCCTGGTTTGGCAAGCACTGAGGGTAACTTGGGATTTTCATTCTTCTTGCCAGACGGGAGCAGGACCGGGCACGGTTATCGATGCCCCTTTCGGGGGCGGTCCTGTCAACAACTCTGATCTAAACTAGGCCTTCTGGGAGCTCACTGCCTTTGGATTCCAGGGGAACTCCAAAGTTAAACGAGTGGAGGCTGGTGCAATCTCATGATGGGTGACCCACTGGGAAGTTGCACCGTGAGCTCCCAGGAACAAAACCTTGCGGGCGCAGGTGTGCCCAAAGTGGACAATATAGGGTTAGATAGAGGGTGCCGCTGCGCAACTCTTATCTAAACTAGGCCTTCTGTGAGCTCACTGGCTTTGGATTCCGGGGGAACTCCAAAGTTAAGCGAGTGGAGACTGGTGCAATCCCATGATGGGTGACCCACTGGGAAGTTGCACCGTGAGCTCCCAGAAACAAAACCTTGCGGGCGCAGGTGTGCCCAAAGAGGACAATATAGGGTTAGATAGAGGGTGCCGCTGCGCAACTCTGATCTAAACTAGGCCTTTTGGGAGCTCAAGTGGCTTGGGGGGGGGGGGGGGGATTGGAACCCCAAAGTTAAGCGAGTTGAGGATGGTGCAATTCCAGATGGGTGACCCTCTGGGAAGTTGCACCGTGAGCTCCTAAAAACAAAACCTTGAGGGCGCAGGCTTGCCGTTGAGTATTGCTGTGACCCAAAGAGGACAATATCGTGCTAGATGAGTCGGGTCCTGACCGAGGAGGGTCGGGTCTTGACATCATCACCAGGCCGTGAATGGAGTTCGCATTTCGGTGGCATGACATAATCAAGTACAACTCAAAATCCTAGATCTGATACCAAGTTGACAGAACTCATCCCTGAAAATACCTCGTACCACGTCCGGGCCCTGCTCCCTTCAGATAAGCAATGCAGTACAGCAAAATTACCCTAATCTTGTCAGACAAGGGATACTTGACATATCATTCATGCCTCCCGATCCTCCATGAACTTTGTACAATGGTCCTAGAGGGTTATGAAAATCATGAAAACTGTGCGAGTGGAAAACAAATATTTTAAAAACATAGTTTGAAACGTAACGTTTTACACTCTGTTTCCTTAAACTAGGCATGCATATAAAAACCATTTGAATTCCAAGTAAAAATAGAACATGAACAATGAACTCGAAAAATGTGTAAACTGACCATAATGCATAACATCCATAAGCACGACAACCATCATGCAAAATCATCACAATACTTAACACAAAAGCCAACACAACATCCAAACATCACCAATCCATATCAAATTTCACATCATGTAAATCCATATATAATCAACCCATCATCACATAAATCCACACATAGTTAGCCTATCCTCGATGCACAATATCAATCATCATATTCACTGCTCTACTAGTAAGCACACCACTCAGGATCTGGAGCCCAGCTTGATGTCTAAGTGCGTACCTCGCTCACTCACTCAAGATCTGGAGCCTAACTCGACGCCTGAGTAAGAATTGACTCATGATTTGGATCCCGGCTCGACATCTGAGTCAGCACTAAACCAATCGTAGAATCTGGAGTCCACAACTCGACGTCTGTGACTATTAACCAACACGCACCTTGAGGAGGGTTATTCACAATCACAACACATCATCAATACCGAGAAAAAACATATCCATATCACATCTCAACATAAAAAAATAAATCCATATTCAAAACCTCGGGCCTAAGCCTAAAACCACAATTCAACACAAACTCCATAAAACGTGCCATCAAAGTACTTTTGAAAACCATCCAGAAATCATAGAGAATTACCAAGACCCAAATATCACAATTATATCAATTCATAAATCATATTCAACTCAAATCCACAATCGAAACGGAATCTGAAATAGAATTTACAAAAAATCTCTTAAACGTGCAATAAAATAATAATTAATTACAAAATTAACGATAACCCATATAAAAATTCTAATCACTCAAATACCATCGAAAAAACATAGAAAAATAGTTAAAACAATTAAATATCCATACATAATATTTTAATAAAAAATAAACTCACACATACCGTATATGCAATCGATCCAACTTGCACATTGTTCCATAAAATCTGAAATTGTCAATTCCTGCCATAAATCATGTCTTAAGGTCACTAATTACCCCAAATAACCTCATATTTAATCCCATAATTTTTTTGGGATTTTTAAACTAATTAAAATAATGCTTAAATCTTTGGACAGTCGAAATCGCCCCGGAACGATATCTGATCACCTCGAAAATTGTACCGTTGGACTTGTAAGATCGAGAACTCAAACTTTCATGTTGTCCATTTTTCGGGATGACGTGGCACACACCACCATAAGGGGTAGGCCTCACGTGTGGCCACTGTTCATCTCCTTCCTCAGGGCACTAGACCCATTATTCTGTAAAATGGGTCCCCTAACCCAATGACCACGACTCGGTCATATCTTCCACTTCCCACATTCTTTTTTCTTGTTTTAACTACCTATCTTCATCTAAATGTGCCCAGGAGAAGATCTATTGTCTAAAAACTACAAAAGCTCACCTTAACATCCTCTGTTAAACCTCTTGTACCTCGGCCATGGCTTCTGTCAACTCTCCCATCGTGTCTCTTCATCCAAAACTTTGAAGCTTGGCTTTTTGAGGTCACCTGATCACTCAAAAGTGATCAATGAGCTTTGTTTCAGGATTTAACGTCGAAACATCAACTTGGTGCTCAAACCCAGATTTTCCTTCTCGAGTTTCATGGTGATTTCTCAGGTGTGAGGGTCATTTCATCCTCCCAGTGACCCTATGTTGTTTCTTATACTCATACTTTCCTTCCCTCTCCCTCACTTTCCTTTCCTGATTCCATTTTCCCTGGATCTCCCTCACGGTTCACCATTTTTCTTTCTTTCGGTGTACACCCACCAAACCCAATCAAAACCATCTCTTCTCTTCTCTACCCGTATGTCTAAGTATATATATATATATAGGTAAGTATAAGGGTAGGTTGGTGGTAGGAAAATAGGAAGAAAATTTTAGAACTTTCTAGGGTACTCTAGGTCCTTACAAAAAGACCAAAATGCCCTTGGTGGCAAAATTACCATTTTACCCTTCTCCATTTTGACTCATAGCTACTTCACTCGATCTCCAATTTTGGTGTGCCACCTATCTACAAACTCAGGATCACAACACCTTGATAATGTTCTTCGCGGAATTTCCGAAAGATATTCATATCAAAAGGTCAATATTTTGACTTTTTCAAGGGCAAAATCGCCTTTCTACCTTTCTATTTTTCAAAATTATGTTATCCCGAAATCTAGGCTGTTACACTTTCCATGCTTTATTAGGGACTCCTCATGCTGAAACCATGTGTTTGACTGGAACGATTGGTGGTACACTAGTACGCATATTTGTGGATTCTGGTGCTACAGCCAATTTTTTGAACCCCAATTTGGCCAAGCAACCGGGTCTTTTGATTGATCCTTCATCCCAATTCCAATTCATCACAACTTCAGGTACTAAAGTGCGCATTCATGGTACTGTTCCTTCTGTTACGGTGGAAATGCAGGGTTACTGGTTGACCACCTCATTTTCTTTGGTGGATGTCTCTACCCGTGATGTGCTTTTAGAGGCAGAGTGGCTGGAAGCACTTGGTTTTATGGCATGGCATTTTAAGTTGAAATTGATGATTTTCTTTGTTGATGGCCGCAGATACAAACTTCAGGGTATTACTTCTCCACCTTCTCCCTGGCTTTCTTCCATCTTATTGTCGCCACAATCAGTCCCAGCGTCCTTGCCTTTATTTTCTCTTCAATTTACTTCTTTGAATCAGTTAATTGGCTCCGATTTACTGTGGGAAATTCAAACTTTCGTTGCACAATTTGAGTGTCTATTTCTCAAACCCGCTGGCCTCCCTCCTGCACGGGGGACTTGACCACCGCATCCCATTGCTTCCCTACTCTAAACCTGTCAACGCTGGCCTTTATCATTATCCCGATGATATTCCTAAGACTGCATTCCGCACTCAGGAAGGTCATTATGAGTTTTTGGCCATGCCATTTGGCCTGTCCAATGCTCCTTCTACATTTCCAGGCTTTGATGAACTCCATCTTCAAGAAATTCCTCAGAAAATTTGTTCTAGATTTTTTTTTTATGATATCTTAGTGTTCAGTCCTGATTTGGACTCTCATATTTCTCATCTGCACCAAGTTTTTACTGTCTTGTAGGAAATTCATCTTAAGCTAATCTGTCCAAGTGCAACATTGCTAAATCCAAATTGGAGTACTTGGGCCACTTTATCTCCAAGAAGGGTGTTGAAGTTGACCCCCGAAAGATCCAAGCCATTGCAAATTGGCCCGAGCTTAATACAATTAAAGGTTTGTGGGGTTTCTTGGGCCTTGCAGGTTACTATCGAAAGTTTGTTCCTCATTATGGGTCCATTGCCCAGCCTCTTACTGTCATGCTCAAACATGATGCTTTTGTATGGACTCCATCCGCTGACTACGCTTTCTCTCAACTCAGGCAGACAATGTCCCCTACACCAGTGTTAGCTCTACCCGACTTTGCGCAACCTTTTGTTATCGAAGCTGATGCATCCCAAGGTGGAATTGGAGCTATACTTCAACAACAAGGTCATCCTATTGCATATCGGAGCAAGCCATTTTCTGGAGAAAATTTCCATCTATCGGTTTATGATAAGGAGCTTCTTGCTATAGTGGTGGCTGTTCAACATTGGCGCCCATATTTATTGGGTCACCATTTCAAAATCAAGACTGATCGTCAGACCATCAAATACTTTTTGGACCAACGCATTAATACTCCAACCCAGCATAAATGGCTCACCAAGCTCCTGGGATATGATTTCACAGTGGAGTACAGAGCAGAGCACTTGAATATCGTACTCAATGCTTCTTCTCTCCAACATGAAATGCTCTGTCTAATGGGCCTTTCATCTCCAATTTTTGATTGTGTCAAGGGCATCAAGGCTTCTTATTCTTCCGATCCACTTACCATGGCCATCATCACTCGCATTCACAGGGCTGATAATCCTCCTACTTACTTCACTTTACAGGGGGATATTCTTTACTACAAAGCTCGTGTCTATGTCCCGGTTAGTACTAAATTACGCCCTCTGATTTTTGCTGCTTTCCACTCTTCTAAAGATGCTGGACATTCAGGTTTTCTACAGACTTATAAGCGCATTGCTAGAAATTTTCTTTGGCCTGGTATTCTTAAGGAGCTCAAGGCATTTATAGCCTCATGTGATGAATGTCAGAGGCAATCTTATGAGACCATCAATCCTTCAGGTATGCTCCAACCGAACCTAATCCCAGATGGCATTTGGCAAACAATCTCGATGGACTTTGTCGAAGGACTTCCTTCTCCCATGGTAAAAATGTCTTGTTTGTTGTGGTGGACCGACTCACCAAGTCTGCTCATTTTGTTTTCGTATACCACTTCATCTATATCTGAGTTATTCGTTCGTGAGATTTTTTCCCTTCATGGGATGCCCAAGAGTATAATCAGTGATCGTAACCCGATATTTTTGAGTAATTTTTCGGAGGCTTTTTTCAAGCTTCAAGGAACCCAATTGTGTCGATCGTCGGCCTATCATCCTCAAACTAATGGACTAACGGGGGTATTCAATCAGACTCTTGAACATTTTCTTCGTTGCTTTGTTGCTGAAAAGCCATCTTCCTGGGTAACACTGCTTCCTTAGGCTGAATGGTGGTATAACACCTTTTACCAATTCAGCGATTAAAATGAATCCTTATCAAGCTTTATATGGCTATCCACCGCCATCTGTCCACTCTTATATCCCATGTGCCACAGAAGTTCAGGCAGACGACAGTGCATTTCGAGATAGAGATGCACTTTTGCTTTTACTCAAATCGAACTTGGCGATAGCTCAAAATCATATGAAGCAACAGGCTGACAAGCGCTGAACTGAATGAGAATTTGCAGTGCGTGATTGGGTATTTCTCAAACTTCAACCTTATAGACAGTCCACGGTGGCTTCTCGCAGCAATTCCAAGCTTTCACCTCGCTTTTATGGTCCTTATCGTGTTCTTAATCGCGTGGGTAGAGTGGCGTATCGCTTGGAACTACCTTCCCAAGCCCGCATCCATCCTGTTTTTCATGTCTCTCAGGCTCTCAGATGAAACGCAAAATTGGGGACCAAATTCCTCGCTCTCTGTCCTTGCCTCCTACCACACCAGTGGGAGTTTTGCAGTGACTTCCAGAAAAGATTTTGGATCGTGGCATTTTTAAGAAGCGCAACAAGCCCGTCACTAGACGGTTAATCAAGTGGTCTAGTTTTCCTGATGCTGATGCTACATGGGAGGAAGCACACGACTTTCCATCTCGTTTTCCTACCTTTCGAGCCTGAGGACAGTCTCTTTCTCAAGCGGGTGGGAGTTGATAGAACCCAACCACTGGTCTCTATGGCTCCTTTCTTCTTGTATTCATTTTGGATGTTTGGCTTTATCTAGTATTTCCCTTTGCTTCTACATGTGGTTAGACCACGTGTAGGGTTATGATTAAGGCAACACTTTTATGCTTTGAATTTGAATCAGGCTTTGGAAACGAATGAGGAATGGAAAAGCTTAGAACTTTACTCTTGTATTTTCCTTCTCTCTTCTCTTTTTCTCCCTATCAATAGCTTGGCTCTACCACCACCTCTCTCCTTTCCTGTACGATCCGAGTGTATCTCCTTCCGTACCCTCCTACTTCCGCCCCCCCTTCTTCACCCAACCCAAAACCCGCCCTCTGTTTCGACTCCATCTCATTATTCCGCATCGTCCTCGCTCAATTCTTCCTCGCGAGCCACTAAGGCGACAAGCCTAACGACGTCTACTACCACCATCTTCGATGAGTCCAATACGATCAAATTGGAATCAAATAGCCTCCGTGAGTTGAAGGAGCAAATCATCCCACCTCCCTCCTTATCTGTACAATCCAAATGCATCTCATGACTCGTGACTCAGTATTGACTGAGGAGAGAGGAATCGAAGATGGAGGAGAGAAAGAAGGGTCGGAAATGGAGGAGCAAGACGTCTAGAGTCAAACGAAGATTGAGGAGAGAAATTTTGGGGCAAATTTTGTAAACAAAAAGGTATAACATGGGTCATTTTTATAAATATGTAAAGGTAGAGGAACTTAGATCTTTTTAGGAAAGAGATAAATTTTTATAGGAAAGAGATATCTTTGAAATAATTTTTCCTCAACAAGGCATATCAGATAATCCCCTTAATAATAATTCACAAAACAAAAGAGCAACTTTTGAAAATGCACTGGCATTCTATCTACATATATTTTTTTCTGGATACTTGAGAATGCATTACATTTTTCCTTCTTCCTCTGCACATGAGGAAGGTGTCTAACAAAATCATTCCTTTGATTTGATTTCACTGAGGCCAAACAAAAAGCCTTAGAAGGGCTATATATATAGAGCAAGCTGCAGATTCTATCTTTTCTAGAAAGAAGCTAGAACTTCTGGGCCTGTTCTGCCATACCTCGCAATTTTACCAGGACCTGTGCAGCAGCCGACTCTCTTGCCTCATGAGGATTGGAACACAGGTCACCCCGACTTGAACAATCGAAATCCAACCCTTTTACGGTCACGTCAGCTTGGAATCCACCTTCAAACACAATTTTAAAAGAGAAATATTTAGTTTAAACTCTGCATTGTAGTCAATTAATCCACTAATCTAATGCATGCCACTTCATGATTCTAGTGGCAATCTTCTAAGCATAACGTAAATTACCTGGAAAATTGCCCCCAAACTCAGAAATAAAACTCTAATGCAGATTTAAGTCTCCAGAGTAAGTTCTAATCAACTCCTTAACACAAAAAACACAAGAATATCTGCCAATATTTATAAACGATGTTTCGACCTTAAGGTTTCCGGTTTTCAGTACAATGTCAAAATATATCCGATCAAGAAGAGGGTCATCTGAGTATGAGGTTAAAAGGTGGATCTGCCGGTTAGAAGCTTGTAAGGATCACTTTGTAAAAAAACTGATGAATCATGAAAGTTAAAGATAACATCCTAGCTACATCTTGAAATTTCAAAGATTTTATTGTTGTGGTTTGGCCACGTTATGTAGTAAGTTTTGAATGGCCTTGCGCCCTCCATTTGTACCAAGAAAAGAATCCCAAAGCCAAGTCAAACATTAAGAAAAGAAAATGCTACTTGATTACTTCACTATAAGAAGCACGTGGCAAAAATCCCCTTCTCACATGATGTCCAGAAACATATATGAGAACAATGGTGCATTAAGCAATCACCCAGCACCCTCCCTTTTTTCACAGGAAAAATCATTTTACTAGCATTAATACTTTTATGTAATGTACCTGAAAAAAAAAAAGAAAAATCAATGTTTATAGCCAAAAGATCTTACCATCTGCAAAGGATACACGATAAGTTGGCAACACCCAATTGTTTCTATAACACGCACCATCCAATTCCTGCAAAGTTGAGAGACTAATAATGTATTTCGTCTTTTAGATCCTATTCTAATATGTAACTTCTATTTTTCTATTTCAGTGAAAATTAGTGAATTCCATAGACGAGCTACAGACTGCTACAATACAAACCAACTAGCACAAGATCCCAAAGCAGATAGCTGAACAATATTAGGTCCTTTTAGCCATATCAATGATTAGTGATTTGTTAACATAGCTCAAAATCAAGGGATCATTGGTGTTCTATAAGATACTTTGCACAGCAGTTATGCTCAGTTATTCTGGAACAATCATCAATCAAAGAAACAAAATAAGCAAAGCCCAACGTTCTTAACCGTAGATGCACGCCCAGGCCAAATAGACACCAAAAAAAAAAAAGCTAGAAACTTCTCCAGCCAACATTCAGTAAGAAGAAAGGGAAGTCTTTGAAATTCTTGGTAATTAATGCCATAAAATATGACAATAGTGCTAATCTACCACATTTAAGTTCCCTTGTCAATATCAATCGATACACGTGGTGTGCAAATTCCATGTCAATTAATGATTTATTCATTGGATGTTGATCATATGTATCACTTGCAACATCATTTAATATTCAAATCTGGTACAAAGCTGTAGTATGTGCGGCATTATAGAAAATATGAATTTATTCATAAGAAGTCCACTATCTCCCACGTTTAGCCCTAAAATATTATGCTACTTCTCTCTAACAAAACCATCCAAAACATGGGCAAAACTCGAGTGCCAGAATATATTTTCCTTTTTCCCACCACCCACAAGGTCTCAAAGAATACCCAACAACGCTTCTTACTTCTTTTGAAATCAACTTAAAATTTGTGTATGAATGGAATACCTATTCTGATAAATCTTTAATACTCTATTGACATGCATGAAAAAGAAAACAATCCAGTAGTAGAACTTGCCTGGCAAGGGTTTTGCATGTTGAGAATGGCCTCTGATAACCTCTTTCTTTTGATATTTTGAGCAGGGGGTTGATCTTCTAGCAGTTGGTGCGTCCTTCCACTTCTTACCCACACATCATTACAGCCTTCTATAATGGACTCTACCTTTAGTACCAAGTCATCTTTGCCATCTGCAGTAGGTAAAAAAAAATAACAAAAAAAAATTAGATATGCTAGCGTAAGTCAAGTACAACCACTGCATAGGAGCCCATACCTTGAAAGATGTAGGGATAGGGTCCAGCGCTTGCAATTCCAAGTCTTTACAAAGTAATACAGACGAAAATAGTGGTGAGGAAGTTTTTAACCACGTGGAACAAAGTGTGCTAAACTTTAAGTTCTAACAAGGGACACATGTTTTCAACCATTTTAAGTTTCCAGTTTTAGTCATCTCATCAATTATAAATTGCTTTTTACTGAGCTTTTTTACTTGTAAGAAGGTTGTTGGACTTTATTTATCACCATTTCTACTTAGTTTCTTAATTAGCTTATAATGGTTTGATCTTATAATGAAAGGTTGGATTCTACCATTCAAGATTTGCTCCCCAACTTTGTAATCTACATCTAGTTTACTATGATGGCCTGAACAGAGAGAAAAGTCTTTGAATTTGATAATTTTTTTAGAAGCCTATGAACCATAGTGTTAACATAATCCTGACTGGGGCCGATTATCATGTGTTTGCACATTATTGGCATAATCACCTTCTGTTGAGTTAGGTTAAATTCTTTGGATTGTCACTTACAAATGCGATGTACACTATCACAAATTAGAATTTTAAGTTAATATGTCAAATATAAGCCTTTAAATATATTTTAGTTTCCAATGACACATGTGATTTAACACTTTCGGAAAATTATGGTCATTTCAATATAATTCGCACAACTTAATTCCAACGTATAGGAAACAACAACCTTCAGTTGGACTTAAGATTCTCAACATATGAGAATCAAAATTTAAAAAACGCTACAATCCAAAACGTGCAAATGGTCTCAATTTTAGTTTCCCACCTTCTCCCATCTATGAATAAACTTGACTTGGTGGGTTTACAAGAATTTTAAGATCGTGCAGTCATTGGAATCTCTTATGTCTTGTAAATTTGAGTGCATAGACATGTGGAAAATAAGACATTAAGAACAGGCATACAATAAAAAGTAGAAAGAAAATAATACCAGTTAAAATCGTCTGGATTTTTTCATCACATTGAGCAATCTCATCCTCTATATTGCGTTGCTGAAGAGACTGCACGGACGAGCAAATGAGTCTAAGAAGAACAGCTTTATTCTAAATGAATAAAATAGGCAGTAAAGCAAACATGTTACAGCAGAAGGCTATACTCTAGTCTCGTGTATTTATTATTTAACTAGTCTATTTATTGAATGTACAACACTTTGAACATTAAATGATGTAAAGTGAAAAAAAAAAAATTGCACACATTTGGATTTGGAAAATGTAATCGGACTAACTAACTTTTCTGGTGACAAACCACTACTCCACAGTCTCCACGTGCTCAGGCTAAGGCTACTTCCAACTATCTTATCTACAGAAGACTGAGCACACGGATGCTAGATAATTTCCTCCAACAATCTCTGGATGGATATTCATACTCATGTGTGATGATTTAGAAGGAATTCATCCTAATAGTCATCAGATCAGGAGGACAAGGTGATTATGGAAAGAACAAACAAAATTATGTATTACCAGGTCATCCCTTCTTTTCATAAGAACTTTCAAAGCAGTTTGTGACAAGATGTTTTCTTTAGAAGCTAAAGCAATCTGAAGTTTGTGAAGCTCTGGAGAACTGGATTGGTAAGTGATAAGGGCATGACTTCCAGGACAATCTTGACCCAACGAACTAATTGAACAGAGCTCCTTTCCAGAAACAACACTTCCAACTACATGGTTGGTAATGAATGGCCTAGTCCTCGAGTTCACTGCCTTGACCTGCCCGCCCAACAATAGCGCATCCAATAACATATAGAATAAGATTTTGAAGCATATAAGCGTTTTTAATTCCAAGCTCTAAAGATTCTACACCTGATTGAAAACAAGAATTGTTATGAATCTACAAATTCAAGCACAGGAGTGTTCAAGTACCATAATATGTTGGAATTTTTTCTTTGTTCAATCTTTTAAATCGAAGAAGATACAAAATGCAAGAAATGTTTTGTGGTTAAGTAATGAACTAGGTGAAGCAAACCAAACACTAGTGATCCCTTTCTATCAAGAAATCCACTTGGTGTCAGTAATTAATCATAACTGATGACTTTGAAGATTTTCATTTATAATAATGTTAACAACCCAACTGTCACTTTTATACGACATAAAACAAGAATATCATTTCAGGAAATGGGTCATCATATAGATCTATATGGAATGTGACCTGAAATTTGTTTTATGATTGAATTTGAAAGGTAGCAACTACATACTAGAAGAGTAATTTATTAACGTTACCGTTCTTTTCTCACTTAACAAAGCCAATAAATGTCAGCTAACGAAAAGAATTCCAATAGCAACATAAACCCCAGCTACCATCTCAAGGAATAATTTCAGACTTATCAACCCCAAGCTACATTTGTTTAGACCTATATGCCCAGAACATAAACACCAAATTTATTTTTACTAAGCGGGCCTCTATAACAAGATATCACTGGGAACTACATACTCGCATAATAAGAAAAGATGCTGAACAAGACTAGAGTTGAGGAGGGTAAAGAACTACAAACTTAACCTTAAGATCACTTTCTGAGCCATTTAATTCACCATCAATATTGGATTTCTTCTTCTCTTGATGGTTGACAACTTGAATTGTGCTTGAAATATTTTGACAGCTTTCTGCATTCTGCGAGGGGGACATGAAAGAGTCATCTACAACTTTCTGAGGCCCTTTGGAAGCATCAGCCAATCTTGCCTTGCAAACTCCAGCTCTATCTTTCTGCTTCTTTGAATGAGGTGTAGATCTGGTGGTGTTGTTTTCAAAATTATCTACGTGGTGGTTAACTTGTTTGATGCTTGAAATATTCTCCAACCTTTGTTCACTCTGCAGAGATCCCATGGAAGAGTCATCCACCTCCATTTTCTGAGAGCTATTTAAGGCATCTGTCAAAACTTTCTTGCTCTTGAAACATCCAGTCATATCTTTCTCCTTCCATGATGGATGACAAGAACCACTTGAATCCCCTAGCCTTGGATCTTGAAAACCGTTCGATAATTCTCTCCTGCTGTGGAGGAAAATACAAGTCAGATAATAAAGGACATTTCAAGAATTAATTTGATGCCGTCTCTAAAAAGAAAGCACAAGGAAAAAAAATTCCACATTCATATAGAGGAAGAATAAAATTTTCGACTGATATTGTCCATTTATTCTTGAGTTCCGCTATGAAAGTTCATAGAACAATCAGTGTCAGAACCAGTGACCCTCAAGTGTTTCGGCAATCATATCAAATAATAACTGAGGTTGGCTGTTTCTATTGCCTACTAAAAAAAATTACCGAGTACATGATATGCTTAAAATTCAAAAACTTAGAAATAGACAATCCAATAGTGAGAATTTGACTGAAAGGTCACGTTATTGAGCTAAGACCTGGAAATGGTTCCGAAACCCAGTTCCATTGTAATGTATTGTATATGGGCTAGGGCAAAAGGCTCATCTTAAAAAGATATTTTCTTTTCTTCTTTTTGGTCAGATGGTTAACCTTAAAAAGATTGGATATATAAGTAGTCCCAAGGATAAAGATTATTACGATTGTATGCATCTTAAAGTCCTGAAATTATAAACAAAAACATATACACATGTTTTTCGAATGAAAGAAAGCTCAGCCCATTATTTCTTATCGTCAAGGATGTGTCAAACAAGGATATGAGGCAAATATAGCATCAGTATTAAAAGGCAAGTCCAACAATTATAATTATTAAAGAATCTTTTACATGTTCGGGATGAAATGCTATAAATCACATTGCACACACAAAAACTACTATGACCGACTAAATGTGTTTCTAATTAAAATGGAAAAAAAAAGTACGAAATAATGGAAATAAAATACACCTGCAAAACCAGTCTGACAAAATCCGAGCATAAGGAAGCACATGGAAGTACTCAACGACTGGAGTAACTGTCCAGCTGCCAAGACTCTTTTGGACCAGAGGACCCTGCAGACTACTCGTTTAAAAAAGACATACTGTTAGTATCAAAGAGGGCAAGGTAGATAGCAGTAATATTATAAATAAATACTGTTAAGCACTCAAACACAAATATATAATTCTTTGTAGGGAACTCATCAAATATGGCGCTTGCACTATATATATATACACACATACGCCTCTCACATTTTATCAATCATTGAAAGAGTGCAGTATTCCATTGCCTTTTCATTATTTCTATCTAGACCATACTTTTTTAAAATCCAAACACCCCACAACCATAAATTACATATCTAGCTAACAGATGTAAAGATCTCACGTTCAGATTGTCACATTTATCTGTGTACACAGTATCCATATCTTTGTCGGCTTACGAGAAATAAATTATTAACAGTAATTGCTTTTAGTGTTTATTTGGAATAACGCGATGTGACTAATTCGTGGGATCGGGTAAGGATTAGGATTGGGGAGCCACTGGAGGATTGCAAAAGGGATCGGACTCTTTGGACATGAGATGGAAGAGAAAGATAATATGTGAATGTCGGGAATACTCTGATTGATTTGATTAATGTAATGATGAGAACCTTACAAAACTAAAAATTCATCATGCGTCTGGTTTGATAAATCTCAGAAATTATTTTCCTATATACAAACCTTAAAAACACTGAAGTGTAGAATGAATTATGTTTTACAGTCTGATATAAGTCAAAGTTAATTTAGGTTTTTTCTTTTTTGTTTAAAAATAAAATAGCCTCTGGAAGACGATAAGTATAAAACATGTGCTGGGGGATAAAACTTAATAGAAAGAAACTAGTCCATACGTATTTTGATACTTATATCTCAAAACAGACATTATCAAGGGCCTTAAGCTACATAACTTTATATGAAGCATGCTCAAGGAAAAAGTAGAAAATAACAAAACAAGAACAAACAATGAAGGTTTGATACAGAATCAATCAGCCAAATCTTTGAGCATCATCAGAGGTTTCTGATAGTCATCCACCACAAGCAAATGAGAGATGAACAAGTCCAACATTTGGTTTACTGATAGGTAGCTGAAACTTTAGAGTAAACTAAGAAATATGCTTAAAAACACATGTGATGTCCAATAGAATGCCTTTGGTCAACATTGAAATGAGCTAATGAGCTAATGAGCGACACACAAAATAAATATAATTAACGTTTAATCGACTCTCGAAAAACCAATGATGACACTGTTTTCACTTTGAACCTCAAACCAATAAATAAAATAAATAAACCAAAAGAAAAAACAATGAAAGCTGTTTCTAGAACCATACCTGTCAATGACATCTTTAATAGGAACTTTAAAAACATCCCGGACTGTTTCGTTGCACTGAATTATGTAGAAGCCAGCAGCCGCCTTTTCTTTAGTCACAGAAAATACAACATGGCTTTCCACAACCAGCAGACTAGTAAGATTAATACCTGTTCCATATAAAAGAATCTTATCTGTGTGGCCTGTTAGACAATTGGAAGCAGGTCTTACAATACAGGGATTTGGTTACATAGACATATCAAGTTACAGTAATTAAATTTAAATGTACGCATCTAGAGAAGGGTTATCAAGTTGGGGATTGGATTGCTTGAATTTCTTTTGGAACTTTTGTCACAATATTCCACGAAAAGTTTCTTTTACTGTGATTCTTCTTTACTAGGAGGAGTTTTGTATTGAGTGTTTCAGTTGTTTGATATACTTCTCATTCATTCTCCTTGTTTTTCTTATTTTAGTCTAATCAAGTAATATAAACACACACAAAAAAGGTTTTCAAGTTGTTACATGTGATTTCAAATAAAATGAAGTGATGAACTACACAATCTCCTTGGAGACAAAATTAGACCTCCAATCTATATATTAGTAGCTAATAGATAAACCTAAAATCTTGAAATAAGAAACAATTCCTTTACAAAATTTGCATCAACTCTTCTACTTATTAGGGTCAAGGATAGTCAACTCTAATTTAAATGTTCAATCAAACCACAGCAATAGAATTGTACATTGAGACCTACTCCAGCATTGCATCTTTAGGAGAAACAGTCCCTTAAACGCACAGAAACCAAGCAAAGGCTATCACAAATGGGTATGATAAGCTGTTTTAACAGCACTAAGAGATTGATGTTGGAGAACAGAAATCACAACTAGGAACAATGAGCATCCATAATCCATGACAGCTAGAGAAGCTCTGATATGATATTACGTAGAATGAAATGAGAAATATTCATTGCTAGAGCAGGAAGAACATGAAAAGACATCTATGCATGATGTTGAAGATAATGATGTACAGATCGGCTGTTACCCCTAAGTAATAAGATAAGCACACCATTTTCTTTTTTATCTTAATAAGTTGCATATCATGTCAGTCATAAAGCAGATTCATTTTACTAAAGTAGGCCAAGATGATTTAAACGCATCGCATCAAGGATCATATATCATATACAATTTCATACACATTCCATCTGAAACAAGATTAACGTAAAGTGAGACATCCCAGCTATTAATTCTTTCTCGGCATAGAGAACAATGCTTTTATCAGAATCTGGCTGAACATTTAAGATTTGGCAATATAAGTTATTTAATGATGATTGATTACTTAAAGTATGCTAAAGGAGTTGCTTCAGATTAGACTTTCTATCTTTTTCTGATTCGCTATATTGAAGATCAATGACGGTGAACCTTGCCAATGCTATCTTTGTAAACTTCTGGCAAAGAAACAGCTTACATAATTGTGGCAATAAGAAGCTTCCAGCAAAATAAAAGGCAGACAAATCAGGAAACTTTTACCTCCACAATTGGATACAGAAAGGTAGAGGGTTTCCCTGAGGCTTAAACACCTATAAACATACAGCATATGGCGAAACTTTCATACCTGTAGCTTCACTAACTGCTGAATATGCAAGTTTCAGGAATCTAGCTTCACCAGTCCTGGATTCCCCAAAAGAAGGCTTTTCCATGAATCCCTTCATTTTGCTGGTATATATTCCCTCCATTGCAACTTCCGAACTGTGGACCATGACATCTAAATCTTTTTCGACCACAGACCAAACTCCCTGGGTAATGGAACTGTGTAGCAATAAACAGTTCTCCTTCTTAGGGTCAATTAAAAGAACCGTAACTTTGGAAAGTGGCCATCCTTCCGTATTTGGAACATCCTTCGATGCATCTAAACCTATAGATATATTACACGCATCCATTATAGCTTTTTCTGTCACTGACAGTTGTTTCTCCATATCATCCAATTCAGCATTGCTGGAGGTCGGCATGAATTTCAAATGAACCAGCAACCCTGGCATCAGAACCAAAGCCAACTTGCAAAAAGAAACAAAATTCAAAACTTCTATCTTTGGGTATTGCTTTCTGTGATAGTAGTTGAATAGTAACACGACAGCATGAACCTACAGAAACCATTTCACAGGATAAGCATGTAGTTAGGAGATTCCCTAATCAAAATTGCAGGTAATTTATTTGTTTCTTTCTATGTGGATGTTTGCCCACCTTCATTTATCATCCTCAGATCTTAGCACTCATGATCAATTCATTTGTTCAAATGTTATTAGCATCCATTCTTTCATGTGCTTCCATCCAAGATTTAGACACACCATATGCTTACTAAGAGAGAACCTACAAAAAATTTCGCATACACTGCTTCATTACAGCATGCTTCCTATCACCTGGTTATTGTCATTTATTAACCTTAATTATTTTATATCTTTACGGATATTTTATCACACATACAAATGTTCCAAATATGAATATACGCAATACTGAAACGGGGGCAACTCAACGCCATTTTAGTGAAGAATTTATTAGAGACAATTGTACATAGCAGTGGATAAAGCGTCCACCATCCAAACAAGGCTCCAAAATATTAACTTTATTACATAGTATACAAAATGAAACTATGAGAAGAATACTAGAGGGATATTTTACTCCAAGAAAATTTAGTTGAACAAACATGCGTCATGAAATGAAGTAAGAACAAAACCTGTTTTGCAACTGATTCTTGTTGACAAAATGATGGGGTATCCCTCATAGAAGACTTAGGTGGAAGTACTGGTTCAACCAAGTACTCCATAAAAGCCTTTATGGCCTCCTCGGTTGGGCATTCATCTGAAGCATCCATCGCTCAAGACGTCTTTCGACCACCACTTGTCCTCAGATTATACGCATCCAGCAACAGAAATATAAGAAGCTGTGTTTCAGACAAGTTCTGTGAAAGAGTCTCTACCCAGCTTCTCACGCAAAACAAAATTACACGTCAAGGGAAAAAAAAAGAAGAGCAGTAATACACATAAAAAACATGTACGTATCCAGTAGAGTCTCACCTCAACCCACAATCCATCTCAACAATCTTTAGATTCATTACTAAATTGCTTCTTTAAAACATGCATTATGAATTTATCAGTTGGGTACAGAGCAAAACAATGTCAATTTCACAACAAGAATAACCATCGTAAAACGCTCTTAAAAAAAGAGGAAAAAAAAAAAAGTCCCCACAAAAGCATCAAGCAAATACCACAAGTAAAACATTTAAAAGAAAGAACCTTTAATTTAATTATGAACAATTAAAAGAAAACTGAAAAGATTAAAACCGACCCTATGAATTAATCCTCGTCAAGACAGAAAAAATATATATACATTTACAAATGCATGAGTGAAATATAAACCCTGTACTCGCAATGCAGCTCAGAGTGTAGACTGTAGAGGACCAAGAAAGGGCAAGCAAAATGAACATAAAAAAAAATAAAATAAAAATATTTACCAGACAGCAGTTAAGAAAACGAAGCGAAGCAAAGGAAACGGTTGGTTGTCTGAAAAGTGCGCTTGGGATTGGATTCACAGAGACTCAGACAGAGACCTGGAGAAACGGAAGCTACTCAGACGGACCAAGGTTTCTCGGGGATCACGAGGGTTTTACATTTACTAACCTTTTACACTATCACCTTATCTCTGCATCTCCGTCTCCCGGAAGAGAAAGAAAGAGAGGGAGAGGGAGGAAGAGAAAAGAGGTGGCAGCTGCAAGGTCCGCCGGCGGCGGTGGAGTAAGGGTGGTGTCGGAGTTGGATGATTTAAATTATTTTTCACACTTAGAAATGGTATTGAGAGCTGTATTTTAATGTATTCATTTGAGATTTTACTTGATATTAATGTATTTAAATTGATTTTTTTTATGTGTATTCAATTTAAAGAATATATTATGTTCAAATAAAAATATATTCAAAAAAATTTAAATTTATTTAATACACTTATATTCAAAATATTATATATTTTAAATGATTCGATCATATCTTAAATTTGAAAAGATTTAGTGGGTGGTACAAGCACATACAAGAGTCCAATATCCTCTCCAAAATTTAAAGTTTAATATCCAATAATATGAAAAACTACGTGTTAGCTAGGCTCTTCGTCCAGGGAGCCTTCACCTTCTACAACTTAACTTCAAGAGCAAGATTCTCTACGGTACGATCCCACGGTCCTCCATCAACTTATCGTAAAGTACAGAAGAATCCTCTGAACAAGAAGAGGAGCGAGAATCCCTTGTGAAAATAGAAGATGATAAAATTTATCTTAATAAAAGTTCTCTAATGGTAGTTCTGAAGATGACTGAGGATAAAAAGGGTTAATAAAAAAAATTGTGCGGCCTTACGGTGCTCTGATTAAAGAAGAGCATGGAATTTGAAGAATCAAGAATAAAGTTTGCATGCGCAAAAAGAAAGCAGAATCTTCGAAATACTGTTTACAAATGGCTGAAATTAACATTCAGTTAAAAATGATAAAGGCCCAAACTCAAAGTTCTAGTAGGCAACCCAACATGGCCTGAAACCCAACTCGCGTAGCACGTGCAAGCATTTCAGTCTTGGCTTGCTCATAGTCCTGCTTGGCAATGATGCACTCTATCTCTGATGCTACAACGATGGACTAGAGACCTTCCAACCGACGAGCTAGAGCAACCAATTTACGACCTCTCTGAGCACATTCTTCACTGCCTTTGAGGAAGTCTTGTTTTAGAGAGTTTAGTTCATCTAGAGAATAGGTCTTTCCTAAAAGGACATTCCACCTCTGCTCCTACTTAGATAGCTTCCTTTCATCTAGAAATTGTAACAAAGACAGAACAGAAAAGAAAGCAACCAATGAAAAGTTAGAAAAGGTACCCAATGCTCTCCTAACCTTCACCAAATCTCGAACATCTTGCTTGTCAGTGAAGGACTTAATGAGATCCCGATTTTCCATATACTCACGGTGGGAAGGAGTCGCAGTTGGAGCTTGACCTAGAGCTTTTCAGATCGGGGTAAAATGAGATTCCACCTCCTTTTCTAAAGTAAGATCTCAAGGGACATGAAAGCCTAAAACGGGAATAGAAGGTTAGAATAAAGAATCTTAGAAGTCCAAAATCAAAAGCAATAGGAAGAGTGGAAAGACTTACTAAATGATAAACTCCATTATTCTAGAGCTCGTCGGAGTACATCTGTTGCATCTATTGAACCCACAATCTCAAAGAATACATGAAGCTTAGGCTCCCCATTGAAGGAAAAATGTGTCTACAGTCTGAGCTCAACTTCTCTCACATGAATGATAGCCAATGATAAATTAGGGGAGCCTGAAGTTTCTTTAAATGAGAGCTGAGAGTTTTCGCTTTGTCTGAAGGGGAACCTTTCCAATACGGACCCAGAGAAAAATGGCAAAAAGAATCGATCAAGAGATAGAATTCATGAATGACTTCACTGTTGTTCTCGAAGGATGTAAGGGCATCACAAAAGGCACATACATGATCTTCGAAACTCATACCACCTACCCAAGGGGGTAATAGCAATGGGTTATGAGATGGAAAAGTATCCCTAACTCTTCGCTTGGGAATGAGCTTGGGATCATGTTCTCTGGAATGGGAAAATGTGAATGAAAGATGGGTCTACAATGGGAACGGTAGGAAGCAAAGAGAGAATGTTTCTTAAACTGCCAAAATCACAAGAAGTGGAATTGACGAAGTAGCAAGAATGCGATCATGTGAATTTAAATTGTTTTATAACAAAACATTTCAAATTCATGGGCCAAAGTAAATGGCCTAAGGAATTAAATGCCCAAATCGCGAAGAACTAGGCTCAAGATACCCACTTAGAATGCGCAAACAAGGAAGATGTTGGGAAGAAAAGAATGGCTCTGATGTGCCTCGACAAGATAACTACAATAAGGGCCTGCCAAGGTCTACATGGCAGTCTAATCAGCATCTCCACCGACTATAAATGGAGAAAAAACCTTATTCTCAAAGGAGAACAAATCAAACACTTAATCAAGCAAAATAAAACTTAATCAATTTCAAAACAATTGCAAACTCTTGAATGTTTCTTTGTTTCAAAAGCTCGCATCTCTAGACACAACCCATTTCTTTCAATTTAGGAGCAAGATTTTGTAACGGCCCGAATCTCGACAAAATTGTAAGAAATTGAAAAATATAAAGAAAATTACCATTTTACCCATAAAGGGTTACTAGTTAACTTTTTTATTGAGATAGTTTTTTGATATTCTGTGAAGGCCATTAAGTAGGTCTTGGCCACCTAAGTACATAAACAAGTGGCATGCTAAAAATGGAGTTCGTATGAGTACATTTTGGGTCTAAACTATGTAAGGGCATTTTGGTAATTTGGCAAGGAGGTATTTTAGCAATTTCACTTGGAGATTTTTATTGTGGATGGCTTGAGGTTGTTATAAGTGTCACTTATCTTCTATGTAATTGTGCATCGACTTGGACTTGATGGTTGTGGATGTGTGGATATTTCTTAAGTGTTTATGTTGTGTGTGTGTTTTCGGCCGAGAGAGAAACAAGGGAAGAGAAGACAGAAAAGGAAGAAACAGGGGAAAAGAGAAAAGAGAGGAAATTAAAAAATATGAGGGGGAAGAGAGGAAGAAAAAATAAGGAAATGAGGGTGAGTTCTGACCCAAGGAAGTGAGTGAAAACCCGAAGAAGGAAAAAAAAAGGTAGTTGAGTTGCACAATCAAGTTTTCGGTGGGGAACCTTGAACGTTAGTTCACTAACGTCCTCTATGAGTTCCCACGATGTTAATAAGCTACTAATTCGTGAGCATACCAACACATACATGATCACACCAATGCATAAGCACACCAATCACATTGAACCTGCCATACCGAATTCATCACGTACCAAACCAACCAATCATATTCACGGAGCCATCCTTAAAGTCTGCAAGATGAATCATCATATCAAATGAGCACTATTGGTAGGCGAATATCACTCGAGAACTAACGGAATCCCAGACTCGACGCTCGAGTGTGGACTGGCTTAGGAACTAACGGAGTCCTAGACTCGACATCTGGGTCACTGTAATGACCTGTCCCAAATTCCTAGATTAGATTAGTGACTAATCACGATTAGTGAGGTTAATCGGTGATTAGTTAGGCGAAATCGGACAAACGATGCAAAATGACCGTTTTGCCCCTAGCCTTGGGCAAAATGTTGACTTTTCGATCGGGCGGTGAAATGGACTGGACTTTGACCGATGACCGTGACGTAGTTTAGGATGTCATGAGTTCATAGACAGGTGACACGTTCAATTCCGACATTCGAGGAAGAAGTTATGACGTTTGGATGCTCAAGGGAATTTTGGTAATTTTGGTTAAAAAATGGCAAAATGTTGACTTTTGGACTGGGATGTCCGTTGGCCAAGGGCTGAGGACCATTACGTAGATTGGGACGATACGAATCCGTAGACAGGCAACATGTCAAATTCGGACGTTCGACTTCGAAGTTACGGTTCAAGGAAGTTTCGGGGAACTATTGCACGTTTTACGAAACAACCTAACTTTTGGACTCTAGTGGGCCCCAGATATTTTATGAAAGCCCAATGGATGAGTGACAAGTGTCACCCATCCATTGTACAGCCCACACATATTCATGCATCTTCCCCGTGCATCTTCATTTCTTCATTCAAACACAAACAACCCACCCGTTCTCACCTCTCTTGAACCAATCCAAACCCTTAACCCTGAGGCTCATGCCTGAGAGACTAGAGAGTGATAAGAGGACTGAGGAAGGTGGTGGCCGGCCAAGGGCACTCCGCCGTGGACGGTGGAGCCATGAAACCCGAAAGGTGAGCGGTTTAACCATTTTCGATCCATTTTCCATTTTTGATGTTATGAGCTTGTTTGGACGGTTGGGTTGAACTAAATAGGTTGATAGGGTTGTCCTAAGATGGTTTTGGGAAGCTTTGGATGGCTGTCAAGCCATGGGGGGATTTTGGAAAAACTGAACCGTTTGGTTCAAAATCAAACCATGGATTTTTATGGTTTTCTCTTAGGTTTGTTAATTGGAATAGATAAGAAACATGAAAATAGGATTTTAGGGATTGGATTGGAGGAAAACGGACGAAAAATGGGGATTGTATGGGCCTGGACAGGTCACGCCGGTCTAGTTGCAGGAAACGGACCGAACCGGCCGGTTTGGACCGGTTCGATCGATGAAGAAGATGAACAGTACGCCAGCGCGTAAGCCCACGCGCAGGGCCCTTTGGGCGGCTCGTGGCAGCGCGTGGTGGGGAATCTGGGGAAGTCTTCAACACGTGAAATCTTCTATTCGATGTAACAAACATTTTGGGACTGGTTTCGTGTCGATCGGACACCGTCTCGATAATGTTCGGGGCATCGGAAGGTTTCAGATCGAGTTTTAAAATAGTTAAAAATACCAGAAAATTACGGGGCTTTAGTGGGAGGTTAATAAGGTAGTTAGTAACCTTCTATTACTATTTGGATAGGTTCGGGAGTCCCGGTGACGGTGAATGGCTCTGGAGAGCCGTATGACAAGCAAATCGAGGCGGCAACTTGGACGGTCTGTGAGTGGACCTTGGTTTTCTAAATTGGTGCATGCATAAATGTTAATTATATGTTTTATTACATGTTTGATGATGACATGGGTTCATTTGTATGTGGTTACGTATAAGCATGTATTTCGAGGTTTCGGCCTTATACGGTGCTTATACGGGTCTGTATTTCCTTATTGGTTTTTAATGAATTGGATTTGGATTTCAAAAGGATAAACTCGGGTATGAGACCCATTTGGTTTTGTCTCGGGCATATGACCTCAGATATCGGGCACGGTGCCCAGCTGATGTCATATGTTCGGGCACGAGACCCAGGTTACTTTACGATTTTGATTTCAGGTCAGGGGACCTTAAATGGATTTCCGGGTTCATGACGATTTATGGGAACCGGCATGAACCCTTGTTATGGTATCGTGGTTCATGACGGGTTATGGGAACCGGCATGAACCTTAGTTATGTTATTATGGTACATGACGGTTTATGGGAACCAGCATGAACCCTTGTTATGGTATCGTGGTTCATGACGGGTTATGGGAACCGGCATGAACCCTAGTTATGTTATTATGGTACATGACGGTTTATGGGAACCGGCATGAACCCTGGTTATGTGATTGTGGTACATGACGGTTTATGGGAACTGGGCATGGAGGATGTCTTATATATATATATATATATGAATGGAATGGAGATTATGGATCATGACGGTTCAGGGGAACTGGACATGGATATTAGTGTTATGTATATATATGTTCATATACCTTCCTTTACTTCTATTATCTCCTCCGGGGAGGGTCGTTGGCCTAGATGGACCCCGGAGTAGTCACGGAGCACCGACTGAGTGGAGTCACCCCCCAGTTGGGTTCCTTACTCTCAAGAAGGCTATGGTTACTATAACCTCGGGTAGGATCAGTGGTCTGCGGACATTGACCTTGACTTTGAGAAGACTCGGATTGAGACCCGGGTAGCACGCGCGTAGCTTTGGAAACCGTGACAGGACTGGTTGTGTGAATTATTTGTATATATGTGGATTATGATATGTGATGTGTGGTTACATAGGATTTGAGCGGTGGCTCGTGTACTTGGTTTCATGATGGTTTTGGGCTGAGTCCCGTTTGGTTTTGGGCAATGGCCCGTATGGTTGAATCTTTATGATTCTTTGATATTTGGTGTGCACAGGATTTGAGCAGTGGCTCGTGTATTTGATTTCAGTATGGTTATGGTTTTGGGCTGAGTCCCTTATTGGTTCCTTATGGATTTGGGCAGTGGCCCGTGTATTTGATTTGATTATGGTTTTGGGTTTAGTTCCCACAGATGGTTCCATTTGGTTAAATGGTTTCCGAATGCATGCATGCTTTTTAGTGAAGGGTACAAATGTATTATGAAATGTTTTTATAAACTGCTTGTTTTGTCCACTCACAGTTTTTAATGTTTTGACTGCCCTTCAGGTTGACATCGGATGTGGACTGTAGCAGAGACCGAGATATCACATGCCTCCTCCAGATCCTGGCGTACTCTGATAGCCTAGGAGGGCAAAGGTCTGAAATATCCCTTGTCTGACACTTCGTGTCAGACGGGAGCAGGGCCATCCCGCGTTAATCCCGGGGGGATTGGGATGGGTCCTGTTAGTGTGGTATCAAAGCGAGGCTGGCTTATATCGGAGCTCAGTTAGCTCATATCAGAGCATAGGATTGCTCGTAGGATGCGCAGGTCGAGGATGTGATATCTCAATGGGCTACAGTTCGTTATCAACCTGATAGTTAGGAGGCCGATATGATAGTTAGTAGGATTGAATCGTGGAACATCTTGGTTCGGCACTAGATGTCGGGGTTGCCATAGTTCTGTCGTGGATGATAGTGTGGGACCCTATGAAAGGATGAATATAATAGTACGTTAGTGTTTGGATCGTGAGACGGTTAATTGGGATCGTCTTCACGATGTTGTCGGATCGATTTGACGATAGTTCGGAATTGTGACCATTGGTTGGTCGGATTTTGTTGAGTTAAATGGATTTACTGCTCCTGGTAGTTACCAGCCGGATTCGAGGAATCCTAGTTGATCTTACGGTAGGATTGGATTGATGTCCTTGCGATGTCAAGACCACGGAGACGGTCAGATTGTGGATTGTACTGCAGTTGGTAGCTTGCAGTTGGATTCCGAGAAACCCTAGAGTGTGATTCTGAAACCCTAAGGTAGTGTGTATGGTTCGGAGATGTGAGTTGGTACGTACTTGACTTTGGCGACTTCTCGGAACTGAGATCGTCGACCATGTCAGATCTAGTCATGTCAGCTTTAGCGATGGGACTGCACTCTGCAGTCGGGGTTATACTTATTGGTTAAAACTTGTTGGTTGTCGTGCTACCATAGTTGTGATGGATTGCTGGTACAACTAAGGTCGTTGATGACTTGGTAGACGACATTGGTTTAGTCGAGTTACGACAGGTTAGAGATTGTTGGACAAGTTATCAGGGTTGGTACTTTTCAATGGAATCCCTGAGTGGGATACAGAATAGTTGGTACAGGCGATTGATTCCGTTGGATGCGGAGTCTGGGTATCGAGATGCCTGGTAGTTAGGTCTGTACGAGGTTGTGGCAGACGCTACTATCGATGGACGTAGTCGAGTCTTATCAGTTCGAGTAGACTCAGGTTGCCGTGACGATTGTGACGATGGGATTCTCAGTCGTGACGATGATACGAGGTGCGTGGGTAATGCATATGTACGAGCAGTGATTCTGGATTTGACTCGGTTACAGCTGGGTGAGATCGCAGAATGAGACGTGGACGTTCGGGGGATGTTTCCTTTTCTCGTATGAGTTGTCAGGGTGACTGTACCCAGAGTTGTTGGGTACGAGGGAGACAGAGTTTCTCCTATTCGAGCGGAGGTACGGGATCGTCGTTCGGTGTGAGCGGAGATCTAGGGCTGTCAGTTTCGCACACTTTGTGCTGATGCTGACAGGTGACGGTACTTGGTACTAGTGATGGTGCCGGTGCCGGTGTAACGACCCGTCCCGAAAATTAGGGTTAAGATAGTGATTAAGATGGGATAAGTGAGCTTAATCGGCGGTTAGTTGGTTATGATAGGTCCGTTAGCGTAGAATGACGATTTTTCCCCTAGGTTGGGCAAATAGTTGACTTTTAGTTCAGGTGGTCAATTGGGTATTGACCGGTGACCGTGACGTAGTTCGGGACGTCACGAATCCGTAGACAGGTGGCACGCCCGATTCCGACATCCGAGGAGGAAGTTGTGATGTTCGGAAGGTTGAGGGCACTTTCGTAATTTGGTTAAACTAGGGGGGAAAGAGTTGACTTTTTGTACGATTGGGTTTTGACACGTTGATCTAGGACCGTTAGGTAGATCTCGTCGTCCTGAGTTCAACGACAGGTGGCACGTGTTCATCGGACGTCGGACGAATTAGTTACGGGTCTAAAACGGTAAGGGTATTATTGTAATTTTGAGTTAAAGGAGGGGCATTTTGGTCTTTCTGTGTCATGGGATTTGGGCCAATCTGATAAGGCCAGGTGTATAGTGGAGATTGAGATATTTGTGAGAGAGATGAGGGGATGGTGACATGTGGCAAGGGTCTAGTGGATTCCAGGATTTTACACGGTTCCAATTATTTGGGCTGTTAACCGTGCATTCGAGAAAACAAAGACAAAGTGAGGCTGAGAGGAAATCGATCGATAGCCGGGAAGGGGTGAGTGTTGTGAGCTGGTGAGAGTGAACAGAGGTTAAGGTAGAGTTGAGGAGTGAATTGGAGTGGGTTGTGTGATCGTGAGTGAGTGGAGAATGAAGAGTGAGCTCACGGGAAAACCAGAAACAGAGAGGGTTTTGGGTGGAGGTGCTGCCGTGTTCGACCAATCAAGGCTAGTGGAGGTGTCCAGAGGACGGAGGTGGACTGGAGGAGTCGTGTAGGCACGTCTGAGCTCACGGCGGTGGCCTAAGCACAGGTAATTTCGCGTTCCCTTCCAACTGCTCTGTTTTTCCGTTTTGTTTCAAATCGATAGTTGTGAAGTCTGGGACTGAGTCGAGGGATTTAGTGAGTTTGGTGAGCTTTAGGAGGTTCCTAGGAGTCGTCTAAGGTGGTTACCGTGACGGGCGAGTGACTGGGTGGCTGGGAACCGAAATAGGGGACTGATCGGGTTTGGTTTCGAGTTAGGGACTATGATGTAGGGGCTGTGTCGAGGTGTTAGAGTGAGGGGAATAGGTTGCTTAGGACTGGACGAAGATGCTGGTGAATAGAGGGAAGAAAATGGTGCAGGAACGGTGGAGAACCGGGTGCGCCAGTTCAGACTGGTTCGCCCAAGGTAGACAATGATGAACAGTGATCGTGTGCAGGCGCGTGAGGCCCACGCGCAGCCACTTTGGGCGGCGCGTGGGGGCGCGTGCAGCTGTTCTTTGGAAAACAGTCAACATAGTTTTTGGTCTAGAAGTTATAACGAGTCTAATGGAATTAGTTTCGGGTTAATCGGAAGTCGATTTGAAGCAGTTCTGCGAGGTTGGAGGTTTAGGGTTCCGGTTTGTTACGCTTAGGACCCGAGGAATGTTAGGGCAAGTTAGGAGAGTCTTGGTAGACGTGTTAGTGACGTACTTTGGTAACTTGTGACAGGATCGGGACTTCCCGAGGAAGCTGAGGAACGTACGGGACGTACGGGGCGCGAGTAACGTGCCGGTGACTGTGAGTGGACCCCTTCTCTAAACTCGAACATGCATAACTGCTTTTAATTACTTGTTTTATGGTTTTACATGTAATTTCATGATTGTTGGATATGTGATGTTGGTTTCTCATAATTGCACGTTTTTCGAGAAAATACGATTTTCAGCACGTTTTACGAGGAAGTTTAGAATTCTGATTTCGATGCTATGATTTGGGATTTCAAATGATCAATGGTTTTGGAACATGATTTTGATTATCAAGGCTTTCGGTTTTGAAATCGGATTTCGGAAACGGAATTTGGTTTTAAAGTTGAAAAGTGGATTTCCGGATTTGGGTTCGGAATGACGGTTCTGGATGCCGGAAGGGCATCAGACTGGTGATTTCGGATTCGGGTTTGGATGTGGATTTAGAAATGGTTTTTTTTTCAAATGGTTTTGGATTGGATTTGCTGGATCTGGTTATTGGGTTTAAAGACCCGGATTGAGTTTAAAGACTCGGAAGTTTAAAGACTCAGATATTATTGAGGCCTGGATTGAGTTTAAAGACTCGGATAGGTCCAGCAGGTTTGATCGGATAATGATTGGTTGAAACTTAAGTTTTATGATATGGTTTTATGATGTTTATGACGTGATTTCTGTAACTGCTTTCAATTCTGTTTTTATGACGATCTTTATGTGATTTGTAACTGATTTCAGTAATGGGTTATCCATGTGTGTTTTCAAAACGGAGGGCTAAAACCCTAGTTTTATTATGAAATGGTTTTCGGAAAATATTTTATTATTTATGGTCCACTCACACCTTCTGTTTTAAATTGCCCTCCAAGTCGTGGAGCTAGCGCGGGGGTTGACGTTGAGACAGCGTCGGAGGCATAGAATACTTGAGAGTGACCCCGGAGTGCTTTACATTTTCCGTTGTGCGTGTATCTTGGTTATCGGTTTTCTCTCCTTTGTATTTTGGTACTATGCTCTGTACATACGTTTGACTTCGGGATGTTTAAACTTTTCTCCTGCGTCTGGCATGTAATTTGGTGGTTTATTGTGAGTTACTTTAGTTGCGTGTCGGGGTGTCAGACGGGAGTAGGATTTCCCTCGATTTTTGGGGTGGAACCGGGGTGGGTCCTGACAATTGGTATCAGAGCCGAACCCTGACCGGAAGTGTGCCAACGAGGAGGCTGGGCCCCAAGGGGGAGGGGGGGTGGATTGTAAGACCCGGTCTTGGAAGCAAGAACGGTGAGCAAGACCTGTGAGCTTGGGAAGGTAAGATCGGTGAACGATCCCACATCGCTCGGGGAGGGAAAGGTGAAGTACCTTATATGTGTGGGCACGTATCTATCTAACACAAGGCCTTTTGGGAGCTCAGTGGCTTTGGGGAGGATTGGAACCCCAAATTTAAGCGAGTTGAGGCTGGTGCAATCCCATGATGGGTGACCTGCTCGGAAGTTGCACGTGAGCTCCCGAAAACAATACCGTGAGGGCTGGGCCCAAAACGGACAATATTGTGTTAGATGGGTCTGGTCGTGGCAGCCGGTGATTGTGATGACGATGAGTCACGAGTCGGGATGTGACTCCGTCGAGATGAGCATATGTTAGTTATCTGTGGTTCGGGTGTGGATCACGGATGGTGATGGACTGGATTAGATCCAGTAGTAGTTGAGACTCGTGGTGCGAGATACGAGTGTTGGATGTCGTTTATGCACATCCGTAAATAGTATACAAGGTTTAACCTTGAGTTGCATGAATTCCACTCGGAATGAGTGTACTTACATACACGGTGTAAACCGATAGACGAACTTGGTAGTGAGTTAGACTGATCTCGAACATGTGGATGTTGTCCGAATGAGCTGGAAACTTTAGAATCCATTTCGGATTGGTTATGGTTGACTGCGGTTGACCATACCTCCTGAGTTTCAGGTAGGCTTTTTTGAGGAGGACTTTGATTGTGAGAAATAGAATGGGTTATTATAATATTTATCGACGTTCGTCGTTGGACAGAAAAGTCGGAGAACTTCTAGCTCAAGAATAGAAGCCGATAAGTGTTGTTCTGACATGGTTGGAGCTTCGGAATCGCAAAGGTTGAGATTGAGGTGACGAGGAATCCGGGTTTTTCGCATTGGTAACGAGTATTTCGAAGTCATTTGGGTGACTTCTCAGGTTCTACCATGGTAGATGATGGTAGATGATGATGATGATGTAGATGTTGTTGGTTGTCACCAGTACATTGATCGTGTATTGGTTAGTGGACTCGGATTTTTTTTGGGTCATCTAGTGGAGTTGAGCATATCGAAGTTAGATGACTGAGATTTCCCATTTTCTGCTGGGTGGCAGACAATGTTGGTTTACAGGTCGTGGTGAGTGCAACGGGGTTTTGGTTGCATTCACATAGGATAAGTTTTGATGTCATTGTCGTGTATCATTCTTGATTTTCCTAGGTGGAATGCCAAGGATCGATACGAGGTAATCAGTGAGAACCCACAGTCTCAGGTTGTCTCGTCGTTGACTGATCTATTTAGATATTGGGTATAGTGATGGATCTGGATCGTGATTTTGATGATCCAGATAAGTGGAGAGTTTATCACTCTTACTTGGATGTTTGAGTTGAGGATGTTGGGACTGAACTTGTAACAACCCGTCCTGAGAGCCGGGATTAAGATAGTGATTAAGGTGGGATTAGTGAGGTTTAACGGTGGTTAGTCGGTACCGATAAGGTCCTTAGCGTAGAATGACGATTTTTCCCCTAGTTTGGGCAAAAATGTTGACTTTAGTTCGGGTGGTCGGATGGACTTTGACCGGTGACTAGGACGTAGTTTAGGACGTCACGAATCCGTAGACAGGTGGCACGCCCGATTTCGACATCCGAGGAGGAAATGGTGATGTTCGGAAGGTTGAGGGCATAACCGTAATTTGGGTAAAGTAGGAGGAATAGTTGACTTTTTGTAGAATCGGGTTTTGGTACGTTGACCCAGATAGATCTCGTCGTCCTGAGTCCGATGACAGGCGGCACGTATTCATCGGACTTACGAGTTGTGAGTTATGGGTCTAGAAAGTTAGTGGCAAAACCGTAAATATGAGGTAAAGAGAAGGGTAGTTTGGTCCTTCTGCACATTGGGATTTGTGCACAGAGAAAGGAAATGGACGGCTGAGATTGGGCCATGTGGGAGTGTGTGGAGTGGATTGTGACATGTGGCAGGTGTGTAGAGGATTCTGGTGGAATCCTGTACATACACGGCCCAAATAATTGGGGTGCAGCCGTGCCCGTGTTCTTGTGTGTACACAGAGAGAAACAGAAACAGAGGGAGATTGAGAGGGAAAAATTGAGGGTTGATCAAGGATGTGGATGAGTTCTGGTGAATGAGTGAGGGACAAGAGATCGAAGGGAAGCTGGTGAGGTTGTAGAGAGGTGCAGCGGGTGTGTGTGTGTGAGTTGTGAACCACGGGAAGACCAGGGGGAAACAGGAAGGCAAGCAGAGAGTTTGCGAGGAATCGTGGTGCTGTGGTCGTGTGTAAGTGCAATTGACCTCGAGAGGAGGCTGAGGCGGCGTCGTAGACTCTAGGGAGCACGGCGGCGAGCACGGTTGCGGACGGTTGTAGGTACTCCCTCATCCCTGTACAATTACTCTGTTTTTCCTATGAGTTTCAAGTCGAAAGTTGTGGGGTTGGGCGTAGAGTCGAGGGATTTGGAGGCCAGGGTGAGACTTCTGGAGGTCCCGAGAGTCGACTATGTGTGCTGCCGTGATGGATGGTGCACGGTGGTGGATGGCACGACGGAGGGACCTTAGGTGCTTTGTTTTGGTCGTGGGTTCAAACGGCAAGTCGTGATGATTGGGGCTGAGTCGAAGGTCTAGGAGGGTTGGTTTAGGTTCAGTGAGGTCCAGGGAAGAGTTTGGTGTAGCCACCGTGAAGGGAGGTGAGCTGGGTGGCTGGATCGTGAAACAGGGGGAGTTTGGCCGTCTGGTTCGAGCTTAAGTCGACGGGATTGGGGCGGTGTCGAGGTCTGAGGAGCTGGGGAATGGATAGATTGGAACTGGACGAAGCTTTAGGTGAAGAAAGGGAGAGAAATCGTGCAGGCACGGCGGTGAACCGCTGACGCCGGTCTGAGTTGCAGACCACTGTGCCGAACCGGGTTCGATTGAGGAAGACGGTGCACTGTAGCAGCGCGTGAGGGCCACGCGCAGCCACTGTGGGCGGCGCGTGGGGGCGCGTGCGGCGGCGATGGGGAAAGTGGTCAACATGGTTTTTGGTCTAGGTGTTCTAACGAGTCTATGGGAATTGGTTTCGGGTTGTTCGGACGTCGTTTGAGGTTAGTTCCGCGAGGATGACGGTTTAGGGTCTCAGTTTATTTCGTTTAGGATTTGGGGATTTTGGAGGGAAATTAGGTGGTTACTCGTGGACGTGTTAGTGACGTATTTTGGTGGTTGTTGACAGGATCGGGATTTCCCGAGGAAGCCGAGGAACGTGCAGGACGTTCGGGACACGATTGAGGGCTCGGTACTGTGAGTCCTTAAACTCAAACATGCATAACTGTTTTCTATAATTGTTTTATATATGTGATTTCATGATTGTTGGATTTAGGATGTGATTTTACATAATTGCACGTTTTTCGAGAAAATACGGTATTTGGCACGTTTTACGATAAAAAGTTGATTTCTGATTATAATGTTATAGTTTTGAGATTTCAAATGGTAAATGATTTCTAATGTTTATAAATGGTTTTGGGAACATGATTTTGAGAAAGGGTTGGTTTTGAAATCGAAATTGACAATTGGACTTTGGTTAAAGGTTGAAAAGTGAATTTCCGAATTTGGGTTCGGAATGACGGTTCGGGATGCCGGAAAGGCGTCGGACCGGGGATTTCGAATTCGGATTTGGATATGGAAATGGACAATGGTTTTACAAATGATTTGGATTGGATTTGCTGGATCTGGTTATTGGGTTTAAAGACCCGAATATATTTGACGGGGGACGGGCCTGGATTGAGTTTAAAGACTCGGGAGTTTAAAGACTCGGATATATTGATTTTCCCCCGTAGGCCTTGAGTTTAAAGACTCGGGAGTTTAAAGACTCGGATATGATTATGGCCTGGATTGAGTTTAAAGACTCGGGAGTTTAAAGACTCGGATAGGTCCAGCAGGTTTGATCGGGAAATGATGATTTGAGCTTTGTGGTTTATGTTACGGTTTCTGATACTCATGCTATGGTTTCCATAACTGTTTTATAGTGTTTCTGTTTCTTATGATGTTTTATGAGAAGTGATTTATAATTGTGTTAACAAATGTTGGTTATGCATGTGGTTTTCAAAACGGAGGGTTAAACTCAGTTTTTCTGATAAAGGATTTTAGAACTTTTCTTTTATTATGGTCCACTCACATTTTCTGTTTTAACTTGCCCTCCAGGTTGTGGAGATAGCGCGGGGTCTTGACGTCGAGGCAGTGTCCGAGGCATAGAAGTGACGTGAGGGATCCCGGAATAGTTTAAAGTCTTCCGTGTGCGTGTAATTTATCGTTTTTTTATTTTTCTTGGATTTCGTGCTATACTCTGTAAAACTATAACTTCGGAACATTGTGGTTAATTACTCCTGCGTCTGACTGGGTTCGAGTGAGTTTGATCTGAATGTTGCGTCGGGAGTCAGATGGGAGCAGGGTTTACCTCGGGTTTCGGGGTGAAACCGGGGTGGGTCCTGACAGAACTTCTTTTCGAGGTAAATCCCATATGGCTTATTACTCGGGTGAGTAGGTGTCCGACGAGGTCGGATTTGGTCAGCCTAGATGTGTTGATGTTGGGATTGGCTTCCCTATGAAGTCAATCGATTGTATTGTGGTAATCAATTGAACAGGTATCCGATAGGTTCAGATATAGTGCGTCTCGGTAGACGTGAACAAAATTTCAGGTTTTGGAATCAGATTTCTGGATGACGATTCAGGATTTGATTTTGGAACTTGAAAGTGGATTTCTGGATTTGGGTTTTGGAATCGGATTCTGGGTGACGATTCAGGATTTGATTCTGGAGCTTGACAATGGATTTTCTTTTATGGATTTGGGTTCGGAATGATCATTCCCGATACTAGTCTATGGAATGATGATTTCGGATTCGAATTTTGAAATGGATGTTGAGTCGGAGTTTTTGATCTGTCTAATATTGGATTGGACAGATGGACTCCATTAATGAAACATGTTTGGCTACGACCTAGGTGGTCGTGTTGTTGTTGTCATTGTTATGGTAGGTTGGTAGATGGATGTACGTACCTTGTATGTCGTTCGAGGTACGATACTGGGTAGACTTGTGGTGTCTAGTAGTGGTATTTTGGGTACACTAGGAGTACGTTAGTGAGCGTGTTGGTAGCCGGCTTAGTTCTGATACCATTGGATTAGTCGAGGACGTGAACTGGACATTGGATACTGTGCATCGGGTCATGGTGTTTCTGATGGGTCTAGTTGCACACAGGTTGAGTAAATTGGTGGTTAGTGTAACCACGGGTGAGTATAGTGTCAGTTTTCGATTGACGACTGTTAAGTGGTGACAGTTTGTCGAAGGTGTCAGCGTGGATTGGGTAGTGAGCTCTGGTGACTCCCTGTGGGAGAAGACGTCAGGATAGATTGGTGATTGAGCAAGGAACCTTCGAGTGGTTGTGTTAGCGAATCGGTAGAGTTGACAAGTGGTGTCAATTCGGACCGTATGGCTACTGTCATTCGACGTGGTCGAGTGTAGTCAATGCGACGTGAGTGTTAGTGGTACGTTTGGGTACGAATAAGTTTTGTGTTGGCTATTAGGTGTACGAGTGTACACATGAGATAATATTGGTTTTTCTTCCACGAGGTGGATGTGGAATTAGGATAGTTAAAGTTTCGAGAACGAAACTAATTAAGGAGGGAAAAATGGCTAGAATTAGGTCGGTTGGAATTTCGAGGACAAAATTAATTACGGTGGGAAGGTTGTAACGACCCGTCCCAAATTCCTAGATTAGATTAGTGACTAATCACGATTAGTGAGGTTAATCGGTGATTAGTTAGGTGAAATCGGACGAACAATGCAAAATGACCGTTTTGCCCCTAGCCGTGGGCAAAACGTTGACTTTTTGATCGGGCGGTCAAATGGACTTTGAACGATGACCGTGACGTAGTTTAGGATGTCACGAGTTCATAGACAGGTGGCACGTTCAATTCCTACATTCGAGGAAGAAGTTATGACGTTCGGATGCTCAAGGGCATTTTGGTAATTTTGATTTAAAAGGGGCAAAATGTTGACTTTTGGATTGGGATGTCTGATGGCCGAGGGCCGAGGACCATTACATAGACCGGGACGATACCAATCCGTAGACAGGCGGCATGTCGAATTCGGACGTTCGACGGCGAAGTTACGGTTCAAGGAAGTTTCGGGGAACTATTGCACGTTTTAGGAAACACTTTTGGACTCTAGTGGGCCCCAGATATTTTATGAAGGCCAATGGATGAGTGACAAGTGTCACTCATCCATTGCACAACCCACACATAATCATGCATCTTCCCCGTGCATCTTCATTTCTTCATTTCTTCATTCAAACACAAACAACCCACCCGATCTCACCTCTCTTGAACCAATCCAAACCCTTGATCCTGAGGCTCATGCCTGAGAGACCAGAGAGTGATAAGAGGACTGAGGAAGGTGGTGGCCGTCCAAGGGCACGCCGCCGTGGACGGTGGAGCCATGAAACCCGAAAGGTGAGCGGTTTAACCATTTTCGATCCATTTTTTATGTTATGAGCTTGTTTGGACGGTTGGGTTGAACTAAATAGGTTGCTAGGGTTGTCATAAGATGCTTTTGGGAAGCTTTGGATGGCTGTGAAGTCGTCGGGGAATTTTGGAAGAACTGAACCGTTTGGTTCAAAATCAAATCATGGATTTTTGTGGTTTTCTCTTAGGTTTGTTAATTGGAATAGATAGGAAACATGAAAATAGGATTTTAGGGATTGGATTGGAGGAAAACGGACGAAAAATGGGGATTGTATGGGCCTGGACTGGTCATGCCGGTCCAGTTGCAGGAAACAGACCGAACCGGCCGGTCTGGACCAGTTCGATCGCTGAAGAAGATGAACAATACGCCAGCGGGTTAGCCCACGCGCAGGGCCCTTTGGGCAGCGCGTGGTGGGTAATCTGGGGAAGTCTTCAACACGTGAAATCTTCTATTCGATGTAACAAACATTTTGGGACTGGTTTCGTGTCGATCAGACACCGGCTCGAAAATGTTCGGTGCATCGAAGGTTTCGGATTGAGTTTTAAAATAGTTAAAAATACCGGAAAATTACGGGGCTTTAATGGGAGGTTAATAAAGTAGTTAGTAACCTTCTATTACGATTTGGACAGGTTCAGGAGTCCCGGTGACGGTGAATGGCTCTGGAGAGCCATATGGCACGCAAATCGAGGCGGCAACTCGGACGGTCTGTGAGTGGACCTTGGTTTTCTAAATTGGTGCATAAATAAATGTTTATTATATGTTTTATTACATGTTTGATGATGCCATGGGTGCATTTGTATGTGGTTATGTATACGCACGTATTTCGAGGTTTCAGCCTTGTACGGTGCTTATACGGGTCTGTATTTCCTTATTGGTTTTAATGAATTGGATTTGGATTTCAAAAGCATAAACTCGGGTATGAGACCCATTTGGTTTTGTCTCGAGCATATGACCTCAAGTATCGGGCACGGTGCCCAGCTGATGTCATATGTTCAAGCACGAGACCTAGGTTACTTTACGGTTTTGATTTCAGGTCAGGGAACCTTAAATGGATTTCCAGGTTCACGCCGGTTTATGGGAACCGTCATGAACCCTTGTTATGGTATCATGGTTCATTACGAGTTATGGGAACCGGCATGAACCCTGGTTATGTTATTATGGTACATGACGGTTTATGGGAACCAGCATGAACCCTGGTTATGTGATTGTGGTACATGACGGTTTATGGGAACCGGGCATGGAGGATGTCTTATATATATATATATATATATATATATGAATGGAATGGAGATTATGAATCATGACGGTTCAGGGGAACCGGGCATGGATATTTGTGTTATGTATATATATGTTCATATATCTTCCTTCACTTCTATTATCTCCTCTGGGGAGGGTCGTTGGCATGGGCGAACCCCGGAGTAGTCACGGAGCACCGACTGAGTGGAGTCACCCCCCCAGTTGGGTTCCTTACTCTCAGGAAGGCTATGGTTACTATAACCTCGGGTAGGATGAGTGGTCTGCGGACATTGACCTTGACTTTGAGAAGACTCGGATTGAGACCCGGATAGCACGCGCGTAGCTTTGGAAACCGTGGCAGGACTGGTTGTGTGATTTATATGTATATATATGGATTATGATATGTGATGTGTGGTTACACAAGATTTTAGCGGTGGCTCGTGTACTTGGTTTCATGATGGTTTTGGGCTGAGTCCCGTATGGTTTTGGGCAGTGGCCCGTATGGTTGAATCTTTATGATTCTTTGATATGTGGTATGCATAGGTGTGCATAGGATTTGAGTAGTGGCTCGTGTATTTGATTTCAGTATGGTTATGGTTTTGGACTGAGTGCCTTATTGGTTCCTTATGGATTTGGGCAGTGGCCCGTATATTTGATTTGATTATGGTTTTGGGTTTAGTTCCCACAAATGGTTCCATTTGGTTAAATGGTTTTCGAATGCATGCATGCTTTTTAGTGAAGGGTACAAATGTCTTATGAAATGTTTTGGCAGCGGATGTGGACTGTAGCAGAGACCGAGATATCACATGCCTCCTCCGGATCCTGGCGTACTCTGATAGCCCGGGAGGGCAAAGCTCAGAAATATCCCTTGTCTGACACTTCGTGTCAGACGGGAGCAGGGTCATCCCGCGTTAATCACGGGGGGATTGGGATGGGTCCTGTCAGTCACGGTCCTATTCTCACGAACTATTAAAGCCCCAGGCTCGACGTATGAGACGAGTCTCGGGAAAGACGAAGCCCAGCTCGACGTCTGATACTATGCATCACAATATCGATCTCGGGAAAGATGGAGCCCAACTCAACGTCCGAGACTATCTTGAGGAGGGTCATCAATCACATCATATCATATCATGGCCACATCATCGCACATCATCTAAACATCATCATAATCATCACAATGGTCACAAATACTAAGGAATCACATACCCCTATCAACATCACAATACAAATCACACACCAATATCCAGGGCCTAAGCCCAAAACCCCAACTCAACCAAGCCTCGTAAAACAAGCCACTATATATTTGATAAAATTATATAAAATCCAAGTCCATCAATCCTTATCAAAATCATATGAAAGAACGCCATAACAAGTACAAAACCATTTCCCACGGCTCATTAAGGATCTGGAACAAACCCAAGTTCCTCGCAAAACGTTTTAATTACATTTTCCTTAAATATTCACGAAAATTCTCAAGATATCCATATAAATCATTCGTAACCAATCATCAAATAATTTTCATAATAAATCGTATAGAATCATGTAAAAACATACCCAAATCACCTTTTTGACAAGCCTCGTACACCGTACAATAAAATATTAATAAAACATACCAAAGTCCCGATAAAATTCTCAATTACTCAATTATCATCAAAATACATAAAAGCATAACTAACACATAAATATGCATGCAAAGGGTTTTAAGAAAATGAAAGTCCACTCACACATACCTTTTACGCTACCGAACTGAACTACACGTTTTTCTGTAAAATCCACTAACGTCAATTCCTGTCACAAATCACCTCGAAGGGTCACTAACCACCCTAATTAACTAATACGAGAATCCCATATTTTTTGGGATTTTTGGATGAATTAAAATGAACCCTAAAACCTTCGGACCCCCAAAACTACCTTGAAACGGTGTCTAATTGACTCGAAACTTGTGCCAAGATGTTCGTAACATCGAATACTCAAAATTTCGTGTTGCACACAAATCGAGAACATGCACCACACGCCCTCACGTGTCGCCCAAAGGCGCTACGCGTGGTGGCCACGCGTGCTACAGTGTTCTAGTGAGAAACACCGTTCATCATCCTCTTACCTCCAGCAACTTAACCGCCTGGTTTTTCTGGTCACCCGACCCACCGAACTGACCTGTCTATATCTCTTCCCTTCCTAGTCTGTTTTCATCCCCCTTTGCACTACTAAGTTCTAAACTACATGTAGATTAGATCTATGATTTCCAAACAATGAAAAACAGCAAAATGATCGAGATAGCTTACCTCCATTTACGGCCGATTTTTTTACCTTCACCTAGTACTACCTCCAGCATCCCAAAGCTTCATTTTAAAGCTTAACTCGACCTCAACAGTTCCAGGAAGACAACAGGATCCTTTGAATCTTATCAGGCTTTTAACACAAACTTTGAAACAAAGGTCCGTTGGGGGAGTTTCGGGTTCAGCATCCCTGCGGAAATCATTCTTCGAAACTTCCCCATGTTGTTCGTTTTTCTCTCAGAAGTCTTCTCCCCTCACTCTCTCCTTCAATTTCGTGGTCTTTCCCTCCTTCAATTTCGTGTTCTTTCCCTCTCATCTCATTGTTTTTCTCTCACAGTGGTTGATTTCACCTGCCACCATGGCCTTCAGCCAATGTCTCCCGAAAGAAACAACTACCACACACACACACATAAGTAAGGAGCTGAGTCGGTGGAGAAAAGAAAATAGCAGAAGCCTCTAGATCTAGGACACTTGGCAGTTCCCAAATGGGTTTTCAATGCATAATGACCAAAATACCCCTTGGTACAAAATTACCATTTTGTCCTTCGACCTTTTTGACCCATAATTATTTTACCCGAACTTCGATTTTGGCGTGCCTCCTGTCTACGAACTTAGGCTCTCAAGACCTTCGTAACGGCCTTCTCGAAATTCTCAAATAAGGTCATAGCAAAAAGTCAACATTTTGACTTTTCTCCAAGGGAAAAATCGTCATTTTCCCACTTTGTTTCAAATTTACTTTTCCTCAAAGGTCCAGGTCATTACATTGGCATTATTTATGGTTTTGATTATGGTACCTGATATGGTTTCAAGTGGATATGGTTCTGATATTGTGATGAGTAGTCTCAAACGTCGAGTAAGACTGTATCCTAAGACTAGTGTTGTGATGGTGACTCAGACGTCGAGCTGGGCTCTGTATCCTGAGTTGGTTTCCACGCGGACGTCGAGCTGGGCTCTGTATCCCGAGCTAGTGATGTGCCTACTGATAGTTCAGTGTTTATGATGATTGATGACAAGTTGACTATATGTGATATATGTGGTGATGTTGGATGTGGATTGGTTGTGTGTCTACTGTGTTGGCTTAGTGTGGAGTGTTGTGGTAATTTGTGTAATGATTGTATTAGATTATTATTACCTTGACTTAAAGGTTTTTTTCCAGGTATTTTGAGGATATAAACTGTGTGTTTGTGTTAATTTGAACGTTATGGTTTTCATATGTATGCTGGATGTTTTCAAATCATGTTTTTTAAAATGTTTCTTTTTGTTCACTCACATGTTTTCCTGGTTTTGGAACCCTCTAGAGTCAGGACACAAGAATCGAGGTTGTTTAAGGTACGAAGACATGAGTTAGGAAGTTGTACGTGTATCCTTGGTCTGAAAAGGTTCGAGGCTAAATCCAATATTTTTTGTTACTTTCAAGATGAGAGCAGGGTCCAGATGCGACTACCTAGGTGTCTTTAGGGTCGGGTCCTATCAACTTGGTATTATCTCTAAGGTTCTTAATTGTGTTGTTAATTTCATGCCTCCGAGATGCGAGTCTCGTGCACAGCCTGTGATGAGACGATAAACGAGCCCAGGATGGTTATAGGTTTATTAGTGGTTCTGGATGATTAGGTCGAATTGTGGATGTTATACTCCTTTATAGGAGAAATTTTGTGTATGTGTGTGTTGGACAATGTGTAAGGTATAATGTGATTGTGATTGTTGTGCATGGGTATGTTCGTATATACGTTAATCATGGATATGGTTTTGAGTTTTAGTCCTGGATATGGAATGAGAGCTCGAGAAAGACCTATGGTATATTGAGCTCAATAAGTGTACTAAGGAGGTGAAAGTCATATGGAAACTAAGTAATGTAGATATACCCTAGGGGATATTGACATTGTTTGGTTAGTGTTGGATTCAAGTTTGGTGTTGGATTTAATTCTGAAAGTGTTAGGGTATTGGCCTACGCGTAGTGTTGTAGTGAATTATTATTTGATTGAGCTTGGTTATGAACTGGTGCTCGATAAGTATATTGATATTGTTGTGCTCTTGAATACAAACCCGTTAGCTTGAGTATGGAAATAAACTCGGTTCAAATTTCGAGAACGGAATTTTTCTAGGAAGGTAGGTTGTAACCTCCCAAATCTCAAGAAAAAAAGGTAAGAAATTGAAAATATAAAGAAAATGACCATTTTTCCTATAAAGGGTCACTAGTTGACTTTTTTATTAGGATAATTTTTGGATATTCGGGGAAGGTCGTTGAGAAGGTCTCGGCCTTCTGAGTAATAGATAGGCGGCATGCCAAAAATAAAGTTTGTATGAGTATATTTTGGGTCTAAATTATGTAGGGGCATTTTGATAATTTGGTAAGGAGGGTATTTTAGTAATTTCATTGTGAGATTTTTATTGTGGATGGCTTGAGATTGTGACAAGTGTCACATATCTCTTATGTAATTGTGCACCGACCTGGACTTGATGGTGTGGGTGTGTGGATATTTCTTAAGTATTTATGTTATGTGTGTGTTTTTGGCCAAGAGAGAAACAAGGCAAGAGAAGACGGAAGAGGAAGAAACAGGGGAAAAGAGAAAAGAGAGGACATTAGAGAAGATGAGAGGGAAGATAGGAAGAAAAAGAAGAAGAAGAGGAGGGTGAGTTCTGATCTAAGGAAGAGAGGGAAAACCCGAAGAAGGAAAAAAAAAAAAGGAGTTAAGTTGCACAATCAAGTTTTTGGCAAGGAACCTTGAAAATAAGTTCACTAACGTCCTCTATGAGTGATAACGCCCAAACTACGCATTAAATTAAACACATAATTCGAGTATTATGCAATTTAAACCCTTTTTGTGTAGATGTAGTATTGATAAATAGAGATCGTTCTTAACCGGAGAAATTAGGGAACATTGTTAATTTGTTAGTGAGAAAGAATAACGAATAAAATAATAATGAACTAATAAATAAAAGAATCAATGAATAAAGAATTAGATAATAAAGAATTAAAGAATAAAAAATAAAAAAATAAAAAAATAAAAGAATAAAGAATTAAATGGGGGTTGAAAAGATTTGTAATCTAAACTAAAGAAAACACTAACTAAGAATTAAATTAAAATTAACAATAACATTATTTAAAATTACTCCTAAAATAAACATCCTTTAAATACAATTTTTACCAACACTCTAACATCATGCTTATATTGAACAAATCATGAAATCCTACCTTCATCATCTCTATTACATGCATACGTTTTTCATATTATAAATGCACCGAACAGCGGATTATTACTTACAATATGATCTACCTTAAGTTTGTGATTTAATGCGCCAAACAGCGATCAAATATTAAATCTTTTCAACTCTATTCTAAATGCCCCGAACAACGGATTAATATTTATCTTTGCATTGAAATTTAAGCACGAAAACATATGAAGTAAAAGAAATTCAGAAAGTAAAACACATGAAGATTGTATTCATACTTACAAATGTTAGAAAGAGAATACCAACACATATATGAAATTATAAATAAAACTAAAACAATAACAAGAATTTAAGTAGAAAAAGATGGTTTTTCACAAGAATCACCGGATAACAACATGAAACTTGTGAAGATGGAAGAAGAAATTTGAGGAATTCAGTCTTAAAAACTTTTGAATTGCCTTAGAATTACCTAGCCTTAGGTTTTTCTTAAGGAAAGCATAAAAATGTAATTAAAGAGAAGTTTAAGAAATTTTAAGAACAAAATAAAGAAAATGAAACTAAGAACAAAATAAAGAAAATGAAACTAAAATAAATAATCAAAAGAAATTACAAATGATCCCTAAAAATGTCTCTCGAAAGAGAGAAACAAAAAAACTAAACCAAGAACTAAAAACTAACAAAAATGGAAGAAATAGAAAAATGAGGACTAAGATTACATGAAATGGCCTCCCTATTTGTAGAGGGAGTGCCATAATTATTCAAATAAAAATGAAAAATAAAAATATAAAAATAATAATAAAATAGTACATGAAAATGATGAAATTAGGTTTGATTTTTGCTGAAAAGTGGCTGAAAAGAGGAGCAGTGGAGTCGGCAGCATTGTCTTGACAGGAGGCAAAACTTTCGGCGGCAGTAGGCTATCAGGAGGCGCTTTGTCGGCGGCTTTAGTAGGCTAGGAGGCGGGTAGGCCGGCCAGCGTGCGCTAACACAAGGAGTGATGGTCAGTAGGCGTGCGTTGACATTCGTGTATGGGAGTCTCGCGATTGGCGCTAACAGATGGAAAAGATATTCGGCACGCGCGCCGAACAAGGGAAGGTAACTTCGGCATGCGTTTGCCGACGACTCTGACAAGGCTAGTGAGCAGATTTGGGCTACGAATTGGGCTTCAAACTTGGACTGCAGCAAATTAATATGGGCTTGGATTCTGGGCCTGCAAATGGATTTTTAATTTACAAAATAATTAATATAATTTCACCGAATTTCGTCCATAAATTCTTCGTTATAATTCCGATCAGGACGATTCTTTCACCAAAACGCTCCAAATTCCAAGTTTTATTTAATTCTACAAAAATATCACAAAATATATTATTTTCTTCAATTGTTTATTATTTTAATATTAAAAGTCAAGTTTAAAGGGTATAAAATAATATAAAATAATGTTTAATTAACGACCTATCAAATACCTCTACACTTAAACTTTGCTAGTCCCTAGCAAATACTAAAATTAAACTACGAAGTCAAAATAAGTAAACTCTTAACTATTTGTCTCAATATTTCATTGTTATAATCATGGCATAATTTTTTTTTACTTAAAGCATTTAAGCATATAGAATTCAAGAGTTAATACATAGTAACAAAATGTTTCAACAAGTAAGATAATGAGTAAATATGGTGAAATGGATCTCAACATGAACAAAACAAGTATGAATCAACTCACAAGGATATGCACTCATAAATTCACTCAATTTGTAAGGGTTTGTGTTTACACTCAGAGTATGTGAGAAAAATGCTCACATAATAGAAATAAAGTACTTTTACAAAATCTCAAACAAACATCTCAAGATAAAAATTAAACATACTTGCACAAATTAACCAAAACCATAAGCTTACTCAAGTGATAAACTCAACTAATCAAAATTTACCATCTGAAGGATCATAAGGTCTTTATGATGGTTGTAATGGGGCTAAGTTTAGATGTAAGGAAAATATAGTACAAGTGGTGCTCAAATTCGTTCCAAGACTCAATAGACTCCCAAAATGTATCATTACTTCCCAACCTTAGTGCAATGATGTCAATAATCCATCCCTTCGAACATAGGCCTAATTTCATCATGTTGGGCCTTGAATTCATTCTTTGTGTCAGATTTATGAATGTAAAAGACTTAATTCAAGCATTACATAATCAAACCTTATTACCTTGATAGAGACTCAAAACACTTTTCTTTTCTTTTTTTCTTTTTTTTTTCTTTTTTTTCCTTTTTTTTTCAATTCTTTTTATTTTATTTTTATTTGTTTGTTTTTTTGTTTTTTGTTTTGTTTTTGTTTTTTTTCATATATCAAGGTAATAACATGTGTCAATAATACAACAAAGTTTAAGTAAGTAAATCCAAATAATGCACATAAAAGTCTTTTCAACATCATCATTTTCTCTTTACACAATTTTTATGTCTTTAACCGAATCCTTGGAACAAGGTAAACGATGTCTATACTAAGTTCAAGTGTTTAGATAATCACGGTGATAAAATAAAGGCTTAATGTGGGCTCAAAAGGGTTAAAACTAAGAGGGGTCGCAACTTGTGCGCACAAAATAGGGAACATGGATGTTGAATTTGTGGTGTTAACCCTAATGCCTTAATCATTTCCAAAGTCAGAGAGTTTATTGACTTTAAAAGCTTTGAAAATAACATAGAATAAGCTCTAGTACACTGGAGTTCATTAAAATATATTGCAAGTAGTTATGAGGTATATGTATATCAATTCAAACAAAGAACTTATGAATAACTCATCAAAGATGTATATAAGGTTCTAAAGCTCACATAAGGTTCAAATGATTCATACTTATCTTATCATGCTGGTTTATATACCAATTTACATGCATTATCTTCAAGTTATAACACTTAAGCACAAAATATTAACAAACAACCTGAAGGGCCGAATTATGAGTGGACGAAAATTAATAAGTTCATAAAACACATTTCATAAAGATACATTTATGCCATTCACTAAAAGTATACATGCATTGAAAACCAGTAATCAAATTATTTACTTAAATAAACCATTAGGGCCTTAGCCCAAAAATCGTAAAACCAAACATGTGTGAGAACTCAGCCCAAAACCGTAGAATACGAAAATCCGTAAATCTAGAACCAAGTGAGCCACTGCCCAAATCCATAAACACAAATCCATAAACACCGAAATACCATTTCATAAATCCAATAATCCATATTTACCACATAACCATCCTCGACATCCGAGATGCCTAGCGTCTCAGACATCCCAGATGTCATATCTCACGGTAAAAGCAACGCGTGCGGCTCAGGGTCTCTCCGGGTCCATATCTCAGACATCCCAGATGTCTAATCATAGCAATCATGCTCCTTAGTCACTATACGGTCCGGTCGCTCCGTATAATGACCTCTCGTAGGCAATGCACCGTGACTTTCCTAGTGTCCTAGACACCTGGAGGAGACCACCTACAAATCCTCGTATCAAGATGGTATATGGAAAACAGTTTTATAAAGTCATTTCAAACATCTCAAAGGGCCCTGCCCGGAATTTCCATAAACCATCACAAAATCCATAATTCCAAAACCATTTAGGGTCCCCGACCCGAAATTACGTTATGAAAAATAGGGTCCCAGACCCGAAATCACATTTTTAAAACACAATTGGGCCTCATGTCCGATTTCGTAAACCAACTGGGCCTCTAGCCTGATCATGCAAACCAATTGGGCCCCCGGGCCGATAGAGTAGTCATATGGACTCCAAGTCTGAGGGTTCCCAAAATAAATGGGTCTCAAGCCCGATTCCATATTTCCAATCCAAAACCATACCATTGAACCATTATTAAACCCACAATCACGTATAACCACAGTATAAAATCATAACATCGAAATACGTGCAAATATGGGATTACCTCGAAATACGTGCAACCATGTAAATCACCAATGCCACAATCATCATCATAGAAATCACATATGTAAAACATATAAAACATTAATGCATGCATCACAATTTAGAAAACATTGTCCACTCACAAACCGTCCTACGCTGCCGCCTCAATACACGTGCCATATGCCCTTTCGAGCCACATCATTATCACCGGGACTTCCAAACCTATCCAAACCATACTAGAGGGTTACTAACTACCTCATTAACCTCTCATTAAATCCCCGTAATTTTTTCAAAATTTTAAACGTATTTTACATAGGCTTTAAACCTTCAGACACCCAAAACTACCCCAAAACGGTGTCCGATCGACACGAAACCAGTCCCAAAATGTTTGTTACATCGAATACATGATTTCACATGTTGAACACATTCCCAAAAGGTCCCCCACGCACCACCCAAAAGCGATGCGCGTGGGACTCAAGCGTCTACGGTTTATCATCCCTGTCCTTCGGCTGAACCGATCTAGTCTAGTTCAACTACGTAGCCGGTCCAACTGGACCGGCGTGACTGGTTCTCCTCCATATGTAACAACCCGTACCTTCAGGAAGGGTATAAATGTAATTTTGTAAAAGATTTGTATAAAAGGACGATTTTTCCCTTGTGAATAGTGTGTCAAAAGTTGATTTTTTGATTTACAGGTTGGACGAGTGTTGACCATTGACCGTGACGTAGTTTAGAACGTCACGAGTCCGTAGACAGGTGGCATGTCCGGTTTGGACAATCAGGAGAAAAGTTATGACGTTCGGAAGATTGAGGGCGTTACTGTAATTAGGGGAAAATGTTGACTTTTTAGTGGACTTGTGATTTTCATGTAGACCGAGAACCGTTAGATAGGTCTCGACGTCCTGAATACAACGACAGGCGGCACGCTGTCATCAGACGTCGGACGGAATAGTTATGGGTCTGGAAAGTTTGAGGGCAAAATGGTAATTTCTAAACCTAGGGGCATTTTGGTCTTTTTCTCTTAGGCCCAATCAGATAGGAACAAGTGGCTTGAGTGGATTGGGATATTTGTATTGATGTCCATAGGAAATTGAACACATGGGGATTGCTGGATGGTTCTAGGACAGCCTAAAATGTACACGGCCGCATTTTGTGTTAATTTGAACCGTGTATTGTGCTGTGAAGAACAGAAAACAGAGAGGAAGAAAGTGAGAGTTTGTGATCGATTCTGGGCGTGTGTGAGAGTCCTGTGAGTTGTGAGAGTAACAGAGAGAAGAAGAGAGACTGGTGATCGGGTTTTGGAATTGAAATCGTGCAAGGAACACGGCGGTGGTGAGGTTTGATTTTCAAGGAAACAGAGAGAGTTGTGGGACAGAGGTGGTGGTTGTGCCGTGTTTTGGTTCAATCCAAGCCAATAGGAGGCTAGGACGACGGTAGAGGACTCAGTGGACACCGTGGTACACGGCGGTGCAGACGACGGAGGAAGAATCGAAGGTATGACTCGAATCCCCTGTTTTTCCCGTTTGATTGTTTTCAAAAGTCGTGGACTTAGGGTTAGAGTCGAGGGTTTTGGTGGTTAGTGTGAGACTCCTGAAGGTCCCAGGAGTCGTATGAGGTTGGTGCCGTGACGGGGGAAAGTCTGGGTGGCCGGAGGCCAAAACAGGGTTTACGGGCAGTTGTTTCTGAGGTTGAGGATGATGGGTTTTAGGCTTCGATTTCCAGATTTCAGGAGGGGAAATGATTGCTGGGAACTGGACGAGGCTAACAGGATTGAAATGGTGGAAATTGGTGGAGGAATGGAGGAGAACCGGTCACGCTGGTTCAGCACAGTTGAACCGGGTGACTCGAGGTAGACGATGCACTGTAGCAGGCGCGTGAGGCCCACGCGCAGCCACTTTGGGCTGCGCATGGGGGAACGTGGAGAGGATTCTGAACAAACTTCCAACATGGGTTTTGTTCTAAATGTTCTAAGGAATCCATTGGGACAAGTTTCGGGTAAATCGGATAATGCTACGGGATAGTTCGAGGATCCAGACGATTTAGGGTTTACGTTTAAATTACGTATAAATTCCCGAAAATTTGGGGAAAATTAGGGTTAGCATATTTGACATATTTGTGACCCTATTTGGTGCCTATGGACATGACGGGAGACGCCTGAGACGGTCGAGGAGCGCACGAAGCGCGATTGACACTTTCTGATTCGTGAGTGGACTCTTTCTTTTCTTACGAGCATGCCTAGCTGTTTTACTTATGTTTTATGATATTAAATATGTTTTTATGCTTTTAATGGTGATTATATGTGGTTGATATGTTTGCACGTTTTTCGAGACATTTCCAAGTTTTTGCACGTTTTTCGAGGAAAAGCTGGATTTCTGATTTTGATGATAAGTTTCCATGTTTTCAATCTATAATTTTTTTCTGATGGTTATAAGTGGATTATGACATATGATTTTGGTAATCCAGGTTTTGGTTTTAAAATCGGATTTCGAGAACGAAATTTGGTTTTAAAGTCGGAAAAAATGGAATTCCGGATTTGGGTTCGGAATGACGGTTCTGGATGCCGGAAGGGCATCAGACCAGTGATTTCGGATTCGGGTTTGGAGATGGATTTTAGAATTGGTTTTGGATTGAATTTGCTGGATCTGGATATTGGGTTTAAAGACCCGGATTCTGATTGACGGGGGACGGGCCCAGATTGAGTTTAAAGATTTGGGAGTTTAAAGACTCGGATATTTATGATATTACCCCCGTAGGCCTATTGAGTTTAAAGACTCGGGAGTTTAAAGACTCGGATTACATTTGAGGCCTGGTTTGAGTTTAAAGACTCGGATAGACCCAGCAGGTTTGATCGGACTTTGTACTTGGTGGATTTGGTTTTATGATATGATCTTATTATACTGTTTTGTATTGTGGTTTTCTGATACTTCTTTAGGCATGCATACTTTATTTTAAAACGGAGGGTAAAATCTTAATGTTTTTCTTCAATCCTTGTTGATTTTTAAATCGTGTTTGAAATTCTTATTTCTTTTAGTCCACTCACACTTTTTGGTTTTCACTTACCTTCCAGGTCGTGGTGATAGCGCTGGGGTGAACGTTGAGGCAGGGATCGAGGCATAGAGCTTACGACGTTCTTCCGTTGCGAGATTAGCCTAGTAGGATTTTGTGCTTGTTTTGTATTAACTATGCTCTGAATTACGGTTGTATTATATTTCTTCCTTGTCTGATAGTTATGCTTATGGTTGTGTTGAGGTTATTTTGGTACTTTAAGTGTGATTGTCAGACGGGAGCAGGGTTCGTCCCGGGTATCGAGGTGATATTTGGGACGGGTCCTAACACCATATCTCTCATGTTTTCGGTCTGTTTTCATCCATTTTCATTCCTAAACTTTCCTCTAAATATCCTAATCTATTTTTGATTTCAAAGCATGAAAACCAAGGACAAAACCATACTTTTCAAAGTGATGCTTGAACTGGCCAACTTCCACCATCAGTTTTCCATGATTCTAGCCACCTTCAGCCACTGTTCCAAGTCCACTAGCCTCCTAGCAACCTCCAAAACACTTTTCCATTAACAAAACTATTCAACAAACTCTAAAACACAACTTACCATTTTTGAAACATCAAACCCACCGATCATGGTTACGCCGGCCACCGTCCATGACGGCTCGAACCGTGGCCACCACCAGCCTCGTCTCGCTTCCCTCTCTCACTTTCATTCACATACCAAGCCTAGATAATGAGGATTGAAGGGTTGTATTGGATGGGTTGCACGGTCACGGGTTTTGGAGAAAAATGAAAGAATGATCGATCGAGAGGAAAGAGAAATAAATGATCGATCGAGAGGAAAGAGAAATATCCCACCATGTGGGGGAATGGGCCAATCAGATAAGGGGAAGGTGTCACTTACTGAATGGTCCACCCAGATTTCTAATCCAATCAAACCCTGCCACATGTCCCCTTTTCTCAATTTTTGTGCAATAGTACCGTAAAACATTCTAAACCCGTAACTTCTCCGTCGAACCTTCGATTTCGATGTGTCGCCTGTCTACGTACTCGTGACGTCCCGATCTATGTCACGGTCATCGGTCCTCGTACGTTTGACTCTCTGAGTCAAAAGTCAACATTTGCCCAATTCTAGGGGTAAAACGGTCATTTCGCACCGTCCGTCCGAATTCTCTCAACTAATCCCCGATTAGTCAAATAATTATTTAATATCTAATCCCGATATTCGGGACAGGTCGTTATAACCTTCTCCCCTTAACAAATTTCGTCCTCGAAATTCCAACTATCCCGGTTCCACATCCTCCTTGTGGAAAGCAAGTTCGGCCTCACACCATGTGTACACTTGTACACCCACTAACCAAAACAATACTTGTCTGCACCCAGACGTTCCACCAATACTTACGTAGCATCGACTACACTCGACCATGTCGAGTGACATTGATTGTCAGGACCCGACCCTCCTCTATCAGGTCCCGACCCTCCTCTGTCAGGTCCCGATTCATCTAGCACGATATTGTCCGCTTTGGGCCTCCTTGCCCTTGCCCTCACGGTTTTGTTTTCGGGAGCTCACGGTGCAACTTCCCAGGGGGTCACCCATCATGGAATTGCACCAGCCTCAACTCGCTTAACTTTATGGTTCCAATCCCCCCCAAAGCCACTGAGCTCTCAAAAGGCCTCATGCTAGATAGGTGTGTGCCTACACCTTTAAGGCACACCACCATTACCTTCCTAGACCATTCCCCCCTCGCAGGAATGTGGGATTGTTCACCGTTCCCTCCAGGACACGGGTCTTACAATCCACCTCCCTTAGGGCCCAGCGTCCTCGCTGGCACACTTCCCGGTCGGGGTCTGGCTCTGATACCAAATTGTCAGGACCCGACCCTCCTCTGTCAGGTCCCGATTCATCTAGCACGATATTGTCCGCTAACCAATCCATCCCTAGAATCACATCGAAGTCATGGATGTCCATAATAATCAAGTCTGCTGGCAGATCCACATCCTCAATTCTCACCGGGCACCTCCGAATCACTTGATTTACTAAGTACACGATGCCCACAGGCGTGCCAACACCCATCTCGCTATCTAAGGCTGATACCTCACAATCTAACACACCAGCACAACTCCTCGAAATAAAAGAATGTGTAGCCCCCGCATCCAACAATACTCGTACTACAAGGTTCGAGAGATGAAGTGTACCTGTAATCACATCTGGGGCTGACCTCGTCTGCTGCTGAGTCACTGCAAAAACACGAGCCCTGGGCCCCGCAGTCTGTCCGCGCCCACGCGCGCCACGCTCAGCACCCTGTGCTCGGCCTCCAGCAGTGTTGGAAGCCGAACTCTGTGCAACACTAGCACCTCCAGTATCGTTGTTCCTCGACAACGATGGGCAATCTCATTCATAGTGGCCTCCTCCTCCACAAGCAAAACAATTAATTGTCCTCGGTCCATCCCAAGACCCTCCTGATGCACCACTCCAAGACTGATGCTGCCCAGCACTGAATCTCGACCCGCTCCTCTGAGAGCCCCCTGATCGACCTGACCAGCCACGACCCCGCAAAGATGAGGGTGCTCCTCGATAACTTCCCCCCTTAGAAATCTTCCGGCCGGTTGGTCCCGGATGGGGACGATCCCGGCGCCGCCCCTCGCCTGATGATTGTCGCGCCTAGTCTGCCGTCAGACTGGCCTCGACATGAACTGCAGCGTCGACCATGTCCCTCAGAGTCGCATAAGTGGCAGCCGTCACACCTGTCCGTATCTCTCCTCGAAGCCCCAACTCAAACCTCTGACATTTGTCCTCCTCAGTGCTCACAAAAGCTGATGCAAGACTGGAAAGCTTCCCGAAAACCTGCTCATAGTCTGCCACGGACATATCCCCCTGCTCCAGTCGCAGGAACTCTGCCTCTCGTGCCGCGCGAAAAGATCGCGGGTAGTACTGATCTAAGAACCGAGCACGAAAGACCTCCCATGTGGTGGTGTGAACAGACCACCCTGACATCTCCAGACCCTGCCACCATCGGCAAGCTCCGCCTTCCAGTAAGAAGGCCGCCAAAGTCACCCGCTCGCCGGGTGGGCAATGCATCCCTGTAAAGATTCTTTCCCATTTATCAATCCACTCATAGGAATCCTCGGGGTCAGATCCCCCGTTGAAGGGTGTGGCCCCCAACCATTGAGCCCGCTCAATACTGGCGCATTCCATCTCTCTCTCAAATTCCTCGGCGGTCAGTGCTGGAGGGATTCTCCTCGGAGGCATAACCAACTGTTAAGAGGCATAGATTAGTTAACACAATTCTTAGACTCGAAAAGTACCTAGTACTAACCGCTAGTCTAACATGCTGACCACAACCTAGTGCTCTGATACCAGAGGGAACGGTGAACAATCCCACATTCATGCGAGGGGGGAATGGTCTGGGAAGGGAATGGTGGTGTGCCTTAAAGGTGTAGGCACACACCTATCTAGCATAAGGCCTTTTGGGAGCTTAGTGGCTTTGGGGGGGATTGGAACCCCAAAGTTAAGCGAGTTGAGGCTGGTGCAATTCCATGATGGGTGACCCCCTGGGAAGTTGCACCGTGAGCTCCCGAAAACAAAACCGTGATGGCAAGGGCAAGGAGGCCCAAAGCGGACAATATTGTGCTAGATGAATCGGGACCTGCCAGAAGAGGGTCGGGTCCTGAAAATTTGAGGGAACAGTGAATAATTCCACATTCCTGCGAGGGGGGAATGGTCTGGGAAGGGAATAGTGGTGTGCCTTAAAGGTGTAGGCACACACCTATCTAGCATGAGGCCTTTTGTAAGCTCAGTGGCTTGGGGGGGGGGGGGGGATTGGAACCCCAAAGTTAAGCGAGTTGAGGCTGGTGCAATTCCATGATGGGTGACCCCCTGGGAAGTTGCACCGTGAGCTCCCGAAAACAAAACCGTGAGGGCAAGGGCAAAGAGGCCCAAAGCGGACAATATCGTGCTAGATGAATCGGGACCTGACAGAGGAGGGTCGGGTCCTGACAATTTGGTATCAGAGCCAGACCCCGACCGGGAAGTGTGCCAGCGAGGACGCTGGGCCCTAAGGGGGGTGGATTGTAAGACCCGTGTCCTGGAGGGAACGGTGAACAATCCCACATTCCTGCGAGGGGGGAATGGTCTGGGAAGGGAATGGTGGTGTGCCTTAAAGGTGTAGGCACACACCTATCTAGTATGAGGCCTTTTGGAAGCTCAGTGGCTTTGGGGGGGATTGGAACCCCAAAGTTAAGCGAGTTGAGGCTGGTGCAATTCCATGATGGGTGACCCCCTGGGAAGTTGCACCGTGAGCTCCCGAAAACAAAACTGTGAGGGCAAGGGCAAGGAGGCCCAAAGCGGACAATATCGTGCTAGATGAATCCGGACCTGACAGAGGAGGGTCGGGTCTTGACATTGATCACACGTTTCGAGTTGATACCACCTGAAAATTTTACTATTACGCTAACACATTTAGCTGACACACTCAACTTGACAGTTCTACTCAATCACCAATCCACTCTGACATCTGCTCCTACTGGAGTCACCAAATCCCATTCATCAATCCCCGCCGACACACCTAGACAACTATCGCCACTAGCTAGTCGTAAATCAATCTGGCATCTCTCCCACACTGAGAGTTATCAAATTTCACATTGATTGAAATTTTACCAGGCACAAAAGATGTAATAGGCAAAACCTCTACGTGTAATAAACTTTGCAAGCACACAAGACATGTAGATAGTATAGATGCAAGCAAAGGTCGATCCCACGAAGACTTGATCAACAATATCCAATTCGTTTTAACTCAATTGACTTAAGTGGAGTAATTAAAATGCAATGGGGGGTTTGTTACATTTTATGAATGAAAAAAGTTAAGTAATAATAACTAACTAAGTCGAGCTAGGGTTTCTATCCACCTTTACCAAATATAGTTCCGTTAGATTTCCTTGATTATATTACTATGCATGTATCTGAATTAAGTGCCCGTGCATGGGTCCGGCTAAGGTTCACCCCACACATATTATCTTCTCTTAGATTGCATGTTTAAGCGTGATGTGCTCGCCCTTAATCAACTATTACCGATGGTGCGTGATAATGCATGAAACATGATGAAGATTTAATGACACTACATTGTCCCTAGAAAAGTGATGTGCAGACCTAGGAAGTCATGCGTTTAGATTACGAATTAGATTCCCCCTCTTAAACGTGATGCTACAAATTGTAGAGTGAACACAAACATCAAGGTGATCCGTCAAGCAATTACATCAACAATTATACACACATAAGGTAGCTAAGCTTATAAGCATAAATTGAGTTCGTGAAGTGCAGTAATCCAACAAATCCAGGCATGCTTAACAATCATAATTAAGAGTAAGAAATCTAAGTAAGAACTAACATGGCTAGGGCTTCAAGAACCCTAACCTTAATTACACTACTCAAACATTATTGAATTAACGAATAACATAATTAAATGCATAAGAAACATAAAACGATAAAAGAATAAATAAACACAAATATTAAAGAATAGCAAAGAGTAGGAAAAAAGGCTCAAACACTCTTCTTCTCCCAAGCCTCACGTCCTCCTTAGCACAAGCTTGAATCCAAAAGCATAAAACAATAATAAAATACGGCTATACTATGTATATAAATTGAGTATGAATTTTGACAGAGTTTTGGGACCTAGGAAGGTAAATTCGGCCCCCCTACAATAAACCCTAATGCCCTTATTTATAAGAGAATAAGTAATCCTCTTAAAAATATGAGTTTTTAATTAAATTCTATAAGGAAAAGGCTTCCTAATTAATTAAGAAATCTAATTAAAACCTTTCCTACAAGTAAAGGAATTAAAAATAAAATCCCTATACAATATGGAGAATAAATGTGGAAGGAACTTGAAATTAACCTAAAAATGGAGGAAAATCCGGAATAAAGCTAAAGGATACATTTTCGGTGGCAGTCCACCGAACCGGAGGAAGAGGAATCAGGACACGCGCGCCGAGGAGCAGGCTGGTCATTCGGTAGGCGCACGTCGAATCTGAGGACGCGCTACAGTCCATGCGCAAGGACCCCTGATGGTGATTTTGGTGGGTATCCACCGAAGTTTTGTGCCATTTTCTTTCCTTCATAACTTCGTCGTTTCAACTCCGATTTAGGTGATTTTTTCGCCCAAATTCTCTTAATTCCAAACTCTATTTGATCTACACATTTCTCACAAAATATATTATTTTCTCCAATTGCATAGAACAAAATATTAACAAAACATACGTAAAAGGGTATTAAATCATGGATAAAACATGCACAAATTATGACCTATCAAATACCCCCAAACCTATATTTTGCTAGTCCTCGAACAAAACACAAAACAAAAAACTCGATCTTGTTAAGATAAGCATTTAAACCTCTAGGTTCACCTAGTAGGAGGAGTTTTGTCTCCTGAGGGTTATAGCAGCACGATACCCACAAACGTTTTACTTAACACAAAAGACGCTAGAAATCATTTGTCAACAAGTTACTAAGAATCAAGAATAGAAATCAAACTCACACAAACCAAGAAACATGCCATAAACGTGAACTCAGGTTTCAAGTGTTTATACCAATATCTCAAATGATCAAACTAGAAAACAACGCCATCTAAATACCCTGGAAAGATTTCGCCTCAATTCTAATCTTCACTAGGCATCACTCAATACGCTCAAGAATCCTAAGGCTTTCACTCAGCAAGCATATGTGAAGAGTTTATGTAAAGAAAATCAAGTTAATCACATATGGATTTCAATGAAGAACGACACTTTATCTGAAAATATGATCTCACGAAGGAATTGAAGTTTAAAAACAGAGATACGTACCTTAATCCTTTGCATAACCATTCATAAGATCAATAAGTCTTTATTCACGGGTTGTAATGGGGCTAGGTTCTTGGTTTAAGAAAGAAAAGTTGGAATTCAAAGAACCTAAACCGCATCAAGGCATGAGAAGTCATGACTCGGACCTTGAGTAATAGATGATAAAACTGTGCTTAACCTCACAAAAAAGCTCTAATTGAGGTACTTGGCTCACTTGACTCAACTCAAAGTTCATTACTTTTTGTTTTTTTTTTCTCATTTTTTTCACATTTTTTTTTTTGCATTCTTTTCTTTTCTTTTCACTAATGAACTTGATACATTTTTGTTTATATGAGCCGAGCCAAGATCATGCAATAACTTCCTCAATTTACAAATAAACGAGCGATCTTTTCCATTCAAGCATACTTCCATCACATGAGTATATGTAGCACAAAACATCAACATATTTCCTCCTTACCATGAATCTCATTTGATGCAACCATGACACAAGTTTAGATTATAGGGTGTAGCCATTATGAACGGTTTAAAACTTGGTTAAGTCATATTGTAGGTGAAGAACACAACGGCTAAGTGTAATTGGACCTAAGTATACGTATACCAACATCTCACTCGACCTGAGTATATGTATACCAACATCTCACTCAACCTGTGTGTAACTGGACCCCATTGAATACCTGCCCAGTAGTGATAACACATCTCAACTTTAGGCTTCCACTAGCCATTCACGGCTTTGAGCACCTGCTCATACAATCACCGATCCCATCAAAATCGCTTTGGCCCAGCGCACAATATTCAATGTCTAGTTCACGTCCTCAACCAATCCAATGATATTGGAACTAAGCCGACTACCAACACCCTCAACCACACACCACTGGTACATCCTATATATTGTCACCAGGCACCACTCAAGCCTGTCTAGTATCGGTCCTTGCACAACGTACCCAGTACGTACATCCATCCACCAACCAGCCTACTACATAACTTGTGATCAATCACGCTTCCATTCTGGAGTTCATCTGTCTAGTCCAGTACTAGACAGATCAAATACTCCAACTCAACATCCAACACGAGTCCCATGGTCACCCGACCAGCATCACAACATCTACTCCCAACCACGTAATCCAACACTTACTAAATCAGCTCACGCCCACCAAGGAGTACCTGTTCATGCCTAATGGGCATCCAATATCACCCACGTCTACCGCGACGCACCAACTCTGAACCTATCGGTTACCTGCTCAATCGATTACCATACCATATTCGATTGACTTCGAAAGGAAGCCAATCCCATCATTCAGATATCCAAGACTGACCAATCCGACCTCGTCGGAAACCCACTCGATCTATTAATACATCTTACAGGATTAACCTCGAAAGGAAGTCGACCCAACATCCTCATATCCAACTTCTGTTCTGTCATCTCACTAACTATTCCAAAAGATTTTTCAACTATCTTACAAAACGATTCTCCTCTGTTCCTAGCTTAGCATAAACAACATGGCGAAGTCTGCCAACACGAGCACGACATCACGATCCACCACATGACCTAATCATCAAGATCACGATCCAGATCCTTCACCCGACCATTAACATCACGATCCTCGATCGTCACAACGCCCTATATCCTCAACATCACGATCCTGATCCACATCGTGGCCCAGATCCACCTAGGATCCACACATGCACACTCCGCTAACGACTAGATTTCATGTCATAGGGCCTTACACCCTCTTTGAATCTGCATCCTACTGAATCGCTTCTCAATCATTCTCACATCTAAACTGACCAGTCAACGATGGAATACGTCTAGACTGTGGGTCCTCTCTAATTACCTCATATCGATCCTTGTCATCCCACCTAGGGAAAATCAAAGATGATCCAAGATGATGACATCAAAATTCATCTTGCGTGAGTGCAAACACAATCTCACTACACTCACCACACCATGTAACCCAACACTGTCTGCCACCAAGCAAAAAAGGAGAAATCATGTTCACCTAACTTCAAATTACCCAACTCCTCCTGATGATCCAAAAAAAATCACGGGTTCACCAACCAATACACAATCACCATACCGATGACACCCAACATCATCAGTTACAGGGCAGAAGAAAAATGACAAGTTCACCTTCACCAACCAATAATATATGTTGACAACTTCTCGACATCCATCCCCAATTCGGAATCAAACACCCTTCTCATGGTCTCAATCACAACTTCTCTTGATTCCGAAGTCCCAACCATGTGGTAAAAAAATATGCTTCCAACTAGATGTCAAGTCCAACCATTGGACTTCCAAATCCTCAACTCACTCAGACAACCACGTGTCCGCAACCAATCTATCTCCAGACCTCCTGTCCGTTAATAACCGTTTATGCACATCCAAAAGGATGTAATTCGTTACTATCTTGTTCTCACATCTCAACCTTTACATGCTCAACTCTCGGGTTTCCATGTTATTCACAATCACACAATCTCACATCAACACTGCTATTAATTCTCTTCGGCTTCTTCCAATTTCAATAAATTCTTAGCACTTCCTCGTGATACTAGAAACATACAACCACTCAAGTTTCGAAGTTGACGACAACTCCCAGAATCCACTTATTTCCATGACGTCCTCTGCGTCATCCAAAACTCCTCGTGTCTCAATCGTACCTTTTTATCCATTCATCACTTAGTCATCTTATACCTATTAGGACTTAACCCAACACATCTCAACTCCTGCTGGATCCCATCCAGTCCGTCACTCACTCACTGCCGAAACTCAAATACCGAACGTGTGCCCATCACGGCTGAGTCACATCCCAACTCGTGGCTCATCGTCATCACAATCACAGCCACACAGTTTGCGAATCAGACAGCCCTGAGTCGCTACTCATACCGAGCAACAACCTCGTACCTCCTTAAGTTAAAGGAACTCTGCCTCTCTCATACCCCACAATTATGGGTATCACCACTTTGACAAACTAGAGCAAGATAGTGAACAATCACTGAATGTCCCCCATTTTTTTTTCAACAACCACAACTACATCAATCACCCTCGATAGCCAGCCATCTCCACACGGCTGTCAACCAACAGTCATCGTTATTGAGATCCACATCCACACATCACACTATTATTCGGTCTAACTCAGGATTCCATATATTATCTCATAACCATACTCGTGGATCAAATCCCATCATTTCACTTTGTGTCGGGCCAACCAATCTCCATAGTCTCGACTAGACTCATTAGAGCCATCCACTTGGTCATCCACGACCACATGTGTCCTCTGCAGCACATATTTCAATCCATCAGTCACAATCTGGGGTTCAACCCGACAGACTACCTCTACTTCGGAAAGTCGTCAATTCCACAACAACTACGGACTCACAATTCCAATTCATCAATCACAACTAAGGTTCTCCTCTCTAGACCATCCATCATAATTTAGGGTTCCACAATCACACCCTAGGGTTCCTTTGAACCCAACTGCCCTCTGCAGTATAATCCACAATTTAGCCGATCCCACGGTCTTGACATCGTATGGACGTCAGTCCAATCCTACTATCAGCTCAACTGGGGTTCCCCGAACCCAACTGCTCCCCGCAGCATAACAATCTAACATCACATAACCGAACCGTTGGACGGTCATCGCACTACCAATTTGTCAAAAGTAACCCTACCTAGGTCGAATCACACTAACGTACAGTGTATTGGGCTAATCACACTATCCACAATTCATTCCCATTAACTATCAAAACGGCATCCTACTATTAGGTTGATAACGCGCTGACCACGTAGAAACATCACATCATCGACTTGCGCGCACCACAAGAACTGCACGGTTTACTCGAGTAGCGACAACTTGGCTCGGATACCAATTGACACAACCTATCCCAATCCCTTCGGGATTAACGCAGGATGTGCCATGCTCCCGTGTGACACAAAGTGTCAGACAAGGGAGAATTCATACCTTGGCCCATATGAGGCTCCCAGAGCGCTACAGGATCGGTGGAGGAATGCGATGTCTCGGTCTTTGCTACAGTCCGCATCCGTGAACAACCTGAAGGGTATTAAAACCATTAAAAACTGTGAGTGGATGAAAATCAATAAGTTCATAAAACATATTTCATAAAGATACATTTATGCCCTTCACTAACAGTATGCATGCATCGAAAACTAGTAATCAAATCATTTACTTAAATAAACCATTAGGGCCTTAGCCCAAAAACCATAAAACCAAACATGTGTGGGAACTCAGCCCAAAATCGAAAAATACCCGTGAATCAAGAACCAAGTGGGCCACTTCCCAAATCCATAAACACCGAAATACCATTTCATAAATCCAATAATCCATATTTACCACATAACCATCCTTGGCATCCCAGATGCCTAGCGTCCTAGGTGCTTGACGTCCTAGACGTCATATCTCACGGTAAAATCAACGCGTGCTACCCGGGGTTTCTCCAGGTCCATATCTCTGACATCCTAGATGTCTAACGTCACAGACATCTAATCATAGCAATCCTACTCTTGAGTAACTATATGGTCCGGTCGCTCTGTATAATGAACCCTCGCAGGCAATGCACCGTGACTTCCCCAGTGTCCCAGACACCTGGAGGAGACCATCCACAGATCCTCGTATCAAGATGGTATATGGAAAATAGTTTTATAAAGTTATTTCAAACATCTCAAAGGGCCCTGCTGGGAATTTCCATAAACCATCACAAAATCCATAATTCCAAAACCATTTAGGATCCCCAACCCGAAATCACGTTATGAATCATAGGGTCCCAGACCCGAAATCAAATTTATAAAACACAATTGGGCCTCATGCCCGATTTCGTAAACCAACTGGGCCTCTAGCCCGATCTTGCAAACCAATTGGGCCCCCGACCCGATACAGTACTCATATGGACTCCAAGTCCGAGGATTTCCAAAACAAATAGGTCTCAAGCCCGATTTCATATTTCCAATCCAAAACCATACCATTGCCATTATTAAAACCACAATCACGTATAACACAATATAAAATCGTAACATCGAAATACGTGCAAATATGGGATTACCTCGAAATACGTGCAACCATGTAAATCACCAATGACACAATCATCATTATAGAAATCACATATGTAAAACATATAAAAACAGTTATGCATGCATCACAATTTAGAAAAATATTGCCCACTCACAGACCGTCCTAAGCTGTCGGCTAGATACACGTGCCATACACCCTTCCAAGCCACATCACTATCACCGGGACTTCCAAACTTGTCCAAAACATACGAGAGGGTTAATAACTACCTCATTAACCTCTCATTAAATCCCCGTAATTTTCCCGAATTTTTAAACATATTTTAAATAGGCTTTAAACCTTCGGACACCCAAAACTACCCCGAAACGGTGTCCGATCGACACGAAACCAATCCCAAAATGTTCGTTACATTGAATAGATGATTTCACATGTTAAGAACATTCCGAAAAAGTCCCCCACGTGCCCTCAAGCACCTACTGTTCATCATCCATGTCTTTCGGCTGAACCGGTCTGGTCCGGTTCGACTGTGTAGCTGGTCCAACTGGACCAGCGTGACCGGTTCACCTCCATATCTCTCGTGTTTTCAGTCTGTTTTCATCCATTTTCATTCCTAAACTTTCCTCTAATCATTCCTAATCTATTTATGATTTCAAAACATTAAAACCAAGGCCAAAACCATACTTTTCAAAGTGATGCTTGAACTGGCCAACTTCCACCGTCGGTTTTCCACGATTCCGGCCACCTTCAGCCACTGTTCCAAGTCCACTAGCCTTCTAGCAACCTCCAAAACACTTTTCCATTAACAAAACCATTCAACAAACTCTAAAACACAACTTACCATTTTAGAAACATCAAACACACCGATCATGGTTACGCTGGCCACCGTCCACGATGGCTCGAACCGTGGCCACCACCAGCCTCGTTTCACTTCCCTCTCTCACTTTCATTCACATACCAAGCCCAGATAATGAGCATTGAAGGGTTGGTATTGGATGGGTTGCACGGTCACGGGGTTTGGGAGAAAAATGAAGGAATGATCGATCGAGAGGAAAGAGAAATATCCCACCGTGTAGGGGAATGGGCCAATCAGATAAGGGACAGGTGTCACTTACTGATTGGTCCACCCAGATTTCCAATCCAATCCAGCCCTGCCACATGTCCCATTTTCTCGATTTTCGTGCAATAGTACCGTAAAACATTATAGACCCGTAACTTCTCCGTCGAATCTCCGATTTTGACGTGCCGTTTATCTACGTACTCGTGACGTCCCAATCTACGTCACGGTCATCGGTCCTCATACATTTGACTCTCCGAGTTAAAAGTCAACATTTGCCTAATTCTAGGGGTAAAACGGTCATTTCGCACCGTCCGTCCGAATTCCCTCAACTAATCCCCGATTAGTCATCCAAAACCATAATTAATTAATAATTAATCCCAATATTCGGTATGGGTCATTACAATAACATATTCATTTCCGTTCATTTATATCATTGACAAGTTAAATTGCAACTTAAGACTCGTAAAAATACTAAGTTAAAACAAAAAGACTCAAAAATGCAATAAACAATTTTTATTTTTATTTTATTTTTTTCAATTTTTTGATTTTTTTATTAATTTTTATAAAACAATTTTATTAGACAATTAAAATTGTAAACTATCCCTCCACACTTAAATTCTACATTGTCCTTAATGTAGGCAAATAAGAAGTAATTAAACATAGAATCAAAGTAAGGAAAATGATTTACGAAAATAGTAAGGAAAACATTAAATAAACAAAATAAAAGAGAGTGAAGGGTAGAAAGATAGCAAATTTGCGTTTATGACTCCTTCACATCCCGAGAACACATTGGGTTGCCTCCTAACAAGCGCTTGAAGTTTAACGTCCATCCAACCTAGACAGAAATGCAAGTTAGTGATGCAAATTTAAGTTAAGGATGCAATTTGAGTTAAAGATGTAAGTTTGAGTAAAGATGCAATGCAAGTTAAACTAAATATGCAGGTTAAGTTAAAAACAAATGCAAGTTAAGTTGAAAATGCAAATTAAATGAAAGATGTAAGTTAGTTAAACTAAATATGCAAATTAAATTTTTCATGAAAAGTAATGTAAGTTAAGATATAAACAATATTTACATATCAGGGGAAGTCAAAGATATATTTGGTTCACATAACTTCAAAGTTTAGATGGAGACTTTTACGTCCGTGCGGTCCAAGTAAATATCATAGTTTTAGTCAACTGTTTGGGCAAGTCCAAAGGTGACCAGGTTAGAAAGAATAAATAAAAGAGGCAGGGCTAATTTCATGACATCACGATGCTTAAACTCCATTGATGTCCCTTTCTTAGACCCAAATCCCGTTATGAGTACCGTCTCTTGTCCTAGACATCACCCTCAAAATTTCTTAATCCAGAGAACTAAGATAACTCAAATGTTAACAATCACCGCAGATGATAGTCAGCAAAATAGACTTCACCTATTCCATTAAAGATCAAAATCTAAACTTCGAAGTACAAGTGATCTACATATAGCCGAGACTAATGTATAAATGCAAGAATTTACAAGTATGTTTTATGCACAATTTTACAAGTATATCAAGACAATTTTCATATGAACAATTTATACAAGTATAAACAATTTATTCACAAGTATAGTTTTATGCACAAGTAATGATATTTACAAAACAAATTCACATTAACGAACTAATATGTGTACAAGATTTATTTACAAATATATATTTACACTAACACAAAGCTAAGGTAAGATTTTTTTTTGAATTTTTTCCTAAAGAAGAAAAAGACAAACTTAAATAAATACATGAACACATAAATAAAATAAATGTAAACAAGTAATATACAAATTATGAACTAGTATAAACAAATAAGTATGAACAAATGTGTACAAATATGAACAAGTACATAAAAAGAATAATAATAATAATAATAAATAAAAATTATGAACAAGTATGAAGAATAACAAGTAACATATATACAACATTTATTCGCAAGTATGAATTAACACTAACATAGAGCTAAGATTAAAGAAAATAGGAAAGTAAACTTTATTTATTTATTATTTTTTTTTGAATTTTTTTTTATAAAAATAAAAATATGAACATGTATAATATGAGCATTATGTACAAGTATGAACAAATATCTACAATCATAAACAATTAAAATATGAACAATATGATAAGAATTTAAATTTACATACACAATTATAATATGAACAAGTATATAAAAAAATTATGAACATTTATGAACAAGTACAAGTATAAAAATAGCAATTATGAACAAGTAAAATAAGAACATTATAAACAAATATAATAAGAACAATTATAAGAATAAAAAATATGAACAAACATAGAAAAAAAAGTTATGAACAAGCATAAAAATAAATGAACAAGTGTAAAAATAAATAAAAATAATATATAAGTATAATATTGACATGTACAAAGATAAACAATATGAACAAGTATAATATGTACATGTATAAACATAAAAATAAACAAATATAATAAGAACAAATATAATTTAAACAAGAATAAAGAATATAAACAAGTATATTAAGGAAATTATGAACAAAAATAAAAATTATAAACAAGTATAATATGCACAATTTATATATGTACACTAACAAATTAAAAATGATTTTCAATTTCCCTAGAAACGGCGCCAAAAAATACTACGCATTAAATTAAACACGTAATTCGAGTATTATGCAATTTAAACCCTTTTTGTGTAGGTGTAGTATTGGTAAATAGGGATCGTTCTTAACAGGGAAAATTAGGGAACATTGTTAATTTGTTAGTGAGAAAGAATAATGAATAAATGAATAAAAGAATTAATGAATAAAGAATTAAAGAATTAAAGTGTAACGACCCGTCTCGAATTCCAGGATTAGATTAGTGACTAATCGTGATTAGTGAGGTTAATCCGTGATTAGTTAGGAAAAATCGGACGAACGATGCAAAATGACCGTTTTGCCCCTAGAATCGGTAAAACGTTGACTTTTCATTCTGGCGGTCAAATGGACTTTGACAAATGACCGTGACGTAGTTCGGGACGTCACGAGTTCATAGACAGGTGGCACGTTCAATTCCAACATTCGAGGAAAAAGTTATGACGTTCGGAAGTAAAGGGGCATTTTGGTAATTATGGTTAAAAGGGGCAAATAGTTGACTTTTACACCGGGAGGTCCAATGGCCGAGGGCCAAGGACCGTTACGTAGATCGGGACGATACGAATCCGTAGATAGGCGGCACGCCTAAATCGGACTTCGAACGGGAAAGTTATAGGTCAAGGAAGTTCGATTTCACTATGCATGTACTTCGAGACGATGATTAGATGACCTATTCTGATTGGCCAGATATTTTTGTGGGACCCATGGATGCCATTGGCTAAAACCCCTAAATTGTGGATCTAGTTTAATTAAATAATAATATTTTGGATTATTTTATAATTAATCTTTCTAACACTCAATCCTAGCCGTCCATTTCAATTTTAGCTCTCAATCCTCACCCTTCATTCTTCTCCCTTCTCTCATCAGATATTATCTTCTTCTCTTCTCTTCCACGACACCATCACCATATTATTTCATTTTCTTCTTCTTCTTTCAAAAGCCAGAAACCACACACACATCATTACCCTAGCTCATCTTCATCTGTGCTTGTGTGTGAGCGTGAGAGAGTGATGAAGGACTGAGAGACTAAGGACGGTGTCCCACGGCGGTGGCCACGGCGGGGAGAGTCGACCGTGAGGTAAAAAATATTCAAAAATTGGAGATTTAGTTCTAAAGGGTTCGGATGAATTTCATTAATTGGAAACGGTTTCTGGAGGTCGTAGGTACCTGTTGGAATCAAAAGAGGAAGCTAGGGCGGCCTGGAATGGCGGTGAACAGTAGAGGAACCCGCCACCGCCATGGTCAAACTTGGAAGGTACGGGTTTGGTGGTTTTTCTTCCGTTTTAATGTTTGAAAAATAGTAATGGAGATTAGGAACACTTAGGGATTAAAATGGGACAAAATGGATCGAAAATAGAAGGGATTGGACCGTGAACCGGCCACGCCGGCCCAGACCGGTTCAATTGCAGGAAAAACCCGGTTCAGCCATTTGGGAAGATGATGAACAGTGCGCGCGTGATCTCACGAGTATCACCTTCCCTGGGCGCGTGGGGGCGCGTGAGAGACAATTTGGGAAGGATTTCAACACACGAAATCATCTATTCGATGTAACGAACATTTTGGGACTGGTTTCGTGTCGATCGGACATCGTTTCGATAGGTTTCGGGGTGTCCGAAGGTTTAGGATCGACTTTAAAAATAGTTAAAAATTCTGAAAAATTACAGGGCCTTAGTGGGAGGTTATTTAAGTAGTTAGTAACATTCTATTACAATTTGGACAGGTTTGGGAGTCCCGGTGATGGTGATTGGCTCAGGAGAACTGTATGGCATGCATATCGAGGAGGCAGCTTGGACGGTCTGTGAGTGGACCTTGTTTTCTAAATTGGTGCATGCATAAATGTTTATTACATGTTTTGTGATGCCATGAGTGCATTTGAGTGTGGTTACGTATTGACACGTATTTCGAGATTTTGGCCTTATACGGTGCCTATACGTGTTTGTATTTCCTTATTGGTTTAAATGAAATGGATTTGAATTTCTAAAAGGATAAACTCGGGCATGGCGACCGACGATACGACGCTCTAAATATAATTTTTACCAACACTCTAACATCATGCTTATATTGAACCAATCACAAAATCCTACCTTCATCATCTCTATTACATGCATACGTTTTTCATCTTATAAATGCACCGAACAACTGATTATTACTTATAATATGATCTACCTTAAGTTTGTGATTTAATGCGCTAAACAGGGATCAAACATTAAATCTCTTCAACTCTATTTTAAATGCCCCAAACAATGGATCAACATTTAGTTTCGAATTGAATTTTAAGCACTAAAACATATGAAGTAAAAATTCAAAATGTAAAACACATGGAGATTGTATTCATACTTACAAATGTTAAAAAGAGAATACCAACACATATATGAAATTATAAATAAAACTAAAACAATAATAAGAATTTAAGTAGAAAAAAATGGTTTTTCACAAGAATCACTGAACAACGGTAGGAAACTTGTGAAGATGGAAGAAGTAATTCGAGGAATTCGGTCTTAAAAACTCTTGAATTGACTTAGAATTACCTAGCCTTAGGTTTTCCTAAGGAAAACATAAAAATGTAATTAAAGAGAAGTTTAAGAAATTTTAAGAACAAAATAAAGAATATGAAACTAAAATAAATAATCAAAAGAAGTTACAAATGATCCACAAAAATGTCTCTCAAAAGAGAGAAACAAAAGAACTAAACCTAGAACTAAAATCTAAGAAAAATGGAAGAAATGGAAAAATGGGGACTAAGATTACATGAAATGGCCTTCTTATTTATAGAGGGAGCGCCACAATTGTTCAAATAAAAATACAAAATAAAAATATAAAAATAATAATAAAATAGTACATGAAGAAACGATGAAAATGATGAAATTAGGTTTGATTTTTGCTGAAAAGTGGCTGAAAAGAGGAGCAATGGAGTCGGAAGCACTGTGCAAATAGGAGGCAAAACTTTCGGCGGCAGTAGGCTGTCAAGAGGCGAGTTTGTCGGTGGCTGTAGTAGGCTAGATGGCGGGTAGGTCGGCCGGTGTGCGCTGACACAAGGAGTGATGGTCGATAGGCATGCGTTGACATTCGCGTAAGGGAGTCGCGCGATTGGCGCTGATAGATGGAAAGGATATTCGGCACACGCCCACCGAACAAGGGAAGGTAACTTCGGCATGCGCCTGCTGACGACTCTGACAGGTTGGTGAGGAGATTTGGGCTGCGAGTTGGGCTTCAAACTTGGGCTGCAACAAATTAATATGGGCATGGATTCTGGGCCTGCAAATGGATTTTCAATTTACAAAATAATTAATATAATTTCACCGAATTTCGTCCATAAAGTCTTCGTTATAATTCCGATCGAGACGATTCTTTCACCAAAAGGCTTCAAATTCTAAGATTTATTTAATTCTACAAAATATCACAAAATATATTATTTTCTTCAATTGTTTATTAATTTAATATTAAAAGTCAAGTATAAAGGGTATAAAATAATATAATATAATGCTTAATTAACGACCTATCAATGAGTTCCAGTGACTTTAATAAGCCGCTAATTCATGAGTTTGGACACTGGGACCACCCAAACAGCAAGTAGCAAAACTAGCCGAGAATGGAGATCTTGCATAGGGCCTTTTTTTTTTTTTTAATGTAAGGTTCTCGAATTCTAATTACACATATCTATTCTTGGGCTGTAGTGTAGGAGAATGAAAGAAACATGAAGGAAAATGGTCCAGTTATGAGTGAGATAAGACCAGGCCAGGGTAGTCGGGTCAGGAGACGCGTTTGTAGGAAAACGGGTTGAGAAGACAATGATGTAGCTGGTGGGTGGGCTTTATGCGCAACCACATATGGCAGTACATGGGGATGTGTTGACGGGACCCACCCCGACTATCACCCCGATAACCGAGGTGAACCCGGCTCCCGTCTGACAAACACAACTAAAAGACCAAAAGCACGTTACAAAAAATCAACAAATTACATTGCCAGACCAGGGAGAAAATTTATATCGTTTATAGAGCATAGTAACAGTACGAAAACAAAACAAGCCCTACTGTAAGCTAAGCGCGCAACGGAGGACTTTATGCCTCGACTTCTGCCTCAACGGTAGCCCCACCGCCCGCACCACGACCTGGAGGGTGTTAAAAACATTAAAAATGTGAGTGGAATAAAAATAAATAAGAGTTATAAAAGCAGTTCCATAAAGAAAACAGGGTTACACCCTCCGTTTTGAAAACATACATGCATAACCAAGTAACTTAAAATAACAGTAGTACGAAAGGAAATAACGTGCAGAAATCATCATAAATCAAAACCAAAGTAAAACCATAGAAACCAAGTTATTCGGGTCACAGCCCAAAACATTTGCAAAACCAGTGAAAAACAACAAGCATACAAGTTACTGGATCTCAAGTGAGCCCGAGTCTTTAAACTCAAAACAAAATGCGCAATAGACAGGCCTTCCCGGGATATCAACGAGTCTTTAAACTCAAAACACAATCACAGGCCCCAGGGGGTATCATATCTGAGTCTTTAAACTCAAAACATATACCGAGTCTTTAAACTCAACCACATCAGTCCAGGGCCCTCCCCCCGTAAATCAATCCGAGTCTTTAAACTCAAAACCAGATCCAGTGGGTTTTCCGAGTCTTTAAACTCAAAACCATTTTTCACATATAAGAAAATCCATCAAAATCCGAAAACCAAAACCAAACCGGAAAGCTTCAAAAACCGAAATCACTTTTGCTTAAAAGGGGTCTTCCTCCCGATTTTCACTTCCAACCTCAAATCAAATCCCCAATCATTCATCTGAAACCATACTCAAAAGCATCACGAAAACCATTATTCTCGAAGTACGTGCAAATCCGATAAGTAAAACAGTTATATAAAGCATAATTAAGTAAAGCAGAATATAGAAACATAATTCATGAAATCATATATCGAAAGCACGGAAGCATGATCGAAACATAATTAAATAAGTAAAACAGTTATGCATGCTCGGTTAGAAAACAAATAGTCCACTCACAACTTCCTCGCGCGTCAGTCGCGTCCCGTGTGATCCTCGGCCGCCTCCGGTAAATCCCGACTTGTCCAAAGTCACCAAAACGGGTCACAAACAGATCACGTAAGCTTATCCTAATTTCCCTAATTTTCCCGAACTTCTAAACGTACGGAAACGGGACCCTAAACCTTCGACCACTTAAAACTAACCCGAGACAACGTCCGATCGTCCCGAAATTTGTCCCAATAGCTTCGTTACAACGTTTAGGCCAAAAACCTAGTTGGACACTTCCCTGGAAAACGCCCCACGCGCCCCCACGCGCCGCCCAAAGTGGCTGCGCGTGGGCATCACGCGCCTGCACACAGTCACTGTTCATCTTCTTCCTCGAGACTGCTACTGTTCTGGACCGGCGTGGCCGATTCTCCGCCGTCTGTCACCCATTTTTGTTCCTTCCAAGTAGAGAAGCTTCGTCCTAGCCTAAGTAATCTATTCCCCTAAACAAAACACGACAATACTGCCTCTAACCCGTCGTCCCAAACTCGAACCCGTAACCAAACAAAGACCCCTGTTTCAGTTCCCGGCCACCCGTGAAATCCTCTATCACGGCTTCGACTTCTACATGTTCCTAGGGTCCTACTGAACTCAATAGAACCTACAGAACACGTCGACTCAGCCCCTAACTTCACGACTTTAACTTTGAAATTTATGGCAAAACAGAGCATACGAAGGGAACTAAGGAATTACCTGCGTCCTGCTCTCCACCGTGAGCTCCGCCGTGTCCACTGGGTCCCTAAGGCTCCACTAGGGTCACTGAACACCACCAGCAGCCACGAGCAATCAAAGCACGACAGCACCACCACCAACTCCCTCGACACCTCTCTATTTTCCTGAGTACTCACCCCTCACACCCACAAGTTTTCCTCACACAATCTTCCTCACAACTCACTCCCTAACTCTCACTTAGTCCCTCCCCACTCACTCGATCACCAGAACACACAAACACACACGGAAATCGATCAATTTCCCTCTAATCCCAGTCTCTGTTTTCCCCTCTCAAGCACGACTCAAACAAACAGCAACCCTTTTAAATTGAACCGTGCAAAATCCTAGAACCCACTAGACCTCTGCCACATGTCCAACTTCTGTGGTCCCAATTCCAAAACATCCAATTACTCCTGTACACTTGGCCTTATCAGATTGGCCCAATTCCCAAGGCACAAAAGACCAAAATGCCCCTAATTTCCAAATTACGATTCTACCCTTAATCGTTTTAGACCTGTATCTCACTCATCCAACGTCCGATGAAAACATGCCGCCTGTCGTTGAACTCAAGACGACGAGATCTATGTAACGGTCCTTGGTCTACATATAAAAACCTTGTCGTGTGAAAACTCAACTTTTCCCCCTATTTAAACCAAATTACGGTAATGCCCTCATGACAGGACCGCCCCCGGAAGGGGCATCGATAACCGTGCCCGGTCCTGCTCCCGTCTGGCAAGATGACTGAAAACCCCAAGTTACCCTCAGTACTTGCCAAACCAGGGATAGCCACACGTACATACTCATGCCTCTGCCCCTCGTACAGCCTCGAACAACGCGCCACGACCTGGAGGGTCAATAAAAACCAAAAGGTGTGAGTGGACAAAAAGAATTCAGTTAATAAAACAGGTATGTGAAGACGTTTTTACCCTCCAAGTAAAAACCAATGCATGCATACAAAAATCATTTCGCAATCCGTTACATTTTCCACATAAGAAATCCGTACATGAAAAATCAAAATCGTTTTCCTTTCTTAACCTTCGGGTCCTAGCCTGCAAATCATAAACACAGGGCCACAGCCCAAAACCATAAAATCCAAATCCAAGTATACGACATCAACCAATTCGTCAACTATATAAACCGGGCCACTACCCAACACATCCATTCACCAGAGAACATCAATGAATCACAATCAATCAGTTTGCTGGATATCGAGTGCGCCCGAGTCTTTAAACTCAAAACCATGCGCATCATCAGGCCTTCCCAGGATTTCAACGAGTCTTTAAACTCAAAACATAATCAATAGGCCTCGGGGGTATCACAATAACCGAGTCTTTAAACTCACGAGTCTTTAACTCAATAAGGGCCCTCCCCCGTCATCAATTAACCGAGTCTTTAAACTCAAAACGTGCTCCAGCAATAGCACCGGGTCTTTAAACCCAAAACATTTTTCAATCACAACAACGCGGGATTCATCCCGAAATCACAGTTTGTCATAACAGGACTCATGGTCCGAATTTCCACATTCAAGTCCCCAAAATCATACTTCACAACCATAATCAAATTATCATTCGACACGGGGCATGCAAAATCAGACCAAATCATTTTGTTAAATCCTTTTTCATTCCCGAATCCGAATTCGCAATAATGATTCCGTAAGCCGGCATCCGGAAACATCATCCCGAACCCAAACCAAGAATCCACTTTAAATTTACGAAAAACTGAAATCTCGTTAATCAAAGTTACTTTTATGCCCCAAGCACCAAACCAGAAATCATCCTTTTCAAAATCCATTTTAATTCCTTGAAATCACAAACCTCAATTCACATTCCAAAATCGTACATCAAACAGTGATCAAATCACAATAAACCCAAATCTCGTAAAACGTGCAAAACCGCAAAACCTCGAAAACTGTGTCAACACCGTGAATCGCACTCACAATCATAAACAACATCCTTAAATCATTTTACACCCATTTCATATCGACTCTTTCGTTAAACCATTATTAAGCATAAAAGTAACCATAGTCTCGAAAAGCGTGAAAACACGTAAAACCGATATATCATATCACCATCATAAAATCATATGTAAAACCATGAGATAAATAAGCAAAATAGTCATGCATGCCCAATTTAGAAATCAAAAAGTCCACTCACACACCGTTCTTAAGGCTCGGTTTCGCGCCGCCCGCGGTTCTGTAATTTCCGATATTTTCCAGAAATCTCGAATCCTGTTCGAAAACACATTCCAGGGTCATTAAGGTCTCAAATATCCACACATTTATTCCCCCTAATTTTCCTGGAATTAATCGGTAATTAAAAACGTAACCTAGACCTTCGGACCCTCGAAACAACATCGAAATGGTGTCCGATTCATTCGAAACCGACGCTAAAATATTTGTTACCATGGGTAGGGCAGAAGTCATGTTGGACTTACCTCGAAAATCGGACCCACGTGCCCTCACGCGCCGCCGTCGTCGTCCTTACCCCGCTATCTGTTACACGGGTCGTTCAACCTTCGTGACGACCGATTAATTTCCCAAGAGTTGATAATGACTTGTTAATATTTGCTGCTTCTTTTAAACGATCACCCTCTGCACCAGAGCTTTTCTTTCTGAGTCAGCTAGGTCTACTAGATTCAACCCTGCGAATCTAAAATGGGGCATAGAATATTTTTCCCACGGCTTTCCATGATGCAAGTGAGAACACTATGGAATCTGCTGCTCTCGGTAATCATGTGTGTTGCCGCCATTTTTCTATTTGGAGTACCCTGCATCAGAAGCTGGATGACATCATTAACATTCCTCACGTCGTATTCTGTAAGGTTCTCAACCTTCCGAACATCATAACTTCCTCCTCGGATGTAGGAATCGGGCGTGCCACCTGTCTATGGACTCGTGATGTCCCGAACTACGTCATGGTCATCGGTCAATGCCCAATTGACCGCTCCGAACTAAAAGTTCACTTTTTGCCCAAACCAGGGGCAAAATCGTCATTCAGTACCAAAGTCCAAAATCGGTCCTTCACTAATCCCTACTCCCGGGACGGGTCGTTACAATCTACCCTCCTTAAAAGAATTTCGTCCCTGAAATTCCATAACTCGTACCCCACACCTGGGTCTCCTACTCGGTGGTCAACTCTCGCCAAAACCAATTGCTCTAAACAGTTCCCAACCTCTCATCTCCATCTTAAGTCTACCACAATACTCCTACTACCAGTTCGACACTTCTGACACTCTCCTAAGTCGAACGTACCTCCGTCCTGTACTACGGACTAGAACTTCATGGTGTACGCAAGGGAAACTCTATGAAAAGAAACAAAGATATTTTTAAATACCTCATTGTAGAGTACCCAAATAGAGTTCATAGAGTACATCCTCACGTACAACCACCTACACCTTCCCGGAACCAACTCAAATTCTTCCCAGACTCCCGGTCTCTTGGTCGGTAGGAAATCCAAAAGTAACTCAACTACTACCTGTCTCGAAATCTAAACCAGAAGCGATCCAGTCCTACTTACTTATCCAAAAGAGGAATCCCTCCCACTGACTCACTACCTCGCCTTCACGTCCTCAACTGCTGCTCCGACCACCTTGTCGGAACAAATCAACAAAGTCCTAAATGCACTTCTAGATTGTGGGTTCTCTCGATAACCTCATAGCGATCAGTTATAGTCACTCTTTTCCAATTCCTTCTGTTATTCTTCAACCGAAACTCACCGCAATCCTCAATCTCGTCACTCCAAGTCACCTAGGGGACAATCCTAAACTCTTCCCCGGGATCCAACCAAAATATGTACAACACGGTCAGGGATAGTAAAGTACCTGTCACTGCACCAGGTGCTGACTGAGCCTCTTCCTGAGTCATCGTAAACACTCGGGCCTGGGGTCCTGAAGTTCGGCCACGTCCCCTTGTACCACTAGTGGCACCACCACCTCCTCTGGTGCCTGCTATCCCCGATACTAAGGCCGTGCTCTGTCCTGGCTCCACTGTACCTCGACCGGCGCCTCCCCCAATAGTAAGGACGGACACTCCCTTCGGTAGTGGCCTCGCTCTCCACAGTAGAAACAGATGGCACTAGAAACATCCCGAATGGGTCCTCCACTCGGTCTCCATGTGGACGCCACAGATGTCGCACTAGCTTGCAGAGTCGGCTGTGCACGGTGTCCACGGAACCCTGAACTCTAGAAACTACCAGGTCTGCTAAAACGGTCATTACCCACGGATGACGTTCCACCATAATTTCCCCTCTTCGGGGTTCTCTGGTTCGAAGTTCCAGAAAACGGTGGCTCACGGCGTCGTACCAGCAAGCTAGCCTTAACCCTTACCGCAGCATCCGACAACTCTCGGAGGGTCGCAAACGATCCAGCTGTCACTATGGCTCGAATCTCACCTCGCAAGCCCAACTCGAACCTACGGTACTTCTCGGCTTCCGTAGCCACAAACGCAGGAGCAAAGCGGGACAACATCTGAAACTTCTGTTCGTACTCAGCCACAGTCATACTCCCCTGCTGAAGTTGCAGAAACTCAGCCTCCTTGGCATCACGGAATGAGCGGGGGTAGTACTAATCTAGAAACTGCTCCCTAAACGTCTCCCAGGTCACTGTATGGGCGTCCCAGCCTGACAGCTCGAAGGTGTACCACCACTCATACGCCGCACCGTCTAATAAAAAGGTAGCTAGTAACACTCGATCCTCCGGTGGACATCGCATCACTGCGAAAATGCGCTCAAGTCTCGTGATCCACCTATGGGCTTCCTCAAGGTCTGCCCCACCACTAAACATCATAGCCCCAAGCCGCTGGGCTCGCTCAATCGTAGCACTCTCCGCGTCTCTCACTACTTCAGGTCGTGGAGGGGGCTCACGTCTCGGAGGCATGGTCAATCGTAAGCTGAAAGAGGTATAAAGTCAGTAAAAAGACCTAAACACAACTCCGCAACACACACAATCCATAAACCTATGCTCTGATACCAATTGACAGGACCCACCCCGACTATCACCCCGATAATCGAGGTGAACCCTGCTCCCGTCTGACAAACACAACTAAAAGACCAAAAGCAAGTTACAAAAAATCCACAAATTACATTGCCAGACTAGGGAGAAAAGTTATATCGTTTACAGAGCATAGTAACAGTACGGAAACAAAACAAGCCCTACTGTAAGCTAAGCGCGCAATGGATGACTTAATGCCTCAACTTCTGCCTCAACGGTAGCCCCAATGCTCGCACCACGACCTAGAGGGTGTTAAAAACATTAAAAATGTGAGTGGACTAAAAATAAATAAGTTATAAAAGCAGTTCCATAAAGAAAACAGGGTTACACCCTCCGTTTTCCAAACATGCATGCATAACTAAGTAACTTAAAATAACAGTAGTACGAAAGGAAATAACGTGCAGAAATCATCAGAAATCAAAACCAAAGTAAAGCCATAGAAACCAAGTTATTCGGGTCACAGCCCAAAACATTTGCAACACCAGTGAAAAACAACAAGCATACAAGTTACTGGATCTCAAGTACGCCTGAGTCTTTAAACTCAAAACACAATGCGCAATAGCCAGGCCTTCCCGGGATATCAACGAGTCTTTAAACTCAAAACACAATCACAGGCCTTGGGGGGTATCATATCCGAGTCTTTAAACCCAACCACATCAGTCCAGGCCCCCCCCCCCCCCCCCCCCCCCCCGCCGCGTAAATCAATCCGAGTCTTTAAACTCAAAACCAGATCCAGTGGGTTTTCCGAGTCTTTAAACTCAAAACCATTTTTCACATATAAGAAAATCCATCAAAATTCGAAAACCAAAAACAAACCGGAAAGCTTCAAAAACCGAAATCACTTTTGCTTAAAAGGGGTCTTCCTCCCAATTTTCACTTCCAACCTCAAATAAAATCCCCAATCATTCATCCGAAACCATACTCAAAAGCATCACGGAAAAAATTATTCTCGAAGTACGTGCAAATCCGATAAGTAAAACAGCTATATACAGCATAATTAAGTAAAGCAGAATATAGAAACATAATTCATGAAATCATATATCGAAAGCACGGAAGCAGGATCGAAACATAATTAAATAAGTAAAATAGTTATGCATGCTCAGTTAGAAAACAAACAGTCCACTCACAACTTCCTCGCGCGTCAGTCGCGTCCCGTGCGATCCTCGGCCGTCTCCTGTAAATCCCGACCTGTCCAATGTCACCAAAACGGGTCACAAACAGCTCACGTAAGCTTATCCTAATTTCCCTAACTATCCCGACCTTCTAAACGTACGTAAACGGGACCCTAAACCTTCGACCACTTAAAACTAACCAGAGACAACGTCAGTTCATCCCGAAACTTGTCCCAATAGCTTCATTACAACGTTTAGACCGAAAACCTAGTTGGACACTTGCCCGGAAAATGCCCCACGCGCCCCCCAAAGTGGCTGCGCATGGGCCTCACGCGCCTGCACATAGTCACTGTTCATCTTCTTCCTCGAGAATGCTACTGTTCTGGACCGGCGTGGCTGGTTCTCCGCCGTTCGTCACCCATTTTTGTTCCTTCCATGCCCAGAAGCTTCGTCCTAGCCTAAGTAATCTATTCCCCTAAAAAAAACACGACAATACCGCCTCTAGCCTGTCGTCCCAAACTCGAACCCGTAACCAAACAAAGACCCCTGTTTCAGTTCCAGGCCACCCGTGAAATCCTCCGTCACGGCTTCGACTTCTACAGGTTCCTAGGGTCCTACTGAACTCAATAGAACCTACAGAACACGTCGACTCAGCCCCTAACTTCACGACTTTAACTTCGAAATTTATGGCAAAATAGAGCATACGAAGGGAACTAAGCAATTACCTGCGTCGTTCTCTCCACCGTGAGCTCCGCCGTGTCCACTGGGTCCCTAAGGCTCCTCTACGGTCACTGAACACCACCAGCAGCCACGAGCAATAAAAGCACGGTAGCACCACCACCAAACTTCCTCGACACCTCTCTGTTTTCCTGAGAACTCACCCCTCACACCCACAAGTTTTCCTCACACAATCTTCCTCACAACTCACTCCTTAACTCTCACTTAGTCCATCCTCACTCACTCGATCACCAGAACACACAAACACACATGGCAATCGATCAATTTCCCTCTAATCCCAGTCTCTGTTTTCCCCTCTCAAGCACGACTCAAACAAACAGCAACCCCTTTTAATTGAACCGTGCAAAATTCTAGAACCCACTAGACCTCTGCCACATGTCCAACTCCTGTGGTCCCAATTCCAAAATATCCAATTACTCCTGTACACTTGGCCTTATCAGATTGGCCCAATTCCCAAGGCACAAAAGACCAAAATGCCCCTAATGTCCAAATTACGATTCTACCCTTAACCGTTTTAGACTCGTATCTCACTCGTCCAACGTCCGATGAAAACATGCCACCTATCGTTGAACTCAAGATGACGAGATCTACCTAATGGTCCTCAGTCTACGTGTAAAAGCCTTGTCGTGCGAAAACTCAACCTTTCCCCCTATTTAAACCAAATTACTATAATGCCCTCAACCTTCCAAACATCATAACTTCCTCCTCGGATGTCGGAATCGGGTGTGCCACCTGTCTACGGACTCATGACGTCCAAACTACGTCACGGTCATCGACCAATGCCCAATTGACCGCCCGAACTAAAAGTCAACTTTTTGCCCAAACCAGGGTCAAAATCGTCATTCAGTACCAAAGTCCAAAATTGGTCCTTCACTAATCCCGACTCTCGGGACGGGTTGTTACATGTGTGCCAGAGAATCTTGGAATACGACCAACTTGTTTTTATCCTTTTGATGTTACAGTAATTTTGGCTTTGGTTTCAAGGCGATCAGATATCGTCTCGGGGTAGTTTTGACAGTTTGAGTGTTTTGGTGTTATTTTGAATGTGTTTCAAAATTCCAAAAAATTGTGGAATTAAATTAGGATTTAATTTCGATGGTTCGTGACCCTTATAAGTGCTTCTTGGTAGGTTCTAAGATTCCCAGAAATCATGGAAACGCGTAAAAAGCGGGATTCGACTATATGGACGGTGTGTGAGTGGACTTTCTTTTCCTTAAACGATTATGCATGCATGTTCACATGATTTAAATATGTTTTATGTGATTTTGGTGATATCTTGTTGATTGAGATTTTTTATATGATTTTTTATGATTTTTACGAAAGTTCTTTTACGACATATTTTACGAGAATTGAGCTTGAGTTGTGTTTTGGGTATAGGTCCGGGGTTCGAATTGTGGATTTGACTTATGAAATTGCTATGTGGTATAAATATATTTTTCCTGGTATTCGTGGTTCAAACTGTGGATTTGGTTAAGTGTTATATGTGTGTTGAGAAAGTATGTTTCTCAGTATTGATGATGTGAATTGTGGTGATGAATGTGATTTGGACTTGCGTTCGTTATATGTGATGATACTTGTTGGTTGATTAGTCTTAGATGTCGAGCCAAGCTCCGAAACCTGAGACTGGTATTGTGTATGGTTGTGATTATGGTATCTGATATGGTTTCATGTAGATATGGTTCTGGTACTATGATGAGTATTCTCAGATGTTGAGCAAGGCTCTATATCCTGAGACTACTATTGTGATGGAGACTTAGACTTCGAGCTGAGCTCTTTAGCCTTGTGTTTATTTTACTAGCTTAGTGTGGCTTTGAAATCGGTGTATAATGTGTCATGGTGAGGATGGGAGTTGCATCGACTATTTTCCTGGCGTCTTTATTGCTAAGCATGTGAATCTGAGGGTGAATATGTCTCACCTTCTTCAATACAGTGGTTGGTATGACTTGAACTCCCATCTCTTTGTCCATTGGGGCAAGTGCATGAGTTTTGAGAATATGCTTGATCTATTTTACTTCCTCGCATGTACTTGACATGTGATGGAGGTCTAACACGCGCCATCCAAGCTAACCATACACCAAATGTTGTTGTTGAAACTGCACTCTTATCCCACATATGTAGATTTCTTCGTCGAAGTTTCTTAGAAAGGTACCAGGGGACATGGTCCAACACTTGAAATTAACGAGGCATGGTTGAATCTATCATCAAAGGTCATCTTTTAGATTGTCATCATGTTGGACTCCTTGAGCGTGTTGGTGAGTATGTATCATGTTCCTCGATGTGGTAGCTAGAAATTTTTGAGCCTTTGTTGACTTGTCCACCAGAGAAAGTGTGAACAATCTGAAAGGTTGCATAACATCGTTGGCTCTCACATGGTACGCAATGTGTGACACTGCTCTGACACATCTCCCGAGTCGTTCATGAGCTTATGGCATCTTGGGTGGCGTTGGATTCTTATTCCACGAGTGCAACTTTTTTCTTCAGAATCACTTAGAGACGTGTCTCAGAACATTGTCTAGCAATGGATGTACTCCTAGCTTGTAATGACCTGACCCGTAATCACATGATCTTGACCCATAATCACGGGATTACCAGGAGATTATCGAGAATAATCGGGATTAGTCGAAATAACATGATGATTTTGCCCCTAAAAAGAGAAAAAAAGATTAACTTTTGACCCATGAGACTTTTTGCATGTTGACCGAGACTCGTTGAGTATATATGGGATTGCGACAATGTAGACAAGCGGCACCTCAAATTTGGACATCATACGGTGAAATTACGTGTCTAGAACGATTTAATCGGATTATTTAATACACATTTTGCGAGAAGGGTGGATTTTTGTTTGTTTGTTGTGGTGCCTACAAATATTTAGTGGGGAACATAGGATGAGTGACACGTGTCACTCATCCTATGACTGACAGGACCCATCCCAATCCCCCCGGGATTAGTGCGGGATGACCCTGCTCCCGTCTGACACGAAGTGTCAGACAAGGGATATTTCCGACCTTTGCCCTCCCGGGCTATCAGAGTACGCCAGGATCCGGAGGAGGCATGTGATATCTCGATCTCTGCTACAGTCCACATCCGCTGTCAACCTGAAGGGTATTAAAAACAGAAAGACTGTGAGTGGACAAAAATAAAGATTTATAAAAACATTTCCATAAGAAGACCTTTATACCCTCCACTAAAAAGCATGCATGCATAGTAAAACCATTTATCCAATTATATATGTTAAAACATCCATAAATAGGGTCTCAGCCCCAAATTCTGTAAATACAAGTCACACGGGCTCCTGCCCAAAACCAATTTACAGAAAACCAGAACATAGTAAACGTGTGTGGGATCTCAGCCCAAATCCATTTATCATCATAAAACACAGTTTTCCCAAACCAGTTGAAACCATGTTTATCCAATATATTCATATCCAGAACCTGTCACGGTAAAATAAAGCTACACGTGTGCTAACCGGGGTCTCAAACCCAAGTCTCTCCAGGGTCCACCCAGGTCAATGTCCGTAGATCAATGACCCTCCCTGAAGGTAACGAACCATGCCCATCTTGAGAGTAAGGAACCCAACTGTGGGGCGACTCCACTCAGTCAGTGCTCCGTGACTACTCCGGGGTCCACCCAGGCCAACGACCCTCCCCGGAGGAGACAATCATATATATAGGATGGAATATGAAAAACCTTTTGAAACCATTCTTGAAACCTTTCAAGGATTCATGCCCGGCCCCCATAAGCCGTCATGAACCATAAAATCCTTTCATGGGTTCATGCCGGTTCCCATAAACCGTCATGACCCGTAAAAACCATTTGTAACACATAGCTGGGCACTAGGCCCGAATTCACATAGAAACTGGACCCCCGGTCCGAATCGTAAACCAATTGGGCCTCTGGCCCGATCCGTAAATCAAATGGACCTCAAGTCCGAGAATTACCTTTTCAAATCCAAAATCATTTCATGAAATCATATCCAAAACCGTAAGTACGGAAAATCAGTATAAAATCGGAAAACCTCGATTTACGTGCAAGCACGTAAATCGCCTCGAAATACGTGAAACCATATAATTCACAAGCATCCAAATCAACATCATAAAATCATATTCATAATCCATTTGGAAATCCAAAACCATTTTTATTTAGACCAATAAAGACATACAGGCCCGTATAGGAACCGTATAGGGCCGAAACCTCGAAATACGTGCATATACGTAACCACACATCCAAATGCACTCATGGCAACACAAACAAGTATTTAAAACATATAATAAACATTTATGCATGCACCAATTTAGAAAACAAGGTCCACTCACAGACCGTCCGAAGCCGCGTCTCGATACGCGTGCCATACGGCTCCCCGAGCCGATCACCATCACCGGGACTTCCAAACCTGTCCAAATTAATTTAGAGGGTTACTAACTACTTATATAACCCCTCACTAAAGCTCCGTAATTTTCCCGTATTTTTAACTATTTTTAATCCCGAACCTAAACCTTCCGATGCCCCGAAACATATCGAGACGGTGTCCGATCGACTCGAAACCAGTCCCAAAATGTTCGTTACATCGAATAGATGATTTCCCGTGTTGAACACTTCCCCAAAAACCCTAGCACGCGCTGCCACGCGCCGCCCAAAGGCCCCTGCGCGTGGGCCTCACGCGCCGCTACAGTGCCGTCGTCCTCCTTCGATCGAACCGGTCCGACCGGGCCGGTCCGGTTTTCTCTGCAATTCCGGTCCGCCTGGACCGGCGTGACCGGTCCAAGTCTCCGACGCCCTCATTTCTCATCCGTTTCCCTCCATTTCAATCCCTAAATTCATCTTTTAATCTTTCCTATCATTCCCAATTAACCAAACTAACTAAAACACCCAAAATCCTAGCGGTTCAAAATGGACCTCACGGTCCCTGTTTTTCCGATCATCCCACACGGCTGCTCAGCCGTCCCTAACCACCAAAACCTCACTAATCACCCCCTAGCAACTCAATGGACTCATTAAAATCATTAGAAATGAATCATAACATCAAAAATGTAAAAACGGATCAAAAGGGCCTCACCGTGAACCTCACGGGTTCTTGTCCCTCTCGCCGCCGTGGATGGCGGTTTTGGCCGCCCAGCCACCTCCTCAGTCCCCTCTTCCATCCCTGGTTGCTTGAATGAAGAATGGATGGGTTTTGGGTCGCACAGATGGAAGGAATGGGGTCGGGAAAATGGTTGGAGGAAAATGGAAAAATGGATGCACGGTTGAGTGTTTTGGTGCATGAGTGGGTGAGGTTGGCCAGTGGATGGGTGACAAGTGTCACTCATCCATTGGTTGCTGAAAAGTAACTGGACCCACTAAAGACAAACTGCACTTTTTGTCTCGTAAAACGTGCCGTCGTGAATAGTAACTGGGAACTTCCGTGAACCGTAACTTCGCCGTCGAACGTCCGAATTCGACGTGCCGCCTGTCTACGGATTCGTATTGTCCTTATCTACATAACGGTCTTCGGCCCTCGGCCATCGGACCTCCCGATCAAAAAGTCAACTTTTGACCTCCTATTCACCCAAATTACCAAAATGCCCCTAAACTTCCGAACGTCATAACTTCCTCCTCGAATGTCGGAATTGAACGTGCCACCTGTCTATGAACTCGTGACGTCACGAACTACGTCACGGTCATCGGTCAAAGTCCATTTGACTGGCCGATTGAAAAGTCAACATTTTGCCACCACTAGGGCAAAACGGTCATTTCGCATCGTTCGTCCGATTTCGCTCTACTAATCACGGATTAGCCTCACTAATCGTGATTAGTCACTAATCTAATCATGGAATTTGGGACGGGTCGTTACAACCTTCCCTCCTTAATTAATTTCGTCCTCGAAATTCCAACCGACTCTAATCTAACCGTGCTTCCCTCCTTAATTTAGTTTCATTCTCGGAACTCCAATTATCCTGATTCCATATCCAGCTCGTGGAAAGTAGAATCAACCTCGCAACACGTGTACACTCGTACACCAACTAACCAGAGTAATACGTACTCGTCCGCACCCAGACGTACCCCTAACACTCACGTCGTATCGACTACACTTGACCACTTCGAATGACAGTAGCCATATGCTCCGAATCGACACCACTTGTCAACTCGATGATTCCTTTCTCGAACGCTAATCTATCCTAGCGTCTGCTCCCACCGGGAGTCACCAGACCTCACTGATCGATCCACGCTGACACCTTCGACAAACTGTCACCACTTGACAGTCGTCAATCGCAAACTGATATGACACACACTCGTGGTTACACTAACCACAAGCATTTCACTCGACCTGTGTGTAACTAGACCCATTAGAAATACCATGACCCGATGCACAGTATCCAATGCCTAGTTCACGACCTCGACTAATCCAGTGGTATCGGATCCAATCCGACTACCAACACGCTCACCAACGTACTACCGGTATAACCTATATACCGTCACTAGGCACCACCAGTATGCCCAGTATTGTACCTCGAACCACATACATGGTACGTACAACTACACATCAATCAGCCTACACCCATCTAGGTTGTAGCCAATCACGTTTCTACTATGGAGTCCATTTGTCCAATCCAGTACTAGACAAATTGAAACTCCGACCCATTATCTATTCCCCAAATCCGAATCCGAAATTTCGTGAGAAATCCCGAATCCAAACCCAGAAATCATATCCATAAACATGTCCAAATTCGAATCCGAAATCATCATTCCGTAAACCGGCATTTGGAATAACCATTTCGAACCCAAATCCGTAAAAAGAAAATCCACAGTCAGGCTCCAAAATCAAATCCTGAATCGTCACCCAGAATCCGATTCCAAAACCCAAATACAGAAATCCTCTTTCAAGTTCCAAAATCAAATCCTGAATCGTCATTCAGACATCTGATTCCAAAACTCGAAATATCCTTCTCGTCTACCGAGACGTATCAAAACCGAACCTATCGGTTACCTGTTCGACCGATTACCACAACACAATCGATTGACTTCATAGGGAAGCCAATCACAACATCACACACAACACCAAGTCTGACAAAACCCGACTTCGTCAGACACCTACTCCTCGGACAACTACTCAGGCGAGTAGTAAGCCATATGGGATTTACCTCGAAAAGAAGTTCAGTCCCATCATGCTCCACTCAACCAAGTAAGAGTGATAAACTCTCCACCTATCTGGATCATCCAAATCACGATCTAGATCCAACACTACGTCAACCGACCATAGACGTCACGATCCCCGATCGTCACGACGTCCAAAGTCCTCAACCATTTCCCACATCTTAAATAGATTAGTCAACGACGAGACACGCCGAGACTGTGGGTTCTCACTGATTTTCTCGTATCGATCCTTGTCATTCCACCGAGGAAAATCAAAGATGATACAAGACTATGACATCAAAATTCATCCTATGTGAATACAACCAAGCTCGCTGCATTCACCACGTTACGTAAACCAACCTCGTCTGCCACCAAGCAGGAAATGAGAAATCTCAGTCACCTAACTTCGATATACTCATTTCACCTGATGATCCAAGACAAATCACAGGTCCACCAACCAATACATGATCAGTGTACTAGTGGCAACCAACAACATCAATAACATCTACATCATCAATATCATCTACCACCATCAATTATGATAGAACCTGAGAAGTCACCCAAACGACTTCGACATACCCAATACCAATGCGGAAAACCCGCATTCCTCTCGTCACCTCAATCGCAACCTCTCGCGATTTCGAAGTTCCAACCAGGTTGGAAACAACATACCCGGACATCAACCACGTGTCCCCGTTAGACTGGTTATGGACACATGCCCATTTACGACCGTATATGTACATCCAAAAGGATGTCAATTCATCCTAATCTGATGTACCACTCTACTGAAAGGTCACAACAGCCCCCTGCTGTGATCTGCAGTCAAATCTCTGCAAACCACCATCTCTAACCAATCCTGACTAATTCTGACCAATTGGTCGCTAAACCCCGCGACAGAACGAGTCTGACCAACCGGTCACTAATCCGTCATGATAATACTCGATCCTCACTCCTCAACTACCGCTGGATCCTATCCAGTCCGTCACTACCCGTGATTCACTCCCGAACCACAGATACCAATCATAAGCCCATCACGTCGGAGTCACATTCTGACTCGTAACTCACCGTCATCACAATCACCGGCACCAGCACCAGCACTAGTACCAGTACACCACCTGTCAGCATCAGCACAAAGTGTGTCAATCAGACAACTCTGGATCTCCGCTCATACCGAACGATGACCCGTACCTTTGCTCAAATAGGAGAAATTCTGCCTCCTTCGTACCCAACACCTCTGGGTATAGTTACCCTGACAACTCATACGAGAAGAGGAAACGTCCCCCGTACGTCCCCGTCTCATTCTGCGATCGTACTCAACCGTAACCAAGTCGAATCCAGAATCACTACTCACACATATGCGTTATTCACGCACCTCGTACCATCGTCACGACAACCTGAGTCTACTCAACCAGATAAAATTCGACTACGGCTATCGATAGTAGCGTCTGCCACAACCTCGTGCAGACTTAACGACCAGACCTCGCTATCGAGATTCGCATCCAACGGAATCAACAGCCCGTACCAACTACCCTGTATCCCACTCAGGGATTCCATCGACAAGTACCAACCCTGGTAACCTGTCCAACCAAACTCTAACCAGTCGCAACTCGACTATCCCAATGTCGTCTACCAGGTCACCCGCGACCTTAGTGGCACCAACCCACAACTGAAGTAGCACGACAACCAACTCGGTCTAACCGATACGTACAACCCTGACTGCGAAGTGCAGTCCCAACACAAGCTGACATGACTAGACCGACTACCGAATCCAAATCCGAATAGTCGTCCAAGTCAAACCACTCGTCAACTCCCATTTCTGAATCATACCCACCAAGATAGGGTTCCACAATCACACCTAGAGTTCCCCAGAACCCAACTGCATAAGGCAGTAAAATCCACGATCTGACCGACCCCGCGGTCTGGACATCATAAAGACGTCAATCCAATCCTACCGTCAATCCAACTCGGATTCCTCATTCCGGTTGCTAACTGCCACCTGCAGTAAATCCATTTAACTCAACATAATCTGACCATCTAATGGTCACACTCCTAACCAGTCGTCAGAATCGATCCTACGACATCGTGAAGACGATCCCAACTAACCGTCTCACGATCCAAAACTCTAACGTAATACTACGTTAAGCCTTCCGTAGGGTTCCACACTGCCAACCCTGACAGAACCATGGCAACCCCAGCCTCAAATGCCGAACCCAGGCATGCCAATCCTACTAACTATCGTACCGGCACCCCAACAATCAGGTTGACTACGAACTGCAGCCCCTTGAGATATCACATCCTCGACCTGCATACATGCTCCAAGAGCTACACGGTTGCTCGAATAGAGACAACCCCGCTCTGATACCACGTTGACAGGACCCATCCCAATCCCCCCGGGATTAGTGCGGGATGACCCTGCTCCCGTCTGACACGAAGTGTCAGACAAGGGATATTTCCGACCTTTGCCCTCCCGGGCTATCAGAGTACGCCAGGATCCGGAGGAGGCATGTGATATCTCGATCTCTGCTACAGTCCACATCCGCTGTCAACCTGAAGGGTATTAAAAACAGAAAGACTGTGAGTGGACAAAAATAAAGATTTATAAAAACATTTCCATAAGAAGACCTTTATACCCTCCACTAAAAAGCATGCATGCATAGTAAAACCATTTATCCAATTATATATGTTAAAACATCCATAAATAGGGTCTCAGCCCCAAATTCTGTAAATACAAGTCACACGGGCTCCTGCCCAAAACCAATTTACAGAAAACCAGAACATAGTAAACGTGTGTGGGATCTCAGCCCAAATCCATTTATCATCATAAAACACAGTTTTCCCAAACCAGTTGAAACCATGTTTATCCAATATATTCATATCCAGAACCTGTCACGGTAAAATAAAGCTACACGTGTGCTAACCGGGGTCTCAAACCCAAGTCTCTCCAGGGTCCACCCAGGTCAATGTCCGTAGATCAATGACCCTCCCTGAAGGTAACGAACCATGCCCATCCTGAGAGTAAGGAACCCAACTGGGGGGCGACTCCACTCAGTCAGTGCTCCGTGACTACTCCGGGGTCCACCCAGGCCAACGACCCTCCCCGGAGGAGACAATCATATATATAGGATGGAATATGAAAAACCTTTTGAAACCATTCTTGAAACCTTTCAAGGATTCATGCCCGGCCCCCATAAGCCGTCATGAACCATAAAATCCTTTCATGGGTTCATGCCGGTTCCCATAAACCGTCATGACCCGTAAATCCATTTCAGGGGTTCATGCCGGTTCCCATAAACCGTCATGACCCGTAAAAACCATTTGTAACACATAGCTGGGCACTAGGCCCGAATTCACATAGAAACTGGACCCCCGGTCCGAATCGTAAACCAATTGGGCCTCTGGCCCGATCCGTAAATCAAATGGACCTCAAGTCCGAGAATTACCTTTTCAAATCCAAAATCATTTCATGAAATCATATCCAAAACCGTAAGTACGGAAAATCAGTATAAAATCGGAAAACCTCGATTTACGTGCAAGCACGTAAATCGCCTCGAAATACGTGAAACCATATAATTCACAAGCATCCAAATCAACATCATAAAATCATATTCATAATCCATTTGGAAATCCAAAACCATTTTTATTTAGACCAATAAAGACATACAGGCCCGTATAGGAACCGTATAGGGCCGAAACCTCGAAATACGTGCATATACGTAACCACACATCCAAATGCACTCATGGCAACACAAACAAGTATTTAAAACATATAATAAACATTTATGCATGCACCAATTTAGAAAACAAGGTCCACTCACAGACCGTCCGAAGCCGCGTCTCGATACGCGTGCCATACGGCTCCCCGAGCCGATCACCATCACCGGGACTTCCAAACCTGTCCAAATTAATTTAGAGGGTTACTAACTACTTATATAACCCCTCACTAAAGCCCCGTAATTTTCCCGTATTTTTAACTATTTTTAATCCCGAACCTAAACCTTCCGATGCCCCGAAACATATCGAGACGGTGTCCGATCGACTCGAAACCAGTCCCAAAATGTTCGTTACATCGAATAGATGATTTCCCGTGTTGAACACTTCCCCAAAAACCCTAGCACGCGCTGCCACGCGCCGCCCAAAGGCCCCTGCGCGTGGGCCTCACGCGCCGCTACAGTGTCGTCGTCCTCCTTCGATCGAACCGGTCCGACCGGGCCGGTCCGGTTTTCTCTGCAATTCCGGTCCGCCTGGACCGGCGTGACCGGTCCAAGTCTCCGATGCCCTCATTTCTCATCCGTTTCCCTCCATTTCAATCCCTAAATTCATCTTTTAATCTTTCCTATCATTCCCAATTAACCAAACTAACTAAAACACCCAAAATCCTAGCGGTTCAAAATGGACCTCACGGTCCCTGTTTTTCCGATCATCCCACACGGCTGCTCAGCCGTCCCTAACCACCAAAACCTCACTAATCACCCCCTAGCAACTCAATGGACTCATTAAAATCATTAGAAATGAATCATAACATCAAAAATGTAAAAACGGATCAAAAGGGCCTCACCGTGAACCTCACGGGTTCTTGTCCCTCTCGCCGCCGTGGATGGCGGTTTTGGCCGCCCAGCCACCTCCTCAGTCCCCTCTTCCATCCCTGGTTGCTTGAATGAAGAATGGATGGGTTTTGGGTTGCACAGATGGAAGGAATGGGGTCGGGAAAATGGTTGGAGGAAAATGGAAAAATGGATGCACGGTTGAGTGTTTTGGTGCATGAGTGGGTGAGGTTGGCCAGTGGATGGGTGACAAGTGTCACTCATCCATTGGTTGCTGAAAAGTAACTGGACCCACTAAAGACAAACTGCACTTTTTGTCTCGTAAAACGTGCCGTTGTGAATAGTAACCGGGAACTTCCGTGAACCGTAACTTCGCCGTCGAACGTCCGAATTCGACGTGCCGCCTGTCTACGGATTCGTATCGTCCTTATCTACATAACGGTCTTCGGCCCTCGGCCATCGGACCTCCCGATCAAAAAGTCAACTTTTGACCTCCTATTCACCCAAATTACCAAAATGCCCCTAAACTTCCGAACGTCATAACTTCCTCCTCGAATGTCGGAATTGAACGTGCCACCTGTCTATGAACTCGTGACGTCACGAACTACGTCACGGTCATCGGTCAAAGTCCATTTGACTGGCCGATTGAAAAGTCAACATTTTGCCACCACCAGGGCAAAACGGTCATTTCGCATCGTTCGTCCGATTTCGCTCTACTAATCACGGATTAGCCTCACTAATCGTGATTAGTCACTAATCTAATCATGGAATTTGGGACGGGTCGTTACAATGACCCTTACACTTACTACATATTTCATCTCCTTCTTCGTAAAACACACACACCCAAACTACCCTACACCATTTTCCTTATACTCCCTTCATCAGATGTGGCCTTGTGTGAAGGAGAAAGTGAGGCTGAGAGTGAGAGGAAGGCGATGGGAGCAATAAAAGCCATGAAGGCTGCCTAAGAAACCCGAAGACAGGTAAACCCGTGAACTGGAAAAGGTTGGATTTTTTTTCTCACTTATCACATTTGGAACGTGGAACTAAAGCCTATGTGGTGTTCTGGGAGCTTATATGAGTTTTTAGTGTTGAAAAAGGGAAGGAATGGATGACTAGACTGACTCTAGGAGAGGTTCGAAGGTTGGCCGAAGGAGTTCGAGCTTGGCCAGGGCAAACGAGGTATGTTTTCTCAATTTTAAACTCATATTCCGATTTCTAGGTGAGAGACAATTATGACGGTGGGAAATGGCTAAGTTTGGTTGAGATTTGAGGGAGAACAAGTCGAATCACGATTCGGGTCGAGTGACCCGGTTGTAGAGCCGCGAACTGACCCGAGAGAGGTAGGAGACAATCATGTGGCAGTCCACGTTATCAATGTCAGTCCACATGGCCAAGTGTGGTTGGTGGCACGTGGTCAGCTGTTAGGGCTTGTCAGTGCTGACGTGGTAGATGTTGACATAAACAATGACATCAGCAGGGACACGTGGCACGTGCTAGGTGATGACATGTGGTACCTGTCGGGTGGTGCCACGTGGCAGGTTGTCATGATTTTTCAGATGTCAGGGTTGGCGTTAGTAGGTGACATCAGCATGTGACGTCAGTAGTAGCGTTAGCATTAACTAGCGTTAACGTGCGTAAACCAAACGTTAACTGGCATACGTGGGCATATGGGCACAAATTTCAAGGTCAAATCAATCTTTTTTGGAAGGTTTTGACATACTGAATCAAATGGTGGTGGTTTCAGGTTGATCAGAGATCGTTTGGTTGGTATTTTGGAGGTATTGCTCATCAGGAAGTGTGTTCTGGACGCGTTTTCCGTTGCAGGGTTTGTGAGGGTTTATTGTATGGACTTATATTGATTTTTAGTACACACATTATGACATGTTTATATGATTTTGATGATTGATGGACTTGGGTTTTTTTATATGAATTTACGAATATTTTAATTGTTTGTTTTACGAGGATTTGATTGAGTTGTGGTTTCGGGCTTAGGCCCAGGATATTGGACTATGATTTGGATTGTGATATTGATGTGAATATATGATTTCCTCGTTATTAATGGTGTGAGATGTTATGATAATTGTGATGGCGTGAGATGTGACATGGTTGATGACCCTCCTCGAGATGCCAATTGTGATTGATAGTCTCAAACGTCGAGCTGGGCTCCGTCTTTCCGAGACTTGTCTCAAACGTCGAGCTGGGCTCCGTCTTTCCGAGACTTGTCTCAAACGTCGAGCATGGAGCTTCGTTACTTCCTGAGACGAGGATCGTGACTCAAACATCGAGTCTGAGACTCCATTAGTTCTGAGCTAGTCCACACTCAGACGTCGAGTCTAGGACTCCATTAGTTCACGAGTGATATTTGCCTACTGGTAGTTGATATGCAAAAACTAAACATTAAATTAACACTAATTGAAAACGCATGTAATTTAAAAACCTTTTTTTTTTTTTGTAGATTGTAGCATTGATAAGTAGGGATTGTTCTGGACTGAGGGTTGAGAGTACCTAAGCATGATTGTCGTTTGATTGGTTAATTGGGGGAAAAGAGATTGATTTAAAATTCCTAAGTAATTAAACTAATCTAAACTAACCTAATCTAATATTTACATGGTCAACTCATCTTTAACCTAACTAATTCATAAATCATACCAATTTCCATAATAAACGAAATTCCAAAACCTTAGTTTAATGAAATACATGTATATTATCTTAAGTACGTGCTCGGGAATACGCCTTATACACTTTCAATGATCTAGACTTGGGAATACGCCCTATATCTAATCAAGCATTAAGCATAAACATAGCATGGAAGATTATTGAAATCAATACAAAATATAGAACCATAATAAAAGTAATGATCAATCGAATAAACACGATATTCAAGTACAAAGAGAAAACTACGAGGTTAAGAGGTTGAGTTACACTTTGAATCCTCGGGAATACGCCCTATAGATGCTAGGTGGTTCGACACTCTTGATGAGACACTCAGGAATACGCCTTATATGTCAATGGAGGATGGTGCAGTTTACTTTTGTAAGCGAAATATTGGTTTTAAAGGAAAGAGAAATTTGGTTAAGCAGAGCTTTGGTGTAAATAATGAGCTACCTCTTACAAATAACCTAAGCCTCTCTATTTATAGGAGAAAATTAATCCTCAAATAAATAGGAGTTCACAATTTAATTCTAAAAGAAAAAGCTTTAAACTAATTAAATTAAAATCCTAAAGGTAAAAGATATTCTATGTAAGACCCGTGTCCTGTAGGGAACGGTGAACAATCCCATATTTCCGCGAGGGGGAATGGTCTGGGAGAGGATGGTGGTGTGCCTTAAAGGTGTAGGCACACACTTATCTAGCACTAGGCCTTTTGGGAGCTCAAGTGGCTTTGGGGGGGATTGGAACCCCAAAGTTAAGCGAGTTGAGGCTGGTGCAATTCCATGATGGGTGACCCCCTGGGAAGTTGCACCATGAGCTCCCGAAAACAAAACCGTGAGGGCGAGGCCCAAAGCGAACAATATGGTGCTAGATGAGTCGGGTCCTAACCGAGTAGGGTTGGGTCCTGACAATTTGGTATTAGAGCCAGACCCCGACCGGGAAATGTGCCAGCGAGGACGCTGGGCCCTAAGCGGGGTGGATTGTAAGATCCGTGTCCTGGAGGGAACGGTGAACAATCCCACACTCCTACGAGGGGAAATGGTCTGGTAGAGGATGGTGGTGTGCCTTAAAGATGTTGGCACACACCTATCTAGTACTAGGCCTTTTGGGAGCTCAAGTGGCTTTGGGGGGATTGGAACCCCAAAGTTAAGCCAGTTAAGGCTGGTGCAATTCCTTGATGGGTGACCCCTTGGGAAGTTGCACCATGAGCTGCCGAAAACAAAACCATGAGGGCGAGGTCCAAAGCGGACAATATGGTGCTAGATGAGTCAGGTCCTGACCGAGTAGGGTCGGGTCCTGACATTCTAAATCCTAATGAAAGAATAAATACAAAACTTAATTAAAAAGGTAATAAAAGCTCATAATTTAAAAAGGAAAAACAAATCCTAATTAAAAAGGACACCTTTCCTAAAAAAATGAAGGAAAATAGTGTTGAAAATTGAACATGAATTGTCATGGTGGGAAGCTGCTGGAACTTGGAAGAATTATCGATAGGCGCCGACCGAAAAAGGCGTTGTAAATTCGGTAAAAGCACGCTGAGGAGGGGGGGCAGAGTGATTCGGTGCATGTGCGTCGACCCAAGTTTCACGCTGTCGGGACATGTGCACAGAATATGTTCAGTAGGGATCGGTCGGTATCTGCTGAACTGGTTTCTGGCTGTTTACATGAGTTCGGTAGTCTCCTACCGAAGTCTTGAGTATGTTTTGGTGGCCTCCTTTGTTTCAATCATAACTTTTCAATATAACTCCGATTGAAGTAATTCTTTCGCCTAAATTCTCGTAATTCCGAGCTCTATCCAATTATGTACATTTTCCACAAAATATATTATTTTCTCCTATTATTTGGTATTTAAACATTAAAAGATAAGCATAAAAGGGTATAAAATGATGCTTAATTGAAGGCTTATCAGTAATGCACATTGACATGATGATTCGATTTGCAAGCATCGAGGTTGGTCAAGTGAGTGCTATGTGACTGATATGGCTACATGTTGGTATGTTTACATTGTGTTGGTACATGACATGAGTTTTAAATGGACGCGTTTTTAGTAAATATTAAATATTCTGAAATATACTTGTTTCTGATTGATTTCCAGAAATTGGAATACTTTTTTGTTGCATGCATAGTTTTTCCAATACGGACGGCAAACAATATGTTTGTTTGTATAATATGTGTTTAAAACCTTTGTTTTTGTCCACTCACACTTTTTATTGGTTCTAGCACCCTCTAGGTTGATCGTGGACACGAGCTGTATGAAAGTTGAGGCATCACGTAGATTGGCGTACTCATGATAACCTGTTTAGAATGTTGGTAAGTATATATATATTTAAATCTCGAGGGTACCTGAGTGATTTTTCATGATGTGTCACGCGTGAGCAAGTCCTCCCACATTAATCGAGGGGGATTACGGGGATGGTCCTGTGAATTTGGTATCAGAGCACTAGGTTGCTTTCTATGGGATTGCACACTGGGTGTGTATGCCAGTTTCGTTTCAGATGTGATGCCTCCACGACGACAGCCCTGTCATCCGCCTGGTAACAAGGAGAAGGATAGGAAAGTTAAATGAGAAAGGACCTTTGATTTGTTATGTTAGGCATTGGATGCCGTGTTTTAACGGGGTTGGACCCCGAGAAGGGCCGATTTTTGTGTGGGCCTCGCGGCTTGGAGATATGGACTTATTGGTTGATTGGATCCCAAGATAGTGATTTTTTGGAGTTATGGCTGATGGCTGGTCAGGATGAATGTGCTACTAGGAGCAACATGTGTTGTTGATGACCTTGGTTTGAGAACGGTTAAACGAAATTACCAGGGAAGTGGTATAGGTGAATCGGATCTCGTGGTGACTAATCAGTGGATCTCACACTTGAACGGATTATAAGTGCGATGGGTTGCCCTCATGAGCATATGGTACTGATAGCAGTGTGCTTCACGGATGGGCTTACAGAGGGTTGGTGGCAGATATTGATATTTACGAATTTGGATGTGACTACCAAGACTTGGTCGACGTTCAAGGAACGTTTCAAACATCGTATTCGCCCACAGTTTTATCGAGAAGCTTGAGAGGAAGAGTTTCTGAATTCAATGCAGAGGTATTTGACTGTTGCTCGATATGAGCAGAGATTTCTGGATTTGGCTCGGTTTGCACTGGGTGCAAGGATGATTAAGGCAATGAAGCTTAGACGGTTTGCGTCGAATCTTGGGAGTAAGACTCGAGCGATGGTGCTATCTGGAGGATTCACCACATTTCATGACAGGACCCACCCCGATTATCGCCTCGATAATCGAGAAGCATCCTGCTCCCGTCTGACAATCGAACCCAAAAGACCGGAAAACTAATTAATATTACAACACACCCATTTTCAGACCAGGGAGATTAAACAAATACATCTGACTGGACGTCAAGTCCACAGTTTCATAGAGCGATATTACAAAACAAGTTAAAGAAACAAGTCCTACTCTGTGAATTAACTACTCCGCAACGGAAAACTTTATGCCTCCGCCTCTGCGTCGGCGCTTGCCCCCGCACTTGTACCACAACCTGGAGGGAAATTAAAACAACAAAGTGTGAGTGGACCGAAACATAAGTTCTACAGGAAAAATCAGTTTTTCCGAAATCGGGTTCGCCCTCCAGTTTTGTAACACGCATGCATAACCAAATATTCAAAATTTGCATATTAACCTTTGAAAACTCTTTTTCCGAAACACATGAAAAACGTTACAAAGGATCGCCATAATTCATGTAAAAACCATTTAATAATGCCAGGTTTCAGAAACCGTCATTTTGAAACATTAATTGCACAAATCAAGTAAACCGTGAATCAATAACCACAATTAGGCCGTTGGATCCATCCGAGTCTTTAAACTCAACATTAGGCCTTCCCGGGATATCAACGAGTCTTTAAACTCAAAACATGATCAATAGGCCTCGGGGGTATCATAATAATCGAGTCTTTAAACTCACGAGTCTTTAAACTCAATTCGGGTCTTTAAACCCAATTTTCGGGCCCGCCCCCGTCATTAAATAACCGGGTCTTTAAACCCAAAACCAGATCCAACCATTAACCGGGTCTTTAAACCCAAAACCGTTTTTTGAAACACAATAAACCAGGATTCATCACAAACCGTTTTCCAACATTATTCCGAAAACATTTCTCATCATAACAGGACTTATGTCCGAATTCACATGCAAATTCCAACACATGCAATTTCCAACAATTACGTCACAATGTGATCAAACATCATAAATCCGAAACATGCATATTCATATCCAGGTACTTCATCAAAATCATCACGCATGCAATAGCAAAAACCGTAATCTCGAAATGCGTGAAATACGATAAATATCTCGAAAAACGAGAAAAAACGTAAAACCGATGTACTATAATCACCATTATAAAACCATATGTAAAACCATGAGATAAATAAGCAAATAGTCATGCATGCCCAATTTAGAAGTCAAAAAGTCCACTCACGGTTTTAGGACGCGTCAATCGCGTCCCGCGCGCTCCTCCGTAGCTTCGGAAGTGTCCGGGCCTGTAAAAATGTACAAGAAGGGTTACAAACATCCTCAAATAGCTCGTAGGATTTTTCCTAATTTTCCCGGATTTTTCGGCGAAATAAACCTTAAGGTCCTAAACTTCCAAGCTCCCGAAATTATCCCGAAAGACTCCCGAACAATTCGAACTCTAAAGGTAAAATGTTAATTACACTGAAAGGGACAATTTCCATGTTGACCGTGATCGGAGATGACATCGCACGCGCCGTCACGCGCCGCCCAAAGTGGCTGCGCGTGAAGGCCACGCGCCAAGCTACAGTGTCATCGTTCTTACCCGGATAGACTGATAAACGGGTCTGTTACCCGCGACTCAACCCGACCAGTTCAAGCTCAATTCTCAATCAATTCCTCTCGTTTTTGATCCAATTATCTTCTCTAACTCATTAATTTCAGGTCTGTGCTAATGATTAGCCTCGACTGACACCAAATCGACCCAACTCAAGCTTGAACAGTCGAACAAGTCGACTTCTGGAACTCACCCTACACGGTTCCATTTCCAAATTAATTCCACCAGAAGCATAAAGGGACCTATACGAACACAATAGCACAAACAATTGAACTCGTCGTTACCTGGAAGTCGTCGTCCTCAAGCTCGAAAATTCTCAGAACCAGGGAGCTCCGTTCTTGGCCAATTCGTGAGTGTCGTCCTTCGAATTCGACGTGGTTGGTTCCCTCTTGCTCCCAGAAGACTAGAATGGCCCTTGGTTTCGATCAACAAGCCTCAGAAATCGAATTCAAATTTTTCCCTCCAACTGGTTCATTTCTGAACATGTACCTGAGTTCCTGAGCAATCCTTGCTCAATTTGCTTGATTTCGTGCACGGTTATGCTGCTGCTGCTCCCAGAAAACTCTCAGTGTGTCTAGTGTGATCCCTAAGCCAGTAGAAACTGAATTCTGAGATTTCCCCCCAAAAACCCGAAACTGATTTCTCACTGTTTCTCTCAAACTATCTCAGTCACTCCTCGGCAGCATGATCCCAAATGAGTTCCCAAACTCAAAGGCGACCAGGTAATCGATCAAAGCGGCCAGCAACCCGTGGGAAATCGTCTGAGATTTTTCTGGAAATGTTTCCCACGCACGCAGAAACCATGGCCAATTCAATCTCCCCCGTGCACTGAGCACTGCCCAAATGGTGCACCAAAGCCACTCAGTCCAGCACCACTACCTCAAACGACATAAACAAAGCCCTGAGCCTTCCACTAAACCTTAAACAATTGAACGCACAAGACCCACGGCCGCTGCTCTGTTTTCCACGGTGGTGAACAGTACCCCGTGCGGAAATTACCAAAATGCCCCCAGGGCAAAAATTACCAAAATGCCCTCCAACTTCTGTGACCCGTAACTCGGTCATCCGACGTCCGTTTCAAGCGTGCCGCCTGTCGTTGTACTCGGGGCGTCGAGACGAACATAACGGTCTTCGAGTTAAATGCATATCAATTGTCAAACAAAAAGTCAACTTTTTCCCCTTAATAACGCCCAATTACGGTAATGCCCCTGAACTTCCGAACATCATAACTTCCACCCTGTTCGTCCGAATCGAACGTGCCACCTGTCTATGAACTCGTGACGTCCGGAACTACGTCACGGTCATCGCTCAACGTCCGTTCGACCCCCCAATCAAAACGTCAACAAATTGACCACACAAATCACAGGGGTAAAAACGTCATTTTATTCAATATTTTACGATATTACATTTTCAGAACGTCCGGGGCGTTACATTTCAGACTCTATCGAATGTGGCATCTCAGAAGTAGATGATTTTGATGAAACCTCAATAGCGATCAGATGATTCCAGCTGACGCCGAGGACGTTTAGAGGATACAATTGCCAGGGAGCTTTACATAGAGACGCTTCTAGCTCTGAGTCTTCGAATGGCAATCGTGAGATTGCAGTGGTCGATGAACGGGATAGAGAGGATCCTGAGAGGGCTGATTGAGGTTACAGTTACCTTTCTAGTCCGGTGGGACTTCCGAACACACACACACACACACACACACACACACACACACACACACACACACACACACACACACACACACACACTACACCTGGAGTAGAGACATGTGTTTTAACTTGCCTTGGCTTGGATGTACAAGTATTGATGAAATACAGACCCATACACTTTTATTTATTTCTAGTTGATTTACACTCTTTTTTACTCGAAGTTGATCCCACTGGGTTGGGACACGAGTATTAGTACTCTAACCGATAAAGTGCTAGTTCGGTGATTTGAGACCGTTTGATATGGGTAGAATGGTTTTGATAGTAAGAAGGATTGGATTCCTTTGGATACTTATATGACTTAGACATGATTTTAGGGATGGATTGGTGGACTACCCATTACACCTCTGTTGAGTTCTTGAGGAGCCATTTGTCTTTGGTAGCCCTAACTTGTCACGGTTGGTCTTTTGGTGGACCAGAGGATACTTCCTTTGGAAGTTCAGACTGGGAAGATACTACAGATTCCTGTTAAGGACTTTGGACACATGTTGTGAGGTTCCCAGATATCTCAATGAGCTTGGGGAGGTTCCGAGTACTCAACGCATATTGCAACCCCTATGTCGGAAGGTACCGACAGAGTTGAGAGTATTGAGAGTTTAGTTTCAGGATTTAGTGGATTTGAGGGTTGCTTGATTTAGTATGCCATTGTGAGGAGCCCCATTATTCTTCATTGTTAGATGGATGGAACTTGGAGAGTTGGATTTGGCTATAAACAACTAGACAGTGAGCTGGTACGAAACTAGTATCCCTTACCGCGGAGCACTTAAGTGAACTTTCTTAATTTGCTCGTCACCTCTAGGTTTCATAGATGTGTATCCATGTTCAAAGTTGAGCTGGTTGTGGGCCAACTTCTAATGAGTTGAGGTGCATAGGGTACTTGGTGTTGCATGTCGTTGATGGATGTAGCTTGGATTTGTATTCGCATCCGCGTCGGATGCACTTGGGTTTCATCATTTGAGGATCAAGGAATTGGATATTCCTTAAATCGTTCAGACTTGGTATGGCATTATGAGTTTTGGATCATGCCATTTGGGTTGACTAACGCCTCAGCGACATTAATGGACTTGGTGCATCGAGTCTTCCAAAAGTGTCGAGATCATTTAGAAATTATGTTATGGAAAATATCTTGAAAGAGTGTGAGGGCATATATGGAATAGCGAAACCTAGTAGTGATTACCCTTAGGGGAAGCAGTGGTATGCCTAGTTGAACAAGTATCAGTTTTGTTGGACCAGTGTTGGTTTTCTAGTCATGATTTTATTATTGAGATTATTCGTGAGAGTAGGGTTCTCAGGAATTGTGAAATGATTTACTACTACTCTCGTTTGACTACTTTAGACTATAGTGGAGGTTTTGAAACTGAAAGTGATGCACCGATACACAAGTTTAGATTGTGTACTTATGCTGCACATGAAGGTTTTGCTTTTTCAGTTAGACAAATAAGTTAATCAGAGTTGGACTCATTATTCTTCTAGGGAGACATATAGGATCTTCACAGAGCATTAGAGCCTTATGTATCAGTTTACTTCGAGGGAGTTGAACTCAAGGTATAAGGGTTGGCTAGAGTTGGTTAAAGACTATGACAGTATGTTTAAGTATTATTCAGATATGTGGATATAGTAGCTGATGCCTGGAGTAGGAAAGTTACAGACTCGTTATCTCTTTTGCGTACTGTTCATCTACCTTCAATATTGGAGCTCTGGATGGAGGATTTGTGCTGGTGGTAGATGACCATGGAATGTTATTGGACAGTGTTCCTGCCACGTGGCACTCCCTGATTGGTGCCACATGTCACCATCTGACACTGCCACGTCACGTGATGATATCACCTACTGACGTCATCACTACCATGTGTCACTGACATGTTAGCTCTGAAAATATGACAACGATGTGAAAACTTGCCACATGGCACCACCCAATTAGTCCATGTGGTTTGACATCGCTGACGTGGACCTGCCACGTTAGCTGCCATGTGATAGGTCCTCAAATAAGCATTATTTTATATTATTTTATACCCTTTATACTTGACTTTTAATATTAAAATAATAAATAATTAGATAAAATAATTTATTTTGTGTTATTTTTGTTTAAATAAATAAAGTTTGTAATTTGGAGCATTTTTGTAAAAGAATCGTGTCAATCGGAATTTTAACGAAGAAATTATGGACGAAAATCGGTACGAATAATTAATTAAGTGATTTAATTAATTCTCTTTTAAAAATTCTGCAGCCCAAAATCCATTTACAAACCCAGCCCAGTCATTTACATCAGCCCAGTCCAAGACACGCATGGACCAAACCCGCGCAAGCCTGCACTGCAGCATTCGGCGCGCACTTGCCGAACAAGGCTCTCCCGCTCAGCCAGCGCCTACCGACGAGCTGATCTAGTCCCCAGCTCACGCGTGCCGACCAGCAGGCCACTTTTCCAGAGCACACTTGCTGGCCACACTCCCCTCCAGCTCAGCCACGCCTGCCGACCCACTAAGGACCTTTCTAGCCAGCATCTACCGAATATTTCAACCTTTTCCAGCCCCCTTTGGCCAAATATTCTCCTCCTTTTCAGCTGTTTCTGACAGCCCATTTCCAGCAGCATTTCTTTTGTTTTCTTTAACATCTTTTCCCCACAAACACCACCCAATCTCATCATTTCACTTTTTAATATTTTTATTGTAACTTTTATTTGTTTTTATTTATTTATTTTAGTGTAATTAGCTTTTCCCCCTATAAATAGGGGTTCAATTCTTGTATTTGGGGAGTCCCCCATTAGTTCCATTTCTCCATCTCTTCCATTTTTCTTAGTTTTTAGTTCTTAGTTTAGTTCTTTTGTTTCTCTCTTTTGAGAGACATTTTTGGGTACCATTTTAACTTCTTGTAGATTTTCTTATTAATTAGCTTTCTTTTAATTCTTGTTCTTAATTTATGTTATTTTTCTTAATTTCATTTCTTCTTTACTTTGTTCTTGTGATATTTCTTTGAGATCTCTTAAACACATTTTTATGCTTTCCTTAAGAAATACCTAGGCCAAGTAATTCTAAGGCAATTCAAGAGTTTTAAGACCGAATTCCTCGTATTTCTTCTTCCATCTTCGCAAGTTTCCTGCCGCTGTTCGGTGATTCTTGTGAAAATCCATACTTCTCTACTTAAATTCTTGTTATTGTTATTGGTTTTACTTATAATTCAATATATGTGTTGGTATTTTCTTTCTAACATTTGTAAGTAAGAATGCAATCTCCATGTAACGACCCGTCCCAAATTCCATGATTAGATTAGTGACTAATCACGATTAGTGAGGCTAATCCGTGATTAGTAGAGCGAAATCGGACGAACGATGCAAAATGACCGTTTTACCCCTAGTCGTGGGAAAACTGTAACGACCCGTCCCGAATTCCGGGATTAGTTTAGTGACTAATCTCGATTAGTGAGGTTGAACAGTGGTTAGTAGGGCGGAATCGGACAAATTGTGCAAAATGACCGTTTTGCCCCTGGTCGTGGGCAAAATGTTGACTTTTTGTTCGGGCGGTCAAATGGACTTTGATCGATGACCGTGACGTAGTTCGGGACGTCACGAGTTCATAGACAGGTGGCACGTTCGATTCCGACATTAGTAGAGAAAGTTATGGTGTTCGGAAGTTGAGGGGTATTTTGGTAATTTGGCTTATTAGGGGCCAAATGTTGACTTTCTGACCGGGAGGTCCGATGGGCGAGGGCCAAGGACCGTTACGTAGGTATCTTCGATACGAATCCAACGACAGGCGGCATGTCGAAATCGGAGATCCGACGACGACGTTATGGTCAAGGAAACGAACTAACGAACCGAGGCCGGGATTAAAATAATAATATAATAATGAATAGTGACCGTTGACCCTACACACCTGGATGAGTGACAAGTGTCACCCATCCCTTGTTTCCAGCTCCTTGTTTCCCTCCAAACATCATCATTACTACATCATCATCACCTAATCCACCATTTCCCCTAATTTTCTCCTCTTTGTTCCTAAACCGTGCACAAAATGTGGGATTCGGATTAGGGAGAATTGGCTCCCTTCTTCTGCTGTTCTTGTGAGAAAATGGGAGACTAAGATGAGGGAATTAACGGGGAAACACGAGGGATTGTGAGAGTGTTGAATTTTGGATTTTTGATTTCGGGAAAATGAGAGGGAAAATTCGAATTGAAGGAATTGGGCTGTGATGATCGAATTGGAGGTTACAAACATCTTCCTGAGGTTGTGACGAGTCGATCCACATAAAAAACGAGAAGGATTGGTGCCGTTTTGGCTCTGATCGAGCTTGGTGACAGAGGAAGAAATCGAGGCTGAGTCGTGGAGTTTGGGGCTGTGATTGACTCAATTGTTGTGGGGAAATGACTCCTCATGATCCCACGATGCTTCTGGGATCATCAATTGAAGGAAACCGGCTGAGATCGATGAAACTCCATGGTTGCACAGTGGACGGTGTTCGTACTTGAGTCGTGATCATTTACTGATCAAACGACGAAATTGATGTGGGGGAATTGTTCCTCGTGGTCCACTGATGCTTCTGGTTGAACCAATTTGGGGAAATCGATCGAGATTGAAGGAATCCCATGATTGAACAGTGACCGGAGTGTTCTTCGTGTTCATCGTGGAATCGATGGAATCTGGGTAAGTGTTCGCGTAATTGATGTTACAGACTTATAATTGGACTTAAAACGAAGCTAATGGAATGATCAATTGAAGGAATTAGGATCGAATTGACAGGATTGGAACCGGGTTGTGTCGCGGGTGAATTGGACCCGTTTACCAGACAAACGGGTTGGGCTGGTGACACTGTAGCAGGCGCGTGGGTTTCACGCGCAGCCACTCACGGCGGCGCACGGCGGCGCGTGGCGGCGCGTGGGCACGAATCTCGAGGTGAGGTCAACATGACTTCTGCCCTATTTAATGTAACGGACATTTTGGAATTGGTTTCGTGTCGATCGGACACCGTCTCGATATTGTTCGGGATGTCCGAAGGTTTTAAATTAAGTTTTAAAATAAGTAAAAATTCGGGAAAATTACGGGACTTTGATAGGATGTTAATGATGAGGTTAGTGACCCTCTAATGTGATTTGGACAGGATTGGGAGTCCCGGTGATAGTGGTGTGGCCCGGGAGGGCCGGTGGCACGCGTATCGAGGCACACGGTTAAAACGGTCTGTGAGTGGACTTTGGTTTTATAAATTCTATGCATGCTTAAATGTTTTACATGGATTATGATTGTGATTGTATGATGTTGGTTTGGTTGTTGGTAAATTGTACGGTTTCACGTATTTCGAGGCGATTTACGTGCTTGCACGTAAATCGAGGTTTTCCAGTTTTACATGGATTTTCCATATTTATGACTTGGATATAATGTGATGAAATGGTTTTGAAATTGGAAATATGAACTCGGGCTTGAGGCCCAATTATGTTGGAAATTTCGGACTTGGAGTCCATTTGAAATCGGGCCGGGGGCCCAGTTGGTTAATGAAATCGGGCCAGGGGCCCAGTTGGTATGAAATCGGGCTGAGACCCATTTGAGTTATGTTATCGGGCCAGGGGCCCAGTTGATTTACGAATTCGGGCCGTGGGCCCAGTGGGTTTATAAGTCGGGCTGCGGGCCCAGTTGGTTTACAAATCGGGCCGTGGGCCCAGTGGTTCATAAAATCGGGCATGAGGCCCAGTTGGATAATAAATGTGATTTCGGGTCAGGGACCCTATATTTAATAATTGTGATTTTGGGTCAAGGACCCTAAATGGAATTATGTGGTTTTATGGAAATTTCGGGCAGGGCCCAATGGTAATAATATGATAAAAGGATTAAATAAAACTGTTTTCCATATACCATCTGGACACAAGGATATATGATGGTCTCCTCCAGATGTCTGGGACACTGGGGAAGTCACGGTGCATTGCCTGCGAGGGGTCATTATACGGAGCAGCCGGACCGTATGATGACTCAGGAGCAGGATTGCTATGATTGACGTCAGGGACGTCAGACATCAGGGATGTCAGATATATGGACCCGGAGAGACCCCGGGCAGCACGCGTAGCTTATGAAACCTTGAGATATGACGTCAGGGACGTCTAGCATCTGGGACGCTAAGCATCTGGGATGCTGGTGATGGTAATGGTAAAATATGGATTAATGAATAAAATGGCTTATTGGTTGGATATGTGTTATGTGGTAAAAATGGAGTATTGGTTATGAAACGATATGTAGGGTCGGGGACCCTAATTGGTTTTGGATTTTGAATTGATGTTCATTTATGGTCGTGGGTGGTGACCCACATGGTTTTAATATGTATGGTGGTGGTATTCCACGGTTTTGGGCTGCGTTCCCACACTTGGTTTTTGGTTAACGGTTTTTGGGCTAAGGCCCTAAGGGCTCGGTTGAGCAAACGTTTTGGTTACTGGTTTTGGTGGCATGCATACGTTTTTATTGGAGGGCATAAATGTCTTATAAATGTATTTGGTAAATTTATTGGTTTTTGTCCACTCACAGCTTTTGGTTTTAATGCCCTTCAGGTTGATTACGGATGCGATTGCAGCAGAGACTGGGACATTGCACACCTCCTCCATCGATCCTTGCGCACTCTGGATGCCCCGTTTGGGCAGTGGCTCTTGGTCATCCCTTGTCTGACACCCCTGGTTGGACGGGACCAGGGCACATTCCATGGTAATCCCGGGGGGATTGGGATGGGTCCTGTCAACTTGGTATCAGAGCACGGTTGCTCTATTTGTGCGCGCAGGTCGAGGGTGTGATGTCTCATTGGGCTGCAATTCGTTATCAACCTGATAGATAGTGTTTGGGTTTGGATAGTGGATGGAGTGCGATTGGCCCGATACGCCGTGCGTTGATGTGATTCGACCCAAGTGGGGTTGATTGTGGTGAACTGGTATTGTGGGACCGTCGGTTCGGTCATGTGATATTGGATTGTTGTGCTGCTAGGTGCAGCCAGGTACGGGGAACCTCATGTGAGTAATGGTCTAAAATGTGAACCCTTGTGGTGGTTTCTAGTGTGAGGGATGTTGGTTCATCGGAGTTGGCCGATGACCTATTGGTGGAACCCACGTTGATGGGATGGTAGGATTGGATTTGACGTCTATTCGATGTCAGGCCCGCGGGGTCGGCCAGGTTGTGGATTTTATATTACGGGAAACTGTTTGGTTCGGTTGAACCATAGGGTGTGATTGTGGAACCCTAGTATTAAAAAGGTAAACCTTAATTGTGATTAGCGGGTGAGAACTTGTGCTGCGACGAGTGGCTGAGGTCATGGATGACCATGTGGATGGCTCTGGTGAGTCTAGGGAGAACTATGGGATCCGATTTATGGATACGGTTCTGAGATAAATTGTGGAATCCCGTGTTGGATCGGGTATTGGTGTGATGTGTGGATGCGGATCTTGATAGTAATGACAGTTGGTCGGTAGTCATATGGAGATGACTGGCTATCGAGGGTAATTAGTGTGGTCTGATACTTGGGGATCAGGGGACGTTCAGGGAACGTTCATTTTCCTGATGTGGATTGTCAGAGTGGTGGTACCCATAGTCGTGAGGTACGGGATCGTCGTTCGATATGAACGGAGATCCAGGATTGTCGTATTTGCACACGGTGTGCAAGTATGGATGTTTGCGGGTTGGTACTTTTGTGCTGATGCTAGTATGGATGCCTGTGTGCTGATACTAGTGTTGTTGATAGTGTGTTGGTGCTGGTACTAGCGCTGGTGCTAGCGTCGGTAATGGTGTTGACGATGAGCCACAAATTGGGGTGTGACTCCGTCATGATGAACATATGTTCGGTCCTTGAGATTCGGTATTGGTTGAGTGATGGACTGGATGGGTTCCAGTTAAGATCGTAATGTGTTGGGATAAGTTCCAATAGTGGTGAGATAACCAGTAAGGAGTGGATTAAAAAGGGTAAAATTGAGACTTGAGTAATCTTGGGATGACGTCCCCTACGTCATGATAATTGGTGGATTTGGGGGAGTTGTTGGCAACTCCAAAATTTGTGCGATTTTATGTTTTTAAATATCCCTAAAATGTACATGGAAATGATTAAAACTGGAAAAGACGAGGAAAAACCATTAGTGGTATAAAGGTAGGAATTTGTAATTGAGAACTTGGGAAACCGAGTGTTGAACCTGTAAAGGTCGGGATGTGCGAACGGAACAATAACGGATTGATTGTGGACACGGGGTTGTCCAAGTGAATTGAGGAGGTAGGAAGTCTAGTGGTTAGACTTGACGTCTTGTTGGGAGCATGTCTGTTTCCAACATGGTTGGAACCTTAGTGTCGAGGAGAGTTGTGATTGGGGAACGAGAGTGGTGCTCATTTTTGGTGATTGGTATTCCGAAGTCATTGGGGTTGACTTCTTGCTTTCTGCCCTGGCAGACATTGACTGTAGTTACCAGTATGTTGAGCGTGTATTGGTTGGTGAGCCCGTGTGTGTTGTGAGGTCCTTAGGAGGAGCTACGTGTTCGAAATTAGGTAAACGAGATTTTTCTTCATTTTCTTCTTGGTGGCAGACGATGTTGGGGTACATGGCGTGGTGAGTGCAGTGAGTTTTGTTGCATCCACGTAGGATGAGTATTGGTGTCATTATTTTGGATCATCCTTGGTTTTCCTAGGTGGAATGACAAGGATCGATACGAACTTGGGTATGTGAGTCGAAATGACGGGATTGAACTTCTTTTCGAAGTGGGGCCCGTAGGGTATTCTACTCGGGTGAGTAGGTTTTCAAGGTAGTTGAATTTTGTCAACCTTAGACATGTGGAGGTTGGATTGGCTTCCCTATGAAGTCAATTGGAGGTATCAAACAGGTAACCGATAGGTTCGGTTTTGGTGTGTCTTGGTAAATGTGAACGAGATTTCGGGATTTGGAATCGAATTTCTGGGTGACGATTCAGGATTCGATTTTGGAACTTGAAAGTATATTTCCGGGTTTGGGTACGGAATGGTTATTCCAAATGCTAGCTTACGGAATAATGATTTCGGATTCGGATTTGGATATGAATTAAAATGTGATGTCTGGGTTTGGATCCGGGATTTCTTACGAAGTTGCGGATTCAGATTCGGAATTGGAACTAGATGTTGGGTGGAGTTTCGATTTGCCTCATGCTGGATTGGGCAAACGTACTCCATTATTGGAACGCGTTCGGCTATGACCTAGGTGGTTGTAGTCTGGTTATTAGGTAGATGTGTGTACTTCGTACATGGTTCGAGGTACAATACCTTGTAGACTTGTGATGTCTAGTTACGGTATACGGGATATACCCGAGGTGTGTTGGTGAACGTGTTGGTAGTCAGATTGGTTCCGATACCATGGGATTGGTTGTGGACCGGACATTACTATGCAATGGGTCATGGTAATTCTGATGTGTTTAATTACACACAGGTCGTGTGAAATGTCGGTAAGGGTATTGGTGAGTCGAGTACGTTGGTGGCATGTGTAGCCACGAGTGAGTCTAGTGTCAGTTTTCGACTGACAACAACTGTGTGGTGACAGATTGTCAGGATGTGTCAACATAGATTGTTGAGTGGGGTCAGCTGACTCCTAGTGGGAGTGGGAAAGGAACCGTCGAGTTGTTGCGTCAACAAGAGGGTTGATTTGACAAGTGGTGTCAAATTCGAAACAAGTAGTTTCAGTCATTCGACGGGGTCGAATGTAGTCGTTGCGTTTTGAGTACTAGTGGTACGGTTGGGTGTAGACAAGTTTTGTCTAAGTAGTTGGTGTACGGGTGTACACGTGTTGCGTGGTCGATTCCACTTTCCACGGGGTGTTTGTGGAATCAGGGTACTCGAGTTTCGAGAGCGAAACTTATTAAGGAGGGAAGTACGTTGAGTTTAGAGCGGTTGGAATTTCGAGGACGAAATTTATTAAGGAGGGAAGATTGTAACGACCCGTCCCGAATTCCGGGATTAGTTTAGTGACTAATCTCGATTAGTGAGGTTGAACAGTGGTTAGTAGGGCGGAATCGGACAAATTGTGCAAAATGACCGTTTTGCCCCTGGTCGTGGGCAAAATGTTGACTTTTTGTTCGGGCGGTCAGACGGACTTTGACCGATGACCGTGACGTAGTTCGGGACGTCACGAGTTCATAGACAGGTGGCACGTTCGATTCCGACATTCGTAGAGAAAGTTATGGTGTTCGGAAGTTGAGGGGTATTTTGGTAATTTGGCTTATTAGGGGCCAAATGTTGACTTTCTAACCGGGAGGTCCGATGGGCGAGGGCCAAGAACCGTTACGTAGGTATCGTCGATACGAATCCAACGACAGGCGGCATGCCGAAATCGGAGATCCGACGACGACGTTATGGTCAAGGAAACGAACTAACGAACCGAGACCGGGATTAAAATAATAATATAATAATGAATAGTGACCGTTGACCCTACACACCTGGATGAGTGACAAGTGTCACCCATCCCTTGTTTACAGCTCCTTGTTTCCCTCCAAACATCATCATTACTACATCATCATCATCTAATCCACCATTTCCCCTAATTTTCTCCTCTTTGTTCCTAAACCGTGCACAAAATGTGGGATTCGGATTAGGGAGAATTGGCTCCCTTCTTCTGCTGTTCTTGTGAGAAAATGGGAGACTAAGATGAGGGAATTAACGGGGAAACACGAGGGATTGTGAGAGTGTTGAATTTTGGATTTTTGATTTCGGGAAAATGAGAGGGAAAATTCGAATTGAAGGAATTGGGCTGTGATGATCGAATTGGAGGTTACAAACATCTTCCTGAGGTTGTGACGAGTCGATCCACATCAAAAACGAGAAGGATTGGTGCCGTTTTGGCTCTGATCGAGCTTGGTGACAGAGGAAGAAATCGAGGCTGAGTCGTGGAGTTTGAGGCTGTGATTGACTCAATTGTTGTGGGGAAATGACTCCTCATGATCCCACGATGCTTCTGGGATCATCAATTGAAGGAAACCGGCTGAGATCGATGAAACTCCATGGTTGCACAGTGGACGGTGTTCGTACTTGAGTCGTGATCATTTACTGATCAAACGACGAAATTGATGTGGGGGAATTGTTCCTCGTGGTCCACTGATGCTTCTGGTTGAACCAATTTGGGGAAATCGATCGAGATTGAAGGAATCCCATGATTGAACAGTGACCGGAGTGTTCTTCGTGTTCATCGTGGAATCGATGGAATCTGGGTAAGTGTTCGCGTAATTGATGTTACAGACTTATAATTGGACTTAAAACGAAGCTAATGGAATGATCAATTGAAGGAATTAGGATCGAATTGACAGGATTGGAACCGGGTTGTGTCGCGGGTGAATTGGACCCGTTTACCAGACAAACGGGTTGGGCTGGTGACACTGTAGCAGGCGCGTGGGTTTCACGCGCAGCCACTCACGGCGGCGCACGGCGGCGCGTGGCGGCGCGTGGGCACGAATCTCGAGGTGAGGTCAACATGACTTCTGCCCTATTTAATGTAACGGACATTTTGGAATTGGTTTCGTGTCGATCGGACACCGTCTCGATATTGTTCGGGATGTCCGAAGGTTTTAAATTAAGTTTTAAAATAAGTAAAAATTCGGGAAAATTACGGGACTTTGATAGGATGTTAATGATGAGGTTAGTGACCCTCTAATGTGATTTGGACAGGATTGGGAGTCCCGGTGATAGTGGTGTGGCCCGGGAGGGCCGGTGGCACGCGTATCGAGGCACACGGTTAAAACGGTCTGTGAGTGGACTTTGGTTTTATAAATTCTATGCATGCTTAAATGTTTTACATGGATTATGATTGTGATTGTATGATGTTGGTTTGGTTGTTGGTAAATTGTACGGTTTCACGTATTTCGAGGCGATTTACGTGCTTGCACGTAAATCGAGGTTTTCCAGTTTTACATGGATTTTCCATATTTATGACTTGGATATAATGTGATGAAATGGTTTTGAAATTGGAAATATGAACTCGGGCTTGAGGCCCAATTATGTTGGAAATTTCGGACTTGGAGTCCATTTGAAATCGGGCCGGGGGCCCAGTTGGTTAATGAAATCGGGCCAGGGGCCCAGTTGGTATGAAATCGGGCTAAGACCCATTTGAGTTATGTTATCGGGCCAGGGGCCCAGTTGATTTACGAATTCGGGCCGTGGGCCCAGTGGGTTTATAAGTCGGGCTGCGGGCCCAGTTGGTTTACAAATCGGGCCGTGGGCCCAGTGGTTCATAAAATCGGGCATGAGGCCCAGTTGGATAATAAATGTGATTTCGGGTCAGGGACCCTATATTTAATAATTGTGATTTTGGGTCAAGGACCCTAAATGGAATTATGTGGTTTTATGGAAATTTCGGGCAGGGCCCAATGGTAATAATATGATAAAAGGATTAAATAAAACTGTTTTCCATATACCATCTGGACACAAGGATATATGATGGTCTCCTCCAGATGTCTGGGACACTGGGGAAGTCACGGTGCATTGCCTGCGAGGGGTCATTATACGGAGCAGCCGGACCGTATGATGACTCAGGAGCAGGATTGCTATGATTGACGTCAGGGACGTCAGACATCAGGGATGTCAGATATATGGACCCGGAGAGACCCCGGGCAGCACGCGTAGCTTATGAAACCTTGAGATATGACGTCAGGGACGTCTAGCATCTGGGACGCTAAGCATCTGGGATGCTGGTGATGGTAATGGTAAAATATGGATTAATGAATAAAATGGCTTATTGGTTGGATATGTGTTATGTGGTAAAAATGGAGTATTGGTTATGAAACGATATGTAGGGTCGGGGACCCTAATTGGTTTTGGATTTTGAATTGATGTTCATTTATGGTCGTGGGTGGTGACCCACATGGTTTTAATATGTATGGTGGTGGTATTCCACGGTTTTGGGCTGCGTTCCCACACTTGGTTTTTGGTTAACGGTTTTTGGGCTAAGGCCCTAAGGGCTCGGTTGAGCAAACGTTTTGGTTACTGGTTTTGGTGGCATGCATACGTTTTTATTGGAGGGCATAAATGTCTTATAAATGTATTTGGTAAATTTATTGGTTTTTGTCCACTCACAGCTTTTGGTTTTAATGCCCTTCAGGTTGATTACGGATGCGATTGCAGCAGAGACTGGGACATTGCACACCTCCTCCATCGATCCTTGCGCACTCTGGATGCCCCGTTTGGGCAGTGGCTCTTGGTCATCCCTTGTCTGACACCCCTGGTTGGACGGGAGCAGGGCACATTCCATGGTAATCCCGGGGGGATTGGGATGGGTCCTGTCAACTTGGTATCAGAGCACGGTTGCTCTATTTGTGCGCGCAGGTCGAGGGTGTGATGTCTCATTGGGCTGCAATTCGTTATCAACCTGATAGATAGTGTTTGGGTTTGGATAGTGGATGGAGTGCGATTGGCCCGATACGCCGTGCGTTGATGTGATTCGACCCAAGTGGGGTTGATTGTGGTGAACTGGTATTGTGGGACCGTCGGTTCGGTCATGTGATATTGGATTGTTGTGCTGCTAGGTGCAGCCAGGTTCGGGGAACCTCATGTGAGTAATGGTCTAAAATGTGAACCCTTGTGGTGGTTTCTAGTGTGAGGGATGTTGGTTCATCGGAGTTGGCCGATGACCTATTGGTGGAACCCACGTTGATGGGATGGTAGGATTGGATTTGACGTCTATTCGATGTCAGGCCCGCGGGGTCGGCCAGGTTGTGGATTTTATATTACGGGAAACTGTTTGGTTCGGTTGAACCATAGGGTGTGATTGTGGAACCATATGGTGGTGGTATTCCACGGTTTTGGGCTGCGTTCCCACACTTGGTTTTTGGTTAACGGTTTTTGGGCTAAGGCCCTAAGGGCTCGGTTGAGCAAACGTTTTGGTTACTGGTTTTGGTGGCATGCATACGTTTTTATTGGAGGGCATAAATGTCTTATAAATGTATTTGGTAAATTTATTGGTTTTTGTCCACTCACAGCTTTTGGTTTTAATGCCCTTCAGGTTGATTACGGATGCGATTGCAGTAGAGACTAGGACATTGCACACCTCCTCCATCGATCCTTGCGCACTCTGGATGCCCCGTTTGGGCAGTGGCTCTTGGTCATCCCTTGTCTGACACCCCTGGTTGGACGGGAGCAGGGCACATTCCATGGTAATTCCGGGGGGATTGGGATGGGTCCTGTCAAAAACGTTGACTTTTTATTCTGGCGGTCAAATGGACTTTGACCAATGACCGTGACGTAGTTCGTGACTTCACGAGTTCATAGACAGGTGGCACATTCAATTCCGACGTTCGAGGAGGAAGTTATGACGTTCGGAAGTTTAGGGGCATTTTGGTAATTATGGTTAAAAGGAGTCAAATGTTGACTTTTTGACCAAGAGGTCCGATGGCCAAGGGCCGAAGACCGTTACGTAGATAAGGACGATACGAATCCGTAGACAGGTGGCATGTCGAATTTGGACGTTCGACGACGAAGTTACGGTTCACGGAAGTTCCAAGTTACTATTTATGACGACACGTTTTACGAGAACCATTTGTCTTTAGTGGGCCCAGTTGCTTTTCAACAACCAATGGATGAGTGACAAGTGTCACTCATCCACTGGACAACACATTACATACATGCACTTCACCCTTGCTTTTCATTTGGATCAAACCCGAAACCCCCAACCCCCCCCCCCCCCCCTAACCGTGCAAACCGATCTTCCATCTCCCCAAAACCTCATCATTTGTGGCTGGAGTGTGAAGGGAGATGAGAGAGGGTCGTGAGGTGATGAAGATGGTGGCTGAAGGACGGGCTGGGCCGCCGTGAGCGGCGGTGGAGGCCACGGGAAACCGATGGAGCCGCTCGATAAGGCCCCAATTTCATTTTATTTCGATTTGTGCATTAGGAGCTGTTTTGGATGGTTTGGTTTAGATTATTAGGATGTTAGGAGAGTGATGGGACCATTTTTGATGGTTGTGAAGGGCGGTGCTGCCCGGGGGATAATCGGAAAATTTGGACCGATTGGGGGGAGGATTGGACAGACGGGTTTTGTGGGGGTTTTCTTAGTTTTCTTGATTAGAATAGATAGGAAACTTTAAAATAGGAATTTAGGAATTGAAATGGAGGTAAACGGATGAAAAAATGAGGGAGTAGGAGCACTGAACCGGTCACGCCGGTCCAGGCCGGTTCAAGTTGCAGAGAACCGGTTCGATCGCTGGAGCTGGTGACACTGTACAGGGGCCGCGTGAGGGCGCGTGGCACACAATTTGAGGAAGGTTCCAACATACGAAATCATCTATTCGATGTAACGAACATTTTGGGGACTGGGTTTCGCGTCAATCAGACATTGTTTCTATAGTTTTCGGGGTGTCGGAAGGTTTAGGGTTGGTTTAAAAATAGTTAAAAGTTTGGGAAAATTACGGGGCTTTGGTAGGAGGTTAATTAAGTAGTTAGTAACCTTCTATTAAAATTTGGATAGGTTTGGGAGTCCCGGTGATGGTGATCGGCTCGGGGAGCCGTATGGCACGCAAATCGAGGCGGCAGCTCGAAACGGTCTGTGAGTGGACTTTGTTTTCTAAATTGGTGCATGCATAAATGTTTATTGTATGTTTTATTACATGTTTGATGATGCCATGGGTGCATTTGTATGTGGTTACGTGTAAGCAGGTATTTCGAGGTTTCGGCCTTATACGGTGCTTATACGGGTCTGTATCTCTTTATTGGTCTAAAATGAAAAGGTTTTGGATTTCTAAAAGGATAAACTCGGGTATGAGACCCATTTGGTTTGGTCTCGGGCGTATGACACTATTTACGACCTTCGGGTCTAAATCGTGGTCGCGACGGGTGCTATGTGCACGACGATCGACGATACGACGCTCGCCTCCGGATTGGATGTGTTCCTTCCAGAGAGGGTCACGATGCACAATTTGTGGTTGGGCAGCCTGAGGAGGCTCGACTTTCGGAGTGCTGATGGTTCAGGATAGCGATCGGTGATGAGTGCACCATGATCTTGTGGTGGTCGCGTCGGTTGATTCGTTCACGGCGACATACCAGGATTGAGAGCGGTCCTGGATGGATGGTTGCACGCATCACTATGATCAGAGTCGTGACTGACCCTTAGATATCGAGCACGATGCCCAGTTGAGTCATATGTTCGGGCATGAGACCCAGTTATTTTACGGTTTATGATTTCGGGTCAGGGGACCCTAGATGGATTTCCAAGTTCATGACGGGTTACGGGAACGGGCATGAACTCTGGAAAGGTCATTGTGGTTCATGACGGTTTATGGGAACCGTCATGAACCTTTGTCAGGTCATTCTGGTTCATGACGGTTTATGGGAACCGGCATGAACTCTTGTTATGGATGTTATGGATCATGACGGTTCAAGGGAACCGGGCATGAATGTTTATGTTATGTATATATATGTATTCCTATACCTTCCTTTACTTCTATTATCTCCTCCAGGGAGGGTCGTTGGCCTGGGTGGACCCCGGAGTAGTCACAGAGCACCGACTGAGTGGAGTCACCCCCCAGTTGGGTTCCTTACTCTCAGGAAGGCTATGATTACTATTACCTCGGGTAGGGTCAGTGGTCTACGGACATTGATCTTGACTTTGAGAAGACTCGGATTGAGACCTGGGTAGCACGCGCGTAGCTTTGGAAACCGTGACAGGATTGGTTGTGTGAATTAAATGTATATATGATGTATGTTATATGATATGATATATGATGTGTGTTTACACAAGTTTTGGGCAGTGACCCGTTTGGTTAGTTTCTTCTGATTTGGGCTAAGTCCCTTATGGATTTGGGCAGTGGTCCGTGTACTTGATTTCATTATGGTTTTTCTGGATAAATGGTTTTCGAATGCATGCATGCTTTTTAGTGAAGGGGTACAAATGTCTTCTCTTTAAAATGTTTTATAAACTGTTGTTTTGTCCACTCACAGTTTTTAATGTTTTGACTGCCCTTCAGGTTGACAGCGGATGTGGACTATAGCAGAGACCGAGATATCACATACCTCCTCCGGATCCTGGCGTACTCTGATAGCCCGGGAGGGCAAAGGTCGGAAATATCCCTTGTCTGACACTTCGTGTCAGACGGGAGCAGGGTCATCCCGCACTAATCCCGGAGGGATTGGGATGGGTCCTGTCACTCCATGTGTTTTACTTTTTGAGTTTCTTTTACTTCATATGTTTTAGTACTTAAACCTTTCAATTCGAAACTAAATGTTGATCCGCTGTTCGGGGCATTTAGATAGAGTTGAAGAGATTTAATGTTTGATCGCTGTTCGGCGCATTAAATCACTTACTTAAGGTGGATCATATTGTAAGTAATAATCCGATGTTCGATGCATTTATAATATGAAAAATGTATGCATGTATTTGAGATGATTAAGGTATGATTTCGTGATTGGTTCAATATGAGCATGATGTTAGAGTGTTGGTAAAAATATGTGTGTGAAGAAAGTTCACTAGTACAAAGGTTAAAGTAGAATTAGAATTAAGTATTTAATGATTATTTTTACTTGTTTTCTTATTTTATATTTACAACTCTTTTCAAAACCGCCCCCCCCCCCCCCCCCCAATTTTCAATTCTTTATTCTTTTATTCTTTTATTCTTTTAATTCTTTTATTCATTATTCTTTTATTCATCTCCCACTAACACATTATTAATGTTCCCTAATTTCCCCGGTTAAGAACGATCCCTATTTATCAATACTACATCTACACAAAAAGGGTTTAAATTGCACAATACTCAAATTACGTGTTTAATTTAATGCGTAGTTTGGGCGTTGTCAATTTTTGGAGCCGTTGCCGGGGAAATTGAAAATCATTTTTAATTTGTTAGTGTATGTATATAAATTTTCCATATTATACTTGTTTATAAATTTTACTTTTGTTAATATTATATTTATTTATAACATTTACTTACTTGTTTATATTTTATTTATCCATCTTATTATTGTTCTTATTATTTTTTTTATAATGCTAATACTTTACTTATTCTTATTTCTAATTTATACTTGTTCATAAATGTTCATAATTTTTTTTTATATATTTGTTCATATTAAAATTGATACTTGTTCATAATTTAATTTCATTTGTACTTATCATAAATGCATATTTTATATGTTCACTTTTCTTTACTTTTACTTTTATTTATTCCATTATACTTTATTCCATTAACTTTATATTCACACTTTTTCTTTATTACATTAACTTTAAATATATTCCATTAACTTTTTTTTCCATTAATTTTATCGACTTTAGTTTCCACTAACTTTATGTTTACACTTATTTTATTCTTATGTAATTAATTGCTTGTTTATGTCTTTTTAGACTTTAAAATTTTAAATGAAAGAAAAATCGGAATAAAAAATAATAATAATAATAATAAATTAAAAAAAATCGAAATAAAAAAAATATTTTAAAAAAAATCTTATTTTAGCTTTATGTTAGTATTAATTCATACTTGTAAATAAATGTTGTATATATGTTACTTGTTACCTTTTATACTTATTCATAACTTTTATATTTCATAGTATACATATACTTATTCATAATAGACTTTCATTTATGTTTGTTTATAATTCTCTTACTTTTCATATTATTCTTGTCATACTTGTACATAATATTCATTCTTTTTAAATTGTTCATAAATGCTTATGGTAAATATTCACTTTTCCTTATCTTTATTATTTTTTATATTGTTTTTGTAATTAAAAAAAAAGCATAAATTTCGTAAAAAACAATCCTTTTCTTCATTTATTTAATTTTTAAATTCCGAAAAAAATAATTTAATTAATAAAAAAATAATTTAACTTGCATTTCATCTTTCATTCTAACTTGCATTTCATCTTTCATTTAACTTGCATTTTCATTTAACTTGCATTTTCACTTAATTTGCATCTTTCATTTAACTTGCATTTTCACTTAACTTGCATATTTAGTTTAACTTGCATTGCACTATTCCTCTAACTTACATCTTTAACTCAAATTGCATCTTTAACTTCAATTTGCATATCTAACTTGCGTTCTTGACTAACGTACATCTCTGACTAACTAACTTGCATCTCTGTCTAGGCTGGATGGACGTTAAACTTCAAGCGCTTGTTGGGAGGCAACCCAATGTGTTCCCGGGATGTGAAGGAGTCATCAATACAGAATTGCTATCTTTCTACCCTTCACTCTCTTTTATTTTATTTATTTAATATTTTCCTATTATTTTCGTAAATTATCTTCCTTACCTTGATTCTATGTTTAATTACTTCGTATTTTCCTACATTGAGGACAATGTAGAATTTAAGTGTGGGGGAATGGTTTACAATTTTAATTGTTCAAAAAAAACAAAAAAACAAAAAAAAAAAAAACAAAAACAAAAAAAAAATTTGAAAAAAAAAATTGAAAAAAATAATAATTTTTTTTTATTGTTTTCTTGAATCTTTTTGTTTTAACTTAGTGTTTTTATGAGTCTTAAGTTGCCATTTAACTTGTCAATGACATAAATAAACAGAAATGAATATGTTATGGCCATAAAGATAATCACTACAACTTGAATTTGTTTGTTAATATTTTGTGATTAAGTGTTATAACTTGAAGATAATGCATGTAAATTGGCATATAAACGAGCATGATAAGATAAGTATGAATCATATGAACCTTATGTGAGCTTTAGAACTTTATATACATCTTTGATGAGTGATTCATAAGTTCTTTGTTTAAATTGATATACATATGCCTCATAACTACTTGCAATAGATTTTAATGAACTCTAGAGTATTAGAACTTATTCTATGTGATTTTCAAAACTTTTAAGTCAATAAACTCTCTGATTTTGGATATGATTAAGGCATTAGGGTTAACACTACAAATTCAAACATCCATGTTCCCTATTTTGTGCACACAAGTTGCGACCCCCTTAGTTTTAACCCTTTTGAGCCCACATTAAGCCTTTCTTTCATCACCATGATTATCTAAACACTTGAGCTTAGTATAGACATCTTTTCCCCTTGTTCCAAGAACTCGGTTGAAGATATAAAGATTGTGTAAGGAGAAAATGATGATGTTGAAAAGACTTTTATGTGAATTATTTGGATTTACCGACTCAAGCTTTGTTGTATTGTTGACACATGTTATTACCTTGATATAAAAAAGGAAAAAATAAAAAATAAAAAATAAAAAATAAAAAAAGAGAAAAAAAGAAGAAGAAAGAAATTGAGTCTCGATCAAGGTAATAAGGTTTGGTTATGTAATGTTTTAGTTAAGTCCCTTACATTTGTAAATCCGACACAAAGAATGATTGTGAGGCCCAACATGATGGAATTAGGCCTATGTTCGAAGGGATGGATTACTGATATCATTGCACTAAGGTTGGGAAGCTATGATACGTTTTGGGAGTCTATTGAGTCTTGGAACGAATTGAGCACCACTTTTCCTATATTTTACTTGCCTCTAAACTGAGCCCCATTACAATGTTCGTAAAGACCTTATGATCCTTAAGATGGTAAATTTTGATTAGTTGAGTTAATCACTTGAGTAAGCTCATGGTTTTGGTTCATTTGCGCAAGTATGTTTTATTTTTATCTTGAGGTGTTTGTTTGAGATTTTGCAAAAATACTTCATTTCGATTATGTGAGTATCTCTCACATACTTTGAGTGCAAACACAAACCCTCACAAATTGAGTGAATTTATGAGTGCATATCCTTGTGAGTTGATTCATACTTGTTTTATTCATGCAGAGATCCATTTCACCATATTTACTCATTATCTTACTTGTTGAAACATTTTGTCACCATGTATTAACTCTTGAATCCCATATGCTTAAATGTTTTAAGTGGAAATCTTTTATGCCATGATTGTAAAAATGAAATATTGAGACAAATAGTTAAAGGTTACTTGTTTGAATTCGTAGTTTGATTTTAATATTTGCTAGGGACTAGCAAAGTTTAAGTGTGGGGGTATTTGATAGGTCCTCAAATAAGCATTATTTTATATTATTTTATACCCTTTATACTTGAATTTTAATATTAAAATAATAATAATTAGATAAAATAATTTATTTTGTGTTATTTTTGTTTAATAAATAAAGTTTGTAATTTGGAGCATTTTTGTAAAAGAATCGTGTCGATCGGAATTTTAACGAAGAAATTATGGACGAAAATCGGTACGAATAATTAATTAAGTGATTTAATTAATTCTCTTTTAAAAATTCTGCAGCCCAAAATCCATTTACAAACCCAGCCCAGTCATTTACATCAGCCCAGTCCAAGACACGCATGGACCAAACCCGCGCAACCCTGGACTGCAGCATTCGGCGCGCGCTTGCCAAACAAGGCTCTCCCGCTCAGCCAGCGCCTACCGACGAGCTGATCTAGTCCCCAGCTCACGCGTGCTGACCAGCAGGCCACTTTTCCAGAGCACACTTGCCGGCCACACTCCCCTCCAGCTCAGCCACGCCTGCCGACCCACTAAGGACCTTTCCAGCCAGCATCTACCGAATATTTCAACCTTTTCCAGCCCCCTTGGGCCAAATATTCTCCTCCTTTTCAGCTGTTTCTGACAGCCCATTTCCAGCAGCATTTCTTTTGTTTTCTTTAACATCTTTTCCCCACAAACACCACCCAATCTCATCATTTCACTTTTTAATATTTTTATTGTAACTTTTATTTGTTTTTATTTACTTATTTTAGTGTAATCACTACACCAAAAGAGGGTTTTTAGGGCGCGCAGTCGCGCGCCTTAAAAGGCCATGCCGTAAAAAACGCTTATTATTCGAGGCACACATTCTGCGCCTTAAATACTGAAGGTCAAGGCGTGCATGGCGCGCCCTAAATTTTCTTTTAAGGCGCACGCGGCACGCCCTAAATTCCCCTTTAAGGCGCGCACTGCACGCCCTAATTACTCTTTTAAGGCACTCATTGCACGCCCTAAATACTCTATTTAAGGCGCGCGGTGGACGCCCTAAAAACAATTTCCGCCAAAACATTTAAGACGCAAAATGCACGCCTTAAAAGATTTTCATACGACTTATGAAGGCGTACATTGCACGCCCTGAAAACTTTGGAGCCATCTATTCAAGGCATGCTTTGCACGCCCTAAAAACAATTACCGCAAAAACATTTAAGACGCACACTGCACGCCTTAAAAGATTTTCATACAACTTATGAAGGCGCACATTGCACGCCCTGAAACTTTTGGCGCCATCTATTCAAGGCATGCTTTGCACGCCCTCATTGGAATTTTTTTTAGATCTCCATTTAGTAATTCTTTCAAATTCCATTTGTAAACTCAATACCGGGTACATATCATATACTAGATTCAATAAGAAATAAATTAAGAATCAATTTACACATAGGTATTCAATAGAAAAGAAAATATATCAACAATGGCAGAGAATAATTCGTAGATCACAACTTGACAAAGAAAACTAGCATAAATTATATTTATCATATTATCTCAACGTACACTTATCCAAATTTCCAAAACCCAAAAAGATCCATAACGAAAAAAATTTCAAATAAACATTCAAGATGGTTAAAAAGAAAATACTAAATTCTTCCATAAACGTATACCAAGTCACTATTTGCAAGTTTTTCCTCTTAATCCTTCATGTGTATCCTGCATCAACTTCCCTTTTTCATACAAAATCATTCCATGAACATATGTTAACTCCTGCAACATTATTATGAATAAACAAGTTTAGTTTCACATTCACAAAATGAGTTCCAAATGAATGTGAAGAAAATGTGAAATTTATGACAATTTACAGTATGGGTTAATAGCATAGGATTCATTTTGCTTGTTTTCGTGCAAGAGAGTAGAATAATGCAGCTAATCCCATAATTCAGAGTTACATAAGCATCATCCCATCCTAACAACTTGCAATATTGAAGATAAAGGCATGTTGATAGCAAAACATATATAGAAATACAACTCTTAGAATATTAAACTTGCCTTATGTGATAAAACCTTCTTTCGTAGGTTTTTGACAAAGATGGCAATCAGAGAACCTGCAAAAATTTAAGATGAAAAATGACCTCTATAAGCCAATCATACAATTGTATTTATTAGTGATTAAGTATAGGAGAGATAATTACCTCTATGTCATCAATAAGCCAAGCAACTGTACTGCCTAATGCTTCACGAATCAAAAAGAATTCTCGTGTTGGTCGATACATAGGCGCATTGTCATCTAGTACATCGTGCACTGCCACTTTCCAACAATTTTTTCCAATAGGCACATAATGAGCCAATGCAGTAGGATCAATCGATATAATCTCACCTAATGAAACCACTTCATGATTTGTTCCAGCCCAATTCATTAATTTACAAGTTCTTCCCTCCTTAGGAGACTGAGCACTTGCACCATTCCCATTGCTTTGTGTCCTCGGATTAGCAGACTGAGACAAACTTCTAGATTTATTTGCTTTACTTTGAGCCCTATCAGTAGCAGAATCTTGAAAACTTGAACTTTCTTTTTCCTGTAATATTGATATAAATTACAAGCAAAATAGAGCTTCATCATGTGTGCCTTCTATGTTGGTACTAATTATAGTTCTTTCTAATAACAAGCAAATGTAATGATCTGATAAACACTTACAGAATCATTCCCCCTTTTGTCTAGCCGGGCAATTAGATCTCTTACCATGACTCTCAAGTCCACCACCTCATTTTCTAACACATGGAATGCATCACGTATATGTCTATGGCCATCTACTTTTGAAGGTGTTGCACCAAACCCAAGCCCTCTCACTCGTCCCCGTGGATTAGGACCTAATATCTTTGCAACAGCATCATCATTAATAGAGGAAGATGTTCCTTCAGTCTTATATTTTTTCACTTGTTTCTGGAATACATAATTGTAAGAATAAGCACTGCGATACTCCAATATAAACAAAACACATAATCAAACAACATATATTTTTACCACTATCTCTGGCTCCTCAACTTCTACATCATCACCATCATCATTCATCCTTTTCTTTTTTGTTGTGTACCCTTCAATCCAAATATCAGATCTTGATACTCCCTGAGTTGAGTCACTTTTTTTAATCTAAAAATGTAATAGTTTCAAACTTTTGTTCTATATAAACAATATCATACCATTTCATTTCATCACAAAACTAAGATAAACAATAAATCATACCATTTCATCCTCTAAGCGAGCAAAGCCTTTACGACTTGTTCTATGCACTAGATTTTGCTTTCCACGCATCTCTTTGAACTTTTTAGACTTTTCCTATGCAAAGAAACAAATGTACACAGTTCAAGATTGTAATTGTCATCATTTAAACTTGCATTTCACAACACCATACCTTATTTGATGGTGAGTTCCGTTTTTTGATAAATGACAACCATTCTTCCATAGAATGAATGTTGTCTGGTTTGTACAAGGCAGCAGCCTGTGGTAAGCCAATTTCTTTAGCTTTCACCATAACGTTTTTCAACAACCTGTATCGATAATCTCGCCAATGCTTTCCTAACTTTCGAAAAACGTAGTTCTTGCGACATTCATCAACAATGAACTTTTGCTGCAAATTAATAAATGTTGTGTTAGAATAGAATTAGCAATAAATAATGGATTCTGTGTGTGAAGGTTATATATAAATTACCAAGATAAGTTCCCATAGTTGATTTTGATAAGCCTTTGAAAGTTTTCCCCAGCTTTCTACATTTATTGGTAGTAGCTCTCTTGCTGTGATACCAAGGAAGGATGCAAACTTTGATGCATTTTTCCTAATTGGTTGGCCGTTGTGATTAAATTCCACTAGAAGAGGAGTCTCTCTTTCTTTTCCTTTGTTCATATTCAACATTTCTGCCTTACCCCTAACTTTCTTTGAACTTTCTGAGTTGGAGGCATTTTCAACTCTTTGTTGATTAGGTTCTGCAATGGGTGGCACTTCATTTGCATTAGGTTGTTCGTCTGTTATTCGTATTGCCCCATTGTGTCCTTGCCTAGTTTCAATAATAGCGTATGCAATAGCAGCTAATCTCTGTTTCTTTGCTCTTCTGCTGTTCTTTTTTGAACTCTTCATAAATCAAATGGAAGTGGTTAGTGTTTTCAATATGCACTTTAAACTATACACATTCTATTTATCAATGAAATTTAAGAGTGAAAGTTATAACTAACCTCACAACCAGACATGATTTGGCTTGAATGATTATAGCCTGCAAAGGAAAAAAAAAGCAGTAATGCGTATGCTGCCAAGTGAAAGAATATAACAAACATCATCCATATTAACTCCTTGCTATCCCATATATATTAACTCCTCTGTAACCTGTATTTAAACTAGGAAGACTAAGACAATAACCGATGCTGCAAGATTCAACAGTAAACAAAAATCCAAAATAGTACAGATCCAAATAAAGAAGCAACTAAGCGAACCACTTAAATAATTACATGTAATTACATGCCTTTATGAGACACAATCATCATTAAAGGCAACGAATCAATAACAAGACATTGATAATGAGGTAACAACAACGAATCGAAAAGTAGAGTGAAAGCTAAATCATGACACATAAGTTGGACATTGCATTAGTTATTTTTACAACGTCAGTCTTCATTGTATGTTATGGCATCTTCATCGTGTCTTACAAAATCCTCATCATCCAAATTTAGTTGTGACATCTCTAAATGTGCAGGTGGCATGTAATCATTCCCATCAACTTTTTCAAACTCATAAACCCTCTTGGTGGTGCTTTAAGTACAGAATACCAATTTGAATCGTCATCTGCTCTCAAATAAAAAACCTGTTTTGCTTGTGAAGCTAATATGAATGGATCATTCTGAAATTGTTGCTGCCCTTGGTGAAGATTAACTAGCGTAAGTCCATCTTCAACTCTAATACCAGTTCTTATGTTTGCCCAATCACACCAAAGGAGAGGAATCTTAAATTTTCTATATTCTAACAAGATAATATCTGTAATAACACCATAGTATGCTACGTTTCCAACTACTTGTGAAGTGTCTCTTGCACTTGCCCTGCACATAGTTTCTGCTTCAAGGAAAACACCACTTTTTTGTGTACTGATCTTAGCATCTCTTGTGTGGAACCGATGTCCATTGATAATGAGACCTGAATAAGAGAGTACATATGTTCTGGGTCCACATCCAAGCCATTTCACTATATTTGACATGTCATGCCCTTCATCTATCCTAACCTTATTTGCTAGCCATTCAATGAATGTTTCCATGTGCTTCTTTATCAGAAGACTTTCACATCTCCTAAGACGAGTGTCTGCAAATTTAAGTTCCTCTAGGTGCATTCTGCAAGAAAGTAAAAACATTCAATAACACTGGACTGTGTGAATCAAGATAATACAAGGTATTGATAAAATGAGTCTTACTCTCGATATGGCTCTATTTCAGGGGTATTCTCCAACACATAGAGATGAGCAACGTCAAACATGGTAGAAGGTAATGTTTTCAACGTTCCTTTACCAATTGGTATCCCTCCATTTATTGTTTCAACTTCACAATTCTCACCATCGGCATAAGGTTGCTCAACGAGTGTTGCTGGTTGTGTCATATAATCACTACAATAGCTCGTGCAGTCTTTTGTTAAAACCTTTTCAGCCATGCATCCTTCAGGATTTGAACGGTTTTTCACATACCCTTTGAGTTCCTTCATAAACCTAAACCCCAATTTCCATTATAACTATAACTATCATCTCTAGGACTATCGGTAATTAGAATTGTAAAATTGAAAAGAAAAATTCGAAAATTACCTTTCAAATGGGTACATCCACTGAAATTGTATAGGGCCACCAATTCGAGCTTCTTGTCCAAGGTGAATTGTTAAGTGAAGCATAATCGTAAAGAAAGATGGGGGGAAAAACCTTTCAAGCATACACATGGTCTCTGCTACTTCATTTTCAAGGTGTTCCAACATATTTATGTCAATAACTCTCTGACATATTGCATTGAAAAATGCGCAGAGTCGAAGCAATGCAACTCTTGGACCTTTTTCCATAAGTCCTCTTAACAATGCGGGCAACACTTGCTATATTAGGATGTGATAATCATGGGACTTGAGGCTTAAAATTTTGCAATCTCGTAATGATACTCGACTTGCAATGTTAGAGCTATAACCATATGGCAATCTTAAATTCAGCAACCGTTTACAAAAAAGTTTCTTCTCTTGCTTCGATAGCACGAACGGTGCCTTTGAATTTTTAGAACCAGCAACATCATTTTCTGGATGTAAACCCTTTCTAATGCCCATTTCCTTCAAACCCTTCCGTGAATTCAAACCATCCTTTGTTTTTCGCTTCATATTCAAAAGTGTGCCAACTGTCATCTCACAAATGTTCTTCTCAATATGCATTACGTCCAAATTGTGACGTAGTAATAATTTCTGCAGCATTGAGAAATTACATTAATACTAGTGCTATTTCATCTTAAGAAATGTAGCTTTCAAATAATTTTTGATTTTGTGAAACGGAAATGACTTACATGCCAATATGGTAACTCAAAGAAAATGGATTACTTTTTCCATGGAGAGCTAACATTAGCTTCCTCATTGTCATGTTCTTCATTTCCATCTTCTTCACCTATATTTTCTTCAATTGCATCTTTCTTTCTTTCCCTTTTTTCTTGCTTGCTTTTTCCAAGTTATTGTCAATCGATGAGACCACCTCAAGAACTTCTGAACCACTTAACACTTTAGGCTTACGTCCATGTTCTTCGTTTCCATCAAACCAAGATTTATTAAATTGAAAACGATGATTGTGAGAAAGAAACCTTCTATGGCCCATATATGCAAACTTCCTACTGTTACGTAGCCATTTTGAACATGTCTCGACCCCACATACTGGACATGATTTTCTACCCTTCGTGGAATATCCAGATAAATTAGCATAAGCTGGAAAATCATTTATCGTCCACATTAGTATAGCTTTTAAGTTGAATGTTGACTTACTAAATGCATCGTAGGCACTTACACCATTAACCCACAACTCCTTCAAATCTTCTATAAGAGGTTCCAAATATACATCTATATTATTTCCTGGCTGCGTTTTTCCGGGGATGAGTAATGTCAACAATAAATTTTCTTTCGACATACACATAGATGGTGGAAGGTTATACATAACCAAAATGACTGGCCAATAACTATATCTTGAACTAAGATCAGCAAAGGGATTAAATCCATCTGAAGAAAGACCATGTCGGAGACTACGTGGATCTGATACAAAAGCAGGCCACTGACTATCAATTCTTTTCCATGCCATTGAGTCAACTGGATGTCGTATCATCACATCCTCACTTTTATTATCGTTATGCCATCTCAGTTGCTTTGAATTTTCAAGTGAGCCATACATTCTCTTAAACCTCGGTATGATTGGAAAGTAACGTAGAACCTTAGAAGGCACTCCTTCGTGAATCCTTTTGGTTATTCCATTGATTTTCCATCGTGAAGAACAGCATTTTGGGCATACAACCATGTGCTCTAGTTCCTTTCTGAATAAACAACAATGATTCTCACAAGCATATATCTTCTCATAACCTAAGTCAAAGGTATTCAGAATTTTTTTTGTTAAGTTTAAAGAACGAGGAAGTGTACTATCTTGTGGTAGAAAAGCTCGAAAAATCTGCAAGAGTTCATCAAATGCTTTATCTGTCACACCATGCTTGGCCTTATACTTGTATATTATCACTGTAGCCGACATCTTGGTGTAATTACTTCCTGCATATAAAGGAACTTCTGCCTCTTTCACTAAAGAGGCAAGTTCTGACTTTTTTTCTTGTGAAAAATCCTGAACACATCCTTGAAAGTACATATCTCTATACATCCTATATGTGTCTATCATTTCTATCATCTCTGCATCTTCATCTTGGACTGTTACACTTGGATCTTCCCCATGTAAGACCCATCTAGTGTATGTCGGATCCATCCCATACATGACCAAGTGGTCATATACTTCTTCAAAATAATGGTGTTGTAGGTTTAAGCAACGACTGCAAGGGCATTGGATAGTTTCTGGATGCCCTTTACTTGTTTGAACCATATTAACAAAACGTCTTGCCCCTTCACGATAAGCTTTCGACACTCTAAAAATAAATAAATAAACTAATTCTTTAATAAAATAACTACATGTGTTTAGTTTAATTATGTTTATAGAGTTTTGAGATGAAACTGGAAAGGAAAACCCATTCTTTATCCATGCTAGATGTACTACCTCTGTTAGTTGCACTCGCCTCTAGTTAGTGTTTAAACACCCATACAAAGCATGAACTTCTCAATTAGACTTTTCAGATGTCGTCCAGCTTCATCAAAAGTAGATACAAAAAGAGAAAGTTATACTACTTAGAGCATTATTAATTCAGATGTTATAGCATGAAGAATGCAAACATAGAAGAATGCATATGCCCTCGAGCAGTGACATGCATTTACATATATATAGACTTTAAAGCTACCTATCCACGATATAATTAAGTACACTATTAATGAAAACATCTGAAGTAGAAGCAGCAGCTGCTGCAGAAGCTACTCTTGAAGTAAATTCAGTACCCAAACAGGAAGTTAAAGCAGAATCGCTTCCTGGATTCACAAATCCACTTTCTCCATTCCCTTATGTAAGTCTTTACTTCAGTTACTTCTCTTTATGGATCAATTTTCGTGATTAATTGTGTTGCGCAAGTATTGAATAAATCTTGTAATTTTCTTGTTCTTTTGTGTTCTTATGTTGAAGTATCCAGATTTCAAGCCTTCAGCGTCTCCTAGACCATCCCAGCCTTAGCAACGTATTGCTTTTGTACAACAACAAGCTGTTTTTTATCTAGAAATCTTCAGACCTATACTATGAGCTGAGGAACCTATAGAATTTTCTAGGCGTCAAATCTCTGAAGATTGCATAAACTAATTTTCCATAAATATCTTAAGTTTGTATTTGCCTTCTGCTTATATATAAGATTTGTAATCAGATGTATCTTTTGGTAGATGTGGTTCAAGTATTAGGTCAATTTGGATTGGATTTTACTATAAAGACCTTTGTGTGTTTGTGTTTGCTTGCTTGCTGCCTTTGGTGCTTGCTAAAAATTAGTAATGTACATGAAATTTTGTTCAACAGATTTCCTCAGTAAAAAAATAAAAATAAATAAATCTCAACAAAGTTCCAGCATTTCCCTCTATTTCCCTACACAAAATTTCAAATTCCACCCATAAGCTATAATTCAAGCAGACCCATATACCAAGCCTGAGATGGTCCAAGAATGAGAGGAGTTTTTGGATAAATAATGTTATTGAGAGCACTCCCCAAGACTCCAACATAAACAATTTTCTAGCTGGTCTAAACGAAACCAAGTATAGGGCTCTTTTCCATCTATTTCTAAGGTTGAAATAGGATAATATTCAGTTAGTTTCAGCATAAGTTATAATTTAATCAAAACATCCCTCATTTCCTCAGGTTTTTCCTATTTGAACCCTCTATCACTTATCTCAAAACATTTTTGCCAACCCACACATGACACAACCGCATACACATACACAGGAAAAACAAAAATTGGTTCCCTATCCAATCTTAATTCATATGAGTATACAACCAAATAAATTATTGTCATCAAAATTAATACCTCGATGGAAAGAAAGATTATCTTGCAATCAACACCTCGATGATGGTATCTGAAATGAGTTGTGTAGTGAGGTGTTGCTTTGGTCACTAGCACACGATATTCGGTTCACCATGAAAGCTACATTCCCATACCAAATCATAAATCAAAGGACTCCTGAAAAACAGGATAAATCAAAGGACTCAACATAATGAATGCCTTCTCTAATAGAAAAGAAACTCTGGATATTAATTTTTTTCACTGCTGGGAATGAGATCAAATTCAATTGCATACTACCGCTATCCACCTTCTCTACTATCTGTACAAAGACTCAAGGAACCATTATGTAGATTGCATACACGTGTAGCTGGTGCATATAAAATATTTCTAACAGATACACCACAAATGAAAGATTGGATCATTCGCAAATAAGGACTTGTACAAACACATCCACATACTTAAACTTCAAAGAATCCACATGCTTAAACTTCAAAACATTCACTTCCAGAGTTGATTAATTTCCTTTCAGTTCAATTATGATAAAGATTATCTTTCTTGCATGACCTACCAAAGCTTACTAAAAGAAATAGAAAAGGATGTACATGGATTGTGGCTGTTGACAATTACTCGGGAGCTGATCAGTAAACGCTTCGCTGAGCTCAATCAGCCATCTAAGTGAGCCAAGACAAAGCTAAAATGGCCAAGCTCAAGCTTCACTATGCTCAGTTTGTTAGACCCACGAGAAAATAATGTTTGGCCTAAATAAGGAGTGTCATTGAACCTGCATGATGGAAACCACTTAATACTACAGGATGATAGAGAAATCCGCCATAGTGTAACCATGTTACTGTCCCTTTATTCATGTATAGAGCTCTTACAATGATATATAACCAATAGAACTAAGAAAAGACATTGAGAAAAACTCTCCAAATATTCAATTATAACCTTAGTCATGCCACAAAAATAATTAATTACTGGAAAAGCCCTCTTCCCTCGCTTTTCCATAGTTCCCTGCAACTATCCAAGAAGTGTGTAGCAAGAAACAGCTAAAGTAAACAATTTCAAAAATAAATGAATTCACTTTACTGGCTTCGGTTTAATGGAACATAAGAATAGGTTATAAAAGTAAGATCTAGAGTTTGTGTTTCATTGAAAAATTTAGATTCACTTCAACTAACTGGCCTACCCCCTTTCTTTATAAATATACAATACTTCACCATTAGTGTTAATAGATAATTTTTTTTTTTGAAAAATTTAGATTCACTTCCATATTTACAGTCGAATGTGCCTCAACCAATTCAAAATTGGGAATTACAAGCCAATTTGAGTGTACTAATTGACTTATGATCCCTATATTGGGCTTTTCAAAAGCCATGATGCACAGTAAGTTCTACTTCATGGTCTTGTAAGTACCTAGTATAATTCAGCTCAAACTTTTTTGTGGATTTACCCAGCAGAGCTCATAAAACCACTCATCTCATTTATAACCCTGCAAATAGAAGAATTTTGTACCTCACGAGACCATATATTAGTTAAATTTAGAACTTCCTCAGCTTCTTGCTGAACAGCCATTCGAAATCAAACAACCTACCACATATTCTTGCTATGAAGATCAATGATGGCCAAATATTTTTTACAACCCAAAGTAGACTACAACAGTATGTGTAGAGTCCTCAAATATAGCTTGCTATGCTATACTAGTATAAAGTTATAGAAATTTCCCCAAGACATCCTCTATCATTATGCATCCTCTACCCATGTCATCAAAATTAAGTAAAAAGAAACGAACTAACCATCAAACTTGTCATTTTGTGCAACCGCAATGGGCGAACCATCAAGTTGTACAAATAAAGCATAAATCATAAATGCAAGGGCAAATTACAATATCCAAAATCTCTCAAACAGTAAAATATTGAAAATGAAGAATGAGAGAGTTACAAAAGCACAAGCACAGACCCTAGTGTTCCTCTTTATCGCATGTACATATATAAAACAAACACTTAATCATATCATCGTTAGCATTCATTTCCAAGTATAAATTATATATACATACACTAGCCTCTGGCTGGCTTTGTTATTTCAGTCTAAGATCGAGAAAGAAAATTATTTTTTCGAAAACTGTAGGATATACTCCAAAAACTTGTAATCCAGAATCAACCAATATATGAAGATATGTGTATGTAATCAACTTGTAATCCAGAATCAACCAATATATGAAGATATGTGTATGTAATCAAGAAATTTTCGTTTATAGTGATCAAGGTTATATCTGTAACCAGAATTAAAGAACGAGTTTAGAGGATGAACCTCGTCTATTGGTTGCCAAAGTTGCTTTCGAAGGCTTAGCATTTCTTCATGTCCATCAGGATACAACACTTGTGCAAGAAATCATTAAACAAAGAGAACAATTGAAACATCAATATCCTAGCTCAAGAAAAAAAAATATGAAAGGACTACAGTTGAGGTATAATGGGAAATGACGGGCAAAATGATCAGATCGTGTGAAAAGTTGATGTCACCAGAGAGAGTATAACAGCACCAAGGAGATCATGGTCTATATAGCTCAAGGACACTAGTATTTATTGGATTTCAGAGTTCTTCAAGTTGGTGCATCGATTTACAAGATAGATAGAAACGACCAATCAACCAAACATATGGCAAGGATTTGACAATTTCTGAATTTCACACTTATGTCTAAACTCTTCTCTGTTATCTTCTAAATATTCAAGACTGGATGGATTTGACGGAGTCACACCCATAGTATTATATCCAACAACAGAAAATATAAGAAACTAAGTCAAATAATGGCATCAAAATCACAAATTCGATCACATAATACTAGCAATCATCATGAACACCTCTGCGTTTACAAAAACATCAAGATCAACTTCAAGCATAACTTCAATTAAAGACCCATATTTCAAAGAAACAAAAAAAAAAATTCAAAAGGTAAACAACCATAAAAAAGTCAAAGATCGACCAAGAGTAAGAAATACTGAGATGCTAATTTGCGAGAAAATGGATCAGGAAAGAACTTAATCATACAAAATATTACTTGACACTAGATGCGACTTCACAAGCAAAGTTGGGATGTCCATACAGAGATAGAAGAAGCTCAGAATTAGAGCAACAAAAAGAGCAGTTCAAACCAATTCATGGGTGATAAGAAACAATGCATATTTTACAAAATTGGCAAACAAAATTACCTCTTCCAAAGCTAGAATGAAGGAAAATTGCTATGAACCTTGAAAAATGGGGCCGATGGTGGACTGGGCTCTCCGTTTGAGTCGCTAGCGCGTAGTAGCTGGAGGTGATTTTGGGTCGATGGTGCAGAAGCGAAGAGAAGGGGGGAGCCAATTTTTGAGTGGCTGATTTTGGATTCTAAGAATACAAACAGTTGGGAAATTTTTTTTTTTCAGAAACAACTCAAAGTGCGAAAGGTTGAGTGTTGGCGCCTTTAGAACTCAAAGTACGGGAACTGAAAATTTTGGGTTATAAAAAATTTCTTTGTTTTAAGGGCGTGCATCTACACAACTTAAAAGCTCAATTCTTTAGGGCACACCATGCACGCCTTAAAAACCATATTTTTAGGGAACACATTCAACGCACGCCCTAAAAAACTAAAAACGAAGGCACACACATAATGTGCGCCCTAAATAGTCTAAGAATACCCTCTTTTAGGGCGTGCAAAAATGCACGCCCTAAAAAGTACCTTTTTAAGGCGCGCATTTTTGCACGCCCTAATTTGTGCGCCCTAAAAGCTATCCATTGGTGTAGTGAATTAGCTTTTCCCCCTATAAATAGGGGTTCAATTCTTGTATTTGGGGAGTCCCCCATTAGTTCCATTTCTCCATCTCTTCCATTTTTCTTAGTTTTTAGTTCTTAGTTTAGTTCTTTTGTTTCTCTCTTTTGAGAGACATTTTTGGGGACCATTTTAACTTCTTGTAGATTTTCTTATTAATTAGCTTTCTTTTAATTCTTGTTCTTAATTTATGTTATTTTTCTTAATTTCATTTCTTCTTTACTTTGTTCTTGTGATATTTCTTTGAGATCTCTTAAACACATTTTTATGCTTTCCTTAAGAAATACCTAGGCCAAGTAATTCTAAGGCAATTCAAGAGTTTTAAGACCGAATTCCTCGTATTTCTTCTTCCATCTTCGCAAGTTTCCTGCCGCTGTTCGGTGATTCTTGTGAAAATCCATACTCCTCTACTTAAATTCTTGTTATTGTTATTGGTTTTACTTATAATTCAATATATGTGTTGGTATTTTCTTTCTAACATTTGTAAGTAAGAATGCAATCTCCATGTGTTTTACTTTTTGAGTTTCTTTTACTTCATATGTTTTAGTACTTAAACTTCAATTCGAAACTAAATGTTAATCCGCTGTTCAGGGCATTTAGAATAGAGTTGAAGAGATTTAATGTTTGATCGCTGTTCGGCGCATTAAATCACTTACTTAAGGTGGATCATATTGTAAGTAATAATCCGTTGTTCGGTGCATTTATAATATGAAAAATGTATGCATGTATTTGAGATGATTAAGGTATGATTTCGTGATTGGTTCAATATGAGCATGATGTTAGAGTGTTGGTAAAAATATGTGTTTGAAGAAAGTTCACTAGTACAAAGGTTAAAGTAGAAGTAGAATTAAGTATTTAATTATTTTTACTTGTTTTCTTTATTTTATATTTACAACTATTTTCAAACCCCCCCCCCCCCCCCTCTCCCCTTTTCAATTCTTTATTCTTTATTCTTTTATTCATTATTCTTTTATTCATCTCCCACTAACACATTATTAATGTTCCCTAATTTCCCCGGTTAAGAACGATCCCTATTTATCAATACTACATCTACACAAAAAGGGTTTAAATTGCACAATACTCAAATTACGTGTTTAATTTAATGCGTAGTTTGGGCGTTGTCACCATGTCACCTGACAAGTGCTAACATGCTGCCACGTGGCACCATTTCACTGGTCCACGTGGTCTGACATGGTTGACAAGGACCTGCCATGTAGGCATGACACCCTCTGACGGATTGCCACGTGGCTTGACAAGATGACGTGGCTTTCCACGTCATCGTCGTCAAGCTCTAGCTAGGTCAACCCGAACCACTGTAATGGGACCCGCGACCTTGTCCCGGCCATTCTTTCACCCACGTGATCGTCTTTCGCCCAGGAAGAGATCCCTGACCTCAAAACAAGAAGAAAAGGCATGAAACTCACTTGTCAAGTTTGATCCTACACGGCCAAACTTCAAGCTTCCACCATGGCTGGTCCATGAGTCCAAACTTTCTGATTTTTGACCCTACTCACCCGCAAGAACTCAAAGAAGATGATGATGATCAGAAAATTGGGTTTCATGCCCTAAAATCCAAGACCCAAATTCTAAATAAAACGGGGTTCACGAGTTTTACCTGGTTTCTGGGCTTCCCAGCCACCACCGTGGCTCCTTCGTCCCTCCGCTATCTCTGTTTGCCTTTCCCTCACTCTCAGTCTCTCTCAATCAACACCTGGTGCTGAGGCAAGATGGGAAAAACGGAATGGGTTTTGGTTTCGGGTGGGAGAGAAAACAAAGAGGATGAAGATTGGTGCATGAATGTGGGTTATGAACCAAAAGATGGGTGACATTTGTCACTCATTTATTGGTCTAGACCAGATCTTTTGGGCCCACTAAAGACAAACCAAAAGTCAATCATTTTTGAAATATGTGCACCGTAAAATCCAATCAAACCTTCCTTAACTCGTAACTTTCCCGTACGATGTCCAATGTCGACGTGCCAGTTGTCTAGAGACTCGCAATGTCTCGATCTATGTAATAGATCTCGGTCCACGTGCATTTAATCTCCCGGGTCAAAATCCAACATTTTACCCTCCCAAGAGAAAAATCATCATTTCACCTTAAATAATCCTGATTAGTCTCGATAATTCTCAATAAATTCTCGATATTCGGTAAATTCGGAATAGGTCGTTACAATCCACTCTCCTTAAAGAAATTTCATCCTCGAAATTCACCTTGACCCGAATCCAAATCAAAACTACGAAACACCAATCATGCCTTCAACCTGGGGCCTCACGTGTGTATATACAGGCTCAACATCCATCCACAGTATGCATACTGAATTCGAACATAACTCGACACCAAATACAATCCAACGGTCAATGCTACAACTCGGCACAAACTCCGTGACCGTATCCAACAAGCGAGTGACCAAACTGTCACTAGAAATCTAAAACTCAATCTCAAGCCTCAACGAGACATTGACACTCGTCGATCTCACCTGTCACTCATGCATGTATACTTAGAATCCAAGCTACCAATCCTGCACCTACTGAGCAGTACCAAGTCCTCCGCTTCGCTAGATGGTTTCCCAACTTCCAACACACTCAAGATGCACCGTCGTGACTGGCTGGTAACTCACAGCTCCACTGTTACCTCTCGAGTCACTAACGAAACACTCGACTCACTTTAGAGTCCTATCAAGGTACCTCGTATCACTCAGCGACCAACGATGTGATCCTGATTGCTTTCGAGTTTCAAACCGACATCTCACTCATCCTGTGTGTATCTGGACCCAATCGAATACTTGCTCTAATCAAGATAATCACAACTTAGTTTCACTAGGGTTCCTCTGGCCCACAACCATGGCCCTGACCTTCAAGCTCACACAATAACCAAACCCTCTAAAAGTCCCCCGCCTCTAGATCACAGTACTCGGCATCTGGTCCAAGTGACTCAAAGGAAACGTCAACTTCGGATCTAATCTGATTATCATACCGTGTCGATCATGGATCCAATCTGCCTAATGTGTGGCTATCCTTTCAATTATGGTCCAACACTAGACATATTTGTCCGATTTCTACTTTGGACAGATCACATACCAACTCAAAATTTTCTCAGAGTTTTCCCAGTCACTCGACCAACATTTGAGACATGTCCAACATGTACTCTCAGAAAACTCTCAAAATAAACCTTCCAATTCACTAACCAATCCTATTTCTTAGTTAACTCCAAAGGTTAACAGAAGTAATTCGGTTACCTGTCTCGACCCTATCCTGACGATGCTAAGGGTCGAATCCTGAAACAATATTGTAACATCCAAGCTAGCCTATATGTCTCACTAGAACACTATCTGATATCACTCCATGGTTATCTAACATCAGCACCACCCTTCATCCGGAGCTCTAATAACAAGATAGATGAATCGTACGCATAAGAGCTAACGAGTCAGCAAAATCATACTCGAGGTATTGGCTACTATATTCACTTACCCTCAATGATACTCATACGAACCATCATCATCTGTCAATCAGTTCTAGCCGTCTCCTCTGCCTCGACTTCAACTCTGATCACCTCAATTTTCTAGCTGCAAAAGCAAAACCCTCACGTGTAGCGTAAGTACACAACCTAAATCTCGCATATCTAGGCATCCCTGTCATTTCCAAAATGCTCACTATCATCCAAGATAGTTAAACTAGAGCAGTAATCAATCTTCTGCTCACTCAACCATGATCTCACACTGGATTGACTCCCTTTCGAGTCAATCCTATCAACGAACTACAATCCCAATAGAAAACCTCCACTCGATGGTCAATAACGCTTATCCAGTTTGATTCAATCTCTCAATTACCTTGGTTATCGATTTTAATCCAAAGCTACATCGGTCCTTCAAGCATTCACTATACACTCTCAACAATGATATCATAACTAGGAAATCAACACTGGTCCACATTTCTCGAAATCCATTCCCATCTCAACACGTAAAAAATCCTTGGTATACCATAAAAATACCACCGATGATACTCAATTTCCAACTCACGATGGCCAACCATCACCACCGTTGAAGTCATATCGAGGTAACCCGGTGCTACTATATTCACTTACCCTCAATGATACTCATATGAACCATCATCGTCTGTCAATCATGCTGAAGTCATATGAATGGTGCTGAAGTCAATTAGGGAATCACACATCCGAGCATACAATACATGCATCCAAAGCATGTTTTTCTACTGAATTTTAAACTTCAAGTCAAGTCAAACCATTTTCAACAAGGTATTTGTGCTACATTCTCAAGTCTATCGTAACCAAACCTCCCCCTGAGGTAGCGACCCTGGTAAATTCTAAGATGTAACGACCCGTCCTGAATTTTGGGATTAGATTATTCACTAATCAAGGATTAGTATGGTTAATGGGTGATTAGTGGGGTACTTTCGGAAGGACGACGTGAAATGACCATTTTGCCCCTAGTCGTGGGCAGAATTTTGACTTTTTGTTCTGGCGGTCAAATGGACTTTGGCCTATGACTGTGACGTAGTTTGGGATGTCACGAGTTCATAGACAGGTGGCACGTCCAATTCTGACATTAGAGGAAGAAGTTATAACGTTCATAAGTTCATGGGTATTTTGGTAATTTGGTTAAAAGGGGTAAATAGTTGACTTTTGACCTGAGAGGTCCGATGGCTGAGGGCTGAGAACCGTTATGCAGATCGGGTCGATACGAATTCATAGATAGGCGGCGGACATCGAACGGGAAAGTTATGGGTCACGGAAGTTTGATTTCACTATGCACGTATTACGATGCGATGATTAGGTGGCAAAATCCGATTGGTTGACTTTTTAAGTGGGACAAATGGATGAGTGACAAGTGTCACTCATCCCCATTGGTCATTAACCCCAAATTGTGGATCTCACATTGATTGGTGAGATTTAGATTAAAATAATATTATTTATATTATTTTATAATCCTCGCTTATCCCATCTTTTAATCCTGACCCTCCATCTCTACCTCACACTCTAATCCTCACCGTCCAAACCTCCTTCCCTCTCACCTGATCATCGATCATCACTTTCTTTGTTTTTCTTCAAACCCGAACAACCATTCTTCCTCCCCTACAACCCCTCCAAACATCATTGTGGGACTTGGGTCGTGAAAGGGAATATGTGAGAGATGTGAGGCACTGATGAGTGAGACATGATGGTGGCGTCGACGGTGAGGGCTGACACACATGGTGGCCGGGAACCGCGAGGTAAGCTTAAGTTCAAATTTGGATTTTTGGGTTTAAAGGTTTTGGATCGGTTCTAAGGGTTGGTAAATGTTTCCAAGGGTCATTTGGGTCATTTGGAATCAAAATCATGGACGGGGGATGGCTGAGCTGCCTATGCAGAGGAGGAGGAAAACAGGGGCTGTGAGTTCGATCTTCACAGGTAGTTTCTTGGTCCTTTTATGTGTTTTAAATCCATAGGTTGATTGGAAATGAGTAGACAGAGGTTTAGGAATAAGAATGAACAAAAATGGAACGAAAATAAGGGAGATTGGATAGTGAACCGGTCGCGTTGGTTCAGACTGGTCCGGTCCAGTTTGAACCAGGCGAACCGGGGTCACTGAAGGTTGAAAAAGGTAAACAGTGACTGGCGCGTGGGCTCACGCGCAAGCCCTTTGGGCGGCGCGTGAGGGCGCGTGGCGGGTCTTTTGGGGAAGTGTTCAACATGACTTTTAATCTATTCGATGTAACGAACATTTTAGGACTGGTTTCATGTCGATCTAATGGTCGAGACATCCGAAGGTTTAGGATCGTGTTTTAAAATAGATACAAATTTGGGAAAATTACGAGGCTTCAATGAGAGGTTAATAAGGTAGTTAGTCACCCTCTAGATTGATTTGGGAAGGTTTGGGAGTCCCAGTGACGACGATTAGCCAGGTGAGGCTTACAGCACACAAACCGAGGCGGTAGCTTAGGACGGTCTGTGAGTGGACCTTGATTTCTAAACTGTGATGCATGCATAAATGTTTTATATGATTTATAGATATGATTCTATGATGATGATTTGGATGATTGTGGTTTATATGGTTTCACGCATTTCGAGGCGATTTACGTGCTTGCACGTAAATCGAGGTTTTCGGTTTTACACTGATTTTCCGTACTTATAGTTTTGGAAATGATTTCATGAAAATGTTTTGGATTTGAAAAGGCAAACTCGGGTTCGGGACCCATAAATGGTTTTTATGGTTCATGACGGTTTATGGAGACCAGCATGAACCCTTGAAAGGTTTTATGGTTCATGACGGTTTTTGGGAACCGAGCATGAACCCTTGAAAGGTTTTGAGATTGTTTTCAAAAGGCTTTTCGTATACCATCCTTATATATATGAATTGTCTCCTCCAGGGAGGGTCGTTGGCCTAGGTGGACCCCGGAGTAGTCACGGAGCACTGACTGAGTGGAGTCGCTCCCGTCGGGTTCCTGACTCTCAGAAAGGCTATGGATTATAACCCCCAGGGAGGGTCATCGATCTACGGACATTGACCTAGGTGGACCCTGGGGAGACTTGGGCTTTGAGACCCCGGATAGCACGAGCGTAGCTCTAGATACCGTGACAGGATTGGTTATATGAAATATATTGATAAACATGATTTCAATTGGTTTTTGAAATTGTGTTTTATGATTGATAAATGGATTTGGGCTGAGATCCCACATATGTTTACTATGTTCTAGTTTTCTGTAAATGGATTTGGGCAGGGGCCCGTATGGATTTGATTGTTTAAACATATGTGGTTTGATAAATGGTTTTACTATGCATGCATGCTTTTTAGTGAAGGGCATAAAGGTCTTTTATGAAATATGTTTTATAAACTCTTTTATTTTCGTCCACTCACAATCTTTCTATTTTCAATGCCCTTTAGGTTGAATACGGTGCGGACTGTAGCAGAGACCGAGACATCACATACCTCCTTCGGATCCTGGCGTACTCTGGAAACCTGCGGGCAAAGGTTCAAATTTTCCCTGGTCTGACACTCCGTGTTAGACGGATCAGGAGCGTCCCTTGTTAATTCTGGGTGGATTGGGACGAGTCCTGACATAAGAGGAACACCACCAGAAATGTCGACACAACTGATATCTTCCTCAAGCTTACTGAGCCATCTGGGGACTTCACAATACGTGTCCCATATACTGAACAACCATTCCTAACTTTTCAGCTTCCAAAGCCGAAGTAACTCACGAAAGAAGTATCATGTGGTTAGTCATTAGTAAGACTTTTGTAAAAATCTGAATACTCTTCCTTAGTGATTTCCTCTGGTCCCACCAAAAGACCAAACTTGACAATTCAGGACTACCAAATACTACCGGTTCCTCAATGCTCAACAGAGGAGTAACGCGTAGTCTACCAATCCATCCCTAGGATCACATCCAAATTACAAGGATCTATGGACGTCTAATCCATCCTTGTCACACCTTCTACGTAATTCCACTAGGTGATTCCATCACTGCACCAGTCGGAGTATTGATACCACTGTCCCAACTCAGTGGGATCCAACTCCATTAACCATCGTGAAATCTCTGTCATGCTTGGCGACCACTGTAACTCGCACGTCTGCCACTCAAGGGCTTGGAGCTAGAGGTAACCCTCTTCAAAGCTCCATAAGTTCATGAATCCCCATGATGCCTCCGTGTCGTTAAGAATCACTCGGTCATTGTTAGAACTCCAACTGGCTCATCTTCACCTAAGATGCCAAAAATGTCACTCGAGTCTTACTTTTAAGACCTGACAAACACTGAAGAATCATCATCATCTAAATCGTCATCGCACCTAGTGTGAACCGAGCCAAATCTGGAAATCTCTGCTCATACCGAACAATCGTCAAATCTCCTGCTCATGTCGGAGGAACTCCGCTTCCCTCATATCTCGATAAGACTGGGGCATAAACAATGTTAGAAACATTCATCGAACATCACCCTACTCTCGGTAGTATCATCTAAAATCGTAGATAGCACTATTTGCCACCAACCCTATGCAGACCTCACCAAGAAACACTCCGCTATTAATACCAAACGCTCAAGACTAACAATACTAAGTGCTTTTGAGAGCAACTCAACGTCCGTACAATCCTCTCAAAGCATAAGAACCACTGATCGGCCCACCCCGGGATCCGATCCACAAGTACCACTCTCCTGATTACTTGTTCAACCAATCTCAAACTAGGGTCATCAACGACCGCATCTATCATGACCAATCGTCACCCACATCTCCTAGTACCTATCCGAGGTCCGTTCTGACTTAACTTTCCTATTCTTATCCTCACTACCAGGTTGATGACGGGTTGTCGTTGTTGAGACATCACATCCGAAGCATGCGCAACACCACAAGAACACTAGTGCTCTGATACCAAACTGATAGGACCCATCTGTAATCCCTCAAGATTTACGCAGGATATTCTGCTCCCGTCTGATACCATGTGTCAAACCAAAGATAATATTGTGACCCAAACAGGGCTTTCTAGAGTACGCAGTAACATATTATGTCTGGGTCCCTACTACAGCCCGCATCCGCGATCAATCTGGAGGGTGTCAAAAACAACAAAATGTGTGAGTGGACAAAACTAAGAAGTTTAGGGAAAAAAATATGCTAAAAACAACATTTAACCCTCCGTTTTACAAAGAATGCATGCATATCAATTTAAAAACCATTTCTTTATTAAAAAATAGTACATGTGAAAATCTCTGCAATCATCGTAAAACTGACACATGTAAAAACCTCTGGACACAAATCAATGAATTAAAATGCTCGAGACCCATTCTCATATCCAACATCTGTCTCATACCATCAAATCATCATCATTAGTCATGATATCCAAGCAACGAGTACACATAGCTCTAAGACTGCTCAAGTCCGAACACGTCACTGTGAACACATCACCGGCCGACATTCAACATATCATTGTGAATATATCAATGATCGATCTCGTATAACATAAGCACTCCTGATTCGAGCCTCCTTCAACTGCTCGACAACAAGCAGTGCATCGTGACCTCTCCAAAGGGGACACAGCGCATCGCGGAGGCGAGCATCATATCATAAGGTACTCTCTAGGGAAACATATTCACAACCGGAGGCCCTATCCAGGAAAACACATTCCTACCGGAGTAATCTCAATCATCATACCTTAGGGTCCTCTCCGAGGAAACATATTCACAACCAGAGGCCCTATCCAGGAAAACACATTCCTACCGGAGTAATCTCAATCATCATACCTTAGGGTCCTCTCCGAGGAAACATATTCACAACCGGAGACCCTCTCATAACTACGGAGAATGGTCATTTTGAAAACAGTGGAAAAATTTGCATAAATTGTTGTATCTCAAATCAAAACAATTGTTTTGCATAGGGTCTTAGCCCGAAATATGTTTTCCACAAAACTCATAAAACATTTCATTTCTAAATCATGATCAAACCAACATATTAATCTTTATGCAATTCATCATTCAAAGCAATATGCAAACCTTGCATTTCAAATCATATTCATAAAACATTAAAATATATATGCATGCATCACTTATAAACAACCGTCCACTCACAGACTGTCCACGTTGCGCTCTCAAAACTCGCGTCGTAAGTCAATCCGAAGCCTTCCGAACGTCTGGGCTTGCCAAAATAACATCCATGGATTACTATAACCCTCTACAAGTTAATAGTAAATACCCTCAACACTCATGGAACCGAGAAAGCGTCCTGAACAAGCTTTCCGATGCTATAAACATCCAAAACACCTATTAAACGATTTCTGATTGACCTGAAACTACCACAATTGGATTCAATAAAATTCTGGTTAACGGCGGTCATCGCCAATAATTAATGATGTCATCTGCTAACGTCATCCCTAGTTGATGTCAATGCTGACGTCAGCCTGGCAGGTCTAACACCTGACAGGTCTGAAAACCTTCCACATGGCACCCCTTGACTGGTGCCATGTGTCACCCTCTGGCACTGCCACATCACGTGATGAAATCACATGCTGATGTCATCACTACCACGTGTCACTAACACGTTAGGATTGAAAATCTGATAACTGTCTAACAACTTGCCATGTGGCACCACCCCACTGGTCCACGTAGTTTGACATCACTGACGCGGACATGCCATGTCAGCTGTCACGTCACCTAAAAACGTCCTAACATACTGCCATGTGGCACTAGCTCACTGGTCCATGTGGTCTGACGTGGACCAGCCACGTAGGCCTGACACCCTTTAACAAATCGCCACATGGCACCACCTGGTTGGTCACGTGGCCTGACACCCTTTAACAGATCGCCACATGGCACCACCTGCCATGTCATCATCGTCAAGATCTAGCCGGGTCGACCAGAATCACTATAATGGGTCATTTGACTCGCGACCCTGACCCGGCCGTATCTCCATCGATTCTCATCCATTTTCAGCCATTCTTTCACCCACGTGATCGTCTTCCTCTCAGGAAGAGATCCTTGACCTCAAAACAAGAAGAAAAGGCATGAAACTCACTTATCAAGTTCGATCCTACACGGCCAAACTTCAAGCTTCCACCATGGTTGGTCCATGAGTCCAAACTTTCTGATTTTTGGCCCTACTCACCTGCAAGAACTCAAAGAAGATGATGGTGACTAGGAAATTGGGTTTCATGCCCTAAAATCCAAGACCCAAATTCTAAATAAAAGGGGTTCATGAGTTTTACCTGGTTTCTGGGCTTCCCAGCCACCACCGTGGCTCCTTCGTCCCTCCGCCATCTCTGTCTTTCTCAATCAACACCTGGTGCTGAGGCAAGATGGGAAAAATGGAGTGGGTTTTGGTTTTGGGTGGGAGAGAAAAAAAAAGGATGAAGATTGGTGCATGAATATGGGTTATGAACCAAAGGATGGGTGACATTTGTCACTCATTTATTGGTCTAGACCAGATCTTTTCGGCCCACTAAAGACAAACCAAAAGTAAACCATTTTTGAAATATGTGCACCGTAAAATCCGATCGAACCTTCCTTAACCCGTAACTTTCCCGTACAATGTCCGATTTTGACTTGCCAGCTGTCTACAGACTCGCAATGTCTTTATCTATGTAATAGATCTCGGTCCACGTGCATTTGACCTCCTGGGTCAATAGCCAACATTTTACCCCCATAGGGGAAAATCTTCATTTCACCTTGACTAATCCCGATTAGTCTCAATAATTCTCAATTAATTCTCAATAATCCCGTAAATTCAGGACGGGTCGTTACATGGACTTGCACATGGGAGCCTCAAGCTGGAGGCGGTATTGGATTTCCATAGTTTTGGACATGGGTTAGTGTGAATTTCGGGGACTAAATTCTTTAAGGGGATAGATTGTAACGACCCGACTCGTAATTAAGGGATCCCAACCCGTAATCAAGGGATTACTAGGAGATTATCAAGAATAATCGAGAGACATCGAGATAACATGACGATTTTGCCCCTAAAGAGAGAAAAACTAGTGACTTTGACCTGGGAGACTTTTTGTACATTAACCGAGGCCGGTTGCATTGATCCAATTATTCGATACACGTTTCGTGAGAAGATTGGATTGTTGTTTGTTTGTTGTGGTGCCCAAAAATATCTAGTGGGGAACACAGGATGAGTGACACGTGTCACTCATCCTATGACCCTTACACGTACTTCATATTTCATCTCATTCTTTGTAAAAAAACACACACCCGAACCACCCTACACAATTTTCCTTAAGCTGCCTTCATCAGATATGGCCTTATGTGAAGGAGAAAGTGAGGCTGAGAGTGAGAGGAAGACGATGGGAACAAGAACAGCCATGTAGGCTACTTGAGAAACTCGAAAAACAAGTAAACCCATGAACATTCAAAGGTTGGATTTTAGTTTCTCACTTATCACATTTGGAACGTGGAACTAAGGCCTGGGTGGTGATCTGTGAGCTTGTAGGAGTTTTTAGGGTTGAAAAAATGAAGGAATGGATGACTGGACTAACTCTAGGAGAGGTTCGAAGGTTGGCCGAAGGAGTTTGAGCATGGCCAAGGAAAACAAGGTATGTTTTCTCGATTTTAGACTCATATTCTGATTTCTAGGTCAGAGACGTCTAGGACGGTGGAAAAATGGATAATTTTGGTTGAGATTTGAGGAAGAGCGAGTCGGGTCACGATTTGGGTCGAGTAACCCAGTTATAGAGTCGCAGACCAACCCAGGAGAGGTACGAGATGATGATGTGGCAGTCCACTTCAACGCTGTTAGGACACGGAACCAAGTGTGGATGGTGGCACGTTACGAGCCATTAAGGCTTGTCAATGCTGATGTGGTAGAGGCTGACGTCAACATGGACATGTGGCACGCGTTAGGTGATGACACGTGGCACCTGTCGGGGTGGTGCCACATGGTAGGTTGTCAAGGCTTTTAGATGTCGAGGATGACGTCAGTAAAGGCTGACCTCAGTAGGTGACGCCAGTAGTGATGTCAACAGTGACTTTATTAGGTGATGTCAATAGTGACGTTAATAGGTGATGTCAACAGTGCCAACATTGACAATGGATGCATTGGCAAAATTTCGAGGTTAAATCGGTCTTATTAGGAAGGTTTCGACGCCCTGAATCCAATGATGGTGATTCCAGGTCGATCGGAGATCATTTGGTTGGTATTTTGGTGGTATTTCTCCTCGGGAAGCGTGTTCAGGACGTCTTTTCGGTTCTGGGGTTTGTGAGGGTTTATTTTATGGACTTATATTGATTGTTAGTGACCCTCGGATATGGATTTGACAGGCCCGGGCATCCCAGTGGCTTCGGATTGCCTTACGGTTCATATTTTGAGCAAGCAGCAGTACGTGTGAGTGGACTTTTGTTTTCCTAACTCTATGCATGCATTTTTATATGGTTTTTATACGATTTATAATGAGAATTGCTTAATGGTTCTTTACGTACTATTTATGTGGATTTTAATACGAAGGTTTAAGAAATATGTTAATAACACGTTTTGCGAGGAAATTGGGTTTATTATACTCTAGATCCTCACTGTGTTTTGGGAGATGGTTTTACACACATTATGACATGTTTATATGATTTTGATGATTAATGGACTTGGGTTTTCTAGATGATTTTATGAATATTTTAATAGTTTGTTTTACGAAGATTTGATTGAGTTGTGGTTTCGGGCTTAGGCCTAGGATATTGGACTATGGTTTGGATTATGATGTTGATGTGAATATGTGATTGCCTCGTTATGATGGTGTGGGATGTTATGATGATTGTGATGGTGTAAATGTGACATGGTTGATGTCCGTCCTCGAGATGCCGATTGTGATTGATAACCTCGAACGTCGAGCTGGGCTACGTCTTTCCTGAGACTTAGACGTCGAGCATGGGGCTCCATTAGTTCCTGTGACAAGGACTGTGACTCAGACGTCGAGTTTAGGACTCCGTTAGTTCCCGAGTGTTATTCGCCTACCAGTAGTGCACATTGACATGATGATTCGGCTTGCAAGCATCAAGGTTGGTCAAGTGAGTTCAATGTGACTGATATGGCTACATGTTGGTATGTTTACATTGTGTTGGTACATGACATGAGTTTTAAATGGACTGTTTTTAGTATATTAAATATTATGAAATCTACTTGTTTTATAATTGATTTCCAGAAATTTGAGAACTTTTCTATTGCATGCATAGTTTTTCCAATACGGAGGGTAAACAATATGTTTTTGCATAATATGTTTTTAAAATTTTTGTTTTTGTCCACTCACACTTTTTATTGGTTTTGGAACCCTCTAGGTTGATCGCGAACGTGGGCTGTGTAAAGGTAGAGGCATCACGTAGATTGGCATACTCTGGATACCCTGTTTAGAATGTAGCCGTATTCCTTGTCTGACACGTGGTAAGTATACATATTTAAATCTGGAGGGTACCTTAGTGTTTTTACATGACATGTCAGATGGAAGCAGGTTCTCCCATGCTAATCGATGGGGATTACGAGGAGGGTCCTGTCATAGCTAGTGCGCTTTGGAATGTTCCCTTGTCCTTTGTGGCGCCACTACACCAAAAACGGGTTTTTAGGGCGCACAATGCACGTCTTAAAAGGGTTTTTAAGGCATGTGGTCGTGCATATTAAAAGCCCATGCCGTAAAAGACGCATATTATTCGAAGCACACATTCTGCGTCATAAATGGTGAATGTTAAGGCATGCGTTGCACGCCCTAAATACTCTTTTAAGGCGCACAGTGCACACCCTAAATACTCTTGTAAGTATGCCCTAAATACTCTTGTAAACACGCCCTAAATACTCTTTTAAGGCGCGCAGTGCACGCCCTAAATACTCTTTTAAGGAGCGCAGTGCACGCCTTAAATACTCTTTTATGGTGCGCAGTACATGCCCTAAATACTCTTTTAAGGTGCGTGGTGCACGCCCTAAATACTATATTTAAGGAGCGCAATGCATGCCCCAAATACTCAAATTTAAGGCACACATCGCGCACCCCAAATACTCTATTCAAGGCATGCATTGTGCGCACTCATTGTATTTTTTTTAACATTCAATCAGTAATTATTTTCAATTTCCATTTGCAAAATCAATATCTATTACATATATTGTATAATAGATTCAATAAGAAAGAAAGAACCATTTTACACATTGGTATTCAATAGAAAAAAATATATACCAAAACTGAAAGAGAATAATTCATAGATAGGAACTTGGCAAAGAAAATCAACATAAATTATACTTATCACACCATCTAAACTTACACTTATCCAAGTTTCCAAAACCCACAAAGATCCATAAAAAACAATATCCTAATAAACATTGGAGATGGTTTAAAAGAAAATACAAAATTCTTCCATAAACCTAAGTGGGGAGAGCCATTCAACTTCACAAGCTTGACATCCTCCTCCAAGTTCCTGCAAACGCAGAGTGAAGTTGCAGATAATATGATAGTGAGCAAGATCATCTTTTTTAGAGCATAAAATGTGAAATGGGGCACAAAAATTCTACAAGGAAGAAATTAGATTATGATAGGGAGCTAGAAATTAGACTATGCAGATAATATGCTCATGTCCACTCTCTCCCTTCTTTTAGTTTAAAAATAAAAAATAGAAAAAAATAGAAAACAAAAATATATCAAAAAAATCCTAACAAATTCTATTACAACTTACTGTGTCACTTGTGCCAAGACTGATTGCCAGATCCTCTGGGATGACAAGGGTTCAGGGCCAAAAATGCTTCTAGCTGAGAAGCTAAGGAACTAAAGTTTATGAAACCTCCTACCAATATTAAAACATAAAATACAACAGCCTTCAGAGCTATTAAGGAGTTCAAGAGATTTCACCAGTTCATGGGGAACTTTGAAATATTGGTGACATAAATAATTGATTAAAAGGAGTCCTTTATGAAAATAAGAAATCATGTACCTGTAAAGTTGTTGGGGTTGTTTCTTGGACACTGATAATAGTCAAATGTCCATTTAACTATGATAATACTCAAACGCATTAAAATTCTTGGAGTCCAGTTGAACAAAAAAAATTCAAAAAAGGTCACTTTACCATTCTACTAGCATAATCAAAGTCTCGGTGTAAACTAACTACAACTCAAGACGCATACTAATATAGTTCAGATGTTCCTATTATACATATCCATGTCATTGAGAGATATCTAACAAAATTAAAATATGTATGTGAACGCCTAGGCTATAGGACCACCCTAAGGGTGGGTAGCCTAACTGGATGTGTGGTAACAAGCAAGGCCGAAGGCAGTTCCCATCCTTATCAGGGGAGAAGCTCTCATTTTCTCTAACATATGTGATCACGCACTAGGCAACAAAAGAAGTATAGGATCGTCTATCTTTTCCTACCACTCAACCACACATAGTGATTTTGATATACAAATATAATCTAAACTACTCCACAATATCATTGGTATGTAAGTATATCTACTGACTTAAGAACATTGTTATGTCTATCTGCATGCAAATTTATATGTCAAAATCGTGGGTCGGGATCATATAATATTTCATCGTCAACCATCTATATTTGAATGCTAAACAGTATTTAGTCAACAATTTTCCATTGGACAATGGAGATAGCTTAATTTTTAATCAAGAGAAAAATCAATAATGAAAACAAAATATATATGATGTTCAAGAACAAAGGAAGCACACCTAGATTAGGATACAATCTTCTACGATCATTAGGGCATGTAACAAAAAGGGCATTTTGTGGATCAAACATATCCTGGCATACCAAAAAGAACCATTCCCATAGTACACCAGGGCCTGTAGCTTCCTCATTTTTGAATTCCATAAATAAACCATCATGCAGCTCATCATAGTCTTCTTTAACATCAGGGAACATCATCATTTCCAACTTCCTCCGAGACTCGAAATCAAGCACATCTTTGTGCTTAATAAGTCACTGATGATTGTCATTTCTCTTTGCATGCAACTAGTGCACATAAAGACGCCTTTCTCAGACTTAAGGCCATCTTAAGCTGTTCTTCCCCTCCCTGAAATAGCATGCAAACTCCACTCAATTCCTTGAAAATGTCAAGATAGTGAGACCATCCAGAATGAACAATACCACCCTCCACCTTTCCTTTCCCAGCCAAAGCCTCTCCCATTTTTGCAAGGCACTTATCCATTTTTGCAACCAACCCAACATGTATAAAGTTGAAGCCTTCAGTTCTTGAGGTCCTGTTATGAGTATCCAACCATCACAAAACACAACATTTTCATTTTCAAGAAGGAAACCATATTATTTCAAAGGAACTAACTAATAAAGTCTAAGACAGTCACTAGGAACAACAAAATGCCACATATATTTCGATAATTCAACTAAATTTACAATATAATTACAAAAGAAACAACATGATTGCAATCATTTAGCAATCTTCAATCATTTGTTCTTTTCCCTGAAAAAACAGAACAATAATAAAGCCATCAATTAGTTGCTTAACTAAAGAGAAAGGAAAACAAAAAACCAACTGAACACCTGTATACAATCTAGAATCTCAATTCCTTGCTCCAATTTAACCTGCAAACTAAAGAGAATGGAAAACAACAATAACATAGCAGCTAGTAAATATCCCCAAAAATTTAAAAGAATGAATTCAGCATCTCAATTCCCTAGTCCAATTTAACCTGCAAAAACTAGGGTTGTAAGAGAAAAGACTAAAGGATCCAAGAAACATATACCCCAATCTGCGTCTTTACCATATTTTCCAAGTCAACATGACAGGACCCACCCCCAATCCCCAGAGATTAAGGGCTAAGTCCTGTTCCCGTCTAACTTACGCATGACACGAAGGCTAAACCTACGTCCAACCTCCATGTGACACGTAAGTCGGACAAGGGATTCTCGAACCAAGCGCCTAAAAAGCTTCCGGACTTTCCAGAGCGTGCAGAATCTACTGTGGATCGCGTGGATGATGTCTCCGTCTCTCTTGACCACCAGCCCGCACCGCTACAACCTGGAGGGTATCGAAAACATGAAAAGACTGTGAGTGGACAAATATAAAGTATAAGTTCAAAAAAAGTTATCAGAAAACACCATTTATACCCTCCGTCTAAAACAAATGCATGCATATACAATTCAGGTCACGAAATCATTTCATATCCAAAACCATTAATGAAAAACCATAATCATTTCTTTCTTCAAATCCGCAATTCAAATCCAGGGCCTCAGCCCGAAATCACAAATCAATCTCAAAGTACGGGAACTCAGCCCCAAAACTCATCAAATCCAATTCATCCGGGCCACTACCCAAAACATCTGAAAACCAGTGAAAAACATCAATCATGCGAGTTTACTGGATCTCAAGTGCGCCCGAGTCTTTAAACTCAAAACCATGCGCAATAATCAGGTCTTCCCGGGATATCAACGAGTCTTTAAACTTAAAACACAATCAATAGGCCTGTGGGGGTATCATAACCGAGTCTTTAAACTCAAAACATATACCGAGTCTTTAAACTCAAAACATTTCAATCCAGGGCCCCCCCTGTCAATCAACTGAGTCTTTAAACTCAAAACCAGATCCAGCGGTTTTTCTTTTTCTTTTTCCAGGTCTTTAAACCCAAAACCATTTTTCAATCAACAGTGAAAATCATAGAAAATCCTTATTAGAATTCGCAACAATGATTCCGTAAGCTAGCATACGGAACCATCTTCCCGAACCCAAATCCAGATTTCCTCCATTTCCAAGTTTCAAAACCAAATCCGAAAAATCGTTTCTAAAATCCAGTTCCAAAACCGAAATCTCATTTCTGAAATCACATGAACAGGGCTCCAAGCCCGAAATCACTTTTCCGAAATCCATTTCAAATCCTTGAAATCAAATCATACTTAAAATCCCGAAAACCAATCATCAAAATAATAATAATATCGCAACATAATCGAAATCTCATAAATACCTCGAAATACTTACAAAACCGTAAATCATCAAGATCGTAATCATAATCATAGAATCATGTATAGAACACATAAAACATATATGCATGCATCATAAGTTCGAAAGCAAAGTCCACTCAAAAACCATTCCGCGCTGCCTCGATACGCATGCACCTACGCCGTTCCCGACCAATCCACTATCTCCAGCTTTCCTGAACCTGTCCAAATCTCATAATGAGGTCACTAACTACTTCATAAAACTTATACTAAAGCCCCGTATTTTTCTCATATTTTAACTATTTTTAATCGAGCCCTAAAACCTTAGAACATCACGAAACCTATCGAGACGATGTCCGATCGACTCGAAACCAGTGCCAAAATGTTCGTTACATCGAATACTTTAAAAGTAGTTTTGGAACCATCCTCAAAAGATGTGCCATGCGCCTCCACGCGCCTCCCAAATGGGCTGCACATGGCCTCACACACATGCACTGTTCATCCGTGTCCTCAGGTGAACTGGGTTCGGTTCGGTCTACTGTTCAGCCGGTTCAATTGAACCAGCGTCCACGGTTTCCTCCATTTTCAACTCGTTTCCAAAATATTTTTAGTCCAGTAGCTTCGTCCTATTTTATAGAATCGATCTACTTACTAAAAACGTGAACTACAAGATAAAAAAGTACCTATTCGATCGATCCACAGTCCTTCGATTTCCTCGACTCTGTTTTACTAGTTTCCGGCCATTGCAATCCCCTTTTCCATGTCCATTAACATCCTTTTGACTCCCAAAACCTTACACAAATAACCAAATTACTTCGCAGTCACTATAATTCATTTTGCCATTATCGACTTCCAATTTCCAACGTCACGGGAACACACCTGTCGTCGCCATCATACTCTGTCCTGATCACCACCAATCCAATTCCAACCTTGCTTCTTATTTTCATGTTAACACCAAGTTAAAACCCACGCTTGTGTGCACTCTCTTTCTTCAGAGTCACGGTCCCCTGTTTCTTCCCTATGCCTCACGGGTTTCAGGGGCCACCATCATCCACCGTCTACGCCCACCCCCTATGGCGGCACCACCACTTCCCCCATCCACCTGTCTCTCACTTCCATGCTCAACCATTAGAAAAATGCTGAAGATCGAAGGAAAAGGAGGAGAATTTTTCAAGCCCTGATTTCTGTTTTCCACCGTGCACGAATTGCACTTTGCTTTTAAAGATAAATCAATGAGGCGGCAAAGAGGTTCCACACACCTCTAGACCTGAGACACGTGTTCCAATCTGAAGACACCACCATTGCAGAGCAGCCAAGTGTCCTGATCTCACTGGGCACACATTCCAAGACAGCCAAATTACCATTTTACCCCTGCCATGCTAAATTACCACTTTACCCCTCGTACATTTAGACCAATAATTAATTCGTCCGAAGTCTAATGATGATGTGCCGCCTGTCGTTGTACTCAGGGGATCGAGACCTTCCCAACGGTCCTCGAAATGCGTGAAAAATCCATGTCGTTTGCAAAGTCGACGAATTGCCCCTTGTTAACCAAATTACCAAATTACCCTTGAACTTCCGAACGTCATAACTTTTTCCTGAAACTTCAGAATCGGACGTGCCACTTGTCTATGGACTCGTGACGTCCCGAACTACGTCACGGTCATCGGTCAAAGTCCATTTGACAGCCCGAACGAAAAGTCAACATTTTGGCACACTCCAAGGGGAAAATTGCATTTTACACCGTCCGTCCGAAAGCATCCCACTAATCACTGATTAACTTCATTAATTCGTCATTAATCACTAAACTAATCCTGATTTCTGGAACGGGTCGTTACAATCTACCCCGCTTAAAGAATCTTGTCCCTGAAATTCCGAATCTCGTACTTCCGTAACTAACTAGGGGGAAATCTAACTGATCTCACACCTGGGTCTCCTACCCGGTGTCTCTCGCCTGCCAATCCGACTTATCCTAACAGTACCCAACTTGTCACCATATTTCACCAAATGAATCGACTCAACAAACCTTTAGTTCCTTTGAGGATCATCCCAATCATACTGGGGTCATCACAAATTTATCTCGTTCCCGCGATATTTCTTACGTCACACCAGCCGACACTCATGGCTCCAATAACTGTAGGTGTGCCACAACAACGCTGCTACCAGTCACATCAATCTCAGACTCCTTCTTGCGTCCAGCGCACCTTGTACCAACGCCTCAGTACATCGTGCGAGTCTGCCGTCCGCAAGCACGAATCTCACCTCGCAACTAATTTGCAAGAAAGCATCTACCTGTCTTGGTACTTCTGTTCACCAATATCCATTTAACAATCCATACTACTTCCGTCAGCGATCCGCGCTGACCTCACGGAAGTCACAACATATTCGCTCACCCTACGATCTCAACCAACCAGCTCATCAGTGGTCTGACTAACCACTAACACTATCAGCCTGTGTAACTTCATTCACGTCCTACACCACCTGTCTGCAACTGGACCCTATCACGTACCTGTCAAACCGTGATCACACATCTCAATGTCAGGGTCCTTTTAGTCACTCGTGGCTCCGAGCATCCAACTCATATCAGCACCGAAGCTTGCAATAACTAACCAACGACACGGGATCACCCTGATTCGGCCTACAAGCTCTGTCAAATCCATCATACCGGGACCACACCGATCATCCATCTGTCCACAACATATCTCGGCACTAAGCCGATCACCAACACTTCCACTAGAACATCACGCTGCATATCCAAGTACATCGGCATGGTTCTGACCACTGCAGAACCAGTACGTACATTCACTAAGTACCACCAATAAGAACCACGTCGCACCACCAAACACACGCAATGAAAACCCTACGAACTTGGAATAAAAACAAAGATATTTAGAATACCTCAACATAGTTCATAGAGTATATCCTCGCGTACTTCAAATGTCATCAGGCGGTACGTCCACTAATCAACCACATTAGCGTCAGCCACGTTCTACGACACCCAAGGTCTAACCAAACATCATAGTGTACCCGACACCTTCCTAGTGAAATCTCCAGGCACACAACGTCCTCGTAACTATACTGATTACTACTTACCGATAGGCCAAACACGCTTCACTTTTGAAGCCCATCGGGCCAATCCAATACTAGGCCAAACTACATGTCTTCCAAGGAAGTCCAACTCGAGTCCTGTCCGAGTCTCCCGGTCTCCTAGGTCTCCCGACCAATATGAATCCAATCACATCTCAAACACGTACATAGGGCAGACCCAGCACTAGATCCAATGCCAAAACATAAACGTATGCGAGACGGACCACACACGTCCTGCACAATTCCAAGGTGATCAAAATATTCAGCCACTTTTATGCCTGCAAGACAGAGCAATCTCCTCATCGTGTCTTGGCTACGATCCTCTTGATCCATAACACCTCAAACTTAAGCCATAAGCGATCCCATCCCGATCCACTCTCTCCTAAGTGGTTCCCACGTCCCGTCCTACAATTCCTACCATCAGACCAACACATCAAATTAAATCAATCCAGATTACCACACGTCTAGATTGTGGGTTCTTTTCACTAACCACATATCGATCAGTTATAGTTACTCCTTCTCCACTTCCTTCCGTCATCCTTCAACGGAACATACAATGGTCCTCAACCATGTCATCACAAGTCTTCCTACCTCAATCCATCTTAACACCATCCCTTGACACTCGCTACGCAAGCCACTCCCGGCGTTACCAAATACTTTACTATACTGAGGCAGTCCACAACTCCTATGGATCACACCCATGTGTCTGTAACCAAACCAACTCACCGACCAACTCGCCTGTCGGTTGACACGGTTATACAAATCGAACAGAATGTCAATCATCACTCCTTCTGATGATCGCATACCAACCTTCCTGAGGTTCAACCCCAAGCACCAATATCACACTCGTACCCGACTCTCGAAATCACAATCAATGATTACTAACCTTAGGCTCCTCAGTCACTATCCTCGAAGTCATCCATTACTATGCTTGGGAAATCACTAAGTACTGGCCTCGACATCTCCCAAATGCCAACCTCGGCATGTACCTACACAATCCAACATACTCGACATCTCTAACACAACCGGATGAGTCCACGAAAACCAAACTCACTCATGGTCAACCTGACCATACCCACCTAGCCTGCTCCAACATGAGGCATAGGTCCACCGCTCTTCCGTTGCGCTACTCTTAATCAAACTCATGGTATCCTGACCGTTCGTACCTAAACATGACCTACATATCCCCGCTCGGTGAATGGTTCCTGCCAGACACCGGCACCTCACAACCGGCCACAACCTCGACTCAATATGCTCATCCGACCATTTACAAGCATCCCCACTCGTGGCACTTCATTCCAATCTAGTGCTCACAGCACACCAGTCGCGAGCCTCTGCTCCTACCGAGCCAAACCCCTCAAGCTTCGCTCGGGTCGGGGAACTAACCTCCCTCGTAATCCAATACTCTGAGCACCCAAACACTGGACTCATCCATAGTCATCTACTAATCATCCACTCCCTCGGCCGCACCTAGCAGCGCCATCTCCAAGCCTGACGTAAATCGGCCCAACCACAACAACTTCCAAACCACAAACCCTAACTCACGGGTTCCAGACCAGTCATCTCACAGGGTTCCTCAAATCATCCTCGCCATACGGGTTATCCAAACCCACGACAGCCACTAATTCGCCATAACCTTACCACTCGGGTCGTCACACCCGACTAAGATTATCCCTTACCGTAAAGTGTACACACCAACGTCCACCAGTGACCCATACTAGGGGGGAAAATCCCTCAATTCCTTAAAGTGGTTTCCTATACCCTGTCACTCTAGGCATCCGGCTACTCGTAGCCGTACAAGTCTAAGCTCAAACAATTTGACCAAATGGTCACAAGTCCATACTTTCGTCATCCAATCACCATCCGGTCCAAAAGACCACCGTTAACCGGCCTCCTCGGCCCACGTCTACCACCAGCTCAACTGACCACTATCGAGCCCCATAGGCCTACCCGCCTACTCAATCGTAGCTCATTGGCTACCATCCAGGTTAACGACACTAGCCAACATCCGACCCTGTGGTCCAACCTTCAAGCATATCCAGCGCTAAACTCGCTAACTAGTCGGGCCAAAGCCGGCAAGTAACACATCCAATCGCGTATCGCGTAACGCATCACCTAGTTGCGAGTACTTTCGCCACTGACTAAGCCACAAGCTATCGTACAACTACTCTTTATCACTCGCGTATCTAGGTTGATGACGGGCTGTTCTGCGTTGAGACATCACATCCACAGCAGCATCACCTCATGCTAATCGACAAACCACCAGGTCTGGAAGCCAAACTTCCCGCAGAGCGCACAAAACCTGCTTTGATACCAATTTGACAGGACCCACCCCCAATCCCCCGAGATTAAGGGCTAAGTCCTGCTCCCGTATAACTTACGCATGACACGAAGGCTAAACCTACATCCAAACTCCATGTGACACTTAAGTCGGACAAGGGATTCTCAAACCAACCGCCTAAAAAGCTTCCGGACTTTCCAGAGAGCGCAGAATCTACTGTGGATCGCGTGGGTGATGTCTCCATCTCTCTCGACCAACAGCCCGCACCACTACAACCTGGAGGGTATCGAAAATATGAAAAGACTTTGAGTGGACAAAAATAAAGTATAAGTTTAAAAACAGTTATCAGAAAACACCATTTAAAACCTTCATTTAAAACCAATGCATCCATATACAATTCATGTCATGAAATCATTTCATATCCAAAACCATTAATGGAAAACCAGAATCATTTCTTTCTTCAAATCCGCAATTCAAATCAGGGGCCTCAGCCCAAAAGCACAAATCAATCTCAAAGTACGGGAACTCAGCCCCAAAACTCATCAAATCCAATTCAACCGGGCTACTACCCAAAACATCTGAAAACCAGTGAAAAACATCAATCATGCGAGTTTGTTGGATCTCAAGTGCGCCAGAGTCTTTATACTCAAAACCATGTGCAATAATCAGGCCTTCCCGGGATATCAACGAGTCTTTAAACTCAAAACACAATCAACATGCCTCAGGGGGTATCATAACTGAGTCTTTAAACTCAAAACATATCAATCCAGGGCCATCCCCCATGTCAATCAACTGAGTCATTAAACTCAAAACCAGATCCAACGGTTTTTCTTTTTCATTTTCCGGGTCTTTAAACCCAAAACCATTTTTCAATCAACAGTGAAAACCATAGAAAATCCTTATCCGAATTTGCAACAATGATTCCGTAAGCTACCATCCGGAACCATCATCCCGAACCCAAATTCAGATTTCCTCCCTTTCCAAGTTTCAAAACAAAATTCGAAACATCGTTTCTGAAATCCAGTTCCAAAACCGAAATCTCATTTCCGAAATCACATGAACAGGGCTCCAAGCCCGAAACCACATTTCCGAAATTCATTTCAAATCCTTAAATCAAATCATACTTCAAATCCCGAAAACCAATCATCAAAATCATAATCAAATCGCAACATAATCGAAATCTCGTAAATACCCCGAAATACGTGCAAAACCGTAAATCATCAAGATCGTAATCATAATCCTGTATAAAGCACATAAAACATATATGCATGAATCATAAGTTTGAAAGCAAAATCCACTCACAGACCATTCCGCCGTTGCCTCGATACACGTGCACCTACGTGGTTCCTGGCCAATCCACTATCACCGGCTTTCCCAAACCTGTCCAAATCCCATAATGAGGTCACTAACTACTTCATAAAGCTTATACTAAAGCCCCGTATTTTTTCCGTATTTTAACTATTTTTAATCGAGCCCTAAAACCTTCGGACATCCCGAAACCTATCGAGAAAATGTCCGATCGACTCGAAACCAGTGCCAAAATGTTCGTTACATCGAATACTTTAAAAGTTAGGTTGGAACCATCCTCAAAAGATGTGCCACGTGCCCCTACGCACCTCCCAAAGTGGCTGCGCGTGGCCTCACGCGCATGCACTGTTCATCCATGTTCTCATGTGAACCGGGTTCGGTTCGGTCTACTGTTCAGCTGGTTCAATTGAACCGGTGTCCACGGTTTCCTCCATTTGCTACTCGTTTCCAAAATGTTTTTAGCCCAGTAGCTTCGTCCTATTTTATTGAATCGATCTACTTACTAAAAACGTGAACTACAAGATAGAAAAGTACCTATTCAATCGATCCACAGTCCTTCGATTTCCTCGACTCTGTTTTACTGGTTTCTGGCCATTGCAGTCCCTTTTTCCATGTCCATTAACATCCTTTTGACGCCCAAAACCTTACACAAATAACAAAATTACTTCTCAGTCACTATAATTCATTTTGCCATTATCCACTTCCAATTTCCGACGTCACGGGAACTCACCTGCCGTCGCTGTTGTACTCTGTCCTGATCACCACCAATCCAGTTCCAACTCTGCTTCTTATTTTCATGTTAACACCAAGCTAAAACCCATGCTTGTGTGCACTCCCTTTCTTCAGAGTATCGGTCCCCTGTTTCTTCCTTATGCCTCACGGGTTTCAGCGGCCACCATTATCCACCGTCTACGGCCACCCCCTATGGCGGCACCACCACTTCCCCCATCCACCTGTCTCTCACTTCCATGCCCAACCATTAGAAAAATGCTGAAGATCGAAGGAAAAGGAGGAGAATTTTTCAAGCCCTATTTTCCGTTTTCCACCGTGCACGAATTGCACTTTGCTTTTAAAGATAACTCAATGAGGCGGCAAAGAGGTTCCACACACCTCTAGACCTGAGACACGTGTTCCAATCTGAAGACACCACTATTGCAGAGCAGCCAAGTGTCCTGATCTCACTGGGCACACATTCCAAGACAGCCAAATGACCATTTTACCCCTGCCATGCTAAATTACCACTTTACCCCTCGTACATTTAGACCAATAATTAATTTGTCTGAAGTCCAATGATGATGTGCCTCCTGTCGTTGTACTCAGGGGATCGAGACCTTCCCAACGGTCCTAGAAATGCGTGAAAAATCCATGTCGTTTGCAAAGTCAACGAATTGCCCCTTGTTAACCAAATTACCAAATTACCTTTGAACTTCCAAACGTCATAACTTTTTCCTCAAACGTTGAAATCGGATGTGCTACCTGCCTATGGACTCATGACATCCTGAACTACGTCACGGTCATCGATCATAGTCCATTTGACCGCCCGAACGAAAAGTCAACATTTTGGCCCCCTCCAAGGGCTAAATCGTCATTTTGCACCGTCCGTCCGAAAGCATCCAACTAATCACTAATTAACTTCACTAATTTGTCATTAATCACTAAACTAATCCCGATTTCTAGAACGGGTCGTTACACAACATATACCAAATATCAAGTTGAATCATCTAAATATCAAGTGGCATATAGCTAAACCGAAGGCAAAATCATGTGTCATTTTGGGTCACAACATTTACATTGTAGAAACTGGTAATGGAACATGGTAACTGACTAACTGAAAGGGCTCTATACCTTCCTGGCAGTTTCCCATAACCCTCCTCCATCTACAAGTCTTGAACTAGCAATTTTTGTAGCTTCTCCATATTTATCTCCGGTTGAGAAAGCTAACCGAGAGTAAAAATTAAACTTAAAGCTGAAAAATGAGCAGGAAAAAAAGAAAAGGAGCAATAAAAACACTAAATTACAGTATTTTAAATAGACATGAGTAGATTACTAGGGATTGAATTTTAAACAGCAAAAACTACATAAAAGCATGAAACACATACAGAAAACTAGAAGACTAATTAGATAGCTAATAATGTATTGATAAGGACTACTGAGAGAGAGAGAGAGAGATTAAAGAAATCATTCATGAGTTGCACTACTACGGCCAACGCGTCTAAATTCTAGACAGATATAAAACTGGAAGTCAATAAGATAAATATAAACCAGATGATGTATTCGAACGGCAGTAAGAGTTCCAAACCTCCCATTAATGTGTCCAACAATCTCATGAACCTGGCTTATGAGCTTTTGATCTGTGAGTGAAACCAAATGATATAAACTAGTATTTGATCCTATAGTATATTTTGAAAGGAAACTTTCATAACTATAAGCACACATAACTATAACTTTCTGCACGATGAAGAATATAACCACACATAACTATAACTTTCTAAGCTAAGAACAAATTTGTGTTCAAGAATGTAAATTGACCAAAGAAACAGAAAAAATTTCATTTCAATCAAACTTATGTCTCTTAATTTGAATATTTGAATTGAAAAAAAGGGGAAAGTTGAGAAAGCTAACCGACCTTAATGCTTGAAGGGGATTCCATGAAAGTGAGCTTGTAGGTATTGGTGCGGAAGTTGTGGAAGGAACAGCCTTGGCCTGGAAGCTGAGGAACACCGAGGTCGGCTTTCTCTGGGGTGGTTGGGTCTATTTTGGCCATGAGGGACTTGAGCGAGAAGAGAAAACCAAACATGAGCTTGTGATCTTGCTGTTGGTTTAGCGTGTGAAATGGTCGATTCCATTCATGGTAGAGCAAGAAAATGATGTTCCTGTTGAATACGTACATCATCTGCCCATTGTTCCTCGACGTCGTCAACGCCGGAAGCGACGAGCTTATCTCTACTTTGCCCAAGAATTGCATATCTTTCACCAAATTTCAAATTCCGACATTAAAATGTAACCGGACTAACCGACCAAGCTTTACGAACCCAGTTGATGCCCGTTGTTCCCTGATTAAGTTCGCTATCTACCTTCCTATCAAAGTTTTCACCGTCTTCGTCGCTCTCACTCTTTCTACCCGACCCGTAACCATTGGGCAAAATCACCCCGAGCTCTTCGCCGAACTCGAATACTCTTTTTAGTGTTGATTTGCTAGAAATTCATGATTGAGAATGTTTGTTCTTTGAGAGGAAGTGTAGAACAACCTCTTTACCTTATAGTTATCTTTTGTGCTTAAATATCGTGGTTTATGAAATGAATTCTAATATTATTCTTGGTTTTATGATTTGTATTGCGTCAATATTCTATGTGTTTTATGATTCTAGTTTTTGTTATGATTGTATGTTTGTGCTTAATGCTTGATTAGATATGTCGGGCTATCCCCGAGTCTAATTCATTGAAAGTGTATGTCGGGCTGTCTCCGAGCACGTACTTCAGATAATATGCAAATAACTTGTAAGGCTAGAATTGGAGGATTTCATAGGTTGAAGTTAATAGAATTCATGAATGAGTTAGGTTTAAAGATGAGTTGACCATGTAAAAAATAGATTAGGTTAGTTTATATTTTTTAATCATGTAGGATAATAGAAACAATCAACTACCCCCCTAATTAATTAATCGAATGATAATCATGCTTAGGTACGGGAAAATAGTCTATTGCGGCTAGGGCAAAAGTTAGAATAGGAAAGAAACCCTGGGTCGTGGCTTTTGGAGTCTTTAAATAGGAGATGCAACCCTATATTCTAGGAGATGTTTCTCGAAGGAAACCCCTGACAAATCAGAATAGGACAGTTGTCTTAAAGCTTGATAAGCAGAAAACTTGAAATAGGAAAGTTCTTGAAGTTTCTTAAACAACAAGAAAGGTGATAATTGCATCTCCGTTGATCCATCCCTTGAATTTTGGACTTAACAGCCGTCCTTAGCTGCCAACTAATCACATGCAACTTCCAAGTAGGATTAGGATTCCTATAGGGCCAAGAAAAAGGATAAGCCTTTCTTGGTCTATCTTGAACACAATGACTTCAACTAAGCTACAATTGGGAGACATGGAGTTCATCTGGTTGTTTGGAAATTTCCCTAGGAAATAAGAGTTAGTCGAAACAGGCCTAGGCCCTTGAACAAAACTGAATTGGGCCTTGATTTAGGTCATTTTGGAAGTGCCTACAAATTGGGCTCAGATTATGTGCTTAGAAAGAGGGTTGAAATTGTGTCTGAAGCGCATATCAAATGGCCCACGATAGTCTCTTGACCTGCTAGCACAAGGGGTCCAAAACTGGGCACCGTTGATGACATGCTGGTGACATGATCAATGTGGAAGTTGGGATAGGTACAGGGTCTGGGCTCCAGCGCAAGCACGCAGGCTTAGCACAGGGGCTGGCACGGGACCTATCCAGGACCTCGGTTGGTACTCAGTAGGGATTTGACTAGGCACACAACCTCGATGTAGTGCCTTGGGTTCAACTTGAGACAACTTCTTCATTTTGACTCGGATTTCAACTATTCTTTTTGCATTATCATCAGAATTGACTCTTCTTTCCTATTCCACAAAAATCTCACGAAGTTACTTAAATCAAAAATTTGAAGAGCAAGTTGTAAACTTTATGGAACTAGAGAATTTTCAAAAACTCAATTTTTTTTGTCAATCTTGTTACTTTTTGCTTACTAATAAGAATGAAATGCTTTGTTTGATCACCAATTCTTTTCTAAAGATATTCCATGAACGATTTATATCATAAATATTTGCACTTCACAATGCCATATTTAGACCAACTAAGTGTACAAAGTTTCCACATTTTCTTGAACCATAGAAAATTATAGGAGACTACCCTTATGAGTTCTTGAACCTATTTACCATATGTAGGCTATGCATGTATTTAATCTCATTTAAGCTTTTATCCAACCTTTTGTGTGTGCGTCATTAACCTATTTGAAGCCAAACACTAAACCTTTACTTTCATTGCCTCCATTAAATTTTCTTGCTTAACCTTCAAATAGTTAAGCCATACCCGATGGTTTGAGAGATACCAAGATGGTGCATTAAGGAGAATGGTTTAAATCTTGATCACCATAAAGGGCATGATGATCCATGAAGGAGTACTAGATATTCAGAACAAAATGAAATTGAAAAAAAAATAAAGAAAGCTACGGCTAAGAAGGAAGAACGAAAAAATCAATCATCCAGAGGAATAGTTTGAAGTAAAGTTTGAAAAGTTATTTCATGTTAAATCCCAAGAATGAGCACGCCGACCAATTATGAAGATTAGCCAATTTTGAATAATTGCGTGCTCTTGGTGTCTTTCAACCTTTTTAGCCTCTTCTTTTTTCTATCATACCCTTACCCTAACTATATTAGAATCCTAATGAAGCCCTAACAGATCTTATGGGAGTCATTCTAGGAATCAAGGTAATGTATCTACGTTCTTAATTTTCAAATCCTTTCATGAGATCAAAAAATCATAAATTTACCGTTCTTTCATTGAAAATTCATATGTGATCTAATGTTGATATCCTTTACATGAACTCCATCGCATATGCTTGAATGAGTTAAGCCTAAGAGTCAAGTAAAAATTGAGAGATACGTTGTGAGGATTAGAGTCAAGGAAAAATATTTATGTGGCATTTAAGTGTAGTGGTTTTAAGCTTGATTATTTTGGGTATTGGCATTCAAACATAATACAATGATTGACATTCATTGATTCTTATTAGTTTGTTTTAAAGCGATGTTATTAACGTCTTTGTTTTTTTTAACTAAAACATTTTTGGGTATTGTAACTCTCGTAAACCCCCAAGAGACAAAGCTCCTCCTACTAGGAATACATAGGGGTTTAAATGTTCTATCTAAGTAAGACTGAGTCTTTTATTTTTGTTTTTGTTTTTTTTTTCTTATTGATTTTCTTAAGGACTAGCAAAACATAGGTTTGAGGGTATTTGATAAGTTACATTTTATATACATTTTTATACCATTCTAACCTATGAATGAGCATAAATATTATTATTAAATAGGAGAAAATGATGGGTTTTGAGAGAATTGTGTAGGATTTGATACTTTCTAAAATTTCAAAGATTTTGGTGAAAGACTGACACAATTTGGAGAAGGAATGAAGAAATTATAAGACTTCAATGTGAAGCCATCGAATTACGAAGACGAATTCCACAAAAAGCTGCTAAAGTGCATCCAAACCCAAGATGAGCACTTTGGTTAGTGCTTATTGAATATAGACTGAAACCAAATGCAGGCAACTGCGCCCCTATCCACCTTGTTTCGGTACTCACCTACCGAATCATCTGATGAAGTGTTGCATCGGTTGTTTTCCATGCTTTTTGAGGAAAACTTCTCCCACAAAGTATTGGTTTTGCCTTAGTTTCTCTTTAAGGAAACCATGTTTCATTAGGACTTCATTTCATAATTATTTTGCTTAATGATAATCCTTGAATTAAGCACCATTTTATGCCCTTTATGCTTATATTTTAATGTTTAAATTCCAAACAATAGGAGAAAATAATATATTTTTGTGAGAAATGTGCAGAATTGGATAGAGCACATAATTACAACAATTTAGGCGAAAGAATCACCTCAATCAGAGTTATATTGAAGAAGTTATGATCGAATGAAGGAAAACCACCAAAAAGGACAAGGAAAATTGGTAACAAGCTACTAAACCCATTTAAAACAGCCCAGAAACACATTCGGCCCGCCTCATCCGACCTGGTGTAAAGGCGTTTGATGCACGTGTACTGAAGGCCTCATCTCTTTTTCAGCGCGTGTTTCCTGAAGCCATATTGCCATGTTCGATGTGTGCCTTCTAACAACCCTTAGTCGCTTCCGCCAACGTGCACCGTGTAAGACCCGTGTCCTGGAGGGAACGGTGAACCATCCCACATTCCTGCGAGGGGAATGGTGATGTGCCTTATATGTGCAGGCACGCACCTATCTAGCGCTAGGCCTTTTGGGAGCTCACTGGCTTTGAGTTCGGTTGGAACTCCAAAGTTAAGCGAGTTGAGGATGGTGCAATTCCATGATGAGTGACCCACTGGGAAGTTGCACGTGAGCTCCCGAGAACAAAATGGTGCTAGATGGGATGGGTCCTAGCAGAATGGTACCAGAGCCAAACCCCGACCGGGAAGTGTGCTAGCGAGGATGCTGGGTCCTAAGGGGGGTGAATTGTAAGAGCCGTGTCCTGAAGGGAACAGTGAACAATCCCATAATCCTGCGAGGGGAATGGTGATGTGCCTTATATGTGTAGGCCTTTTGGGAGGCACCCACCTACCTATCTAGTGCTAGGCCTTTTGGGAGCTCACTATCTATGAGTTCGGTTGGAACTCCAAAAGTTAAGCGAGTTGAGGCTGGTGAAATCCCATGATGGGTGACCCACTAGGAAGTTGCACATGAGCTCCCGAGAACAAAACCGTGATGGCGAGGCCCAAAGCGGACAATATGGTACTAGATGGGACGGGTCCTGGCACACCGAACAATTTTCTAGCCTTGATTGCCGCGGTGACCGCTGAAATTCTACCCGTTTTTCAACACTTACCAAAATGTCTTCCAAATTCAAGCAGCGTCCCACCAAGCTATTTCATGTTCAAATTCCAGCACCTAATTCCTTCTTTCTTGTGGAAAATTGTTCAATTCAAGCTTGGATTTGTTTCCCTTTTATTTTGGAAACTTTTTTAATTAGGATTTTTATTACCTTTATTCTTTAGAAATTTAATTTAATTAGTTTAATCATTTTTCTTTTAGGATTTAAATTGTAAACTCCTATTTATTTAATGATTAATTTTCTGCTATAAATAGAGAGGTTTAGGTTATTTGTAAGAAGTCACCCATTTTTGTACCAAAGTTCTGATGAACCAAATTTCCCTCTTTAATAAGTCGAGATTTCTTTAGCAATAGCCAATTACACCATACTCCACCACAAACACCTTCATCCGCGACAATCTAGGGTAATTCCTGGTTGTCTCACTAAGGAGTGTCAAGCCACTTTGCATCCCTAGGGCAATTTCCGAGACAAAAAGTGTAACACGATCCCCTTACCTTGTGATTGTCTTTTGTTATTGAATGGTCGTTTTGTTGGATTGATCTTTAATATAATTATGGTTTTATTCTTAAATGAATTTCAATAATATTCAATGTGTTTCAATATCTTGGTTGTTGTTGTACTTGTATGTTGTGATTAATGTTTGATTGGATCTCTAGGGAAATTCCCGAGTCTAGATCATTGAAAGGGTCTAGGGCATCTCCCCGCATGTACTTGAGATAATATACTTGTATTTCGTAGAAGGGTTATGGAATTTCGTAGATTTTGGAATTGGCATAATTTATGAATGAGTTAGGTTTAAAAATTAGTTGACCATGTAAATAATAGATTAGGTTACTTTAGATTAGTTAATCACGTAGGATAATAGAAACAATCAACTACTGCCTAATTAATTAATTTAACTATAATCATGTTAGGTATCCTCAATCTCCGGTTAAGAACGATCCCTACTTGCAACAATCTACAAAAAAGGGTTTTAATTTGCATATGTTTTTATTAAGTATTGAGTGTGACATTGTGTTTACTTTAATGATTAGTTTTAGCGTATCAATTTTTGGCGCTGTTGCCGGGTATTGAAACAATCTCTTGCATGATTTCGTTTATGTAAATATGTTCATAATGTAAATATCATATTCATACATAATTTTCATACTTGTATATAAATTGTAACAGTTGTTGATAAAAATCTTTTCTTTGTAAACTTCTTAAAGAAAAAAAAATATTTCCAAAAGTAAAAAAAAAAATTTCTAAAAATTTTCCCTAAAACAAAAAGAAAAGAACTTCTGAGTAAAAAAAATTCAAATTTTTTTTTCCTATTAAATGTTTTAGAGTTGCATGAATCCCAAAACTTTTTTCTTCAAAATCTTACTTTCGAGAACAGGTAGCACCCCTTTTGTTTACTTTCTCCTTAACCCTTCGTGATGTGTGGATTTCATCACCACACACTGTAGACTCGAATCTATGGACATAAGGTGGGGCAGAGATTGTAAACACTTGGGTTTACGGTTGGTTATGTTGTCTAGGAGAGTTATGACTGGTGACAAGTGGGGCACTAAGAAAGAGGACTCCAATGGAGTACATACCCTGGCCAGGTTAGCCTCGGGGTGTTCTCGAAATTAGTCCTTACTTCTCGCGTTACTTCTATCCCAATTGGCCATGATTAACGTTGAATGGTGGAGGGGATTGAAATATGTTTATCAGTACGCGCATGCCGTAAGCCCAAGAAAATACTATGATAAGCAAAGTGGGAAAGTTGTTCATGTTACTCTAAGACTCTATCTATTGCATTGGTAGATTGCATACCCTCCCTACAATTGCATGATGCTCGGATTTCATCACTGGGTCCCCTATGACTAAGTGAACATAGGAAAGTGAGATCAAAGGTGCATGCCATTCTTTTCATGCACTTTCACGTAACTCTTATGTCTTATGCAAGTTCTCTTATGCATTCACCTCATTCTTCATGTAGACTTTTATATGTTGCATTAATTTGGACATTTTTGGAACTTGTACCTTTGCATGCCATTTTCATAACTCTACCTTGCATACAATTCTATTTTGTGTATATTCTTTTCTATTTCTTGTCTTCTTTTTATGTACATATTCTCACCTAACTCTCTTGAAGGAAAACACAATATGCAATTCACTTAATCTATGGTCCATGAACTAGACTTAGGGGATGCCCTTGTCAAAGAGTTGGAAAATGAACTTGACTCTCGGATTCAAGATGGATTGAAGTCTTACCTAGAGCTAATTGGTGAGAATGATGTGGAGTTCGAAAAAGTGCATAGGCTCTGCATCGAATGAGTTGATTGAAGCACTTCTTCTAGGCCGAAGACGTTAACTTCAAGCATTTCTTGGAAGGAAACCCAATGACAGAGAAGTGACGGAGCCATCAAACGGAGATTTTCTTTCTTACACCCTTCATTATCTTTACTTTAGTTACTTTTTGTCTTTATTGCTTTATTTTCGTAAATCAATTCTCCTCACTTAGATTCTATTATTTAACTTTCATACATTGAGGACAATGTGTAACAACCCGTCCCGAGAGCCGGAATTCGTAAAGTGAATAAGGTGTGATTATTGAGGTTAAGCAGTGGGTAGGTGGTCTCGATGGGTCCATGAGCGTAGAATGACGATTTTGCCCCTGGTTCGGGCAAATAGTTGACTTTTAGTTGGGAGGTCGATTTGAGTGTTGATCGGTGACTAGGACGTAGTTTAGGACGTCACGAATCCATAGGCAAGTGGCACGCCTGATTCCGACATCCGAGGAGGAAGTTGTGATGTTCGGAAGGTCGAGGGCATAACCGTAATTTGGGTAAATTAGGGGGAAAAGTTGACTTTTTGAATAATCGAGTTTTGGTAGGTTGACCTAGGATGGTTAGATAGATTCCGTCGTCCTGAGTTCCAGCACGTATTCATCGGACTTACGAGGCGAGAGTTACGGGTCTAGGAAGTTTTGGTTAAACCGTAAATATAAGTTAAAAAGAAGGGTAATTTGGTCTTTCTGCACATTGGGATTTGTACAGAAAGAAGGAAAGGGACGGCTGGGATGGAGCCATTTGGTGAGAGAGTGAGGAGGATTGGTGACACGTGCTAAAGGTGGAGTGGCTTCTGGTGAGTTCGAGTGTGTGCACGGCCCAAATAATTGGGGTGCACCCGTGTATGTGTGTGGTGCTGGTTCAGAAAACAGAGGGAGATCGTGAAGGAAATTGAGGGTGGTGGTGTGTGTGCTGACGAATTGTGAGTGTGTGAGGGTGATCAGAGAGTGAGAGGGAAGCAGTGAGAGAGGTTGACGGTGTGGTGGCTGTGTGTGAGGGTGTCGAGAGCTGCGGGAAAATCAGGGGGGAAACAGGAAGGAAACCAAGGAATTTGTGAGAATTGTGGCGGTGGCAGCCGTGTACGGGGCAACTGAGTCCGTGGTGGTGTCGTGCGGGTTGCGAGGAGTCAACCACTACCAGCGGAGCTCACGACGGCGACTGGAGGCAGGTAATTCTCTCATTCCCATGTCGATACTCTGTTTTCCCGTTGAGTTTCAACGTGGAAGTCGTGGTTTGGGAGGTTGAATCGATGAGTCTAGAGTGGTCTAAGGGTTTTAGTTGAGTCCTAGGAGTAATTTGGTTGAGCTGCCGTGACGGGAGGAGCACGGTGGAGGTTGGCACGACGGCAGGTCTGGATGTACTCTGTTTTGGTCGTGACTTTCAATTGAAAGTCGTGAAGATTGGAATAGAGTCGACAGTCCAGGTGAGTTGAGTTAGGTTTAGAAGGGTCCTAGGAACCGTCTGGTGTTGCCACCGTGAAGGGAGGTGACCTGGGTGGCCGGAGTAGGAAACAGAGCAGTGTACGGGTTTTTGTTCAAGGTTGAGTCGACGAGTTTTAGGGTAAGTCGAGGTGAGTGACCTACGGGAAGGGGTAGCCTAGGATGGGACGATGCTGTTGGTGAAGAGAGGAGTCGTTTTGGTGGACGGAATGAGGAGAACCGCTCTCGCCGGTTCAGGGTCCAGACCACTGGTGCGAACCGGGTCTGCTCAAGGTTGACGGTGCACTGTAGCTGGCGCGTGAGTGCCACGCGCAGCCACTTTGGGCGGCGCGTGGGGGCGCGTGCGGCGGCGTATGGAGAAGCGATCAACAGGACTTTTGGTCTAGGAGTTGTGGTGAGTTCAATGGAGTTGGTTTCGAGTCAATCGGAAGTCGTTTGAGTGTAGTTCCGCGAGGGTGAATGTTTAGGGTCCCGGGTTTTAAGTCTTTGGTTTGGGGAATTTTAAGGAAATTAGGTAGTTGTGTCGTAGACGTATTAGTGACATAATTTAACGGTGTTTGACAGGATCGGGATTTCCCGAGGAAGCCGAGGAACGGGCTGGACGTTCGGGACGCGAGTAGGGCTCAGTACTGTGAGTGGACCCTTTTCTTAAACTCGATCATGCATAACTGTTTTTATATACGTTTTTGATGGTTTTACTTAAGACACTATGTTTATTGCATATGTTATGATGGTTTTATGTGATTGTACGTGATTGAGATGTTTGCACGTTTTTCGAGACGTTTTCGGGATTTTACACGTTTTTCGAGAAAATGCTGGTTTTCGGATTTTGATGCCACATTTGGGGATTTCCACCTATAAAGGTTTTCTGATAATGATAAATGGGTTATGAAATATGATTTTTGATTACATGTGGTCTTGGTATGTAAATGGATATTTTCCGGATTTGGGTTCGGAATGACAGTTCTGAACGCCGGAAGGGCTTCAGACCAGTGATTTCGGATTCGGGTTTGGATGAAGATTTGGTAAATCGTTTTCAAATGGTTTTGGGATTGGATTTGCTGGATCTGGATATTGGGTTTAAAGACCCGGATATATGTGACGGGGGACCGGCCGGATTGGGTTTAAAGACCCGGATTGAGTTTAAAGACTCGGGAGTTTAAAGACTCGGATATATTGATCTTTCCCCCGTAGGCCTTTGAGTTTAAAGACTCGGGAGTTTAAAGACTCGGATATGATTAAGGCCTGGATTGAGTTTAAAGACTCGGGAGTTTAAAGACTCGGATAGGTCCAGCAGGTTCGATCGGGAAATGAGGATTTGATACGGTTTCTGATACTCATGCTATGGTTTCTTATGATATTTTATAGTGTTTCTGTTTCTTATGATGTTTTATAATGATTATTTTATAACTGTGTTCAGAACTGTTGGTTATGCATGTGGTTTCAAAACGGAGGGTTAAACTCGGTTTTCGTGTAAAAATGGTTTTGAACTTTTTGTACTTTCTGGTCCACTCACATCTTCTGTTTTAAATTGCCCTCCAGGTTGTGGAGCTAGCGCGGGGTCTTGACGTCGAGGCAGTGTCCGAGGCATAGAAGTGACGTGAGGGATCCTAGAAGAGTTTAAAGGCTTCTGTGTGCGTGTACTTTATCAGTTTTTATTTTCCTTGTAATTTAGTGCTATGCTCTGAAAACGATAAGGTTGGGATATTTTGTAATTACTCCTGCGTCTGACTGGGTTAGAGTGAGTTTTACTTGAGTTTTGTGTCGGGGAGTCAGACGGGAGCGGGATTTACCTCGGGTTTCGGGGTGAAACCGGGGTGGGTCCTGACACAATGTTCGATTTAAGTGTGGGGGAGGGTTTACAACTTTATTGAGTCTTATTTCAAAAATCAAAGAAAAAAATTCGGAAAACAACAAAAAACCCAAAAATATTTTCGTGTATTTTAGTCTTTAATCTTAAGTTTTTTGTCTAAACTTAGTGTTTTAATAAGTCTTAGGATGCCCTTTAACCCGTCGATGATAAGAATAACGGATAAATGAAGATAACATGGCTAAAAGATGATCACTCCATCTTGAATTCATTTGTTAATGCTTTATGATTAAATGTTTATGACTTGTAGTAGATGATGCATGTTAAACTGGTACAGAACGCGCATGTTAAGATACGTATGAATCATATGAACCCTATGTCCTCTTTAGAGCCTCATATACTTCTTTGTTGAGTGATTCATAGGAGTTATTTGTTTAAATTGATTTACATATGCCTCATAACTGCTTGTCATGGCTTTTAATGAACTTTAGAGTACTAGAACTTATTCTTTATGATTTTCAAGCTTTTAAGTCAATAAATTCTCTGATTTTAGACATGGTTAAGGCAATAGGGTTTGCACCACTTATCCAAATATCCGAGCCCTATTTAATCACATAGGTGTGATCCCCCTAGTTTAACCACTTTGAGCCTACATTAAGCCTTTCTTTCATGACCCTAAATATCTCTTCACGTAAGCCTAGTATAAGACATTCTTTATCTTTAGTCCTTAGACTTGGTTGAAGAACATAAAGATGGCGTGAGATACAAGAAAATGATTTGATGAATGAAGACTTATATGTAAGCGTAGGGAATGACTTGCTCAAACTATGTTTGTATTCATTGCATTACCTCTCAAAAACAAAACAAAAAACAAAAAAACAATGATGACAAAGAAAATAAAATCAAGAACAAAAGTTCTATGAGGTACTGAATTGATTTTTGTGCTAAGTCCCTTACGCTTGTGATTTGGAACAATGAAGATTGAGGGCCTACATGAAGAATTTCGCCCCATTACCCTAATTACAAGTTCAAAAGATGTGGATAATGAAGATTAAGGTCCAACCACTTGTCAGGATCCGTCCCAAATCTCCTGGGATTAACGTGGGACGCGCCTGATCCCGTCTGACACCACGTGTTAGACCAGGGAAGATTCCTTCTTTAGCCCTCGTCGAGGCTATCAGAGTGCGTCAGGATCATAGGAGGAGAAGAGTGATGTCTCGTCTCTGCTACAGCCCGCATCCGCGATCAACCTGAAGGGCATTAAAACGTTAAAAGTCGTGAGTGGACAAAATAATATTTTAATAAAAACATTTTTACATAAAGACATTTATGCCCTTCACTAAAAGTATATGCATGCATTCAAAAGCCGTTTATAAAACCATTTCATTTATCAAACATATTCTCAAGATCATTCAAGGGTTAATGCCCGGTTCCCATAAACCGTCATGACCCATAAAAACCATTCAATGGTTCATGCCGGTTCCCATAAACTGTCATGAACCATAAATCCATTTGGGTCCCCGACCCAAAATCACAACCTTAAAACCATAAAACAATACATGTGGGAACTCAGCCTAAAACCATTCTCTGTGAAATACTAAAACATCGAATACGGGGTCTCCGCCCCAAAACCAATTCCAAAACATCGAATACGGGGTCTCCGCCCCAAATCACTTTCTAAACCATAAAACACGGAATACGGGGTCTCCGCCACCAAATCACTTTCAAACCACATACGTATCAATATACGCATAACCCATCCGAGGCACTTCCGAGAAGATGCCAACTCGGGGCACACAGCCCCTAGAGAACACATCCCCGATATAGTCATGATTAATCATATCTATACTATTGTGCACACTTACCCGGGGTCTTACTCCGAGTCTTCTCCCAGGAATTCTCCATCTGGGAGGCTCAATTTCTGGATCTGCTCCGAAATCTATCTTCGGATCTAGTTCGAACTCTATCTCCGGATCTAGTCTACACATCTCTCCGGAATCTAGTCCGGGACCACATCATAAATCGTAACCCCCACTCCTGGAACGGGATCCCTATGGGGATACCCATTCTGGTCTGTCGATCGTGACTCTCTAGGTCGACGTCTGGAGGAGATCATATAAATCATATGGAAGGTTCATATACATTTTCAAAACTCTTTCTTTCTTTCTCAAAACACATTTCAACCGGGTCTCATACCCGATTCATCTCAATAGGATTCCTCGAATCCGATTCAAATTCATTTCACAGGCCTCGGCCTAAATCCACAGTTCAATAGGGCCTCATGCTCGAATTTTCATTTCGTAAACCGAACTGGACTCAAGCCCGATGTTACAATCAACTGGGCCTTAAGCCCGATACCACAGCTAACAGGGCCCTAAGCCCGAAACCATAAAGCAACGGGGCCTTAAGCCCGATTTCACAACCAATAAGGCCTCAAGCCCGGATCATAAATCAACGGGACCCTTGGTCCGACCGTATATCTCAAATGGACCCTCAGTCCGATTCCTCGTCAAATCAAATGAACTCCAAGTCTGAGAGTTTGTAAATCAAATGGGTCTCGTGCCCGATTTCATATTTCCAAATCCAAAACCAATTTATGAAACCCTCGTTGAAAACCTAGCACGTATAAGTATCGTATAAAACCGTAAATCTCGAAATAAGTGCAAATACGTAAATCCTAGGCTACCAAAAACAAATGCACTCATGGCATCACAAAACATATATTAAAACACTTATAAAACATTTATGCATGCATCAAGTTCGAAAGAAAGGTCCACTCACAGACCGTCTGAAGCCGGGCCTCGATACGCATGCCATAAGCGTCTCCCGGGCCAATCGTCGCCTCCGGGATTCCCGAACCTGTCCAAAATAATTTAGAGGGTTACTAACTACTTATATAACCCCTCACTAAAGCTCCATAATTTTCTGGAATTTCTAACTATTTTTAAACGCGAACCTAAACCTTCGGACGTCGCGAATTATGTCGAAACAATGTCCGATTGACACGAAACCAGTCCCAAAATGTTCGTTACATCGAATAGATGAAATTACATGTTAGAACCACCCCCAAAGGATGGCTCACGTGCCGGCACGTGCCCCTAGAAGGGACTACGCGTTGGCCTCACGCGCCCAACACTGTTTGTCTTCCTCAGCAATTGAACTGGTCCAGAACGGCCGGTTCGGTTCATGCCTGTAACTGGACCGGCGTGACCGGTCCAGGCCTCTCCAATCCTTATTTTTCGTCCAATCCTTTCCTTTTCAATCCTAATCTTCCGATTTTTTGATTTCCTCTAAATTCCAATCATTAAACCTAAGAGAAAACCACCTAAAACCTATGGTTCATTTTCCTCCTCACGGTTCAAGCTTGCCCGATCACCCCCTGGGTTTCCTCAGCTATGAACCACCCTCCTAACCATCTTATAACTTTCCTAGAAACCCACTAATCATCCTCTAATCATCCAAAAGCATCCATAATGTAAAAATCGAAATAAGATGAAAATCGGGCCTAACCGGGTAATTGGTGGTTTCCTGGCCATCACCGCCGTGCACGGCAGTCCAGACAGCCCCTCAGCCATCAACTGCCTCCTCTGTCTCTCCCTCTCAAGTCCCTTGGCTCATGGTCGATTGACAAGGTTAAGGGGATGGGTTGTGAGATCGGGTTTGGTTGAGAGCAAAGAAGATGATTAGATGAAAATAAAGGGAAGGGATTTGCATGAACGGAAAATGGTGTCCAGTGGATGGGTGACACTTGTCACTCATCCATTAGGCCTTGGGATTAATATCTGGGCCCACATAATTTCAAAAGTCCCTCGTCTCATAAAACGCACAATAGTACTTCCTAACTTTCGTGAACCGTAACTTCTCCGTCGAACGTCCAAATTTGACCTGCCATCTATCTACGGATTCGTATCATCTCGATCTACGTAACGATCCTTGGACCTCGTCCATTGAACCTCCCAGGTCAAAAGTCAACTATTCGTTCTTTTTCAACCAAATTACCAAAATGCCCTTGGACTTCCGATCGTCATAACTTTTCCACGAACGTCGGAATCGAGTGTGCCACCTGTCTATGAACTCGTGACGTCTCGAATTACGTCGCAGTCATCGATCAAAGTCCATTTGACCTCCTAAATGAAAAGTCAACGATTCATCCATTCCAAGGGCAAAATCGTCATTTTGCCCGAACGTCTACTAATCCTCGTCTAATTCCAGATTAGTCTCGCTAATCCGTCATTAATTCTTAATTAATCCCGTTAATTCGGGACGGGTCATCACAATCTTCCCCCTTTAAAGAATTTCGTCCTCGAAATTCAAATTGACCCGATTCCACAACCCAACTGTGGAATCCAACCTTATTCCTTGACTTGGATATTGCACCCACACAAGAATACCCGAGTAATAGTACACGTCTGTCACTACGCCGTACTCGTCGGTACGCACTGACACTGGAGCCTCCAAAGCTCCAATTCATTTCTGAGAACTACACGTCAGCTCGTCTCACTCGAGACAAAATATCGACACTCGTCGATTACACCTGTCACTCACTTTGACAGGTTAGCAATACCATACTCACATTCAACGGCTTCTCAGTCTAACACCCTGACATGTTCCATCCGACAACCATCAGGCTGGAAACACATCCCCACTAAGGGCTGACACATCTAAGCTGACATTCTGTTCAGCATCCAATCAGACAACATTCTATAGATCCTGCCATCACAATGGCACGAATCCCATCTCACAGGTCATACTACAACCTATATCCATACTGACTCTTGATACTCGCACGAATCAACTTTCTCAAATTCATATACTCAAAACTGACTAGAAGGAGAGTCCCATCAATCCATACCAATCCAAACTCGTCGGATACCAATCAATCTGTAACTATCATAGGTCACAACCATCATGACGAGCTGACAACTCCTAGCTCCACTGCGCTTCGCTGCTCTACACTGATCTCGACTCGCTCTTGAGTCCTCGCATCGTATCTCGCATCACTCAGTGATCTCCGCTGATATCTAGACTCACCTCGGGTCTCCACCTGTCACTATCGGATCTAATCCGATCGCCACTCATGTCCATCTAGGACTTTATCCAATTTACAACTTACGCATACTCTCGGGCACTCTCAACTCGATGTATCGATTGACCGTGGTCAATCCCATCATCCAACGTACGCAACACGCCGGTGCATCCGCATCACAACAACATCGGGGTGCCAACCGACCTACTCACGGACTGCACTCAGGCAACGTCCAACCACATTCTACTGTCTGCACTCCAATCATGGTTCGGACCCCAACCGTTCGTCACCAGGTGAAAATCAATCCATGACCTCGGACACTCACTCGTCACATCCTGTGATGCTAAGCACCATCTACTTGTCAAATCAATCAAATTTGACTCACACCCTAGGTGTTCGGTTCTTACACTCTCTTTGAACTCCTAGCTGTCATATCATTCTTCGTCGTCCCACCTAGGGATGAATCCAAGATGATGACATCAAAGTTCATCCAATGTCATCCTCTGGCATTCAACACTATTTGCTACAACGTCACACTCAGTGGCCTCGGAATACTCATCACCAATACGGAATCAAGCACTCTTCTCAACGTCTCAATCACAACTTCTCTTGATTTTGAAGTTCCAATCACGTTGGAAACAGGTTTCTTTTCCAATTACTGAGCTCACTCACTACACGACCATTCCCTACGTCCTATAGACAATCAATTTCCACGTCCCCAACTCTGGAGGTATGGTCAACCGGGGTCAACCAAAACCAATCTGCAATGGACTCTCAAGTCCTCTACTCAACCGGACACCATCCACACGTCGGTGAATACCGTTTAGGTAGGTACACTCATTCCGAGTGGAATTCACGCGACTCAATGATAAACCTTGCATACTATTTACGAATGTGCATAAACGACCTCCAACACTCACATACCGTACCTTTAATCCACCTGATCCAACTCTGAATCACAGAATTGGTCGGAATCCACTGACATCTGTCGGTAGGTTAAACAGATCGCAACGTCTATCGTGATCTAAAGCCAAATCTCTGCATACTACCATAACTGACCAACCGACCCTACCCATACGTCATGAGACGTCACTTACGTAATCCATTTATATCTTTTCATCCGAATACCACTTAGGCATTTCAACCTTTAACGTTACTACTCCTGGGCACACATTCATGCCCCAAGTCTCATATTATCCGGGAACGGGTCACCAAAACAATTATTCCTGGTGGCTGCACTGAGCCACTCGGGAACCTCTCTGTCCCGCTCAGCGCCCACCGAACTCACATGCTTGCCACTCCGAGCACATTTACTATTCTGTCTGCATACTGGTTCGCATGTCCCCACTCTATGGGATCAACTCCAGTATTCACACTCGTATAATCCATCCAAGGATATCAACGACACCTGTCACTCATCCAGGTATATCTTACTCGTCACGGTCACCTCACAGAGGTAACGTGGCAAGTGTGCCAACACCCAACGCTAGCGCCTCATTCTGCGATCGCACTCAGCCGTAACCGAGTCGAATCCAGAATCATTGCTCGCATTTTACGTCACTCACGCACCTCGTATCATCATCACGATTGACGAAACCCATCGTCACAATCGTCACAGCAACCTAAGTCGATCCAACTCAATAAGACTAGATCATGTCAATCGATAGCAGCGTCTGCCACAACCTCGTGCAGACCAATCTAAAAAACAATTTTCTATCGAGACTCCAAATCCATGCGGTCAACTCACCGTAGGTACCAACCACTCTGCATGCAACATCCACCGATGGGTCCACCTTTAGATCCGATCACAAGTACCAGACTCCTGGTACTTGTCCAATCAATCGCCACTAGGTTATCATAGACCCGGCTGCCCACTGCAGCCCAACCATCCCAATAGATCCCTCGCTCTCGACTCCGAGAGTCGTCGTACTTCGATACTAGTGCCCAAACAACTAGTAACCACACTGTGAGGATATCATCCTCTCGTAACTCTACGGCTCTCATCCGCTGGCCTCCATAAGAACTGGTCGTATTCCGGGTCTCATACTGCACAAGCGCTACGTGCGCAAATCGCATTCTATCGCCTCACACCACAACTACTCCGTAATCTCCTGCCAGTCGACATCTACGAGGGATTCGACACACCGAAACATGGCAACTCATGCCAAATAGAATCATGCGTTCCAATTCCCAACCGTCGTGATTGTAGTCGATAGGGTCATTGTATAGTGGGTGACCCTGACCTCTAACCACCACTGGAACTAATCCGTACATCCTCTATCCGACACGACCCTACCCTCGAGCGGTCACGACTCTCAAGTCGTCATACTATGTCTACTGATCCACTGGATCCTACTCACCAGTAACGCTACGGCTCTAAGCCCTCGGATTTACATGCACATCGATCCTAATCGGGATACAACCTCGAAACATGTGGCATTCCATGCCAATCGAACCTCAATTATCGTATCACGTGCCAAACACCATCTAACTAAGGTTCGATTCTACCAAATCATCGTACTAATACCCTAACAATCAAGTTGATAATAGGCTGTTACGACTTCAGAGACATCACATCCTCGACCTGCGCGTACTCCACGCTCTGATACCACTTGGTATCAGAGTACCATGAGTATCAAATGAGCCAACCTGCTCTGATACCACTTGTCAGGACCCGTTCCAAATCCCCTGGGATTAACGTTGGACGCGCCTGATCCCGTCTGACACCACGTGTCAGACCAGGGAAAATTCCTTCTTTAGCCCTCGCCGAGGCTATCAGAGTGCGTCAGGATCATAGGAGGAGGGGAGTGATGTCTCGTCTCTGCTACAGCCAGCATCCGCGATCAACCTGAAGGGCATTAAAACGTTAAAAGTCGTGAGTGGACAAAATAATATTTTAATAAAAACATTTTTACATAAAGACATTTATGCCCTTCACTAAAAGCATATGCATGCATTCAAAAACCGTTTATAAAACCATTTCATTTATCAAACATATTCTCAAGATGGCAGGACCCATCCCGATCCCACGGGGACCACAAGTGGACGTGCCCTGCTCCCGTCTGACACCCAAAATAACATACCAATTTTAACCTCAAACGTTCAAATGCATAAATAACCAAATCAAAGTTTTACATCAAATCCGAAATAAACAGATGTCAGACAAGGGATGAAATCCAAAATTACAAGTTGCGAGCACGACTCTAAAATAAACCTGCGGGTAAACCACCCAACAGGGGTTCAGGTACGCAAAAGTAGATCTATGCCTCAGCCTCAGGATCCTCCTCTACCTCAGTAGCAACGCCTGGAGGGGTTACCAAAACAATAAGGGTGAGTGGGCCAAAACTCAAGTTTATAAAACCGTTTAATAAGTAAAACATATAATTTACACCTCCGTTTTCCAAACATGCATGCATCAGAATTTAAAACCATAAACCATATAATATGAATCATAAGGCATGTAATAAAATCATAAGATAATTTTAGCCACTGCACTATACGCTCCAATCCTGACATCCCAAATGTCTGACGTGCCTGACGTGAAATAAGCAATCCTGCTCCTGATTCATTTTACGGTCCGATTCCTCCGTAGAATGACCCCTCGCAAGCAATGCGCCATGACCACTTCGGGGTACCACATCCGGAGGAGACAGTATCACAAGAATGGATCTATACATTGCAGTACCAAATACATTTTATTGATATCCACATGCAAAACATATATACGTAAATAAAATCCAAACCAATCTTTACGTTTCATCAAAGGGGTCTCAAACCCAAATACCGTGAAACGTGCCATAACCATAATTTCAATATCATCAAAACCGTTTCATGATTCCAGCATGTGAATATGTAAGTAAATCATAAAACATTTAAGCATGCAAGGGTTTAATGAAATCGAGCCCACTCACAGTACGATCCCGCGGTGAACCTGCGCGTACGAACTTGTACCGGGATTATACAATTCCTGTCAGTCCAAATCACACATAAGGGTCACTACAAGTCTTAAACATTTATCCAAAAAGTCCGAAATAGAAACCGGCTCGGGGAAACCGTCAACACGTTTCCCGAGACAACCGGCCCTAAACTGACCCTCCTAACTATCTCAGATCAACATGGTTAATTCATCAAAAATGTTCAGAATGATGAGAGGAACAAAAGTCATGTTGATCGTGATTAGAGATAAGGTTCAACATGCCCTCACGCTCCGCCCAAAGTGGCTACGCGTGAAAGTCACGCGCCTGACACTGTAGCTACAGTGTCACCACCTTCACCCGTTTTTCTGTAATACGGGCCTGCCACCCGCGGCTTGACCCGATTAATTAACCCTTAATTTCCACTCGATTTCACTCGTATTTGATCCTAACATGTTCATTAACTATCCAATTTAGGTTCTGAGACATTAATCAGCCTCGACAAGTCCCCAATCGACCCATTGACCCGTGATCAACCAAACGGGTCAATCACCAGAACTTCCTGGTTTCTAATTCAATCTCCAATTAACTTCACATGAAGCATAATAGGATCAAAACGAACTAAAACACACAATCAATTGGACCAACACTCACCTGGAAGTAGTCGTCCAGACCTCTGAAATTTCTCTGAACACGGCAGTCACAGTCCTAGCTCACCCGTGGCTGGTTGCCTTTGATTTTGATATGGATGTGTTCTAAACACTCCCAGAAAGCTCACTCAGTGTTTAGATTGGTCCAACAGACCGTATAAATTGAAATCCGAAATTCCCTCCAATTTTCCCCGAAATGGCTTCTCTCTGGTTCCTCACCTATTCTCAGTTCTTTCAACGGCAGAGTGAAGCTCACTCAATTCCTATTCAGTTTTAAACAATTTTAAGCCGTCCCAGAGGCTCGTGGAAGCCTTACTGTCCACAAAAATTTGTCCCCCGAAAGCTTCGAATCTTCAATTATCAAATGACCGTGCTGGGTGGATGAATCAGACCATGTTTGATGCTTCCAAAAGTTTTAAACAATCCATACTTTCCAGCACACCCTTGAATAATCAATTGGGCACTCAGAACCACCGCACAAGGTGGTGCCGCCCATGTTCCCCCGCGGTTGCTACAGTAACCAGGGGTAAAATGACCAAAATGCCCCTGGTTCAATAACTACCAAAATGCCCTTCACTTTCTAGACTCGTAACTCAGCCATACGAAGTCCGATTTCGACGTGCCGCCTGTCTACGGACTCAGGGCATCGAGACCTACCTAACGATCTTTGAGTCATGTGAAAATTAGTTGTCAAACGAAAAGTCAACATTTTCGCCCCTATCGTCCAAATTACGGTAACGCCCCTAAACTTCTGATAGTCATAACTTTTTCCCTGATCGTCATAATTGGACGTGCCACCCGTCTATGGACTCGTGACGTCCCGAACTACGTCACGGTCATTGGTCAAAGTCTGTTTGACCCACAAATCAAAAAGTCAATAATTTGGCCATACCATTCATAAGGGTAAAAACGTCAATTCATACATTACATTACATTATTATAATTCTCGAATTTCCTGGGTGTTACAACCTTCCACCCTTAAGAAATTTCGTCCCGAAATTTCAAAGAAACAAATAAGGAAATTGTTCTCGCATCTGAGCCTCGGGCTCCCATGTGGCTTCTTCCACATTCTGGTTTCTCCAGAGAATCTTCACGAGAGGGATAGTCTTCCAACGTAGTACCGTGTCCTTCCGATCCAAAATCTGTACTGGTTGTTCCTCAAAGCTCAAATCCTCTCGGAGTTCGATAGGTTGTTCCTCCAGTACATGAGAAACATCATGCACGTACTTCCGTAGCATCGATATGTGGAAAACATCGTGAACTCTAGAAAGTTCTGGAGGTAGTGCCAATCTGTATGCAACCCGGCCAATCCCATCCACGATCTCATATGGTCCGATAAAACGCGGACTCAGTTTCCCCCGTCGACCAAAACGGATAATCCCTTTCCACGGAGATAACTTTAGGAAGACAAAATCTCCCACTTCAAATTCCAAGTCCCGAATCCGTCGATCGGCATAACTCTTCTGGCGATCCTGTGCCGCCTTCAATCTTTCCTTGATAACACGAACAGTTTCCAGGGTTAAGTCCATCAATTCTGCCTCTACAGCCGCTCGTTCCCCTATCTTCATCCAGCAGATAGGTGTCCTGCACTGTCGACCTTACAGTGCCTCATAGGGTGCCATCCCGATACTTGCCTGATAGCTGTTTTTGTAAGCGAATTCCATCAATGGCAAATGAGTATCCCATGAATCCTGAAACTGTAGTACACAAGACCTCATCATGTCCTCCAGGGTCTGAATGGTCCTTTCAGACTGTCCATCGGTCTGTGGATGGAAAGCAGTACTGAAACGTAGGGTTGTTCCCAAAGTAGTTTGGAAACTCCGCCAGAACCTAGAAGTGAAACGCGGATCACGATCGGACATGATCGATTCCGGCGCACCATGCAATCGTATGATTTCTTTTACGAACAATTGAGCCAGTCGGTTAGGTTTATAAGTCTCCTGAACTGGCAGAAAATGGGCTGACTTGGTTAACCGGTCCACGATCACCCACACTCTGTCAACTCCACTCTGAGTCCTTGGTAACTTAAAGACGAAGTCCATGGTGATGTGATCCTACTTCCACTTGGGAATCGGAAGTGGCTGCATAGCCCCATAAGGTCTCTGTCGCTCCGCCTTAACCTACTGACAGGTTAAGCATCTGCTCACGAACTCTGCAATATCTTTCTTCATTCCTGGCCACCAATAATGGCTCCGGAGAGTACGGTACATCTTTGTACCTCCCGAATGCATAGCATAAGCCGAACTATGGGCCTCCTCCAGAATCTCAGCCCGTAACTCTGCCACTGCAGGTACACACAAACGACCCAACTTCACAAGTGCTCCATCATCCCGGATGGTAAAATCCCGTCTCCTATCCGCATCGACCTCAATCCTGTAAATACAAAGTATCGGATCCTGAAGTTGTGCTTCAATGATCCGATCAATCAGCACTGGTCGTACATGAAAGCTGGCCAACAAAGCTCCATGCTCATCTGTATCCAAAATAACTCCCGCCTTCCGGAGTTCCACTAGCAAAGGAAGATACACCATCCCCAGGTGTGCAACAGAGCCTGCTGACTTCCTGCTGAGTGCATCTGCCACCACATTGGCCTTACCCGGATGGTACTCAATCGTACAGTCATAATCCTTCAGCAGCTCCAACCATCTCCGTTGTCTCATGTTAAGCTCCTTCTAAGTGAATAGGTACTTTAGGCTCTGGTGGTCGGTCTATATCCGGCACGTGGCGTCGAATAGGTAATGTCTCCAGATTTTTAGGGCATGAACCACCGCAGCCAACTCCAAATCATGGGTAGGGTAGTTCAACTTATGAGTCTTTAGCTGCCGGGATGTGTAGGCGATAACCTTGCCAGTCTGCATCAACACGCAGGCTAAACCTTGTAGTGATGCGTCACTAAAGACCACGAACTCTGCACTGTCATCCGGCAATGCAAGGACAGGTGCAGTGGTCAATCGATCCTTCAACTCTTGAAAACTCCGATCACACTGCTCGTCCCAAATGAACTTCACTCCCTTCCGAGTCAATCGAGTCAATGGTGCAGCAATTTTGGAGAAACCCTCCATGAATCTTCGGTAGTAACCTGTTAACCCGAAAAAACTCCGCACTTCTGTTATTGTTGTCGGTCTAGCCCAGTTGGTCACCGCTTCTATTTTCTGGGTGACAGGACCCGCCCCGCTCCCACAGGGACCACAAGGGGACGTGCCCTGCTCCCGTCTGACACCCAATAATTCATACCAATTTTAACCTCAAAACATTTAAATGCATAAATAACCAAATTAAAGTCATACATCAAATTCGAATTAAACGAATGTCAGACAAGGGATGAAATCCAAAATTACAAATTTGCGAGCACGACTCTAAGTAAACCTGCGGGTACACCGCCCAACAGGGGTTCAGGTACGCAGAAGTAGATCTATGCCTCAGCCTCAGGTTCCTCCTCTACCTCAGTTTCACGACCTGGAGGGGTTATCAAAAAGATTAAGGGTGAGTGGACCGAAACTCAAGTTTATGAAATCGTTTGATAATTAAACATATAATTTACCCCTCCGTTTTCCAAACATGCGTGCATCATTATTCAAAATCATAAACCATATAATATGAACCATAAGGCATGTAATAAAACCATAAGTATAATTTTAGTTGCTGCACTATACACTCCAATCCCGACATCCCTGATGTCTGACGTCCCTGACGTCCAATAAGGTCACAATCACAAGGCTACGCGTGCCACTCGGGTCTCAATTTCCGAGTTCATTCCCCGAACCCCGTTCGGGTGCAGCATCCCCGATGCTTAACGTCATAGACGCTGGACGTACTAGACGTCCGTGACCTCTCCGGGGTACCTCATCCGGAGGAGACAATATAATATGGAGGGATCTATACAGTGCAGTAACAAATGCATTTTATTGATATCCACATGCAAGGCATATATATATACATAGATAAAATCCGAACCAATCATTAAGTTTCACCAGACGGGTCTCAAGCCCAAATACCGTGCCATAACCATATTTCCCATATCATCAAAACCATTATTGTTTTAGCATGTGAATAAGTATGATAAACCGGAAAACATTTATGCACGCAAGGGTTTAAGAAAATGGCCCACTCACAGAACAGTCCTGCTGAAAACCGAACGTATACTCTCGTTCTGGTACGATTATACAACCCCTGTCATATCCAAAGCATATGCAAAGGTCAATACAAACCCCTAACATTCAACTATGAAACCCTAGACCGAAACCGGTCCGGAAAAGCCGCCCGAACGCGCTTTCCAAGGCAATAAACCTTATTTTGACCAACTTAATGATCTCCGATCGACCCAAAACCACCGCCATTGGATCCGAATCGTCGAAACCCAAAGAATGGTGGTGGTCCCACCAAAAACACTGTTCTCACGCGCCCCCACGCGGCGGTCAACGCAGGAACAGTCCTGCTGACGTCATCGCTGACGTCACTGTTGACGTCAGCATGACGTCATGCTGACGTCATCTGACAGTTGTCAGGTCTGACATGTCAGACTCTGACAGGTGCCACGTGTCACCATCCGATTGGTCCACCTCGCTGATCTGTCAGACCACGTGTCAGATCTGACATGTGCCACGTGTCAGCACGGCACTGGTCCACGTCACTGACATGTTAGTGACACGTGGCAGTCCCTGACTGGTCCACGTCACTGACATGTCAGTGCTGACTGTGCACTGACATGTGACACGTGTCGGCTCACGGTTGGTCCACGTCATCTGACAGACTGACAGGGTGCCACATCATCACCGCTGTCCTCATACGGGTTGACCCGTATTCCTGCAACTCGGGTCGATCAGACCCACGATCATGACCCGGTCACCATTTCTTCATTTCTCAATCATTTTCGTTCCTTTTGATTCCTAGCTACTCGTCTGGATCCTAGGAAGGGTTCTATGGAATTAGAATTGAGAAAAACAGATAGGATCGAGGGCCTACCTCGAAGAACAGAACCGGCCTCCCGTCGCAGTTTAGTCGCCGTCCTGATCCCCTCCGGCCACGAGCTCAATTCCAGTGGGTTCCTGGAAGTCCCTAGAGTCGATTAGGATCCATGAAGAATAAAACTAAACGTGGGAAAACAAGTTACCAAAATCTGGGTTTGAAACCGTCACGGGTTTCCCTGGTTCCTTCCTCGCCGCCGTCCTCCACCGTGGTCGCTGCCGTCGCTCAGCCTCACCAGGGAGTCCCCAACACGCAGACACAGAGAGTGGGTGATGAGCTGGGGTGTTTGATCGAAATGGGCAGAATGTGCTCTGCGGGTAAGAAATATAAAGAATGGAGGGAAAGGAACGGACGGCCCAGATTTGAACTCAAGGATGAGATCAATGGCTCAGATCAGATCAGGGGTTTTCAAATCCAAGGGCTGAAATTTAAAGTTGATTTAAATGCTATTAAATCCCTTAGTGGATCTGATCCAATCTAGCCAATGGGTGAGTGACACTTGTCACTCACCAGGTGTCCTCCAATCAGATTTCCTGAATATAATATTCGACACGAAAACCGAGACCCGAACCTCCCGATTTCACGTTTCTGACCATAACTTCCCCGTACGAAGTCCGATTTCGGCGTGCCGCCTGTCTACGGACTCAGGACGTCGAGGCCTACCCAACGGTCCTTGAGTCAACAGAAAATTAGTTGCCAAAAGAAAAGTCAACATTTTCCCCGAAAGTCCAAATTACGGTAATGCCCCTGAACTTCCGATAGTCATAACTTTCTCCCTGATCGTCCGAAATGGACGTGCCACCTGTCTATGAACTCGTGACGTCCCGAACTACGTCACGGTCATAGGTCAAAGTTCATTTAGTTCATCAATCAAAAAGTCAAAAATTTGACCATACCAATCACAAGGGTAAAATCGTCAACTCACACTTTAAATTATAATATGGGAATCCTCGAATTTCCGGGGTGTTACACTGGGGATCCACGCTAATCCCATCCGTCGATATCACGTGTCCCAGAAAACCAATACTGCTCAGCCAAAACTGACACTTGCTCAGCTTGGCGTACAACTGTTCTTGTCTCAGCTTCTCCAACACCAACCGTAGATGTTCCTCATGTGCTCGGGCACTCCTTGAGTACACCAAGATATCATCGATGAACACAATCACGAATTTATCCAAGTAGGGTCGGAAGACCCGGTTCATCAGATCCATGAATGCTGCTGGAGCATTCGTCAAGCCGAAAGGCATCACTAGGAACTCGTAGTGTCCGTAACGGGTTCGAAAAGTAGTTTTCGGAATATCCTCCTCCGAAATCCTCAATTGGTGATACCCAGACCGCAAATCAATCTTTGAGAAGCACTGTGCTCCCCGCAACTGGTTAAAAAGGTCATCAATCCTGGGTAGAGGATATTGGTTCCTCAGTGTCACCTTGTTGAGTTGTCGATAGTCAATGCACATACGGAGACTCCCCTCCTTCTTCTTTATGAACAACACCGGTGCTCCCCACGGTGAAGTACTCAGTCAGACGTATCCCAAATCCACCAACTCCTGCAATTGCATTTTGAGTTCTCGTAACTCGGCCGGCACCATCCGGTATGGTGCCTGGGATATAAGTCGGGTACCAGGGAGTAGTTCAATCGTAAACTCGATCTCCCGCGATGGCGGTAATCCAGGTAAGTCTTCCGGGAACACATCCGGAAACTCACGTACCACTCGTATCTCGTCGATACCCGGAGTATCAACCTGCTCTGACACGACATGCGCCAGATAACCCTGGCATCCCTTCCGTAGAAGTTTGGTAGTAGTAAGTGAAGAAATCACTTCAGGAGGAGAACCATCACGTTCCCCTTGAAAGATAACCTCCAGAAAACTCGGACTTCGCAGAATCACTTGCCTACTACAGCAATCGATGAGCGACCCATGCTCCGATAGCGAATCCATCCCCAAGATTACATCGAAGTCATGGATATCCAGAATGATTAAGTCTGCTGGTAAATCCACATCCTCAATTCTCACCGGGCACCTCCGAATCACCTGATTCACAAGGTACACGATGCCCATCGGGGGTGCCAACACCCATCTCACAATCTAAGGCTGATACCACACAATCAAGCATACCAGTACAACTCTTCGAAATAAAAGAATGTGTAGCCCCCGCATCCATCAATACACGTACAATAAAGTTTGCGATATGTAGTGTACCTGTAACCACGCCTAGGGCGGTCCTCGCCTGCTGCTGGGCATTGCAAACACCTGAGCCCTAGGCCCTCCATTCCGTCCGCGCCCGCGCGCGCCACGCCCAGCACCACGGTCACCTCCCTAACCTCGACCTCCGTTAGTGTGGGAAGCCGTGCTCTGCACCACACTAGAGCCCCCAGCGTCGTTGCTCTTGGACAACAGCGGGCAATCATAGGCATAGTGGCCCTCTTCTTCGCAAGCAAAACAGTTTACTGGCCTCGGTCTGTCCGAATGCCCACCAGAAGCACCGCTCCAAGATGAACGCTACCCAGAGTTGTATCCTGATCCTCTGCACTGAGAGCCCCCACGTCGACCTGACCAGCCACGACCTTTAAAGGATGAGGGTGCTCCCCTGTAGCCTCCTCCCTTATTGTTCTTCTGGCCCGTTGGCCCACGGTGTGGACAATCCTGACGTCGCCCCTCGCCCGAAGGCTGTCGTGTCTGGTGTGCCGCCAGACTGGCCTCGATACGCACCGCAGCGTCGACCATATCTCTCAGAGAAGCATGAGTAGCATCAGTCACACTTGCCCGGATCTCCCCTCGGAGTCCAAGCTCAAACCTTTGGCATTTGTCCTCCTCCGTGCTCACGAATGATGCAGCGAACCGGAATAGTTTCCCAAAAGTCTGCTCATAGTCCGCAACGGACATATCCCCCTGCTCCAGCCGCAGGAACTCTGCCTCCCGTGCCGCGCGAAACAATCGAGGGTAGTACTGGTCCAGAAATCGGGAACGGAAAACCTCCAAAGTAGTGGTATGGACAGACCATCCAGACATTTCGAGGCCGTGCCACCACTGGCAGGCTCCTCCTTCCAGTAAGAAGGATGTCAAGGTCACCCGTTCGCCCGGAGGGCAGTGCATCACCGTGAAGATCCATTCTCACTTGGTGATCCAATCATGAGCATCTTCGGGGTTTGATCCCCCGTTGAAAGGAGTGGCTCCCAGACGCTGAGCTCGCTCCATGCTTGCGCATTCCATTTCCCTTTCCAGATCCTCGTCAGTTCGTGTATGAGGAATCCTCCTTGGAGGCATAACCAACTGTCAAGAGGCATAGATCAGTTAACATTATCCTTAAATTCGAAAAGTAACTAGTACTAATCGCTAGTCTAGCATGCTGACCACAACCTAGTGCTCTGATACCAAGCTGACAGGACCCATCCCGATCCCACGGGGACCACAAAGGGACGTGCCCTGCTCCCGTCTGACACCCAAAATAACATACCAATTTTAACCTCAAACGTTCAAATGCATAAATAACCAAATTAAAGTTTTACATCAAATCCAAAATAAACAGATGTCAGACAAGGGATGAAATCCAAAATTACAAGTTGCGAGCACGACTCTAAAATAAACCTGCGGGTAAACCACCCAACAGGGGTTCAGGTACGCAGAAGTAGATCTATGCCTCAGCCTCAGGATCCTCCTCTACCTCAGTAGCACAGCCTGGAGGGGTTACCAAAACAATAAGGGTGAGTGGGCCGAAACTCAAGTTTATAAAACCGTTTAATAAGTAAAACATATAATTTACCCCTCTGTTTTCCAAACATGCATGCATCAGAATTTAAAACCATAAACCATATAATATGAATCATAAGGCATGTAATAAAATCATAAGATAATTTTAGCCACTGCACTATACGCTCCAATCCTGACATCCCAGATGTCTCACGTCCCTGACGTCCAATAAGGTCACAATCTCAAGGCTACGCGTGCCACTCGGGGTCTCAATCCCGAATCCAATCCCCGAACCCTGTCCGGGTACGGCATCTCAAATGCCTAGCGTCCTAGACGCTCGACTTCCTAGACGCTCGACGTCCCTGACGTCAAATAAGCAATCCTGCTCCTGATTCATTTTACGGTTCGGTTCCTCCGTAGAATGACCCCTCGCAGGCAATGCGCCATGACCACTCCGGGGTACCACATCCAGAGGAGACAGTATCAGAATGGATCTATACAGTGCAGTACAAAATACATTTTATTGATATCCACATGCAAAACATATATACGTAGATAAAATCCAAACCAATCTTTAAGTTTCATCAAACGGGTCTCAAACCTAAATACCGTGAAACGTGCCATAACCATAATTTCAATATCATCAAAACCGTTTCATGATTCCAGCATGTGAATATGTAAGTAAATCAGAAAACATTTAAGCATGCAAGGGTTTAATGAAATCGGGCCCACTCACAGTACGATCCCGCGGTGAACCTGCGCGTACGAACTTGTACCGGGATTATCGTACAATTCCTGTCAGTCCAAATCACACGTAAGGGTCACTACAAGTCTTAAAAATTTATCCAAAAAGTCCGAAATAGAAACCGGCTCGGGGAAACCGTCAACACGTTTCCCGAGACAACCGGCCCTAAACTAACCCTCCTAACTATCTCAGATCAACATGGTTAATTCATCAAAAATGTTCAGAATGATGATAGGAACAAAAGTCATGTTGATCGTGATCAGAGATAAGGTCCAACGCGCCCTCACGCGCCGCCCAAAGTGGCTGCGCGTGAAAGTCACGCGCCTGACACTGTAGCTACAGTGTCACCACCTTCACCCGTTTGTCTGTAATACGGGGTTGCTACCCGCGGCTTGACCCGATTAATTAACCCTCAATTTCCACTCGATTTCACTCGTATTTGATCCTAACATGTTCATTAACTATCCAATTTAGGTTCTAAGACATTAATCAGCCTCGACAAGTCCCCAATCGACCCATCGAACCGTGATCAACCAAACGGGTCAATCACCAGAACTTCCTGGTTTCTAACTCAATCTCCAATTAACTTCACAGGAATCATAATAGGATCAAAACGAACTAAAACACACAATCAATTGGACCAACACTCACCTGGAAGTAGTCGTCCAAACCTCTGAAATTTCTCTGAACACGGCAGTCACAGTCCCAGCTCACCCGTGGCTGGTTGCCTTTGATTTTGATATGGATGTGTTCTAAACACTCCCAGAAAGCTCACTTAGTGTTTAGATTGGTCCAACAGACCGTATAAATTGAAATCCGAAATTCCCTCCAATTTTCCCCGAAATGGCTTCTCTCTGGTTCCTCACCCATTCTCAGTTCTTTCAACGGCAGAGTGAAGCTCACTCAATTCCTATTCAGTTTTAATGAATTTTAAGCCGTCCCAGAGGCTCGTGGAAGCCTTACTGTCCACAGAAATTTGTCCCCCGAAAGCTTCGAATCTTCAATTATCAAATGACCGTGCTGGGTGGATGAATCAGACCACGTTTGATGCTTCCAAAAGTTTTAAACAATCCATACTTTCCAGCACACCCTTGAATAATCAATTGGGCACTCAGAACCACCGCACATGGTGGTGCCGCCCATGTTCCCCCGCGGTTGCTACAGTAATCAGGGGTAAAATGACCAAAATGCCCCTGGTTCAATAATTACCAAAATGCCCTTCACTTTCTAGACCCGTAACAAAGACATACGAAGTCCGATTTCGGCGTGCCGCCTGTCTACGGACTCAGGGCATCGAGACCTACCTAACGGTCTTTGAGTCATGTGAAAATTAGTTGTCAAACGAAAAGTCAACATTTTCGCCCCTATCGTCCAAATTACGGTAACGCCCCTGAACTTCCGATAGTCATAACTTTTTCCCTGACGTGCCACCCGTCTATGGACTCGTGTCGTCCCGAACTACGTCAAGATCATTGGTCAAAGTCCGTTTGACCCACAAATCAAAAAGTCATCAAGTTGGCCATACCATTCACAAGGGTAAAAACGTCAATTCATACATTAAATTACATTATTATAATCCTCGAATTTCCGGGGTGTTACACCAGATTATTCAAGGGTTCATGCCCAGTTCCCATAAACCATCATGACCCATAAAAACCATTCAAAGGTTCATGCCGGTTCCCATAAACCGTCATGAACCATAAATCCATTTGGGTCCCCGACCCTAAATCACAACCTTAAAACCATAAAACAATACATGTGGGAACTCAGCCCAAAACCATTCTCTGTGAAATACTAAAACATCGAATACGGGCTCTCCGCTCCAAAACATTTCCAAAACATCGAATACGGGCTCTCCGCCCCAAACCATTTCCAAAACATCGAATACGGGGTCTCCGCCCCAAATCACTTTCTAAATCATAAAACACGGAATATGGGGTCTCCGCCCCCAAATCACTTTCAAACCACATACGTATCAATATACGCATAACCCATTCGAGGAACTTCCGAGAAGATGCCAACTCGGGGCACACAGCCCCTAGGGAACACATCCCCGATATAGTCACGATTAATCATATCTATACTAGTGTGCATACTACCCGAGGTCTCACTCCGAGTCTTCTCCCAGGAATTCTCCATCCGGGAGGCTCAATCTCTGGATCTAGTCTGAGCTCTATCTCTGGATCTAGTCCACACATCTCTCCAGAATCTAGTCTGGGACCACATCATAAATTCTAACCCCCACTCCTGGAACGGGACCCCTATGGGGATACCCATTCTAGTCTGTGGATCGTGACTCCCCAGGTCGACGTCTGGAGGAGACCATATAAATCATATGGAGGGTTCATATAAATTTTCAAAACTCTTTCTTTCTTTCTCAAAACACATTTCAACTGGGTCTCATACCCGATTCATCTCAATAGGATTCCTCGAATCCGATTCAAATTCATTTCACAGGCCTCAGCCTAAATCCACAGTTCAATAGGGCCTCATGCCCGAATTCTCATTTTGTAAACCGAACTGGGACTCAAGCCCTATGTTACAATCAACTGGGCCTCAAGCCCGATACCATAGCTAACTGGGCCCTAAGCCCGAAACCATAAAGCAACGGGGCTTTAAGCCCGATTTCACAACCAATAAGGCCTCAAGCCCGGATCATAAATCAACGGGACTCTCGGTCCGACCGTATATCTCAAATGGACCCTCAGTCCGACTCCTCGTCAAATCAAATGGACTCCAAGTCTGAGAGTTCGTAAATCAAATGGGTCTAGTGCCCGATTTCATATTTCCAAATCCAAAACCAATTTATGAAACCCTCATTGAAAACCTAGCACGTATAAGCATCGTATAAAACAGTAAATCTCGAAATACGTGCAAATACGTAAATCCTAGGCTACCATTAACAAATGCACTCATGGCATCACAAAACGTATATTAAAACACTTATAAAACATTTATGCATGCATCAAGTTTGAAAGAAAGGTCCACTCACAGACCGTCTGAAGCCGCACCTCGATACGTGTGCCATAAGCGTCTCTCGGGCCAATCGTCACCTCCGGGATTCCCAAACCTGTCCAAATTAATTTAGAGGGTTACTAACTACTTATATAACCCCTCACTCAAGCCCCGTAATTTTTCGAAATTTCTAACTATTTTTAAACGCGAACCTAAAAATTCGGACGTCCCGAACTATGTCGAAACGATGTCCGATTGACACGAAACCAGTCCCAAAATGTTCGTTACATCGAATAGATGAAATTACATGTTGGAACCACCCCCAAAGGATGGCTCACTGGAACCACCCCCAAAGGATGGCTCACTGGAACCACCCCCAAAGGATGGCTCACGCGCCCACAAGTGCCCCTAGAAGGGACTGCACGTGGGCCTCACGTGCCCAGCATTGTTTGTATTCCTCAGCGACTGAACCGGTCCATATTGGCCGGTTCGGTTCATGCCTGTAACTGGACCAGTGTGACCGGTCCACGCCCCTCCAATCCTTATTTTTCGTCCAATCCTTTCCTTTTCAATCCTAATCTTCCTATTTTGTGATTTCTTGTCAATTCAATCATTAAACCTAAGAGAAAACCACCTAAAACCTATGGTTCATTTTCCTCCTCACAGTTCAAGCTTGCCCGATCACCCCCTGGGTTTCCTCAGCTCTGAACCACCCTCCAAACCATCTTATAACTTCCCTAGAAACCCATTAATCATCCTTTAATCATCCAAAAGCATCCATAATGTAAAAATCGAAATAAGATGAAAATTGGGCCTAACCGGGTAATTGGTGGTTTCCTGGCCATCACCGTCGTGCACAGTGGTCCAAACAGCCCCTCAGCCATCAACTGCCTCCTCTGTCTCTCCCTCTCAAGTCCCCTGGCTCATGGTCGATTGACAAGGTTAAGGGGATGGGTTGTGAGATCGGGTTTGGTTGAGAGCAAAGAAGACGATCAAATGAAAATAAAGGGAAGGGATTTGCATGAAGGGAAATGGTGTCCAATGGATGGGTGACACTTGTCACTCATCCATTGGGCCTTAGGAGTAATATCTGGGCCCACATAATTCCAAAAGTCCCTCGTCTAGTAAAACGCGCAATAGTACTTCCGAACTTCTGTGAAACGTAACTTCTCCGTCGAACGTCTGAATTCGACGTGCCGCCTGTCGACGGATTCGTATCATCTCGATCTACGTAACGGTTTTTGGTCCTCGTCCATCGGACCTCCCAGGTCTAAAGTCAACTATTCGCTCTTTTTCAACCAAATTACCAAAATGCCCTTGGACTTCCGATCATCATAACTTTTTCCACGAACGTCGGAATCGAGCGTGCCACCTATCTATGAACTCGTGACGTCCTTAACTATGTCACAGTCATCGGCCAAATTCCATTTGAATGCCTGCACTAAAAGTCAACGATTCATCCATTATAGGGGCAAAATCGTCATTTCGCCCGAACGTCTACTAATCCTCGTCTAATCCCCGATTAGTCTCGCTAATCTGTAATTAACTCTTAATTAATCCTGTTAATTCGGGATGGGTCGTCACAGGTTGATACTTGGCCTATGACTATGGAAAACACTTATGCTTATGTGATGGAGTCTTTGGTTGAGTCCTAGAACAACATTAAACACCATTATCCCACAAATCCATGCCTCTACACCTAACCCCATTTCAACCTTCAAATTAAGACCTTATGATCCTTGAGATGAGTAACTTTGATTGGTTGAGTCTATCACTTGAGTAAGCATATGGTTTTGGTCCATTTGTGCAAGTATGTTTACTATCTTATGGTTTATGTTGGAAATTTTTATAAAGTTACTTACTTTCTATTATGTGAACATCTTTCTCACATATCTTGAGTGCAAACACAAACCCTATACACATTGAATGGAAATCATGAGTGCTTATCTTGTGAGTTGATTCATAATTGTTTTATTCATGTTGAGATATATTTCACCAAGTTTACTCATTGTCTTATTTGTCAAGTCATTTTGTTATGATGTATTAACTTTTGGATTCCATATGTTATATAGCTTCTTAGTGTAATCTTTGATGCCATATTTATGTCAATAAAATTTGAGACAAATGGTTAAGGGCTTAGTAGTTTTTGATTTTTGGAAAAAGAAAAATAAATTGAGTTTCAAAGCCTTAGTTTGTTTTGGTATTTGCTAGGGTCTAGCAAAGTATAAGTGTGAGGGTGTTTGATAAGCCTTGAATTAAGCACCATTTTATACCCTTTATGCTTATCTTTTATTGTTTAAATTACAAACAATAGGAGAAAATAATATATTTTGTGAAAAATGTGCAGAATTGGATAGAGCACATAATTACAAGAATTTAGGCGAAAGAATCACCTCAATCGGAGTTATAGTGAAGAAGTTATGATCCAATTAAAGAAAGCCACCGAAAAGGGTAAGGAAAATCGGTAGCAAGCTACCGAACCCATTTAAAACAGCCCAAAAAGACATTCTGTAACGCCCCGAACATTCTGAAAATGTAATATTATAAAATATTGAATAAAATGACGTTTTTATCCCTGTGATTCGTGTGGTCAATTTGTTGACTTTTTGATTGGGAGGTCGAACGGACGTTGAACGATGACCGTGACGCAGTTCGGGACGTCACGAGTTCATAGACAGGTGGCACGTCCGATTCGGACGCTCAAGGCAAAAGTTATGATGTTCGGAAGTTCAGGGGCATTATCATAATTTGGACGTTATATGGGAAAAAGTTGACTTTTTGTTTGACAATTGGTTTTCACATGATTCGAAGACCGTTAGGTTCGTCTCGAGGTCCCGAGTACAACGACAGGCGGCACGCGTGAAACGGACATCGGGTGACCAAGTTACAGGTCACGGAAGTTGGAGGGCATTTTGGTAATTTTTGCCCTGAGGGAATTTTGGTCTTTTTACACGGGGTACTGTTCACCACCGTGGAAAACAGAGTGCACGGCCGTGGTGTCTTGTGTGTGCAATTGTTTATGGCCTAGTGGATAGATCAGATGCATTGTTTAAGTTAATTGAGGCAGTGGGGGACATTTGTGAACGGACTGAGGCCACACAGAGCACGGGCGGGGTTAAAGAAATGGCCATGGCTTCTGTGTGCGTGGGAGAAATTTTTAGAGACCTCAGTTGGGTCTCCCACGGGATGTTTGCCATTTTATCTATTAACCGTGTATGGGAATGAAGTGAGGATTAATTTGGGGTCGTTTGTGCATCAGTGTGAAGGCTGAGATTGAGAGAAACAGTGAAGAACCATTTTCGGGTTTTTGGGGGGAAATCTCAGAGTTCAATTCCTACGGGTTTTGGGACCAATTCAGACACACAGAGAGCTTTCTGGGAGTAGCAGAAACATAACCGTGCACGAGATCAAGTGAATTGAGCAAGGATTGCTCAGGAGCTCAGGTACCAGTTCAGAGAAGAACCAGTTGGAGGGAAAAATCGAATTTAATTCCTGAGGCGTGTTGAACGAAACCAAGGGCCATGTTAGACTTCTGGGGTCACTACGAGCACAACCGTGCAAAAATCGAAGGAGGAGGAGGACTGGTTGGCCGGGAACCTGAGTCTCAGTTTCAGAGGAAAACCAGTGTTGAGGACGACGACTTCCAGGTAACGGTGAGTTAAATTGTTTGTGCCATTGAGTTCGTCTAAGTCCCCTTAAGCTACTGGTGAAGTTAATTTGAAAATGGAGCTAGTTTGGGTGAGTTCCAGGCGTCGACTTGTTCGACTGTTCGAGCTTGAGTTGGGTCGATTTAGTGTTAGTCGAGGTTAACCGTTAATGCAGACCTAAAATTAATTGATTAGAGAAGATAATAGGATTGAAAACGGGAAGAATCGATTGAGAATTGAGGGTGAACTAATCGAGTTGAGCCGCGGGTATCAGACACGTTTATCAGTCTATTCAGGTAAGGACGAAGGTACTGTAGCTTGGCGCGTGGCCTTCACGCGCAGCCACTTTGGGCAGCGCATGACGGCGCGTGTGATGTTAACTCCGATCACGGTCAACATGAGATTTAATCCTTTCAGTTTAATTAACATTTTATCTTTAGAGTTCGAGTGGATCGGGAGTCATTCGGGATAATTTCGGGAGTCCAGAAGGTTAAGTCTCTAGGTTTAATTTCGCCTAAAAATCCGGAAAATTAGGGAAAAATCATACGAGCTATTTGAGGATGTTTGTAACCCTTCTTGTACGTTTTTACAGGCCCAGACACTTCCGAAGCTACGGAGGAGCGCGCTGGACGCGATTGACGCGTCCTAAAACCGTGAGTGGACTTTTTGATTTCTAAACCGGGCATGCATGACTATTTTACTTATTTATCTTATGGTTTTACATATGATTTTATGATGGTGATATGATATTTCGGTTTTACGTGTTTTCACGCTTTTCGAGATATTTATCGTATTTCACGCATTTCGAGGTTACAGTTTTTGCTTGTGCATGAATGATGTTTTGATGAAGTATCTGGATATGATTATGCATGTTGCGGATTTATGATGTTTTGATTATAAGTGTGAAGTGATTTCGGGAATTGCATATTTTGGAATTTTCATGTGAATTCGGACATAAGTCCTGTTATGACGAGATATGATTTCGGAATGATGTTGGAAAACGGTTTATGATGAATCCTAGTTAATTGTGTTTTAAAAAAATAGTTTTGGGTTTAAAGACCCGGTTGAATGTTGGATCTGGTTTTGGGTTTAAAGACCCAGTTTATTGATGACGGGGGCGGGCCCGAAAATTGGGTTTAAAGACCCGGAATGAGTTTAAAGACTCGTGAGTTTAAAGACTCGGTTATTGTGATACCCCCGAGCCCTATTGATCATGTTTTGAGTGTAAAGACTCGTTGATATCCCTGGAAGGTCTGATATTGAGTTTAAAGACTCGGATGGATCCAACGGCTTAATTGTGATTATTGACTTACTTTTTACTGTATTTGTGCAATTGATGTTTCAAAATGACGGTTTCTGGATTCTGGTAATATTAAATTGTTTTACATGTGTTTCGGGAAAAGAGTTTTCAAATGTTATTACGCGATTTTCAAATATTTGGTTATGCATGCGTGTTGTAAAACTGGAGGGCGAACCCCGATTTCCTTAAACTGTTTTCTGTAAACCTTTGTTTCGGTCCACTCACACTTTGTTGTTTAAACTACCCTGCAGGTCGTGGTACAAGTTCGGGGGCTAGCGCCGAGGCAGAGGCATAGGCATAAAGTTTTCTGTTGCGGAGTAGTTAGTTCATAGAGTAGGATTTGTTCTTTAACCTGTTTTGTAATATTATGCTCTGTGAAACTGTGGACTTGACGTCCAGTCGGATGTATTTGTTTAATCTCCCTGGTCTGACAATGGGTGTGATGTAATATTATTTAGTTTTCCGGTCTTTTGGATTCGATTGTCAGACGGGAGCAGGATGCTTCCCGATTATCGAGGCGATAATTGGGGTGGGTCCTGTCACATTCGGCCAGTCGCATCCGACCTGGTGTAAAGGCGTTTGGCGTGCGTGTACTGAAGGCCTCATCTCCTTTTCAGCGTGCGTGTACTGAAGGCCTCATCTCCTTTTCAGCGTGCGTTTCTTGAAGCTATATTGCCCTGTTCGACGCGCACCTTCTGACAACCCTAAGCCGCTTCAGCCAGCGTGCACCGAACAACTTTCTAGCCTTGATTGCCTCGTTGACCGCCAAAATTCTACCCGTTTTTCAGCGCACGCCTACCAAAATGCCTTCCAAATTCCAGCAGCATCCCACCAAGCCGTTTCCTATTCAAATTCCAGCACCTAATTCCTTCTTTCTTTTGGAAAATTATCCAATTCAAACTTGGATTTGTTTCATTTTTTATTTAGGAAACCTTTTTAATTAGATTTTTATTTCCTTTATCCTTTAGGACTTTAATTTAATTAGTTTGATCATTTTTCTTTTAGGATTTAAATTGTGAACTTATATTTATTTGAGAATTAATTTTCTCCTATAAATATAGAGGTTTAGGTTATTTGTAAAAGGTCGCTCATTTTTGTACCAAAGTTCTGCTTAACCAAATTTACCTCTTCAATAAGTCGAGATTTATTTAGCAATAACCAATTACACCATACTCCACCACAAACACCTTCATCCGTGACAATCTAGGACAATTCCCGGTTGTCTCACCAAGGAGTGTCGAGCCACTTTGCTTCCCTAGGGCAATTCCCGAGATAAAAAGTGTAACAAGATCCCCTTACCCTGTTATTGTCTTTTGTTATTGAATGATCATTTTTTTTTTTGGATTGATCTTTAGTATAATTATGATTTTATATGTTATATGAATTTCAATAATCTTCCATGTGTTTCAGTATCTTGGTTGTTGTTATACTTGTATGTTGTGCTTAATGTTTGATTGGATCTCTAGGAAAATTCCCGAGTCTAGATCATTGAAAGTGTCTAGGGCAATTCCCGACATGTACTTGAGATAATATACTTGTATTTCATATAACTAAGGTTATGAATGAGTTAGGTTTAAAGATGAGTTGACCATGTAAATAATATATTAGGTTAGTTTAGATTAGTTAATCACGTAGGATAATAGAAACAATCAACTACCCCCAAATTAATTAATTAAACGATAATCATGCTTAGGTACCCTCAATCCTCCGTTAAGATTGATCCCTACTTATCAATGCTACAATCTACAAAAAAAGGTTTTAATTTGCATATGTTTTTATTAAGTGTTGAGTGTGACTTTGTGTTTACTTTAATACTTAGTTTTAGCGTATCACTTAATGAAAAGGTTTTCTAATCCTTTTTCTTTTAGAATTTAAATTGTGAACTCGTTATTATTTGAGGATTAACTTTCTCTTATAAATTGGAGACATAGGCCATTGTAAAAAGGCCACCAACTTCCACCAAGTATTGTTAGAAAGAATTAGAGTTTTGCTTGTGATCTTGGATCAAGGATTCGATTTCGGTCAATACGAGTTTTGATTTATTTATGCCATTCATTATTATGTTTTTCGTTAATTTCATTATGAACTAACTTCCTTTGCTAGAATTAGGAGGATCGTAATTATGAATATCTAGTTTATTTTTTTATGTTATGCTAATTTTAATTATTATTCTAAGCTGATTATTATGTACTGTGCTTAATGCTTGCAAACAATTGGCCAACTATTTGTTTGATTTGAAGAACTAGGTTGAGAAGAGGAGTTCATATCTAGTAATACCTTATTGTATTGAATATCATAAATTACATAGTTTGGTAGTGATACATGACTATGGTTTGTGTGGTCTTTTCGCGTTTTCCATAAAACTTAACGGGTTCGTGATTATCTGAATTCATTACTAGGGATAGAGTGAGTTGATTTTTGAAGAATAATATTAATATTACTCGGGAGAGATTATTGATTAGGTTAGGGGTAACAACTATCAACTTGGGAAGAAATTGAACTTAGTATGCATATAGGAATAAGATAGGATTAATAACGGTGAATATGAAGTTCTAGTAAGTGTTTTCTTATTCATAAATCTCAATACTTTCAATTTGTTTGCTTTACTTTTTTGTTTTTATTATCTACGGTTGATTTACACATTTATCATTTCATTATATTAATACTCAATTTAACCAGATATGCAGGAGAATGAGTCTTTATCATTATTCTCTCTTCACGATGTTTTAAATAAATAAAAAAACATCTCTTAAAAAATTTGGATTGTGGTCGATGATTATGACCATTTTCCTTAACAAAAGGTTGTTGCAGCACCCAATTGGCAAAAAGGGCTAATTGAAATTACAGAAGGTACATGGAAGTAGCTCTCGTCATTGGGTCGGGTCGTGTCAGGACCCGGCCCTCCTCGGTTAGGATGTAACGACCCGTCCCGAATTCCGGGATTAGTTTAGTGACTAATCTTGATTAGCGAGGTTGAACGGTGGTTAGTAGGGCGGAATCGGACAAAATGTGCAAAATGACCGTTTTGCCCCTGGTCGTGGGCAAAATGTTGACTTTTTGATCGGGCGGTCAAACGGACTTTGACCGATGACCGTGACGTAGTTCGGGACGTCACGAGTTCATAGACAGGTGGCACGTTCGATTCCGACATTCGTAGAGGAAGTTATGGTGTTCGGAAGTTGAGGGGTATTTTGGTAATTTGGCTTATTAGGGGCCAAATGTTGACTTTTTGATCGGGAGGTCCGATGGACGAGGGCCAAGGACCGTTACGTAGGTATCGTCGATACGAATCCAACGACAGGCGGCATGCCGAAATCGGAGATCCGACGACGACGTTATGGTCAAGGAAACGAACTAACGAACCGAGGCCGGGATTAAAATAATAATATAATAATGAATAGTGACCGTTGACCCTACACACCTGGATGAGTGACAAGTGTCACTCATCCCTTGAAACCAGAATCCTTGTCTTAGGGGAAACATCATTATGATGTTTTAATATTTATTAATTAATTAATTAATCATTTTAATTCCCATTAATTCCATTTGTGTTTTCTTAACCGTGTACAACCAAATCCAGTTTTCTCCCACCCTTGATTCCTCTTCCATTGCTGAACCTGAGAGTGCGAATTGTGAGTGAGTTGAGTGTGATTTCAACTGGGTAAACACGAGAGAGTGGCAGTGAGGAAGAACTGAGAATTCGAAAAATTGAGTTTTGGGAGGGAAAATCAAATTGAAGGAATTGGGCTGTGATGATCGAATTGGAGGTTACAAACATCTTCCTGAGGTTGAGACGAGTCGATCCACATCAAAAACGAGAAGGAATGGTGCCGTTTTGGCTCTGATCGAGCTTGGTGACAGAGGAAGAAATCGAAGCTGAGTCGTGGAATTGGAGGCTTCGTTGGATGCAATTGAGGTGGGGAAACTACTTCTCATGATCCCACGATGCTTCTGGGTTCATCAATTGAAGGAAACTGATCGAGATCGATGGACCTCCATTGATGAACAGTGACGGTGCTCGAGTTTGTGTCGTGACGATTGAACACTGGATTGAAGCAATTGGGTTGGCGGAAATGATCTACGGAGTCCATGGAAGCTTCTGGTTGAATCAATTTCAGGATATCGATTGAAATGGATGGGGTTCGAAGGATGAACAACGGACGGGTGTTCTTGGTGTTCATCATCGAATCGTGGAGTTGTAGGTACGGTCTTGTGTAATCAATGTTACAGAACTTAAATTAAACTTAAAACGAAGCTAATGGAATGATCAATTGTTGTAATTAAGGCTGAATTGATAGGATTGGAACCGGGTTGTGTCGCGGGTGAATTGGACCCGTTTACCAGACAAACGGGTTGGGCTGGTGACACTGTAGCAGGCGCGTGAGTTTCACGCGCAGCCACTCACGGCGGCGCGTGACGGCGCGTGGGCGCGAATCTCGAGGTGAGATCAACATGACTTTTAATCCATTCGATGTAACGGACATTTTGGAATTGGTTTCGTGTCGATCGGACACCGTCTCGATATTGTTCGGGATGTCCGAAGGTTTTTAATTAAATTTAAAAATAAGTAAAAATTCGGGAAAATTACGGGACTTTGATAGGATGTTAATGTTGAGGTTAGTGACCCCCTAATGTGATTTGGACAAGATTGGGAGTCCCGGTGATAGTGGTGTGGCCCGGGAGGGCCGGTGGCACGCGTATCGAGGCACACGGTTAAAACGGTCTGTGAGTGGACTTTGGTTTTATAAATCCTATGCATGCTTAAATGTGTTATATGGTTTATATACATGATTTCTATGATGGTATTTGTGAGCATTGATTTTGGTTATGTTGCACGTATTTCGAGGTGTTTTCCGTATTTCACGTATATCGGGATTAACGGTTTATTTGTGGTTTTGTGTGCTTGTGGTTAAATAAATAATATGATAAAATGGTTTTGAAATTGGAAATATGAACTCGGGCTTGAGGCCCAATTATGTTGGAAATTTCGGACTTGGAGTCCATTTGAATATCGGGCCGGGGGCCCAGTTGGTTAATGAAATCGGGCCAGGGGCCCAGTTGGTATGAAATCGGGCTGAGACCCATTTGAGTTATGTTATCGGGCCAGGGGCCCAGTTGATTTACGAATTCGGGCCGTGGGCCCAGTGGGTTTATAAGTCGGGCTGCGGGCCCAGTTGGTTTACAAATCGGGCCGTGGGCCCAGTGGTTTATAAAATCGGGCATGAGGCCCAGTTGGATAATAAATGTGATTTTGGGTCAGGGACCCTATATTTTATAATGGTGATTTTGGGTCAAGGACCCTAAATGGAATTATGTGGTTTTATGGAAATTTCGGGCAGGGCCCAATGGTAATAATGTGATAAAAGGATTTAATAAAACTGTTTTCCATATACCATCTGGATACAAGGATATATGATGGTCTCCTCCAGATGTCTGGGACACTGGGGAAGTCACGGTGCATTGCCTGCGAGGGGTCATTATACGGAGCAGCCGGACCGTATGATGACTCAGGAGCAGGATTGCTATGATTGACGTCAGGGACGTCAGACATCAGGGATGTCAGATATATGGACCCGGAGAGACCCCGGGCAGCACGCGTAGCTTATGAAACCGTGAGATATGACGTCAGGGACGTCTAGCGTCTGGGACGCTAAGCATCTGGGATGCAGGTGATGGTAATGGTAAAATATGGATTAGTGAATAAAAGGGATTATTGGTTATGAAATGGTATGTCGGGTCAGGGACCCTAAATGGTTTCGGATTTTGAATTAATGTTCATTTATGGTAGTGGGTGGTGACCCACATGGTTTTAATATGTATGGTGGTGGTATTCCACGGTTTTGGGCTGAGTTCCCACACTTGGTTTTTGGTTAACGGTTTTTGGGCTAAGGCCCTAATGGCTCGGTTGAGCAAACGTTTTGGTTACTGGTTTTTGGTGGCATGCATACGTTTTTATTGGAGGGCATAAATGTCTTATAAATGTATTTGGTAAACTTATTGGTTTTTGTCCACTCACAGCTTTTGGTTTTAATGCCCTTCAGGTTGATTACGGATGCGATTGCAGCAGAGACTGAGACATTGCACACCTCCTCCATCGGTCCTTGCGCACTCTGGATGGCCCGTTTGGGCAGTAGCTCTTGGTTATCCCTTGTCTGACACCCCTTGTTGGACGGGAGCAGGGCACATTCCACGGTAATCCCGGGGGGATTGGGATGGGTCCTGTCAACTTGGTATCAGAGCATGGTTGCTCTATTTGTGCGCGCAGGTCGAGGGTGTGATGTCTCATTGGGCTGCAATTCGTTATCAACCTGATAGATAGTTTTTGGGTTTGGATAGTGGATGGAGTGCAATTGGCCCGATACGCCGTGCGTTAATGTGATTCGACCCAAGTGGGGTTGATTGTGGTGAACTGGTATAGTGGGACCGTCGGTTCGGTCATGTGATATTGGATTGTTGTGCTGCTAGGTGCAGCCAGGTTCGGGGAACCTCACGTGAGTAATGGTCTAAAATGTGAACCCTTGTGGTGGTTTCTAGTGTGAGGGATGTTGGTTCATCGGAGTTGGCCGATGACCTAGTGGTGGAACCCACGTTGATGGGATGGTAGGATTGGATTTGACGTCTATTCGATGTCAGGACCGCGGGGTCGGTCAGGTTGTGGATTTATATTACGGAAAACTGTTTGGTTCGGTTGAACCATAGGGTGTGATTGTGGAACCCTAGTATTAAAAAGGTAAACCTTAATTGTGATTAGCGGGTGAGAACTTGTGCTGCGAGGAGTGGCTGAGGTCATGAATGACCATGTGGATGGCTCTGGTGAGTCTAGGCAGAACTATGAGATTCGATTTACGGATACGGTTCTGAGATAAATTATGGAATCCCATGTTGGATCGGGTATTGGTGTGATGTGTGGATGTGGATCTCGATAGCAATGACAGTTAGTCGGTAGTCATATGGAGATGACTGGCTATCAAGGGTAATCAGTGTGGTCATAATACTTGGAGATCAGGGGACGTTCGGGGAACGTTCATTTTCCTGATAAGGATTGTCAGAATAGTGGTACCTATAGTCGTGAGGTACGGGATCGTCGTTCCGTATGAACGGAGATCCAGGATTGTCGTATTTGCACACGGTGTGCAGTATGGATGTTTGCGGGGTTGGTACTTTTGTGCTGATGCTAGTATGGATGCATGTGTGCTGATACTAGTGATGTTGATAGAGTGTTGGTGCTGGTACTAGCGCTGGTGCTAGTGTCAGTAATGGTGTTGACGATGAGCCACAAATTGGGGTGTGACTCCGTCATGATGAACATATGTTCGGTCTTTGAGATTCGGTAGTGGTTGAGGGATGGACTGGATGGGATCCAGTTAAGATTGTGCTGTGTTGGGATAAGTCCCAATAGTGGTGAGATAACCAGTGATGAGTGGATTAAAATGGTATAATTAAGACTTAAGGAATTTTGGGATGATTAGTGGATTTGGGGGAGTTGTTGGCAACTCCAAAATTTGTGCGTTTTTATGTTTTTAAATATCCCTAAAATGTACATGGAAATGATTAAAACTAGAAAAGACGAGGAAAACCATTAGTGGTATAAAGGTAGGAATTTGTAATTGAGAACTTGGAAAACCGAGTGTTGAACCTGTAAAGGTCGGGATGTGCGAACGGGACAATAACGGATCGATTGTGGACACGTTGTCCAAGTGAGTTGAGGAGGTAGGAAGTCTAGTGGTTAGACTTGACGTCTTGTTGGGAGCATGTCTGTTTCCAACGTGGTTGGAACCTTGAATTCGAGAAGCGTTGTGATTGGGGAACGAGAGTGGTGTTCGTTCTTGGTGATTGGTATTCCGAAGTCATTGGGGTTGACTTCTTGCTTTCTGCCCTGGCAGACGTTGAGTGTAGTTACCAGTACGTTGAGCGTGTATTGGTTGGTGAGCCCGTGTGTGTTGTGAGGTCCTTAGGAGGAACTACGTGTTCGAAATTAGGTAAACGAGATGTTTCATTTTCTGCTTGGTGGCAGACGATGTTGGGGTACATGGCGTGGTGAGTGCATCGAGTTTTGGTTGCATCCACGTAGGATGAGTTTTGACGTCATCATTTTGGATCATCCTTGGTTTTTCCTAGGTGGAATGACAAGGATTGATACAAGGTAATCCGTGAGAATCCGCAGTCTCGACGTGTCTCGTCGTTGACTGATCTGTCTAGTTGTCGGAGTCGGTTGTCAATCGTTGTGGCGATCTAGGATTTTGACGTTATTGTCAGGGACACAGTGTCTATCTGGGTCGTGATCTTGATGATTCAGATAGGGGGAGAGTATATCACTCTTACCTGGGTACGTGAGTCGTAAATGACGAGATTGAACTTCTTTTCGAAGGGCCCGTAGGGTATTCTACTCGGGTGAGTAGGTTTTCAAGGTAGTTGAATTTTGTCAACCTTAGACGTGTGGAGGTTGGATTGGCTTCCCTATGAAGTCAATCAAGTGTATTGAATGGGTAACCGATAGGTTTGGTTTTGGTGTGTCTTGGTAAATGTGAACGAGATTTCGGGATTTGGAATCGAATATCTGGGTGACGATTCAGGATTCGATTTTGGAACTTGAAAGTATATTTCCGGATTTGGGTACGGAATGGTTATTCCAAATGCTAGCTTACGGAATAATGATTTCGGATTCGGATTTGGAAATGAGTTCAACTGTGATGTCTGGGTTTGGATCCGGGATTTCTTACGAAATTGCGGATTTGGATTCGGAATTGGAACTAGATGTTGGGTGGAGTTTCGTTTTGTCTCATGCTGGATTGGGCAAACGTACTCCATTGTTGGAACGCGTTCGGCTATGACCTAGGTGGTTGTAGTCTAGTTATTAGGTAGATGTGTGTACTTCGTACATGGTTCGAGGTACAATACTTGTAGACTTGTGATGTCTAGTTACGGTATACGGGATATACCCGAGGTGTGTTGGTGAACGTGTTGGTAGTCGGATTGGTTCCGATACCATGGGATTGGTTGTGGATCGGACATTATTATGCAATGGGTCATGGTAATTCCGATGTGTTTAATTACACACAGGTCGTGTGAAATGTCGGTAAGGGTATTGGTGAGTCGAGTACGTTGGTGGCATGTGTAGCCACGAGTGAGTTTAGTGTCAGTTTTCGACTGACAACAACTGTGTGGTGACAGATTGTCAGGATGTGTCAACATAGATTGTTGAGTGGGGTCAGCTGACTCCTAGTGGGAGTGGGAAAGGAACCGTCGAGTTGTTGCGTCAACGAGAGGGTGGATTTGACAAGTGGTGTCAAATTCGAAACAAGTAGTTTCAGTCATTCGACGGGGTCGAATGTAGTCGTTGCGTTTTGAGTATTAGTGGTACGTAGAGTGCAGACAAGTTTTGCCTGGTTAGTTGGTGTGCGGGTGTACACGTGTTGCGTGGTCGATTCCACTTTCCACGGGGTGTTCGTGGAATCAGGGTAATCGAGTTTCGAGAGCGAAACTTTTTAAGGAGGGAAATACGTTGAGTTTAGAGCGGTTGGAATTTCGAGGACGAAATTTATTAAGGAGGGAAGATTGTAACGACCCGTCCCGAATTCCGGGATTAGTTTAGTGACTAATCTTGATTAGCGAGGTTGAACGGTGGTTAGTAGGGCGGAATCGGACAAAATGTGCAAAATGACCGTTTTGCCCCTGGTCGTGGGCAAAATGTTGACTTTTTGATCGGGCGGTCAAACGGACTTTGACCGATGACCGTGACGTAGTTCGGGACGTCACGAGTTCATAGACAGGTGGCACGTTCGATTCCGACATTCGTAGAGGAAGTTATGGTGTTCGGAAGTTGAGGGGTATTTTGGTAATTTGGCTTATTAGGGGCCAAATGTTGACTTTTTGATCGGGAGGTCCGATGGACGAGGGCCAAGGACCGTTACGTAGGTATCGTCGATACGAATCCAACGACAGGCGGCATGCCGAAATCGGAGATCCGACGACGACGTTATGGTCAAGGAAACGAACTAACGAACCGAGGCCGGGATTAAAATAATAATATAATAATGAATAGTGACCGTTGACCCTACACACCTGGATGAGTGACAAGTGTCACTCATCCCTTGAAACCAGAATCCTTGTCTTAGGGGAAACATCATTATGATGTTTTAATATTTATTAATTAATTAATTAATCATTTTAATTCCCATTAATTCCATTTGTGTTTTCTTAACCATGTACAACCAAATCCAGTTTTCTCCCACCCTTGATTCCTCTTCCATTGCTGAACCTGAGAGTGCGAATTGTGAGTGAGTTGAGTGTGATTTCAACTGGGTAAACACGAGAGAGTGGCAGTGAGGAAGAACTGAGAATTCGAAAAATTGAGTTTTGGGAGGGAAAATCAAATTGAAGGAATTGGGCTGTGATGATCGAATTGGAGGTTACAAACATCTTCCTGAGGTTGAGACGAGTCGATCCACATCAAAAACGAGAAGGAATGGTGCCGTTTTGGCTCTGATCGAGCTTGGTGACAGAGGAAGAAATCGAAGCTGAGTCGTGGAATTGGAGGCTTCGTTGGATGCAATTGAGGTGGGGAAACTACTTCTCATGATCCCACGATGCTTCTGGGTTCATCAATTGAAGGAAACTGATCGAGATCGATGGACCTCCATTGATGAACAGTGACGGTGCTCGAGTTTGTGTCGTGACGATTGAACACTGGATTGAAGCAATTGGGTTGGGGGAAATGATCTACGGAGTCCATGGAAGCTTCTGGTTGAATCAATTTCAGGATATCGATTGAAATGGATGGGGTTCGAAGGATGAACAACGGACGGGTGTTCTTGGTGTTCATCATCGAATCGTGGAGTTGTAGGTACGGTCTTGTGTAATCAATGTTACAGAACTTAAATTAAACTTAAAACGAAGCTAATGGAATGATCAATTGTTGTAATTAAGGCTGAATTGATAGGATTGGAACCGGGTTGTGTCGCGGGTGAATTGGACCCGTTTACCAGACAAACGGGTTGGGCTGGTGACACTGTAGCAGGCGCGTGAGTTTCACGCGCAGCCACTCACGGCGGCGCGTGACGGCGCGTGGGCGCGAATCTCGAGGTGAGGTCAACATGACTTTTAATCCATTCGATGTAACGGACATTTTGGAATTGGTTTCGTGTCGATCGGACACCGTCTCGATATTGTTCGGGATGTCCGAAGGTTTTTAATTAAATTTAAAAATAAGTAAAAATTCGGGAAAATTACGGGACTTTGATAGGATGTTAATGTTGAGGTTAGTGACCCCCTAATGTGATTTGGACAGGATTGGGAGTCCCGGTGATAGTGGTGTGGCCCGGGAGGGCCGGTGGCACGCGTATCGAGGCACACGGTTAAAACGGTCTGTGAGTGGACTTTGGTTTTATAAATCCTATGCATGCTTAAATGTGTTATATGGTTTATATACATGATTTCTATGATGGTATTTGTGAGCATTGATTTTGGTTATGTTGCACGTATTTCGAGGTGTTTTCCGTATTTCACGTATATCGGGATTAACGGTTTATTTGTGGTTTTGTGTGCTTGTGGTTAAATAAATAATATGATAAAATGGTTTTGAAATTGGAAATATGAACTCGGGCTTGAGGCCCAATTATGTTGGAAATTTCGGACTTGGAGTCCATTTGAATATCGGGCCGGGGGCCCAGTTGGTTAATGAAATCGGGCCAGGGGCCCAGTTGGTATGAAATCGGGCTGAGACCCATTTGAGTTATGTTATCGGGCCAGGGGCCCAGTTGATTTACGAATTCGGGCCGTGGGCCCAGTGGGTTTATAAGTCGGGCTGCGGGCCCAGTTGGTTTACAAATCGGGCCGTGGGCCCAGTGGTTTATAAAATCGGGCATGAGGCCCAGTTGGATAATAAATGTGATTTTGGGTCAGGGACCCTATATTTTATAATGGTGATTTTGGGTCAAGGACCCTAAATGGAATTATGTGGTTTTATGGAAATTTCGGGCAGGGCCCAATGGTAATAATGTGATAAAAGGATTTAATAAAACTGTTTTCCATATACCATCTGGATACAAGGATATATGATGGTCTCCTCCAGATGTCTGGGACACTGGGGAAGTCACGGTGCATTGCCTGCGAGGGGTCATTATACGGAGCAGCCGGACCGTATGATGACTCAGGAGCAGGATTGCTATGATTGACGTCAGGGACGTCAGACATCAGGGATGTCAGATATATGGACCCGGAGAGACCCCGGGCAGCACGCGTAGCTTATGAAACCGTGAGATATGACGTCAGGGACGTCTAGCGTCTGGGACGCTAAGCATCTGGGATGCAGGTGATGGTAATGGTAAAATATGGATTAGTGAATAAAAGGGATTATTGGTTATGAAATGGTATGTCGGGTCAGGGACCCTAAATGGTTTCGGATTTTGAATTAATGTTCATTTATGGTAGTGGGTGGTGACCCACATGGTTTTAATATGTATGGTGGTGGTATTCCACGGTTTTGGGCTGAGTTCCCACACTTGGTTTTTGGTTAACGGTTTTTGGGCTAAGGCCCTAATGGCTCGGTTGAGCAAACGTTTTGGTTACTGGTTTTTGGTGGCATGCATACGTTTTTATTGGAGGGCATAAATGTCTTATAAATGTATTTGGTAAACTTATTGGTTTTTGTCCACTCACAGCTTTTGGTTTTAATGCCCTTCAGGTTGATTACGGATGCGATTGCAGCAGAGACTGAGACATTGCACACCTCCTCCATCGGTCCTTGCGCACTCTGGATGGCCCGTTTGGGCAGTAGCTCTTGGTTATCCCTTGTCTGACACCCCTTGTTGGACGGGAGCAGGGCACATTCCACGGTAATCCCGGGGGGATTGGGATGGGTCCTGTCATAGGATCCGACTCATCTAGCACCATATTGTCCGTTTTGGGCCTCACCCTCACCGTTTTGTTTTCGGGAGCTTATGGTGCAACTTCCCAGGGGATCACCCATCATGGAATTGCACCAGCCTCAACTCGCTTAACTTTGGGGTTCCAATCCCCCCCAAAGCCACTTGAGCTCCCAAAAGGCCTAGTTTAGATCAGAGTTGCGCAGCAGCCCACTCTACCTAACACGATATTGTCCCCTCTAGACTCACTGTCCTAACTAGCACAGCCCGCAGGGTTTTGTTCTAGGGAGCTCACGGTGCAACTTCCCAGTGGGTCACCCATCATGAGATTGCACCAACCTCCACTCGCTTAACTTTGAGGTTCCAATCCCTCTCAAAGCCACTTGAGCTCCCAAAAGGTCTAGTGCTAGATAGGTGTGTGCCTACACCTTTAAGGCACACCACCAACCTCTCCCAGACCATTCCCACTAACTATCCATCCGACCCCCTAACTATCAGGTTGATAACGAACTACAGCCCACTGGGACATTGCAGGCCTCCTCCATCGATCCTTGCGCACTCTGGAAGCCCCGATGGGGCAGTGGCTTTAGGTTATCCCTTGTCTGACACTCCGTGTTAGACGGGAGGAGGGTCATCCTGTGTTAATCCCAGGGGGATTGGAATGGGTCTTGTCAGCGTGGTATCAGAGCTTGCTCTTCGTGTGCGCACAGGTCGAGGATGTGATGTCTCAGTGGGCTGTAGTTCGTTATCAACCTGATAGTTAGGGGGTCGGATGGATAGTTAGTGGGAATGGTCTAGAAAAGGTTGGTGATGTGCCTTAAAGGTGTAGGCACACACCTATCTAGCACTAGGCCTTTTGGGAGCTCAAGTGGCTTTGGGGGGGATTGGAACGCCAAAGTTAAGCGAGTGGAGGTTGGTCCAATCCCATGATGGGTGACCCACTGCGAAGTTGCACCGTGAGCTCCTGAGAATAAAACCCTGCGGGTTGGGCTGGTTAGGTAGTGAGTCTAGAGGGGACAATATCGTGTTAGGTAGAGTGGGCTGCTGCGCAACTCTGATCTAAACTAAGCCTTTTGGGAGCTCAAGTGGCTTTGGGGGGGATTGGAACCCCAAAGTTAAGTGAGTTGAGGCTGGTGCAATTCCATGATGGGTGACCCCCTGGGAAGTTGCACCATGAGCTCCCGAAAACAAAACCATGAGGGTGAGGCCAAAAGCGGACAATATGGTGCTTGATGAGTCGGATCCTAACCGAGGAGGGCCGGGTCCTGACAAATTGGGCAAGCCCAGCCCAAATTTTTTGGGCTTGGGCTGGGCCAGGTCGGACTTATTAAATTATTTTTTAATTTACGGGCCGGGTAGGGCGGTTTTACTTACATATATTGACAGGACCCATCCCAATCCCCCCGGGATTACCATGGAATGTGCCCTGCTCCCGTCCAACAAGGGGTGTCAGACAAGAGATAACCAAGAGCTACTGCCCAAACGGGCTATCCAGAGTGCGCAAGGACCGATGGAGGAGGTGTGCAATGTCCCAGTCTCTGCTGCAATCGCATCCGTAATCAACCTGAAGGGCATTAAAACCAAAAGCTGTGAGTGGACAAAAACCAATAAGTTCATCAAATACATTTATAAGACATTTATGCCCTCCAATAAAAACGTATGCATGCCACGAAAACCAGTAACCAAAACGTTTGCTCAACCGAGCCATTAGGGCCTTAGCCCAAAAACCGTTAACCAAAAACCAAGTATGGGAACTCAGCCCAAAACAGTGGAATACCACAACCATACATATTAAAACCATGTGGGCCACCGCCCAAAGCCATCAATATAAATCCATAAATCCAAAACCATTTAGGGTCCCTGACCCGACATACCATTTCATAACCAATAATCCATTTTTACCACATAACACATATCCAACCGAAAAGCCATTTCATAGATCCATTAATCCATATTTTACCATTACCATCACCAGCATCCCAGATGCTTAGCATCCCAGATGCTTAGCGTCCCAGACACTTGACGTCCCTGAAGTCATATCTCACGGTTTCATAAGCTACGCGTGCTGCCCGGGGTCTCTCCGGGTCCATATATCTGACATCCCTGATGTCTGACGTCCCTGACGTCAATCATAGCAATCCTGCTCCTGAGTCATCATACGGTCCGGCTGCTCCGTATAATGACCCCTCGCAGGCAATGCACCGTGACTTCCCCAGTGTCCCAGACATCTGGAGAAGACCATCATATATCCTTGTATCCAGATGGTATATGGAAAACAGTTTTATTAAACCCTTTATCACATCATTACAATTGGGCCCTGCCCGAAATTTCCATAAAACCATGTAATTCCATTTAGGGTCCCTGACCCAAAATCACAATTATTAATCATAGGGTCCCTGACCCGAAATCACCATTATAATCCAATTGGTCCTCATGCCCGATTTTATGAACCACTGGGCCCACGACCCGATTTGTAAACCAACTGGGCCCGCAGCCCGACTTATAAACCCATTGGGCCCACGGCCCGAATTCGTAAATCAACTGGGCCCCTGGCCCGATAACATAACTCAAATGGATCTCAGCCCGATTTCATATCAACTGGGCCCCTGGCCTGATTTCATTAACCAACTGGGCCCCCGACCCGATTCTCAAATAGACTCCAAGTCCGAAATTTCCAAAACAAGTGGGCCTCAAGACCGAGTTCATATTTCCAATTTCAAAGCCATTTCATCATATTATATCCAAGTCATAAATATGGAAAATCCATGTAAAACCGGAAAACCTCGATTTACGTGCAAGCACGTAAATCGCCTCGAAATACGTGAAACCGTATAGTTTACCAACAACCAAATCAACATCATACAATCACAACCATAATCCATATAAAACATTTAAGCATGCATAGAATTTATAAAACCAAAGTCCACTCATAGATCGTTTTAACGGTATGCCTCGATACGCGTGCCACCGGCCCTCCCGGGCCACACCACTATCACCGGGACTCCCAATCCTGTCCAAATCACATTAGAGGGTCACTAACCTCATCATTAACATCCTATCAAAGTCCCGTAATTTTCCCAAATTTTTACTTATTTTTAAACTTAATTTAAAACCTTCGGACATCCCGAACAATATCGAGATGGTGTCCGATCGACACGAAACCAATCCCAAAATGTCCGTTACATTAAATAGGATAGAAGTCATGTTGACCTCACCTCGAGATTCGTGCCCACGCGCCGTCACGCGCCGCCGTGAGTGGCTGCGCGTGAAACTCACGCGCCTGCTACAGTGCATCGTCCTAACCCGTATGTCTGGTAAACGGGTCCAATTTGCCTGCGATACAACCCGGTTCCAATCCTATCAATTCAACCTTAATTACATCAATTGATCATTCAATTAGTTTCATTTTAAGTTTAATTTAAGATCTGTAAACTCAATTACACGATCACTTACCCAGATTCCATCGATTCCACGATGAACACGAAGAACACTCCGGTCACTGTTCAATCTTGGGATTCCTTCAATGGCTGCAGGTTTCTTCCAATTGATGCATCCAGAAGCATCAATGGATCATGAGGAACAATTCCCCCACATCAATTTCGTCGTTTGATCACTAAATGATCACGACTCAAGCTCGAACACCGTCCACTGTGCAACTATGGAGTTTCGTCAACCACGACCGTTTTCTTTCAATTGGTGAACCCAGAAGCATCGTGGGATCATGAGAAGTAGTTTCCCCACCTCAATTCCGTCCATCGAAGCCTCCAACTCCACGACTCAAGGTCGAATTTCCTCCTCTGTCACCAAGTGTGATCAGAGCCAAAACAGCACCAATTCCCTTCTTTCCTTCGACGATTCTGATCGTGGAACTCCAGGAAGCTGAAGGTAATCTCCAATTCGATCCTCACGGCCTAATTCTTCCATTTCGAATTTTCCCCCCAATTTTCCCGAAATCCAAAATCCAAAATTCAATACTCTCTCAACCCCTCGTGTTTCCCCGTTAATTCAATCATCTTAGTCTCTCATTTTTCTCTCAAGAACGGCAGAGAGAGGGAGCCAATTCTCCCAATTCTCCCACACTGATTTTGCTCACGGTTTGCAGTACACAGAGAAGAAAATGGAGGATTAAGGGTGATTAATTAAGGGAGATGGTGGATTAGTGATGATGATGTAGTAATGATGATGTTGGGAGGGAAACATGGAGCTGGAAACAAGGGATGGGTGACACTTGTCACTCATCCGGAGGTGCACAGTCAATGGTCACTATTCATTATTATATTATTATTTTAATCCGAGCCTCGGTTCGTTAGTTCGTTTCCTTGACCATAACGTCGTCGACGAATCTCCGATTTCGGCATGCCGCCTGTCATTGGATTCGTATCGACGATACCTACGTAACGGTCCTTGGCCCTCGTCCATCGGACCTCCCGGTCAAAAAGTCAACATTTGGCCCCTATTATGTCAAATTACCAAAATACCCCTCAACTTCCGAACACCATAACTTTCTCTACGAATGTCGGAATCGAACATGCCGCCTGTCTATGAACTCGTGACGTCCCGAACTACGTCACGGTCATCGGTCAAAGTCCATTTGACAGCCCGATCGAAAAGTCAACATTTTGCCCACGACCAAGGGCAAAACGGTCATTTTGCACAATTTGTCCGATTCCGCCCTACTAAGCACCGTTCAACCTCACTAAACGAGATTAGTCACTAAACTAATCCCGGAATTCGGGACGGGTCGTTACATATATAAAAGTCTTTGGGCTTTATCGGGCCAGGTTTTTATCAGGCTTTTCGGGTCGGGGCTACTAAGCCCACTTGGCGCGGGCTTACTTAGGCTTTTGCAATAAACTATTTATCAAATTTTAAAGTTACAAAAAATATATGACTATGAAAAAAAAATACACAAGGGTGTAAAAATGCGGCCTCGTTAAAACCTTACCTTAAAAACCCTAACAAAACTGCCCAAGTGTACCCAACTAGAGGGAAGAATGGGAAGTGAAAGTAAGCTTAAAGAGAAGAATGAGGTTGAGAGATAAGAGAGATTGTGTTGAGTGAGTGTGGGTTTGTAAGATATTGAGATATGAGTTTTGAACTTTGAGAGTTGGGAGAGAGATAATCCAGTTAGTGAGGAGAATCAAAACATGGAAAGGGTTAGGGTTGGGTGAAATTTATTTAAGTAGGTGGACATAGGATTAGCCGGTTAGGGTTTGTGACACGACCCATCCAAATCCCCCCGGATTACCATGGAATGTGTCATGCTCCCGTCTGACAAGAGGTGTCAGACAAGGGATAACCTGTTGCCACTGCCCAACCGGGCTTCCAGAGTGCGTAAGGATCGATGGAGGAGGTATATGATGTCCGAGTCTCTGCTGCAGTCGCATCCCGAATCAACCTGAAGGGCATTAAAAACAAAAGCTGTGAGTGGACGAAAATAAACGAGTCTGTTTAAAACATTTATAAGACATTTATGCCCCTCAGTAAAAACATATGCATGCACCAAAAAACCAATTTCCACATATTTATTTAGAAATAACCATTAGGGCCTTAGCCCGGAAACCAAAGCATAGTTTCAAATTCCAAAAGTCAATCCAAGAGTTATTTCATAAATCCAGTAATATACATTTATTATTTTTCCATCTCCGTCATCCCCGATGCCTAGCGTCCCTGACGCTTGACGTCCCCGACGTCATATCTCACGGTATTAAGCAACGCGTGCTGCCCGGTGTCTCACCGGGTCCATATCTCTGACATCCCCGATGTCTGACGTCTCTGACGTCTAGCAATCCTGCTCCTGGATCACTATACGGTCTGGTAGCTCCGTACAATGAGCCCTCGCAGGCAATGCACCGTGACTTCTTCAGTGTCCCCGACACTTGGAGGAGACCAGGATATATATCCTCATATCGAGATGGTTTTATGGAACACATTTTATTATTCATTTCCAAAATATCACAAAGGCCCTGCCCCGAATTTCCATAAAACCGTCATAAGTCCAAATAGTTGATTTAAATCCGAAATCATTTATTCAATTCCATTTTAGGGTCCCCGACCCGAAATCACATGTATAAATCAACTGGGCCCCTGGCCCGATTTCATAAGTCAACTGGGCCCCTGGCCCGATTTCTCAAATCAACTGGGCCCTTGGCCCGAATTCATAAGTCAACTGGGCCCCTAGCCCGATTTTACTTTATCAAATCCGTAACCGTTTCATGAAATCATATCTGAACCACCATTTTGGAAATCAGTGCAAATTCAGAAAAATCTCGATTTACGTTCTAACACGTAAATCGCCTCGAAATGCATGAAAACATATAAATTCACCGATATCCAAAATAAATCATTTAATCACAATTATAACAATCATGAAACAGTTATGCATGCATCGAATTTATAAAACCAATGTCCACTCACAGACCGTTTAACCGAGCGCCTCGATATGCGTGCCATAGGCTCTCCCGAGCCAATCGCTATCACCGGGACTCCCAAACCTGTCCAAATTTTAATAGAAGGTTACTAACTACTTAATTAACCTCCTACCAAAGCCCCGTGATTTTCCCGAACTTTTAACTATTTTTAAATCGTCCCTAAACATTCCGATGCCCCGAAACATATCGAGACGGTGTCCGATCGACACGAAACCAGTCCCAAAATGTTCGTTACATCGAATAGAAGATTTCATATGTTGAACACTTTCCCAAATTACTGTTCACGCGACTTCACGCGCCCCAAGAAGGTTCATATTACTGTTCATGTCACTGTTCACCGTCGGGTTTTCTCTGTTTTTGGATCGGTTCAAGGTCCATTTTAGGTCCATTTCATTCCATTTTAATCCCAATATGTTCCTAATCTCATTTCTAATCTTTCTAGTTAATTAAAACGGAACAAAGTGTCCAAAACCATACCTTCATCCGTCATCAATGGCGGCCGGAGTTTCCCTCGCCGTTCACAGCCATTTCCGGCCATTCCAACCTTCAAAAACAATCCTATTAGACTCCTAGAGTGCCCATAAATATTTTCCAATTCATAGAATTAGCTAAAAACCTGCAAAACCGAAACTTGGATTTTTTTTTGAATATTTTCTTACCTCACGGGTCGACTCCTCCGTCGTCGACCACCATCACGCCGTCGTCCTCCCGTCACCGTCCCGCTCTCATCATCACACACGGTTACACCCCTCTCACACTCATTGATGATTATGGTGGTGATATGTGAGTTTGGGTTTTTGGAGAAAGAATGGAGAAATGAAGGAAAATGGTGCATGGGTGTTTCGGGTGTATGGAAGAACAAATATGAAGTGATGTTATTTGATGAAATGAATAATGTTATCTGATGAGAGAAGGGAGATAGATTAGATGAGATGAGTGGTGAGGATTTAAAGATTAAATGGAATGGATGGCTAGGATTTAAAGTTGGAATAAAATCATAATTAATTATTTACTGGAACGTGATCCAATCTAGCCAACGGATGAGTGACACTTGTCACTCATCCAAGTGTCCTCCAACCACCATTTCAGAATAAAATAATCGACACGGTTACAGGAGTTTTCAAGAATTAAAGGATCGATTGACCACTGCACCTGTCCTTGCATTGCCGGATGACAGAGTTCGTGGTCTTCAGTGACGCATCACCACAAGGTTTCGGCTGCGTGTTGATGCAAACTGGCAAGGTTATCGCCTATGCATCCCGGCAGCTAAAGACTCATGAGTTAAACTACCCTACCCATGATTTGGAGCTGGCAGCGGTGGTTCATGCCCTAAAAATCTAGAGACATTACCTATTCGGCGCAACGTGCCGGATATACACCGACCACCAGAGTCTAAAGTACTTATTCACTCAAAAGGAGCTTAAAATGAGACAGCGGAGATGGTTGGAGCTGCTGAAGGATTATGACTGTACGATCGAGTATCATCCGGGTAAGGCCAATGTGGTGGCAGATGCACTCAGTAGGAAATCAGCAAGATCGGTTGCACACCTGGGGTGGTGTATCTTCCTTTGCTGGTGGAACTCCGGAAGGCGGGAGTTATTTTGGGTACGGATGAGCATAGAGCTTTGTTGGCCAGCTTCCATGTACGACTAGTGCTGATTGATCGGATCATCGAAGCACAACTTCAGGATCCGATACTCTGTATCTACAGAATTGTGGTCGATGCGGATGGGCGATAGGATTTTACCATCCGGGATGATGGAGCACTTGTGAAGTTGGGCCGTTTGTGTGTACCTGCAGTGGCAGAGTTACGGGCCGAGATTCTGGAGGAGGCCCATAGTTCGGCTTATGCTATGCATCCGGGAGGTACAAAGATGTACCGTACCCTCTAGAACCATTATTGGTGGCCAGGAATGAAGAAGGATATTGCTGAATTCGTGAGCAGATGCTTAACCTGTCAGCAGGTTAAGGCGGAACGGCAGAGACCGTATGGGGCTATGCAGCCACTTCCGATTGCCGAGTGGAAGTGGGATCACATCACCATTGACTTTGTCTTTAAGTTACCAAGGACTCAGAGTGGAGTTGACGGAGTATGGGTGATTATGGATCGGCTAACCAAGTCAGCCCATTTTCTGCCAGTTCAGGAGACTTATAAACCTAACCGACTGGCTCAATTGTTCGTGAAAGAAATCATACGATTGCATAGTACGCCGGAATCGATCGTTTCCGATCGTGATCTGTGTTTCACTTCCAGGTTCTGGCAGAGTTTACAAGCTACTTTGGGAACAACCCTACGTTTCAGTACTGCATTCCATCCACAGACCGATGGACAGTCGGAACGAACCATTCAGACCCTGGAGGACATGATGAGGTCCTGTGTGCTACAGTTTCAGGACTCATGGGATACTCATTTGCCATTGATGGAATTCGCTTACAACAACAGCTATCAGACAAGCATCGGGATGGCACCTTATGAGGCACTGTATGGTCGACAGTGCAGGACACCTATCTGCTGGATGGAGATAGGGGAGCGAGCGGCGGTAGAGCCAGAATTGATGGACTTGACCCTGGAAACTGTTCGGGTTATCAAGGAGAGATTAAAGGCGGCACAGGATCGCCAAAAGAGTTATGTCGATCGACGGATTCGAGACTTGGAATTTGAAGTGGGATATTTTGTCTTCCTGAAGTTATCTCCGTGGAAGGGGATTATCCGTTTTGGTCGACGGGGGAAACTGAGTCCGCGTTTTATCGGACCATATGAGATCGTGGAGAGAATTGGCAGGGTTGCATACAGATTGGCACTACCTCCAGAACTTTCTAGAGTTCACGATGTGTTTCACGTATCGAGGCTGCGGAAGTACGTACATGATGCTTCCCATGTACTAGGGGAACAACCTATCGAACTCCGAGGGGATTTGAGCTTTGAGGAACAACCAGTGCAGATTTTGGATCGGAAAGACAAGGTACTACGTCGGAAGACGATTCCTCTCGTGAAGATTCTCTAGAGAAACCAGAATGTGGAAGAAGCCACATGGGAGCCTGAGGCTCAGATGCGAGAACAATTTCCTCATTTGTTTCTTTGAAATTTCGGGACGAAATTTCTTAAGGGGGGGAAGGTTGTAACACCCCGGAAATTCGAGGATTTTAATAGTGTAATTTGATATTTGAATTGACGTTTTTACCATTGTGAATGGTATGGCCAAATTATTGAATTTTTGATTGGTGGGTCAAATGGACTTTGACCAATGATCGTGACGTAGTTCGGGACGTCACGAGTCCATAGACAGGTGGCACGTCCAATTCGGACGATCAAGGAAAAAGTTATGACTATCGGAAGTTCAGGGGCATTACTGTAATTTGGACTTCACGGGCGAAAATGTTGACTTTTCGTTTGGCAACTAATTTTCACATGACTCAAGGACTGTTAGGTAGGTCTCGATGTCCTGAGTCCGTAGACAGGCGGCACGCCGAAATCGGACTTCGTATGGCTGAGTTACGGGTCAAGAAAGTAAGGGGCAGTTTGGTAATTATTTGAACCAAGGGCATTTTGGTCATTTTGCCCTGGCCACTGTAGCAACCGCGAGGGAACCGTGGACGGCACCACCATGTGCGGTGGTTCTGTGCCCCAATTGATTAATCAGTGTGTGAGTTGGAAAGCTGGGATTTTTTTAAACCCTTTAGACATCAGCACATGGCTGGATACATCCAGCAAAGCCACAATTTTTAATTTCAAGATCGAAGCTTTTCGGGGAACAATTTTCAGTGGAAAAATTGGACTTCCACGAGCCTCTGGGACGGCTGAGGTTATTTAAAACTGATTAGAACGTGGGTAAGCATCACTCTGATGCTGAAAGAATTAAGAACAGGTGAAGAAAACCAGAGAAACCATTTCGGGCAAAATTGGAGGGAAAATCGGGTTTTGATTTCTGGTGACTGTTGGACCAAACCAAGGCCTGGTTTAGTCTTCTGGGAGTGTTTGGAACTCAACCACATCGAAAACTAAGGCCATCAGCCACGGTTGAGCTGGGACGGAGGCTGCCGTCTTCAGAGTAGTTGTAGAGCTTGGGACGACAATCTTCAGGTACTATTAGACCCAATTGATCGTTCATATTAGTTCGTTTTGATCCTATTATACTGCCTGTGAAGTTAATTGAAGTTTGAATTAGAAACCAGGAAGTTCTGGTGATCAACCCGTTTTGTTGATCACGGGTCGAATGGCTAGTTAAAGGACTTGTCGAGGCAAATTAGTGTCACAGAACTTAAATTGGAAGGATAATAAACATGTTAGGATCAAATTGGATTAAAATCGAGTAGGAATTGATGGGTAATCAACCGGGTCAAGCCGCGGGTGGCAGACCCGTATTACAGTCAAACGGGTGAGGGTGGTGACACTGTAGCTACAGTGTCAGGCGCGGGACTTTCACGCGCAGCCACTTTGGGCGGCGCGTGAGGGCGCGTTGGACCTTATCTTCAATCACGATCAACATGACTTTTGTTCCTCTCTTCATTCTGAACATTTTTGGTGAATTAACCATATTGATCTGAGATAGTTTTGATGGGTCAGTTTAGGGCCGGTTATCTCGAAAAACGTGTTGACGGGTTCCCCGAGCCGGTTTCTATTTCGGACTTTTTGATTAAACGTTTAAGACTTGTAGTGACCCTTACAAGTGATTTGGACTGACAGGAATTGTACGATAATCCCGGTACAAGTTCGTACGCAGGTTCACCGCGGGATCGTATTGTTAGTGGGCCCGATTTCATTAAACCCTTGCATGCTTAAATGTTTTCTGATTTACTTATATGTTCACATGCTGGAATCAAGATATGGTTTTGATGATATTGAAATTTCGGTTAAGGCACGTTTCACGGTATTTGGGCATAAGACCCGTCTGATGAAACGTAACGATCGGTTCGGATTTTACCTATGTATACATATATGTTTTGCATATGGATATCAATAAAATGTATTTAATACTGCACTGTATAGATCCCTTATGATACTGTCTCCTCCGGATGAGGTACCCCGGAGTGGTCACGGACGTATAGAACGTCCAGCGTCTATGACGCTAAGCATCGGGGATGCTATACCCGAACAGGGTTCGGGGATTGAACTCGGAATTGAGACCCGAGTGGCACGCGTAGCCTTGTGATCGTGACCTTATTAGACGTCAGGGACGTCAGACATCGGGGATGTCGGGATTGGAGTGTATAGTGCAGTGGCTAAAATTATGTTTATGGTTTTATTACATGCCTTATGGTTCATATTATATGATTAATGATTTTAAATAATGTTGCATGCATGTTTGGAAAATGGAGGGGTAAATTATATGTTTTACTTACTAAACGATTTTATAAACTTGAGTTTAGGCCCACTCACCCTTATTGTTTCGGTAACCCCTCCAGGTCGTGCTAATGAGGTAGAGGAGGAACCTGAGGCTGAGGCATAGATCCACTTCTGCGTACCTGAACCCCTGTTGGGTGGTGTACCCGCAGGTTTATGTTAGAGTCGTGCTCGCAACTTGTAGTTTGGATTTCATCCCTTGTGTGACATCTGTTATTTCGGATTTGATGTAAAAATTTAATTTTTGGTTTTTATGCATTTAAACGTTTAAGGCTAAAATTGGAACAGTATTCTGGGTGTCAGACGGGAGCAGGGCATGTCCCCATGTGGTCCCAGAGAGGATCGGGGCGGGTCCTGTCAGTTTGTATTAGGTATTGACCATTGTGTTTTCCAAAATAAATTAGGTGGACTTGAGATTGAGATTTGGGTTTGGGCTGAAATATTAATATTAAAAATGGGTTAGGTATTAATTCTTAAATAATAAGAATTTTATATATTTGAGCTTATGAGCCGGGTTTATAGGGGCGGGTCGGGCTAGGCTTACCCGATTTTATCGGGCTCGGGCCTATCGGATTTTAACACCATAAGGCCAAGTCCAGCCCGCTAACTCTCGGGTCGGGCCGACCCAAGGCCCATAGCGGGTCGGGCCGGACTTTTGTCCAGCGGGCCTATCGGGCCTCCATAAGCCCATGGGCTTTTGGACCAAATGGTGAGGGTGTAACGACCCGTCCCGAATTCCGGGATTAGATTAGTCACTAATCTTGATTAGTGAGGTTGAACGGTGGTTAGTAGGGCGGAATCGGACAAAATGTGCAAAATGACCGTTTTGCCCCTGGTCGTGGGCAAAATGTTGACTTTTTGATCAGGCGGTCAAATGGACTTTGACCGATGACCGTGACGTAGTTCGGGACGTCACGAGTTCATAGACAAGCGGCACGTTCGATTCCGACATCCGAGGAGAAAGTTATGATGTTCGGAAGATGAGGGGTATTTTGGTAATTTCGAGTAATAGGGGTCAAATGTTGACTTTTTGACCGGGAGGTCCGATGGACGAGGGCCAAGGACCGTTACGTAGGTCTCGTCGATACGAATCCAATAATAGGCGGCATGCCAAAATCGGAGATTCGACGACGAAGTTATGGTCAGGGAAACGAATTTACGAACCGAGGCTTCGATTAAAATAATAATATAATAATGAATAGTAACCGATGACTGTGTACATCCGGATGAGTGACAAGTGTCACCCATCCCCTGAAATCTGATCCATGTTTCCCTCCCAACACTATCATTACAACATCATCATTCCTCATCCATCATTCCCCTTCCTTTTCTTTGAATTTTCTTCAAACCGTGCACAAATTGGGGGGGAGGGGGGGGGGGGGGGACTGAACTGGGAGAATTGGCTCCCTTCCTCTGCCGTTCCTGAGAGAAAATGAGAGATTGAATGACTGGAATAACAAGGGAAACACGAGGGGTTGTGAGGATGCTGAATTCTGGGTTTCGAAAATTTAGAAAAATTGGGGGGAAATTCGAATTAGAAGAATTGGGCCATGAGGAGTGGAATTGAAGCTCGAGTTAGCTTCCTGAGGTTGTGACGAGTCGATCCACATCAGAAATAAGAATAATTGGCAACGTTTTGGCTCTGAACACACTTGGTGACAGAGGAGGAAATTCGACCTTGAGTCGTGGAGTTTGAGGCTTCGAATGATTCAATTGATGTGGGGAAACTACTTCTCATGATCCCACGATGCTTCTGGGTTCATCAATTGAAGGAAAACGCTGGAGATTGACGGACTTCCATGGTTGCACAATGACGGCTATCGAGCTTGAGTCGTGGAGATTGAGCAATGGATTGATGAAATTGAGTTGGGGGAAATGTTTAACGGAGTCCACTGAAGCTTCTGGTTGAATCAATTTAAGGAAATCAATCGAAATTGAAGGAATTCCATGAACGAACAGTAATCGGGTGTTCTTAGTGTTCATCATCGAATCGTGAGGTTTGGAGTATGTAATCGTGTAATTGTGATTGCAGACCTTTAATTAAACTTATAACGAAGCTAATTGAATGATCAATTGATGTAATTAAGGTTGAATTGATAGGATTGTAACCGGGTCGTATCGCGGGCAAATTGGACCCGTTTACCAGAGATACGGGTTAGATGGTCACACTGTAGCAGGCGCGTGGGTTTCACGCGCAGCCACTCACGGCTGCGCGTGACGGCGCGTGGGCACGAATCTCGAGGTGAGGTCAACATGACTTCTGTCCTATTTAATGTAACGAACATTTTGGGATTGGTTTCGTGTCGATCGGACACCGTTTCGATATTGTTCGGGATGTCCGAAGGTTTTAAATCAAGTTTAAAAATAGTTAAAAATTCGGGAAAATTACGGGACTTTGTTAGGATGTTAATGTGGAGGTTAATAACCCTCTAATGTGATTTAGACAGGATTGGGAGTCCCGGTGATAGTGGTGAGGCCCGGGAGGGCCGGTGGCACGCGTATCGAGGCATACCGTTAAAACGGTCTGTGAGTGGACTTTGGTTTTATAAATTTTATGCATGCCTAACTGTTTTATATGGATTGTGATTGTGATTGTATGATGTTGATTTGGTTGTTGGTAAATTGTACGGTTTCACGTATTTCGAGGCGATTTACGTGCTTGCACGTAAATCGAGGTTTTCCGGTTTTACATGGATTTTTCATATTTATAACTTGGATATAATGTGATGAAATGGTTTTGAAATTGGAAATATGAACTCGGGCTTGAGGCCCAATTATGTTGGAAATTTCGGATTTGGAGTCCATTTGAGAATCAGGTCGGGGGCCCAGCTGCTTTATGAAATCGGGCCAGGGGCCCAGTCGTTTATGAAATCGGGCTGAGACCCATTTGAGTTATGTTATCGGGCCAAGGGCCCAGTTGATTTACGAATTCGAGCCATGGGCCCAGTGGGTTTATAAAATCGGTCTGCGGGCCCAGTTGGTTTACAAATCGGGCCGTGGGCCCAGTGGTTCATAAAATCGGGCATGAGGCCCAGTTGGATTATAAATGTGATTTCGGGTCAGGGACCCTATGTTTAATAATTGTGATTTTGGGCCAGGGACCCTAAATGGAATTATGTTGTTTTATGGGAATTTCGGGCAGGGCCCAATTGTAATGTTGTGATAAAAGGATTTAATAAAACTGTTTTCCATATACCATCTGGATACAAGGATATATGATGGTCTCCTCCAGATGTCTGGGACATTGGGGAAGTCACGGTGCATTGCCTGCGAGGGGTCATTGTACGGAGCAGCCGGACCGTATGATGACTCAGGAGCAGGATTGCTATGATTGACGTCAGGGACGTCAGACATCAGGAATGTCAGATATATGGATCCGGAGAGACCCCGGGCAGCACGCGTGGCTTATTATACCGTGAGATATGACGTCAGGGACGTCAAGCGTCTGGGACGCTAGGCATCAGGGATGCTGGTGATGGTAATGGTAAAATATGGATTAATGAATCTAAGAAATGGCTTTTCGGTTGGATTGGTGTTATGTGGTAAAAATGGATTATTGGTTATGTTATGGTATTTCGGGTCGGGGACCCTAAATGGTTTTGGATTTATGGATTTATATTTATGGCTTGGGGCGGTGGCCCACATGGTTTTAATATGTCTGGTGGTGGTATTCCACAGTTTTGGGCTGAGTTCCCACACTTGGTTTTTAGTTAACGGTTTTTGGGCTAAGGCCCTAATGGCTCGGTTGAGCAAACGTTTTGGTTACTGATTTTGGTGGCATGCATACGTTTTTATTGGAGGGCATAAATGTCTTATAAATGTGTTTAATAAACTTATTGGTTTTTGTCCACTCACAGCTTTTGGTTTTAATGCCCTTCAGGTTGATTACGGATGCGATTGCAGCAGAGACTGAGACATTGCACACCTCCTTCATCGATCCTTGCGCACTCTGGATGCCCCGTTTGGGCAGTGGCTCTTGGTTATCCCTTGTCTGACACCCCTTGTTGGACGGTAGCAGGGCACATTCCACGGTAATCCCGGGGGGATTGAGATGGGTCCTGTCAGAGGGCTACATGGAAGGGATCTTAAGGATGCATGAAGGAACCTGAGCGTTCCTTGAAGAAACCAATCGGTCCCAAATGGAAAATAAAAGAGCTGTATATTTTTCAATCACAATTTTTATGAATATGACTATCCTATGAAGAGATATATCTTTTTACGAAGAGATGTATCTTTTATGAAAAGATATTAATCCATCTACAAATAGAGATGGTTACAATTCATTTCATTCATTAAAAAATATTCAATTATTTAATTTAAAGCATAATTTTTGGGATATTTCAAGAGAGTTTTAAATACAGTAGAGATCGATAAATTTGTGGATTGAAGTGCTATTTTTGCAAGAAGCAAGCTAGTTGTATTCTGTGAGACGTTCGTTGTGTCCTGAGAAACGTTTATCAATAAAAATCCTTAAGCACCAATGAGGAGTCAATTTGATTTTAAAAAAATAAAATCAAGTTCTAAATTCGATTACTTGTGAAGTGCCTCTTACTGTGCTTTTATTTTATAATTTATTTTGAATATAAAGTCTGTTTTTATTTTTATATTTATGTGAATATAACAATTATTAATATTTTTATTAACAAATTATGTATATAAATAGCTAATCATCTTTTCAGATTTTTTTTTATTTTATAGAATTTATTTTTATAATCATTTGAACAATCTTGGACCAAAGTGCGGATAATTTTTGCTAGTTAATCATAAAACTGAGCTAAAAAAAAAACACTTACAAAGGGAAGTGTAAAATTTGGAGGTAAAGGCGAAGTGATTATTTTTCACCAAGTGTGTTTGTTAACTTTGTTTCCCCAAACCCACTCACAGTAGAAGTTTGATGGGATCCTCCGCTAGTCCGCTCTATGATCCTTCTTCCAGGTTCAAAATGTTACACATTCGTGTGAGAAGTGTGTCCCCGCTTGGATTTGCAATTGCCCAAACTCAAATTCAATTGAACACAATGTCCAAAACACGATTCTCTGACAAACCCATTCAATCCAAAAGAGAAATACCCACTTCAGATCCAAACCCAGGTCAGACCAAATCACAATTTCCTCACCCTTTTCTCTCTCTCTCTCTCTCTCTCTCTCTCTCTCTCTCTCTCTCTCTCTCTCTCTCTCTCTCTCTCTCTCTCTCTCTCTCTCTATCTATATATATATATATATATATATATATGTACCATTCTTATTCCAATTTTAGTCCTTTCTTCGGTTTTCATTTGTCAAAGTTTCAGGCTCTGAATGTTCCAATGACGGTTCAGCACCGGAGCTTCGTGTTTTTACGAGGAGAAGGAGAGTGAAAAAGATAGAGCAAGTTCAAACCCTACAACTTGAAGTTAAACCTCGTGCGCAGAAAGTATGAACTTTGTTGGGTTTTATTTCAATGTTGCATAATCAATGACTTCAATGGAACATTAGTTGGAGTTGTTTTAGCTTTGCTGCAATTTAATATACAATCTATGCAAGATTTTCTGTTTCTAAATTTCAATCAATGTATTCAAAACCAGAAAAAGTAGGTCTCTTTGGCATGTAATTTTCGAGTGAGTACATGTTACAATCACTTGGGTAATTTATTTCTCTGAAATGAGGCCTTTTCTACGTTGTTCGTTTTGTATTCATTTGTTTCACAAAGTTGATGCTCATCCCTTCTTATTAGTAAAACGGTAAAACCTTGCACTATACTTAAGCGCGGAGCATTTGTAAATATGGTGATCAGTTCCTTCCATGCAGCTAGCTGCCCTACCTGACATTGAAGAGTTTGCATGCAAAAAAGTGAATGCATCTACTAATTCAAGTAAGTACCTCTTTTGGCAACACACAATTAGATGTTTTAGGCTTCCTGATAATATGAGCTCTTGCTTGCATATGTTTTTTAAAAGGAAGTTAAGAACTAGGAAATACCTTCTGTACCAGTCGATTATATAATAAAGAGGCTTTTAGCGAATTAAGTTATGCCCCAGCCAAGAATATTCTGGACAACCCATGATTAATTCTAAGGACTTTCAATTTTAAGAATGGAGCATATCTACCAATTTCTCGGTGCATTATTTTCTACATGGTGTTCCTATCCTTCTATGTTTAATGGTTCGTCATGAATAAAAGAAGTAGCTGGGAAGCATGCTGTTAAACTTTGGCCTTTATTGAAATATATTTTCTCCCCACACAACAAAAGAGAAAAAAAAATTATTTTGTTCTTGACATGCTGGATTTTTTAGAAATTTTTTCTTTTTCTTTTTTAAACTAATCCCTTTTCCAGCAGTTTGTCATGCAGTATATTGATGTGCAACATCTTTTTATAGGCGAAGACTCTTAGACCAAATGGAAACTTGTCTTGATTGAAGCATGAAACCGAAACTATATCTAGACAGAAGAGTGGCAATGATTGATGGCTAATCACTTGATTGGGACAATTTTAAGTTATTAATCTTTTCTTTTGGATAGCCTTGCCGTCATAAAATATCGCAAGCATGGTAGACAATAAAGAGGATCTCAAATAGGTTTACTGTAAAAAAAAAATAATCATGATTACTGGCCTAGCATGGCAGGTATACAAGAGGATTCCTGAATTTCAACAATTTCATGTAAATCTCATCCTGATTGTAAGAGGCAAAGAAAAGTGGTCTACCTCTAGTAGGAGTAAAGAACTATAAACTGCTTTTGTGATTTAGATATTGTTTCAATGTTGGTGTAAAGAAGCTTAAGTTGTGCATTTCAGCTGACACAGGTAAACCACCTGCTAACTGGGAAAAAGTCCTTGAAGGGATTCGAAAAATGAGGTCTTCTGAAGCTGCACCAGTAGACACTATGGGTTGTGAGAAAGCTGGAAGTGCTCTTCCTCCTAAGGTATAATCCTTTTCACTTTGGTTAATGAAAATTCAAATGAAAATGTGTTGGGTACAATTTTGGTCGAGTTTGAATTCTCTTTCTTCGTCATGGTTATTTATTGGCTTCATCTAAAGCTACTGATACAGTAATACCTTGATAACCATGTCCCGAAGATCTAGGAAAGCGAAGAACTATAAATCTACTCTTGTCAACTGCTACGTGTTATTATTTTAAACTTCTGTTACATGATAAAATGCCTTCTGAAATATTTCATATTACTGATTATAAGATGCCTTTATTCTATGTCATGCTGCGGAAAACAAAATAAAATTAGGAAAGAAGATTTGCTGTATTGATCTCTTCTCTCTTGTCAAGCCAAACAAAGGATCATGTTAATCATGGTATGTTTCTATACTTTGTATTTTGACGCTCGAGCTCATGCAATTTTAGACTCATGATCATTGGCAATAAACTTTTGGAATCAATTTGTGCTATCCAGAAATTCATGTTGTTAAGCTTGAATGTTGCTCTATTTATTTTCACTCAACACCCAATAACCCACTCACAGATACTTAAGCTAACCTGTTAGTAATAAAAGAAACAGAGTTCTCTTCTGGAGCCTTGGAAAAAACTAATTAGAAAGTGAAGCTCCAGAAAAACTTCGGAACTTTGGTTAGAATTGGACGGTAAATATGGTGGATGCAGAGGTGTTGCATTCTTCCTAAAAGGAATCTATTAAATAATAGAAAATTTTCTTGTTGAAACTTTTCCTTTAAATTTTCTTGTTGAAACTTTTCCTCTAAATTTTCATGTTGAAACTTTTCCTTTAAATTGTCACTCTTACACCACAAAGTTGGCTGATGTCTACTGGATCTACCAAGCATATGCCCAGATTTTAAATGGTAGTGTTTTTGATAACATATCAGTTTCAAAGTTTGGATGTTACTCATCTTCTGCTCAATAAAGTCTTCTCAGTTGTTACTATGTATCTTGCGTAGGGTTTATTTATTTTTACCATTTCATTGGTCTTTCTGGAGTGCAGGGGCAATTCAGCGTTTACTTCAAAATAGTCTGCTCTCTGCTGATTCCCTTGACAGAGCTGATGAAGCAACCATTAAAAGCTTGATATACCCGGTATGTTCTTTTCAGTCACCCCATAAGCAAATGGTGTAGAAACCTTCTTGCCAGAAATGATTCAAAATTTGTGGTAAACCTAAATAATTACTACTTATGCAAAGTTATGTTTTGTACTTGATCAAGAAAAGAAAGAGTTAAGTTTGTGGTTCGTTCAATTTTCTTAACTAGTTTATGAAATTTCCATAATTTGTTTTTCTTAAATTCTTATGTAGGTTGGATTTTATACAAGAAAGGCTAGCAACTTAAAGAAAATTGCAAAAATATGTCTCACAAAGTATGATGGAGATATACCCAGCTCCATTAGACGAGTTACTCTCACTTCCAGGAATAGGTCCTAAGATGGCTCATTTGGTAGGTCTAGTTTCCACAGTATAATTAGCCTTTCATCTTAGGTTCTTTAATTTGTTGATGTGTGGTGCGTAGGTTATGAATGTTGCATGGAACAATGTTCAAGGGATTTGTGTAGACACTCATGTACACCGTATTTCTAATCGGCTTGGATGGGTTTCACAGCCTGGGAAAAAACGGGTACTCAACCTTATCCTTTCTTATAAGTAAAGATATTCCAAAGCTTTGTAAATTGTTTTGAGTTTACTGATATATCAACTCTGATAGCATTGCATCGCTGGATAATATTTACTCTCTATTCTAGAAAACTTCAAATCCTGAGCAAACAAGAGAGGCATTGCAATTGTGGCTTCCGAAGGAAGAATGGGACCCCATAAACCCTCTATTGGTATGCACAGATGAATAATCTACTACCAATGATATGTTTAAACAAATTTATACAATTTACTTGTCGACAAAAACAATAACGGAAAGGACATTCCACTTGATACCTTAACCATGTTGACACATACGGACACATGCTTGTACTCATAATAGATATATGCTGTCTGTCTATTTGTGGATGTGCGAACATGTGTTGCATTAGGTGAACTAGTGGAATATTAAGGTCCGTCTTCTTTAATATGCTTTAATAATTTATCTGAAGATTAAGTTTCATACCCCAATTATCCCTTACTGTAGAGCACACCCTCTGCTAATAATTTCACTTTGTCTATTGATTGGAATTCTTTTATATGGAAATTGGATTGAAATGCTCCATCTCTATCTCTGCAATTGAGCTGAATGCTGGCTTTTTTTCTTTCTTTTCTTTCTATAATCTTGTGATTCGTAGTTTTTTGTGCTATAATCGGTACAATTGAACAGGTAGGATTTGGACAGACAGTTTGCACTCCCCTTAGACCGCTTTGTGGCATGTGCAGTGTGAACGAGTTATGCCCATCTGCATTCAAAGAGACCTCAAGTCCGTCATCTAAGTTAAGCAAGTCGGGTTCAAGCAAGGAGAGACTTTGACAAATTGATTCTCGGAGTGGAATCAGTTCTACATTTGCCTCTGTATTTTATACATCTCTCAATCCCCAAGAATCCTGTGGATTTCTTAGAATGCCAAGCTAAAGTTTTGTATCTCTCCACCCATCGCAGGTAAGTTATGCAATTGCGATGTAGGTGAATGATTAGTTCTTGTGTAACTCTGTTGAAGGGGAATGCAAATTGAGGGAGGGTGCCAGTTAGAAGAAGTCTTTAAATTGCGGCCAACTTTTGGTCCATTGTAATTCAACAACAAATTCAGAAGATCAAATCTCATTCATTTCCATTTTATATTTGGAAGATCATATTTGACGAGTAATTATGGCAGTCACAAGTAAGATGATAATTTTTTTTCCTTTTGAGGCTGTTTTAATAGAACAATTAGAGTAACTTGGAACTTAATAGACTAGTTTTTTTTTTTAGTTCTGCCGAGATAGATCAACTGCAGTCCAAGTTTAAGATGCAGATGCTGAACAGATGATATTTAATGCACAAAGACTCAATTCAATGGCAGAAACATCAAGTACAAGAATTTGCTATTATCATAATCACTAAATCTCATATTGCATTCTGGTGTTCAAAGGGTTTCTACTGTTACAATATAATTATCTACTTAAAACAGACATGAGATTGCGCTCAACTTCACCTATAATCTTTAAGTATATGCCGGAAAAGTAAGGTCATTCAGTTATCACTCTCTTAGCATCCTGGCGAACCGTTCTCTTACGCCACTTCCAATAGTTTGCTCTTATTGGATCAACCTTTTCTAGGAGAGAGCAAATGATTTTAGGTAAGTCGGATTCTGCTTCTTCCGAGTCTGGACTTCTTATAGCATCCAAAACGGCATCTTTGAACTCTTGGCTTGCTTGGAAACCATGGCAGATGAGATCCAAAAGTGTGCTTACAGCAAAGATACAGTCATTTTTTGTGCTTAAAATCTCCAAGCATACCGAAGAAATTCGAGGATTGTTCACCCAAGAATGACTGTCATTTTGGTAAAGCCCTCGAACATATCTCCATGAACTTTCGTTCTCAGGGTGGGCCACGATGGTCTTCAGAGTATTAGAGACTTCAGACTCTCTCATAGCCTTTAGGCCTCCCAGGAACGGAAATCTTGTAAGGACAAAATATCTCTGTTAAAGAGAAACATATGCACGTCAGGAAAGAAAAACATACAAACAGACGTAACAAAGATGAGTCTAGCAGTAAACAATTACTAGGGGTGAGTGAACCAGTAAATATTTATTGTTACAAATTTAAAAGCAGTTAACGATAGTCAAATTGTTGCGATATCATTGGAATCAGAGATTAATTAAAATTGGTGAGCATGATCCAGTTATAATAGGATCTAACAACTAATGACGGGGTTTTTACATGATTCTCAACCGAAGATTTTGAATAGTTTACTTTTATAAGAAAACTCATAGGGAGAAAATTCCAGTTCGAAAATGCATAATAATTGTGTTTTTTAGTTACACTAATGATTGTATTGACCAGAAGCTCTTTTTAAGAAAGAAAAAGAAAAATAGAATTAGAAGGCTCTATAGATTATATGCTTCAATGCTGCTGTGCCTCCTAATGAAGAAACATCCAATGCGTTTCAATCATCAAATATTCAAAGTGTATTGGTAATCCTAATGCTCCAAATTCTAGGCATGGCTGTAGCTTTTTATTTTATTTTAATTTTTTTGTTTTTCCCCTGTGATTACATGTTAAGGTACTTAGGGCTAAAATGGCAGGTAAAGGATATCTAAGGTCTTTGCATGCCTGATTCCAAGCAGAATTGTTAAAAACGTCTTCATCCAGAGCTCTTGACAATAGCCAAATTCATTCTCCCAACCTCCAAGTTCCTGTAGAACCCACTGCATGAGAAACAAAAATAAATGAAAAATAAAACCCCATTTGTAAAACCACAATTCCAAGAATAAACTAAGAGCAAATGGTGCTCAAAGTCCTTTTCCATTAACAAAATACAAATAAAAGGAAGATCCTACTCTCATGCATTTAGCACACAGGAGTCGAAGGAAGAAACAAACCTGCCTATGAGACCAAGCATTATAGTGTTTAGCATCATTGAAGAGTACCCTCTTGGTGAACTCAAGTTCCCGGCTTGTAGAATTAGTTCCCAATTTCTCAGCAACCCACCGCCTATGATGCCTACAAGTATCTATCATAAGATTAATGGAGTACTACAAGGGTAATATTCGATGATAGATTAACTTCATGACTTGAGTACCTATACAAATTACAAACAAGGAAAATAAAAATAAAAATAAAAAAACTAAATAGTTACTAATGGAGAAAAAAATTACACTGACATCAGAATACTGATAACTGAGGTTATGAAATTCTTCCACTCCTACGCAGCATAAAACCCAAATTCCTTAGAAGTTACAATTTAAATTCCTACATTAATGCAAAGAAGGCTCTTTTCATGAATGCATATTTGAAAGAAACTTCCCTAAAGACCAATATCTCCAATGCCCATTTAAACTTGAAACAGAAGCATAGTTAAACAGAACTCGTAGTCTTGAATCCATACACACACAAGAACACATACTGGAGATAAAACAATTATCTAACAAAACATAAGCAAAAATTTCATAATGAACATGAGTTTTCAAAGGCCAAAATACACAGAAAGACTCAGCTCACCATAATTGATAATTTTTGGAGTTAGCCGCCGCAAAATTTCAGTGAAATCAAGTTCATTCTGTAAATCAGAATTAAGAGCCTCCAGTGTTAAGCGCCTAAAATGCCATACCTACAAGGAAGACGAAAAGAATTTGAAAGCTGCACTAGGAATTTTGTCCGTATTTCAAGACTACCCAACAACAACCGATAAAAAGTAAAACATTGCAAGCAAGAATTTTCTTTTTCCAGTGTCCAGATTTTCTCATCAACCAAACAAAAAAAAGAAAAAAAGCTTCAAAGTATATCAAAGGAAAGACGCTACTAAACTTATGGAAATTTGAATTATGATCTCCGAGGCTTTAAGCAACTCCTGCTGGATGACAAAATACTAAAAGCCAATAAATACCTTCCTTTCCTTAGATATTTTCTCGGCAACTAAACAAAGAAAAAAAAAAGGCGAAAACCTTCCAAGGAAATAAATAAGAAAAGGAAAATTCCCAATAAGTACTGCAAGAAAGCCTCTCAAGTAAGTAATAAAAAAACTAACTTTATAAATCTCAGAATTCATAAAACCTCAGATTCCCAGATTTTCTCAGCAACCAAACAGAGAAACCCTCTTGGCCCAGCCCCAAGAAATCACAAAAAAATTGGAAGCCAGAAAAGGGAAAGAGATCGGGAATCAGATTAGAAACTCACAGTGTAGTTTCCTGAGTTCAATTCGATGGCTTCGGTAGTGAGGTGAAGAGCGCGGGGGGATCGCTCATCAGCTTTGTAAAGCGCTCGGAAGTAGTCCATGGTCTCTATGAACTGTTCCTTGTAGGCTATTGGAACGACCGGGTTCGGACCGTCGTCTTGCTCGAGCGGAGTGACGTCGGACCACTCGGGCCTATCCTTTAATGGGGTTCACTGTTGTTCTTCGTCCGAGTCCATCTTGGAGCTTCTTCCTTGGGGTGGGGAAGAGAGAGAAACGGAGAGCTATAGAGATGCAAGAAGAGTGGTATCTGTAGGTTGTGCGGTGTGTCCGTATGATGATATCTAAATTCAGTTAAAATTTTAATAATTTGATATTATTTAGATTTTCTAATAAAAATTAAAATCATTTGGATTCAAACTGTTACATAGATCGTTACATCGATCTAAATTATTACCAATGATTCAGTTTAAATCGAAACTGTTTAAAATCGTTAAGAAAAAAAATAAGAATATAGAAAAATAAGGATAAAAAAAAATTAATACTCAATACGTAAAATTTTATATATTGAGTTTGCTAAGTATTGAATTGTAAATATTATTATTATACTAAGATTTATCAAACAAACAAACTATTTAATGATATTTTATTATACCCTTATATAAGTATACATATACTTATAAAGGTATATATATGTATCCTTTTATTTTTATTATTTTTACTTTGTATTAATAATAGATTTAAAAATTAATATATTCTTTAACAGTCAAGTTTGGATTTAACGGATTTTCAAAATAAAAATCCAAATCCAAACCGTTACTAATGAAACAGTTTGGATTCTCAAACCATTTGACTTTTATCCGATCAAACTTAAACCGTTGGATAAATAACGGTTTGAAACAGATCGATTAGCGATTTTAACGGATTCGTGCCCATCCTTAAGTACGTGTCGAGTTTCTTGCTTTCTAATATTGGATGCTCTTTTATATAACCCGGCTCACAACTAAAAAGGAGAAGCTGTTAATTTCCCTCTTTTATATAGGATTTTTGTTAACCCAATCACGATGTGGATATCGTCTACTAATTTCCTATTTTACACATGGCTGGGAATCATCATTTTTTTGTTTTTTTTAACTACAATATCTGTTAATTTCCCTATTTTAAATATGATTTGAAGTCCCCCATACCCCATTTAGGACTGTTAATCAGTTTATCGGTTCGATTTTTTTACCGGAATTGAAACCAAATCGATTGGGGAACCAGTTTTAGTTCGATCTGGGTCTCAGCCGCAATTCCATTGTAAATTGAAAACCAACTGAATTGGGTCGATTCGGTTCATGATTAGTTTAATTAGTATTTCGACTGGATCGAATGAGGGAGAAATTGAGGGAGAGAGCGACTGAGGGAAATGCGATTGAGTGAACCCTTCGACTAGATTTGAGGCTAAGGGTGCAAGGCAATTGAGGCATCATCAATGACAAAAGAGAAGATCGATCTTTGAGATGCGAAGTGCGAACATCGAAGATTGATGTAACGGCCCGAATCAAGAGGAAAAGTAAAGTTGGGGAAAAAATAGATAAAAAGACGATTTTACCCTTGTTCAGTCAAAGAGTTGACTTTTGATAGGGATGTCTTTTGTGAATTCCGAGAAGACATTTGTGAACAACTCAGGATCTTGGGTTTGTAGACAGGCGGGACTCTAAAATCGAAGATCAAATGAGTACATTACGATTCTAGAAAGAATAGGGGCATTTTGGTAATTTTAGTTCAAAGGGCATTTTGGCACTTTCATACTAAGAGATAAGGTGTGAAAGTGACACCTGTGCTTATCATCTGCCTTCTCTTATCCCGTGTTTTTTTTTGGGAGTATGTGCAAGGCGATATGGGTGTGTGTATATATATTTATATGTATTTGTTGTGTCTTGGAGATAGTTTAGTGAAGGAAAAACCCATCAAATTCGATAGAGTTTACATTGAGAGAGAAGAAGGCACAATTGAGTGCAAAAGAGAGAGAGAGAGGATGAGAGCAGAGTGAGATTCTGGGAATTTTGGATTTTGGGGAAAAATGAGATTGGACCCGAGTTTTAATTGGGTTTTGAGAAATTGTACTTCAATTGCTCGAATTGAGATTGTAAGTCTCTTCCTTGAAACATTTCAGGTACGAACATTGACAAATTGAAGGGAATCACTCAGCGGATGTACCCAGAACAAGTTCGAAACTGGAACCGAGATGATGGTTAGAAACTCAGGGTCAAGGTATGTCTGATCCTCAAATTAGATTGAGGATTGTGTTAGGAGTTAATGACGAGTAGGTCTGTGTAATTGATTGGGAAAAAGGATGAAAAATTGGACATAATTGAAAACAGATAGCAAACCGAGTCGGGACCCGTGTTAAAGACTCGACACAGGGAATGGGATGATGAATAGTGGTTGTGTGTTGGGGCGCGTGCCACGTCATCTAGAAAACGACCAACATGAAAGTTCATCCTTTCGATGTTACGAATCCAATGATATGATTTTCGAGGCAATCGGACATCGTCTCAGGGTAATTTTGACTGTATGAAAGTTTATGTATCATTTTTAATTCGTTTAAAAATCTAAAAAAATTATGGGATTAAAGTATGACCTTATTGAAATGCTTAGTGACCTTAAGACATGATTTGTGGCAAGAATTGATGTTCTCAAATTTTACGGAACGATGTGGAAGTGAATTCGATTGTATACGGTACGTGTGAGTGGACATTTATTTTATTTAAAATATCGTGCATTCATATTTATGTCTTTTAAATGTTTTACTATGTGTTTTGGTGATATTTGAGTGATTGAGAATTTTGCACGATTTGTAACGACCCAGATATTTGAAAAAGGAAAATTTGAAAAATTTGAAGGAAATGACGATTTTGCCCTTGGTTATAAGGGCCGAAAGTTGACTTTTTGATCGGAACCTTGTTTGGACTTTCCGGAATGATCGTTGGATAGGTCTCGGGACGCTGAATTCGTAGACATGCGGCATGCGTCAATCAGAGGTCGGGTGAAAAAGTTACGGACCTGGAATTGTGAGGGGTACTTTGGTAATTATTGGTGCATGGGTAAAATGGTAATTTCGGCTGATCTAATTAGTGAATCAGCATTTAAGTGATTCATTCAGTCCAGAAAGTGACATCTGTCACTTGAATTAGATGGATGGGTGGCTTGTTTGTGATGTCGTGGATGAATGCCTAATAAAGACAACAAATAGCTGCCCATTTCTTGTTTAAATTTGATCTAATCAATTGATGGATGAGGCGATAAAGATAAAGCCTGAGACGGTAGGACAATTCCAGAGAGAAAACGAGTGAGAAAGTGAGGAAATTGAGGAAAATAGGTCCCTAAACCCGAAGACCTAAACCCGTGGAAGCTTTAACCTTCCAAAATTCGAAATTGAAGAATGAGACTGTAACGATTCAAATTGAGATTCAAGTGATTCTTCTGGGATCCATTGGAATGTTTTCAGCTCAAATTTGAGATGAATTAACACAAGAATGAGCAAGAACATGATTGGTGACGGTTCTGGAATTCCATGGCTGAGTTGAATAATTAAAGGTAAAATGAACTCAAATTGAACTTGAATTCATGTTTAGAATGAATATATGATGCTTCATGTGCAATCAATTTAAGGAAACGGCTTGAAATTGGGGGGAACCCGATTAAGAACCCATCGGGGTATTCACTTCGAGTCGAGTAATTTGAGGACCCATTTCGTGAAATTGAGCATACAGATCCCTAATTAGGATTAAATAGATGAAAACCAGTGAAAGAAATGATGAAATTGGGGTCGAATTGACTGCGAAGGGATCAGGTTGCACCGCGGGTTGCAGACCCGTTTACCAGGCATCCTGGTTGGGACGATGAACAGTAGTGGTACTGTTCATCGGGGCGTGAGTCCACGCGCAGCCAATGTAATCGGCTCGTGAGGGCGCGTGGTTGACTTTCTGGGGAAGTGTTCAACATACTTTTTCATGTAATCGATGTAACGAACATTTTGGCGTTGGTTTCGATTCAATCAGACACCGTCTCGATAAGGTTTCGAGGGATCGAAGGTTTATGTTATGTTTTAAATTAATATTTAATTCTCGAAAAATTATGGGGAATTGATATGATGTAAATTGAGTTGTTAGTGACCTTGAATAATGATTTTGGACAGGACTTGGGATTCTTGGCAAGTGTCAGAAATTACGGAAAGGCGTGCAGCTTGGAATCGGGCGATTTGGACGGTGTGTGAGTGGACGTTTGTTTTATAAACTATTATGCATTCATAGTTAAATGTTTTACATGATTGATTGCATGATTTGAATTGCAATGATGCCCTGATGATGTGGCATGATTATTTGTGATTTAATGATTATTTTAATCGGTCTTTGGGGCACATTTTACGAGAAATGTGCGAATGATGTTTTGGGCTAGGCCTGGAGTCAAAAAGGTTTTGAAAAGGATATTTTGACATAATTGGTGAGTCGATGACGATTTCTGGATTATTTTAATGTTTTCAAATGTGATATTACGGATTTACGTGTAAATGGCATTTGGGCTTGAGACCCTGTCGGGAATGCTTTTGACTTGGTTTGAAGTCATGGATATGATTGGTATGTGTTCTGGTATGGATTGTGTTTGTGATTGTGGATACTGGATCATGTTCTGGATGGTGCGAGTGCAGTTCCTAGACGTGACTCGAATGTTGCGTGAGTGCAGTTCCCGAGTATGTGGTACGTTTAGATGGTGCGTGTACAGTTCCCAGACATGACTGAGATGACTCAGATGGTGCCTGAGTGCAGTTCCCGAGGTTGGCCTACGCGTAGTGCGGATGTGACAATGTGATGGTTTGTGCACGTGTGAATAGTGCGGATTGATTGATTGATTGATTGTGCACTTGTGAGTGGTGATGTTTGATGTTGATTGTGATTACGTTCCGGTATTGAGTACGGGTTTCTGGTCTGTGTGGCCAGGTGATTATGTTTTCATATGTTTGGCTTGAGAGCCGGGATTTGTTATTGTTTTTGTGATTTGGCTAGAAAGTCGGTGATTGTTTTACCCCATGCGTGCATGGTTTGATAAATTGGAGGGTAAATGAGATATTTTGAAATGTGTTTTTAAATTATATTATTTTGTCCACTCACACCTTTTCTATTTTTGATGACCCTCCACGCCGTGATACGATGTTCGGGGCTGATCGAGAGGTGGAGGCATGAACGGAAATCAGTGCAGTTATCCCTTATCTGACAGGTACTGAAGGGTATTTTCGGGACTTTAGTTGACTTATCAGATGGGAGCAGGACCGAGCACGGTTATCAAAGTCCAGTTGGGACTGGTCCTGTCACGATTTTTCTTTGATTTTTATAATTTATTAGTATTTTATTGCAGGTTTCACGAGATTTTCTGTAAGTTACGTTTTTGGATTTCGATTCGATTGTGGTTTTGAATTGAGTATGGTTTGTTATATGAAATATTGGAATATTGGATTTTGGTGGTTTGGGTATGATTTCTAGATGGTTTTTCGGAGATTATACAATAGCACATTTTATAAGCTTTTAGTATATGTGTTCTCGAGTTTTGTTTTAATTGTGAATTTGAGTAAAGTGTGATTAACAAATGATTTCTCGATATTTGTGATGGAAATGATTAAGGTGTGGGATTGTTTTGTTCATTGAATGATTTTCATGAAAAAGGTTGTTTTACACATTTTACGAGGCACCGTGTATAGTTTGGTTTTGGGCTTAGGCCCGAGTTTTGGAAATGAGATTCTAGTTATGGAATTGATGTGTGATTCCTTGGTATTAGTGCATTACGATGTGATTTGTGTATGTGTGTAAATAACCCTCCTCGCGATGCCTGTTGACTGGTTTGGTAGTCTCAAAGGTCGAGCGGGGCTCCGATTCCTGAGAATGTGTTGTTATGACTCAGATGTCAAGTGGAGCTCCAGTTCCCAAGTGAGTCTGTGGTGTGGCTATTAGTAGTGCAGTTGATGTGATGACTGCTGTTGTGCATCAATGACGTGTTGGATATGGATTGATTTTTTGTTATTGTTATGAGGATTCATGATGTGTGATGTGTGTTACAGTTATGCCTATTGGTTGGTTAGTCTCAAACGTCGAGCCAAACTCCATTCCTGAGACGGACGCGACTCAGACATCTAGCTGGGCTCCTTTCCTGAGTGGCGTGCTTATCAATAGTGCAATGGTTATGATGTTTGTGTGCATGGGTTATGGATGATTGTCAGGGCCCACCCCTAATCCCCCAGGATTAGGGACTAAACCCTGCTCCCGTCTGACTTACGTATGACACGAAGGCTAAACGGACGTCCAACCTTCGTGTGACACGTAAGTCGGACAAGGGATTTCCGAACCGAACGTCTCAATATCTTCCAACTTTCTAGAGTGCACAGAGTCTACTGTGGAGCGTGCGTGTGATGTGTCCGTCTCCCTCATTCAACAGCCCGTGCCGCAACTGTAACGACCCGTCCCGAATTCCGGGATTAGATTAGTGACTAATCTTGATTAGTGAGGTTGAACGGTGGTTAGTAGGGCGGAATCGGACAAAATGTGCAAAATGACCGTTTTGCCCCTAGTCGTGGGCAAAATGTTGACTTTTGATCGGGCGGTCAAATGGACTTTGACCGATGACCGTGACGTAGTTCGGGACGTCACGAGTTCATAGACAGGTGGCACGTTCGATTCCGACATTCGTAGAGAAAGTTACGGTGTTCGGAAGTTGAGGGGTATTTTGATAATTTGGCTTATTAGGGGCCAAATGTTGACTTTTTGATCGGGAGGTCCGATGGACGAGGGCCAAGGACCGTTACGTAGGTATCGTCGATACGAATCCAACGACAGGCAGCATGCCGAAATCGGAGATTCGACGACAACGTTATGGTCAAAGAAACGAACTAACGAACCGAGGCTCAGATTAAAATAATAATATAATAATGAATAGTGACCGTTGACTGCGCACATCCGTATGAGTGACAAGTGTCACCCATCCCTTGTTTCCAGCTCCATGTTTCCCTCCCAACACCATCATTACTACATCATCATCATCTAATCCAGCATTTCCCCTAATTTCCTCTTCTTTGTTCCTAAACCGTGCACAAAATTGGGGGAATCAGATTGGGAGAATTGGCTCCCTCTCTCTGCCGTTCCTGAGAGAAAAATGAGAGACTAAGATGTTTGAATTAACTGGGAAACACGAGGGTTTGAGTGTGGGTTGAATTTTGGATTTTGGATTTCGGGAAAATTCGAATTGAAGGAATTGAGCCGTGAGGATCAAATTGGAGATTACCTTCAGCTTCCTGGGAGTGCCACGATCAGTTTTGTCGAAGGAACGAAGGGATTTGGCCACCAATTGGCTCTGATCACACTTGGTGACAGAGGAGGAACTTCGAGCTTGAGTCGTGGAGTTTGAGGCTTCGATTGATTCAATTGAGGTGGGGGAACTACTTCTCATGATCCCACGATGCTTCTGGGTTCATCAATTGAAGGAAAAAGGCTGTGGTTGACAGAACTTCATTGTTGAACAGTGACGGTGCTCGAGCTTGAGTCGTGACGTTTGAGCACAGGATTGATGCAATTGATGTGGGGGAATTGTTCCTCAAGGTCCATTGATGCTTCTGGATGTATCAATTGGATGAAACCTGCAGCAATTGACGGAATTCCATGAATGAACAGTGTTCGGAGTGTTCTTGGTGTTCATCATCGAATCGTGGGATTCTGGGTAAGGATTTGTGTAATTGAGGTTACAGACTTGCAATTGAACTAAGAACGAAACTAACTGATTGATCAATTGAAGGAATTAAGATCGAATTGACAGGATTGGAACCGGGTTGTATCGCGGGTGAGTTGGACCCGTTTACCAGAGAAACGGGTTGGGCTGGTGACACTGTAGCAGGCGCTTGAGTTTCACGCGCAGCCACTCACGACGGGGCGTGACGGCGTGTGGGCACGAATCTCGAGGTGAGGTCAACATGACTTTTAATCCATTCGATGTAACGGACATTTTGGAATTGGTTTCGTGTCGATCGGACACCGTCTCGATATTGTTCGGGATATCCGAAGGTTTTAAATTAAGTTTAAAAATAAGTAAAAATTCGGGAAAATTACGGAACTTTGATAGGATGTTAATGATGAGGTTAGTGACCCTCTATTGTGATTTGGACAGGATTGGGAGTCCCAGTGATAGTGGTGTGGCCCGGGAGGGCCGGTGGCACGCGTATCGAGGCATACCGTTAAAACGGTCTGTGAGTGGACTTTGGTTTTATAAATCCTATGCATGCTTAAATGTGATATATGGTTTATATACATGATTTCTATGATGGTATTTGTGAGTATTGATTTTGGGTATGTTGCACGTATTTCGAGGTGTTTTCCGTATTTCACGTGTATCGGGATTAACGGTTTATTTGTGGTTTTGCGTGCTTGTGGTTAAATAAATAATATGATAAAACGATTTTTATATTGGAAGACGAACTCGGGCTTGAGGCCCACTTGTTTTGGAAATCTCGGACTTGGAGTCCATTTGAGTACGTAATCGGGCTGCGGGCCCAGTTGGTTTATAAGTCGGGCTGCGGGCCCAGTTGGTTTATAAATCGGGCCGTGCGCCCAGTGGTTCATAAAGTCGGGCATGAGGCCCAGTTGGATTAAAATGATGATTTCGGGTCAGGGGCCCTATATTTAATAAATGTGGTTACGGGTCAGGGACCCTAAATGGAATTGTGTTGTTTTATGGAAAATTCGGGCAGGGCCCATTGTGATGTTGTGAAATGAGTTAATAAAACTGTTTTTCCATATACCATCTGTACATATGGATATATGATGGTCTCCTCCAGATGTCCGGGACACTGGGGAAGTCACGTTGCATTGCCTGTGAAGGGTCACCATACGGAGCAGCCGGACCGTATGATGACTCAGGAGCAGGATTGCTATGATTGACGTCTGGGACGTCAGACATCAAGGATGTCAGATATATGGACCCGGAGAGACCCCGGGCAGCACGCGTAGCTTATGAAACCGTGAGATATGACGTCAGGGACGTCAAGCGTCTGGGACGCTAAGCATCTGGGATGCTGGTGATGGTAATGGTAAAATATGGATTAATGAATAAAATGGCTTATTGGTTGGATATGTGTTATGTGGTAAAAATGGATTATTGGTTATGAAATGGTATGTAGGGTCGGGGACCCTAAATGGTTTTGGATTTTTGAATTGATGTTCATTTATGGTCGTGGGTGGTGACCCATATGGTTTTAATATGTATGGTGGTGGTATTCCACAGTTTTGGGCTGAGTTCCCACACTTGGTTTTTGGTTAACGGTTTTTGGGCTAAGGCCCTAAGGGCTCGGTTGAGCAAACGTTTTGGTTACTGGTTTTTGTGGCATGCATACATTTTTTATTGGAGGGCATAAATGTCTTATAATGTATTTGGTAAACTTATTGGTTTTTGTCCACTCACAGCTTTTGGTTTTAATGCCCTTCAGGTTGATCACGGATGCGATTGCAGCAGAGACTGGGACATTGCACCCCTCCTCCATCGATCCTTGCGCATTCTGGATGCCCCGTTGGGCAGTGGCTCTTGGTTATCCCTTGTCTGACACCTGTTGTTGGACAGGAGCAGGGCACATTCCACGGTAATCCCGGGGGGATTGGGATGGGTCCTGTCAACTTGGTATCAGAGCACGGTTGCTCTTTTGTGTGCGCATGTCGAGGGTGTGATGTCTCTTTGGGCTGCAATTCGTTATCAACCTGATAGATAGTTTTTGGGTTTGGATAGTGGATGGAGTGTGATTGGCCCGATACGCTGTGCGTTAATGTGATTCGACCCAAGTGGGGTTGATTGTGATGAACTGGTATTGTGGGACCGTCGGTTCGGTCATGTGATATTGGATTGTTGTGCTGCTAGGTGCAGCCAGGTTCGGGGAACCTCATTTGAGTAATGGTCTAAAATGTGAACCCTTGTGGTGGTTTCAAGTGTGAGGGATGTTGGTTCATCGGAGTTGGCCGATGACCTAGTGGTGGAACCCACACTGAGTTGATGGTAGGATTGGATTTGACGTCTATTCGATGTCAGGACCGCGGGGTCGGTCAGGTTGTGGATTTTATATTACGGGAAGTGGTTGGGTTCGGTTGAACCATAGGGTGTGATTGTGGAACACTAGTATTAAAAAGGTAAACCTTAATTGTGGCTAGTGGATGAGAACTTGTGCTGCGACGAGCGGTTGAGGTCATGGATGACCATGTGGATGGCTCTGGTGAGTCTAGGCAGAACTATGGGATCCGATTTACGGATACGGTTCTGAGATAAATTATGGAATCCCGTGCTGGATTGGGTATTGGTGTGATGTGTGGATGCGGATCTCGATAGCAATGACAGTTAGTCGGAAGTCATATGTAGATGACTGGCTATCGAGGGTAATTGGTGCGGTTATAATACTTGGGGATCAAGGGACGTTCGGGGAACGTTCATTTTCCTGATGTGGATTGTCAGATTAGTGGTACCTATAGTCGTGAGGTACGGGATCGTCGTTCGGTGTGAACGGAGATCCAGGGTTGTCATATTTGCACACGGTGTGCAGTATGGATGTTTGCGGGTTAGTACTTTTGTGCTGATGCTAGTATGGATGCCTGTGTGCTGATACTGGTGTTGTTGGTAGTGTGTTGGTGCTGGTACTAGCGCTGGTGCTAGTGTCGGTAATGGTGTTGACGATGAGCCACAAGTTGGGGTGTGACTCCGTCATGATGAACATATGTTCGGTCTTTGAGATTCGGTAGTGGTTGAGTGTTGGACTGGATGGGATCCAGTTAAGATTGTGATGTGTTGGGATAAGTCCCAATGGTGGTGAGATAACCAGTAAGGAGTGGATTAAAAAGGTATAATTGAGAACTTGGGAAACCGAGTGTTGAACCTGTAAAGGTCGGGATGTGCGAACGGGACAATAACGGATTGATTGTGGACACGGGGTTGTCCAAGGGAATTGAGGAGGTAGGAAGTCTAGTGGTTAGACTTGACGTCTTGTTGGGAGCATGTCTGTTTCCAACATGGTTGGAACCTTAGATTCGAGAAGCGTTGTGATTGGGGAACGAGAGTGGTGTTTGTTCTTGGTGATTGGTATTCCGAAGTCATAGGGGTTGACTTCTTGTTTTCTGCCCTGGCAGACGTTGAGTGTAGTTACCAGTACGTTGAGCGTGTATTGGTTGGTGGGCCCATGTGTGTTTTTAGGTCATTAGGAGGAGATACGTATTCGAAATTAGGTAAACGAGATTTCTCATTTTCTGCTTGGTGGCAGAGGATGTTGTGAGTGCAGCGAGTTTTGTTTGCATCCACGTAGGATGAGTTTTGGCGTCATTGTGTTGGATCATCCTTGGTTTTTCCTAGGTGGAACGACAAGGATCGATACGAACTTGGGTATGTGAGTCGTAAATGACGGAGTTGAACTTCTTTTCGAAGTGAGGCCCGTATGGTATTCTACTCGGGTGAGTAGGTTTTCAAGGTAGTTGAATTTTGTCAACATTAGATGTGTGGAGGTTGGATTGGCTTCCCTATGAAGTCAATTGGAGGTATTGAACGGGTAACCGATAGGTTCGGTTTTGGATGTGTCTTGGTAAATGTGAACGAGATTTTGGGATTTGGAATCGAATTTCTGGGTGACGATTCAGGATTCGATTTTGGAACTTGAAAGTATATTTCTGGATTTGGGTACGGAATGATTATTCCAAATGCTAGCTTACGGAATAATGATTTCGGATTCGGATTTGGATAAGAATTAAAATTTGATGTCTGGGCTTGGATCCAGGATTTCTTACGAAATTGCGGATTCGGATTCGGAATTGTAACTAAATTATAGGTGGAGTTTCGTTTTGTCTCATGCTGGATTGGGCAAATGTACTCCATTATTGGAACGCGTTCGGCTATGACCTAGGTGGTTGTAGTCTGGTTATTAGGTAGATGTGTGTACTTCGTACATGGTTCGAGGTACAATACCTTGTAGACTTGTGATGTCTAGTTACGGTATACGGGATATACCCGAGGTGTGTTGGTGAACGTGTTGGTAGTCGGATTGGTTCCGATACCATGGGATTGGTTATGGACCGGACATTACTATGCAATGGGTCGTGGTAATTCCGATGTGTTTAATCACACACAGATCGTGTGAAAGGTCGGTAAATGTTTACTAAGTCAAGTACGTTGGTGGCATGTGTAGCGACGAGTGGGTCTAGTGTCGGGTTTTGACTGACAACAACTGTGTGGTGACAGTTTGTCAGGATGTGTCAACATAGACTGTTGAGTGGGGTCAGCTGACTCCTAGTGGGAGTGGGAAAGGAACCGTCGAGTTGTTACGTCAACGAGAGGGTTGATTTGACAAGTGGTGTCAAATTCGAAACAAGTAGTTTCAGTCATTCGACGGGGTCGAATGTAGTCGTTGCGTTTTGAGTACTAGTGGTACTTTTGGGTGCAGACAAGTTTTGTCTGATTAGTTGGTGTACAGGTGTACACGTGTCGCGTGGTCGATTCCACTTTCCACGGGGTGTTTGTGGAATCAGGATAGTCGAGTTTCGAGAGCGAAACTAATTAAGGAGGGAAGTACGTCTGAGTTTAGATCGGTTGGAATTTCGAGGACGAAATTTATTAAGGAGGGAAGATTGTAACGACCCGTCCCGAATTCCGGGATTAGATTAGTGACTAATCTTGATTAGTGAGGTTGAACGGTGGTTAGTAGGGCGGAATCGGACAAAATGTGCAAAATGACCGTTTTGCCTCTGGTCGTGGGCAAAATGTTGACTTTTTGATCGGGCGGTCAAATGGACTTTGACCGATGACCGTGACGTAGTTCGGGACGTCACGAGTTCATAGACAGGTGGCACGTTCGATTCCGACATTCGTAGAAAAAGTTACGGTGTTCGGAAGTTGAGGGGTATTTTGGTAATTTGGCTTATTAGGGGCCAAATGTTGACTTTTTGATCGGGAGGTCCGATGGACTAGGGCCAAGGACCGTTACGTAGGTATCATCGATACGAATCCAACGACAGGCGGCATGCCGAAATCGGAGATTCGACGACAACGTTATGGTCAAGGAAACGAACTAAAGAACCGAGGCTCGGATTAAAATAATAATATAATAATGAATAGTGACCGTTGACTGTGCACATCCGGATGAGTGACAAGTGTCACCCATCCCTTGTTTCCAGCTCCATGTTTCCCTCCCAACACCATCATTACTACATCATCATCATCTAATCCACCATTTCCCCTAATTTCCTCTTCTTTGTTCCTAAACCGTGCACAAAATTGGGGGAATCAGATTGGGAGAATTGGCTCCCTCTCTCTGCCGTTCCTGAGAGAAAAATGAGAGACTAAGATGTTTGAATTAACTGGGAAACACGAGGGTTTGAGTGTGGGTTGAATTTTGGATTTTGGATTTCGGGAAAATTCGAATTGAAGGAATTGAGCCGTGAGGATCAAATTGGAGATTACCTTCAGCTTCCTGGGAGTGCCACGATCAGTTTTGTCGAAGGAACGAAGGGATTTGGCCACCAATTGGCTCTGATCACACTTGGTGACAGAGGAGGAACTTCGAGCTTGAGTCGTGGAGTTTGAGGCTTCGATTGATTCAATTGAGGTGGGGGAACTACTTCTCATGATCCCACGATGCTTCTGGGTTCATCAATTGAAGGAAAAAGGCTGTGGTTGACAGAACTCCATTGTTGAACAGTGACGGTGCTCGAGCTTGAGTCGTGACGTTTGAGCACAGGATTGATGCAATTGATGTGGGGGAATTGTTCCTCATAGTCCATTGATGCTTCTGGATGCATCAATTGGATGAAACCTGCTGCAATTGACGGAATTCCATGAATGAACAGTGTTCGGAGTGTTCTTGGTGTTCATCATCGAATCGTGGGATTCTGGGTAAGGATTTGTGTAATTGAGGTTACAGACTTGTAATTGAACTAAGAACGAAACTAACTGATTGATCAATTGAAGGAATTAAGATCGAATTGACAGGATTGGAACCGGGTTGTATCGCGGGTGAGTTGGACCGGTTTACCAGAGAAACGGGTTGGGCTGGTGACACTGTAGCAGGCGCGTGAGTTTCACGCGCAGCCACTCACGACGGCGCGTGACGGCGCGTGGGCACGAATCTCGAGGTGAGGTCAACATGACTTTTAATCCATTCGATGTAACAGACATTTTGGAATTGGTTTCGTGTCGATCGGACACCGTCTCGATATTGTTCGGGATATCCGAATGTTTTAAATTAAGTTTAAAAATAAGTAAAAATTCGGGAAAATTACGGAACTTTGATAGGATGTTAATGATGAGGTTAGTGACCCTCTATTGTGATTTGGACAGGATTGGGAGTCCCAGTGATAGTGGTGTGGCCCGGGAGGGCCGGTGGCACGCGTATCGAGGCATACCGTTAAAACGGTCTGTGAGTGGACTTTGGTTTTATAAATCCTATGCATGCTTAAATGTGATATATGGTTTATATACATGATTTCTATGATGGTATTTGTGAGTATTGATTTTGGGTATGTTGCACGTATTTCGAGGTGTTTTCCGTATTTCACGTGTATCGGGATTAACGGTTTATTTGTGGTTTTGCGTGCTTGTGGTTAAATAAATAATATGATAAAACGATTTTTATATTGGAAGACGAACTCGGGCTTGAGGCCCACTTGTTTTGGAAATCTCGGACTTGGAGTCCATTTGAGTACGTAATCGGGCTGCGGGCCCAGTTGGTTTATAAGTCGGGCTGCGGGCCCAGTTGGTTTATAAATCGGGCCGTGCGCCCAGTGGTTCATAAAGTCGGGCATGAGGCCCAGTTGGATTAAAATGATGATTTCGGGTCAGGGGCCCTATATTTAATAAATGTGGTTACGGGTCAGGGACCCTAAATGGAATTGTGTTGTTTTATGGAAAATTCGGCCAGGGCCCATTGTGATGTTGTGAAATGAGTTAATAAAACTGTTTTTCCATATACCATCTGTACATATGGATATATGATGGTCTCCTCCAGATGTCCGGGACATTGGGGAAGTCACGTTGCATTGCCTGTGAAGGGTCACCATACGGAGCAGCCGAACCGTATGATGACTCAGGAGCAGGATTGCTATGATTGACGTCTGGGACGTCAGACATCAAGGATGTCAGATATATGGACCCGGAGAGACCCCGGGCAGCATGCGTAGCTTATGAAACCGTGAGATATGACGTCAGGGACGTCAAGCGTCTGGGACGCTAAGCATCTGGGATGCTGGTGATGGTAATGGTAAAATATGGATTAATGAATAAAATGGCTTATTGGTTGGATATGTGTTATGTGGTAAAAATGGATTATTGGTTATGAAATGGTATGTAGGGTCGGGGACCCTAAATGGTTTTGGATTTTTGAATTGATGTTCATTTATGGTCGTGGGTGGTGACCCACATGGTTTTAATATGTATGGTGGTGGTATTCCACAGTTTTGGGCTGAGTTCCAACACTTGGTTTTTGGTTAACGGTTTTTGGGCTAAGGCCCTAAGGGCTCGGTTGAGCAAACGTTTTGGTTACTGGTTTTTGTGGCATGCATACGTTTTTTATTGGAGGGCATAAATGTCTTATAATGTATTTGGTAAACTTATTGGTTTTTGTCCACTCACAGCTTTTGGTTTTAATGCCCTTCAGGTTGATCACGGATGCGATTGCAGCAGAGACTGGGACATTGCACACCTCCTCCATCGATCCTTGCGCATTCTGGATGCCCCGTTGGGCAGTGGCTCTTGGTTATCCCTTGTCTGACACCTCTTGTTGGACAGGAGCAGGGCACATTCCACGGTAATCCCGGGGGGATTGGGATGGGTCCTGTCAACTTGGTATCAGAGCACGGTTGCTCTTTTGTGTGCGCAGGTCGAGGGTGTGATGTCTCTTTGGGCTGCAATTCGTTATCAACCTGATAGATAGTTTTTGGGTTTGGATAGTGGATGGAGTGTGATTGGCCCGATACGCTGTGCGTTAATGTGATTCGACCCAAGTGGGGTTGATTGTGATGAACTGGTATTGTGGGACCGTCGGTTCGGTCATGTGATATTGGATTGTTGTGCTGCTAGGTGCAGCCAGGTTCGGGGAACCTCATTTGAGTAATGGTCTAAAATGTGAACCCTTGTGGTGGTTTCAAGTGTGAGGGATGTTGGTTCATCGGAGTTGGCCGATGACCTAGTGGTGGAACCCACATTGAGTTGATGGTAGGATTGGATTTGACGTCTATTCGATGTCAGGACCGCGGGGTCGGTCAGGTTGTGGATTTTATATTACGGGAAGTGGTTGGGTTCGGTTGAACCATAGGGTGTGATTGTGGAACACTAGTATTAAAAAGGTAAACCTTAATTGTGGCTAGTGGATGAGAACTTGTGCTGCGACGAGCGGTTGAGGTCATGGATGACCATGTGGATGGCTCTGGTGAGTCTAGGCAGAACTATGGGATCCGATTTACGGATACGGTTCTGAGATAAATTATGGAATCCCGTGCTGGATTGGGTATTGGTGTGATGTGTGGATGCGGATCTCGATAGCAATGACAGTTAGTCGGAAGTCATATGGAGATGACTGGCTATCGAGGGTAATTGGTGCGGTTATAATACTTGGGGATCAGGGGACGTTCGGGGAACGTTCATTTTCCTGATGTGGATTGTCAGATTAGTGGTACCCATAGTCGTGAGGTACGGGATCGTCGTTCGGTGTGAACGGAGATCCAGGGTTGTCATATTTGCACACGGTGTGCAGTATGGATGTTTGCGGGTTAGTACTTTTGTGCTGATGCTAGTATGGATGCCTGTGTGCTGATACTGGTGTTGTTGGTAGTGTGTTGGTGCTGGTACTAGCGCTGGTGCTAGTGTCGGTAATGGTGTTGACGATGAGCCACAAGTTGGGGTGTGACTCCGTCATGATGAACATATGTTCGGTCTTTGAGATTCGGTAGTGGTTGAGTGTTGGACTGGATGGGATCCAGTTAAGATTGTGATGTGTTGGGATAAGTCCCAATGGTGGTGAGATAACCAGTAAGGAGTGGATTAAAAAGGTATAATTGAGAACTTGGGAAACCGAGTGTTGAACCTGTAAAGGTCGGGATGTGCGAACGGGACAATAACGGATTGATTGTGGACACGGGGTTGTCCAAGGGAATTGAGGAGGTAGGAAGTCTAGTGGTTAGACTTGACGTCTTGTTGGGAGCATGTCTGTTTCCAACATGGTTGGAACCTTAGATTCGAGAAGCGTTGTGATTGGGGAACGAGAGTGGTGTTTGTTCTTGGTGATTGGTATTCCGAAGTCATAGGGGTTGACTTCTTGTTTTCTGCCCTGGCAGACGTTGAGTGTAGTTACCAGTACGTTGAGCGTGTATTGGTTGGTGGGCCCATGTGTGTTTTTAGGTCATTAGGAGGAGATACGTATTCGAAATTAGGTAAACGAGATTTCTCATTTTCTGCTTGGTGGCAGAGGATGTTGTGAGTGCAGCGAGTTTTGTTTGCATCCACGTAGGATGAGTTTTGGCGTCATTGTGTTGGATCATCCTTGGTTTTTCCTAGGTGGAACGACAAGGATCGATACGAACTTGGGTATGTGAGTCGTAAATGACGGAGTTGAACTTCTTTTCGAAGTGAGGCCCGTATGGTATTCTACTCGGGTGAGTAGGTTTTCAAGGTAGTTGAATTTTGTCAACATTAGACGTGTGGAGGTTGGATTGGCTTCCCTATGAAGTCAATTGGAGGTATTGAACGGGTAACCGATAGGTTCGGTTTTGGATGTGTCTTGGTAAATGTGAACGAGATTTTGGGATTTGGAATCGAATTTCTGGGTGACGATTCAGGATTCGATTTTGGAACTTGAAAGTATATTTCTGGATTTGGGTACGGAATGATTATTCCAAATGCTAGCTTACGGAATAATGATTTCGGATTCGGATTTGGATAAGAATTAAAATTTGATGTCTGGGCTTGGATCCGGGATTTCTTACGAAATTGCGGATTCGGATTCGGAATTGTAACTAAATTATAGGTGGAGTTTCGTTTTGTCTCATGCTGGATTGGGCAAATGTACTCCATTATTGGAACGCGTTCGGCTATGACCTAGGTGGTTGTAGTCTGGTTATTAGGTAGATGTGTGTACTTCGTACATGGTTCGAGGTACAATACCTTGTAGACTTGTGATGTCTAGTTACGGTATACGGGATATACCCGAGGTGTGTTGGTGAACGTGTTGGTAGTCGGATTGGTTCCGATACCATGGGATTGGTTATGGACCGGACATTACTATGCAATGGGTCGTGGTAATTCCGATGTGTTTAATCACACACAGATCGTGTGAAAGGTCGGTAAATGTTTACTAAGTCAAGTACGTTGGTGGCATGTGTAGCGACGAGTGGGTCTAGTGTCGGTTTTTGACTGACAACAACTGTGTGGTGACAGTTTGTCAGGATGTGTCAACATAGACTGTTGAGTGGGGTCAGCTGACTCCTAGTGGGAGTGGGAAAGGAACCGTCGAGTTGTTACGTCAACGAGAGGGTTGATTTGACAAGTGGTGTCAAATTCGAAACAAGTAGTTTCAGTCATTCGACGGGGTCGAATGTAGTCGTTGCGTTTTGAGTACTAGTGGTACTTTTGGGTGCAGACAAGTTTTGTCTGATTAGTTGGTGTACAGGTGTACACGTGTCGCGTGGTCGATTCCACTTTCCACGGGGTGTTTGTGGAATCAGGATAGTCGAGTTTCGAGAGCGAAACTAATTAAGGAGGGAAGTACGTCTGAGTTTAGATCGGTTGGAATTTCGAGGACGAAATTTATTAAGGAGGGAAGATTGTAACGACCCGTCCCGAATTCCGGGATTAGATTAGTGACTAATCTTGATTAGTGAGGTTGAACGGTGGTTAGTAGGGCGGAATCGGACAAAATGTGCAAAATGACCGTTTTGCCCCTGGTCGTGGGCAAAATGTTGACTTTTTGATCGGAGCGGTCAAATGGACTTTGACCGATGACCGTGACGTAGTTCGGGACGTCACGAGTTTATAGATAGGTGGCACGTTCGATTCCGACATTCGTAGAAAAAGTTACGGTGTTCGGAAGTTGAGGGGTATTTTGGTAATTTGGCTTATTAGGGGCCAAATGTTGACTTTTTGATCGGGAGGTCCGATGGACTAGGGCCAAGGACCGTTACGTAGGTATCATCGATACGAATCCAACGACAGGCGGCATGCCGAAATCGGAGATTCGACGACAACGTTATGGTCAAGGAAACGAACTAAAGAACCGAGGCTCGGATTAAAATAATAATATAATAATGAATAGTGACCGTTGACTGTGCACATCCGGATGAGTGACAAGTGTCACCCATCCCTTGTTTCCAGCTCCATGTTTCCCTCCCAACACCATCATTACTACATCATCATCATCTAATCCACCATTTCCCTTAATTTCCTCTTCTTTGTTCCTAAACCGTGCACAAAATTGGGGGAATCAGATTGGGAGAATTGGCTCCCTCTCTCTGCCGTTCCTGAGAGAAAAATGAGAGACTAAGATGTTTGAATTAACTGGGAAACACGAGGGTTTGAGTGTGGGTTGAATTTTGGATTTTGGATTTCGGGAAAATTCGAATTGAAGGAATTGAGCCGTGAGGATCAAATTGGAGATTACCTTCAGCTTCCTGGGAGTGCCACGATCAGTTTTGTCGAAGGAACGAAGGGATTTGGCCACCAATTGGCTCTGATCACACTTGGTGACAGAGGAGGAACTTCGAGCTTGAGTCGTGGAGTTTGAGGCTTCGATTGATTCAATTGAGGTGGGGGAACTACTTCTCATGATCCCACGATGCTTCTGGGTTCATCAATTGAAGGAAAAAGGCTGTGGTTGACAGAACTCCATTGTTGAACAGTGACGGTGCTCGAGCTTGAGTCGTGACGTTTGAGCACAGGATTGATGCAATTGATGTGGGGGAATTGTTCCTCATGGTCCATTGATGCTTCTGGATGCATCAATTGGATGAAACCTGCAGCAATTGACGGAATTCCATGAATGAACAGTGTTCGGAGTGTTCTTGGTGTTCATCATCGAATCGTGGGATTCTGGGTAAGGATTTGTGTAATTGAGGTTACAGACTTGTAATTGAACTAAGAACGAAACTAACTGATTGATCAATTGAAGGAATTAAGATCGAATTGACAGGATTGGAACCGGGTTGTATCGCGGGTGAGTTGGACCGGTTTACCAGAGAAACGGGTTGGGCTGGTGACACTGTAGCAGGCGCGTGAGTTTCACGCGCAGCCACTCACGACGGCGCGTGACGGCGCGTGGGCACGAATCTCGAGGTGAGGTCAACATGACTTTTAATCCATTCGATGTAACAGACATTTTGGAATTGGTTTCGTGTCGATCGGACACCGTCTCGATATTGTTCGGGATATCCGAATATTTTAAATTAAGTTTAAAAATAAGTAAAAATTCGGAAAAATTACGGAACTTTGATAGGATGTTAATGATGAGGTTAGTGACCCTCTATTGTGATTTGGACAGGATTGGGAGTCCCAGTGATAGTGGTGTGGCCCGGGAGTGCCGGTGGCACGCGTATCGAGGCATACCGTTAAAATGGTCTGTGAGTGGACTTTGGTTTTATAAATCCTATGCATGCTTAAATGTGATATATGGTTTATATACATGATTTCTATGATGGTATTTGTGAGTATTGATTTTGGGTATGTTGCACGTATTTCGAGGTATTTTCCGTATTTCACGTGTATCGGGATTAACGGTTTATTTGTGGTTTTGCGTGCTTGTGGTTAAATAAATAATATGATAAAACGGTTTTTATATTGGAAGACGAACTCGGGCTTGAGGCCCACTTGTTTTGGAAATCTCGGACTTGGAGTCCATTTGAGTACGTAATCGGGCTGCGGGCCCAGTTGGTTTATAAGTCGGGCTGCGGGCCCAGTTGGTTTATAAATCGGGCCGTGCGCCCAGTAGTTCATAAAGTCGGGCATGAGGCCCAGTTGGATTAAAATGATGATTTCGGGTCAGGGGCCCTATATTTAATAAATGTGGTTTCGGGTCAGGGACCCTAAATGGAATTGTGTTGTTTTATGGAAAATTCGGGCAGGGCCCATTGTGATGTTGTGAAATGAGTTAATAAAACTGTTTTTCCATATACCATCTGTACATATGGATATATGATGGTCTCCTCCAGATGTCCGGGACACTGGGGAAGTCACGTTGCATTGCCTGTGAAGGGTCACCATACGGAGCAGCCGGACCGTATGATGACTCAGGAGCAGGATTACTATGATTGACGTCTGGGACGTCAGACATCAAGGATGTCAGATATATGGACCCGGAGAGACCCCGGGCAGCACGCGTAGCTTATGAAACCGTGAGATATGACGTCAGGGACGTCAAGCGTCTGGGACGCTAAGCATCTGGGATGCTGGTGATGGTAATGGTAAAATATGGATTAATGAATAAAATGGCTTATTGGTTGGATATGTGTTATGTGGTAAAAATGGATTATTGGTTATGAAATGGTATGTAGGGTCGGGGACCCTAAATGGTTTTGGATTTTTGAATTGATGTTCATTTATGGTCGTGGGTGGTGACCCACATGGTTTTAATATGTATGGTGGTGGTATTCCACAGTTTTGGGCTGAGTTCCCACACTTGGTTTTTGGTTAACGGTTTTTGGGCTAAGGCCCTAAGGGCTCGGTTGAGCAAACGTTTTGGTTACTGGTTTTTGTGGCATGCATACGTTTTTTATTGGAGGGCATAAATGTCTTATAATGTATTTGGTAAACTTATTGGTTTTTGTCCACTCACAGCTTTTGGTTTTAATGCCCTTCAGGTTGATCACGGATGCGATTGCAGCAGAGACTGGGACATTGCACACCTCCTCCATCGATCCTTGCGCACTCTGGATGCCCCGTTGGGCAGTGGCTCTTGGTTATCCCTTGTCTGACACCTCTTGTTGGACGGGAGCAGGGCACATTCCACGGTAATCCCGGGGGGATTGGGATGGGTCCTGTCAGCAACAACCTAGAGGGTATCGAAAACACGAAAAGACTGTGAGTGGACAAAAATAAAGTTTAAGTTCAAAAACATTTCATAAAACAATGGCAATTATACCCTCCATTTCAAATCCAATGCATTCATATTAATTTCATGTCATAAAACACGTATGAAAACCAAACACATTTTCCTTTTTCTCAAATCCCGGGCCTCAGCCTAAAATCACCGAAAACCATTTCATCCGGGCCACTGCCAAAAACCTCAGAAAACCATTATCATCGAATCTCAATGAAAACCAAAGCATATTGAACCACATTTCCATCCATCGAACCTGCGGGATCTATCCGAGTCTTTAAACTCCCGAGTCTTTAAACTCAACAGGCCTACGGGGGAAATATCAATATATCCGAGTCTTTAAACTCACAGACCATTTCGACGTCGCCTCGATACAAGCGCACTTACGCCGTTTCTGGCCAGTTCGCTAATCTCAGCTTCCCTAAACCTGCCCAAATCCCAATATAAGGTTACTAACTACTTCACAATACTCATACTAAAGCCCCATAATTTTCCCGTTTTAACCGAGCCCTAAAACCTTCGGACATCCCGAAACATATCGAGACGATGTCCGATTAACCCGAAACTAGTGCCAAAATGTTCGTTACAACAAATACTTAAAAGTCGTGTTGGAAACTTCCCCAAACTAGAACCCACGCGCGTCTGGAAGGTTCTGCATGTGAAACCCACGCGCGTGAACAGTGTCACCCTCTTCCTCTCGCCGACCCGATTCAGACCGGTTTGAACCAGTCCGGTTCGACCAAGCCGGCGTGAGCGGTTTTGTCCCATTTTCATCCGTTTTAAAAGCCTGATTAGTCCATTAGTTTCGTCCTTCTCCTCTCAATCTACTAACCTACTCTATTTGTAACAAAAACCACAAAATCTTACCTTCCCGTTCAAACGTTCAGCCCGCACTCTGCACCCTTACCGTCCAAGGTTTTCCAGCTTCCTCCAGCCTCCAATTTTGTCCCAAATGACCTGTTTTCTTTCCCACATCACGTTTGAGTCATTAATAGTTATCAACAAGGGCAACAAATCCATAATCGATTTTGAAATCCAAAACATACCGTATCGGGTTCGCCGGCCACCGTCCACGGCGAGCCACCAAGTCGTGTTCATTCAAGTCCCAGACACCTCAGAGTCATACTTAAATCCTCAATTATGCTCCTAAACCCTTCTTTCATCGTCCACATTGAGACTCAAAACAGAGGAGGTACAAGGTTCCCTCCCTTTCGTCGCCGTCCTCCGCTGTCGAACGTCGCCGTGACCACCATCCATCTCAGAACAACCCTTCTTACAACTTGCCTTCACAAACCATCAGCATCTGATCAGGTTTTGAGGAGGTTGGGGTCCTAGATCATCCTGGCCTCTGTCTTTTCACAGTTAACAGCCACCGCCCACGGTGGCCCTTGTGACGGCACCAACACCAGCTCACCGTCTGTTTTAACTTTGCACTCTCACACCTCTCAGTCTCCCCTGTTTTCTGCTCTACACGGTGCACACACAAAACGTTTAAACGGGTTCAAGGCGGTGATCGATGTTTCTCAAACCATCCAATGGGGGCCACGTGTCACAAACCCCTGGGCACCAATCCAAGTTAACAGCCAAGTGTCCTTATCTGATTGGAACACTTCCCAATGCACCAAAAAGACCAAACTGCCCCTCTTGTTCAATTTTTACGGTTTTACCCCTCACGTTCTAGACCCGTAACTTGCTCGTTCAATATCCGATGAACGCATGCCACCTGTCGTTGAACTTAGGACGGCGAGATCTACGTAACGGTCCCTCGGTCTACGTGTCAAAACCTCGTCACACGAAAAATCAACTTTTCCCCTATTAACCCAAATTACGGTAATGCCCTCAATCTTCCAAACATCATAACTTCCTCCTCGGATGTCGGAATCGGGCGTGCCACCTGTCTACGGACTCGTGACACCGTCACGGTCATCGGTCAATGTCCAATTGACCATCCAAACTCAAAGTCAACATTTTGCCCAACCTAGGGGCAAAATCGTCATTCTGCGCCCAAGGTCCAAAAGTAACCCACTAACTACCGATTAAGCGTACTAATCCGTCACTAATCCCTCCGCTAATCCCGACTCCCGGGACTGGTTGTTACAATGATAGTGTGTGGTTTTGTGTGATGTTTAGGATGATTATTGATGTTATTGCTTTATGGATGGTTTACATGTTTTTTGAGGTCATGTACTGTGTTCTATATTCTAGTTATTTGGAATTTATACGGTTTTTATATGCATGCATAGTTTTAGAAAATAGAGGATAAAATGTTAAGTTTCGATTTATGTTTTTAAATTATTTATTTTTGTCCACTCACATGATTGGCATAACCTTCCATGGCTATTGCATGAAATTCGGGGCAAATCGAGAGGTAGAGGTATGAATGACAAGTCAAATATCCCTTGTCTGACTAGCTGAGGGTAATTTTTGTATTATGTATTGCTTGTTAGAGAGTAGGGTCGAGGTGTGGTTTACAAGGCGTTTTCAGGGCCGGGTCTTTTCATTGATCTCTGAGATGCCAAGTGCTAAGATCGGCCTTTAAAATGCATTTAAAAGAGAGTAAGAGATGAGTGAGGGTGTGAATGTGTTAGGTTTTTGAGAATCTGAGATGGTGACTAAGGTCATGAGGGTGAAGCGTAAGGTCAAGGAGGTGATTGAGGTGTGAGTCGTGAGGGTAAGGTGTAAGGCCTTGAGGGTGAGGCGTGATGCCATGTGGAGTAAGGCATTACTCTTCCAGCATGAAGTCGTTATGGTGATGTGATTGAGGTGATGGAAGGAGATGGTGTGTGATGAGACTGAAGGAGGTGAGATGTGGGCAGTCTCGCACTATCAAAGGAGATGAAGACGAGAGAGGGGGGGGGGGGGGGTGAGGTTCTTCGATATTATCAAACTCGAGGTGAAGAAATGACACCGTTTAAATTAAGGTTGGATTCTAGGTTCGGACGAGGCTAGTAAAGTTACAAGCTATTGAAAACCAAAATTGAATGTGCTCCGATCCTATTCAGTCCAATTCTCTTGATTTTGCTTCGTTTTTTTTTGGGACGGTTCCGGCTCAATTTGGTATTTTGGTCGATTTTTTCGTACTAATTAATAGCCCTACTCTCATCTACAATATCTCACTTTTGTAAATGAATGAAGAAAAAAAAAACTTTATTTCACCACTTTGTCACTAAATGGAAAAGTTAAACATCAGTCAAGACTTCCTTTGTGTTTATGTGAGGTTTGGTTCTTATTTATAAGAATCGAGCCACCGAATTTTGATTCCTATAACATTATTTTTACAATAGTGAGCATCGTATGAATGATTTTATGTATTAATAGAGCGACCCAAATTGTTTTTTTTATTGAAGGCCTAAATTGTTTTTTATTGCTCATTTATTTATTGTTTCTTATTATGTATATTTCTCTATCTATTAAATAATATGTCCCACCACCTATAGGAATCAAACTCCTAAGAACAATACACAAATAAGAAGCACTTTCATAGAACTCAAAATTTCCAGCTTGTGTGGGAGTATAATTCCTATAAAAAAATTCCGACCTCGTGCATGTGAGAGTTTGATTCTTATCAATTGGGATCAAACTCAGTTTTTCTACCATAGTGTGGGAGAATCAAACTTAATTTTTCCGCCCTACCAAATTTAATTTTTATGCCCTACCGTGGGAGAATCAAAATTAGTTTTTATGCCCTATAGTGGAAGGCCTTATGATACAACCTGTCCCATCCCATAAACGAGAAATTAGAACTGGTAAATTACCAAAATACTCCCACTATGCCATTGATAGGATTAAACATCACTAATCAGATGACAACTTATGTTATAAGTGTCGTCATATTCTGAGAGACGACGTTTTAAGCCAAATCCGTCGTATATAATGACATAAAGGCAACCGTTTTTTTTATAAGTGTCGTCTATGATTTGTGTATGGGATAAGTGGGAATGGAAAATTTTCCCAACACTGAAAGCAGCTAAGATAAACTCACAAGCACACATATCACTCCTCTCAAACTCACAAGCACACAAACTCAATTACAAGGTCGATCAAAAATTGTAACGACCCGTCCCGAATTTTAGGATTATATTAGTGACTAATGAAAGATTAGTGTGATTAATCGATGATTATTTGAGCTAAATCGGACGGACGGTGTAAAATGATTGTTTTGCCCCTATAATTGGGTAAAAAGATGACTTTTGACCCGGGAGGTCCAATGCACGAGTACCGATGACCGTGGCGTAGATCAGGACGTCACGAGTCCTTAGACAGGCGGCATGTCGGAATCGTACGTCGGACGGAAAAGTTGTGGTCACGGGTGCAAAATATGAAATTTAACGTCTCGGGATTCGATTAAAATAATATTAAAATATGTTTGGGTAGATATTTTTGTGGGGCCCTTGGATGAGTGACAAGTGTCACTCATCCCATTGGTCACTTTCCTTAAAGAGGGGATCTATGTCCTTTAGCCATTAAATTAATTAATTAATTAAACCCAAACACTTGGGATTATATCTTCATCTTCTCTGTTGTCTTCTTTCCTTTTAGCCCGTGAGAATAAACATCCCAAAACCCACACCCTCAATCCAGCGACCTCACCCATTGATGATGGTGTAAACATGAAAATGAAAGGGGGGACTGAGACGAGTCGAATGGTGTTGATGACGTCGATCGTCGTGGACGGCGGTGCACAGTGGCTTGGTTCGGAGGCAAGGCACCAAATGCCTATTTTTGGAATTCAAAAATGGAAAGGCGTGAAGTAGGGCTGTCGATCTTTTATGTGTTTTGGAGGTTTCTCCTGAGGTCGAGACGACCGTGGTGGTGGCCACGGCGGTGCCCACGACGGTGAGAGAGGTAAGAACGTGCGAGGCCTCTGTTTGCATTCAAAAATGGCAGATTGTGATTTATGTACTGTTGATCATTTTGGATGCTAGGATGAAGCTCTGGAGGTCAAAAGGGAACTAATGGAATAGAAAACACAGCTGGAGGTGGCTGGGACCGTGTGAACACGACGGTGGAAGGTTGGTCGTATGTTCATTGATCGGGGAGGTAAGATACGGACTTGAAATTCATTTTTTGACATCGTAGATTAATAGGAAATGAAAGTACGAAGCTATTGGGATTAGTTTGGAATGAAAACAGGTCAAAAATGGCATTGAACCAGTCTCGCCGGTTTGGGTTGGACCGGGCCGGGTCTGCAAAAGGTAGACGATGACACTGTAGCCGACGGTGGCTTTCATGAGCAGTCCCTGTGGGCGGTGCATAGGAGCGCGTGGGATATATTTTGGGGATGTTGTCAACATGAATTTTAATCTATTTGATGTAATGAACATTTTGAGACTGGTTTTATGTCGATCAAACATCGTTTCGAGCTAGTTCGGGATGTCCGAAGGTTTAGGATCAAGTTTTAAAAATAGTTAAAAATTCGGAAAAATTACGGGGCCTTAATGAGAGCTTAATAAGGTAGTTAGTAACCGTCTAGTATGATTTGGATAGGTTTGAGAGTCCCGGTGATGGTGATTAGCCCGGGAAGGCTTATGGCAGGCATATCGAGGTGGCAGCATACGACGGTTTGTGAGTGGACCTTGATTTCTAAACTGTGATGCATGCATAAATTTTATATATGTTTTATATATATTATTTCTATCATGATGATTATGGATTGGTGATTTACATGATTACACGTATTTCGAGGCGATTTACGTATTTGCATGTATATCGAGGTTTATGGTTTTGTACTGATTATACGTGCTTATGGTTTCGGTAATGGTTTAATGAAATGGCTTTGGATTTGAAAAGGTAAACTTGGGCATGGGGCCCATTTGTTTTGGAAACCCTCGGACTCGACGTCCATTTTAGTTACATTATCGGACCAGGGGCCCAATTGGTTCGTGAATTGATTTCAGATTTGAAAATATGGAATCCGGTATGAGACCCATTTAATTTACGAACTCTCGAACTTGGAGTTCATTTGATATAATAAGGCATCGGGCTGGAGGCCTAGTTGGTTTACGAAATCAAGCTTGAGGCCCAGTTGGTTTACATGATCGGGCTTGAGGCTCCATTAGTTATGATATCGGACATGAGTCCCATTTATGGTTTATAAAAGTGATTTTGGGTTTGGAGACCCTAAATGTATTTGGATTTGGAAACATGGATTTCTGGTTTTATGACGGTTTATGGGGACCAGGCATGGATCCTTTGAAAGGTTTGAAAGGTTTTGAGAATGATTTCGAAATGGTTTTCATATACCATCTTTTATTTATGGATTGTCACCCACATGGAAGGTCATGGATCTGCGGACAATGACCTGGGTGGACCCTAGGGAGACTTGGGATTTGAGACCCCGGGTAGCACGCACGTAGCTTTAGAAACCGTGACAGGATTGGTTATATGATATTTGGTAAACATGATTTCTTGGATTTGTGAAATTGTGTTTTTTGAATAGTAAATGGATTTGGGCAATGACCCACATACTCAGATTTACGGTTTTTGACACGACCCATCCCAATCCCCCCGGGATTACCATGGAATGTGACGTGCTCCCGTCTGACAAGAGGCGCCAGACAAGGGATAACCGATTGCCATTGCCCAAACGGGCTTCCAGAGTGCGTAAGGATCGATGGAGGAGGTGTGCGATGCTCAAGTCTCTGCTGCAGTCGTATCCGGAATCAACCTGAAGGGCATTGAAAACAAAAGCTGTGAGTGGACGAAAATAAACAAGTCTGTTTAAAACATTTATAAGACATTTATGCCCCTCAGTAAAATCATATGCATGCACCAAAACCAATAATCCCATATTTATTTAGAAATAACCATTAGGGCCTTAGCCCGGAAACCAAAGCATAGTTTCAATTTCCAAAAGTAAATCCAAGAGTTATTTCATAAATCCAGTAATATGAACCATAAGGCATATAATATAAACCATAACCATTATTTTAGCCACTGCACTATACACTCCAATCCGACATCCCTGATGTCTGACGTCCCTGACGTCAATAAGGTCACAATCACAAGGCTACGCGTGCCACTCGGGTCTCAATTTTCCGAGTTAAATCCCCGAACCCCGTTCGGGTACAGCATCACCTGATGCAGCATCACCTGATGCTTAGCGTCATAGACGCTGGACGTACTAGACGCCCGTGACCTCTCCGGGGTACCTCGCCGGAGGAGACAATAATATATGGAAGGATCTATACAGTGCAGTACTAAATACATTTTATCGATATCCACATGCAAGGCATATATATATACATGGATAAAAATCCAAACCAATCATTAAGTTTCATCAGACGGGTCTCAAGCCCAAATACCGTGAAACGTGCCATAACCAGATTTTCCATATCATCAAAACCACTATTGTTTTTAGCATGTGAATATATATAAAATGTAAACCAGAAAACATTTATTCAATTCCGTTTTAGGGTCCCCGACCCGCAAACACATGTAGAAGTCAACTGGGCCCCTGGCCCGATTTCACAAGTTAACTGGGCCCCTGACCCGATCCACATGTTAACTGGGCCCCTGGCCCGATTTCATAGTTCAACTGGGCCCCTGGCCCGATTTTACATTATTCAAGTTCGTAACCGTTTCATGAAATCATATCCAACCACATTTATGGAAATCGGTGAAAATCCAGAAAATCTCGGTTTACGTGCAAATACGTAATTCACCTCGAAATGCGTGAAATCATTTTAAATTCACCGATATCCAAAGTAAATCATTTAATCATAATTATAACAATCATAAAACAGTTATGCACGCATCGAATTTATGAAACCAATGTCCACTCACAGACCGTTTAACCGAGCGCCTCGATACGCGTGCCATAGGCCTTCTCGGGCCACCTCACTATCACCGGGACTCCCAATCCTGTTCAAATCAATTTAGAGGATCACCAACCTCATCATTAACATCCTATTCAAGTCCCGTAATTTTCCCGAATTTTTAAGTATTTTTAAACTGGATTTAAAACCTTCGGACATCCCGAACAATATCGAGACGGTGTCCGATCGACACGAAACCAATCCCAAAATGTTCGTTACATTGTATAGGATAAAAGTCATGTTGGAAGTTTCCCAAAATTACCTCACACGCGCCCCCACGCGCCGGTTGAACTCCCTGCGCGTGAAACCCACGCGCCGGGTACTGTTCACCGTCGTTCAACCCGAACGACTGGTAAACGGGTCGCCGTGACCCGCGGGCCAACCCGATCGGTTCTCCGTCGTTCCTTGATCATTTTGGACGGGGTTTTCACCTGCAAGACCGTCTGAGTTCAACCAACAGTTCTGTGGAATCAAAAACCAAAAGTAACGTCACGAATCATACCTCTGAACACAAACCCGAAGCTCAGAATTTCCGATCGTCCTTCTTCCCGATTCCGGCCGCCTCGAGCCCCAAATTCACGTCCACAAGATTCGTTTATGCTCAGAGAACACCGTAGGATCAAATCCAACGTCCAAAACCCATCCAAAACCTGTTCACCATTTTTGGTTTCGAACCGGGTTACGGGCACCGCCGTCCCCGCCGTGCCCAGCTCACTTCGAGCTTCGAAACCCAGTCCCCCGTGTCTGTTTCTGACCCCAAGTCCCAAAGGAGTCGAGAAGGAGCTCAGACACACGACGGATCGTCGATTTCCAAAAACCTGGGCAAACTTCCTCCCGGGTTAACACGGCCGCCGTGGACCACCGCTGCCGCCGCCGACGTCCTGCCGCCTCCCGCTGGTTCTCACAATCTCAGTGACCCACACATGTGCACAGAGGAGATGTGTGCAGGTTTTGGGTGCACGGTTCGAATGGTTGTGCAGGTAAGCAAATATAAAATGGGAAGGGAGATGATAAGGAAAAATGGATGGTCCAGATTCAATCTCACCATTGAGATTAAGGGTCCAGATCAAAAGATGCAATAAGTGGGAATACTTTATATTTTTTTTAATCCAATAATTTAATCAATCTGACCAATCCAGATCTGATCCCAATAATTAAAGGTTAGTGGTCCACGTGTCCCACTCAGACATTCAGACCAATCAGAGAACGCCACGTGTCCACGCCTCGTAATGCGTGCATAACGAAACCAAACTTCCGTGACCCATAACTTCGTCGTCGAATCTCCGATTTCGGCGTGCCGCCTGTCGTTGGATTCGCATCGACGAAACCTACGTAACGGTCCTTGGCCCTCGGCCATCGGACATTCCGGTCAAAAAGTCAACATTTCCCCTTCTTTCGTCCAAATTATGAAAATGCCCCTGGACTTCCGTACATCATAACTTTCACCACGAACGTCGGAATCGAACGTACCACCTGTCTATGAACTCGTGACGTCCCGAACTACGTCACGGTCATCGGTCAAAGTCCATTTGACCATCCGAATTAAAAGTCAACGTTTTGCCCACGCCTAGGGGCAAAACGGTCATTTTGCACAATTCGTCCGAAATCGCCCAACTAATCCCAGATTAGTAAATCACAATTAAATATTATTAAATCCCGATATTCGGGACGGGTCGTTACAACCTTCCCTCCTTAAAGAATTTCGTCCTCGAAATTACCAACAATCTTATTCCACAACCACCTTGTGGAAAACAATTCGACCACACATCTGTGTACACTTGTACACCCACATACTGGGACAACACCAGTCTCGTTTGTACCCAGACATCCCATCACAGTCATACGTCATAATAGCAACAACACTCGACCACCTCGAGTGGAAATGATCACCTGATCCGCGATAAAATCGCCTAACCATTTAGCTGACTCCTTCAGCTAGATGGTTCCTTTCCATTGCCAATAAATCCTTACATTTGCTCCCGTTGGGAGTCACCAAATCTCATTTGTCAGTCCACGCTGACACCACCAGTCAAACTGTCATCACAAAACTTTACCACCCTAGTAAAGCCCCAACCATTTGTCTATCCGTGACAACACCACGTACTACATCACTCTCGATGTAGCGCAAGATCAACCACATGATCTCAATTCGCAGGGCAAGCCCAATCCTGCGACAAAAAATAATCTCAATGTCCATAATCGCCGACTCCCTCAGCGAACCAAAACGCTGGGAAATCACGGTGTGCTAAAATCACACAAGGCTACTCGTGGTTACTCAAACCATCAATTCACTCATCCTGAGTGTACGTATACCGTCAACTTACTCCATCAAGTGGTGTAACTGGAACACATTGAATACCAGCCCAGCAGTGATCACACATATCAATACCAGGGTTCCACTAGCCAACCATGGCCAAGAGCACCCGCTCATACACTCACTGAACCCGACAAAATCACTCTGCACAGCGCACTGTATCCAATGTCCAGTCCACGATCACAACCAAACAAATGATACCGGAACCAAGCCGATTACCAACACGTTTAGTTACACACCACTGGTACATCCCATGTACCGCCATTAGGCACCACTCAGCCTAACCAGTCTCAATCCTCGTACAACGTACCCTGAACGTACGTCAATTCATCAATCCGCCTACAACCACCTAGGTCGTAGCCAAACACGTTCCAATAATGGAGTACATTTGCCCAAACCATCATGAGACAAAACGAGCTCCACCCGTCATCTAGTTCCAATTCCGAATCCGAATTCGCAATTTCGTAAGAAATCCCGAACCCGAACCCAGACATCATATTTTTAATCCATGTCCAAATCCGAATCCGAAATCATTATTCCGTAAGCTAGCATTGGAATAATCATTCCGCACCCAAATCCAATAAACCACTTTCGAGCTTCGCAATTGAATCCTGAATCGTCACCCAGAAATTCGATTCCAAAACCCAAAATCTCGTTCACGTCCATCAAGACGTAACATAACCGAACCTATCGGTTGCCAGCTCAAAACACTTGATTGACTTCATAGGGAAGCCAATCCCAATATTCACATGTCAAAGGTTGATAAAATCCGACCACATCGGAAACCTACTCAACCAAGTCACAACCCATATGGACTCACTCCGAAAAGAAGTTCAGTCCCGTCATTTACGACTCGCATACCAAGGTAAGAGTGATAAACTCTCCACCCATCTGGATCATCAAGATCACAAACCATATCCATCGCTACGTCACCCGACAAGTAACATCACGATCCTAGATCGTCACATTGACCAAAGTCGATAACATCACAAATCAGATCCACCTGGGATCCACACATGCTCACATAGCTAACAATCCATCTGAAAGCTGATCGTAGGGTCTTACACCCTCAATTGAATCCTTTGCCAAATTTCCCTTGGTGGAAAGATGACCACGCATAACACCACCAAATCCAAAATCATACAACACCTCTTGTGTCCAATGACCCAAGGCCAAACCTGGGTCCACCTACCAATACACGCTCAACGTACTGGTAGCAACAATCATCATCTGCCACGGCAGGAAAATATGAAGTCAACCCTAATGACTTCGGAATACCAATCACCGATGCGGAAACGAGCACTCCTCTCGTCTCCCAATCACAACTCTCCCCGAAACGGGAGTTCCAACCACGTTGGAAACAGACATGCTCCCAATGAGATGTCAAGTCCAACCACTGGACTGCCCACGTCCATACCTCACTTGGACCACCACGTGTCCAAAATCAATTCATTACTCGGACCTCACGTCCGCCAATAATCATGTATGCACACACCCCGATTCCGAACGGAAATTTCCTCAACTCTGCCTGGATGTGCATACCAAACTGCCTCCGTCTCACATCTCAACCTAAACAGGTTCAATCCTCGGGTTCCAAATGATTCACAATCACAAAATCCCACATCAATACCACGAATGGTTTTCCTCGATTTTTCCAATTCCAATAATTTCCTAGTACTTTCTGGGGATATAAGAAGTATACCATCATACCAATCTCGGAGTTGACAACAACTCCCCAAATCCACCAATACACATGACCTAGGGAACAGCATCCCAAGATTCCCCAAATTTTCAATCATACCTTTTGATCCATTCATCACTTGTCATCATATATCTGTCAGGACTTATCCCAACACGACACAACCTCCACTGGATCCCATCCAGTCCAAGACTCAACCACCACTGAGTCGCAGATACCAATCATCTGTTCATCATGACAGAGTCACACCCCAACCGGTGGCTCATCGTCATCACAATTACTGTCACCAGCACCAACGCACCATCATCAATACCAGTATCAGCACACAGGCATCCATACTAGTATTGGCATATAGGTCTCACCATACCAATATCCATACATAGCACACGAACATCCATGCTAGCACACGAACATCTATGCTAGCACACTGTGTGCAAAGTTGTTACCCTGGATCTCCGTTCATTACGAACGACGATCCCGTAACAGCACTCATACCCCACGACTATGGGTACCTCCAATTTGACCACTGGCACATCAGGATAATGGACGTTCCCTGAACATCCCCTGATCCCCAAGTGTCACAATCACACTAAATATCCTCGATAGCCAGTTATCTCGACACAACTGTCGACCAACAGTCATCGTTGTCAAGATCCGTAACCACACCTCACACTAATATTCGATCCAACACGGGATTCCATATTTCCTCATAACCGTATCCGTAGATCGAAACCCATAAGACTCACTAGAGTCATCCACATGGTCATCCATGACCTCAGCCGCTCGTCGCAGCACAAGCTCTCACTTAAGGTTCACCTTTCGGTCCATCAATTATAAATTAGGGTTCCAAGGTCACACCCTAGGGTTCCACCGAACCCAACTGCCTTCTGCAGTAAAATCCACAACCTGACCGACCCCGCGGTCCTGACATCGTATAGACGTCCAATCCAATCGTCAACTCAACGTGGGTTCCACCACGAAGGTCATCGGCTAACTCCGATGCACCAACCCCCATACACTAGCCAACACTACTAGGGTCCAAAACGTAGACCAATACTCAACTGAGTTTCGCACTTCCAATCAAATGGGGTTCCCTGAACCTAGCTGTTCCCAGAGGCACATCAATCCATCATCACATGACCGAACCGACGGTCCCACATTACCAGTTAATCGTATACAACCCCGCCTGGGTTGAATCGTAACAATGCACGGCGTATCAGGTCAAACACACCCAATTCACCATACAAACCCAAAACTATCTATCAGGTTGACAACGGAACTGCAGCCCAAAGAGACATCACACCCTCGTCCTTCGCGCACAAAAGAGCAAAACCTGCTCTGATACCACTTGACACGACCCATCCCAATCCCCCCGGGATTACCATGGAATGTGACGTGCTCCCGTCTGACAAGAGGCGCCAGACAAGGGATAACCGATTGCCATTGCCCAAACGGGCTTCCAGAGTGCGTAAGGATCGATGGAGGAGGTGTGCGATGCTCAAGTCTCTGCTGCAGTCGTATCCGGAATCAACCTGAAGGGCATTGAAAACAAAAGCTGTGAGTGGACGAAAATAAACAAGTCTGTTTAAAACATTTATAAGACATTTATGCCCCTCAGTAAAATCATATGCATGCACCAAAACCAATAATCCCATATTTATTTAGAAATAACCATTAGGGCCTTAGCCCGGAAACCAAAGCATAGTTTCAATTTCCAAAAGTAAATCCAAGAGTTATTTCATAAATCCAGTAATATGAACCATAAGGCATATAATATAAACCATAACCATTATTTTAGCCACTGCACTATACACTCCAATCCGACATCCCTGATGTCTGACGTCCCTGACGTCAATAAGGTCACAATCACAAGGCTACGCGTGCCACTCGGGTCTCAATTTTCCGAGTTAAATCCCCGAACCCCGTTCGGGTACAGCATCACCTGATGCAGCATCACCTGATGCTTAGCGTCATAGACGCTGGACGTACTAGACGCCCGTGACCTCTCCGGGGTACCTCGCCGGAGGAGACAATAATATATGGAAGGATCTATACAGTGCAGTACTAAATACATTTTATCGATATCCACATGCAAGGCATATATATATACATGGATAAAAATCCAAACCAATCATTAAGTTTCATCAGACGGGTCTCAAGCCCAAATACCGTGAAACGTGCCATAACCAGATTTTCCATATCATCAAAACCACTATTGTTTTTAGCATGTGAATATATATAAAATGTAAACCAGAAAACATTTATTCAATTCCGTTTTAGGGTCCCCGACCCGCAAACACATGTAGAAGTCAACTGGGCCCCTGGCCCGATTTCACAAGTTAACTGGGCCCCTGACCCGATCCACATGTTAACTGGGCCCCTGGCCCGATTTCATAGTTCAACTGGGCCCCTGGCCCGATTTTACATTATTCAAGTTCGTAACCGTTTCATGAAATCATATCCAACCACATTTATGGAAATCGGTGAAAATCCAGAAAATCTCGGTTTACGTGCAAATACGTAATTCACCTCGAAATGCGTGAAATCATTTTAAATTCACCGATATCCAAAGTAAATCATTTAATCATAATTATAACAATCATAAAACAGTTATGCACGCATCGAATTTATGAAACCAATGTCCACTCACAGACCGTTTAACCGAGCGCCTCGATACGCGTGCCATAGGCCTTCTCGGGCCACCTCACTATCACCGGGACTCCCAATCCTATTCAAATCAATTTAGAGGATCACCAACCTCATCATTAACATCCTATTCAAGTCCCGTAATTTTCCCGAATTTTTAAGTATTTTTAAACTGGATTTAAAACCTTCGGACATCCCGAACAATATCGAGACGGTGTCCGATCGACACGAAACCAATCCCAAAATGTTCGTTACATTGTATAGGATAAAAGTCATGTTGGAAGTTTCCCAAAATTACCTCACACGCGCCCCCACGCGCCGGTTGAACTCCCTGCGCGTGAAACCCACGCGCCGGGTACTGTTCACCGTCGTTCAACCCGAACGACTGGTAAACGGGTCGCCGTGACCCGCGGGCCAACCCGATCGGTTCTCCGTCGTTCCTTGATCATTTTGGACGGGGTTTTCACCTGCAAGACCGTCTGAGTTCAACCAACAGTTCTGTGGAATCAAAAACCAAAAGTAACGTCACGAATCATACCTCTGAACACAAACCCGAAGCTCAGAATTTCCGATCGTCCTTCCTCCCGATTCCGGCCGCCTCGAGCCCCAAATTCACGTCCACAAGATTCGTTTATGCTCAGAGAACACCGTAGGATCAAATCCAACGTCCAAAACCCATCCAAAACCTGTTCACCATTTTTGGTTTCGAACCGGGTTACGGGCACCGCCGTCCCCGCCGTGCCCAGCTCACTTCGAGCTTCGAAACCCAGTCCCCCGTGTCTGTTTCTGACCCCAAGTCCCAAAGGAGTCGAGAAGGAGCTCAGACACACGACGGATCGTCGATTTCCAAAAACCTGGGCAAACTTCCTCCCGGGTTAACACGGCCGCCGTGGACCACCGCTGCCGCCGCCGACGTCCTGCCGCCTCCCGCTGGTTCTCACAATCTCAGTGACCCACACATGTGCACAGAGGAGATGTGTGCAGGTTTTGGGTGCACGGTTCGAATGGTTGTGCAGGTAAGCAAATATAAAATGGGAAGGGAGATGATAAGGAAAAATGGATGGTCCAGATTCAATCTCACCATTGAGATTAAGGGTCCAGATCAAAAGATGCAATAAGTGGGAATACTTTATATTTTTTTTAATCCAATAATTTAATCAATCTGACCAATCCAGATCTGATCCCAATAATTAAAGGTTAGTGGTCCACGTGTCCCACTCAGACATTCAGACCAATCAGAGAACGCCACGTGTCCACGCCTCGTAATGCGTGCATAACGAAACCAAACTTCCGTGACCCATAACTTCGTCGTCGAATCTCCGATTTCGGCGTGCCGCCTGTCGTTGGATTCGCATCGACGAAACCTACGTAACGGTCCTTGGCCCTCGGCCATCGGACATTCCGGTCAAAAAGTCAACATTTCCCCTTCTTTCGTCCAAATTACGAAAATGCCCCTGGACTTCCGTACATCATAACTTTCACCACGAACGTCGGAATCGAACGTGCCACCTGTCTATGAACTCGTGACGTCCCGAACTACGTCACGGTCATCGGTCAAAGTCCATTTGACCATCCGAATTAAAAGTCAACGTTTTGCCCACGCCCAGGGGCAAAACGGTCATTTTGCACAATTCGTCCGAAATTGCCCAACTAATCCCAGATTAGTAAATCACAATTAAATATTATTAAATCCCGATATTCGGGACGGGTCGTTACAGTTTTGGGCTGAGTTCCCACATATGGCTGATATGTGTATGGATTTGTGTTTAATGGTGTTGGGAAGGGGTCCGTATGATTTGAATTTACGGAATTTGGGCTGAGACCCTAATAATGGTTGTTTGATTATATGGTTCGATAAATGGTTTTCGTATGCATGCATGCTTTTTAGTAATGGGCATACTCTTTATGAAATGTGCTTTTATGAACTTATATCTTTTCATCCACTCACAGCTTTTAACGATTTTAATGCCCTTCGGGTTGATCACGGATGCGGACTGTAGCAGAGACCGTGACATCACATTCCTCCACCAGATCCTGGCGCGCTCTGGAAGCCAGTCGGGCTGAGGGTTTTGAATTATCCCTTATTTGACACTTCGTATCAGACGGGAGCATGGCACATCCCATGTTAATCCCGGGGGGATTGGGATGGGTCGTGTCACAAACTCACAAAATCACTCACAACCTCTGTTGTCTCTCTAAGAAATGTTAAATCGAGAGGAGTTCATTCCCATTAAGCATTAAGAAGAACTAGACCTCTAGACTTGAGAAGAGTCTACTGACTATCATGCATCATGAAGAACCAGATCTCTAGACTTCAATACCTGAGCGACGACTCGATCGATGATGAAGTGGTGAATCGAGTCTCGATTTCAAATTTTTGGGTCCACTTTTTGGGGTGAGTCCTTCCTCAGACCTGAAATTCTAATTTAATTTCAAATTTATGCTCAACATTATGGTTTCTACAATGATTTCTCTTTTTCGACCTAAATAAGAACAAAAGAATTGGCATGCTGCTAGTCGCCCATCTACCCAAACGACCAGCCCCCTAACCATTGAGATTCACTGAAGACCGTCGTACTCTCCTCCAAAATCAATATCTTATCCCAAGCTCTCCTTGTTACTAAGACCCCATTTTCTAATTTAAATGTTAAACCCTATGCACTGCTGCCTCTGAGTCCTACTCCTGCTCGTACTCCACCCATTTCTTCCTCTATTTCTAAGAATGTCTCTCCTCCCATTTACCTAATTGTTTCCAACTTGGGTTGGGCTGGGATTTGATTTATGTTTTCTTTGTTTTCAATTTTGGTATTTTGGTTTTCTAATTGGGCTAGGATTTTATTTTAAGTTTTCTTTGTTCTTAACTTAAAGTGTCTCGCACTACTATTCTTATGTTTGTTCTTTTGCTCGATATTAGAAGTAAGTTTTGACAGGACCCTCCCTAAAATCATCTCGATATTTGTGAAAGGGCTTGCTCCTATTTGTTTCAAAAATTTTAAATCTCAAAAGTACCCTTAGTCTAAGAATAAATATGAAAAATAGTGTCAGATAAGGGATAAACTTCATGTGTCAACTGTTGAACACAAGTTCACTAATTTACGGTTATATAGAGCACTAAACAAGAAATAAACAACCAGAACCCTACTCTAGATAATGAGAGTGTGTAGTTCCAGGTAATAAGCCTCAGCTTCAAAATATTCCTCGCCACAAGATTAGCCTGCTAGGTACGAAAACCATGAAACACTGTTAGTGGACAAAAATAAAAGCCTTTAGAAAATATTTCCGAAATAATCATTTCTCCCTTCAGTTAATAAAAACATGTATGCATAGACAAATAAATACTTGATTTCAAATAAAATAATTGTATATATAAAACCGTGGAACCAATAAAAATCATGTAAAACATATAAATATCCTTGGCGTTATTCTTTGTGATAATTCTGTAGCAACTTAAAAGGATAATGCACGATGCAGCAATTGTGTGCCCTACCATTATTTTCTATGATAGGTGTGCATCAACTTCATTGCCGGTATACGGCAATGCACGATAGTGCACGATGACGTGTGGTGGTGCACGGTGGCACGTGACGGCGAATGACGACGTGTGGTGATGCATGAAGACATATGACAAAGAATGGCGATGTGTGACGGTGCACGGAAGCAAGTGGTAGTGCATGGGATATTTCCTAGGTTCCTTTAGACATATCTATGTATAATTGGAATGATTAGTTTTAAGTCAACCCGTGTTAGAGTTAGGGAAGCAGTACAAATTTAATTACTTATGTTGGTTATGAACTAGTCATCTAATTGTTTCAGGCGACTGACAGAGCGGGAGCTACTCACCCTATTGAAGGGTGACATCATTCCGAGCACTGAGAGTGGACCTCTTTCTTAAACGCTCGTTTTAAATCATTATCTTTTACTTGCATGTTTTATGATATTTTATAATAATTGAGATGTTAACTTAGTATGCATTGGTGATTGTTTTATGATATTTCCCGAGTACGCTTTAATTGACTATTTTATTATCTTTCCATGCATGACATGCTTGATATGAATTAAGGAAAGGTGGATAGATTTCCCTTGAGACAATTAGTTTGAGATACAACTTCTGAGTCAAGATTGTAGTGTATACCTATCTAAAAGTCTCTGGTATCTCAAGTACCTACATGCTGCCCATAAACTAGCCTCCACATGATAATTGACCTCCCACACTTGCTCGAATATTAGTGAAAATAGCACTAAATTGTCTGCAAGCTCTGGGGTACATGAGGTGGTAGTGCATAGCACATAACCTTCACGTGATTGAGGTATATGAGAAAATCATAGATACCCAGCTTATCATGTGAGCATGAAATGAACGACTCAATATCATGTTTAGTGGATCATACATGTTATATTTGTACTTTGGAATCAGTTTTGAGGATTGCATATTATATCATGAATATATTTGTAAAATGAGCATGTTTACCCCTATGACAACTTTTGAGCTTGCTTTCAAAACTGAGGGGTTAAATTATGTTTTTAGAGTTACAGTTTTATACTAAAATAGTTGTTAGGTCTACTCACCCTTCTATATTTGTACCCATCAGATCTTTGAAGTTTCACACGTATTTCGAGGAATTATCAGTCATGACTCTAATATTCGCACCAGCCCTTTGGGTGTGATACATCGGGAGTCGAGGTAACTCAAGTAGTTTCTTAAACTTTATGATCATCAAAAGTGTACTATGCTATATACTTCTGCTGTTGTGATGACTAGCTAATTATTTTTTATTAATTACCTTTCACATGATCTCTTAAAATGCACAATTTTTTAATTTTTCAATTCGATATTTGGACGTTACCATCCAGTTGTTGGCCAACATACCTCGCAATGAGTGTTCGCCTTGACTTTTGGGTCTGGGTTTTTCAACTTACCTTCTTCTGTCATGTTGGTAACCCATTTATATAGGGAGATGACTCACACACTTCAATTTTCTCTTCAAGTAATCCCTTCCTTTATTTTAAGCATCAGATTGAGTTAATAAAAACAAAATCAATAAATAAAGACAAATGGAGGAGTGGAGAAGAAGAAAAGTGGAAGGTGAAAATCATTCCATTAATGTGTTGACAAAGAAGAGCAACCGGTTAAAAGGCAACGTATCTTTATTTTTAAATAATATATATGAGTTAGGATCAAGGGACATTTATATTTACACATATATATGAACACTACATTTGGACCTTTAGATTTCCTAAATTCAACGTTCATAAACAAGATGATGTGGAAGTCGGTTAATTAATAAATGATGTGGCATTGCACCATAAAAATAAATATAAAGACTAATTAAGAAACAAATTGTAACACAGGAAAATAAACGGATTCTTACCTTAATTGCTTTTCTAATTAATTATTATATGGAAAAATGACAGGACCCGTCCCTATCTCATAGAAAAACCGAATCGGTCCTGCTACCGTCTGACAACCCAGGTCAGACAAGGGATTTCCTCCTTTAAATTGATCAGGTAATAGAAATATAATTCAAAGTGAATCAGTCTTGTCCAGGGTACCGCCCACATCTAACCCACTTACCCCGACACTAGAGAACTATTCATATATAGTCGGGTCATACGATTACTTCTTTTAAATTATAAGTATGTAAAAAATCGTCCTTATTCAACCGTATTTACCGTATATACGAGTATAGCTATTAGGTCAACTAAATAATCTCAATCCTTCTTATTGTTCAGTTTTTTTTACCTGTTTCCCTCAATTTGATTTATCAAACTGTTAGAAATATTTTGGTCCTTCTTCGACAAAATGCGCAGGCGTGCCACCACCCAGCCACAAAATGGCCCGAATGGAATTGTAGATGTTAGGTGCACCCCTAAGGTTGACTCCTAATCTTACGATTGTGCGACCGAGTAAGGAACCTCCTCTCGGCCTGGGTTCTTTCACTCCCTCAAGGTCAAGGGTGTTTAAGTTTCAACTTATATATTTTTATATTTTTTGTTAAATTATGAATGAAATGCAAGTGCAATATTAATTCGAGCAAGAAAATTAACTAAGCTTAAGAAAATAAACTTAACGTAAACGTAATAAATAAATACTTAAAAGAAAATCGATAATTAAATTTAAAGATGAATGATAATAAACTAAAATTAACGAAGCGATTAAGTAAAATTGTTAAACGAACGCCAGCGGACGAACTTGAATCAAAATAAAGATTAAATAAAAATGAACTTGAATTTAAAACAAAATAATTGAAAGTATTATGAACAATAAACTTACTCTAGAAAAATGAAGAACTTGACTAACTAGAACTTGAATATGAAAATCTAGTCTAAGGATTGAAAAGGTGCAAGATAAGAGTAAGTTTGTGTGTTGATGTTGATGTCTCTTTCTCTTCTTCACCTTGGCTATTTATAGGGTTTAGCCAACCCACAAATTGGCCATGCTTGGCCTCCACTATTCTGACTTGAAAACCTTCCAAGTTAAGCCACTCAAAATCCTTCCAAATCTGATCCTCCCGCAATCCTTCCAAATCGAGATCACCCAAAATCTTTCCAAGTCAGACCACCCAAATCTTTCCAAGTCGGATTGATATCAAAATACTTGATTGAGATTCGATTAAAACCTTCTCTTTCGGGAAGATTCTAGGTTGACATTATCTAGCTTGATTTATTCACTTATTTCGACCAATTGGCAATCGAGGCCGGGTGAGGACTTGATGAGAAACTCGGCCGACGTCCATATATTTTTTCAAGCCTTGGGTTGGGTCGAAGAAAATTAGGTTTAGTAAAAATATAAATCCAACCCCAATTTAGTTGAAATGTGACCATAATTTTCCAATTTGGCCGAAAATAGCTAGAAAAGTAGCTACCAACTAGCCTTTCCCAAATCAAAACTTGTCTAGGCCATAAGGTCACAAGGTAGAGCACTTTGATTCCAAATTGCATAAAAACTCACCCACCACACATGTAAAAACGTTTTGGGCATCATGGAAAGAGTTTTTTTTGGCCATTTTCCCTTGGTCTTGATGCAACCAATTATACAAGTGGGTATGTAATATATATATATATATATATATATATATTTATATGATTGGTGTACTTGTGTGACTTGACAAGAAAAAGGTAACTCCATGCTTCCTCATATGTAGCACCTACTATATATATTTTCTCCCACATGGCCTTTTCAATCAATTGTAGCACCTACTATATATATTTATGTTTATATGTTTTGGGTATCATGGAAAAGGCTTGGCTATTTTCCTTGATCCTTTTATATATATATATATATATATATATATAAAGCAAACAAAAGCCATTACTGCCAAAGGTGGCGTGTGGCCATTCTCCTTGGTCCTTTATTATATATATATATAAAGCAAACAAAAGCCATTACTGCCAAAGGCGGCGTGTGGCTTTGGGTGAAATTCAAAACTTTTGAATTGTCACATATATATATATATATATATATATATATATATATATATGGGTATATAATAAAGCAATGGAGTTTGGCTGGTGGCTTTGAGAATTCATGACTTATATATAGCCATCATCTTCTGGCTTTAGCTATTTATTCCTTTGTGAGCCAAATCCTCCGCACCCTTCGGTAAAACAAGTCCAGCCACCCCCTTTTTATCAAAATTGGATGCACACCTATATTGATAAATTCATCTACACCCCACAATAAACATAGCTGCACCCTTCATTTCAAACCCAGTCGTATTCCTTTGGCAATAAATCTAGCCAACCCATACTTAATCTAGCCAACCCATACTTAAAAATCCAGCCAAAATTACCTTCACTCCTACTACAAACTGGCCGAAATCCTTCACAAATTCAGCCAAAGACTCTCCAAAAAAATCCAGCCAAAGACCCTCCAAAAAATCCAGCCAAAAACCCACTCATAGTGAAGCCGGAAACCCTCCAAGAAATCAAGCAAAATACACCCTTTGCTTCATATATTAGGTGGGTGGATAAATTCACATCACCCCCAAACATTACCCCTTCAATTGGCTATCCGAATTCTATGGGTGGGCAATCGAAATTGGAGCTTCTTCCCCAACTCCATTGATGACGTAAACACCCAAGCCCTTGTCTTCAATTTGTGCATTTAATTTTGTAGTTATGGGTATTAAACTTAGTTTAATTTTAGCTCTTAACCTTCCATGTCCACTCATCTTACCCATTGAGACTATAAATACATTGGCATCTTCTTCCTTTCAAAACTCAAAGAAAAACCATTTTAGGGTTCTCAAGAACTCCCTCTTGGCCCTTTTCAAAATCTCTCATTACCACACAAAAGTTACCCCAAATTTCTTCAAGAAGCAACTCCAAGTAACATTTGAGGTAGATTTGCACTTAATTTTGGTATGAATGCATGAGTTTTGGTTGATTTTGGGGCTTGAATTTCCGAGTTGAAGATATGGTGTTCTTGATGTTCTTGGTGTTCTTGATATTCCTTTTTTTTTTCTAAACTTTTCACCCACTTGGTTGAATCCAAAATTTTCTTTGGCTCATGAATTTTTGGTGTTTTTTTGTAGGGAACAAATTCCCCCAAAACATGTGGTTAGCCACTACAAGAAAGTCCAAAAAATCATGGACGACAATCCGGCCAACTTGGATGATCATTTCCATCACATGTGGCCCGACCGTCTTGGCTCTCATCTCGGACCAAATTTCTCAAAAATCCCACCCGGCTTCTTGGAGGTTTTAGAGGAGGGTAGGGACGATGCCCCTTTGTTCTTATGTGAAAACCTATATTGGCCTTCCCAATGGGGCCTTCCCAAGCTAACCAAAAGTTGGCCGGTTGGGTCGTCATGCAAGCTGGTCGGGTCGAAGCCACAAAATCCTTCCCCGGTTGCATCCCATACAAGTCTTCCACCCGCTCAAGGAAAAAAATGGTGTGACTGGTACAAAGCACTCAAGCCGAAGTTGAGTGAGTTTTGGGATGAAATCGGGATCTCTCATACGTTGGAGCTTTGTGCGACCAAACACTTCTCATGTGACCGTGCACTCATTCAAGTCGGGCTATGTTTTTTGTCTTCATCCAACAATTGCATGAAGCTCCGTTTTGGGATGATGACTCCAACCCTACTTGACCTGGTCGCTATGCTCAGCCTACGTCCACATGGAGTGTACTACTCAGCTGCTAGCCTCCCCGACCCAACACTCGAACTGAACTATGAAAAACACATCAAGGCCTACAATGGTTGGGTAAACTTTTACTATGGCTTTGATGGCGATACTCTCGGGTCACCATTGCGACCCACCAATGGAGTCTCTCGGGTGGAGCATGTAGCCTTCCTGCAGCTCTGGCTTTGTAAGTTTTTCTTCTGCCCGTTATCTCTCTCGGTTACGAAAGATGCTCAACCCTTGGCCGAGGCCTTCGCAGATGGCCAACGTGTAGCTTTAGGACCCGTAGTATTGGGCTACCTGTATAGGACACTAGCCAACATTGTCCATCCTACACCCATGTTGGCCAACGTCTCTGGGCCATTATGGGTTTTCCAACTTTGACTTCAACTTTACCCTAAGTTAGCGCCCTCGACCCCAAACTTTGCCCATGAAAAACTCCTTGGTGACACCCTACTTTCACTTCCTTTACCAGACCATAGTGTAGATGAGTGCTATAAATTCTTATAGCATTGTGAGGATAGGACAGCTTAGCAATTCTCAATTTGTCTAGCTCGACGTCACCCGAGCTATCTAGCTCTAAGCCTAGACACTATTCCCACAAACGATGTTATTGATGAACACAAGAAACTATGGGCCAACATCCTCGTCACCTGAGACATCCCATTTGGCCTCCTGGCTAGCCTATCAAACAACTATGACTGTGGTTCTAAGTTGTATTACCCAGCAGCCGTGCGTCGTCAGTTTGGGTTTTCTCAGGCCATCCCGAGCCCAATTACAGAGTCTGAAAACCTCTTATTAGCTTGGAGAACTTCTTTTAAGAAAGCAAAAGATGCTGAGCATGTTGAAAGCCTCCAAGCCCTTCAACTCGACAAATTTGACGTTGAAAGTCCCCTTCCAGACTTCGGTTGCCTCAATGAGTTTCTTGACTTTTGGGCCAGACTATCGGCTACCTGGTTTAGCAAGCCATATGACGTCTACTCTACGAGGATTTTTAAAACTTGCCCTGCTCACCCTAAGCGGCCCAACCCCAAGCCGGCGACCTCAAGCTCTGAAGGTATTTGTACGAATCTTTTTTTTTTCTTAATATTTTTTTTGAACTCCTTGGAATCTTTCCATAATTAAATGGAATATCGTGACTTTTGTTTGGATTGGTCTTTTGAAGCTCAAGACAAAGCCACCAGCTCTCCTGCTCAGCACCCGCCTACCGACCAAGGCAGGAAGAGACAATCTCCATCCACCCAAGGTACAATCCATCTTACTTGAATTCTTTGTTATACTTTCTTCTTTCGGCTTCACCCAATTTTTACTCATATTTTAAGGGGCCACTGAAGTTTCGACTCGGAATGAAGAAAACCGGCAGAGAAAATCATTTAAACGTCCAAAGTTTGTCTCAAATGCCCCCAGGCCGATTAAAGCTTCGGCCTCGGCCACAGGAACTCATTCGGCCAGCGCAGCCTCTGGCCTTCAGGTATACCACTACTTTGTGATTTGTTTTTTAAATTTTGCACCTCACAACTATTTTTTGTGATTACTTATGTTCTCTAACCATCACACTCATAGGTTGGGAAGGCAAACCGCTTCTTGCAGCTGGCCGACGATGGCGTGGCCGAATCAACGTCATTCACACCGGTCCAAGTGAGTTAACTTCAATCCTACCATTATTTTTATTAAAATATCCTGCACTTCCCACTCATTCCCCCTTCATCATAGAGTGGTGCTTTGGATCGGAAGACCATCATTGAGGAGACCATTTGTGGGCCTTGTCAACCCGAGCCAGAGACCCTTGTTGAGGAGTTTACCCACGGGCCTAGCCCACCTTTGCAGGAAACTTCTCCCCCAAGTGATGCTAATAGAATCGATCCCCGTTCTTTTATGGTGAGCTATATTCATATTTCTTTCTTTCGATTTCTAAATTTTGGATTCTCAATATGCCTTCAAATCAGGTGGATGCCGCTATTCAGCTTCCCACCTTGGCCGCCCAACTAGCCATAGAGGCTATTGTTCCACCTTCTGCTTCCATTGCTCCCATTGGGTTAGCACCCTCCACTCATGAGGTATGAACCACTAACCTATGCATGTAAATATTTTGTATATGAATGTGAGATTCACCCACCTACACTGTTACCACAGGTGGTGACTACGCATCCTACACTTGCTTCAGGAGACCCGGCTGGGCCTGAGAGCCATACAACTGTCCCAGGTGGTGACCCGACTGATGCGATGCTATCCAGCCTCTACTCGACCCAGTAAATTTACATACTCTCTTAGAAAACAAAGTAGGCATGTACACTGAATATTTTGTTTTATAGAATCTAACCTCTTTCATTCTGTCATGCAGACATCCGCCTCGACCTTGCCTGTTTCTTTCTCCCGGCTTGAGAAACTAGTTGCGAGTGATGATGATTCTCCCCCACCGGTTACCACTCTAGTAGTCGTATCAGAGTGAGATCCCACAGCCGAGGCCACCATCCGAGGCTTTCTTGAGCGGGGCCTTTCCTCCCTTGCTTCCCAGGTCGACCTCAGCAAATTCAAAGCCGCCATTGAAAACTTGGCAGGTTCCAGTTCCTTGACTGATCCATCCACATCAGAGACGGTAATGTTTTTAATGACTGATTTGGAGAACCTTATTCCAAGCTATCTTGACTCATCTTCCCAGCTTGAAGTGGGCACAACCTTGGAGAGTGCCATATAGACTTCTCTTAGGGACACAATTGAGTTTAGCCACCATAGCGATCGTGAGCTTGCATCTATTGAAGAGCGAAGTCAACAACTCCAAAATGAGATGCGGGAGTTGGATGCTAGAAAGCAAGCCCTACTCAAGGAAAGAAGTGATAGGTACCAAGCCACCCAGCCACTCGAGACCCGACTCATGGCTAAAAAGGCATAGGTAAAAGAGGTTACCTCTAGAAGAGAAGCATATTTGGCTACTAAAGCTCGTGGAGATCACCATTGGGCCACCCTCAAGTTGATATTGCGGTCTCATTTCCTTAGCCACTAAATTTGTATCCCGGCCTACTAGTCTATTTTTATTTTCCACTTGGCCACCATATTTTGTAACTATGAAGCCATTTTTCCTGACTTGGTAGTCACTTTGCCATCTATTGGCATATTTTTGTAGCCACTAGACTACCCTAAGTAGTTTATGTTCAAAGCTTTCTGGTCACCAATTTTTTTGGCGACTTCTCTAATCATTGGCCATTGAGTTCAAGCATACCCATTACATGATGCGCCACGACCAATACATATTTATATTAACTGAAAGTTTATTTCTAATTGGTTGCTGCCATCTCCCAAGACGTAGGGTAATATTTCTAAGATACCGGCAATTTATTGGGAGATCATGAATTCGGCCACTCATAACTCAACCTATAGGCCCCTTTTCCTAGCACTTGGTGAACTAAAACTGGTCCTTCCCAATTTGGAGACCATTTACCGAACCTACGATCTTTGGTTCCCACCGGTAATATCATTTTCCACACCAGGTCTCCTACACCGAAACTTTTGGCCTTAGTTCTTTTATCATAGGTTCTGGCCACCGTCTCCTTATAAGCCTTCTACTTGTCCAAGGCATTCAACCTTACTTCATCTAAATCATCCAACTCTTGAAACATGGCTTGGTTGTATTCATCCTCATTCCATTCGGCATGGCGTGCTACCCTCAAAGACTTTACATTTATCTCAAGCGGTAACATAGTATCATGGCTGTAAGTCAATGCGAATGGAGTTGTCCCAGTAGCCGCCCTCTTTGAGGTTCGGTAAGCCCACAAGGTGTTGGACAAGAGTGAATGCCAATCTCTAGGATTTTCTTTAATCATTCTCTCTAATATTTCCTTGATGACTTTATTACTGACCTCGACTTGACCATTGGACTGAGGATTATAAGGTGTAGAGTGTGCTAGCCTTAAACCCAGTTGGTCGCAGCCGCTTTAATCGTTGTTCCTGTAAAGGCCTTGCCTTGATCCATCATGATGGACTCCGGCATCCCAAATCGATGAATAATGTGTTTTTCTATGAACTCTATCACTTCAGTTTGAGTGACCTTCTTTAATAGGATTGCCTCCACCCACGTGGTGAAAAATTCGGTAGCCACTAAAATATATTCATGGCCCTTGGATAACTTTGGGTGGATTTGGCCAATTATGTCCATCGCCTAACCCTTGAATGGCCATGCTTTTACTATTGGGTTCATTGCCCCGGCCGGGACATGTTGGATTGGGCCATGCTTTGGCACGCTTGACACCCTCTAGCATAGTCAATGCAATCTTTTAAGATTGTTGGCCAATAATAGCCATGTCTTCTCAAAAGCCACCTCATTTTAATCCCGGCTTGATGAGCTCCACATATCCCTTCATGAATTTCGGTCATGGCCAAGAATTGATCGTCTTTACCCAAGCAAATCATTAACAAATCATCAAAGACGATACAAAAGAGTTCATTATTCCGTAAGACGTAATTACGACCCATTCCTCGGGTTTGTCGACTAGAAGGGACACTTGGATTTTTTAGATAATCTATGATTTTGTACCTCCAATCGTCCGTGTCGACGATCAATACCAACACCTCTAAAGGAATCCCTCTTTCGACGACCGAGGGTAAAGATCTCTTCTCTACTTTGAACATTTTTTCGAAAAGTTCTTTTGAAATTTGAACCCGGAGGCCCGTTGGGCCATCGCGTTGGCCTGAGAATTACGATCCCTTGGTAAGTGCTTCAACTCCACCTCATCAAAATCATCCAATAGTTGCATTGCCATTGTGTGGTAAGCCAACAGATTCTGGCTAGATACTTTATAGTCTCCGGATAATTGTTTTAGAACCAATAAGGAGTCTCCCTTGACCAATATGTTGGTGACCCTTATTTCACGAAGAATTTCCGACCCAATAATCAAAGCTTCATACTCTGTCTCATTGTTAGAACATTCGAAATCAAATTAGAAAGCATAACACGTTCTAAAACCAAACGGAGTTTCAATAATAATCTCGGCTCCAAACATATTTGTTGTCCGAGACCCATCAAAGTAGAGTTTCCATGGGATTAAAATGACGTTATTAATTTCAACATTCTCCATGCTCTCAATCTCCACACTTGGGTGGGAAGCCAAAAAGTCGGCTAATGCTTGGCCTTTCACAGCTTGTTGAGGTACATAGTGAAAAGTGAACTCGGCCAGAGCCATTGTCCACTTTCCAATCCGGCCTCTAATAATAGGCCGGGAAAGCATGTACTTTATGAAATCAGTTTTGGCGATTATATGAACCACGGATGGCAACATATAGCGCCTAAGGTTAGTAGCCGTGAAATACAATGCTAAGTAAAGCTTCTCAATAGGAGAATAATTCCTTTCGGTGGTCGTTAGTATTCGACTTAGATAATACACGGCTTGCTCTTTTCCCTCATCGTTATTTTGGGCTAGTAGGCTACCAATAGAATTCTCCGAGGCCGAGATATAGAGCCTAAGTGGGTGGCCTCGCTTTGGGGGACTTAACACCGGTGGTCTGGTCAAATAGCCCTTGATCCAGTCGAACGCTTTTTGGTGGGATTCTTCCCATCGAAACTTGTCTTCTCCTTTGAGTCTTAACAAAGAAGAGAATGGTTCAATTTTTCCAGCCGAGTTAGCGATAAATCTTCTGAGAAAATATATCCGGACGAGAAGACTTTGTAACTCTTTCTTATTCCTTGGGGGTGGTGCATCGATGATGGTTTTGGATTTATTTTTATCAATGTCAATTCCACGCTGGTGTACCAGAAAACCGAGGAAATTCCCAGCTGAGACCCCAAAGACACATTTCTTGGGATTCATCTTTAATTGATGGTTCCTCATTCTCTCGAAGGCCGTTCGAAGGTCATCTAAGTGACTTGGCCTTGATTCAGACTTTACCAATACATCATCAATATAGACTTCCAAATTTCGACCAATCATGTCATGGAAGATTGCGTTCATGGCTCGTTGGTATGTAGCCCTAGCATTTTTCAAGCCGAAAGACATCACCACATACTCAAACGTACCAATAGACCCTGGACACCTAAAAGCGGTTTTGTGAACATCCTTTTCGGCTATAAAAATTTGGTTGTAGCCTGAATGTCCATCCATAAAAGATAAAATTTCATGTTAGGCCGCTCCATCAACTAAGAGGTCGGCCATAGGCATTGTATACTCGTATTTTGGAGTAGCAAGATTTAAATTATGAAAATCAACACAAATTCTTATTGCTCCAATTTTCTTTTTAACAGGTACAATATTCGAAAGCCACTCAACATACCTAGCTGGCCTAATGAATTTAGCTTTAAGAAGTTTTACAATTTCTTCTTTGACCTGTAACTCTACTTCCGCCGCCATCCGGCGGGGTGGTTGCTTGAATGGCTTGAAGTCCTCTGAAATATGCAAGCGGTGTTCCACCAAGTCTCGACTTAACCCGGGTATATCGGTGTAGTCCCAAGCAAAGCAATCCTTGAACTCCCGAAGCAACTCCTCCGTCTTGGTCTATAGACTAGCCTCCAGTAGGCCACTAATGTAGATTGGCCTTGGCTCCTCTTCTGTCCCCAAATTTATATCCATCAAAGGGTCTTGAACTTTGGCCTTCGAGTCATCTATCTTGGTTGGTGCTAAGTTCATCTCTTCAATTTCAAGGGCATCCTCTTCCGGGCCTTCTTGGAGAAATTCCACCAAGTCGACCGATGACCCATGTTCAGCTGCTCTTTTGGCCCAAAAACCATACAGTCGTCTCAAAGTGGCTTTCCACCGTGGCCTTCCTTTCGTCCTCCATATTTTTTTATACTATTCACTAAGAATGAAAAAATCAGCAACTGTGGGCCGCTCTCTGTCGGCTTGTGTATCATGTGCCCCCAAGTCGACTAGCTTCTGGGCCGAGACTCCCGTAGGTCGGCCGTTCTTGTCTGATCCAATAAAGTAAAGAGGACCAATATCTTCATCATAGAACTTGGCCTCTACTGTATTAGCTGAAGCCATGAATGGCTGTGAGTTGGCCTCAACCATTTCGGTAGATCCATCTTCATGCCAAACTTGAGGCAATTGTGGAGAGACGATGGCACACACATACTACCATGGATCCAATCCCTGCCCAGTAGAGCATTAAAGTGAGCTCTAGTTTCCACCACAAAGAAAGCCGTCATTCTGACCTTGCCCCCAACTCTAACCTCAAGAGGGAGGATCCCTTGAGTTATGTTGGTTTCTCCTATGAACCCACTAATCATCGTCTCGGCCGGGATAAGTTCATCCATCCCTCTTTTCAACTTCTTCATAATTGATGTTGGGAGGATATTCACGGTCGCCCTGGTATGCACTTGCACTTTACTTATTGGAATCCCATCGAAATGGGCACACACATATAATGGTTTCAAGTGGGTTGACATCCTCTTAGTAGGAATCTCATAGCAAATTTTTCCAGGACTCATTTTTTCCTCATTTGAAATGTAAATTTGCGGCTCGTTAAACTCGACCCGGGGTGTCACAAATTTTGTTTCTATGGTCGGCTCCTTCGACCCACCTACTAGCACCGTGGGCTCTAGCTCATCCATGACATCACCAGCTATAATGTTGGGTTATCCAGGTTGGGCTTCAGAGAATGATGGTAATGTGGCCATATTAATAGGAACCTCTTCATTCTTTCCAAATTTGAGGGTCCTCTTAGTATTGGTCTTCCATATTTTCTCGATTTGAGCGATGTAAATTTCAGGCTCTAGGACCTTGGCTTGAGAATTCTCTGGGGTCGCCTGCCCGACCTCTTTTGCTTCAGCCACATTCATTCGTGGGTCTTCACCCTCTATCTCTTCTATGGCTTCTTCTTCCATGTATTCTACCTCCTCGCCATACTCATCGCCTTCATCATACATTTCTTCATCTTCTCCCAAAGGATCCTCATTCTCACCCAGATCCACCCTTGGCTCACCCAAGTGGTCTTTCTTCACAATCTCTTTTTCGGGTGTCGGCTCGGCCTTCTCTTCCACTGTGGGTGGCTTGGTGTCCTTCACACCCACTTTGACCATGGCTTAGTCACTTACTATCGTTACGACTTCCTTTTGTGACTGATCCTTGCCCCCAGCCTTCTTCGCCAAGGTTTGGTTAGCCATGCGGTCGGCCTTGCCCCCAACTGACCCAGGGACACTCTCGACCCCTTTCACGACTTGGTACATTTTTGCTTTAGCTGGCCCTTTAGCAGCCTGACTTACCTTCTGACCCTGGCTCTCTATTCCCTCCTTCATACACACCTTATGGCTTCCTAGTTGGCTAGCCACTTTCCTGGCCTCACTTTTTCCCCCACAACCAATGGTTGGTGAGGGTTCTCCCTTGAGTTCTCTGCTTCAAATACCCTTGTCAAGTGAGACTCCAGCTCAGAAATTGGTTCCTTGGCTGTTGTTACCACGACTCGACCATTCACCCACTTCCTGTGCATCTCAGCTTCCTTCACGGCCGCTGCCTCTAAAGAGGCCACGACATCAGCCCTGGACAACTCAAACTCCTCCCTTTTTATTTTCTCTTTAAGGGCCACCAATCGGTTCAACTGAGCTTTTCTTTCCTCTGTCCACTTATCATCAGCTCTATTATTGGCAGAGTATTGCCTCTGAGCTCTCCTTACTTGGGTCCTAGTCAAGGGCTTTGGTGGCAAGCCGTTCCCCTGGCTCTAGTACCATTGACCCTCTTTAGTATCCAAAATTTTGTAAGCATTGATACTACTACCATTAGATGGCTTGGGCCTTTGGGCATAGTCGACAGTCCTCTTCTTGCCATCGCCTGTAGTCACCCAATTGCTCTTATGCTTGTTCTCGCTCCGGTGGAACGGGCCACCCAAAATATCCTCATACTCTAGTGGCTTCTGATGGTTTCCCCTCAGTGGGAAACGTGACCTTTCGTGTCTACCATGGTAGGTCAAGAATGACCGTTTATTCGGCCTAGCTTCATACCTTTCTCTCGGGCTATAGAGACCGTAATTCTCGGTCGGACTCAGAATCACCCTTTTCTCTAACTCTCTTGGTTGGTCTGACCAGACCGTCTCTTTCTCAAGCTCCTTCGGCTTCAATTGCGGGACATCTAATGCCACCTCACATTAACACTTGCCACATAACACGATGGCCTTTGGGAGCTCTTCCTTTATCGGTGGCTCTAGGAACATCTTCTCTTTTCCTTTTGTCGTAGGCTCTAGCTGAACCTCCCTAGCCGTCCTTTCGGCTGCGGCCTTGGCCGACCCACCTAAATCCAACCTTGGCCTTGGCCTTAGCACGTGACGGTGAACGACGACGTGTGGTGATGCATGAAGACATATGACAGAGAATGGTGATGTGTGACGGTGCACAAGCAAGTGGTAGTGCATGGGATATTTCCTAGGTTCCCTTAGACATATCTATGTATAATTGGAATGATTAGTTTTAAGTTAACCCGTGTTAGAGTTAGGGAAGTAGTACAAATTTAATTACTTAAGTTGGTTATGAACTAGTCATCTAATTGTTTCAAGCGACTGACAGAGCGGGAGCTACTCACCTTATCGAAGGGTGACATCATTCCGAGTACTGAGAGTGGACCTCTTTCTTAAAAGCTCGTTTTAAATCATTTTCTTTTACTTGCATGTTTTATGATATTTTATAATAATTGAGATGTTAACTTAGTATGCATTGGTGATTGTTTTATGATATTTCCTAAGTACGCTTTAATTGACTATTTTATTATCTTTCCATGCATGACATGCTTGATATGAATTAAGAAAATGTGGATAGATTTCCTTGAGACAATTAGTTTGAGATACAACTTCTGAGTCAAGATTGTAGTGTATACCTATCTAAAAGTCGCTGGTATCTCAAGTACCTACATGCTGGCCATAAACTAACCTCCACGTGATAATTGACCTCCCACACTTGCTTGAATATTAGTGAAAATAGCACTAAATTGTCTGCAAGCTCTGGGGGACATGAGGTGGTAGTGGATAGCACATAACCTTCACGTGATTGAGGTATATGAGAAAATCATAGATACCCAACTTATCATGTGAGCATGAAATGAACGACTCAATATCATGTTTAGTGGATCATACATGTTATATTTGTACTTTGGAATCAGTTTTGAGGCTTCCATATTATATCAAGAATATATTTGTAAAATGTGCATGTTTACCCTTATGACAACTTTTGAGCTTGTTTTCAAAACTGAGGGGTTAAATTATGTTTTTAGAGTTACAGTTTTACACTAAAATAGTTTTTAGGTCTACTCACCCTTTTATATTTGTACCCATCAGATCTTTGAAGTTTCACACGTATTTCGAGGAATTATCAGTCGTGTTTCTAATATTCACACCAGCCCTTTGGGTGTGATACATCGGGAGTCGAGGTAACTCAAGTAGTTTCTTAAACTTTATGATCATCAAAAGTGTACTATGCTATATACTTCTGTTGTTTTGATAACTAGCTAGTTAGTTTTTATTAATTACCTTTCACATGACCTCTTAAAATGCACAATTTTTTAATTTTTCAATTCGATATTTGGACGTTACCATCCAGTTGTTGGCCAGCATACCTCGCAATGAGTGTTCGCCTTGACTTTTGGGTCTGGGTTTTTCATCTTACGTTTTGGGCATCATGGAAAAAGTTTTTTTGGCCATTTTTCCTTGGTCTAGATGCAACCAATTATACAAGTGGGTATGTAATATATATATATATATATATATATATAGTTATATGTTGGGTGTACTTGTGTGACTTGACAAGAAAAATGCAACTCCATGCTTCCTCATAACTGAAAACTACTTGCATAAAGAGTGAAGTTTTTTTTTCTCCCACATGGCCTTTTCAATCAATTGTAGCACCTACTATATATATATATATTTATGTTTATATGTTTTGGGCATCATGGAAAAGGCTTGGCTATTTTCCTCGATATTTTGTTTTATATATATATATATATATATAAAGCAAACAAAAAGCCATTACTGCCAAAGGTGGCGTGTGGCCATTCTCCTTGGTCCTTTATTTTATATATATATATAAAGCAAACAAAAGCCATTACTGCCAAAGGTGGCGTGTGGCTTTGGGTGTAATTCAAAACTTTTGAATTGTCACATATATATATATATGGGTATATAATAAAGCAATGGAGTTTGGATGGTGGCTTTGAGAATTCATGACTTATATATAGCCATCATCTTCTGGCTTTAGCTATTTATTCCTTTGTGACCCAAATCCCACGCACCCTTCGGTAAAACAAGTCCAGCCACCCCCATTTTATCAAAATTGGATGCACGCCTATATTGGTAAATTCATCTACACCCCACAATAAACATAGCTGCATCCTTCATTTCAAACCCATTCGTATGCCTTTGGCAATAAATCCAGCCAACCCATACTTAATCGAGCCAACCCATACTTAAAAATCAAGCCAAACTTACCTTCACTCCTACTACAAATCTAGCCAAAAGCTTTCACAAATTCAGCCAAAGACTCTCCAAAAAAACCAGCCAAAGACCCTCCAAAAAATCCAGCCAAAAACCCACTCATAGTCAAGCCGAAAACCCTCCAAGAAATCAAGCCAAATACACCCTTTACTTCTTATATTAGGTGGGTGGATAAATTCACATCACCTCCAAACATTAGCATAATCACATTATTCACTTGCTCGCCTGATTGGGTCCTTATTCCTTTAGTTGAGTTATCCTTTATATCATCATTTCGTCATTTATGAACTAAAGATAATGGTAATCTAGTTCTGAAATCTTATCCGTTATAAGTTCCTTGAGACATAACTCATAAACTTAATTATTCACATAACTTAATTTTTGATAAATAATAATCGATAAAGATAAATAATAATTGATAACGATAAAAATCGATAAAGATACCATAACTTCCTTATAACTAAATTATCGATAAATAATAGTAATTTCGTATTACCATTCTATCCACAAACTCAATCATAAAGATTATATAAATGAACTACCTTATATTCAACATTTGATATGTACAAGCTCATAAGTATTCCATATTAACTTCACAAGATCCTCAAGGTCCGTATTATGTTATCCTAATTGAGTTTAGAGAGTTAATTACAATTATAATTAAGACTTAATCCTTGATTCAACATATAATTAATACTTAATCTTTAAATCGCCATAACTATTTCATATGTTGTCTACTTAATGTAATTCTTGAACCATTGAACTCAGAATTGAACAAATAATAACTTTCAAGTTGATCGCATCCCACAATTCCTCATGATGCGGATCCACGCGTCGGCAACTGCTGAGGACAGCCTTTGCGCGTGGGTCTCACACGCCCTGCACAAAGGTTGTCTTCAACCTCCAGCCCGGTCTGATTTAGGGTCACCCGACCCGCAGCTCGACCTAGTCTTTTCTACCTCAGTTCACATCTGTTTTCGTCTGTTTTTCGACTACTACATTATAAATTATTCCTAGAATGGATCTATGGCTTCAAAAAATGAAAACTAATGAAAATGGTCAAGTCAACTACCTTCATTCTCGAGTGACATTTCAACTTCGTCCAAGACTATCTCCAATGACCAGGATCTTCTCTTAGTACTTCAGTATAGTTAAACCAGCCTCTAACACCCTTGTAATCCCTCATGTCTGACGATCCTTGCTTTGAATTGAAAACACGAAAGCTTAATCATGGAAGCCATGGTTTTGGTCCCCCTGAACAACTCATTTCTTCCACTCTGTTACTTGATTCTCCCTTCACCCTCTTTGTTTCTCCTTTCTTCTCTCCTTCACAGTCTTTCTTTCTCTGTAAAAGTCCCCCCTCACAGTGTGTGAGTTTTCATGGCTATTTATTGCCTTTCGGACAAAGGCCACCGAACCACCACCACCCTCCCCCTAAAACATAACACACACATGTATATATAGATGCATAGTTTGGTGCAATTGGGAAGCAAAATGTTTCAAGAATATTCTAGACCCTTCTTCATATTTTTCACATGTTCAATTAACTAGATTACCAAATTACCCCTTTGTTACATAATTACCAAACTGCCCCTACACATTCTAGACCTATAACTATTCCATCTAACCTTTAATTTTGGCATGCCACCTGTCTACATATTCAGGAGGTCAAGACCTTCATGTTCGTCTTCTCAGATCTCACAAACAATGTCTCAATAAAAAAGTCAACATTTTGACTTTCACAAAAAAGTCAACTCTTTGTCCTAGGGGTAAAATGGTCTCTCTTTTTTTTCGAATATCCGGGGTGTTACATAAAATCTTCATCTTTTAGTTTTCAAGGTCTGGGGTGTTACAAAAAATGCTAATAATTGTTTTCTTTTTGGTCAATCTGCATATTTTGAATTTGAATTGAAGATGAAGAACAACTTTGAACCTAATAACAATTCAAAGTAAGAAAATCCATCAAAACTAGTAACATCTTGAAGAATAATTATTTTCTCATGGATTTCTAGCAATTGCAAATTAACATAATTTTTTTTTTTCTAAGAGCAAGCAATTGAAGATGAATGTTGACAATTACAGTAGAAATTGTACAAGAATGTACATAAATCCAATCAAGAAACCCTCGTATTCAAATCCTAAACTAATAGCCTCGTGAAAAAAAAAAATTAACTTAAGCCAAGAAGAAAATTTTGAATTCCTAATTGTTCACAACTCACAACTAGTAATCTCGTGAAAAAAATAAAACTTGCGAAAAATGTATTAATAAGGTGCAAGGTTGGGTTTGGGTAGAACATGAAGTATATATACATATAAAGAAAACAAATTAGTACATGAGGCAGTACTAATGATTCTTTAAGATGTTATTTTGCTGTTGTTAGTAAACCATTATGCAATAATGGTTCTTCAAGATGTTATTAGTTTTGAAGGAATTTTTTAATTACTATGATATGATATTAAGTTTAGAGATGTTCTTATTTTTCAAGCCAAAGTCACAGTGATATGCAGATTGACCAAAAATAAAACAATTATTAGTATTTTACCATATAATAATTAATAACAAAAAGCAATTACGGTAATAGTTCATTTATTTGCTCTGTTACAATTTGTTTCTTAATTAGTCTTTATATTTTTTTATGGTAATGCCACATCATTTATTAATTAAAAGACCTCAACATCATCCTGTTTAAGATTATTGGATTTAGGAGATCTAAAAGTCCAAATGTAGTGTAAATATAAGTGTCTCTTGATCATATGTATATATATATATATATATATATATCAGCTTGACATTTGTACTTCTTTTGCTTGTTTTTGGAAAATTTAGAAGGAAATTGTTCTAGGAAAACACAAAAATTATGATAGAATTTAAAACAATAAGTTTACTGGATATGCGAATTATTTTGGCACACCATTTTTATCATCGGAAATTGGCAACAACCTTTATAAATGTCTTAAAAATAAATCACCTAAATAGGTAATAGTTATTTCTTGGCTAAATTGCATACATCATCCATATAGTTACCACTTAGGTTTAAGATGGCCCATGTGGTAAAAAAATCTATCAATTTAATCCACGTGCTATGTTCCTTTATCAGTTTACCATAAAATATAATCAATGACTCGTTAATTTATTTGAATAAAATAGCCATTTGATATCCCATAGAAAATTGACATTTTCTAAGTAATAGGCTTCACGTTTATTTATATTTGATACGAAAGAAAGAGTTAAAAAAAAAATGTAACTATTCATTAAACTTTAAATGTAAATTTTATCCATATTTGTTAAAATAACAAATAGTGTCACTTCCGCAAGCAAGCGAAAAAAATCCTTCTAATGAAATCTATAGTAAAGGAGCCACCTGCATATGAATGTCCTTTCGATCCTACAAAAACTGAGAAGCTCCTCAACAAACTACTAAATAGTAAGGGAAGGGCAAGCTTGTAGATCTATTTCAATAATTTGTTTTCTTCCTATTCAGAATAATAGTTTTTTTCAACACATGTGAAGAGATGATCGAAAGAACTGTACTTACTAGAGAAGAAGTTACTATCATAAGCTTCTTTCTCAATTGCACGATTCCTAGATGCTAGATCCTAGATCAAAGGATGTTAGTAAGTCTTATTGTTATTAAATAAAGGTTGCCTACTTCAAATGCACCGTATTCTTGAAACAAGGTGCCACTTTGTATTCTATTCTCATTATAGGTGTTAAGTACACCATGAAACGTCCGACTTTGTGCAAATCGCTACTTTTCTGTTATTCTTGTCAACTGAACGTCCAATACAGGGGTAAAATAGATACATGGAATAGAAGAGGTTGACGAGGAAGAGGTCGACTGTAACGACCCGTCCCGAATTCCGGGATTATATTAGTGACTAATCTTGATTAGTGAGGTTGAACGGTGGTTAGTAGGGCGGAATCGGACAAAATGTGCAAAATGACCGTTTTGCCCCTGGTCGTGGGCAAAATGTTGACTTTTTGACCGGGAGGTCCGATGGACGAGGGCCAAGGACCGTTACGTAGGTCTCGTCGATACGAATCCAATGACAGGCAGCATGCCGAAATCGGAGATTCGACGACGAAGTTATGGTCAAGGAAACGAACTAACGAACCGAGGCTCCGATTAAAATAATAATATAATAATGAATAGTAACCGATGACTGTGCGCATCCGGATGAGTGACAAGTGTCACCCATCCCTTGTTTCCAGCTCCATGTTTCCCTCCCAACACCATCATCACCCCTAATCATCATGTTCTCCATCATTCCCCTTCCTTTTCTTTGATTTTTTTCTACAAACCGTGCACAAATTGGGGGAGGATTGAACTGGGAGAATTGGCTCCCTTCCTTAGCCGTTCCTGAGAGAAAATTGAATGTTGAGAGAGACTGAATTGGCTGGGAAACACGAGAGGCAGAGAGGATGCTGGGAAATCGAAAATTGATTTTAAGAAAATTGGGGGGAAAATTCGAATACTGAGTGTTAGGCCGTGGGGATCGAAATTGAGCTCACATTCAGCTTCCTGGGATCACAACGATCAGAATCGTCGAAAGAACGAAGGAAATTGGCAACGTTTTGGCTCTGAACACACTTGGTGACAGAGGAGGAAATTCGACCTTGAGTCGTGGAGTTTGAGGCTTCGAATGATTCAATTGAGGTGGGGAAACTACTTCTCATGATCCCACGATTCTTCAGGAAGGATCAATTGAAGGAAACCGGTTGAGATCGATGAAGCTCCATGGTTGCACAGTGTACGGCCATCGAGCTTGAGTCGTGGAGATTGAGCACTGGATTGATGCAATTGAGTTGGGGGAAATGCTTAACGGAGTCAACTGATGCTTCTAGTTGAATCAATTTAAGGAAATTGATCGAAATTGATGGAATTCCATGAATGAACAGTGTTCGGAGTGTTCTTGGTGTTCATCATCGAATCGTGGGAATTTGGGTAAGTGATCGTGTAATTGATGTTACAGACCTGTAATTGAACTAAGAAAGAAACTAACTGAATGATTAATTGAAGGAATTAAGGCTGAATTGATGGACATTGAACCGGGTTGTATCACGGGTAAATTGGACCCGTTTACCAGACAAACGGGTTGGGCTGGTGACACTGTAGCAGGCGTGTGGGTTTCACGCGCAGCCACTCATGGCGGAGCGTGACGGCGCGTGGGCACGAATCTCGAGGTGAGGTCAACATGACTTCTGTCCTATTTAATGTAACGAACATTTTGGGATTAGTTTCGTGTCGATCGAACACCGTTTCGATATTGTTCGGGATGTCCGAAGGTTTTAAATCAAGTTTAAAAATAGTTAAAAATTCGGGAAAATTACGGGACTTTGATAGGACGTTAATGTGGAGGTTAATAACCCTCTAATGTGATTTGGACAAGATTGGGAGTCCCGGTGATAGTGGTGTGGCCCGGGAGGGCCGGTGGCATGCGTATCGAGGCATACCGTTAAAACGGTCTGTGAGTGGACTTTGGTTTTATAAATTCTATGCATGCTTAAATGTTTTATATGGATTATGGTTGTGATTGTATGATGTTGATTTGGTTGTTGGTAAATTGTACGGTTTCACGTATTTCGAGGCGATTTACGTGCTTGCACGTAAATCGAGATTTTCCGGTTTTACATGGATTTTCCATATTTATGACTTGGATATAATATGATGAAATGTTTTTGAAATTGGAAATATGAACTCGGGCTTGAGGCCCACTTGTTTTGGAAATTTCGGACTTGGAGTCCATTTGAGTACGTAATCGGGCCGGGGGCCCAGTTGGTTAATGAAATCGGGCCAGGGGCCCAGTTGATATGAAATCGGGCTGAGACCCATTTGAGTTATGTTATCGGGCCAGGGGCCCAGTTGATTTACGAATTCGGGTCGTGGGCCCAGTGGGTTTATAAGTCGGGCTGCGGGCTCAGTTGGTTTACAAATCGGGCCGTGGGCCCAGTGGTTCATAAAATCGGGCATGAGGCCCAGTTGGATTATAAATGTATTTTCGGGTCAGGGACCCTATGATTAATAATTGTGATTTTGGGTCAGGGACCCTAAATGGAATTGACATGGTTTTATGGAAATTTCGGGCAGGGCCCATTGTAATGATGTGATAAAAGGATTTAACAAAACTGTTTTCCATATACCATCTGGATACAAGGATATATGATGGTCTCCTCCAGATGTCTGGGGCACTGGGGAAGTCACGGTGCATTGCCTACGAGGGGTCATTATACGGAGCAGCTGGACCGTATGATGACTCAGGAGTAGGATTGCTATGATTGACGTCAGGGACGTCAGACATCAGGGATGTCAGATATATGGACCCGGAGAGACCCCAGGCAGCACGCGTAGCTCATTGAACCGTGAGATATGACGTCAGGGACGTCTAGCGTCTGGGACGCTAAGCATCTGGGATGCTGGTGATGGTAATGGTAAAATATGGATTAATGAATCTATGAAATGGCTTTTCGGTTGGATATGTGTTATGTGGTAAAAATGGATTATTGGTTATGAAATGGTATGTCGGGTCGGGGACCCTAAATGGTTTTGGATTTTTGGATTTATATTTATGGCTTTGGGCGGTGGCCCACATGGTTGTTTATGTATGGTTGTGATATTCCACTGTTTTGGGCTGAGTTCCCACACTTGGTTTTTGGTTAACGGTTTTTGGGCTAAGGCCCTAATGGCTCGGTTGAGCAAACGTTTTGGTTACTGGTTTTCGTGGGATGCATACGTTTTTATTGGAGGGCATAAATGTCTTATAAATGTATTTGATGAACTTGTTGGTTTTTGTCCATTCACAGCTTTTGGTTTTAATGCCCTTTAGGTTGATTACGGATGCGATTGCAGCAGAGACTGGGACATTGCATACCTCCTCCATCGATCCTTGCGCACTCTGGATGCCCCGTTGGGCAGTGGCTCTTGGTTATCCCTTGTCTGACACCCCTTGTGTGACGGGAGCAGGGCACATTCCACGGTAATCCCGGGGGGATTGGGATGGGTCCTGTCAACTTGGTATCAGAGCACGGTTGCTCTATTTGTGCGCGCAGGTCGAGGGTGTGATGTCTCTTTGGGCTGCAATTCGTTATCAACCTGATAGATAGTTTTTGGGTTTGGATAGTGGATAGAGTGTGATTGGCCCGATGCGCCGTGCATTAATGTGATTCGACCCAAGTGGGGTTGATTGTGATGAACTGGTATTGTGGGACCGACGATTCGGTCATGTAATATTAAATTTTTGTGCTGCTAGGTGCAGCTAGGTTCGGGGAACCTCATTTGAGTAATGGTCTAAAATGTGAACCCTTGTGGTGGTTTCTAGTGTGAGGGATGTTGGTTCATCGGAGTTGGCCGGTGACCTTAGTGGTGGAACCCACATTGAGTTGATGGTAGGATTGGATTTGACGTCTATTCGATGTCTAGACCGCGGGGTCGGTCAGGTTGTGAATTTTATATTACGGAGAGCTGTTTGGTTCGGTTGAACCATAGGGTGTGACTGTGAAACGCTAGTATTAAAAAGGTAAACCTTAATTGTGGCTAGTGGATGAGAACTTGTGCTGCGACGAGCGGCTGAGGTCATGGATGACCATGTGGATGGCTCTGGTGAGTCTGGTCAGAACTATGGGATTCGATCTACGGATACGGTTCTGAGATAAATTATGGAATCCCATGTTGGATCGGGTATTGGTGTGATGTGTGGATGCAGATCTCGATAGCAATGATAGTTAGTCGGTAGTCATATGGAGATGACTGGCTATCGAGGGTAATTAGTGTGGTTATAATACTTGGGGATCAGGGGACGTTCAGGGAACGTTCATTTTCCTGATGTGGATTGTCAGAGTGATGGTACCCATAGTCGTGAGGTACGAGATCGTCGTTCGGTATGAACGGAGATCCAGGGTTGTCGTATTTGCACACGGTGTGCAAGTATGAATGTTTGTGGGTTGGTACTTTTGTGCCGATGCTAGTATGGATGCATGTGTGCTGATACTAGTATTGTTGATAATGTGTTGGTACTGGTACTGGCGCTGGTGCTAGTGTCGGTAATGGTGTTGACGATGAGCCACAAGTCGGGGTGTGACTCCGTCATGATGAACATATGTTCGGTTTTTGAGATTCGGTAGTGGTTGAGTGATGGACTGGATGTGATCTAGTTGAGATTGTGATGTGTTGGGATAAGTCCCAATAGTGGTGAGATAACCAGTGGTGAGTGGATTAAAAGGGTATAATTGAGACTTGAGTAATCTTGGGATGACGTCCCCTACGTCATGATAATTGGTGGATTTGGGGGAGTTGTTGGCAACTCCAAAATTTGTGTGATTTTATGTTTTTTTAAATATCCCTAAAATGTACATGGAAATGATTAAAACTGGAAAAGACAAGGAAAACCATTAGTGGTATAGATATGGAAATTTGTAATTGAGAACTTAGAAAATCGAGTGTTGAACCGGTAAAGGTTGGGATGTGCGAACGAAATAATAACGGATTGATTGTGGACACATGAGTTGAGGAGGTAGGAAGTCTAGTGGTTAGACTTGACATCTCGCTGGGAGCATGTCTGTTTCCAACATGGTTGGAACCTTAGTTATGAGGAAAGTTGTGATTGGGGAACGAGAGTGGTGCTCGTTTTTGGTGATTGGTATTCCGAAGTCATTGGGGTTGACTTCTTGTTTTCTGCCTGGCAGACATTGACTGTAGTTACCAGTACGTTGAGCGTGTATTTGTTGGTGAGCCCATGTGTGTTGTGGGGTCATCAGGGGGAGTTGCGTATTCAAAATTAGGTAAACGAGATTTTTCATTTTCTGCTTGGTGGCAGAGGACGTTGTGTCACATGGCGTGGTGAGTGCAGCGAGTTTTGTTTGTATCCACGTAGGATGAGTTTTGACGTCATCATTTTTGATCATCCTTGGTTTTTCCTAGGTGGAATGACAAGGATCGATACGAACTTGGGTGTGTGAGTCGTAAATGACGGGGTTGAACTTCTTTTCGAAGTGGAGCCCGTGTGGTATCTTACTCGTGTGAGTAGGTTTCCGACTGGTCGGATTTTGTCAACCTTAGACGTGTGGAGGTTGGATTGGCTTACCTATGAAGTCAATTGGAGGTATTGAACGGGTAACCGATAGGTTCGGTTTTGGTGTGTTTTACTAAATGTGAACGAGATTTCGGGATTTGGAATCGAATTTCTGGGTGACGATTCAGGATTCGATTTTGGAACTTGAAAGTATATTTCCGTATTTGGGTACGGAATGATTATTCCAAATGCTAGCTTACGGAATAATGATTTCGGATTTGGATTTGGAAATGAATTAAAAATGTGATGTTTGGGTTTGGATCCGGGATTTCTTACGAAATTGCGAATTCGGATTTGGAATTAGAACTAGATGATGGGTGGAGTTTCGATTTGTCTCATGCTGGATTGGGAAAATGTACTCCATTATTGGAACGTGTTGGCTACGACCTAGGTGGTTGTAGTCTAGTCAATGGGTTTTACCCGAGGTGTGTCAGTGAGCGTGTTGGTAGTCGGATTGGTTCCGATACCACTGGATTAGTCGTGGCCCGGACATTACTATGCAATGCGTCATGGTATTTCCGATGAGTCTAATTACACACAGGTCGTGTGAAATGTCGGTAAGTGTATTTGTGAGTCTAGTAAGTTGGTGGCTTGTGTGGCCACGAGTGAGTCTAGTGTCAGTTTTCGACTGACAACAACTGTGAGGTGACAGATTGTCAGGATGTGTCAACTTGGTATTGTTGTGTGGGGTCAGCTGACTCCTAGTGGGAGTGGGAAAGGAACCGTCGAGTTGTTGCATCAACGAAATGGTCGATTTGACAAGTGGTGTCAATTCGAAACAAGTAGTTTCAGTCATTCGACGGGGTCGAATGTAGTCGTTGCGTTATGAGTACTAGTGGTACGTTTGGGTGCAGACAAGTTTTGTCTAATTAGTTGGTGTACGGGTGTACACGTGTTGCGTGGTCGATTCCACTTTCCACGGGGTGTTTGTGGAATCAGGGTAGTCGAGTTTCGAGAGCGAAACTAATTAAGGAGGGAAGTACGTCTGAGTTTAGATCGGTTGGAATTTCGAGGACGAAATTTATTAAGGAGGGAAGATTGTAACGACCCGTCCCGAATTCCGGGATTATATTAGTGACTAATCTTGATTAGTGAGGTTGAACGGTGGTTAGTAGGGCGGAATCGGACAAAATGTGCAAAATGACCGTTTTGCCCCTGGTCGTGGGCAAAATGTTGACTTTTTGACCGGGAGGTCCGATGGACGAGGGCCAAGGACCGTTACGTAGGTCTCGTCGATACGAATCCAATGATAGGCGGCATGCCGAAATCGGAGATTCGACGACGAAGTTATGGTCAAGGAAACGAACTAACGAACCGAGGCTCCGATTAAAATAATAATATAATAATGAATAGTAACCGATGACTGTGCGCATCCGGATGAGTGACAAGTGTCACCCATCCCTTGTTTCCAGCTCCATGTTTCCCTCCCAACACCATCATCACCCCTAATCATCATGTTCTCCATCATTCCCTTTCACTTTCTTTGATTTTTTTCTTCAAACCGTGCACAAATTGGGGGAGGATTGAACTGGGAGAATTGGCTCCCTTCCTTAGCCGTTCCTGAGAGAAAATTGAATGTTGAGAGAGACTGAATTGGTTGGGAAACACGAGAGGCAGAGAGGATGTTGGGAAATCGAAAATTGATTTTAAGAAAATTGGGGGGAAAATTTGAATACTGAGTGTTAGGCCGTGGGGATCGAAATTGAGCTCACATTCAGCTTCCTGGGATCACAACGATCAGAATCGTCGAAAGAACGAAGGAAATTGGCAACGTTTTGGCTCTGAACACACTTGGTGACAGAGGAGGAAATTCGACCTTGAGTCGTGGAGTTTGAGGCTTCGAATGATTCAATTGAGGTGGGGAAACCACTTCTCATGATCCCACGATTCTTCTGGAAGGATCAATTGAAGGAAACCGGTTGAGATCGATGAAGCTCCATGGTTGCACAGTGTACGACCATCGAGCTTGAGTCGTGGAGATTGAGCACTGGATTGATGCAATTGAGTTGGGGGAAATGCTTAACGGAGTCCACTGATGCTTCTAGTTGAATCAATTTAAGGAAATCGATCGAAATTGATGGAATTCCATGAATGAACAGTGTTCGGAGTGTTCTTGGTGTTCATCATTGAATCGTGGGAATTTGGGTAAGTGATCGTGTAATTGATGTTACAGACCTGTAATTGAACTAAGAAAGAAACTAACTGAATGATGAATTGAAGGAATTAAGGTTGAATTGATGGACATTGAACCGGGTTGTATCACGGGTAAATTGGACCCGTTTACCAGACAAACGGGTTGGGCTGGTGACACTGTAGCAGGCGCGTGGGTTTCACGCACAGCCACTCACGGCGGAGCGTGACGGCGCGTGGGCACGAATCTCGAGGTGAGGTCAACATGACTTCTGTCCTATTTAATGTAACGAACATTTTGGGATTAGTTTCGTGTCGATCGAACACCGTTTCGATATTGTTCGGGATGTCCGAAGGTTTTAAATCAAGTTTAAAAATAGTTAAAAATTCGGGAAAATTACGGGACTTTGATAGGACGTTAATGTGGAGGTTAATAACCCTCTAATGTGATTTGGACAGGATTGGGAGTCCCGGTGATAGTGGTGTGGCCCGGGAGGGCCGGTGGCATGCGTATCGAGGCATACCGTTAAAACGGTTTGTGAGTGGACTTTGGTTTTATAAATTCTATGCATGCTTAAATGTTTTATATGGATTATGTTTGTGATTGTATGATGTTGATTTGGTTGTTGGTAAATTGTACGGTTTCACGTATTTCGAGGCGATTTACGTGCTTGCACGTAAATCGAGATTTTCCGGTTTTACATGGATTTTCCATATTTATGACTTGGATATAATATGATGAAATGTTTTTGAAATTGGAAATATGAACTCGGGCTTGAGGCCCACTTGTTTTGGAAATTTCGGACTTGGAGTCCATTTGAGTACGTAATCGGGTCGGGGGCCCAGTTGGTTAATGAAATCGGGCCAGGGGCCCAGTTGATATGAAATCGGGCTGAGACCCATTTGAGTTATGTTATCGGGCCAGGGGCCCAGTTGATTTACGAATTCGGGTCGTGGGCCCAGTGGGTTTATAAGTCGGGCTGCGGGCCCAGTTGGTTTACAAATCGGGCCGTGGGCCCAGTGGTTCATAAAATCGGGCATGAGGCCCAGTTGGATTATAAATGTGATTTCGGGTCAGGGACCCTATGATTAATAATTGTGATTTTGGGTCAGGGACCCTAAATGGAATTACATGGTTTTATGGAAATTTCGGGCAGGGCCCATTGTAATGATGTGATAAAAGGATTTAATAAAACTGTTTTCCATATACCATCTGGATACAAGGATATATGATGGTCTCCTCCAGATGTCTGGGACACTGGGGAAGTCACGGTGCATTGCCTACGAGGGGTCATTGTACGGAGCATCCGGACCGTATGATGACTCAGGAGCAGGATTGCTATGAATGACGTCAGGGACGTCAGACATCAGGGATGTCAGATATATGGACCCGGAGAGACCCCGGGCAGCACACGTAGCTCATTAAACCGTGAGATATAACGTCAGGGACGTCTAGCGTCTGGGACGCTAAGCATCTGGGACGCTAAGCATTCGGGATGCTGGTGATGGTAATGGTAAAATATGGATTAATGAATCTATGAAATGGCTTTTCGGTTGGATATGTGTTATGTGGTAAAAATGGATTATTGGTTATGAAATGGTATGTCGAGTCGGGGACCCTAAATGGTTTTGGATTTTTGGATTTATATTTATGGCTTTGGGCGGTGGCCCACATGGTTGTTTATGTATGGTTGTGATATTCCACTGTTTTGGGCTGAGTTCCCACACTTGGTTTTTGGTTAACGGTTTTTGGGCTAAGGCCCTAATGGCTCGGTTGAGCAAACGTTTTGGTTACTGGTTTTCGTGGCATGCATACGTTTTTATTGGAGGGCATAAATGCCTTATAAATGTATTTGATGAACTTGTTGGTTTTTCTCCACTCACAGCTTTTGGTTTTAATGCCCTTCAGGTTGATTACGGATGCGATTGCAGCAGAGACTGGGACATTGCATACCTCCTCCATCGATCCTTGCGCACTCTGGATGCCCCGTTGGGCAGTGGCTCTTGGTTATCCCTTGTCTGACACCCCTTGTGTGACGGGAGCAGGGCGCATTCCACGGTAATCCCGGGGGGATTGGGATGGGTCCTGTCATCGACGCTGGTATAGAATAGGTCAACGTGGAATCAAATCAATCTCTCCCTCACGACCTAATTTTGAAATCAGAAATTGGGGATTTCGCGGTTGAGGAATTCTAAGGTTTGGAGAATTCGTGATTTGGGGATTTCGTATTTGGGAAAATTGGTAGCTCTACTCTCGACATTGGAGACTGGACTCATCCGGCAATCCCCCTGGATTATCGTGGGATGTGCCCTGCCTCCGTTTGACACCACATACCAAACCAGGGATAAAACCATAACCTGTTCGGGGTTTCCAGAGTGCGCGGTGATTTCCAGAGTACGCAGTAGCATGTGATACCTCGGTCTCTACTACAGCCCGCGTCCGCGATCAAACTGAAGGGTATCAAGCACCATAAAAGCTGTGAATAGACAAAAATAAACTATTTATAAAACCATTTAGCGAAAAGATATTTATACCCTTCACGTAAAAGCATGCATGCATCAGAAAACAGTATTATAATATTTTCTTAAAAGCAACTCATATTACTTTTCAAATCAATACACAGTGAAAAATGCTTCTCAATCAAAACCATTTCTTCAGTAGGGTCTCAACCCAAAACCAAATCACCGTCTCATCCCAAAACCAAATCTCATAGGGCCTCAGCCCAAATCAAACCACGTGGGATCTCAGCCCAAAACAATTCTCATAAATGATCTCAATAGGGCTTCTGCCTGAACATAGACTCACATCCGGAGTCTCATGAAAACATGAGTAACCATTCCTCTTTATCCAATATCCAACAAATCATCTCACTAGTCACGATATCAATATTACGCGTACGAATCAGGATTACACATCCGAATATACACTTAGCTCTAGAGCTCGTCACTCGACGTCTAGGTATTCTAACTCAAGCTCGGAACGCCTGGCTCGACGTTTGAACGATGGCATCTACAAGCTCGAAACCCTTAGCTCGACGTTTCAAAAATTCTCATCTCTGACACTCCTACAAGCAGTGTACCCGTGACCACTCCGGGATCTGCGACGTCTAGAGGCTACAATCACATCATAGAGGATGGTATTGTGGAAAACATTTCACAAATCATCTCAAAATGACTCAATGGGGCTCACACCGAGAATATAGCTTCATCAAATCAGTTTCCATAAAACAATCATAAAAACAGTGTTCAAAATATTGATTAAATTCAGGATTCCTCGAATCTTATAAAATCCAAACTCGTAAATCCACAACATGGTCACAAGCCCGATATATCATATCGTCACGTTTGACTATACTCCAAGTCAAACTATAAATCAACTGGGACACAAGCCGCATACATTTTTCCAAATCAGAAAACCATTTCACTATTCAAATCATTTTTCCAAATCATAAACAGTCAAAGGTGATTTCCAATAGGGACTCAAGCCCGAAATAAGATTTCACGCATCTTTGTGAAATCATTTAAAACCAATAGTCAAATCCTCGGTTTCACACCTCTCCATGAAATCATTCAGATCACATAAATCACATGGACGTCGAATACTTAACCCAAGTACAAGTATCAAAAAGATGGAAATCTCGAAATACGTGCAATATAACATTTTCTACAAAAATGCCAAATCATCAACATAATTCATATTTAAATCATATGCAATCAATGCATCTAAAATCATGTTTTAAAACATATAAAATAGTTATGCATGCATCATTTTATAAAGCAAGTGTCCACTCACAGACCGTCTGTGTTGCGCGCTCACAATCCACACCGTAAGCCACTCCGAGGCTAATCCAACGTCTCTGAAATGTCCGGACATACTCAAATCATACTCGAAGGCCACTAACCATTTATACAAGTTCAAATCATAAACCCTCAAAACTTCCGGAACAGTCAATGTGTCCCAAACACACTTTCCGAGGCCAAAAACCTTCAAATGACCTATTAAAACGATCTCCGATCGACCTTAAACCACCACTACTGGAATCAGATCAGCAAAACCTTTCAAACAAGACCAATTTAACCTCGAAATTTATGCCCATGCCACCTCACGCGCCGATCAAAGTCTGGTCCGTGATGGTCAACACTGACGTCATGCTGGTCAACTCTGATGTCACTAGCTGACGTTAGCTTGACAACTATGACATATGACACCTTTGACAGCTGCCACGCGGTACATCCTGACTGGTGCCACGTCTTAAACCACCACTACTGGAATCAGATCAGCGAAACCTTTCAAACAAGACCAAATTAACCTCGAAATTTATGCCCATGCCACCTCACGCGCCGATCAAAGTCTGGTCCGTGATGGTCAACGCTGACGTCATGCTGGTCATCTCTGATGTCACCAGCTGACGTTAGCCTGACAACTATGACATATGACACCTCTGACAGCTTCCACGCGGTACATCCTGACTGGTGCCACGTCTCATGCCACATGTCACTGACAGGTCTAACATCTCTTACACACTGCCACATGGCACTACCATACTGGTCAACGTGGTTTAACAATGCTGACGTGGGCCTGCCATGTCAACTTCCACATCACCTGACAGATCTTGACACCCTGCCATGTGGCACCTTCTCACTGGACACACTACCACGTGGCACCAACCTACTGGTCCACGTGGTCTGACAATGCTGACCCACGTCAACTGCCATGCCACCTGACAGATCTTGACACCATGCCATATGGCATCCTCTCACTAGTCCACGTCGTGTGAAATGGCTAACGTGAACCTACCACGTCAGCTGCTGACTAGATTGACACCTGGCCACGTGTCACCCTCTAGTTGGCCACGTGGCCTAACAACGCCACGTCATCGTCTTCAACCCTCAGAGGGGTTGACTCCTTTGATTATAATGAGTCGTTTGACCCGCGACCCTGACCTGGCCAGAACTCAGCCATCCAGCCACCGTTTTCGTCCATTTTTCTCCCTAGGGATGAGATTACCTGTTCGATTCAAAAACATCACGGCCAAGCCTCAAGCTTTCTTCTAGGGTCGTTCCGCCGTCCTTTCCTGTATGTTTTCGATCTTGTGAACCCGTCTCAACTTGAGGAACATAACGTAGGAATCAGAATCAATCCCAAACGTCCAAAAACCAAAATCTAATTTTCAAACTAAAATGGGTTTTAGGTTTACCTTTCTCTAGGTTTTCCAGCCACCTCGCGACTGCTCAGCCCCTCACCACCATCATCTCAGCCTCTCACTCACCCTCTTAGTCTCTTTATGGCCTCAAATCGAAATGGAAATGAGGAAGGGAATGAGTTTGGGTTTTAGGGTAGGATGAATGAAATGAAGAAGAAATGGAGTTGATGATGCATGTACGTAGGTGGGAATCAATGGATGAGTGACAATTGTCACTCATCTATTGGTCCCCACATGATATTTTGGCTCCCACATTAAATGCCCAAAATTCTACTGTCTCGATTTTCGTGCAACCATGAATAGTTTGGAAAACCGTCATTAACCAGTAACTTGCACATACGTTGTTTGATTTCGACGTGCCGCCTATCTACAAACTCATATCGTCTCAATCTACGTAATGGTCTTAGGCCTCCCGTGCATTTGACCTCCCGGGTTAAAAGTCAACACTTTACCCTTTCTAAGGGTAAAATTGTTATTTTACCCCAATCTTCCGATAATCCTTGATTAATCTTGATTAATCCCTACTTAATCCTTAATTAATTCTAGTTAGTCATGAAATTCTAGACGGGTGGTTACAATCTACCCCCTTAAAGAATTTCGTTCTCGAAATTCAAATCGACTTAAATCCATACCAAAACTGCGGACATCCAATCCTGTCTCAAATCAACACTGTAGAAATCCAATCCTACCTCCAACCCGAGGCTTTTGTGTGTGTACGAACACGTCTAACATCTATCCACCATACTTCCGTCAGGAGCATACGTCACTTGACGTCAATCCCAATCCAATGGTCAATGTTGCCACTCAGCTCAATGCTCTGTGACTGTATCTAAGAGTGACCAGCCGTCACTGGAAACTTCCAATGATCAATCTCAAGTCCCAAACGAGAAATTGACACTCGTCGGTCTCACCTGCCACTCACACAAGTATACTCAGTATCTAAGCTGACAACTCTGCTCAAATTCTAGCTGACACTCCACTCAGCATTCAATCTGACAATCCTGCTCATTACACACTCACTGATATCAAGCTGACATTCTTGCTCAACATCCTGCTGATAATCCTGCTCTATCAAGCTGACATCTTGCTCAGCTTCCAATCTGATAATTATGCTCCTACTGAGCATCACAAGTCCTCTATCTCACTTAATGGTCTCTAACTGTAACAACCCGTACCTTCGGGAAGGGTATAAATGTAATTTTTGTAAATATTTGTATGAAATGACGATTTTGCCCTTGTGAATAGTGCATCAAAAGTAGACTTTTTTATTTACCAGTTGGATGAGTGTTAACCCTTGACCGTGACGTAGTTTAGGACGTCACGAGTCTGTAGACAGGTGGCAGGTTTGATTCGGAAAATCGGAGAAAAAGTTATGACGTTTGGAAGATTAAGGGCGTTACAGTAATTTTGACTAATTGAGGGAAATGTTGACTTTTTCTTGGACTTGTGATTTTTACGTAGACCAAGGACCGTTAGATAGGTCTTGACGTCCTGAGTACAACGACAAGCGACACGCTATCATCGGACGTCGGACGAAATAGTTATGGGTTTAGGAAGTGTGAGGGCAAAATGGTAATTTGTACACTAGGGGTATTTTAGTCTTTTTCCCCCAGCCCAATCAGATATGGCAAGTGGCAGAAGTGGGCTGGGATATTTTTTGCTGAGACCATGGAGAGTGGACACGTGGGCAGAAGCTAGAGGGTTCTAGGGAGAGTTTAAGTGTGCACGGCCACACAATGTGCACGTTCAAACCGTGCATTTGGCTTTGAACATAGGAAACAGAGAGTGTGCAATTGAGAGAGTTCGATCGATTCAGGGTGTGAGTGAGTGAAGAGTGAATTGTGAGAGTGACAGAGAGACACGGCTGAGCTTGTGATCGTGTTTTGGTGGAGGAATCGTGCACGTGGACACGACGGTGGACTGCTGAAATTTGTGGGGAAAACAGAGAGGGGGTGGATTGTGGCGGTGGTTGTACCGTGTGGTGGCCCAAACCAAGACAGTGGGAGGTTCAGGTGGCTGCAGGGAGTCCAATGAACACCGTGGCACACGGCGGCGCACACGGCGGCGCACACGGCGGAGACTGAATCGAAAGGTAAGCTTCACTCCTCTGTTTTTCCCGTGAATTTCAATTCGAAAGTCGTCGAGTTAGGCGTAGAGTCGAGAGATTTGGTGGTCATGGTGAGACTCCTGGAGGTCCCAGGAGTTGTTTGGTTGTGGTGCCGTGCCGGGGGAGGACCTGGGCGGCCGGCGGCCAAAACAGGGGCCACGGGCTCAGTTTTTCGAGGGAGAATCGTGAGGTTTTGGGCCGTGATTCTTCGATGTTAGGACGGGGTTAGCTTGCTTAGGATGGGACGAAGCTCTTGGGATTAGATTGGACTGAAACGGTGTAGGAATCACAGAGAACCGGTCACGCCGGTTCAACAGAACCGGGTGACTCGAGGAAGAATGAGCACTGTAGCAGGCGCGTGAGGCCCACGCGCAGCCACTTTGGGCGGCGCGTGGAGGCGCGTGGGGAGGATTCTGGCCAAGCTTACAACATGGTTTTGGTTCTAAATATCCTAAGGAATCCATTGGTATGATTTTCGGGTTAATTGGACGGTGTTGTGAGGTAGTTCGGGAATCCAGACGGTTTAGGGTCTAGGATTAAAATATTAATAAATTCCCGAAAAATTGGGAAAATTAGGGTTAGTATCCTTGATGTAATTGTGACTCTATTTGGTGCCTATTGACAGGACGGGAGACGCCTGAGACGGTCGAGGAGCGCACGGAGCGCGATTGACTCGTTCTGATTTGTGAGTGGACTTTTTCTTTCTTTCGAGCATGCCTAACTATTTTTATTGATGTTTTATGTTATTAAATGTGTTTTTATGCTTCTTAATGATGCTTATATATGGTTGATGTGTTTGCACGTTTTTCGAGACATTTTCGGGATTTGCACGTTTTTCGAGAAAAAACTGGTTTTCGGATTTTGATACCATATTTGGTGATTTCAAGCTATAACTATTTTCTGATGATGATAAATGGATTGTGAAACATAATTTGTGATTAAATGTGGGTTTTGGATTAAAAAGTAGATTTCCGGATTTGGGTTCGGAATGACGGTTCTGAACGCCGGATGGGCTTCGAACCGGGGATTTCGAATTCGAGTTTGGCTATGGATCTAGAAATGGTATTCACATGGTTTTGGATTGGATTTGCTGGATCTGGATATTGGGTTTAAAGACCCGGATTCTGATTATCGGGGGACGGACCCGGATTGAGTTTAAAGACTCGGGAGTTTAAAGACTCGGACATTTATGATATTACCCCCGTAGGCCTATTGAGTTTAAAGACTCGGGAGTTTAAAGACTCGGATATTATAGAGGCCTGGTTGAGTTTAAAGACTCGGATAGGTCCAGCAGGTTTGATCGGAAAATGATGATTTGACGTTCATAGTTTATGATATGGTTTTATGATGCACCTGCTATGATTTCTATAACTGTTTTATAGTGTTTCTGTTTCTTATGATGTTTTACGTTATAATTTTCTAATATGTAGTTGGGCATGTATGTTTTCAAAACGGAGGGAACAAATATTATTTTGTTTTCTTAACTCTGATTTGATGAGAAACTGATTTTGAAACTTTTATTTATTCTAGTCCACTCACACTTTTGGTTTTAAATTTTCCCTCCAGGTCGTGGTGATAGCGTCGGGGTGAACGTTGAGGCAGGAATCGAGGCATAGAGCTTACGACGTTCTTCCGTTGCGAGACTAGCATAGTAGGATTTTGTGCCCATTTTGTAGAATCATGCTCTGACTTACAATTGTATATATTTACTCCTTCGTCTGATAGTTATGCTTATTGTGGTGTTGAGGTTATTTTGGTACTTTAGGTGTGATTGTCAGACGTGAGCAAGGTTCGTCCCGGGTATCGAGGCGATATTTGGGACGGGTCCTGACACTAACCGTTAATCACACCCACGACAAGCCGTCCTGTCTCGCCGGTAACTCACAGCTCCACTGTTTCTATTGACATCCTTATTCACGTTTGAGTCACTCTAGAGTCTCATCAGAGTACCTCGTATCACTCAGAAAACAACGTTGTGATTCTAACTCCTCTCGAGTCCTAAACTGTTTTCTCACTCATCATTTTGATACACTCAGGATGTATCTGGACCTCATCGAATACTTGCTCTAGCAGGGATAATCACAATACAATCACTCGGGTTCCTCTAGCCTATCATGGCCTTGATCTCCATGCTCGCACAATCACTGAACCCTCTATAACCACTCTACACTAGCACACAATATTCGATGTCTGGTCCTCGTTCTCAATGTACAATCAACATTGGACCGCGTCCGATTACCATACCATTTCCATCTCGGATTCAATCTGATGATCGTGCCACATCAGCCAGACTGATCAATACTCAACAAACATACCATCCAACATGCAGTACTCACAGGTGTACCCACAACACACAAACACAAAGGCATTACTCATAGGCCTGCTCAAGGACTGTACTCATGCAACAACAATCTACATAATAATAGCCACAACAAATCCACACGCCACAACAATCTCTGATTTAATTCATCTATCATATGGTTGACATACCAATCAAGATCTACCACTGGGAACTGTCTATCCCATCTCTGTTTTGGAGACCGTACACTATACTCAACGTCCTCTCTGAGTTCTTCCGGTCACTTGACCAACACTTGAGTTGTGCCCAACACATACTCATCGAGAATTCCAAAGACCAACCGTCTTACATCTATCAAGACGCACCAATCCCAACCTCGATCCCCATTCTGATGATACGAAGGGTCAGAACCTACAGTGTGCCATAATCGCCAATCCAGCAACACTCTCAAATGAAAAACAACTTGACTCTCTCTCTCTCTCTCTCTCTCTCTCTCTCTCTCGCCAATCACATTAACGGCTATAAGCACGTGGATAATCTCCACCTGGCCATCAATGACACTCAACCAGTTTGAGTGAATCCAATCTCCTTTGTAATCATTGGCTGATGCTGATCCCAAATGCGCTCGATCCACACCCAACTCAATCCTTGCTAATCTATAGCCAACTCGATCCCCAATTAAATCGATCCACACTCAGCTCGACCCACCTAGGGTCCACATTAGCTCTCTCAGCCAACGTAACATGAACTATAACACCAACGTGGGCATCCAAACTACACTCATCACGTTAGGTGATACCAAGCACCTTCTGCTCCTCACCTCTTTCAAATTTGGCTATGGGCCAAGTTTTCCTTCTAACTGGGTGACATCTCCATGGAACCCATAAGTGAAGAGGAATGGTCACTAAGAACTTCCCGGATACGAATTTTTGTTCACATCGTCTAGCTGCCACGTCAAATCTAACTCTTGAAGTTCCATTGAATTTCGACAAGGAACATTGGGTCTCCTAACAGTTACCTTCCAAGCCAACTGGACACCAAATCAACTAAGTTTAGTTACAGGACTTAGTCAGAAAAATACCTCTAGGTGGTAACCATACAAATCCTCCAAGGGCTCATCGGGGAAACTCGGCACAACCTAAATCACTCCAAGCTCATTGAGCTAACTGGGGACGTCACAACATGTGTCCCATATCCCAAATAGTCATCCTATAGCATCTTTCCAGCCTCCAAGCCGTCACTCACTCGGACATCAACCATGTGTCCCGAAAACTAATATGTCTTAAGGCCAAAACCTTATATGTCTTATCGCTTTATCCAGCCCGAATAATCCCGGTTACCAAATTACACCCAACGTAGTACTGGTCGGAGTACTGGCTCGCATGTCCCAACTCTATGGGATCGGCTCTTGAACCCAACAATCGGGCAATTCGTCCAAAGTAAGAAAAACACCTGTCTCCGCTCTAAGTGCAGTACGCGTGTCCAAAAGTCACACCGAACTCAAAGGAGAACCGTAATGTCAATCGGTCCTCTCGGGATCCTCTCTGTCCTGCTCAATGATCACTGCATCTTGTATGTCTCCCACTCAACGAAATCGGATTGCTTCTAGCTCCTTGAAAAAACATCATCTAGCCGCAATCGGCATCATCCGGAATCATCTGATCGCTGTTGGATTCCGTCTAACTCATCTCAGTCATCCCGATCATTACTGAGATTTCGTCAACTCATCTCCATGGAGATGTCACAATAACACTCCCACGGGAGTAAGACTCGACACAAACTAACGAATCCTTAATGTCTCAATCGTAGTTGCACTTAGTGCAAACCGAGCCAAATCCAAAAATCTCTGCTTATACCGAGAAACCGTCAAATCTACTACCTAGGTCGGAGGAACTCCATCTCTCGAGATAGACTCCATCTCTCGAGATAGATTCCATATCCCTCGTATCTCGATAAGACTGGGGCAAAAATAACGTAAGAAACATTCCTCGAATTTCGCCCAACTCTCGATAGTCTTATCCACGTCTTGTCGATAACAATATCTACCACGAACCTCGTGCAGGCCAATCCAAGAAACATTCCACCTAACTCTCGTAAGATCCGTTGTCGGTCCACCCCGGGATCTGATCCATGAGTACCACTCTCTTGGTAACTTGTTCAACCAACCTCAAACTAGGGTCATTAATGACCACATCCATCCCAACCATTCATCAGTAACAACTCTGAAAAGTCGCCATACTGGGATAACTGGTATCCAATCAACCAGTAACTACTATTCGAGGATTCCATCCACTCATAATTCTACGTCTCCAAGCCGATGGGACCACAAGAAACTCAGCCTTCCTCGGGTCTAACAAGCTGAAACACGACGTAGGATGCCAAAGAGAACTTATTTGAGGTTCATTCCTACGTAACTTTCCTATTCTTACCCTCACTACCAAGGTGATGATGGGACGACAATCCAGATACATCACATTCGACACATGTGTAACACCACAAAAATAACCTAGTGCTCCGATACCAAACTAACAGAACCCATCCCAATTCTGCTGGATTATCGTGGGATGTGCACTGCTCCCATATGACACCACGTACCAAACCAGGGATAAAATCGTAACCTGCTCAGGGTTTCCAGAGTGCGCAGTGATTTCCAGAGTACGCATCGACATTTGATGTCTCGGTCTCTGCTGTAGCCCGCATTCGCGATCAACTTGAAGGGTATCAAACACCATAAAAGCTGTGAGTGGACAAAAATAAACAGTTTATAAAACCATTTAGTGAAAAGACATTTATACCCTTCACGTAAAAGCATGCATGCATCAGAAAATAGTATTTTAAATATTTTCTTAAAAGCAACTCATATTTCTTTTCAAATCAATACACAATGAAAAGTGCTTCTCAATGAAATCCATTTCCTTCGTAGGGTCTCATCCCAAAACCAAATCTCATAGGGTCAAAGCCCAAATTAAACCACGTGGGATCTCAGCCCAAAACAATTCTCATAAATGATCTCAATAGGGCCTATGTCCGAACATATACTCACACCCGGAGTCTCATGAAAACATGAGTAACCATTCCTATTTATCCAATATCCAAAAAATCATCTCACTAGTCACGATATCAACACTACGGGTGCGACTCGAGATTACACATCTGAATATACACCTGGCTCTAGAGCCCGTGGCTCGACGTCTAGGTGTTCTAACTCAGGCTCAGAACTCCTGGCTCGACGTCTGAGCAATGACATCTACAGCCTCGGAACCCCTAGCTCGATGTCTGAAAATGTCCATCTCTGACACTCTTGCAAGCAGTGTCCCAGTGACCTCTCTAGGATCTTTGACGTCTGGAGGCTACAATTATATCATAAATGGTGGTATTGTGGAAAACATTTCAAAAATCATCTCAAAATGTCTCAAAGGTGCCCACACCCAGAATATAGTTTCATCAAATTAGGTTCCACAAAACCATCATAAAAACAGTGTTCATAATTTTTATCAAATCCAGGATTCCTCGAATCCTATCAAATCCAAACTCGTAAATCCACAATAGGGTCACAAGCCCGATATATCATTTCTTCGCATTTCACTATACTCTAAGTTAAACTATAAATCAACTGGGACACAAGCCCGAGACATTTTTCCAAACCCGAGAACCATTTCATTATTCAAATCATTTTTCCAAATCATAAACAGTCAAAGGTAATTTCCAACTAGGACTAAAGCCCGAAATAGCATTTCACGCATTTCCGTGAAATCATTCAAAACCAATGGTCAAATCCTTAGTTTCACACCTCTCCAAGAAACCTTTCAAATCATATAAATCACATGCACATAGAATACCCGACCTAAGCCAAAGTATCATAAAAATGGAAATCTCGAAATACGTGCAATATAACATTTTCTACGAAAATGCCAAATGATCAACATAATTCATATTTAAATCATATGTAATCAATGCATCTAAAATGATGTTGATAAAACATAAAAAACAGTTATGCATGCATCATTTTCTAAAGCAAGTGTCCACTCACAGACCGTCCGTGTTGCGTGCTCATAATCCGCCCCGTAAGCCATTTCGCTGCTATCCAACATCTCTGGAACATCCGAACCTGTTTACATGTAACGACCCATCCCGAAAAAAATGGGATTAGATTAGTTGTTAATGACGGATTAGTGAAGTTAATCGGTGACTAGTGGGACGAATTCGGACGGACGGTGCAAAATGACAATTTTGCCCTTGGAATGGGCAAAAATGTTGAATTTTTCGTTCGGGCAGTCAAATGGACTTTGACCAGTAACCGTGATGTAGTTTGGGATGTCATGAGTTCATAGACAGGTGGCACGTCCAATTCCGACATCCGAGGAAAAAGTTACGACATTCGGAAGTCCGAGGGTACTTTGGTAATTTTGATGGAATAGGGGTAAATGGTTGACTTTTTGGAGGACAAGTCAATTTTACGCATTTCTAGGACCGTTAGGAAGTCTCGATTCCCTGAGTACAATGACAGGAGGCACGCTATCTTCAGACGTCGGTAGATTCAGATTTTGGTATGAAACCACTAAGGGCAAAATGGTAATTTGCAAGGATAAGGGGCAATTTGGTCTTTTTGCAGTGCCCTATTAGAATTGGACATGTGGTTGTTTTGGGGAATTGTGCCCACAGGATTGGGGACACCTGGCTGGTCCTGGATGGTGCTAGAACTAACTCACCGTCCTTCAAACCATTTTTAAAACAAATGTATGTGTGTGCATGGTGAAGGAAGAAAAACATAGGACTGGTGAGGCATTTGATTCCCTCACTCTCCACGGTGATCGGTTGCCCCTAAGTGGTGAGCAAGAAGGAAAGGTTAGAAGGTGGGAAGGGTGGTGCTGATGTCGTGGAAGGCTACCGTGCACGGTGGAGGTAGAGTTAAGGTGAGCCGTGAATCCTGTTTTTAGCCCGTTTCTGTTTAAGCCTGGATTAGTGGTTAATAAGTTGTTTGATTAGTGGGATGAGGTTTAGGAAGTTCAGAGGAGGAGAACAAGCCTGGTTTCGAGGCCTGTCTTGGACAAGGGCCAGAGAACTCGACATGGTAAGCATAATATTCAAAAATGGCAAGTCGGGTTTTGGTGGATGTCAAGTGAGTTTGTTGATAAAATGATCCTTCTGAGGTTGCTAGGGACCTAAGGAACCTGTTCTGGTAGCTGAAGGATGGTCGAAGACAGGGGAACCATCGAGGTGGTGATCGGCCGGTCCAACAATGGATTGAAGGTATGTGATTTTCACTTGGCTTTCCTATTATGAGGCTATGGATCATTTGGAAAAGCTAAAAGGGAAGGATAGGATCAGATAGGGATTGAAATCGAGCTGGAAAAAGGCTGGAATGGCCGTGAATCGTGACCGCTGGTTCAATTAGACCAGCCTGAACCGAACCGGTCTGGACCCGGTTTGGCGAGAGGACAGGGATGAACAGTGTCTGCGCGTGGCTCCCACGCGCAACCCCTTTGGGCGGCGCGTGAGGGCGCGTGGGGCATATTCCGGGTAAGTGTTCAACATTTGAAATGATGTAATCGATGTAGCAAACATTTTGGCACTGGTTTCGAGTCGATCGGACATCGTCTCCATATGTTTCGAGATGTCCGAAGGTTTTAGGGCTTGTTTAAAAATAGTTAAAAATTCGGAAAAATTACGGGGCTTTAGTAGAAGCTTAATGAAGTAGTTAGTGACCTTATTGTAGGATTTGGACAGGGTCGGAAAAGCCGGTGATTGCGGAGTAGTCGGGAAAGCATAAGTGCACCCATATCGAGGCGGCGACGCTAATGGTCTGTGAGTGGACTATGTTTGCTAACTCTTGATGCATGCATATATGTTTTTATATGTTTTCTATACGTGATTCTATGATTTGATTTATGATCTTGATGGTTTACAGTTTTGCACATTTTTCGAGGTATTTATGGAATTATACGTTTTATGAGAATATGATGGATGTTGTGATTTGAACCGGGTTTTCATGATTAGATTTCGGGATTTGAAACATGATTTGATTTCAATGGTTTCATATGGATTTTGGAAAGTAAATTCGGGCTTGAAGCCCAGTTCAGAAAAGTGGTTTTAAAGAACGTAATTTCGGGTTTTTGAATTGGATTTCAAAATGACGATGTTGGATTCGATTTTGGAAACTTGAAAGTGAATTTCCGGGTTTGGGTTCGGAATGGTTATTCCGGATGCTGGCTTACGGAATAATGGTTTCGAACTCGGATTTGGAAATGGAGATGGATATGAGTTCTGGGTTTGGATCCGGGATCCTGATGAGATTGGGGGTTCAAATTCGGATATGGATAGTGGTTATGGAATGGATTTGCTGGATTTGGTTATTGGGTTTAAATACCCGGATTGAGTTTAAAGACTCGGGAGTTTAAAGACTCGGATATTGATATTTCCCCCGTAGGCCTATTGAGTTTAAAGACTCGGGAGTTTAAAGACTCGGATTATATTGAGGCCTGGATTGAGTTTAAAGACTCGGGAGTTTAAAGACTCGGATAGATCCAGCAGGTTTGATAGATGGAAATGTGGTTTCAAATGTGTTTTGGTTTTCACTTATGCTTGATGATGATGGTTTTTAATAATGGTTTTCCGATGATTTGGGTAATGGCCCGGATGAAATGGTTTTCGATGGTTTTGGGCTGAGGCCCGGGATTTGAGAAAAGGAAACTGTGTTCGGTTTTTCTTACATGGTTTGCTTAACCGGAATATTGAATGGTTTTATGACATGAATTTGATATGCATGCATTGCTTTTTAATTGGAGGGAATAAATGTACTTGTTTTATGAACTGTTTTTAAACTTATACTTTATTTTTGGCCACTCACAGACTTTTCGTGTTTTTTGATACCCTCCAGGTTGTTGCGGTACGGGCTGTTGGTCGAGAGAGACGGAGACACCATATACGTGATCCACAGTAGAGTCTACACACTCTGGGAAGTCCGGAAGCTTTTGGACGGTCGGATCGAGAATCCCTTGTCCTGACTTACATGTCACATGGGGGCTGAACGTCGGTTTAGCCTTCGTGTCATGCGTAAGTTAGACGGGAGCAGGACTTAACCCTTAATCCCAGGGGATTGGGGGTGGGTATTGTCATTACAAGTCCAAATCATAAACCCTCAGGCATTGGTCAAAGTTTGGTCCATAGCAGTCAACGTTGACGTCAGCCTGACAACTCTAACATCTGGTACCTTGGATAGCTTCCATGTGGCACACCCTGACTAGTGCCACGTGTCACTGACAGGTCTTGCATCTCTAACACACTACCACATGGCACTACCCTACTGGTCCACGTGGATTTGCCACCTCACTTGATAGATCCTAACACCCTGCCACGTTGCACCATCTCACTCGTCCACATGGTCTAACAAGGCTAACGTGGACTTGCCATGTCTGCTGCTGACTAGACTGACGCCAGGCCATGTGTTACCCTCTAGTTGGCCATGTGGCCTGACAAGGATGACATGTCATGTCATTGTCTTTAACCCTCAGGCAGGTCGACCTGTTTGACTGTAATAAGTCGTTTGACCAGCGAACCTGTCCCACCCGAACTCAACTGTTCGTCCATTGTTTTCCTCCATTTTTCTCCCTAAACACTCGTCTCACTCTTAGAAACGGCTCTATGACCTCAAAATCACGAAACAAGGGCTGAGATTACCCGTTCATTTTCCATCCTGTGAACTTGTCTCAACTCGGGGAATATAACCCAGGCTTCAGAATCAATCCCAAATGTCCAAAAACCAAAATCCAATTTTCAAACCAAAATGGGTTTCGAGTTTACCTTTCTCTGGGTTTTCAGACCACCTCACAACAGCTCAATCCCTCACCACCATCATCTTAGCCTCTTACTCACCCTCTCAGTCTCTTTATGGCCGCAAATTGAAATGGAAATGGGGAAGGGAATGGGTTTGGGATTTCGGGTAGGATGAATGAAATGAAGAAGAAATGGATATGATAATGCATGTATGTAGGTGGGAATCAATGGATGAGTGACACCTGTCACTCATCTATTGGTGTCCCCACAAGATACTTAGGTCCCACATTAAATGCCCAAAACTCAACTATCTCATTTTTTGTGTAACTGTGAATAGTTCAGAAAACCATTATTGACCCGTAACTTTCCCGTATGATATCCAATTTTGACGTGCCATATGTCTACGGACTAGTATCATCTTGATCTACGTAATGATCTTCGGTCCATGTACATTTTCCCTCCCAAGTCAAAAGTCAACATTTTACCCTTTCTAGGCGCAAAATCGTCATTTTATCCCGATCATCCGATAATCCTCGATTAATCCTTAATTAATTTTTGTTAATCATGAAATTTGTGATGGTTTAGTTACATTGGAGGCGTTAGAAAAGTCAGAAGACTCCTCCGAGGATGATTCGGCGAATCGAAGGGGTTGAGCAGCCCATTTACGGTAATTGCATATTCATTTTTAGTTAGAAGAATATGCATGTTTTTACTTGATTTCGATTGGTATTTGAAATGATAGGCACTTATGTTTGCAAATTATTGAATATTGATTTTTGAATGAATTGGGACTGGAATTGGAGGGTGTTAATGCTAGTACATTAGGATTGTAATTGATGGACTTGTATGTTGTTAGTGCTAGTACATTAGAATTGTAATTGGTGGAATTGTTGGACTTGTATGTTGCTAATTCTAGTATATTATGGACTGGAATTGTACGGTGTTAATGCTAGTACATCAGGGACTGGAATTGTATGGTGTTAATGATAGGCACTTATGTTTGAAAATTATTGAATATTGATTGTTGAATGCATTGGGACTAGAATTGTATGGTATTAATGTTGGTACATTAGGGTGAATTAGTCTACAGATGTATGGTGTTTATGATAGGCACTTATGTTGTATGGTGTTAAAGCTAGTACATTAGGGACTGAAATTGTATGGTGTTAATGATAGGTACTTATGTTTGTAGATTATTGAATATTGATTGTTGAATGCAGATGATGTACAATTATTCATTATGTAGATTCATTATAGTCGGACACTTTGTATAGAGGAGTCGAGCTGGTCTTACATCGGAGGTGAATTAATCTACATAGATTGGTGCACAGTTGAATTTATATTCATATTGGAACTTAAGAGCTTAGGTGCTGATTTTGGTTATTCCCCTAGTAGCTTATCTATCTATTATGTGGATTTGGATAGTGGTAAATTGATAAAAGTGCACTCAAATGTAGACTTATTTAGACTTTATGTCAAGTATGCAAAGAGAATGGAATGTGTACCTATTTATTTGAAATATGGAGGTGGTGATGGAATTAATCTACCAAAACATGTTGAGTTAGAATAGGAGCCTAGTGCTAAAGTGGTGAAGGGTAAGAGTAAGGCTATTCAGCAACCTAGTGCTAAAGTGTTGAAGCATATTGCTGCAAGAAGTGGATTTACAAAGGCCATGTTATGTTAGTTCTAGTACAAGTGCGAGTGAAGATAATGATGGTGATGATGATTCCACTAGTGATGATCCTGAGTATGTTGTTCATGAAGATTATATACATGAGGTTACTTTGGAAGTAGATGATGATAGCCTGTTTGCAGCCTAGGTAGACCTTGGTACCTTTGATCGCGAACCTTCTAGTAGTGGTGGTAAGGATGAGCAAGCAGGTGATGGTCTAATCTCTCCAAGGTTGGATTCATTTGATCCAGAATCTGAACCAGATGGTTGGAAAAATGAGAAAGTAGATGGTAGGGAACATGAGCCTCCTTAGAAGAATTCAAGGACAAGGAAAGTTGGAGGTACGTATTTAGTTCAACCCGAAAACTGATGGGAAAATCCCCAATTCTAGCTTGGAATGAAGTTCTCAAGTGGAGAAATTTTTAGAGAGGCTGTGAGAACCTATTCAGTGAATACTAAGAGAGAGCTTGTTTTCAAGAAAAATTACTCAGACAAAATTAGAGCTATATGTGTACAAGCTAAGGATGAAGGTTATCCTTTCTTCGTATATGCCTCTACGATGAATCAGAGAGATTATTTTAAAGTGAAATATTTCCAAGGAGAACATAGTTGTGGGGAGGGAATTACCATTTATTATGCTAATACCAGGTAGATGAAGGCGAAATACCTGTGACATCTTACAAATAAGAAGTGGGATCTTTGTGAATTCCAAGAAAATGATCAATCAAGAAACATGTTATAGGGCTAGTAAGACATTATGCTATAAGGCAAGGAGGATGGCCTTTGAAAGTTTGAAGGGGACATACGTGTGCCAATATGGGAAGTTAAGAGACTATTATGAAGAGCTTATTAGGGTAAACATGGGCAGCACACATTGAAGATCAAATCTGAGATTGAGGGTGATGATGAGCCAAGATTCCAAAGGCTTTATGTGTGCATAGGTGCATGCAAAAAAGGTTGGTTGAAAGGATGTAGGCCATTTAGTGGATTAGATGGTGCTCACATTAAGAAACCCTACACATGCTAGATTTTTACTGTTGTTAGTGTTGATGCTAACAACGACATGTTCATGGTAGCTTATTCCAATGTTAAGGTAGAAAGCTACCCCCACATGGAAATGGTTCCTTGGGTTGTTCGTTGTGGACTTGAAGCTTGAAAACAGGAGAGGCCTCCTATTCATGACTGACAAACATAAGGGACTAATCGAGGCTGTTAATGAGTTATTTCTAAGGGCTACTCATAGGCACTGTACCATGCATATGTATGAGAACTTCAATGTAATACACAAGAGATTAGCACTGAAGTTTCTATTTGAGAAAATATCAAGGTTAACTACTATTGCATAGTACAAAGAAGAGAAGAAGGCAATGGTAGAATTGAGTCTTGCAACTCACGATTGATTATGTAAAATGGATTTGAGGTAATGTAACGACCCTGACTTTCAACGAGGGTAAAATCAAAAAGTCAAATGAAGATGACGATTTTGCCCTTGAAATCAAGGTGTTGACTTTTTTACCGAGGGAGTTTTTGCTTTTTCCGTTAAGGCCTTTGTGAAGGCCTCAACTTACTGAGTATGTAGACATGATGCACGCTAAAAACCAAGTTCAGATGGTTCCATTTTGGGTCTAAATAGCCTAAGGGAATTTTGTTAATTTTAAAACAAAAGGGTATTTTATGAATTTTCATAGGGTGATATTTTGAAGATTACATGAGGAAGTGACATATGTTCGTATCTTTTCATAGGGAGCTTTGGTTGTGTTGATATTGTGTGTTGATGTGTGATTATGGATGTTGAATAAAAAACCAAAACGACCAAGCCTTTGAACATCACTTGAGAATCCAAAGAAATACAAAGGGAGTGAAACTGTAAGGAAATAAATTGAGAGGAAGAATAGAGAAGAAATTAGGAGACGAGAGCTTAGGCCCGAACACCCAGAAGGAAACCCGAAACCCACCATGAACTTGAATTCGATTTTTGATTTTACATGATTAATTAGTGAAATTTAGGCAAATGTGATTATCACTGACTTTTGGCGACCAAATAGAGCTAAAAATTTGGAAGAATTAGGCATGGGAAGGTCTGGATTAAGAACTACAACTTTAGGCTGAAAATGGAAGTTTGGATTGTCGAATTGGCTAAGTTTTTCATGAATTAAAAAGCATTTACCTTCTTGTGGGATTAAGTAGAAGAGGTTTAATGCTTGAATTGTGGAAATTGGTCGAGAACTTTAGGTAATGGGACTAGATCACCTTGCAAAGTCGGGTTCTACGTGCAGACCAGCGGGTCGACCCGACAGAGGTTGAAGAAACACTGTAGCTGGCGCGTGAGTCTAACGTGCAGCCACTTATGGCAGCTTATAGGGGCGTGTGAGTGGGATTCTCGAGGTATGGTCAACATGATTTTCAATGTTTTTGATGTAACGTATATAATGGCACAGGTTTAGAATTGATTGGTCACTGTTTCAGGGTAGTTTTGGTTGTTCGAAGATTTAGGTGTTATTGTAAATTCGTTTAAAAATCCTAAAAAAATTATGGGATTAAATTATGAGTTTATGAAGATGGTTAGTGACCCATAGGTGTTCTTTTTGTTTGGTTATAAGGTGTTCCCAGATTGAGATTTTTGGTGATATGTGGCCGATTGAGATTATATACAATTTTTGATGATATTGTGGTTTTGGATTGCATATGATTTATGACATAAGATATTGTGACGTTGGATTATTGGTGATTTTCATATGATTTCTGGATGGTTTTACTAAAGTTATTGCGATGACATGTTTTACCAGGTTTGCTTTAGTATATGTTCTCGAATTTTGTTTTAATTGTGAAATTGGGTCAAGTACGATTAAATAATGTTTTCTTGATATTTATGATTGAAATAATTATGATGTGGATTTTTTTGATTACCTGATTATTTTCGTGAAAAAAGACTATTTATGCATGTTTTACGAGAGTTTTGATAAAAAAAAAGTATATTTTGGGCATTAGCCCGAGTTTCAGGAACGGGGATTGACTATGGAATTTATATGTGGTATAAGTACATATTTTCTCGGTATTGATGATGTGAACTATGGTGAGGACTATGATTTGGACCTGGGTTGGTTATATGTGATAATTCTTGTTGGTTGATTAGTCTCAGACGTCGAGCCGGGCTCCGAATCCTGAGACTGGTATTATGTATGGTTGTGATTATGGTAGATCATATAGTTTTATTATGGTACATCATATAGTTTCATCTGAATATGTTTCCAGTATTGTGATGAGTAGTCTATGGTGTCGAGTAGGGCTCTGTATTTTGAGACTAATGTGTGATGATGACTCAGACGTTGAGAAGGGCTCTGTATCATAAGTCGATTTTCACTGAGACGAAAAGTTGGGCTCTCTATCCCAAGTGGTGTGTCTACCGGTAGTGCATTGGTTATGCTGATTGATATTGTACTTGTGTATCGATGATGAGTTGATTATATGTGATTTCTATGGTGATTCTGGATATGGATTGGTTATGTGGAGTTACTGTGCTAGCTTATGTTGATAGTTGTGGTGCTTTTGGCAATTTAATGTTGCTATTGGCTATTATACGTATTTACACCTATTTCAAGATTTTGATTTATTGTCTGTTCTTACTAACCAGAATTTGATAGTTTTTCATATGCATGCATGGTTTTGAAAAATGGAGTGTAAATGTTGGCTGCTCCAAATTATGTTTTAGAATATTTATTTTTGTCCACTTACACGTTTTCTTCATTTTGTAACCCTCCAAGACCGTGGCACAAAGTTCGGGGCTGAACGAGAGGCGGAGGCATGAATGATAAAATGAATATCCCTTGTTTGAAAGTTAAGGGTAATTTTGGTATTTTGAGTTGCTTGTTTGATGGGAGCAAGGCCCAGGTGCGTTATACCATGTGTTTCAAGGTTGGGTCCTATAAACTTGGTATTAGAGCTAAGGTTCTGAGTTGTGTTGTTGATGTCATGTCTCCAAGATATGAGCCTCGTGCACGACCTAGCCATAGGGATGGCAATTGATCGTGTCGTATCGTGAGCTCTATTTTACCCAAATATGCCAAAACCCAGTTTTGGTTCAGATTGGACGTAGTTGGTTTTAGGGAGCTATTGAGTCGTTCTAATGCTCCTTACTGTTGTAGGAGGTTGTTACTGGGCCAAGAAGTCGATGTTGTGCCTAAGAGGGCTGCTGGTGGTCGAAAACAGAAATGGGAATTTTTCTGGGTTTTGAATTCGAACTTGGAAGCTATGATTTAGTGTTTTATTCTATGTTTTAAAGGCATAGATCGAGTTTAGAGTATAGGACGAAACTAAAGGATGAAACAGAAGTTGAAACTGGTCGGAAATGGCTGAAAACCGGCCACGCCGGTTGAGTTACAATAGCAGGTCTGAACCGGGCCTAGACCGGGTCGAAGAAAGGTTGATGGTGACATTGTTCATGCGCATGGGTTCCACGGGCAGAAACTTCCAGACGCACGTGGGGGCGCGTGAGGGGTAGTTTGGGAAATTTTCCAACACGAATTTTAAAGTATTCGATGTAACGAACATTTTGACGCTGGTTTCGAGTCAATCGGAGATCGTCTCGATATGTTTCGATATGTCCGAAGGTTTTGGGGCTCGGTTAAAAATAGCCAAAAATACGGGAAAATTATGGGATTTTAGTATGACCATTGTGAAGTAGTTAGTGACCTTATTATGGGTTTTGGACAGGTTCGGGAAAGCCAAGGATAGCGGAATGGTCGGGAACGGCGTAAGCGCGCGTATCGAGGCGACGACGAAATAGTCTATGAGTGTACTTTGCTTTCTAACTCTTGATGCATGCATATATGTTTTTATATGTTTTCTATACTTGATTCTATGTTTTGATTTATGATTGTGATGGTTTACGGTTTTTTCACGTTTTTCGAGGAAATGACGGTATTTCACGTTTTACGAGATTTGATGGATATTGTGATTTGAACTTGGTTTTAATGATTTGATTTCGGGATTTGAAATACTATTTGATTTCAAAGAAAGTAAAAGGATTTTGGAAAGTGTTTCGGGCTCGAAGCCCAGTTCAGAAAAGTGGTTTTGAGAAACGTGATTTCGGGTTTTGGGATCGAAATTCCGGATGACGATTCAGGATTCGATTCGGGGCTTCGAAGTGGATTCCGGGTTTGGGTTTGGAATGATTATTCCGGATGCTAACTTACGAAATGATGGTTGCGGACTTGGATCTGGAAAGGAGATGGATATGAGTTCTGGGTTTGGATTCGGGATCCTGATGAGATTGCGGATTCAGATTCGGAAATGGAAAATGGTTTTCAAATGGTTTGGATTGGATATGCTGGATCTGGTTATTGGGTTTAAAGACCCGGATTATGATTGACGGGGGACGGGCCCGAATTGGGTTTAAGGACCCGGATTGTGTTTAAAGACTCGGGAGTTTAAAGACTCGGATATTGATATTTTCCCCCGTAGGCCTGTTGAGTTTAAAGACTCGGGAGTTTAAAGACTCGGATTATATTGAGGTCTGGATTGAGTTTAAGGACTCGGGAGTTTAAAGACTCGGATAGATCCAGCAGGTTCGATGGATGGAAATGTGGTTCAATATGTTTTGGTTTTCTCTGTGATTGATGATGACGGTTTTCAAGGATGTTTTTCGTTGGTTATAATGGTTTTCGATGGTTTTGGGCTGAGGCTCGGGTTTGAGAAAAAGGAAAATGTGTTTGGTTTTCGTACATGGTTTTATGAAATGAATTTGATATGCATGCATTGGTTTTTGAAACGGAGGGTATAAATGTACTTGTGTTTTCTATTAACTGTTTTAAACTTATGTTTTATTTTTGTCCACTCACAGTCTTTTCGTATTTTCGATACCCTCCAGGTTGTTGCGGCGCGGGCTGTCGATCGAGAGAGTCAGAGACATCACACGTACGATCCACAGTAGACTCTGTGCGCTCTGGGAAGTTCGAAAGTTTTTGGGATATTTGGATCGGAAATCCCTTGTCCGACTTACGTGTCACACTGTGGTTGGACGCCCGTTCGGCCCTGGTGTCATGCGTAAGTCAGACGAGAGCGGGCTTTTGCCCTTAATCCCGGGGGATTAGGGGTGGGCCCTGAAAATTGGTATCAGAGCGAGATTTCGTGTGTTCTGCGCGTTGTTTGGTTCCCAGAATCGTTGGTTTGTCGATTTGAGTGGTGTGATGCTGCTGTGTATGTGATGTCTCGACGTGGAACAGCCCGACAGCAACCTGGATACGACAGTGATAGTACATTCGAGGTGGTTAGATAGCAGCGATTGAGGGTGTTAGTCGCTCGATACGCAGTACGAGGTGTGACGTACGTTGGCTTAGGGCCGGAACGGTTCATGAGTGTGTGTTGGCACTGGTTTTGCTTGATGTATGGACCATAAGGGTCAGAAATACACTAGCAGGATTAACCTGGAAGGTAGCCGGTAAGCTACGGATGAGTAGGTTGGTCGGCCTAAAAGGCCTGAGAGTAACTCTTTGCGTTCGTAAGATACACAGGCCGAGTGATAGTGGCCGGTTGGGCCGGATGGTGATGGTGTTCAGATGTTGATCATGTGGAGTGGTGACCTTTTGGTCAGTTGGGTTGAGGAAGTATTTTGACATTCGAGGGATTGTTCACCTTAGTGATGGTCTTAGTCGGGTGTGACGACCCGAGTGGTAAGTCTGTAGTGAACCAGTGGCACTTGTGGGTTTGGATAACCTGGATGACGGGGATGATTTGAGGAACCCCGGAGTAAGTGCATAGTCTGAGAAACCGTGAGTTGGGTTTGTGGTATCGTAGTCCTTGTGGTTGGGCCGACTTACGGCAAGACTGGAGATGGTGCTGCTAGGTGCAGCCGGGGTAGGGGGTGCTTGGTGGATGTCTCTGGACGAGGGTTCGTACTCAGAGCGAGGTAGTGATGACCATGGGTGGGTCATGTATCAGGATGAACAGTTAATCAGAGTAACGCAGTGGAAGCGTGGTGGACATAGGCTTCGCGTTGGATCGGGCTAGGTTGGCATTTGGGTAATGCCGAGGCGCTTGCTTGGGAATTGTTTGAGATTGGGTGATCGACGGCTTTGAAGGTAGTTACTGAGGAGTCCGAGGTTCGTAAGCGTTGATTACGATTCCGAGAGTTAATTATTGATCGATAGAGAACCCACTAGCTAGACGTGTGGTTTATAAGTCGATTGGAATGGATGCAGTGGCTTGAAACCTAGACAGTAGGATGAGATGACAAGATAGGGGTTGGATATGTTGAGGGAAGTGCTCTGTTTTGAAGCAGTAGTGTGTACCTAGTGTTAGTCGAGCTGTGAGAATCGGTTGGTGTGGTATTGGGGATATCGCGGGAACGAGATGGATTTGTGATGACCCCAGTGCGATCATCACGATGACCTAAAGTTGGTTGAATTGAATCATTGAGTAAGACATGGTGACAGTTGGGTACTATCAGGACATATTAGAGTTGGCAGACCACAGACACAAGGTAGGAGACCCAGGTGTGGGGTACGAGATCTGGAATTTCGGGACAAAATTCTTTTTTAAGGAGGGTAGATTGTAACGACCCGTCCCGGGATTCGGGATTAGCGAAGTGATTAGTGATGGATTAGCTGAGTTAATCAGTGGTTAGTTGGTTACTTTTGGACTTTGGGCGTAGTATGACGATTTTGCCCCTGGTTTGGGGAAAATTGTTGACTTTTAGTTCGGGTGGTCAATTGGGTATTGACCGATGACTGTGACGTAGTTTGGGACGTCACGAATCCGTAGATAGGTGGCACGCCCAATTCCGACATCCGAGGAGGAAGTTATGATGCTTGGAAGGTTGAGGGTACTTTTGTAATTTGGTTAAAAGAAGGGGAAAAGTTGACTTTTTGTACGATAAGGTTTTACACGTAAACCGAGGACCATTAGGTAGATCTTGTCGTCCTGAGTACAACGACAGGCGACATGCTTTCATCGGACATCGGACGAGTGAGTTGTGGTTCTAGAAAGGTGAGGGGCAAAATGGTAATTGGGACGTTCCAGGGGAATTTTGGTCTTTTACCATCTGGGGAAGTGTGCCCAACCAGAGAAGGACACATGGGCTTGAGTTATTGGATATTTTTGTAGTGAACCATTTATGGGAGGACACCTGGCCAGCCTAGGGGCTTCTACCAAATTCGCACCCGGGCACATGATTGTTTTTAAATTTGGTTCGTTTAGGGGACAAATAGGGACAGAGGACATCACTCAATTTCTAGTGTGTGTGTGTGTGTGTGTGTGAGTCGTGTAGGTTTTTGGTGGTGGTGTGTGAGAGACCAGAGAGGTGTTGTGTTGTGTGTGTGAGCGTTTAGTGGAAAGCTCCACTGAAGAAGGATTGTGAAGGTGGAAAAACCAGAGAAGACAGAGAAGGAATTGTGGACGGGTGTGGAATCTCAATCGATCAAATGAGGTTTAGCTGATATGTGGGAGTGATTAGGGAGTTAAGGATTGCTGCTTGGACCTTAGGAATCACGGTGGAGGTCATGGCGGCGGTCAGAAAATGGTAAGTTATCGGTTTCCCCTGTTTTTCCCTGTTTTGGTTCAGATTGGACGTAGTTGGGTTTAGGGAGCTATTGAGTCGTTCTAATGCTCCTTACAGTTTTAGGAGGTTGTTACTGGGCCAAGAAGTCGATGTTGTGCCTGAGAGGGCTGTTGGTGGCCGGAAACAGAAACGGAAATTTTTTTGGGTTTTGAATTCGAACTTGGAAGGTATGATTTAGTGTTTTATTCTATGTTTTAAAGGCATAGATTGAGTTTAGAGGATAGGACGAAACTAAGGGATGAAACAGAAGTTGAAACTGGTCGGAAATGGCTGAAAATCGGCCACGCCGGTCGAGTTACAGTAGCCGGTCTGAACCGGCCCTAGACCGGGTCGAAGCAAGGTTGATGGTGACACTGTTCATGCGCGTGGGTTCCACGCGCAGAAACTTCCAGACGCGCGTGGGGCGCGTGAGTGGTAGTTTGGGAAATCTTCCAACACGAATTTTAAAGTATTCGATGTAACGAACATTTTGGCGTTGGTTTCGAGTCAATCGGAAATCTTCTCGATATGTTTCGGGATGTCCGAAGGTTTTCGTGGTCGGTTAAAAATAGGCAAAAATACGGGAAAATTATGGGATTTTAGTATGACCATTGTGAAGTAGTTAGTGACCTTCGTATGGGTTTTGGACAGGTTCGGGAAAGCCGAGGATAGTGGAATGGTCGGGAACGGCGTAAGCGCGCGTATCGAGGCGACGACGGAATGGTCTGTGAGTGGACTTTGCTTTCTAACTCTTGATGCATGCATATATGTTTTTATATGTTTTCTATACTTGATTCTATGATTTTATTTATGATTGTGATGGTTTACGGTTTTTGCATGGTTTTCGAGGAAATGACGGTATTTCACGTTTTACGAGATTTGATGGATATTGTGATTTGAACCTGGTTTTAATGATTTGATTTCAGGATTTGAAATACGATTTGATTTCAAAGAAAGTAAAAATATTTTGGAAAGTGTTTCGGGCTTGAAGCCCAGTTCAGAAAAGTGGTTTTGAGAAACGTGATTTCGGGTTTTGGAATCGGAATTCCGGATGACGATTCAGGATTCGATTTGGGACTTGGAAGTGGATTCCGGGTTTGGGTTCGGAATGATTATTCTCGATGCTACCTTACAGAATGATGGTTGCGGACTCAGATCTGGAAAGGAGATGGATATGAGTTATGGGTTTGGATTCGGGATCCTGATGAGTTTGCGGATTCGGATTCGGAAATGGAAAATGGTTTTCAAATGGGTTGGATTGGATTTGCTGGATCTGGTTATTGGGTTTAAAGACCCGGATTATGATTGATGGGGGACGGGCTCGGATTGGGTTTAAAGACCCGGATTGAGTTTAAAGACTCGGGAGTTTAAAGACTCGGATATTGATATTTTCCCCCGTAGGCCTGTTGAGTTTAAAGACTTGGAAGTTTAAAGACTCGGGAGTTTAAAGACTCGGATTATATTGAGGCCTGGATTGAGTTTAAAGACTCGGGAGTTTAAAGACTCGGATAGTTCCAGCAGGTTCGGTGGATGGAAATGTGGTTCAATATGTTTTGGTTTTCTCTATGATTGATGATGACGGTTTTAAGGATGGTTTTCGTTGGTTATAATGGTTTTCGATGGTTTTGGGCTGAGGCCTGGGATTTGAGAAAAAAGAAAATGTGTTTGGTTTTCGTACATGGTTTTATGACATGAATTTGATATGCATGCATTGGTTTTTGAAACGGAGGGTATAAATGTACTTGTGTTTTCTGTTAACTGTTTTAAACTTATGCTTTTTTTTTGTCCACTCACAGTCTTTTCGTGTTTTCGATACCCTCCAGGTTGTTGCGGCGCGGGCAGTCGATCGAGAGAATCAGAGACATCACACTTACGATCCACAGTAGACTCTGTGCGCTCTGGGAAGTTTGGAAGTTTTTGGGACATTTGGATCGGAAATCCCTTGTCCGACTTACGTGTCACACTGAGGTTGGAAGCCCGTTCGGCCCTGGTGTCATGCGTAAGTCAGCCGGGAGCGGGGTTTAGCCCTTAATACCGGGGGATTAGGGGTGGGCCCTTACATTAAACTAGCCCAGAAATCTATTCGGCAGGCGCTTACCAATTCCCGAAGGAGGCATCACAAGCTCGATGCGCGTCCACCGATATCCCTTTCCTTCCTTTGACGCGCGCTTTCTGAACCCTTAACGCCTGATTCAACGGGCGTCCACCGAACGCCTATCAACCTTGACCACCACGTTGACTATGTCGTTGACTGGAAAAATGCATCCAAAATTTTGGCCAACGCCTGCAAAATTTCACTGCAGGTTCTAGCAGTGTCGCACCTAGTCGTTTCCTGTCAATTCCAATGCCCTTTTCCCTTCCTTTTTGAGGAAAAATTTCCAATTCAAGCTTGGATTTTTTTTTTCCTTTTTATTTAGGAAACCTTTTTAATTAGGATTTTTATTACCTTTTTCCTTTAGGACTTTAATTAGTTTAATCTTTTTCCTTTTAGAATTAAATTGTAAACTTATATTTATTTGGAGATTTATTTTCTCCTATAAATAGAGAGACTTAGGTTATTTGTGAAGGGTCGCCCATTTTTCTACTTAACCAATTTTTCCTTTTCAATAAGTTCAAGATTTCTCATACAAGGTTAATTATACCATACTTCATCCTCTATGCCTTCATCCGTGGCATAGTCAGGTTGTCCCTGAGTGTCTTACCAAAGAGTGTCCAATCACTTCGTATCCATAGGGTGTCCCGAAGAGAAAAAGTGTAACATGGTCTATTTACCTTATAGTTATCTTTTGTGCTTAAATATCTTGGTTTATGAAATGATTTCTAATATTATTCTTGGTTTTATGATTCTAGTTTTTGTTATGATTGTATGTTTGTGCTTAATACTTGATTAGATATATCAGGATATCCCCAAGTCTAATTCATTGAAAGTGTATGTCGGGCTGTCCCCGAGCACATACTTATGATAATATGCTAATAACTCGTAAGGCTAGAATTAGAGGATTTCATAGGTTGAATTTAATAGAATTCATGAATGAGTTAGGGTTAAAGATGAGTTGACCATGTAAAAATATATTAGGTTAGTTTAGATTAGTTAATCACGTAGGATAAAAGAAACAATCAACTACCCCCCTAATTAATTAGTCAAATGATAATCATGCTTAGGTACCCTCGATCTCCAGTTAAGAATGATCCCTACTTATCAATGCTACAATCTACAAAAAAGTGTTTTAATTAATTTGCATATGTTTTTATTAATTGTTGAGTGTGACTTTATGTTTACTTTAATGCTTAGTTTTAGCGTATCAATTTTTGGCGCCGTTGCTGGGGATTGAAAAATCTTTTGTGTGATTTTGTTTATGTAAATATGTTTATAATGTAAATATCTTCCTTGTGCATAAATACCATACTTATAAATATTCTCAATTTCTTATGTATATTATTTTCTCTATCTCATCTTCTTTTCATGTACATATTCTCACCTACGTTTTTTGAAGGAACATTCTATATACAATCCACTTAATCTAAGGCCCATGAACTAGACTTGGGGACGCCCCTGTCAAGGAGATAGCGCATGAACTTGATCATCGGATGCAAGATGGTTTGACGCCCTACCTAGAGACATTTAGTGAGCACGATGTGGAGTTCGAAAGAGTGCATAGGACTCGCATCGAATGAGTTGATTGAAGAACTTCGTCTAGGCTGAAGATGTTAAATTCAAGTGCTTGTTGGGAGATAACCCAATGAAGGAGTCTACAACAGATTTGCATTCTCTTCCCTTATCTTTTAATTTCATTTGCTTTTATTTTCGTTTTACTTTCTTAAATCTCTATCTCATTCTTGATTCTATACTTTTACTTTGTAACGTTGAGGATAATGTCAAATTTAAGTGTGGGGGAGAGATTTACAATTTTGTAGCTCTATGATAAAAAAAAAGGAAAAAAATGCTTAAAAAAAGTTATAAAAAAAATGGTTTTAAAAAAAAACTTGTTTTAAATTTTTTTTTTCAAAATAAAATAAAAATATATTTCGTTTGTTTACAAATTTTATTTTTAATTACTTCTTCCAAATAAAAAAAAAAACCAAAAACAAAAATTGTGTTTTAAGTTTTTGTTTTCAAGAGTCGTAGGATGCCCTTAACTAGTCAATAATGAATTTGAACAAACATGAATATTATGGCATTTGTATATCACTTTATTGGAATTCTTGTGCTAATTGAGATATTTTGGGTGTTATAACTTGTAGTAGATATGGTTTGTAAAACTTGTTACATAATTTGCATGTTAGAATTATGTTCTGAATCACATTTAACCCTTGTGAGTTTTTGATCTTTATGTTATTTCTTACTTGAGTGTAAATCATTTATAGCTTATACATGCCTCATATGATTACTTGCAATGGCTTTAATGAACTAGAGATTGCTAGAACTTACTCATATATCAATTTGCAAAGCTTATAGCCAATACATACTTTGATTGTGGATATGATTGAAGGCACCTAGGTTTTCCACCATTTCGCCAAATAGCCATGTGTCCCTCTTTTGTGCGCACGAGTTGCGACACCCCTAGTTAGCCCCTTTGATCCCACGTTTATCCTTTTCTTTGTTTAACATGCATATCTAAGTTCTTAGCCTAGTATAGGTATCCTTTCTCTTGTTCTAAAGACTTGGTTGAAGATTTCAAACTAGCATACATGAAGACGACATGAAGATGTTCTATCCAAGGCGATGATGTGTGTATGGGAATAGGTTTGTCCAAATTACTTGATGTATTGTGTGATTACCCGAAAAAAAGATTGAAAAAAAAATAAAAAGAAAAAGAAAAGAAAAAAATAAATGAATATGAGAGCAAGAAAGAGTTTGAAAATACAAGAAAAATATATTTAGCTCTCCGACACTTTTTTTTGAATGTAAGTATTTGAATTGATTACAAACTGATATTTGGCTCCCACATGATCTTGGTGATGTTTTGGAAGAAGATATGCTCGTGATTAATACGTTTTGGTGCCACGACTAAGTCTTTGGAATGTTCTTTACCACGATATATCAAAATCCGAATTCCTTAGCCCTAGCCACATTACGACCTCTAATTAAAGACCTTTCTGATCCATGAGATAAGTAGTTTTTGATCTTTTAAGTAAGTTGTCTGAGTAAGCATATGGTTTGGGTTCATTTGTGCAAGTCATTTATTCTATTCATGTGGTATTGCTGAAGTGTTTTTCTTGTTGATATATGTGACCTATTCTTTCACATATCTTTGAGTGAAACCCTATTTCATGAGTGAAATACTATGAGTGCATCCATTGTGAGGTAATCTTAACTTATTCAAAGCATGCCCAGACGTAATATCACCATTGTTTTCTCCAAGTCTTACTTGTTCATGACATGTTTATATCTTTATTATCTCTTGAATTCCTTGTGCATAGTTGTTGGATTTCATAATGTCATATACTTATAATAATTTCAGAGACATTTGGTTAAGGGCTATAGAGTTGTTTTCCTAAATTCAAAAAACAATCTTTTGAGTCTTTGTTTGTTTCTTTTCTTTTGTTTTGCTAAGGGCCTAGCAAAGTCTAAGTACGAGGGTATTTGATAAGCCTTGAAATAAGCATCAGTTTGTACTTTTTATGCTTATCTTATGATGTTTAAATACCCAACAATAGGAGAAAATAACATATTTTTTGAGAAATGTGCAGCATTTGATAGAGTTTGCAATTATGAGAATTTAGGCGAAAGAATCACCTCAATTAGAGTTATATTGAAGAAGTTATGATCGAAACAAAAGAGGCCACCAAAAAGAACTAGGAATGTCAGTAGGGGGCTACCAAATCCCTTAAATCAGCCCAAAAATCTATTCAGCAAGCGCTTACTGACAGGACCCGCCCCGATCCCCCGGGACCACCTGGGGACGTGCCCTACTCCCGTCTGACACCTGACCACATAATACCAAAAGTACCCTTAAAGGAACTCAAATGCATAAATATCCAAATTTAAGTCATACATATTATCCGAAAACAACTAGTGTTAGACAAGAGATAGTTTCCAAATACAGGTCATTGAGCACGACTCTAGACATTCTACATACCAACCTACCCAGCAGTAGGGTTCAGGTGCGCAACGTAAACCTATGCCTCTTCCTCGGGATCCTCCTCTTCTTCCTCAGTAGCACGACCTGGAGGGGTTAGTAAAACAACAAGGGTGAGTGGGCCGAAACTCAAGTTTATAAAACAGTTCTCCATATCGAAAACATATAGTTTTTCCCCCCCCTTTTCCGAAATGCATGCATCAGTATCAAAAGCCATAATATCATATAAACATAAGCAGAATAATATAAACATAACATAACCTCAGTCACAGCACTATACATCCCAACCCTGACATCCCAGATGTCTGACGTCCCAGACGCCCAATAAGGTCACAGTCTCAAGGCTACGCGTGCCACCCGGGGTCTCAATCCCGAGTCCAAATCTCGAATCCAGTCTGGGTATGGCATCCTAGATGTCTGACGTCCAATAATAGCACCCCCGCTCCTGGGCCACTCTACAGTCCGGTCCCTCCGTAGAATGACTCCTCGCTGGCAATGCGCCTTGACCTCTCCGGGGTACCCTTATCCGGAGGAGACAGTATCACTAGGGTAGATCTATACAGTGTAGTACTAAAGAGAATCTTTGAAATCCATATACATATATAACTCAAAATCGTGCATAAACTAACCAGACGGGCAACAAGCCCAAACCTCATAATACGTGCCAAAATCATAATTCAAGATAATCAGATGCGTTTGCTTGAATCACATATGTATATATATAGAAAGGAAAACAGTTATGCATGCCAAGGTTTAGTGAAATCAAAGGCCCACTCACAGTACAATCCCGCTGCAAATCCGAGCGTATCACCCTGTCCGAGTGCTATCGTACGATTCCTGTCATGTCCAAAGCATACGTAAGGGTCACTAAAAGTTCCTACTAAAAAACCAAGAAACCCTACACTGAAATTGGCCTGGGAAAGCTGTCCAATCACGCTTCCCAAGGCTTCAAACCCTAATTTGGCCAACCTAACAATCTTCGATTGACACAAAACTACCGTCATTGGATTCGTATCGTCGAAACCTTGAAAATGGTACTGGTCCCACAAAATTTACTATTCATACGCGCCCCCACGCGCCTGGTCAAAGGTTTGATCAACCCTGCTACAGTAATGCTGACGTCAGCACTGATAGTATCAGAGGACATGTGTCACATGCCCATTGGTCCAAGGTCTTACTATTTCTAACATGATGACATCATCATGACGTCATCGACTACAGTAACCGGGTCAACCCGATCTGTAGAAATCGGGTCGCCTTTGACCCACGGCTTGACCCGATCACAGATCTCCTTCCCGAACACCATTTTTCATCACACTTGGTCCTATAGACTTGTCAAAACCTCCTCTACGGTTCTGTGGACTTAAAACTAGCTTTTAGGTTGAAGAAAATACCTGAAAATCAAAGGGAAAACCGGCTGCAGGCTCTGGTCGTCTTCTCCGATGAGTCACCTTGCTTCCGGCCACGAACCTTGGTCCAAACTGGTTGTCTGAGTTCCTAAAACATGTCTCAGAGATGAAGAATGAAACCTAACGTCAAAACTAGCCATTACGAAACATGGAAGACAATCGAACCTAATTGGGTTTTCAGACTTACCGTCGCCGTGTCGCCGCCGTACGTCGCCGTGTCCACTCCTCCGTCCTCTTGTCGCCCTAGTTTACCTAACCCTAAGTTGGTTCGAGTTCAGGTGTGGAGGTTTTGACGGTTGGACTGTGTTGGGTTGGTTTGTTTCCTTTCGGGTCTGGGGGGTTTTCGGGTCGTGCAGGCAGGGTATGGTGGTGGTGACTGGTGTCTGGTGGTGGCTGGTGGTGGTCTGGTGGTGGAACAAGGCAAAGGGGTGGCCTGGATGTGTGTTTGTGCAAGGGAGTGAACCGTGTTCACGGTTTGAGAGAAATGAAAGTGCAAGTGAGTTATCTGATCCAAATAAAGAGAGAAGAAGATGAGATCAACGGCCCAGATTCAATATGGGGTTTAAAATGGATGGTTAAGATTTTAGGAGGAAAATAAATATTAAATAAATGGCCAACAGAAATCTAGGTTTTAGGGAATATGTGGGATGAGTGACACTTGTCACTCTTCTAAGGGTCCAGAATGATTTTCTATTAAAATAAGATTTTATTATTAAAATATTATTTTAATTCAAACCTCGGTTCGTTCGGTTAATCGATTTTATTTCCGTGACCATAACTTTTTCGTTGTACGTCCGTTTTTGACGTGCCACCTGCCTACGGACTCGTGACGTCCTACGCTACGTCACGGGCATGGGTCAAGGTCCTAAATATTCCCCAAGGGAAAAGTCAACTTTTCTCTCCCATTTTCAACCAAATTATCAAAATACCTCTCTATTTCTGAACATCATAACATCTTCCTCGCATTTCGAAATCGGCCGTGCCACCTGTCTATGAACTCGTGACGTCCCGAATCACATCACGGGCATCGATCAAAGTCCGTTTGACCGCCCGGACTAAAAGTCAATATTTTGCCACGCCCAGGAGCGAAACGGTCATTTTGCACATTTTGTCCGATTTCACTCAACTAATCCCAGATTAGTCATTCTAAACCATAATTAAATAATATTTAATCCCGATATTCGGGACGGGTGCGCGCTTTCTGAACCCTTAACGCCTGATTCAGCGGGCATCCACAGAACGCCTATAAACCTTGACTGCCGCGTTGACTACGTTGTTGACTGCCGAATGCATCCCAATTTTTTACCAGCGCCTGCCGAATTTCACTGCAGGTTCCAGTAGCGTCCCACCGAGTTGTTTCCTGTCAATTCCAGCACCTTTTCCCCGTCATTTTTGAGGAAAATTTTGCAATTCAAGCTTGTATTTGTTTCCTTTTTATTTAGGAAACCTTTTTAATTATGATTTTTATTACTTTTTTCCTTTAGGACTTTAATTTAATTAGTTTAACTCTTTTCCTTTTAGAATTAAATTGTAAACTCCTATTTATTTGGAGATTTATTTTCACCTATAAATAGAGAGGCTTAGGAAATTTGTAAAGGGTCTCCCATTTTGTACCAAAGCAATGCTTAACCAATTTTTCCTTTTCAATAAATTCAAGATTTCTCGTGCAAGGTTAATTATACCATATTTCATCTTCTACACCTTCATCTGTGGCATAGTCAGGTTGTCCCTGAATGTCTCACCAAAGAGTGCCCAATCACTTCGTATCCATAGGGTGTCTCGAAAAGAAAATGTGTAACACGATCTCTTTACCTTATAGTTATCTTTTTTTCTTGAATATCTTGGTTTATAAAATGATTTCTAATATTATTCTTGGTTATATGATTTCTTTTGCTTCAATATTTTATGTGTTTTATGATTCTAGTTTTTGTTATGATTGTATGTTTGTGCTTAATGCTTAATAAGATATGTCGGGCTGTCCCTGAATCTAATTCATTGAAAGTGTATGTCGGGCTATCCCCGAGCACGTACTTAATATAATATACAAATAACTCGTAAGGCTAGAATTATAAGATTTCATAGGTTGAAGTTAATAGAATTCATGAATGTGTAGATTTAAAGATGAGTTGACCATGTAAGAAATAAATTAGATTAGTTTATATTAGTTAATCATGTAGGATAATAGAAACAATCAACTACCCCTAATTAATTAATCAAACGATAATCATGCTTAGGTACCCTCAATTCCCAAATAAGAACGATCCCTACTTATCAATGCTACAATCTACAAAAAAAAAGGTTTTAATTTGCATATATTTTTACTAAGTGTTGAGTGTGACTTTATGTTTACTTTAATGCTTAATTTTAGCATATCAACGCCCAGCCGCTGCTGGCGGTTCGTGGGGGCGCGTGAGTGGGATTCTCGAGGTATGGTCAACACAATTATCAATACTTTTGATGTTACGAATCTAATGGCGCAGGTTTTGAGTCGACTAGACACCATTTTCAGGTAGTTTTGGCTGTCTGAAAGTTTAGGTGTTATTGTAAATTGGTTTAAAAATCATAAAAAATTATGGGATTAAAATATGAGTTTATCAAGATGGTTAGTACCCCTTAGATATGCTTTTTGACACGTTATAAGGTTCCCAGCAATTACAAAAATTCGTGAAAATTATGCATTCATATTTACGTGTTTTACATTTTTCCGTAGGTTATTTTTGGTGATATGTTGTCGATTGGAATTTTATACGATTTTCAGTGATTTTATATTTAATTACTATTTTATTGCACGTTTTACGAGATTTTCCATAACTTTCGCTTTCAAATTTCGTTTCGATTGTAGTTTTGGATTGCATGTGGTTTATGACATGAGATATTGTGATGTTGGATTATTGGTGGTTTTTCATAATTTATGAATGATTTTACTGAAGTTATTACGATGGCACGTTTTACGAGGTTCCTTAAGTATATGTTCTCGAGTTTTGTTTTACTTGTGAGTTTGGGTAAAGTACAATTAAATAATATTTTCTCGATATTTGTCATGGAAATGATTGTGATGTGGGATTGTTCAGATTACCGGATGATTAGTCTCAGACGTCGAGTCATGTTTCAAATTATGAGACTGGTATTGTGTATGGTTGTGATTATGGTACACCATATGGTTTCACGTGGATATGTCTATGGTATTGTGATGAGTAATGTCACACGTTGAGCATGGCTCTGTGTCAGGAGACTAGTGTGTGATGGCGACTAAGATTTCGAGTTGGGCTCTGTATCCTGAGTCTATTTTCACTCGGAAGTCGAGCTGGACTCTATATCCCGAATGGTGTGCCTAACGGTAATGCAGTGGTTGTGATGATTAATATTGTGCTTGTGTATCGATAATGAGTTGATTATATGTGATTTTTATGGTGATGTTGGATATGTGTTTGTTATGTGGACTTATTGTGTTGGCTTGTGTTGATAATTTTGGTGCTTTTAACGATTTAATGTTGTTATTGGCTGTTATGCGTATTTACACGTATTTCGAGATTTTGATTTATTATATATTTTTACGAATCGAAATTTGATAGTTTTCGTATGCATGCATTGTTTTAAAAAATGGAGGGTAAATGCTGGATGTGTTCAAATTATGTTTTAAAATATTAATTTTTGTCCACTCACACGTTTTCTTGGTATTGTAACCCTCTAGTGTTGTAGCACAAAGTTCAGGACTGAACGAGAGGCGGAGGCATAGATGATACAACAAATATCCCTTGTCTAACAAGTTGAGTGTAATTTTTTTTTATTCTGAGTTGCTTGTTAGACGAGAGCAGGGCCTGGGTACGTTATACCAGGTGTTTCAGGGTTGGGTCCTGTCAGGTAATGGTCAAGGTCTCATTTCAACATAGACTATAAATTGGATATTTTACTCAACAACCTCAATGAGGCATTCAGCACGGTAATCTTGCCTATTAGGGACAAGCAAATTATAAGACCCGTGAGCTTGGAAAGCAAGATAGGTGAGCAGAACCTGTGATCTTGAGAAAGTAAGAAAGGTGAGTAAGACTTGTGAGCTTGGGAAGCAAGATATGTGAGTAAGACCCGTGAGTTTCAAAAAGTAAGTGTCACGACCTAATTTCCTCCAACAGGGTATTGTCCGCTTTGGCCCCAGCCCTCACAGTTTTGTTTCTGGGAGCTCATGTGCAACTTCCTAGTGGATCACCCATCTTGGGATTGCACTAGCCTCTACCAAAAAGACCTCATGTTGGATAGATGCGCGCCACACATATTAGGTGCATCCTCCAGATCCCCCCAGGCAATGTGGGATTGCTAACCATGCCTCCAAAGCACGAATCCTCACAGTAGGACTGGTGAGTAATCCCACATTACTTGGAGAGGGAAAGGTGAAGTGCCTTAGATGTGTGGGCACGTACCTTCCTAGCGCGAGGCCTTTGGGAGCTCAAGCTTTGGGTTTGTTTGGAATTCCAAAATTGAGTGAGTATGGGCTGGAGCAATCCCAAGATGGGCGACCTACTTGGAAGTTGCGCGTGAGTTCCTAAAAAAAACATTGATGGCATGGCCAAAAGCGGAAAATATCGTGCTAGGAGAGAGAGGTCTTGATAGAATGGTATTAGAGCTAGACCCTGAACAGAAGTATGCCATCGAGGACAATGGCATCGAGGTGGTGGATTTCAAGACACATGAGCTTGGGAAGTAAGATTGGTGAGTGGTAACGCTCAAACTACGCATTAAATTAAACACGTAATTCCAGTATTATGCAATTTAAACCCTTTTTGTGTAGATGTAGTATTGATAAATAGTGATCATTCTTAACCGGGGAAATTAGGGAACATTAATAATGTGTTAGTGAGAAATAATAATGAATAAAACAATAATGAACTAATTAATAAATTAATAAGGAATTAATTAATAAAGAATTAAAGAATAAAGAATAAAGAATAAAGAATTAAATAATGAAACAGTTAAGAATAAAGAATTAAAAGGGAGGTTTGAAAAGATTTGTAATATAAACTACATTTTAACTAATAATAATTAATAATTAACAATTACAATAATTAACAATTACAATAATTAAACTACTCCTAAAAGACGGTGTAAAATGACCGTTTTTCCCCTAGGAGTGGGTAAAATGTTGACTTTTGACCCGAGAGGTCCGACAGCTGAGGTCCAAGGACCGTTACGTAGATTAGGTCCATATGAATCTATAGACAGGCGGCACGCCAAAATCGGAGGTTCGACGAAAAAGTTAGGGTCACGGGAGCAAATCAGGGAGTTAACGTCTCGAAAACCGAATAAGTTATTACTTAAAGCTAATTGGATAGATATTAGTGTGGGGCCCTTGGATGAGTGACAAGTGTCACTCATCCCATGGCTTGGAACCCCCAAAACGTGGATCTTGTCTATTGGTTTAAAAATTAATTAAATGGTTTAACATCACACATCTCTAGTCTCTCATCTCTCATCCTTCAAACCAGTCGTCCGTCTCCTTCAGCCCACTCATCTCCACCCTCCATTCCATCCCATCTAATCCTTCATCATTAAACTCAATCTCTTTTTCTCGACATCTCTCAAACCGTGAAGGACACAAACCATAACCACACCTCCATTCCTCCACATCTTGAGGTAGAATGAGGACGACTGAGTGAATGTGCAGCCAGTGGGACAAAGAAGACGTGACTGTGGTGACCTGGGCACGACGGGGACGACGGTGGAGGTGAGAACCCGTAACACATTTCGAAACCCAAAATGGAAACCAAGCTTTGGACGTGTGTTAACCGTTGGGGTTGATCCTAAAATGTTCTAGGAACCTAAACGAGTGCTAAGGACGTGGTTTCGAGGATGGAGACGGCCGGAATCGGTGGCAGAACTTAGTTGCGGGTGGCCGGTCGTGTTTCTTACATGAACAGGTATGTAAATGACCTCCTTTCTTATTTTTGAGGTTACTGATCGATTGGGGAGAATGAGACAAGGACCTAGGATGAAACAGGGAGGAAAATGGTTGGCTATTAGCTGAGAACTGACAGGATCGGTTGGCCGATTCTGTTGAACCGAAAAACCAGGTGAACCGGGTTCACCCAAGCTTGAAGATGAACAGTACTGCCGCGCGTGGGCTTCACGCGTAGCGTAGCCACTTATGAAGGCGTGTGGGGGCGCGTGGGGCACTTTTGGGACATGTGTTCAACATGACTTTTAATCTATTCGATGTAACAAACATTTTGGGACTAATTTTGTGTCAATCGGACACCGTCACTATATGTTTCGGGGTGTCCGAAGGTTTAGGACTGAGTTTAAAAATAGTTAAAAATTTAAGAAAATTACTGGGCTTTAATGGGAGGTTAATAAAGAGGTTAGTAACCCTCTAGTGTGGTTTGGACAGGTTTGGAAGTTCCGGTGATAGTGGTGTGGCCTGGGAAAGCTTATGGCACGCGTACCGAGGCAGCAGCCTAGGCCGGTTTGTGAGTGGACTTCATTTTCTAAACTGTGATGCATTCATAACTATTTTATATGTTTTACATAAGTGATTTCTATGATGATGATTGTGGCACTGGTGGTTTACATGATGGCACGTATTTCGGGGTAAATCTGTATTTACACGTATTTCTAGGTTTACGAGTTTATACTATTGCTATGTGATTGTGAATTCACTAATGGTCTATGGCATGGTTTTGGTTTTGGAAAGATGAATTCGGGAATGAAACCCATTTGAATTATGTGATCAGGCCAGGGGCCCAGTTGGTTTACGAAATCAGGTTGAGGCCCTTTTGAGCTATGTGATCGGGCTGGGGGCCCAGTGGTTTCCAAAACCGGGCATGAGGCCCAGTGAGTTTTATAAATGTGATTTCGGGTCTGGGACCCTATGTTTCATAAAAGTGATTTTCGGTCGGGGACCCAAAATGGATTTGTGATGTTTTATGGAGATTTTCAGGCAGGGCCCTTTGAGATGTTTTGAAATGGCTTTGTAAAACTATTTTCCAAATACCATCTTGATACGAGGATATGTGATGGTCTCCTCCAGGGGTCTGGGACACTAGGGAAGTCACGGTGCATTGCCTGCGAGGGGTCATTATACGAAGCTACCGGACCGTATAGTGACTCAAGAGTAGGAATGTTATGATTAGACGTTTGAGACGTCAGACATCTGGGATGTCAGAGATATTGACCCGGAGAGACCCCGGGTAGCACGCGTTGCTTATTACCGTGAGATATGACGTCTAGGACGCTAGGCATCTGGGATGCCAAGGATGGTTATGTGGTTAATATGGATTATTGGATTCTTGAAATGGTATTTCGGTATTTGTGGATGTGTGGTTATGGATTTGGGCAGTGGCCCACTTGGTCTTTAGATTTACGGATTTTGGTATTCTACAGTTTTGGGCTGAATTCCCACATTTGGTTTTGAGTTACGGTTTTTGGGCTAAGGCACTAATGACTCATTGAGTAAATGTTTTGATTACTGATTTTTGATGCATGCATACTTTTTAGTGAAGGGCATACATATCTTTTTATGAATGTGTTTTTATGAATTTATTCATTTTCGTCCACTCACAGTTCTGAATGGTTTTAATGCCCTTCAGGTTAATCACAGATGTGGATTGTAGCGGAGAGCAAGGCATCACACTTCTCCACTGTTCCTGGCGCACTCTGGGGGCCCCGTATGGGCTGAGGTATGTATTATCCCTTGTTTGACACTTTGTGTCAGACGAGAGCATGGCACATCCCACGTTAACCCCGGGGGGATTAGGATGGGTTGTGTCAAATGGCCTCTCTATTTATAAAGGGAGTGCCAAAATCCAAATAAAAAAACAAAAATAAAATAAAATGATGAAATGATGAACAATGATGAAATTGGGGATGATTTGGGTTGAAAAGAGGATGAATTGTGCAGGAAAATCTGCAAAAGATGCTGGAAAAGTGCTGCAAAAGGAGCAGTTGAGCAATTGGTGAGAAGCTGCAGAAAATGATTTACTGATTTCGGTGGATTGTAGCTGCATGAAGTAGGTGGGAGTCGATGAAGGCGTGCTGGCAGGAAGGTGGGTTGCAGCGTGCTGGGCGCTGACCAGAGAGCTGTATCGTTCGGCGCACGCGAGCTGGGTAGCAATGGAGATCAACAGGAAGCACGATCCGAATTGTTGAAGGTGAGCTCAGCTAGCGCGCGCCGACTTCCTGCGCAAGGCTATAACTAAATTTGGGTCGTCGTCTGGGCCTAATGACTGGGCTAGGAGAAATTGGACCACATGGAAATGGATTTGGGCTGTGGATAGTGGGCTGATAGATGTGAGTTTGGGTTGGGCTGCAAATAATAGATTTTCAATTTAATATAATTCCACCAAAATTCGTCCATAATTTTTTCGTTTGAATTCCGATTGGGACGATTCTTTCGCCAAAACGCTCCAAATTCCAAGCTTTATTTACTTCTACTAAAATCCCACAAAATATATTATTTTCTCCAATTGTTTATTATTTTAATGTTAAAAGTCAAGTATAAAGGGTATAAAATAATATAAAATAATGCATAATTGACGACCTATCAAATACTCCCACACTTAAACATTGCTAGTCCTTAGCAAATACTAAACTTAAACTACGAAGTTCAAAAAAGTAAATCCTTAACCATTTGTCTCAATATTTCATTATTATGATCATGACATCAAAGATTTTCACTTAAAGCATTTAAGCATATGAAATTCAAGAGTTAATACATCGTAACAAAATGTTTCAACAAGTAAGATAATGAGTAAATATGGTGAAATGGATCTCAACATGAATAAAACAAGTATGAATCAACTCACAAGGATATGCACTCATAAATTCACTCAATTGTAAGGGTTTGTGTTTACATTCAAAGTATGTGAGAAAAGATGCTCAAATAATTGAAATGAAGTACTTTTGAAAAATGTAACGACCCGGAAATTCGAAAAAGGAAAAACTGGAAAAATCGGAAGGAAATGACGATTTTGCCCCTGGAATTGGGCGAACGGTTGACTTTTGGTTCGAGCGGTGAAATGGACTTTGATCGATGACTGTGACGTAGTCCGAGACGTCATGAGTTCATAGACAGGTGGCACGCCCAATTCTGACATTCGAGGAGAAAGCTATGATGTTTGGAAGTTTAAGGGTAATTTGGTAAATTGATTGAAAAGGGGCCATCTGTTGAATTTTTTTATCGGGACCTTGTTTGGACTTTCCGTAAGTACCGTTGGATAGGTCTCGGGACGCTGAACCCATAGACAAGAGGCATGGGTCAATCGGAGTTCGGACGTGAAAGTTATGGGTCTAGAATTGTGAGGGGCATTTTGATAATTTGTTATGGCAAGGACAAAATGGTAATTTGCCGCTGCAGGGTGGATTGGATTATTAACCTGGCTGATTCAACTGATTTGGATGAGGATTGGTCACTTGGTGACACTTGTCACCATATTTGAAAGATTAGTGGCTGATGCCTAACAAGGACAAAACAAACCAGCCCACCCTTCATTTAAATTCATCAAAATTGATTGATCAATGAAGCAAGTGTGAAACCTGAGACGGTGGGATGAATTTAAAGAGAAAAACAAGTGAGAAACGAGTTAGAATTAAAGAAGAAAAAGGAAGGAAAAACCCAGAAAATTGAAACCCAAAAACCCATGAAATTCGAATTGCTTCAATTTCGAATTTGAAACCAGGGACTAGGATTGTTGTAATTGATCTTGCAGTTAGCCTTCTGGGATTCATTTGAGTTAAACCCAATTAAATTTGAAGGAAATACGAGTCATTTTGCCATAGAACAGAAAGGGGGAGAAAGTTGAAATTTCGAGCTTGAGTCGAATAGATTGGAGACAAGGAACAATGAAATTGGACTTGGAAATATGCTTATGAGGGTCCAACGAAGCTTTTAGATGGATCAACTGAAGAAAACTATGTAGGATTGGTGAAGTTCGACGAATGAACAGCGTTCAGTGTTCTTCGAATAATCGATGGATTGAGGTAAGCTATAGTGTAATTGGATTTACAGAACCCTAATTAGACTCCTAACGATGCTAATGGACGATTGAATTATCGAAATGGATGCAGAATTGATAGGAATTAAATCGGGTCACATCGCAGGTCGCAGGGATCTGTTTGCATGGAATCGGGTGAAGGAGACAACACTATAGCAGGCGCGTGAGTTTCACGCGCAGCCACTCACAGCGGCGTGTGAGGGCACGTGGGCCCGATTCCCGAGGTGAGTTCAACATGGCTTTTGTTCTATGCAATGTAACGAACATTTTGGCGTTGGTTTCGAGTTAATCGGACACCGTTTCGACATTTTTCAAGGGTACGTTTTTAATTAATATTTAATTCCCGAAAAATTATGGAGAATTGATATGATGTTAATTGAGTCCTTAGTATTCCTGAGTAATGATTTTGGACAGGATTCGAGATTCCTGGAAAATGTTTAAAATTACGGAAACTCGTGCAACTTGGAAGGTGAGCGGTTTGGACGGTGTGTGAGTGGACGTTTGTTTTATAAACCGATATGCATGGATAGTTAAATGTTTTACATGATTTATGGCATGATTTGAATTGCAATGATTTGGTATGATTATTTCTGGGTTTAATGATTAATTTAATCAGTGTTTTGGGCACGTTTTTCGAGAAACTGTGAAATTACTGTTTTGGGCGAAAGCCCAGGATTGGAGGTTGGTTTTGAGTCGGGAAATTGATGTGGTGGATTTATAATGCTTTTTAAGATATTTTATGGATTTATGTGAAAAGGGCAACTGAGGTTGCAATTGCACGGATTTGTGTTGAATTGATGATTTTGGGCTAGGCCCGGGATGTTAAAAGGATGTTTTGAATTGTATTATGAGTTAAAGATGATTTAATGGAATCGAATGATTTTCGGGTATGATTTTATGGATTTACGTGCATTGAATTATTTAATGATTTTATGGATTTACGTGAAATGAGAAATGGGATTTGGGCATGAGACCCTGTGATAAATGGTTTTGACATGGTTTCTATGATGATTTTGAAAGAAAGATTTTGATTGTGTATTGATGTTTGATGCCCCCAGATGTGTAATTACTGGGTAGACTTCGAATGTGTAATTCCCGAAGTGACTCCGGATGTGTAATTCCCGGAGGGACTCCGGACGTGTAATTCTCGGAGGGACCGAATATGTAATTCCCGGAGGGACCGAATGTGTAATTCCCGGTGAGGCTGGATGTGTAATTCTCGACTTATATGCTTTATTATGAGATAAAATGGTTTTATGAAATGATTTAAATTACATTTTTGTAAGGACCCATCCCGGATATTAGGGTTAAGACAGTGATTAAGAAGGGATTAGTGAGCTTAATCGGTGGTGAGTTGATTACGATAGGTCGGTTAGCGTCGAATGCCGATTTTGCCCCTAGGTTGGGCAAATAGTTTACTTTTAGTTCGGGCGGTCAATTGGGTATTGACCGGTGACCGTGACGTAGTTCGGGACGTCACGAATCTGTAGACAGGTGGCACGCCCGATTGGGACATCCGAGGAGAAAGTTATGATGTTCGGAAGGTTGAGGGCATTACCGTAATTTGGCATAAGGGGGAAAAGTAGACTTTTCGTACGATCGAGTTTTGACACGTTGACCTAGGACCGTTAGGTAGATCTCGTCGTCCTGAATTCAATGACAGGCGGCACGTGTTCATCGGACCTAGGGTGAGTAAGATACGGGTCTAAAACGGTAAGCGCATAATTGTAATTTTGACTCAAAAGAGGGGCATTTTGGTCTTTTGCACATTGGGAATTGTGCAACTGGATTGGGACAAGTGTACAGGAGAGAATTGGGATATTTGTGAGAGGGCTGAGGGGATTGAGACATGTGGCAAGTGCGTAGTGGTTTCTAGGGTGCACGGTGTTTGTGTTCAAATCTTGCAGGTGTGTGTGTGTGCAACCGTGTTCGAACAAGAGAGAAACATAGGGTGAGATTGAGAAGAATTGAGTGTGGGTTGTGTGTGTTGGTGTATCCTAGTGACTGAGGAAGTAAATAGAGATCGAGAGAGAGACAGTGAGTGAGTTGTGAGGGTAACTCGTGTGAGGAAACCTTGCGAGTGTGAAGGGTTTAGTTTCAGGAAAACAGAGAGGGTGTTGGGTGGTGGTGCTGCCGTGTTCAACCAATCGAGGCTGGTGGTGGTGTCCAGAGGACGGAGGTGGACTGGAGGAGTCATGTACTCACGGCTGAGCTCACGGCGGCGGCTTGAGCACAGGTAATTTCTCGTTCTCTTTCAATTGCTCTGTTTTTCCATTTAGGTTCAAACCAATAGTCGTGGGTTTTGAGTACGAGTCGAGGTTTTTGGTGAGTTGTATGAGACTCAGTGAGGTCCTAGGAGTTGTTTAGTGTAGCCACCGTGACGGGGGAGGACTTGGGTGGCCGGATTGTGAAATAGGGGTATGAACGGGTTACGGTTTCGAGTTAGGGACGATGGGTTAGAAGCTGTGTCGAAGTGTTTGGAGTAGGGGAATAGGTTGCTTAGGACTGGACGAAGAGAATGGTGACGAGAGGAGTCGAAACGGTGAAGGAATGGCGGAGAACCGCTCTCGCCAGTTCAGACCGGTCGAGCTGAGGAAGACGATGAACAGTGTACTGGGTGCAGGCGCGTGAGGGCCCACGCGCAGCCACTTTAGGCGGCGCGTGGGGGCGCGTACGGCATCTTTTGGGGAAACTTCCAACTAGGTTTTTGGTCTAGATGTTGTAACGAGTCTATTGGAATAAGTTTCGGGTTAATCGGATGTCGAGTCGAGTTAGTTCGGCGAGGTAGAAGGTTTAGGGTTCCGGTTCGTTACGTTTATGACCCGGGGATTTTTGGGGAAAATTAGGAGAGTCTTGGTAGACGGTTTAGTGACGTTCTTTTGTGACTGTTGACAGGATCAGAACTTCCCGAGGAAGCTGAGGAACGTACGGGACGTACGGGACGCAAGTGACGTGTCCGGTATCTGTGAGTGGACCCCTTCTCTAAACTCAAGCATATAACGGTTTTTCTATAATTATTTTATGGTTTTACATGTGATTTCATGATTGTTGAATATGTCATGATGATTTTACATAATTGCACGTTTTAAGAGAGGATTTCAAATGGTAACTGGTTTTCAATGATTATAAAGGGATTTTGGAACATGATTTCGATGACCAAGGTTTTCGGTTTTAGAATAGAATTTCGGAAAGCGGAATTTGGTTTTAAAGTTGAAAAGTGGAATTTCGGATTTGGGTTCGGAATGACGGTTCTGGACTCCGGAAGGGTTTCAGACCGGTGATTTCGGATTCGGGTTTGGATGTGGATTTCGAATGGTTTTCAAATGGTTTTGGATTGGATTTGCTGGATCTGGTTATTGGGTTTAAAGACCCGGATATTGTGATTGACGGGGGACGGGCCCGGATTGGGTTTAAAGACCCCGATTGAGTTTAAAGACTCGGGAGTTTAAAGACTCGGATATATTGATATTTCCCTCGTAGGCCTGTTGAGTTTAAACACTCGAAAGTTTAAAGACTCGGATTATTAAGGCCTGGATTGAGTTTAAAGACTCGGGAGTTTAAAGACTCGGATAGGTCCAGCAGGTTTGATCGGATAATGATTTGCTTGGTATTTATGATGGTTTTATGATGTTTTATGACGTGATTTCTGTAACTGCTTTCAATTCTTTTTTTATGACTATCTTTATGTGTTTATAACTGGTTTCAGTTAATGGGTTATGCATGTATGATTTCAAAACGGAGGGCCAAATCCCTGGTTTTCTTATAAAATGGTTTTGGAAACTCTTCTTTTATTTATGGTCCACTCACACTTTCTGTTTTTAAATTACCCTCTAGGTCATGGAGCTAGCGCGGGGTTTCGACGTCGAGGCAGTTTCGGAGGTACAGAGTACCCGAGAGTTTTCCCGGAGTGGTTTAACTTTCCGTTGTGCGTGTACCTTCTGTATCGGTTTTCTTTTCCTTTGTTTGGTACTATGCTCTGTAAAACTTTGACTTCGGAATGTTTAAATATTTCTCCTGCGTCTGGCATCTAATTTGGTGGTTTATCGTGAGGTTACTTTGGTCTTTGTGTCGGGGTGTCAGACGGGAGCAGGATTTACCTCGGATTTCGGGGTGGAACCGAGGTGGGTCCTGACAATTGGTATCAGAGCATAGGTTTGTCGGGTTTGGCGGTTTTTGTCTATTGCGAGGTTGTGTTTAGGTTGTCTGACTGATTCTATGCCTCTTTCAGCGTGCGGTTGACTATGCCTCCGAGACGTGGACCCCCTCCACGACCTGAAGATGAAGCGGCGAGAGGGACAGAGAGTACTACGATTGAGCGAGCCCAGCAGCTTGGGGCCACGACTTTTAGTGGTGGGGCAGATCCTGAGGAAGCCCAGAGGTGGATCACGAGACTTGAGCGAATCTTTGCAGTAATGCATTGCCTACTGGAGGATCGAGTGTTACTAGCTACCTTCTTACTGGACGGTGCGGCGTACGAGTGGTGGTATACCCTCGAGTTGTCAGGCTAGGATGCCCACACAGTGACCTGGGAGACGTTTCGGGAGAGGTTCCTAGATCAGTATTACCCTCGTTCTTTCCGTGATGCCAAGGAGGCTGAGTTTCTGCAGCTCCAACAGGGGAATCTGAGTGTGGCTGAGTATGAATAGAAATTTCAGGTATTGTCTCGGTTTGCTCCTGCGTTTGTGACTACTGAAGTCGAGAAGTGCCATAGGTTTGAGTTAGGCCTGCGAGGTGAGATTCGAGACATAGTGACGGCTGGATCGTTTGCTACTCTCCGAGAGTTGTCGGACGCTGCGGTGAGGGTTGAGGCTAGCTTGCCGGTACGACGTCGGGAGCCACCTTTTTCTGGAGCTTCGAGTCAGAGGACACCGAAGAAGGGTAACTACAGTGGAGCATCGTCGTCGGGCGATGATCGTTTTGGTAGACCTGGTAGTTTCCAGAGTTCAGGGTTGCAGGGTTACCGAGCACAGCCGACTCCGCAAACTAGTGCGACGTCTGTTGCGCCTACAGGGAGGCCGGGTCCTTCTGGCCAGGATGTGTGTTACTACTGTGGGGAGCGAGGCCACTTCCGACGTGACTATCCATTGTTACCACAGGAGGGTGGTGTAGGTCGAGGAGCGGCAGAGCCCGGACATAGTACAGCGTCAGGGACAACGGGCACTAGAGGAGGTGGAGGTGCCACCAGTAGTTCGAGGGGACTTGGTAGATCTCCAGGACCCCAGGCCCGAGTGTTTTCGATGACTCAGCAGGAGGCTAAGTCAGCGCCCGGTACGGTGACAGGTACTTTTACTATCCTTGGTTGAGTTGTGTCTAGTGTTTTTTGGTTCCGAGGTAGAGTTTAGGACTTTCCCTTAGTTGACCTAGAGCGACGAGGTTACAGCTTACAGTAAGTTCCGTTGAAGAATGACGAAAGAAACGGGAAATGAGTGACTATAACTGATCGATATGAGGTTATTGGAGAGAACCCACAATCTAGGATTTGCCTTTAGGACATTGTAGATGTATTCCGACAAGGTGATCGAAGTAGCAGCCGAGGGACATGACAGCGAGGGAGTGAGCCAGTAGGTAGGATTTCCTTTTGGACTAGATTGCTTCTGGGTTAGGATTCGAGTTGGTTTCGGAAAGGTGTAGCTGGTGGTACGTGAGGATGTACTCTATGAACTCTGTTGAGAAATTCTAAAATACCTTTGTTGCTTTACGTTCCTAGAGTTTTCCCTTGCGTACATCTTGAAGTTCTAGTTGTATTAAGAAAGGGTTAGGAGTGGTGAACTAGTATTTGGGGATGGTGTTAAATAACCAAGGTGCAGATGATAGATCGGAAACCCAGGAGTAGTTGTTGTTGCACCAGTGTTGATCAACGGGTAGGAGACCCAGGTGTTGGGAACGAGCTGTGGAATTTAGGGGACGAAATTCTTTTAAGGAAGGTAGGTTGTAAGGACCCGTCCCGAAAATTAGGTTTAAGACAGTGATTAAGATGGGATTAGTGAGCTTAATCGGTGGTGAGTTGGTTACGATAGGTCCGTTAGCGTCGAATGACAATTTTGCCACTAGGTTGGGCAAATAGTTTACTTTTAGTTCGAAGCGGTCAATTAGGTATTGACCGGTGACCGTGACGTAGTTCAGGACGTCACAAATCCGTAGATAGGTGGCACGCCCGATTCCGACATCCGAGGAGGAAGTTATGATGTTCGGAAGGTTGAGGGCATTACCGTAATTTGGCATAAGGGGGAAAAGTAGACTTTTCGTATGATCAGGTTTTGACACGTTGACCTAGGACCGTTAGGTAGATCTCGTCGTCCTGATTTCAATGACAGGCGGCACGTGTTCATCGGACCTAGGGTGAGTAAGATACGGGTCTAAAATGGTAAGGGCATAATTGTAATTTTGACTCAAAAGAGGGGCATTTTGGTCTTTTGCACATTGGGAATTGTGCAACCGGATTGGGAAAATTGTACAAGAGAGAATTGGGATATTTGTGAGAGGGCTGAGGGGATTGTGACATGTGGCAAGTATGTAGTGGTTTCTAGGGTGCACGGTGTGCGTGTTCAAATTGTGCAGGTGTGTGTGTGTGTGCAACCGGGTTCGAACAAGAGAGAAACAGAGGGTGAGATTGAGAAGAATTGAGTGTGGGTTGTGTGTGTTGGTGTATCCTAGTGACTGAGGAAGTAAATAGAGATAGAGAGAGAGAGAGAGAGAGAGACAGTGAGTGAGTTGTGAGGGCAACTCGTGTGAGGAAACCTTGCGAGTGTGAAGGGTTGAGTTTCAGGAAAACAGAGAGGGGGTTAGGTGGTGGTGCTACCGTGTTCAACCAATCGAGGCTGGTTGTGGTGTCCAGAGGACGGAGGTGGACTGGAGGAGTCGTGTACTCACGGCTGAGCTCACGGCGGCGACCTGAGCATAGGTAATTTCGCGTTCCCTTTCAATTGCTCTGTTTTGCCGTTTAGGTTCCAACCAATAGTCGTGGGTTTTGAGTACGAGTCGAGGTTTTTGGTGAGTTGTGTGAGACTCAGTGAGGTCCTAGGAGTTGTTTAGTGTAGCCACCGTGACGGGGGAGGACTTGGGTGGCCGGATTGTGAAACAGGGGTATGAACAGGTTACGGTTTCGAGTTAGGGACGATGGGTTAGAAGCTGTGTCGAAGTGTTTGGAGTAGGGGAATAGGTTGCTTAGGACTGGACGAAGAGAATGGTGAAGAGAGGAGTCGAAACGGTGAAGGAATGGCGGAGAACCGCTCTCGCCGGTTCAGACCGGTCGAGCTAAGGAAGACGATGAACAGTGTACTAGGTGCAGGAGTGTGAGGCCCACGCGCAGCCACTTTAGGCGACGCGTGGGGGCACGTGCGGCGTCTTTTGGGGAAACTTCCAACTTGGTTTTTGGTCTAGATGTTGTAACCAGTCTATTGGAATAAGTTTCGGGTTAATCGGATGTCGAGTCGAGTTAGTTCGGCGAGGTAGAAGGTTTAGGGTTCCGGTTCATTACGTTTAGTACCCGGGGATTTTTGGGAAAAATTAGGAGAGTCTTGGTAGACGTGTTAGTGACGTTCTTTGGTGACTGTTGATAGGATCGGAACTTCCCGAGGAAGCTGAGGAACGTACGGAACGTACGGAACGTACGGGACGCGAGTGACGTGCCCGGTATCTATGAGTGGACCCCTTCTCTAAACTCAAGCATGCATAACGGTTTTTCTATAATTATTTTATGGTTTTACATGTGATTTCATGATTGTTGAATATGTGATGATGGTTTTACATAATTGCACGTTTTACGAGGGGATTTCAAATGATAACTGGTTTTCAATGATTATAAAGGGATTTTGGAACATGATTTCGATGACCAAGGTTTTCGGTTTTAGAATCGGATTTCGGAAAGCGGAATTTGATTTTAAAGTTGAAAAGTGGAATTCCGGATGTGGGTTCGGAATGACGGTTCTGGACGCCGGAAGGGCTTCGGACCGTTGATTTCGGATTCAGGTTTGGATGTGGATTTCGAATGGTTTTCAAATGGTTTTGGATTGGATTTGCTGGATCTGGTTATTGGGTTTAAAGACCCGGATATTGTGATTGACGGGGGACGGGCCAGGATTGGGTTTAAAGAACCGGATTGAGTTTAAAGACTTGGGACTTTAAAGACTCAGATATATTGATATTTCCCCCGTAGGCCTGTTGAGTTTGAAGACTCGGGACTTTAAAGACTCGGATTATTGAGGCCTGGATTAAGTTTAAAGACTCGGGAGTTTAAAGACTCGGATAGGTCCAGCATATTTGATCGAATAATGATTTGCTTGGTATTTATGATAGTTTTATGATGTTTTATGACGTGATTTCTGTAACTGCTTTCAATTCTGTTTTTATGACGATCTTTATGTGTTTATAACTGGTTTCAGTAAATGGGTTATGCATGTATGATTTCAAAACGGAGGGCCAAATCCCTGGTTTTCTTATAAAATGGTTTTGGAAACTCTTCTTTTATTTATGGTCCACTCACACTTTCTGTTTTTAAATTGCCCTCCAGGTCGTGGAGCTAGCGCTAGGTTTCGACGTCGAGGCAGTGTCGGAGGTATAGAGTATCCGAGAGTTTTCCCGGAGTGGTTTAATTTTCCGTTGTGCATGTACCTTCTGTATCGGTTTTCTTTTCCTTTGTTTGGTACTATGCTCTGTAAAACTTTGACTTCGGAATGTTTAAAAATTTCTCCTGCGTCTGGCATGTAATTTGGTGGTTTATCGTGAGGTTACTTTGGTCTTTGTGTTGGGGTGTCAGACGGGAGCAGGATTTACCTCGGATTTCGGGGTGGAACCGAGATGGGTCCTAACATTTTGGCTTGAGAGCCGGGATTTGATGTTTTCATGTGATTTGGCTGGAAGACCGGTGATGTTTTTCATATGTTGATTCTATGCATGCATGGTTTGATAAACTGGAGGGTAAATGATGTATTATGATAAATGTGTTTTAAATGATATTATTTTTGTCCACTCACACCTTTCCTGTTTTGATGACCCTGCAGGCCGTGGCACGACGTTCGGGGCTGATCAAGAGGCGGAGGCATGAGCGGAAATCAGTGCAGTTATCCCTTGTCTGACAGGCATTGAAGGGTAGTTTCGGGACTTCAGTTGACTTGTCAGACGAGAGCAGGACCGGGAACGGTTATCAAAGCCCAGTTGGGACGGGTCCTGTCAAAAATTCTCAAACAAACACCTCAAGATAAAAATTAAACATACTTGCATAAATGAACCAAAACTATAAGCTTACTCAAGTGATTGACTCAACTAATTAAAAATTACCATCTTAAGGATCATAAGGTCTTTATGAAGGTTGTAATGGGGTTAGGTTTAGAGTCAAGGAAAATATAGGGTAAGTGGTGCTCAAATTCGTTCCAAGACTCAATAGACTCCCAAAACGTATTATAGCTGCCCAATCTTAGTGCAATGATGTCAATAATTCATCTCTTCGAACATAGACCAAATTTCATCATGGTGGGCCTTGTATTCATTCTTTGTGTTGAATTTAGAAATATAAAAGATTTAATTCAAACATTATATAATCAAACCTTATTACCATGATAGTGACTCAAAACATTTTTTTTTTCTTTTTCATCTATTTCATCTTTTTTTAAAAAAAAATTCTTTTCATATATCAAGGTAATAACATGTGTCAGTAATACAACAAAGTTTGAGTAAGTAAATCCATATAATACACATAAAAGTCTTCATAACATCATCAATTTCTCTTCACACCATTTTCATGTCTTCAACCGAGTCTTTAGAACAAGGGTAAAAGATGTCTATACTAGGCTCAAGTGTTTAGATAATCATGGTGATGAAAGAAAGGTTTAATGTAGGCTCAAAAGGGTTAAAACTAAGGGGTCGCAACTTGTGCGCACAAATTAGGGAACAATGGATGTTTGAATTTGTGGTGTTAACCCTAATACCTTAATCATTTCCAAAATCAGAGAATTTATTGACTTAAAAGCTTTGAAAATCACATAGAATAAGTTCTAGTACTCTAGAGTTCATTAAAAACTATGGCAAGCAGTTATGAGGTATATGTATATCAATTTAAACAAAGAACTTATGAATCACTCGTGAAAGATGTATATAAAGTTCTAAAGCTCACATAATGTTCAAATGATTCATATTTATCTTATCATGCTCGTTTATGTACCAATTTACATGCATTATCTTCAAGTTATAACACTTAATCACAAAGTACTAACAAACAAATTCAAGTTGTAGTGATCATCTTTAAAGCCATAACGCATTCATTTCAGTTCATTTATATCACTGACAAGTTAAAGGGAAACTTAATACTCGTACAAACACTAAGTTAAAACAAAAAGACTCAAGAAAGCAATAAAAACAAATTATTATTATTTTTATTTGAATTGTTTTATATTTTTTTATAATTTTTTAAAACAATTTTATTGCACAATTAAAATTGTAAACCACTCCCCCACACTAAAATTCTACATTGTTCTCAATATAAGAAATAAGAAGCAATTGAACATGGAATTGAAGTAAGGAAAATGATTTACGAAAATAAAGCAAGAAAAACAATAAATAAACAAAATAAAGGAGAGTGAAGGGTAGAAAGATAGCAAATATGCGTTGATGACTCCTTCACATCCCGGGAACACATTGGGTTGCCTCCCAACAAACGCTTAAAGTTTAACGTCCATCCAGTTTAGACAGAGATGCAAGTTAGTTAGTCATATATGCACGTTTGTCAAGAATGCAAGTTTGAGATGCAAATTAGATTAAATATGCAATGCAAGTTAAACTAAAGATGCAAGTTAAGTTGTCATGACAAGTAATGTAAGTTAAGATATAAACAAATGTAAAACAATTCAAAGTTTATATGGTTCACATAACTTAAAAGTTTAGATGGAGACTTATACGTCCGTGCGGCCCAAGTAAATATCTTGGATTAATTCAACTGTTTGTGCAAGTTTAAAGATGACCATGTTAGAAAGAATAAACATAAGAGGCAAGGCTAATTTCAAGACATCTCGAGGCTTAAACTCCATTTATGCCCCTTTCTTAGACCCAACACCCGTTATGAGTACCGTCTCTTATCCTAAACATCACCCTCGAAAATTTCTCACTCTAGAGGAATTAAAATAACTCAAGTGTTAACAATCACCATAGGTGAGAGTTAACAAAAGTGACTTCACCTATTTCATTAAAGATCAAAATCTAAACTCTGAAACACAAGTGATCTACATATAGTCGAGACTAATGCATGAATGCAAGAATTATTTACAAATATGTTTTATGCACAATTTACAAGTATAATATGACAATTTACGTATGAACAATTTATACAAGTATGAACAAAATATTTACAAGTATGGTTTTATACACAAGTAATGATATTCACAAGTAAGGATATTCACAATAACATATTGATTAAGCACAAAATTTATTTATAAGTATATATTTACACTAACACAAAGTTAAGGTAAGAAAATTTGAACAAATACATACATAAATAAAATAAATGTAAACAAGTAATATACAAATTATAAACAAGTATAAACAAATAAATATTAACAAAGAATATGACAAGTATAAAAATTATAAAAATTATGAACAAGTATAAATGAACACTATGAAACATAAAAATTATGAACAATTTATGAACAAGTATGAATAAGTAAGAACAATTATAAACAAGTATGAATAAGTATGTAAAATTATGAACAAAGTATGAACAAATATAATAAGAGTTTAAATTTACATAAACAAATATAAAAATAAAAATTATGAACAAGAATACAAATGAAAATTATGAACAAGTATAATAATTATGAAAAATTATGAAGAATAAGAAGTAACATATGTACAAAATTTATTCATAATTATGAATTAACACTAACATGAAGCTAAGACTAAAGAAACTTTGAAAGTAATTTTTTTTTTCGATTTTTTTGAGGTAATGAAACATTTTCTTTATTTGAAACAAATTATTATTATTATTATTTTACATTTTTTAAATTACAAAAACAAATCAAAATAAAAAAAAGTAAAAATAAAAATAAAAGTGAACATGTACAATATGCATTTATGAACAAGTAAAAAGAATGAATATTATGTACAAGTATGAACAAGACTAATATGACAAGTATAAAAATTATAAACAAGCATAAATGAAAGTCAATTATGAACAAGTATGTATAAGTATAAAATAAACAAGTAAAATAAAAAATTTAATTTACATAAAAAATTATAATATGAACAAGTATATAAAAAAAATTATGAACATTTATGAACAAGTATAAATTAGAAATTATGAATAAGTAAAGTATGGACATTATAAACAAATATAATAAGAACAATTATAAGAATCAAAATTATGAACAAGCATAAAAATAAAAGTTATGAACAAGTATAAGAATAAATGAACAAGTATAAAAATAAATAAAAATAAAACACAAGTATAATTTGAATATTTATAAACACAAACATTATGAACAAGTATAATATGTACAAGTATAAAAAATTAAAAATAAACAAATAAAATAAGAACGAAATTAAAATAAACAATTATAATATAAACAAGTATATGAATATATAAACAGGTATAGTAATAGAATTATGAAAAAATATAATATGAACAAAAATATAATTATAAACAAGTATAATATGCAAAATTTATATACATACACTAACAAATTAAAAATGATTTTCAATTTCCCCAGCAATGGCACCAAAAATTGGTAATGCTCAAACTACGCATTAAATTAAACACTTAATTCGAGTATTATGCAATCTAAACCCTTTTTGTGTAGATATAGTATTGGTAAATAGGGATCGTTCTTAACTGAGGAAATTAGGGAACTTTAATAATGTGTTAGCGAGAAAGAATAATGAAAAAAAAGAATAAAAGATTAATGAACTAAGGAATAAATTAATAAAAGAATTAATGAATAAAGAATTAAACAATTAAACAATTAAACAATTAAAGAATTAAAGAATCAAGAATCAAGAATCAAGAATAAAGAATAAAGAATAAAAATGAGGGGGGGGGGGGGGGGGGGGGGGGGGAGAGGGTTGAAAAGATTTGTAATCTAAACTACATTTTAACTAATAATTAAATTAACAATTAACAATTATAATAATTAAACTACTCCTAAAATAGACTTCTTTCAAACACAATTTTAAGCAACACTTTCTATTTTGCTCATATTGAAGCAATCACGAAATTCTAGCTTCATCATCTCAAGTACATGCATACGTTTTTCATTATTATAAATGCATCAGTTATTAATGTGCGTCAAACATTAATATGCAACAAACACTTACAACATAATTCACCTTAAGTTTGTGATTAAATGCATCGACAGCGACCGACATTAAAATCTCTTTAATCAAATGTTAAGTGCACCGACAACGGCTGACACTTAGCATCAAATTCAAGTATGAAGCACTAAAACTTATGAAATAAATGAAATTTAGAAAGTAAAACACATGGAGATTGTATTCATATTCTCAAACATTTAGAAGGCATAAAATTGTATCTAAAAGAGAAATCAAAGAAGTTAAAAGAAAAATCTAAGAACAAAGATTAAAAGAAGACATAAGAAGAAAATTAAAAGAAGTTACAAATGGTCCCTAAAAATAAATCTAAAAAGAGAAAAAAAGATGAACTAAACATGAAACTAACAAAGAGAAAAATGAACTAAGAAAAGGGAAGAAAGGGGAAAAATGGGGGTCATTCCACAAGTGAAATGGCCTCTCTATTTATAGAGGGAGTGCCAAAATTAAAATAAAAACACAAAAATAAAATAAAATAATGAAATGATGATCAATGATGAAAAATGATGAAATTGGGAATGGTTTAGGTTAATACGGGGCTGAATTGTGCAGAAAATCTTTGAAAGATGTTGGAAAATTGCTGCAAAGGGAGTAGTTGAGGAGTTGGTGAGAAGCTGCAGAAAATGATATAATGATTTCGGTGGACTGTAGCTGCAGGTCGGAGGTGGGTGTCGGTGGAGGCGTGCTGGCAGGGAGGTGGTTTGCAGCGCGCTAGGCGCTGACAAGAGCTGTATTGTTCGGCGCACGCGAGTTGGGCAGCAATGGAAATCATCAGGAAGCGCGCTCCAAACTGTTGAAGGTGAGATCAGCCAAGGCGCACCGACTTCCTGCGCAAGGTTGGAATTGGATTTGGGTCACCGTCTGGGCCTAACGATTGGGCTTGGAGAAATTGGACCACATGGAAATGGATTTAGGCTATGGATAATGGGCTGATTGGCTGGGCTGCAATTAATTTGGGCTACAACTGTGAGTTTGGGTTAGGCTCCAAATAATAGACTTTCAATTTAATATAAGTCCACCGAAATTCGTCCCCAATTTCTTCGTTCGAATTCCGATTGGGACGATTCTTTCGCCAAAACACTCCAAATTCCAAGCTTTACTTAATTCTACAAAATCCCACAAAATATGTTATTTTCTCCAATTGTTTATTATTTTAATATTAAAAGTCAAGTATAAAGGATATAAAATAATATAAAATAATGCATAATTGATGACCTATCAATGAGTAAGACCTGTGAGCTTGGATGAGCATGACATGTGAGCTTGGGAAAGTAAGAACGGTGAGTATGACTTGTGAGCATGGGAAACAAGATTGGCGAGCAAGACCCGTGAACTTAGGAAAACAGGAACGGTGAGTAAGACTCGTGAGCTTGGGAAGCAATATTGGTGAGCAGGACCCGTGAGCTTTGAAAAGCAAGACCCGTGAGCAATCCCACATCACTCGGGGAGGGAATTGTGAAGTGCCTGAAGTGTGTGGGCACGTATCTTCCTAGTGCGAGGCCTTTTGGGAGCTCACTGGTTTTGGATTTTTTTGGAACTCCGAAATTAAGTGAGTTTGGGCTAGATGTAACAACCCGAACATTTAATGAGGATAAATTTGGAAAAGTCAAATGAAAGTGACTAGTTTGTCCCTGAAAGTCAAGTAGTTGACTTTTTGACTGAAATCTCTTTTAGGTAATTTGAGAAGACCGTTGCGAAGGTCTCATGATTCTAAGTTCATACACAGGGAGCATGCCAAAATTGGAGTTCAGACAAGTTGGTTACGAGTCTAAAACTATCAAGGGATCATTTCACTATGAGATATTGTTGTGAAAGGGACATGTGTCCAGACTTTTGTCCTTCCCTTATTCCCTCAGTCATTGCTCCCCAACTTGGGCTATATTCAAATTGTATATATATATATATTGTAACAACCCATCCCGAGAAGCGGGATTACTAGAGTGATTAAGGTGTGATTAGTGAGGGTAACCAAGGGTTAGGTGGTCCTGAGGGGTCCGGGAACTTAGATTGACGATTTTGCCCCTGGGTCGGGCAGAAATGTTGACTTTTATTTCGGGTGGTCAATTGGGGATTGACCAGTGACCAGGACGTAGTTTAGGACGTCACGAATCCATAGGCAAGTGGCACGCCCGATTCCGACATCCGAGGAGGAAGTTGTGATGTTCGGAAGGTCGAGGGTATTATCGTAATTTGAGTAAAGTATGGGGAATAGTTGACTTTTTAAATAATCGAGTTTTGGTAGGTTAACCTAGGATGGTTAGGTAGCTTTCGTCGTCCTGAGTTCGATGACAGGCGGCACGTATTCATCGGACTTACGAGGCGAGAGTTACGGGTCTAGGAAGTTTTAGTAAAACCGTAAAAATGTGTGAAACTGGAGGGTATTTTGGTCTTTTTGGCTTCTGGGGATTTGTGCAGAGAAAGCAAAATGGACGGCTGAGATTGGGCCACATGGGTGAGAGAGAGTGGGGGATGGTGACATGTGGCAAGTGTGTAGTGGGTTCTGGGGGGTTCTCTGGTGTGTACGCGGTTCCATTATTTGGGGTGCAACCGTGTGTGTTCGTGTGTGTTCCTCGACACAGAGAGAAACAGAGGGAAGGAATTGAGAGGTTTAAAAGGTTGATCACGGGCGTTGGTGAGTTGTGAGTGTGTGTGAGTGTCCAGAGGGTGGAAGAGAGACGGTGAGGAGTTTGGGGGGATGAGGAAGTCGTGTGGTGGTGCGGTTGGGAGCCACGGGGAATTCAGAGAAAACAGAGAAGGCTGAGGGCTTGCGGTGGTGCGGTGGCCGTGTACGGTGCAAGGGAACTCGAGAGGAGGCTGAGGTAGCTCTGGGGACTCCAGGGAACGCGGTGGCGAGTACGGCGGTGACCAATTGCAGGTAATTCCTAAGTCCTGTGTTCGATACTCTGTTTTCCCGTCGAGGTTCAAAGTGAGAGTCGTGAGTCTAGAGGTCGAATCGTTGAGTCTAGGGTGGTCTAGGTGACTCAGGGGAGACTTGGGTATCTCCTGGTGGTGATGCCGTGACGAGTGGTGCACAGTGGCGGCCGGCACGACGGAGTGCACTTGTGTGCTCTGTTTTAGCCGTGAGGTTCGAACGGCAAGTTGTGAAGCTGGGGAGTGAGTCGACGGTTCTGGTTAGCTGGGTTAGGCTTAGAGAGGTCCAGGGGAGAGTTTGGTGTAACCACCGTGAAGGGAGGTGAACTGGGTGGCCGGGAAGGAAAACAGGGGAAGTAGGCCGTCTGATTTCGAGCTTCAGTCGACGGTGTAGAGGCCGTGTCGAGGTGAACGGAGTACGGGAAAAGATAGAGCAGGTCTGGACGCAGCTGTGAGAGAAAAGAGGGGTTGAACTGGTGGCCGGACGGCGGAGATCAGTTCTCGCCGGTTCAGCCTGCGACGGCCGGTTCAGCACAGGTTGAAGGAGGTACTGTAGCTGGCGCGTGGGGCCACGCGCAGCCACTTTGGGCGGCGCGTGGGGGCGCGTGCGGCAGCGGTTGGAAAAGTGATCAACATGGATTTTGGTCTAGGAGTTATGGTGAGTTCAATGGGGTTGGTTTCGAGTCAATCGGATGTTGTTTGAATGTAGTTCCGCGAGGGTGAAGGTTTAGGGTCCCGGGGTTCTAGGTCTTTGGTTCGGGGATTTTTGAGGGAATTTAGGTGAACTTTCGTGAACGTGTTAGTAACGTACTTTGGTGATTGTGAACAGGATCGGGATTTCCCGAGGAAGCCGAGGAACGGGCTGGACGTTCGGGACGCGAGTAGGGCTCAGTACTGTGAGTGGACCCTTTCTCTAAACTCGATCATGCATAACTGTTTTTATATACGTTTTTGATGGTTTTACTCATACACCTATGTTTCTTGACTATGTTATGATGATTTTACGTGATTGCACGTTTTTCGAGAAAAAGACGGTTTTGGCATGTTTTTCGAGAGAATGTTGGTTTTCGAATTTTGATGCCACATTTGGGGATTTCCACCTATAAAGGTTTTCTGATAATGATAAATGGGTTATGAAATGTGATTTGTGATTACATATGATTTTGGTATGAAAATGGATATTTTTCCGGATTTGGGTTCGGAATGACGGTTCTGGATGCCGGAAGGGCTTCGGACCAGTGATTTCGGATTCGGGTTTGGATGTGGATTGGTCAATTGTTTTCAAATGGTTTTGGGATTGGATTTGCTGGATCTGGATATTGGGTTTAAAGACCCGGATATATGTGACGGGGGACCGGCCGGATTGGGTTTAAAGACCCGGATTGAGTTTAAAGACTCGGGAGTTTAAAGACTCGGATATATATTGATTTTCCCCCGTAGGCCTTGAGTTTAAAGACTCGGATATGATTAAGGCCTGGATTGAGTTTAAAGACTCGGGAGTTTAAAGACTCGGATAGGTCCAGCAGGTTTGATCGGGAAAATGATGATTTGGTGTTTATGGTTTTGATACGGTTTCTGATACTCATGTTATGGTTTCTTATGATATTTTATAGTGTTTCTGTTTCTTATGATGTTTTAGAATGATTATTTTATAACGGTGTTCATAACTGTTGGTTATGCATGTGGTTTCAAAACGGAGGGTTAAACTCGGTTTTCACATAAAGTGGTTTTGAACCTTTTTGTACTTTTTGGTCCACTCACATTTTATGTTTTAATTTGCCCTCCAGGTTGTGGAGCTAGCGCGGGGTCTTGACGTCGAGGCAGAGTCCGAGGCATAGAAGTGACGTGAGGGATCCTAGAAGAGTTTAAAGGCTTCTGTGTGCGTGTACTTTATCAGTTTTATTTTCCTTGTAATTTAGTGCTATGCTCTGTAAACGATAAGGTTGGGATATTTTGTAATTACTCCTGCGTCTGACTGGGTTAGAGTGAGTTTTACTTGAGTTTTGTGTCGGGGAGTCAGACGGGAGCGGGATTTACCTCGGGTTTCGGGGTGAAACCGGGGTGGGTCCTGACATATATACATAATTGTGTTCATGGTTATGCTTGGCGTGTATGTGCCTACAGCCATGCAGGGTGATGTGGAAAACATAGAGAAAGGGAGAGAAGGAGAGAGAAAGAGAGGGAAATATTGAGGGAATTGGCCAAGGCAAACAACATAGTGTGAGAATTAAGGATTTAGAAACTAAACTCGTGAACCATGATTCGGGTTGTCGAATTTCATTTGGATTACCCAAATTGAGGTTGTAAACCTCTTTCTAAGATCATTCCAAGCAGGTCTAATAGAAAATTGAAGATAATTGTTCAAGAACGAGCTCGTGACAATATTTGAAATTTGGAGTACGAAGCTTGAACGAATTTGAGGGACTTAGGTAAGGAATTTCATGAAATATAATCCATATTCTTGTTTGTGATTTATTTCCGAGTAGGATAATGATTGGAATGGTGAAATCAGTTGAGAATTGGATAAATTCCAGCCAGGTCAGGTCGCGGGTCAAATGACCAATTTTACAAGAAAACAGGTCTTAAGCCCTGAGCAAGAAGATGAATAGTGACCATTCATGAGGCCCATGTGTCGGGACCCATCCCAATCCCCCCGGGATTAACAAGGGACGCTTCTGATCCCGTCTGACACGGAGTATCAGACGAGGGAAATTTTGAACCTTTAGCCCGACCGGCTTCTAGAGTAAGCCAGGATCCGGAGGAGGTACGTGATGTCTCGGTCTCTGCTATAGTCCGCATCCGAAATCAACCTGAAGGGCATTCAAAAACAGAAAAGACTGTGAGTGGACGAAAAGTAATAAGTTCAGTAAAACACATTTCCTAAAAGACCTTCATACCCTTCACTAAAAAGCATGCATGCATAGGAAAACCATTTATCAAACCACATATGTTTAAACAACCATAATTAGGGTCTCAGCCCCAAGTTCCGTAAATTGAAGTCACACGGGCCCTTGCCCAAAATCATTTACAGAAATCCATTTTCATAACAACATATGTGGGATCTCAGCCCAAATCCATTTATCATCACAAAACACAATTTCGCAAAACTAAGAAATCATGTTCATCATATATGTATATATATATATCATATAACCAATCTTGTCTCGGTATCTAGAGTTACGCGCGTGCTACCTGGGGTCTCAAAGCCCAAGTCTCCCCTGGGTCCACCCAGGTCAATGTCTGTAGATCAATGACCCTCATTGGGGGGTTATAATCCATAGTCTTCTTGAGAGTAAGGAACCCAACGGGGGCGACGCCACTTAGTCGGTGCTCCGTGACTACTCCGGGGTCCACCTAGGCCAACGACCCTCCCTGGAGGAGAAAATCCATATATAAAGGATGGTATACGAAAAACCATTTGAAAACATTCTCAAAACCTTTCAAGGGTTCATGCCGATCCCGATAAACCGTCATGGACCATAAAAACCTTTCAAGGGTTCATGTTGGTCCCCACAAACCGCCATGAACCATAAATCCATTTATGGGTCCCCGACTCGAAATCACAATCTTAAAACATAACTGGGCCCTAAGCCCGAATCCACATACAAACTGGGCCTCCAGCCCGAATCGAAAACCAACTGGGCCTCTTGCCCGATTTCGTAAACTAAATGGGCCTCGTGCCCGATACGTACGTCAACTGAGCCTCGAGCCCGATACACAAACCAATTGGGCCTCGAGCCCGATAAGTAAACAACGTGGGCCTCCAGCCCGATGCCTTGTTAAATCAAATGGACTTCAGGTTCGAGAGTTCGTAAATCAAATGGGTCTAGTGTCGGGTCCATATTTCCAAATCCGAAATCGATTTAAGAACCAATTGGGGCTCTGGCCCGAAAATGTAACTAAATAGACTTCTAGTCCGAGGCTTTCCAAAAAAAATGGGTCTCGAACTTGAGTTTACATTTTCAACTCCAAAACCATTTCACGAAATCATTTCCAAAACTATAAGTACGGAAAATCAGTGTAAAACTGAAAACCTCGATTTACGTGTAAGAATGCAAATTGCCTCGAAATGCATGAAACCATGTAAATCACAATCATCCAAATCATCATCATAGAATCATATCCATAAAACATATAACACATTTATGCATGCATCACAGTTTAGAAATCAAGGTCCACTCACAGACCATCATAAGTTGCCGCATCGATTTGTGTGTCGTAAGCATCACGGGGCTAATCACCGTCACTGGGACTCCCAAACATATCCAAATCAATCTAGAGGGTTACTAACTACCTTATTAACCTCTCATTGAAGCCCCGTAATTTTCCCGAATTTTTAACTATTTTTAAACTCGATCCTAAACCTTCATATGTCCCGAACAATATCGAGACGGTGTCCGATCGATACGAAACCAGTCCCTAAATGTTCGTTACATCGAATAGATTAATTCACATGTTGAAGTCATCCCCAAAAGATGATTCACGTGCCCCCACGCACCGCCCAAAGGGGCTGCGCGTGTGACCATGCGCCTGCTACAGTGTCACCCCTAACCTCTGTCGAACTGAGTCCTCTGGTTCGAATCGAACTGGACCGGTCTGGACACGCGCGGCCGGTTCAGGGTCCAAACTCACTCATTTTCGATCCAATCTTTCCCCTTTCAATTCCTAGACCTCTGTTTAATCAATGCCTATCGATCTAGCTATTCAAAGCACAAGAAAACCCAATGAAATCATACCTTCCATGATTAAACCGTAAGCTTGATCTTCAAGCTCGGTTTCTTAGCCTTCTAGCCATCCATTTCCATCCAAATCGATCCTCATCAAGTTGCCTTGGTCCCTAGGTCATAATAGAATTAAAAGGAACTCAAAACCACGATTAAAAGTCAACTTTTGATTTTTGAAATTAAAACTGGGTTCTCAAGTTCGATTTGACTCACCCCCCGCCGTGGACAGTCGTGGGCCACCGTCCTCATCACCCTCAGCCTCTCATCAATCCTCACACAACCGTATGAATGCAAGTGTGGTGGTGGTGGTGTGTCGTGTGTGTTTGTTTGCTCAAATGAAAATGTAGAATAGAGGGGGTTCAAGTTTGTGAGAGGGAATAGAGAAGATGATAGTCGATGATCAGGTGAGAAAGAGAGAGGAATGGACGGTGAGGATGAGAGTGTGAGGTAGGGATGGAGGGCCAGGATGAGAAGTGGGTAGGAGAATATATATAAAATAAAACAAGTGGACCAATCACATTGTTGATCCACAAAATAGGGTTCTGGGCCATTGGGATGAGTGACACTTGTCACTCATCCATGCATCCCACCTAAATATCTGCCTAATCAGATATTGCCACATCATCCCCGCCTTGTAATGCGTGCATAGTGCAATCGAACTTCTCGTGACCATAACTTTCCCGTTTGACTTCCAATTTCAGCGTGCCGTCTGTCTATGGATTCGTATTGACCCGATCTACGTAACGGTCCTCGGCCCTTGGCCATTGGACCTCCTAGGTCAAAAGTCAACATTTTACCCACGACCAGGGGCAATATGGTCATTTTACACCGTTCGTCCGATTTCGCTCAACTAATCACCGATTAACCTCACTAATCCTTGATTAGTCACTAATCTAATCTCGGAATTCGGGACGGGTCGTTAAAACCTTCCCTCCTTATTTAATTTCGTTCTCGAAATTCCAACTATACCGATTCCACAACCACCTCGTGAAAAACAATTCGATCTCACAACTCGTGTACACTCATACACCCGTACACCAACTAACCAGAACGATACTTGTCTGCACCCAGATGTTCCACCATCACTCACGTCGCATCGACTACCCTCGACCATGTCGAGTGATAGTAATCACACGTTCCTAGTTGATACCACCAGACAATTCTACTGTTCCGCTAACTCAAATGACTCGACGGTTCCCTTTTCAGTCACCAAACTATCCTGACATCTACTCCCACTGGGAGTCACTAGACCTCACACAACGATCCATGCTGACACATCTGACAAACTGTCACCACTTGACATTCGCTAGTCGAAAACTAACATTATACTTACTTGTGGTTACTCTAACCACCAACTCACTCACCCTGAGTATAAGTATACCAACAAAACACTCGACCTGTGTGTAACTGGACCCATCAGAAATACCATGACCCTGTGCACGGTATCCAATGTCCAGTTCATGTCCTCAACTAATCCAATGGTTTCGGAACTAATCCGATTACCAACACGCTCACCAACTTACCACTGATATATCCTATATACCGTCACCAGGCACCACAAGTCTGCTCGGTATCGTACCTCGAACAACGTACAGGGTACATACATCTATCCATCAACCAGCCTACAACCTAGATCGTATCCAAACACGTTTCAATTCAGGAGTCCATCTGTCCAATCTAGTACTCGACAGATCACAACTCCAACCCATCGTCCATTTCAAGTCCCACGGTCACCCGACCAGCAACACAACGTCTACTCCCAATCACATAATCCAATACGTACCAATCCTTATCACGCCTACCAAGGCGTACCCATTCATACCAACTGGAATCCAACTCATCCACGTCTAACGAGACGCACCAATTCCAAACCTATCGGTTACCTACTCAAAAGATTACAACAATACATTCGATTGACTTCATAGGGAAGCCAATCCCAACATTCACATCTCTATGGTAGATCAAATCCGACCCCGTCGAAAACCTACTCGCTCAATTAAAACACCATACGGAATTTACCTCGAAATAATTTCAGTCCCATCATCCTCAACTCAACTATCCAAGTAAGGGCAATAAATTCTCCACCTATTTGGATCATCAAGATCACGATCCAGGTCCATCTCTACGTGACCCGACCATAAACGTCACGATCCTCGATCGTCACGACGCCCAAAGTCCTCAACATCCTAATCCTGATCCACCTAAGATCCACACAAGTTCACTTAGCTATCAATCCACGTGAAATCTGATCACAGGGTTTTGCACCCACTTGAATCCCCCGTCAGTCACATCACTCCTAAACCATTTCCCATATCTAAACAGATCAGTCAACGACGAGACACGCCGAGAATGTGGGTTCTCTCCAATTACCTCGTATCGATCCTTGTCATTCCACCTAGGGAAATCAAGGATGATCCATGACGATGACAACAAAATCCATCCTACGTGAATGCAAGCAAAACTCACTGCACTCACCACACCATGTAGCCTAACATCGTTTGCCACCAAGAAAAAAATGAAAAATCTCGTTCACCTAACTTCAATATACTCAACTCCTCCTGATGACCCATGACAAATCCCCGGTCCACCAACCAATACACAATCAACGTACTGGCGAAAACAACCATCATCTGCCATGATAGAACCTGAGAAGTCACTATAAATGACTTAGAAATACCCGTTACCAATGCGGAAAACCCGCACTCCTCTCGTCCCCTCAATTACAGCCTCTTTCAATTCCGAAGTTCCAACTAGATTGGAACCAACTCACTCGGACATCAACCACTTGTCTGTAAATAGTCTAATTCACTACCAAGTTCGCCTATCGATTTATACCTTTTATGCACATCCAAAATAATGTGGTCCATTACTACTCGATCCTCACGTCTCAACTATTTCTGGATCCCATCCAGTCCAACTCTATCCGTGATCCACTCCCGGACCATAGATAACGAACACATGCCCATCTCGACGGAGTCACATCCCGACTCGTGACTCATCATCATCACAAACACCGGTACCAGGACCAGCACTAGTACCAGCACACACTATGTGAATTAGACAACCCTAGATCTCCTCTCATACCGAGCGACGACCCCATACCTCTGCTCGAATTGGAGAAACTCTGCCTCCCTCGTACCCAAAAATGCTGGGTATAGTCGTCTTGATAACTCATACGAGAAAGGAAACGTTCCCTGAATGTCCCTCGATTCACAACAACCACAACTACAACCACTCTCGATAGTAGTGCATGCCACAACTCGTGTAGACCCAGACACCAGACATCGCTATCGAGACTCCGCATCCAACGAAATTAACCGCCTATACTAACTACTATGTATCCCCACTCTGGGATTTCCATCCACAAGTACCAACCCTAGTAACCTGTCCAGCCAATCACTAACCAATTGTAACTCGACTCTACCAATATCGTCTACCAGGTTGTCTATGACCTTAGTTGCACCAACTATCCATCACAACTAAAATAGTACGACAACTAACTAGGTCTAACTGTTTAGCACAACCTCGACTGCAGAGTGCAGTCCCATCACTAAAGCTGACATGACTAGACCGACCGATGGTCTCGACTCCGAAAAGTCGTCAAAGTCAAACCACTCTCCAACTCACCATTCTGAACCATACATACTACATTAGGGTTCCACGATCACACCCTAGGGTTCCTCTGAACCTAACTACAGGAGGTAGTATAATCCACAATCTGATCGACCCCGCGGTCCCAACATCGTATGGACGTCAATCCAATCCTACCGTCAGTTCAACTAAGGTTCCTCGAACCCAGCTGCTCCCAGCAGCATAGCCACCTAACTCAACAAAATCCGACCATCTAATGGCCACAACACCGAACTATCGTCAAAACTAATCCTACAACATCGTGCAAGATGATCCTAACCTAACCGTGGAGACGGTTAAAACCCTAAAGTACCATTACGTTCATCCCTTCGTAGGGTCCCACATTGCCAACCACGACAGAACTATGGCAATCCCGACATCAAATGTCGAACCAAGGCAATCTACGATTCAACCCTACTAACTATCGTACAAGCATCCTAACTATCAGGTTGACAACGAACTGCAGCCCATAAAGACATCACATCCTCGACCTGCGCGTTGCTCTTGTGGTGCGCAGCGACAACCTCGCTCTGGAACTCAGAGTAACATAAGCAAACCTGCTCTGATACCACTTGTCAAGACCCGTCGCAATCCCCACGAGATTACCGAGGGACGTTCCAGATTCCGTCTGACACGGAGTGTCAGACTAGGGAAAATTTGAACCTTTAGCCCGACCGGCTTCCAGAGTACGCCATTCGAAATCAACCTGAAGGGTATTGAAAGACAAAAAACACTGTGAGTGGACGAAAAGTAATAAGTTCAGTAAAACACATTTCCTAAAAGACCTTATTGCCCTTCACTAAAAAGCATGCATGCATAGGAAAACCATTTATCAAACCACAGATATTTAAACAACCATAATTAAGGTCTCAGCCCCAAGTTCCGTAAATTCAAGTCACACGGGCCCCTACCCAAAACCATTTACAGAAATCCATTTTCATAACAACATATGTGGGATCTCAACCCAAATCCATTTATCATCATAAAACACAATTTCGCAAAACCAACAAATCATGTTCATTATATATATATCATATAGCCAATCTTGTCACGGTATCTAGAGCTACGCGCGTGCTACCTGGGGTCTCAAAACCCAAGTCTCCCCAGGGTCCACCCAGGTCAATGTCTGTAGATCAATGACCCTCCCTGGGGTTTATAATCAATAGCCTTCCTGAGAGTAAGGAACCCAACGGGGGCAACTCCACTACAGGATCCACCCAGGCCAACGATCCTCCCCGAAGGAGACAATCCATATATAAAGGATGGTATACGAAAAACCATTTGAAAACATTCTCAAAACCATTCAAGGGTTCATGTCGATCCCCATAAACCGTCATGAACCATAAAAACCTTTCAAGGGTTTATACCAGTCCCCATAAACCGTCATGAACCATAAATCCATTTATGGGTCCCGACTCGAAATCACAATTATTAAACATAACTGGGCCCTAAGCCCGAATCCACATACAAACTGGGCCTCCAGCCCTAATCGTAAACCAACTAGACCTCGTGCTCAATTTTTTAAACTAAATGGGTGTCGTTCCCGATACGTAAATAAACTAGGCCTCGAGCCCAATACGCAAACCAATTGGGCCTCGAGCCAGATACGTAAACCAACTGGGCCTCCGGTCCGATGCCTTGTTAAATCAAAAGGACTTCAGGTCCGAGAGTTTGTAAATCAAATGGGTCTCGTGCCCGGTCCATATTTCCAAATCCAAAATCGATTTAAGAACCAATTGGGCCTCTGGCCCGAAAATGTAACTAAATGGACTTCGAGTCTGAGGGTTTCCAAAACAAATGGGTCTCGAACCTGAGTTTACATTTTCAACTCCAAAACCATTTCATGAAATCATTTCCAAAACTATAAGTACGGAAAATCAGTGTAAAACTGAAAACCTCGATTTACGTGCAAGCACGTAAATCACCTCGAAATGCGTGAAATCATGTAAATAACAATCATCCAAATCATCATCATAGAATCATATCCATAAAACATATAACACATTTATGCATGCATCACAGTTTAGAAATCAAGGCCCACTCACAGACCGTCCTAAGCTGCCTCCTCAATTTGCGTGATGTAAGCCTCACAGGGCTAATCGCCGTCACTGAGACTCCCAAACCTATCCAAATCAATCTAGAGGGTTACTAACTACCTTATTAACTTCTCATTGAAGCCCCGTAATTTTCCCGAATTTTTAACTATTTTTAAACTCGATCCTAAACCTTCGAATGTCCCGAACAATATCGAGACGGTGTCTGATCGACACGAAACCAGTCCAAAAATATTCGTTACATCGAATAGATTAATTCACATGTTGAAGTCATCCCCAAAAGATGCTTCACGCGCCCCCACGCGTCTACTACAGTGTCACCCTAACCTCTATCGAAACAGGTCCTCTAGTTCGAACCGGACCGGACCGGTCTAGACCAATGCAGCCTTTTCAGGGTCCAAACTCACTCATATTTGATCCAATATTTCCCCTTTCAATTCCTAAAACTCTGTCTACTCAATTCCTATCGATCTAGCCATTCAAAGCACAAGAAAACCTAATGAAGTCATACCTTACATGATTAAATCGTAAGCTTGATCTTCAAGCTCGGTTTCTTAGCCTTCTAGCCATCCATTTCCATCCAAATGATCCTCATCGAGTTGCCTTGGTCCCTAGGTTGTATTAGCATTAAAAGGAACTCAAAACCACGATTAAAACTCAACTTTCGATTTTTGAAATTAAAACTGGGTTCTCCGGTTCGATTTGACTCACCCCTCGTCGTGGACCACCGTGCACCGCCGTGGGCTGCCGTCCTCGTCACTCTCAGCCTCTCATCAATCCTCTCACAACTGTATGGATGCTAGTGTGGTGGTGGTGGTGTGTCGTGTTTGTTTGTTTACTCAAATGAAAATGGAGAATGGAGGGGATTCGGGTTTGTGAGAGGGAACTGAGAAAATGATAGTCGATGATCACGTGAGAAAGAGAGAGGAATGGACGGTGAGGATGAGAGTGTGAGGTAGGGATGAAGGGCCAGGATAAGAAGTGGGTAGGAAAATATATATCAAATAAAACAAGTGGACCAATCACATTGTAGATCCACAAAATGGGGTTATGGCCCAATGGGATGAGTAACACTTGTCATTCATCCATGGGTCCCACCAAAATATCTGCCCAATCAAATATTGCCACATCATCCCCACCTCGTAATGCGTGTATAGTGCAATCGAACTTCCCGTGACCATAACTTTCCCATTCGACGTCCAATTTCGGCGTGCCGCCTATCTATGAATTCGTATCGACCCGATCAACGTAACGGTCCTCAGCCCTCAAATATCGGACCTCCCGAGTTAAAAGTCAACATTTTACCCACGACCAAGGGTAAAATGCTCATTTTACACCGTTCGTCCGATTTCGCTCAACTAATCACCGATTAACCTCACTAATCCTTGATTAGTCACTAATCTAATCCTGAAATTCGGGACGGGTCGTTACACCACGCGTAGCAATTTCTGGTGGCCCATGGGGGCGTCTTCCACATCATCTTGAAATATGGTGAACACAAAACTTTGAGTTCTCGATCCTACGAGTCAAAAGATATAATTTTCGAGGCGATCAAACATCGTCTGGGGCAGTTTCGATTATCCGAAGGTTTAGAGATTATTTTAAATTCGTTTAAAATCGCAAAAAAAAATTGTGGGATTAAAATAAAAGATATTTGGGATGGTTAATGACCTTTAGATGTGATTTATGAAAGGTTTTGAGATTCTCAAAAATTACGGAAATGCATGAAAAATAGGATTCGACCATACGAATGACGTGTGAGTGGACTTTCTTTTCCTATATTATTATTCGTGCATACTTATATGATTTAAATGGTTTTCTATATGATTTTTTTAGGTAAAAGTGATTGGGAATTTTATATATTGTTTGACGATATTTACGAAAATTTTGTTATTGCACGTCTTTCGAGGTTTTTCTTTCCAAATTTTTTTTTAAAATTTTAGATTTGGGCTAAACACGATTTATGCTATGAAAGATTGTGATCCAGGAGTATTTGTGATTTGTGGGTGATTTCTACATGATTTTATGGAAAGTATGGTTGTGCACGTGTTACAAAGTTTTGTACAAAGTGTACTTTTGGGAGTAGACCCGGGTTTCTAAAATGAGGTTTTGATTGTAAAATTGATGTGTGATATAAGTGTGTGATTCCTCGGTACTGGTGCATTGTGATAACGTGGATTTGGTTCTAGAATTGATGTGTATATGATTCGTCGGTATTTGTGTACTATGTTGTGGATTATAAGTGTTTTGTGCGCATGTGTGTTGATTGGTTGGTTAGTCTTAAACGTCGCGTCGGGCTCCAAATCCTGAGATTGGTATTGTGTTAGCAAGTTAGAAGTCAAGCTCGGCTCTGAATCCTGAGTTGAATTTCACTCACACGTTGAGCTGGGCTCCAAATCTCGAGTGGTACTATATGACCTACCAGTAGTGCACTTATGCACTTATGATATGATGATTGATATTGTGCTTATGCTTCGGCGATGGTTTGGATGTGGTTTGATTGTGTATAAGTACTATGATGACATTGAGCTGACTATATTTGAATTCTGTTGTGATGTTGGATATGGATTGATTGAGTGTTATTGATGTGATGAGTCATGATGTATGATGTATATTGTGGTTATGTCTATTGGTTGTTTAGTCTCAAACGTCGAGTGGGGCTCCATCCCTGAGACTGACACAACTCAAACGTCAAGCTAGGCTCCTTTTCTAAGTCGGGTCTCCATTAGGTCATTGTGCTAGGCTTTTCCAAATGGTGTGCCTACCAATGGTGTAGTGGTTTAATGTTTGATATTATGTGTCGATGATGGGTTTAATATGCGTGAATTTTGTTAGTTTGGTCTGTTATGGTGACTTGGGTGTGGTTTATGTTGGATTATGGGTGCTTTCGATGGTTAAATGTTGCTTTTGACATGAGGTTACTTTTCATGGAATTTGAGGATATAACTGTGTTTTGTTTTGGTTGGAAGTTAATGACTTTTCGTATGCATGCGTAGTTTTGAAAAATGGATGGTAAAGGTTATCTTTTGAATTATATTTTTAAATTATTTATATTTTGTCCACCCACATTATTTTCTTGGTTTTGTAACCCACTAGGGGCGTTGCACGAGAATCGAGGCTCAGAGGTAGAGGCATGAACTAGCGTGACCTGCGTGCATCCCTTTCTGACAAGTTCAAGGGTAATGTTGGCACCTTGGGATACTTATCAGATAAGAGCAGGGCCCGAACACGCTTTATGGGGCGTTTGAAAGGCGGGTCTTGTTACTAGAGCAATCCCAAGAAGAGTGACCTACTTGGAAGTTGTGCGTAAGTTCCTAGAAACAGAACTTTGAGGCATGGCCCAAACGGAAAATATCGTACTAGGGGAGATAGGTCGTGACAAAATGATATTAAAGTTGGGCCCCGACCAGAAGTATTCCATCGAGGATGCTAGGAATTAATGTGGGTGGATTGTAAGACCCATGAGCTTGGGAAGTAAGATCCGTGAGCAAGATTCGTGAGCTTGGAAAAGCAAGAATGGCGAGTAAGACCTATGAGCTTGGGAAGTAAGATCGGTGAGGAAGATTCGTAAGCTTAGGAAAACAAGAACGGTGAGTAAGACCCATGAGCTTGGGAAGTAAGATCGGTGAGCAAAACTCATGAGTTTGGGAAAGCGAGAACAGTGAGTAAGACCCGTGAGTTTGGGATGCAAGATCCATGAGCTTCGAAGAGCAAGACGATGAGAAATCTCACATCGTTTGGGGAGGAAAAGATGAAGTGCCTTATATATGTGGGGATGTATCTTCCTAGCACGAGGCCTTTTGGGAGCTCACTAGCATTGGGTTTGGTTGGAACTCCAAAGTTAAGCGATTTTGGACTGGAGAAATTCTAGGATGGGTGACCTACTGGAAGTTGTGTGTGAGTTCCCAGAAACAAAACCGTGAGGGTATAGCCTAAAGCGGTCAATATCGTGCAAGGGGAGAGAGGTCGTGATACCAATTATTTTCATGCTGGAAAGAATTGGAACTTATATGATGTTGTTGTTCTCAACAAGAAAGTTGGCAGCTGTTAATTACAATGAAGAATTTGAGCCAAGGATAAGGTCTATTTTAGAGAAGAAGAAAAAGAAAGATAAGCAGTGGTGTAGTCTAACACATGTTGGTAATGAAGTCTTTGAAGTGACTCACCCATCTAAGAGGCAATTTAGGGTGGATTTGAAGCAAAAAAAATGCTCATGTTGGGAATGGGATCTTAATGGAATCCTATGCCCACATGTTTTCTCACCAATTCGTAGGTTGAATAGGCAAGCAGAACATTATGTACACGAATGCTATAGCAAAGTGGCTTGCTTGAAGTGCTATGAGAGGATTATTGAGCCTATGACAAGCCAAGATCAATAACATTCATTGGGTTACCTCATTTGAAGCCACCAACCTACCATAGACACCCATGCAGGTCAAGGAAAAGAAGGAAAATGTCAGTTGGTGAGACAAAGTTACCACAACATCTAACCAAGCTTAGATGGTACTACACTGAGTTTAAGTGCATCAATTGTGGTGAACTAGGCCATAGGCTTAAAAAGTGCAAGGTAAACATCTTATCCTTTCAAGTTCATTGAAGTGTTATATATGACATACTTAGTGAAAAGTGAAAGTGAAATGTAGAAAGATGCCACTTTGACATGTAAACTGAGGAAAGATTCTTTCACATGTGCCTTGGAATGATGCTTTCACATGTGAAATGTGGAAAGATGCGTTCACATATGCCATGGAATGATTATTGTGAAATGTGGAAAAATACTTTCACATGTTCCTTAGAAAGTTAAATGTGAAATGTGCTTTGGATTTTTAAATGTAAAATGTGATTTGGAATTCAAATGTGAAATGTGATGTGTTTGGTATTACAGTTTAGATAGAACATAGTGCAAAATTGGAATTCAAATTTACTATAGAGTGTAATCTAGAACTTTCATATGAGTTTAGGGTGTAATCTGGAATTCAAATTTACTTATAGGGTGTAATCTGGAACTTTCAGTTGAGTTTAGAGTGGCAACTGTGTCTTGGTCTCATTAAACATTTGACATGCAAGTTCTTATTACAATAAAGGCTGAGACTCTGAGCAAGAAAAGAAAAGAGGCAAAAAACAGGTGAAAAGCAAAAACTGACTCAACTAGCATGCAGTCAAGAACCACAAAACCAGCTCCAGAACTTGCAACAGAACCTGCAACAGAACCTGCAACAGAACTTGTAACAAAATCTGCTCTAACTCCTGCAATAGAACCCGCTCCAGCACATGCACAATCCTTATCCTAACTGCCTACACCTTGAATGTACTTGGAAAGTCTCATGGCAACTCGACAAAATCACTCACAACCTATACCATCAACATCTCCCTTAACTCCAGCTTCTCCACCAAAGAAATTGAGGTTTAAACCCCCAGTAAAAGAGAAAAAAATAGATGATTGTCTACTGGTCTACTAACAATGGTCTTCTATAGTTGGCCATATTTTTGAGTAGTTTGGCCATTTTTTGTGCAGTTTGGCCTTACTTCTAAGTTTAGGTATAATTAGGTTGGCTTAATGTCGACAATGAAGTTTATGCAAATATGCTTCTTTTGGAGTTAATCTAGCTATCTTTCTTTTTCAATCATTGTAGTTTTGTTACTTTGAAATCAATACAGCATTGCTGCTTTTAGACTTAATGAAAGTTTGTTGTTTTTTTACTTGATTATATTTTATTGCTATTAGACTTAATTTAGCAAAGCAACATGAAAAAGAAACCGAGTAAAGTAATTTAAAAGAGCAATCGAGTAAAGTAACTTAAAAGAGTTTCATGAAGTCATTCCTTACATTTTTACAAACGTTGTTATAGTAATAAATTTCATTTGCACTACCCAACAACCTTGAACCTGATACAAAATTAGATTTGTTGGGCATTACACAATTACATCTGCCTCACGCCTTCAGCATAATCATTAGAATCCATGATACTATGAAAATTATCAAAATCATACCATTCCTAGAATCCACAATTACCTCCTTGCAATCAATATAACAATTCTTATAAACTCAAATCAACCAAGATTCAACAATCAATGTAACAAGCCTAAATTCAAAAACCTACAATTATCTCCCTACATTAAAAATCCACAATTAAATCCAACAATCAATGTAACAAGCGTAAATTCAAAAACCATAATTACCTCCCAGCATCAAAAACCCACAATTACATCCAACAATCAATGTAATAAGCCTAAATTCAAAATCCCACAATTACCTCTCAATATCAAAAACCCACAATCATCTCCCTACATAAAAAAAACTCATAATTACATCCAACAATCAATGTAACAAGCCTAAATTCAAAATCCACAATTACCTCTCTACATCAAAAGCCCACAATTACCTCCCTGCATAAAAAATCCATAATCACCTCCCTACATTAAAAAAACCCACAATTACATCCAACAATCAATGTAACAAGCCTAAATTCAATATTCAAACTGAAGACCATAAATTCAACATACTCAAACCAAATCAATGTTCATACCATAATCACCAAAATCAACCAAACAAAAAACAAAAAAAAAACCCTAAAATCAATGCAAAAATTGAATCAATCCTTACCCAGTTACTGGACAAACTTGGAATCGCTTGCTAGAATGTCTATCAGTGCAAGATGTCTTCACTTTGCAGGTTTTTCCACAAAAACACATCTAGACTTCAACGTTGTTCATCCATTTAGAGATTTGAAGAATGATGATGATTCCGAATTTTTGATATAGTTGGATTTTTTATGATTCTGGGTTCAACGCTTCAAGGTTGCTCAGATTGAAAAACGAAAATGAAGACGATAAGCATTAAGAACAAGAATGAAGATGACAAGAATGGAGAACAACGATGAAGACGAAGACAAAGAATGAAGATGAAGAGTAAGAAATTGAAGAACGAAGAAGACAAGATTGAAGAACGAAGACCAAGAATGCAGATGAGAAGAATAGAGAACGACAATGAAGAAGACGAAGAAGGAAGATAAAGAAGATGAGATTGAAGAACGAAGACGAAGAAGACGAAATTGAAGAACAAAGATGAAGAAGACGAGAAGAACGAAGATGATTGTGGCTTTAGGGATTGATTTAGGAATTTGGGGATTTAGGTATTAAGTTAGAGATTGATTTAGGAATTTGGGGATTTATGGATTGAGTTAGGGATTGATTTACGAATTTGGGGATTTCGAGATTGACATATACGAAGGAATTCAGGGATTTAGGGTTAGATGGATCAAGTTCCAATTATGCCCTTATCTGACTTGCATCCTTGTCATTCATGTCAGCACTACGTAAGCGACAAATCAAATATTGGACGTCTAGTTGACATGAATAACAAAGAAGTAGCAATTTGCACCAAATCGGATGTTTCTGGCGTACTTAACACCTATAATGAGAATAAGATACAAAGTGATACCTTATTTTGAGATTAAGGTGTATTTGAAGTATAAAACTTATAAATTAACAAATCATAGATGAAATTTTCCATAAAGGAGTCTTATCACATGGGTCAAATTGATAATTTTTTGACTACATGTCTTAAAACTACCATTTGACCACATGGATGATTTATGCAATGCTGAATCTCTATGGACATGTATATTAGACTGCATCTAATCCTCCTATGCATACTCCTTTGCTAATCCTTCTACAATGAAACCTAATCAATTCACATTCATAATACATTAAATTTTGGGAAGTATCCAAATCCAATCCAGAAAAGTGATGCAGCATGTTGGAAACAAGAGCCATAGATGCGATAACTGATTTCTCTTTTTTTATTTTTTATTTTTTGGCGTCTAGTTAGGAGGTAAAGACATTAAACATTGAGTGAGTATTCAGAAAAGAGTAGCAACACCTACACGCTCTGCGTACAAACATATTGGTAATTAAACCAACATTTCCCTTCCCATTAAAATATAAAACAAGTAAATGTGCCCTAAAAAACATGGTGAATTCAACTTCCATTAGGCTTAAGTTGGTCATAAAACAATTATCTGCTCTTATTATCAAACACGTTGTTCAGAACCAGCGACCAACTCTTTCTACTAATCTGGAAATCTCTCCTCTCATGCAGCTAGCAAAGCTGTAGCAGGAAAAAGCTGCGTACCACCCGAAACAGGCCAACGGCACTCCAAGAATAATACCCAGGCATTCAATGGGGCCTCATGGTGCGCCACATCGGAGAATGCTGCCCATAAATTACATAAAAAGGTTTCATCACATTCCACACCATGAGCTGATCAAACGGAAGAATAAATACCTTGCCAATCCTATTCGTATAGTCTTAAAGCAATAAACGTGACAATACATATAAACAAACTACAATACCTTGTGTATCGCCAGCAAACCTACTTGGATGATTTGAATTCCCTAAGGCTTTCGATCACAGCCTTCTTTCTTGTGTCAAAATCAACTTTGTCCAGATCATAAGCGGTTGCGAGATACCCATAAAGGACCCTCTTTTTCTCCCGCGTTTTTTCGTCAAACTTCACAAGGTTTGGATTGTTCTCGTCATCCTTACTACCCAGCGTTGGGGGCTGTACATGAGCCCAAGCCCTGCGTCCACGATTTTCCTTCTCCAAGAATTCGGCCATTCTCATGGCCTCCTTAAGGCCTGCTTCATCACCAGAGAATTTGACCAAAGTCATACCCAAATGACCATCTCTACCATACAAGGATTTTGACTTTCCACTCCCAAATCCAAGATCTGCTTACCAGAAATAACAGATACACAAACAAAACAGAAAGTAACTTGTTAAAAGGACCTCATGGTGTAGAACTATCAAGGGTAAGATTGGAATCTCTAATGGTTCCCCGAAGTTTAAAAGTGTCCTGATTATGGCTGCTAACAGCCATAAAAGGAACTTCATAATCTCTATAGAAAATCCAAAGTGGCTTACAGAACCCCATATTGTCAGAAACAATTAAGAAAACAATTTTGTGGATGACCACCAGACCAACATCAACATGCTCCAACATGGCGCAATGAAAAAATACCATAAGTAACGAACAGAATACATTCTCAGTGTATGGAGTCTCTAAAGATAAAAAAAGGGACTACTATGAAATATAACAGATTGGAAATATCAATTACAAAGAACACAAGTAAAAAAGAAATAGCAAAACAGGTATAAAATACAATTTGAAGGAGGACAGCTTATCAAAACCAGTAAGTAGTAGCCGAATCTTATATGTTATCCAAAGAACCTCGTTTTCACGTTGACGTAAAGTGTAAATACAAGCTTGTGCACATGAAACATAAGAAATCAACCCTCCAACCAGGTTAGGGTCACTGTCCTATACAACTGGCATCACTGCAGTTGAGTAAAGAAAAATGCTAAGCATGGAAATCAATTATCACACAACCATAAGAGCTTGAAACCAACTGAAAAGAAACCAACCCTATTAAACAAGAAAAACCATTACCAAAAAGTTTGAATGTAATGTAGAGTAATCCTTTCAAGTTTATTTAGGTTCAATTTATAGGAGATCTAAGATAATATTGCTCCTTATGACAGACAGTGCTTAGTTGTCTCAGTTCATATGAGTTTGGGGCGCGATTTCCACTTTCAGCTGAATTGGCTTGGATTTCAAGTGCATGGACTTATTGAAATTCTATCATTTAGGATCGAACAATGTACCGAGCAAGAGGGAAGGATATTCATAACAGGTCGAAGCCCACTTGAAACCATGGGACTAGGTTACAGGTTTAGGTAAGGCACACGTTCTGACGATGAAAACAAGCATTCTTCTTAAGAGAGCGCAGTTTGTTTAAACAGAAGATAAAATTCTGTCAATGTGTCTCATGACCAACCAAATATTTATAAAATCAACAGGAAAAATAGAAAGAAATTGTAACTTAGATTTAGCCAAGACATTAGCAAACTACATGTAGCAACTGGCCACTAGATTCTTTCCGCTTGATAATTTTGAGCTGGGTAGAACAAGATCCTCATAGTACCAACCCACATTCCCTTACTCTTAGATAGTAGCAAGGGCGGAAAAGGCATGGGAAAAAGCCAAGCCTATACTGCAGGAATTAATATATTCATCGCATAATTAAAAATGAAAAATCAATTAAATCGGAAGGGCTTTAAGGATTCTTGAATGGTAATATCAAAGTTCAGCTTCACTGGGTTAAATTTTATAAATTTTGGACTGGAGTGAATCACAGAGGTCAGTAGTTGTATGTCCAAAGTCACTAGACAATGGAATTTCGGAACTGTTCTGTCCGAAGTAAAAGCAAGCTTGGTTAACAAGGTGAAACCTGACAAAAAGGGGTGGGTTGGGATTAAATAGGAAAATATCTGACTTAAAACTCAGATACCGAATGTACAAGAATTGCAATTAAACAACAATATGCATAATGGCTATTATCCAAACAAGAGGACAAATCATAAACTGAATTATCAAAAAATGAACAATGAAATCCAAACAACCAAAATTCCTCGCTGGTGGTCAGAAAGTAATGCAATAAAACAAAGTGTACAAATTAGGGGCCCTGCACAGGTTCAGTTTGGCACATGACCATCTCAACCATATTTAATTGCAAGAGGAAGAACACAAGCACGGTTCATAGAAGAAGATTATATGAAACAACTCATCTGCACATGTGCCTAATCCCTGCAAACTATGGTAATGTATTCTATGTCTGCCACGTATGCATTTCAGAATCATCCAAAAGTAGCACACAAAGGTCTCAAATAATATCCCTAATTTTAGAAGAAAAAAAAGTTAACAGAATAAAATTAATCTAGTATGATGGGAGACACTAGTCAACCTGTAGAGAGTGACAGATCAAACACAGCAGAGATCTTCTATGGAATCGACAAGCTGTATCATATAAAAAAGGGTTGAATCCACCCAATAAATATATAAAATATATTATATGCAATTGCAGATCGATAGCAAGGGTTCATGACTAAAAGGGATGTATACAGAGCATTTTACTTGACTTGATCCCTACTTCTCCACAGGAACATTCTAATAGAGAAAGCATAAAGAATAGCACAGTATGAGCTATGAAGGAGTAAACTATACCTCTAATGTTACTATCCATTGTTTTATTGCCCAAACCTTCCATGCGACCATCTTTACTCCTTCCTGTAACTGTATTATGAATTATCACCACAGGTGGCCACATAATCAGATCATCCACATTTGCTGCTGCGGCTTCAGCAGAAAGAAACTGATATGCCTTTGAGTTATCAGGAGGCTTCAAGTAGTCCCATCCCATTAGAACACACAAAGCCTTGTGTAAGCCCAAGTGATCCACCCGCAAGTCAGCACTATCAGAGTTGTAACTGTGCATGATGAGACTATGCATATCTGGAAAATCTTTAGAAGACCTGAAATTATGCATATCAAGGCAATGAACACTGTATTTCAGGTTTACCTATCAGATTGCACTATGACCCCATAACTTCAAACTCAAAAGGGCAATGAAGAAGATGCATTTACCAGGAATATTCAAATGAGCTGATATCAACATAATATCACATTCAAGGATGCATTTCATTTCATCAAATGATATCACTTGGGTAATTTCAATTAGAGTTAGACCCTGACAAGGTAATAATTTAGGGAGCTGATTTCCGCACACCAATTTTACTTGCTGCACTCCAGTTTAAAAAGATAAAAGATTAAAATAAAAATCTAGTGCAGCAAGTAAAAAATGGAGTGCAGAAATCAGCTCCCATAATTTATAGAAGGATAATTTTGTATGCTTGGCGCATACACAAGTAAATGTAGTAATGTACAAGCACAAGCCTGATAAATAACACATGATTGGATGGGGTATTCTAGCACCGTCCATAAGAAAGTATCAAGGCAAACAATTAATCTATCACTACCAAATGCATCTACTGTAACTAATGCAAACTAAATCTCCCAACACAGCAGTGAAAAATGGACAGTTTTACAACGATGGCACATAATTTCCACTACTAACGCCACGAGGAAACAAGTAATAAACATCACCAAAGGAGAGGTTCACACCTTCAAAGTCAAACATCAAAACAATGATCCTAAAGTTTCTCCTATACTCCTTAGTTAAGCAAAGTTGGCTTCTAAACCTATGCTGCAACACTTTTGTAATTTACCTGACGTAGGACAGATCTGAAACCTACGATTTAGCAAACTAGCAGATGCAAACTTTAAGAAAACAAACATAAAACTTAAAAGATAGGTCTGGAATCACTCCAGGGGCTTCACACCCGAAATTGGCTTCACACCAAAACTTGGTTTCACACCAAAATAGTCTGGAATCGCTCCAGGGGCTTCACGCCCAACATAATCCTTTCGCTGGAAAATATTCTCAAACTTTATTCATAAACTCATCTTCCTTCCATTGAATTACAATGGGGTATTTATAAGGAGTTAAACAAACTAGAAATCCTAATTAAACTGGAATTAGAAAGAATATCCTAGTCCTAGTAGAACATGGGAACATGCCTACTCCTAATTAAAACAGAAAACAAGTAAACTAATCCTAATAGAACATGGAAACATATCTATTCCTTATTAAAACATAAAACGGAAAAATACTAAAGCCCTAAAAGACTAAACTGCCCTTGACCATTCCGCATCATTACCACTAATCTGTATCACACAAACTAGGTCACTGTACCCTACCACACATTCCTACATCAATGTTGAATTCAATCAATACAATAATATTCCACGTCTTCGCATTTATAATTTTTATACTGGAATATGTTTTGATATACATATATATATATATATATATATATATTTAACCTACATTAAGTTGTCTTTTGACTCATACTTGAAGAAACCCCAGGTGTTCTACTTAATGAATCATGTGGAATGATGGCATGTGGTCATGTGGTCTACGTATTGAAAACTAAAGGAACAAGAAAACCTGCGTTTACTACTACTACGGATGGTAAACAGAGGTAACTAGAAAGAAGTCCGTATAATGTTCACAAAAGGAACATGCTGCTTAAAGTAAGTCAAACCACAAGGCAAAGCTAACAACAAGAAATGTCCACTTATCGGAGGGCATCAAAGAAAATGGAAAGAAAAAATTAGCAAAAAGTCACTAATCAAAGTCCCGAGAAAGTAGTTATAAACAACGCAGCATAAAATATAAGTCCAAGAAAGATCCTGTCGTAAATTACTTCACGTGTGAGTCTGCCCCATGTTTTTATACGAAAGTAGATTTGCTCATCAGCTTCAACTGTCTGTTCCTATGAGTAAAAATTCACAAATAAAGGGTTCGTGGCTTACATTCCAGACAGAAATGGAACTCAAAAAAGGCATCAACCAATCCGAACCAGTCAGCAACTGAATGTACAAAGGTATCTGATTCTTTGTTAAAAAAACAGAGAGGAAATATATAAATATTGAATCCTTACAAAAAAAAAAATAATAATAAATAAATAAGCTTAAGAATATATCTACTAAATCCGTGTCTTGCCCATTTCCATATCTATATATCTGCACTAACGGGATGGTTAAAAATTGAAAAGGAAGTTATCATGTAGGTATTCAAGGGTGGAGATAAAATTTTCCTTCCCTGGGGGGCACTACTAAATTGCACTCCTATATAAGCCATCATTTGATAATTTATTTATTGCACAAACTAGTAGTGGATACATTTACGTAAATGGAATCTCTTTTCCCTTGATTCAAACACTCAGCTAACAATAACATAGATTTTTTATATAAATAATTACAAAAAGAAAAAAATAAGAGATACTAACTTTTTCGATAAGATATAAGGTATTTCTTATTAACATTACAAAGTTCTTGTTTACTTTGTTATAAATATACCAAACATATAAAAACCTGTGTTAATTTTGCAAAAGGAACAACAAAAAAAATATATGGGGCCCACTTTGGGCTGGGAACAAATGCCCCTCTAGACCTTAGGTGACTCTGTCTTGTGAGTACATTGTGCACCCAATGCCAATCCACTAGGCAGAATTCTAATCTATAACCAAAAGGCCAGAAGCTGACCAAATTAGAACAGAATATCAAACCATATAGCATCTAGTAAACTACATGACACCATAAAGTCCTAAAAATAGCAATACCACACAAGATCATTGAAAAGTGAAAGATCATTGAAAAGTGAACACAACCATTTGGACTTAGAAAAACTACCAGTAGTCAGAAATTTTAGACCTTGGAAAAAAAATATGAAATATTTGCATAAAAGTTCCAACACTGCCACGTATGTCTACAATTTTAATTTTTAATATACACTCTTCAGAACCACCAAAATCCTACTAAACACAAAGCACAGAAGCACAAGTTTCCATTTATGCATATTTCCACATCAAACAAAGAGGTTCGAGTAATTTCACACTAAAGAAAGAAAGACTCATCGCACATACATAGCCTTTAGACTTCATCAGCTAATAAACAAAGAGCTACTGCCCATTTTGCAACAGGTTAGACAGCACTAGTAACAATCTAAAAGAAGCAAGCGTACAGATAGAACCTACACCCTTGTGGAAACAAAACAAGGATCAAATTAGTACATAACCTACTTCCATTCAATAGCATTGAATATAGGACCTAAGCTGGGATGAGCTGCGGCTTGGCCAAGTTGAATATAATTCTTACAAGCCAGTCCGCAGCCTATTGAAATCTTAGCCTCACCAGACCACACTCAATAACACCAACAGAAATGCTCAGCTGACTCTCTAGGCTAAACCAACCAGATCTTTTGAGCTATCATCCTGCTATCCTAAAACCTATAAATCATGATAACATATACGTCCAAGCTATGGGCATAATCAGCAATCATCTTTACTATGAAAGAATATTGGAAAATATTGGCAGAGAAATGATGTACATAGAGAATAATACAGGTTCGCTAACATAAAAATTGAAGGAATGATGATACTCCAAAAATGAGTTTAGTTTCTAAAAGGAAACTGAAACATGCGTAAATACACGTGAAGAAAACAAACACTACTAGGAGCCATTCTCTCTCCCTTATTGGTTGGCGTCCTACAGGAGACTTTAACAGACTTATGTTTAATCTGCGAAAAACATATACAATCAGAAAAAATTAAAGGACTCGATAATACTCCAAAGGCAGTTGGAGTCCAGATCTATGGAAAGAACAATATACTAAGACTCACCTCCTCCAAATTGCATATCTAGAACTCGCAGTGTCCAGTTAGACTAATGTTTAATATTCTGACGAAATTATAAACCATTTGTGATTCGTTCACATTTCTAGGTAACTTCTTAGTATTCCCACAGCCAACTTATTACTTTATCAAAAAAGAAAAAATCTTTCAACTTTACATAGAATGGAATAAATGCATTCCATCAAGTTACCATCTAATATGCCAACACTAATAATATAGTTACCAATTCAATAAGATGTTTAACAGAAAAAGCATCAGTATCTGTACACAAATAAGCCATATACTATAGTTATCAATAAACACAACTGATTATCTAAGACTTTGAAACACACACCCACTAAAGCTGCAAATTTGTCAATTTGTCTACATTCAATCCATTAAATTCTTAGACATGGCCTTGCATCTGCAAAGTAAAATAAGCACAAAGCAGAAAAAAGAAAACTTTTCCATAACATTCACTTGTTATATATATATAGCATTACATCCCTCAAAAAGTGGCCTAATTTATCAAACAACTAAGATCATTGGACACGAAATAAGTTAGCTAAGTAAAGTTCCAAGAGATAATAGAATTGATTCTACAACTAACTTTCAGTTGGATATGGACACCCCTACATATTAAATGAGGACCTCATTAGGAAACACTAAAAACAGCAGCTACCATGCAACAGGTTATTGTTTAGCTGCTGAAGTAAGCAAGGTTTCATTAATCGACAATGAACTCTTTCATACAAACACAAGTGGAACCCTTCAGATTCAAACCAAAAATTAAAGGAAAAGGGAGTCTTTCTTTTTCAAGGAGATAGCTTCTCTCTTCCGTACACCCTAATACATTCACTGGAAAGTGCAACAGATATATCGAAATAGAAATTCACCATTCAATTTAATCCTTAAGAAAAAAGAGATGAGAAAATAAAGGGTTCATCAACAGAGTAAAATTTCTATGCATAAGTTCATTTCCTCCTCAATTATACAAATATAAAATAAGAAGTAACAAGCTAGATTCACATCCAACATCTAACGCAAAGCACATATCCTCATGCATGCATGTCTAGAACAATGGGTGGACGGTACCACACCCTACAGGATCATTGCAGAAAATGGTCCACGGTCTATAAGAAAAGAATATACCAACTAGTTATGCTGAAACTTCACCATAAGCTAATTCAAATAATACAACATTAACAAGAATCAGGACTACATAATAAATAATCCTAATCGCATTTGAGAACCAACTCAATATGCATATTTCCTCATTAAGAAAGTTTACTCTATAGTATCTAAGTAAGAACATATTTGTAGTGACTGACAACGGTTGACTGACAATGGTCACAATACTTTCAAGCTACCTTATGAGCCATACTATTCAATCTTTTATATACATCCTTCCCACCAACATCCTTTCATAATGTAGACGTTATAAGTACCTAATCCCACAAATTTGGGCTCTATATGACCATTTTAAATTGCTGCTGCATGAACATTGATAGCTTCCTATCAAACAGGGAGAGGAATGTAAATTTCATAGTTTTAAACTTATAACTGCAAGAACAAATTAATGATACAATATCCGCCGTTTAACGATGAACACATTTGCAGGCAGCAATTAAATAACGAACTTATTAGCTAGCAGCAATTTGGATAATGAAGATATTTGCAACCAGCAGTTTAGATAAAGATATTAAATTGCACTAACCTGGCACAAGCAAGACAATGCAGACACCCATTCTTCCCATTCTCCAAGTAAGTTTTCCTCTGTTGTGTATTCTCATGAATCAGCTTCACAAAGTTAAGAAAAGCCTTCTTCAATGTGCTCTGATCAACTTGAAGATGCTTAAGGCCCACACTCTCATTGCCACTGCTTTTCCTAAATCCCACACCACTAACCCTCATATACTTGTTAGCTCTATTCTCCTCACCACGGCCTTGGTCCACCACCTCCCGCCCAAAAGGGCTACTAGTTCCAACCAAAAACTCTCCCCGTCCTCCAGGACCCGCCTGAAATCCATTGGGTTTACCATGCTGCATTAACGGCTGCCGCCTCATGGAAAATTCCTCTGCTTTATCTCTCTTCCCCTCTTCTTCGGGGTACTTCCTCTTCGCAGGCCCTTCTGCTGGCCCACGCCCTTCGAGCCCGAGGGAGTTCCAGTAATCTGGACCTGGCCCAATCGGTCCGCTCGGTGCACCAGATCCACCAGGACCAAATGGCAAGAACCGGCCAGAAGGATCCCTAGGCGGAGGGAAATCTTGATAATCAGGCGGAAGAGCAAAGTAGGATCGAACGCTGCCATCGGCCAGAACAAATGTTTGGCGCTCAAGCATGTGGAAGCCATAGACCGGTGGAGGGGGTGGACCGAAGGCAGCTGGGTCAGGGAAGGGAAATGGTGCGGTACCAGGAGAAGGGGCTGGTGGGTGCTTGGGAAGGGCCGGGCTTGAGGTTGAGCCGGGTTTAGGAGATGGGCCAGATTTGGGCATGGCAGGTTTGAGGTCATGTGGCTTGGTGTTGGAGGTTGTTGTAGTGGTGGCAGCTGCTTTGGGGGAAGATTCCCACCGAGATTTGCGGCTAGAGGCAGAGGAAGAAGATGGCTTGTGGAGTGGGCCCTTGGGATGGGAACCTCCAGCCATCCTCGGGCTTATGAACAGAACTGAGTTATAAGAATAATAAATTAATAAATAATAATAGAGAGGAGAAGTAGAGAGCTAGGCCTAAACTCCAAGGAAAGAGCGATTCAGAAATTGGACAAGCCTTTTGCATCGAAGTGAATGAACATTGAAGTGAATGAACGATGAGAAACAAGTTTCTCTAACAGAATTAAGTTAGATTCCTGTACAGCCCAAAAACAAAACCAGATAATTAGCAATTATAGAACCAATAGAGAATACAATTAGATAGGGAATTCCTATAAGAATGAAAAATTGCAAATAATTGTCTTACTTAAAAGAAACAACAAAACGATATAAGGAAACAAAATCTTCAACAAGCTGATAAACCATCCATTAATTTTTCCAACGAAAATTATACAGAGCAAGTCACCCAAATCAAAGCCTCCCTACAGAATAACAAAATATTATCCAGCCATTCCAAGATTTTGTAACCAGCTTCAAATTTTAAAAAATTTCAATTTTCAAGATGGAACGCTTACAAATTATAGTGTCGAGTATCAGCGATTCCCTAGAGATCGGATCGGGGAGAAAAGGGAAGAAAAGGGAAGAAAATAATCAGTCCAGCAAAATCTCAAGACTTTTTTTTTATTATGCAAAGATACTCAACAAATTTAGATATGCTAAAGGCATAACAAAATTTATCGAACCATTATCTACAAGATTTCCACATCTTGCAACAAGCACCCCATCAAAGTTCTAAATCGAAAAAAATTCAAAAAAAAGAGACTCACCCCTTTGTTTCTGCCGTCTGCGGCCTCCAGCAGTTTTTTTTTTTATTCCTAGGATAAGAAGCGGAGATGGGAGAAGAGGTTTGTGACTGGAGCTTTGGGAGAAGTATGTTTTGCACTTGCGCGGTAGTTGCTGCTCTGAGGAAAGAGGGAGGAGGGCACGGCTTTTCGACAAGGTGAGCGGGAGTGAATCAACGCACTTGTTTTGAGCTTGAGAAACCGAAAAGGAATCAGAAGCCGTTAGATTATTTTAACGGTCGTGATTGAAATATCTGGACGCGATCGGGACTGTCAGATTCGTAGAGGATCGGACGCCTACCTCACCTTCTTTTCCACTGTTTAATTAATTATAATAGTTTATATAAATATATAAATATAAATGTACACCAATACCAAAGCGAGCAAAGACACCCAGATAGATAGACTACAGAGACTGAGAGAGAGAAAAATAAAAAATATCTTTTTATTTTTATTTAATTAATGAATACCTTAAAACCGGCGAATTGCAGGGTAATTCGCCGATTTTGATTTTCAGTTTGCACCGACTTTGCTTTCCTCGCTCTCTCCACCTACACTCCTCCCTAAGGCCTGTTTAGGGTTTTTGGTTGAACCCGATGGACTCCGAGGACGATATGCACGACGCCAACGACCTCGAGTCCATGGACGACGACGAAGGCTTTTACAGCGACGAGGATGGTCTGGATTACTACGGCAGCGACGACGACGCCGATGTCGATTTTGGCGAAGATAATGCAGGAATCGAGAAGATCGAGGCTCGTCGCCCTGAGGTTTGTCCTATTATCGATTTCTATGCCTTTCTGTTCTTGCAAGTCATTAAAATGTTTCTCAAATTCGCGACGTCTTGGGTCTTCTTGAAAGTCTCCGAATTTCAAATATTATCCTTTGGGTTTTTTGAATTTATTAGTTATGCTGTTGGGTCCTTGAGGTTGAAGGGAGCTAATGGGAATTGGGTTCTGAAGTTTCCTAGTTGTACTATCCAATTAATGGACTTCGCAGAAGCAGAGCACAGTGGAGCTAAACAATTTTCCCATAGAACTCTCTAGTTATTGTTAATGTCGATGAATTATACGAGTTTGATTTTTATTATTATGTCTCGTACATCTTTTGTCCAACGGCTGAAGTAACCTGTATGTATTTCTGAGCTGTCTCTGTGGTTTCATGATGACTGCTGTGCTGAGCTTGAGTGAGAGTATCTTTGGACTTTTTTCTCTACCACGAGGAGTTCTAGATGAACCAAATTGTTGCTTTATTGTCTCACCGTCTTTTTGAGACATTTATGCATGCGATTATATAGGGTATAGATAAGGATTGGAATGTGAATTTGAATACGGTATCTTACAGCGGGAATAGATTTTTTCCAATCCAATGTGAGCAGTTTTTAGCTGCATATCTTGTATACTTGGAAGGAAGTTGTATTGTTACCATATGCTAACAGAAAATTATATATTTTTTTTCTCCAGAATAACTATATCGTGTTGAAAGAGACAGATATAAAACAATGTCAGGAAGATGATATTACAAGTGTATCTGCCGTGCTTTCCATATCCAGAGTTGCTTCGAGTATTTTACTTCGTCACTATGATTGGTATTAAATCATTTTTTCTAGTATATTTCATCCCGCCACATATTTTTGTAGTGTTGCCAATTCTTCATGATATGCGGAGTTATGCCTTTTGTTTGAACTGTTCTTTAGTGCTGTATGTTGTGTACCGAATGAATATGGTAACATGTTAACTATTACCGGTGGCCGTTGTAGCTAATTGGTTGCCTATCTTGATAATTGGGAGGGATAGAACTTGGAAGGTTAAAGCTACCTCTCATTCTGTAGCACATCATTACTCTATGATTGAAAAGAAAAAGAGTTCTGGAATATTCTAGAACTATTTCTTCTGCTATATTTTATTTCCTTCTTTTTGTGATTGTTTATGTGAAAAAGGTTCGGTATGACAGGGTTGTTAGTAAAGTTCATGAGGCATGGTTTGCTGATGAAGATAAAGTCCGAAAAACTGTTGGCTTGTTGAAGAAACCTGTTGTTCAGTTTCCCAGTTCCAGAGATGTAAGTTTAATAGACACTATAAAATTGAAGTTCTGTCTAGTAGTTGGTTTCCTTTTTGTGTTCATGTGTTGTTACACCATTGTAATACTGAAATTCTGTTGGGCAGCTTACCTGTGGGATCTGTTTTGATGCCTTTCCCCGTTGTAGGATCAGATCATCTGCTTGTGGTCACCCTTTTTGTTGTGCATGCTGGGAAGGTTTGTTTCATATGCCATCTTTTGGACCTATTTTCTGACTGAGATGCGCTAAACTTGCAACTGCTGCTCTTATTGTGAATTATATAGCCTCGGAATTATAGAATTTTTTACATTTATGTTGTCTTAAGTAGTTCAGTGGTGGAATTATATTTATTTCCTTTAGCATTTCCTGCCCTTAAAAATATCACTGATTATTGCTACTATTTTTCTATTCAAATTTGCTTTCTAATTACAGAAAATCTGTCTGTTTAACAATTTTGTATGTCTTTCTATGATGAGTTGCTTGAAACTGTTTTCTTTCTTTCCATTGCCATGTTTTAAGGGTATGCTTATTTTGCTCTTCTATGTTTCGTACATTGTCGTAGGTTACATTAGAACATCCATTAGAGATGGTCCTGGATGTTTGATGCTGAGATGTCCTGATCCATCTTGTTCTGCTGCTGTTGGTCAAGACATGATCAATATGCTAGTCTCTGATGAAGATAACCGGAAGTACTCTCGGTACCTTCTTAGATCTTATGTAGAAGACAACAAAAAGGTATATGTTGCATTTTATTATTCTGTATGTACCATTAATTAAACATTAATTCTTTGGACTTCACATTGCTGATAATGAACAACCAAAAGTGACTTACCTTTCCGTTATCTTTGAAATTTCAGAAGCATATAGTTTATGTATGAGGTATACAGTGGAGTAGGTATGACCTGCAGTTTGCTGCCTTTGGTATTTTACTTATTTTAAGAAAGATTAAAGTGAATAAAATATTTTATTATTTATTTACTCTATGTATTTTATGCAAAACAATATTATGTAGAGATGAATAGATAAAATGTCGACTTAAAGTTGTAGAAAGAATTTGAATTATTTTTTCTACATCAAATTTCAAATATTATTTATAATTAGGGAGAAAAAAGAATATCCAAAATACCAATTTTAAGATTAAATTTTCATTATATTTATTACTTTTTTTTTTTTTTTTGCTTTTTTTTTCTTTTTGGCTTCAAGATCCATGTTATGCCAAGGGTTGTATTAAAAAAAATTGACGATATCTGTGTGGTCGAGCTATTAATATGTGCCATGGTTGATGTTTTCATTTATTGTACTCAAGTTGAAAAATGAGTCATGTATTTATTTTCTTTACATTGCTCCCTTTTGTGTTCATGGCCGCGTGACAATGTGCATGTCCAGTCTATCACTTGTGTAGTGGAGCAAATGACTATATAAATATAATTTATTTTCTTCTTGTTTGCCAGGGTTCTCACAATTATTTTTTATTTCTTATTCATTGCTGTCAGACCAAGTGGTGCCCTGCTCGGGGTTGTGAATATGCTGTTAATTTTGTTGGTGATGAAGAAAATTATGATGTTTCTTGCCTCTGCTCTTATGGCTTTTGTTGGAAGGTAGGTTTTTTCCTTAGTAATTATTATTTGATACTTTAGCGAATACTTTTGATTCCACTTGAGTTACCTTTGTCTTTGTGCCTTGCAGTGTACAGAGGAAGGTCATCGTCCTGTGAACTGCAGCACTGTGGCGAAATGGATATTGAAGAATAGTGCTGAGTCTGAAAATATGAACTGGTCTGTAATTTCTTTAGCGCCTGAATTCTGTCTTGTGGTTGAAATTCAGGCATTTTCTTTTGAATTTGTATCAATTTTGTGATTCTTTATGTGGTTATCGAATGTTTTATGCTATTAGTTGGCTATTCGCATTTGTGCTTCTTTATCGTCTGCATGTTGATTAGGCATATTGTTCTAGTTCTCATTGGGGTCTCTTCAGCCTTTTTGAATATGTATGAACTTTGTAATTCGTTCTGTGGTTGTTGAATGTTTTATCTTATCAAACAGTTGTTAATTGGCCATTGACATGTATACTATCATTATGTGCATGTTAACTAGGGATATTGGTCAATATCTCATTGGAGTGTCTTTAACCTTTATTTCGGTCGACTACATTTAATTATTCTTCTTTCATTTGGTGTTCTATTTTGATCATGTACTTTTGGTCTACAATAGAATTTAATACGAATATCATCTGTAACCTCAAGTTTCTTTCCTTATGCTGTATGATTAAGGAACTGCACGATGCTTCAGGAACTTTTGGAAATTTGATAAATTGATAATGGTGGAAACCTTTCCTATGATTCGACTGCAAAAAGTTTCTGGTGCATGAGGCAAACCTGGAGAAGGAATTGGCACTTTTTGGGATTAGGGCTTGTCATTTTAATTTGATTTAAGTGAAACAATGATGGTTGGATGGACTTGTTAGCTAGCCTAATGGCTTCATCATCTACTTTTTAGATTAGCTTTTCTTTGGAAATAGGCTTTATGACATGGTTTAAGGTTCATGTTGTTGGGATGTGAGGATAAATGTCCCACATCGGAAAAGAGAAACAGAATGTGTGCTTTATATAGGCTTGGGCAACTCTCCTTATAACCAATTGGTTTTAGGGCTGAAATCCCAAGTCTATATAATGGGCGGAACCCCAATCTTTAACATGGTATCAGAGTTGGTTATCCCACGTGGATGGCTTAACCGCCACACGTGCCACACGTCGCCAGTCACTCGTTACGAGGGGGCGTAGTGACGACAACCTGTTAGTGGTTGAAAAAAAAAAGAGTTAATAGAGGTATGAGACAATGGGCTCATACGAATGTGGAACAATGAGCTCACATCATCACGTGTTGGTTGGAAGAGCCGCCACACGTGAGGGGGCGTGTTGGGATGTGAGGATAAATGTCCCACATCGGAAAAGAGGAAACAAAATGTGTGCCTTATATAGGCTTGGGCAACTACCCCTATAACCAATTGGTTTTAGGGCCAAAATCCCAAGTCCATATAATGGGCGGAACCCCAATCTCTAACACATGTGTCAGTCTACCATCTGAAGTTCTATCATAATTTCTGTTAGCATTTTTGCTTTCATATTTCTCATCTATACCTCCTGAACAGTCATTGCCTAGTGGCCCAGGGAGCAGCAACTTTACTGAGACCAGCCGATGCAGTGTTTGCATATCTAGAACTGGGGCCCCAGCTGGACATAACTTATTTTGGTTGAAGATGATGTAGGATCGTACTGTTATAGTCGTTGGATGGCTCCTGCATCTATCCCTTAGTTGCATGCTTTTTCATCACATCCACTCAAATTCTTATAGCCCCTTTACTCTGTTGCAAATAGCCATGTTGTAAATTAACGTTCAGTTTGACTAAATAGGTAGCTGGGAAGTATTGGGTATTTTCAACAGTTTAAGGTGTACTAGCACATAGATAGGATTTTTGGTCATATCATGATACTATCATTAACTTTTTCCTAGTTTGTTTTGAGTTGAATGCTTGGGATGCATGCAAAAGTATTTACAGAATTCCTAGTTTTAACACATACTTCTTAAAAATTGTTGAATTAAGTGTTGCAAATTAGAAGTTTAGATTGAAAATAACCTTGTAAAAATAGATTAAATAAGAATTGAATGTAATTGTTGGTATTTTATATATCATCTGTTGTTTTGTCCTAACTTTTATTTACGACACGCAGGATACTCGCCAATTCCAAGCCATGTCCGAAGTGCAAGCGAGCTATTGAAAAAAACCAAGGGTGTATGCACATGACATGCACACCACCTTGTAAATTTGAATTTTGCTGGTATGGTTTCTTCTGCTTTGCCTCTATTTGATATTGTTCTCTCATGGAAGTTGATGGTTGTTGGAATACATGTTATTAACAATGTATAGTAAGATATCACTGAACTAGAGAATAAAAATATTTTTTGAGTGATCTTTTCTATTTCATCTGTATTTTTAGTTTTCAGTTTTATTTTTTAAATTTGATTGTTTCCAAATGAACTTTATTCAAATGTAGGCTTTGCCTTGGTGCATGGTCTGATCATGGGGAGAGGACTGGTGGTTTCTATGCTTGTAATCGATATGAGGCAGCTAAGCAAGAGGGAATTGTAAGAAATTTGATCATTTAGAATTTTTTTCTTTCTACTTTTGGAAGAACAGTTTTCTTTTCTTCTTATTCAAATTTGTCTTGTTCTTTTTAGTACGATGAGGCTGAGAGAAGAAGAGAAATGGCAAAGAATTCTTTGGAAAGATATACTCATTATTATGAACGTTGGGCAAGCAATCAACAGGTATTCACTATTTTTTTTTTTCCCAATTCTTTTTCTGAATGTTTTGTCATGCTAAGATCTCATGCATTTCTGTTCATTATGGCATTTTTTTAACAAATTTTCTGATACTAGTACCCAGCTATGTATGATTTCAGTCAAAACCTTTTTCTCATGCATATGTATCTGGGTAATGATCAATGAAGATCCTACTTGCTGAAACTTAGTTCTGAAATATCTTTTGGTACGCGGGGTTCACTTATGGGTGGGAATATTGAGTTCTCTCGTAGATTGCAATGTTAATCGAATATGTTGTAGTAACGGTAGTATGTAGGTGGTCGTCTGTTCGTAACTTCAGTTTGCATGATTTGCATAAGAAGAAAGCTGGAAGCTTCTTGACAATATATCATAACTTTGTCTCTGCATTTGTTTCTGTTTTATAGATTAAATTGTCTTGAGTCATAACAGGCACACATTTGATCATAGCTGGAAGCTTCTTGACAATATATCATAACTTTGTCTCTGCATTTGTTTCTGTTTTATAGATTAAATTGTCTTGAGTCATAACAGGCACACATTTGATCTATATGCCCCTTTCTCTTTTGATCATTGATTAAATCTTTTTGTTCTCTGGCAGTCGAGGCAAAAAGCTCTTGCGGATTTGCATCAAATGCGAACTGTGAATGTAAGTATTTGAGTGTACTTGAGCAAAAATTACACACATACAAGGGTTCATACATGTTTGCAGTCGAATCGAGTAGCTAGTAGCAAACTTGTTAATATGATATTACTACTATTCTTTCTCTAGTATTGTAGAAGTAGAAACATAATTATAATTTATCAGATTTGAAATATTTTGAGTTCTGGTCACTTCTAAAGTTTTAATGGATCAAGTTCCTCAAGTATATTGTACTTGTTCTAGTTGTCGGTGTGCAATGGTAGAATCATATTGATTTTCATTAGTAAATATATTTGGCTTTGAAAAAACTATATGTATTTTCTCTAAAAAAAGGGGGTGTCAACGCATCAAGATCTGATATGGTTGCCAGTTTTGTTTTAAATTCTTCCACTTCCCTAGCGCTCTTATTGTTCTGTGAAGTTGCTTTATAACTACTTGATGGGATTCCTGTTTTTGTTATTTCCCAGCTAGAGAAGCTTAGTGGCATACAATGTGAACCCGAGTCTCAGCTCAAATTCATTACTGATGCCTGGGAGCAGGTGAATTTCCCAACAATTTTTGTTATTTTGACAGGAATTCTTTTTGCAATACAGCATCGAATGAGAACTGTTTTTCCATGACATGCTGACCAATTTTTGTGCCTTTGCTCTCGGTGTTTGCAGATTGTTGAATGTAGGAGAGTGCTGAAGTGGACTTATGCTTATGGGTACTACCTGCCGGAACATGAGGTTGCTAAGAGGCAGTTTTTTGAATACATGCAAGGTATACTCTGTGCAGGCTTTTGCTGGAAGCAGTTTTTTTTTTTTTTTTTTTTTGGGGGGGGGGGGGGTGGTGGACAATAATTGCTGGAAACATTTGGGAATTGTCTTTTATTCTGAAATATGCGATTGCTTGCTTTTCTCCTCAGGTGAAGCAGAGTCTGGTTTGGAAAGGCTACATCAGTGTGCAGAGAAGGAGCTACAAACATTCCTCAATGTGGAAGGCCGATCACCAGAATTCATTGATTTCCATACGAAGCTAGCTGGACTGACCAGGTAAACGGCGCTTAAATATCAGTTTGAATTTCATCTTTATAAAGCAATACCTCTGGAATGTTTTCTTATCTAAACATATGGAATAATAAAGTCGTGTGTGTAAATAGTTAAATGTGTATATAAAGTCACACTTTCTGTGTTCTTTCCACTGCTTGTAAATGTGTGTCCAAGCTTCCACAGTCAGTGTCAATGTTCTTTCCACTGCTTATAATCATCATGGATGCTGCAGGGAGATTGGCATTGCGAAGCCATGGTGTCCACAATTGATCATTCTGTTGTGCATGTGTGTGTTTGAAGTTCCCTTGCTACCTTATATTGTGTTTTACCTGAGTTTCTTGAAGAATATACGTGTTCTTTGACATTTTCAATTAGAGGTCTGGATGCAAAAACGATCAAGTTAAGAAAATGTGGAGATTGAAAGTAGATTAGTAGAGAATTTGAAACAAAACCAAGTTTCCTGTTTAAAGATTATAGTGGTGTAAAAGTGTGTAGTGTGCACATTCGTTTTGGTTGCGAGGCTGTAAGGACAAAATAGTGGTTCAGTCGAATCTCTTCTTCTTCATTAAGATAAGGAGGTCATTTATCAAAGAATTTATTTGTGGGGCAATTAGGTTGGATCTTTTCTAAATAGAAAAGTTAGGTAATTGCTTTGCTTCACTGACATTCTTACTACAGGTGATTTAAGTTATTTGAGAATGTTCCACTGGAACACACATCCATCTCCTGTTTTTATTGGGATATGTAGTTACAAGCTGATTTCAATGCCATGCTTAATTCCATCTTCTATGACAGTGTGACAAAAAATTACTTCGAGAACCTGGTAGGGGCATTAGAGAATGGTCTAGCAGATGTGGATGAGAAAGCAGCTTGCAGTAGCGGGTCAAAAGCCGGGGGAAGCATCAAAACCAAAGGTGGAAAGGGAAAGGGAGCTAGTCGAGCTGGTGGGTCCACCAAAAACGAAGACGGCACAGGTATTTGGACCTGTGAGTATTGTACGTCTGCCAATTCGAGACCTGCCTCAACATGCCACATCTGCCATCAGCGTCGGTGAATATTACTTTAGCTTCCTGTGCTCCTGTATTTCCACGGTGGAGTAAATAACTCCAGGTAAGTAAGAACAAGGGTGTAATGGGAGAGGATCTCTTTCGTATGTAAAGGGGCAAAAATAACAGATGCCTTGTTGGAAGGGAAAGAGAAAGCTACAAGTTCGGCTGTTGGTGTTCTTTCGTGTGGGTGGAAACCTTCATGTGATTATTCATTGTATATAATATGATTATAAAACTGGGGATTCTGTGACCTGCTTTTGTTGCCTACTGTAAGATATCACGATATATTAGTCTTTATTTGTGAATGCAAATATGCTCTTTTTTCCCATCAGTTTTTGAGTTATTATGATTTGGGCTCATTTTGAACTACCCGGGCCAGCTACTAAGCCGAAAGTATTTTTGGTGGTAAGTGCCCCAGTGATGGACAGACGGGACACGTTAGGTAGGATGTCTCGGGTTTGAATTGGAATTGAAAACTCTTTTAACCATAGAAAGTGAATTACTACTTATAAACTAGCCTAGTTGAATAATTCTACTAAGCTAGCTGGTTAAGTTTTGATGTAGCACGTTGTCATACAACTCAACTCATATTCAACGTTCTTCCACTTAATGAGAATTTCGGCAGGGGAGTTCGATTTTCATTCTCTAATTTTTTTTTTTTTACTTCGTTTTATTAATTTTTCGTGACAATGAAAGTAAATTGGAATGCAGAATGTACAAAATAAAGAGTTCAAATCAACCCCCTTTTGACAGAATCGCGACCGCAGACGACCCGGGTTTGAAGATGGTCGAGGCCAGTCGGTTCCAGCCGATCAGAGTTTCAGGCATCTTGAAGAGTATGTATTCTTTCTCTTGGATGTTTGGTTTCCCAAAAAAATAGAGGGGGAAATAGACTCTCTTTTTTATCAGTTTACATAAGTTTTTGTAAATTTTCACAAATTTCTGACTTAAGGAAATTGACTATAATTGGATGAAGAAGTGGAATTGGTGTAACTTTTTGTATAGAGGGTAACTTTTGAGTATAAAGTAAATTGGTATATTAGGTGCAAAGTGAGATTAAAAGTGCCTTTTTGGATGTATAGAGGGTAACTTTTGAGTATAAAGTAAATTGGTATATTAGTTGCAAAGTGAGATTAAAAGTGCCTTTTTGGATGTATAGTGGGTAATTTTTGAGTATAAAGTAAATTGATATATTAGCTGCAAAGTGAGATTAAAAGTACCTTTTTGAATGTATTTCACGTCATCTTTAGAAAAAACCTGAAACTTCCACATGAATGATTTGGAAGATTCAAACTAAAAATGACAGTTGTGGTTGACCCTTCCTTCTCGGTTTCTTCCTCCCCTTCCTTCTCGGTTTCTTCCTCCCCTTCTATGGTAATCTACACTTAAAAAGTGAAGAGATACGAGATTTCCTACGAAAAATGTTGTCGGAAGAAATCCATAATCGAGCATGACCACAACGACTGCATTGATTATCTTACTGAGCAAACCCCTCCTCTATGAAATCCGCTTGTAACTTATTGGCTTAACGATGTGTCATTACATGATAGGTTGGTAACTGAGATTCAAATCAACAATAACGGGAGACAGAATATACATAATGAAAATTAATTGAGAAGAATTCCCAAATCTAGGCCAAAGAGGAGCACAGCGACTTCCTCTCCTCTAATCTTCTCCCACCCTCTCACGGCTGTACACCCTCCCTCATGGTCATCTTCCCCTCGTGAATTCCCATCCAAGAGAAAAAAATAGTCATCTGTTGATGACTATCACCTTTGCTATTCAATTGCCTAGACTGCACCATCACAACATCTTGGAAGAAAAAAAACAAAGATATCAATCGCCCAAATCAACGAGCCACGCGGCGACCTCGTTCCCTATTCTAATTGCACAGTGGAATTCTAGCAGCCAATGTGAATCTGAAACTCTTCCCATCTCCAAATTTGAGGTCGTACCCCTCACGTGATCTCTATGCACACCGTCGCCACTGCGCACTACGACGTCGCTCCACCACGACGCGTCGCTCGAGTTCATCACCTTCGGCAATGCGGAGTCCGACGCCGGTGGCGATCTCTCTCCTCCTCCCTCCCCGAAGGAGAACGACTTCATATCCTTGGGCAAGTTCGCGCTGGGAGGCGGCGAGTCCTGGTACACCAGTCCGTGATCCAACGGCTGTAGCTCTCGTCCATCCGATTCCATCACCACCGCTCAATCTCTGTAACATGTCGTGGACTAGAGAGGTTGTCACAGAAGAACCTCGCCCCAAACACAAATGGCAGAGAGACGACGAAGAAGATGTCTGCTGGTGTTGAGAGTGTGAAAACGACATGTCGTTTTTGTTATGTCACGACATGTCGTTTTTGTTATGTCACGACATGTCGTTTTTGTTATGTCACGACATATCGTTTTTTTGTGTGTTGTTGAGAAAAATGACGTATCGTTTTTCATCATGTCGTTTTGGGGAACTTCCCATGCAAAGATTGCTTCAATTGGCACTTCGAAATTACGGATTTTGACCCAGAAGGTCTTCTCCACTCCAAAGATAAGTTCATTTATCTTCTAAATTCATTATATGCATGATAATTATGTTGATATTATGATGATGTATTATGAGATGTTATAATGAACATGAATGATATGATATGATATGATATGTATATATGATGGCATGATATGTTTGATGATGGCATGATAATGAAGATCCATCAATGATATGATATATATATATATATATATATATAATGGTAATGTGTGGTACGTTTGATGATATATACGGCATATACGTGATGTTATGATGTATGATGATAATAAGAGATGATGATGTATATGGCATATGATATATGAATGATGATGACGATAATGATGATCGTGCAATGGGGCGTGTAGCTCAACTTTGCCCATAAACGTGATATGTGTAGAAGGCATATGTCACCTTGCGGTGTTTCATTTGGAAAAGAAAATATAATGCCCGCAGTAATTGACATTGATAATAATCATGAATTCATTGATATTTATGGTAATACATGAATGAGAATTGAATGTACATTCATGTCCAAAAATTAATATTACGGCGGTTATACAATGGGTATTGATGTTGATGTTGATTATTGTTAATTATGTATATAATTGATGATCATATGCCAATGCCTAGAATGCTACATCCTTAACCACATCCACAAAAGTCCAACAGATCTTGAAGCTTTGAAGCCCGGAAGGCACACAACATGAAAGCCCAGAAAGCTAACCTAATTTCCAAGTCCACAACATGATGAAGGTATAAATGAAGCCAAATAATATATAGATGATTTACTGACACCCAATTGGTTGCACATTAGCCCAGAAGGCATGGCATACAACAAACTCAGAAGAGAGAATCCAACCTATAGTCCAGAAGATCGAGGTCCTAAATATGGTATGACGCATTATATCAATTTATTTAAATCTTATGCCATTATTTAATGTATACTTTCTTTTATGCCTGAAGCATTTATTCAAATAATTATTAATTTTTATTTAATGTATTTATATTAATTCATTGTTTAAATGTTTCCTTAAATGACAAGTATTTATTTAGTACTCATTTAAGAATCATATGTGTTTTAATGAACTTAAATGAGTTATAAATAAACTAGTAGTTCATATTAAACATCAAATTCGTAAATTCAAGAAAAGGGAACCTGAAGTTTCCTCCATAAATTCTTCAAACAGAATGATCATTGTAATATCTTGCCCGAAGCAAGAAATGAATAACACATTATCCATTCTCGGGATTTTAAATCCATGCATGAATATAATTTGAAAATTGTGGTTTTTCGCTCAAATATAATTTAATTCAATACAAGCACATATTCTCATGCATGTGATCCATTGAATTAAATCTATGAATATGTATATTTTGTGGGGAAGTTTATTGTCTTACTGACAGTGCTATCACACACTTTGAGGGATATGACAAAAGAATGTTGTCAAATGGTACTGTATTACCATAAATGAGATATTTTATTCTCCATAAATTCGGGGTCCGATTCGGGGTCCGTTTGGTCTTCAGTTTTCGGACCGATTCGGGGTCCGTTTGGTCCCATTTTAATCCCTAAATTCCTATTTCTTCATTTCCTATCTAACTCAATCCCTAAAACTAAGAAAAACCACCCGAAACCGAGCTTCCATCCGCCATCAATGGTGGCCGGATTTTCTCCGGCCGTTCACGGCCGTTTCCGGCCATCCCAAGCCACGAAATCAATCCTATTCTACTCCTAGGTTCCCCAGAAATGTTTCCCAATCCTTAGAATCGAACAAAAACTAACAAAACCCAAATTTGAATTTTTGGGCATTTTCTTACCTCACGGTTTCTCTCCACCGTGGCCACCACCTTCCCCCGCCGTGGCTCGCCGTTCCTTGCCTCTCATCACCTCACTCACGGTCACACACAAGCACATGAGGAATGGTGGTATGTGTGTGTGTGTGTGTGCTTGTCCGAAGAACAAAGAAGAAAATGAAGAAAAGGAAGGGGGGGGGGGGGGGGGGGGGGGGTTTCGGGTTTGATGAAGAGAATAGAAGAAAATGATGATAATTGATGGTTTAATCTGATGAGAGAAGAGAAATTGATTAGATGAGATGAGTGGTGAGGATTAAAAATTAAATGGAATGGATGGCTAGGATTTAAGGTTGTTAAGATTTGATTAAAAAATTAATTAAATAATAATATTTTATTAGTAGATCCACAATTTGGGGGAGTTAGCCAATAGGATGAGTGACACTTGTCACTCACTCATCCATGGGACCCACTAAAATATCTGCCCAATCAGATTTCGCCAAATCATCCCCGTCTCGAAGTTCGTGCATAGTGAAATCGAACTTCTGTGACTCATAACTCTCTCGTTCGAAGTCCGATTTCAGTGTGCCGCCTGTCTATGGATTCGTATTGTCCTTATCTACGTAATAGTCTTCGGCCCTCAGCCATCGGACCTTTTGGTCAAAAAGTCAACATTTGACCCCATTTAACCAAAATTACCAAAATGCCCCTAAACTTCCGAACGTCATAACTTCCTCCCCGAACGTCGGAATTGAACGTGCCACCTGTCTATGAACTCGTGACGTCACGAAATACGTCACGGTCATCGGTCAAAGTCCATTTGACCTCCCGATTAAAAAGTCAACGTTTTGCCACCATCAGGGGCAAAACGGTCATTTCGCACCGTTCGTCCGATTTCGCTCTACTAATCACCGATTAACCTCATTAATCGTGATTAGTCACTAATCTAATCATGGATTTCAGGACGGGTCGTTACAGCCGAGGATAGCGGGATAGCCGGAACGGCGTAAGTGGGCGTGTATCGAGGCGACGTCAGAATGATCTGTGAGTGGACTTTGCATTCTAACTCTTGATGCATGCATATATGTTTTTATATGTTTTCTATACGTGATTCCATGATTTGGTTTATGTTATTGATTGTATACGGTTTTGCACGTTTTTCGAGGAAATTACGGAATTTCACGTTTTACGAGATTTCATTGGATATTGTGATTTGAACCTGGTTTTCATGATTTGATGTTGGGGTTTGAAATATGATTTAAAATCAATGATTTAAAATGGATTTCGGAAAAGTGTTTTCGGGCTTGAAACCCAGATTAGGAAGTGTTTTGAAGAAAGTGGATTCCGGGTTTGGGTTTGGAATGGTTATTCCGGATGCCGACTTACGGAATGATGGTTGCGGACTCGGATCTGGAAAGGAGATGGATATGAGTTCTGGGTTTGCATTCGGGATCCTGATGAGATTGCGGATTCGGATTCGGAAATGGAAAATGGTTTTCAAACGGTTTTGGATTGGATTTTCTGGATTTGGTTATTGGGTATAAAGACCCGAATTATGATTGACGGGGGACGGGCCCTGATTGGGTTTAAAGACCCGGATTGAGTTTAAAGACTCGGAAGTTTAAAGACTCGGATATTGATATTTCCCCAGTATCTCTATTGAGTTTAAAGACTCGGGAGTTTAAAGACTCGGATTATATTGAAGCCTGGATTGAGTTTAAAGACTCGGGAGTTTAAAGACTCGGATAGATCCAGCAGGTTCGATGGATGGAAATATAGTTTCAAATGTGTTTTGGTTTTCACTGAGACTTGATGATGATGGTTTTGGGCTGAGGCCCAGAAATTGGAAAAAGAAACTACTTGGTTTTCTTACATGGTTTTATGACATGAATTTGATATGCATGCATTGGTTTTCGCATGGAGGGTAAAAATGTACCTGTTTTATGAACTGTTTTCAAACTTATACCTTATTTTTGTCCACTCACAGTCTTTTCATGTTTTTGATACCCTCCAGGTTATTGCAGTGCGGGCTGTTGATCGAGAGAGACGGAGACTTCACACCCGTGATCCACAGTAGTTCGGTACACTCTGGGCAGTCCGGTTACTTTTGGATGGTTGGTTCGAGAATCCCTTGTCCGACATACGTGTCACATAAAGGTTGGACGTTGGTTTAACCTTCGTGTCATGCGTAAGTTAGACGGGATCGGGATTTAGCCCTTAATCCCGGGGGATTAGGGGTGGGTCCTGACATCATCTCATCCTTTTCCTCTGTCCAGGTCAACCTGGATCCATTGTAGTGGGTTCGTTTTCGAAGCCGTTGCTTTCTACACTATTGTCTGGATCCCCTCAGTCGATCTATGCAATTAAAACGATGAAAAACATCATAGAATTACCTGTTGCAATCGATGAACAGTAGTTGGAAATTCCAACTTCCTGCTTGAGCTGCTCTGTCGTTCTCAGCCTCTGTTTTTGATACCCACAGACTCGTACAGGTCCCCCAAACATAACCTAATTGTTAGAAACAACCCTAGACCTTTAAAACCCAAAGTCCAAATTTCAAAACTTACGGGTTTCGAGTTTACCTGGGTTTTTTGGGCTCCTCCGCCATCCACGGCGGTCCTGCCTCCTCCCACAACATTTCTCAGTCCTTCCCTCAACCTCAATCATTGACAGGGGTCCTCATCAATCCAACAAGGGAGGGGACAATTAGGTTTTGTGGGTTTCGGGTTCGAATGAAGAAATGAGTAAGATGGATGATTCATGTATGTAAGGTGATAGGCAATGGATGAATGAAACTTGTCACTCATCCATTGGGCCTGGAAAATATCTGGGGCCCACAAAAAGACAAAAGTCCACCCATCTCGTAATTCATGTAATAGTACCTTGAACCTTCCGTGACAAATAATATTCCCGTCGAATGTCTGATTTCAACGTGCCACCTTTCTACGGACTCGTATCGACTCAAGATACGTAACTGTCCTCGGTCCTCATGCATTAGACCTCCCGGGTCAAAAGTGAACTTTTTACCCTTATCTAGGGAAAAAATCTTAATTTCGCCCTGAACGTCCGATAATTCTCAACTAATTCCCGTTTAATCTCACTAATCCTCAATTTAATCTTAATTAATCCCAAAATTTTGGGATGGGTCGTTACAATCTTCTCTCCTTAAAGAATTTCATCCTCGAAATTCAAATTGACCCAAATTCCAACCAAATAGTGGAAATCCATTCTTGTCTCCCACTCGGGGCACTCTCGTGTAATCGTACACGTCCGACACAACCCATAAGACACGTCGGTACTCTATGTCACTCAACATGAACCATAAGTCAACGGTCAATGCTGAGACTCAGCTCAACCCTCCATGCCCATATTCAACCTCCTCATGACCAACCGTCACCGGAGCTTCAAAGCTCCAACTCAACTCTCACTAACCAAGTCTCGATTCTAAATCTAGAGAATCCACATGTCAGCTCGTCAGTCTCAATCGAGACACTGATAATCGTCAATCTCGCTTGTCACTCACTCCGACAGGTCTACCATACTATGCCGACGTCATAGTCAGCATTTCAGCTTGATGGTTCTTCTCATCTGACGATCGAAGCTGACATCCTGCTCAGCGTTTGATCAGACAATCATCCTCTAGATCCTGCAGTCATAATGGTACGAATCTTACCTCGCAGACCATACTTAAATCTGTGGCATTTATCGGCCTCAGCACTCATATCAGTCAACTCCCTCGTTTTTACATACTCATGCTGACTCTCACTAGCGTCCCATCACTACATACCAATCCGAATCTGTCGGATACCGATTCATTGCATTACCACAATATGCCAGATTGACTTCGTACGAAAACCAATCCCACTGACAACTATCGTGGCCAGCCGGCAACTCTCGGCTCCACTGCACTTTCGTTGCGCTACTCTGATCTTGACTCACTCTCGAGTCCCCACATCGTATCTTATGTCACTCAGTGACCTATGCTAAAATCCCAACTCATCTCGAGTCTCAAGCTGTCACATCACTCATCCTGTCGATACACCAATCAATATGGGTGTATCTAGACCCCATAGATACTTGCCTTAGTAGATCCAGTCGCATAAATAATCACTAGGGTTCCTCTGGCCCACATGGCCCTAAGCTCTCGGCTCGCATAATGACTGAACCCTCTTAATCCACTCTACTTTAGAACACAGTATTCGACATCTAGTCAACATATCATTATGTCGGACCATGTCCGATCATAGCCCTCGCCGAACTGTCCCCATCGAATCCAATCCGATTACTATCTCATGTTTATCCAGGACTCCATCCATTAGACAAAACATTCATACTCTCTAGTAACTCCAAACCCAAACATATCGATTAACTGTGGTCAATCATATCGTCCAATGTGCACTACTCACAGGTGCACCCAAATCATGTCAATCATCAAGGCACTATCCGCCCTGCTCAAAGAATGCACTCTGGCTACGTCCAATCACGTGCCAATCCTCACTCCCAACACGTCTAGAAACTCAACCGTTTTCCACGAGGCTAACCTCAATCCATCACAATCTCTAACCTCATATCCAACCTCTGTCTTGTATTCTCATACCTCATGATTCCTGCAGTCCAAACTCGATGTAGTTTACACGACTCAAGGTCACCACAATCACCTGGATCATCTTGATCGTTACCACACTACTCGATTCATTCGACCCGAGGTGGATCCATACTAACTCACTCCCAGACAACGACCAGATTTTGGTTCATAGGGCCTTACACCCTCTTTGAACCCTTTATCTGTCATGTCACTCCTCGTCATCCCACTCCTCGTCATCCTCCTCCTCGTCATCCCACATAGAGAAGAATCAAGGATGATCCAACATGATGACATCAAAATTCATCCTATGTCATCATGCGGCACTAAGAATCACGTGCTAAAGAGCAGAAAGTGAGAAGTCTCCCTCATCCACCTTGGACTCACCCTGATGATCCTGCCTCATCAATTAAATTTCTCCTCAAATAAGCTTATATGAAACTCAGTGGGTATGGTCACCCGTAGCCGACCAAAACCAATCCCCAATGGACTCTTAAGTCCTCAACTCATTTGGACATCGTCCTACCACTGGACTTCTTAGACTCCCTCACGTGGATGGACGTCCATAAACAATCTAACTCAGTACCCATTCACATGTCCGTTTTATACCGTTTATGCAAATCCAAAAGGATGTCGTCCTCACTACGTGATTCTCACGTTTAACCCTATATAGGTTACAACCCCTGAGCACACCCACGTGTCTCAAGTCTCGCATCACTAGGGAACGGGTCACTAAACCAGGTGTAGCCCGTGCCTTGCACTGAGCCACTCGGGATCCTCTTTGTCCCGCTCGGTGCCCACTGAACTCACATGTTTGCCACTCTAGGGCACGTATATCATCCCAGTCACAATCCAAGCCCTCATTGGAATAACATCACTTAGACGCACTCAGTGTTATTCGGAACCATCCGATCACTATTGAATTCCATTCAACTTATCTCTGGCATCTCTCACTGAGGTAGTGCGACACACTTTCCAACACCCAAAACTCAACATCTCCTTTTGGATCACACTTAGTCGTAACCGAGTCGAATCCAGAAATCTCTGCGCGCACTGAGCGACACTCACACACCTTCGAATCATCATTACTACTTGCGAGTCTCCATCGTCTTAGTCATCACGGTAACCTGAGCCTATTTAGATCGATAAGACTCGTCCACGGCAGCGTCTGTCACAACCACGTGCAGACCGATCCCAAAAACACTCCGCTATTGAGACTCCGTACTCATGTTGTCAACTCACCGTAGGTACCAACCGCTCAACACATAATATCCCTGATCGGTCTACGAGTACCACACTCTTGGTAACTCGTCCAAATCAATCTCAAACTAGGGTTATCACGAAACCGGCTGCTCACTGTAGCACGTCCATCTTGACCGATCCATCACTCTCGACTCCAAAAAGTCGCCATACAAGGTTAACTGGTACTCAACCAATCAATAACCACTATCAGAGGACCTTGTCCACTCGTAACTCTACGGTTTTCAGCCGTTGGGCCCATAAGAAACGTGGCCCTACTCAGTGCCTAGCACTGCACAACGATTACATGTCACAATCACGGCATGCCATACCAAACCACACAACATCTACACTATGGCATCCTCTGCCAATCAAATTCCTTCCCGGATTCGAAATATTAAAACATGGCAGCTCATGCCAAATAGGATCAAACGTTCCTATTCCCAAGAGTCTCAACTAGGGTCTTCCATGACCTCCACTGATACCATTTTAACACAATCCCCTATCTGGCATGACCGCTCAACGGTCCCGACTCTCAAAGTCGTCACACTAGGATAGCTGGTCGACTAAGTCCCATCCATCAGTAACACTAAGGCTCTAAGCCGTTGGATTCACATGCACACCGATCCTACTCGAGATCAAACCTCACCAAAACACGGCATCTTGTGCCAATCGAATCCTAAACCATCACATAATGTGCCAAACGTAACCTAAACATGGTTTGATTCCATTGAATCCTCATGCTCTCACCCCAATTATCAAGTTGATAACGGGCTGTTACCACTGCAGAGACATCACATCCATCACTTGTGCGTCACTCTAAGAGTAATCTCATGCTCTGATACCACTTTGGTATCAGAGTACCACATGTTATCCTACTCTAATACCACTTTGATAGGACCCATCCCAATCTCCCTTGATTATCGTGGGATGTGCCTGCTCCCGTTGATAAACACATATTTCATCACCTTTTTATCTCAATTTCCTTTTCATCTCACTTTGTTATATCCTTAATTCTACAATTTCTAACTTGTTTTATTATTTTTAGGTAGCAACCTAAGAATGTGGAGCAAAGAGGTTATATTGGAGCAAACCCGCATACGCTATCAAGAATGGGCCAAGATTTATAAAGATTGGATCAAGATTCATCAAGATGGGTTAACACTATGACCATATGTTCAAGAAGGTTCAAGATTATGCCAAGATTCGTTCTTGGAGAAGGCCGAAAGAAGAAGTGGATTAAAAGTTACAAAGAAACAATCTGTCTATGCAAATCAGCCCACTTCCACGGACCATTGTGAACGCCTCAGATAGAATTAGAATGTTAGTAAGTTATGGTTGGAAAGCTCTAGAAGTCTAGTTTCGAATGGTTCAAGAATTACTCAAATCGGAGTCCTACAGCCACGGGAATTCCTGTTTTGGTGAGGCATAGTCAGTGTGCGCGAATATGATTACTTGTTCTACTAGAAATTGAAGCCTTGCACGTTTTCCAGCTGTTCCATCTTCTAAAATTCCAGCAAGCAACCCAAATTCCAAGAAAATTAAGGAGAAGAATTTCCCCTTTTTAATTAGGATTTGTTTTCCCTTTTTAAATTAGGAGTTTCTATCACCTTTTTAATTAAGTTTTGTATTTATTCTTTCATTTGGATTTAGAATACATTTTTCTTTAGGACTTTTATTTAATTAGTTTAATCATTTTCCTTTTATAATTAAATTGTGAACTCCTATTTATTTGGGGATTAATTTTCTCCTATAAATGGAGAGGCTTAAGTTATTTGTAAGGGTTGCACATTCTTTATATTAAGCTCTACTCAACCAATTTTTCACTTTCATTATATTCAAGATTTCTAGTATAAGAATAATTACACCATACTTCACCTTCTACACCTTCATCCGTGACTAAGTTGAGGAGCCCTCAGTTGTCTCACCAAAGAGAAAAATTGTAACACGGCCTCTTTACCTTGTAGTTATTTCTTATGTTTGAATATTAGTTATATGAATTGATTTCTAACAGTTTGGTTTTATTATTAGTATTGTTTCAATATTCTATGTGTTCTATGATTCTACTTTTTGTTATGTTTGTGTGTTCGCGCTTAATGCTTGACTAGATATAGGGAGACCCGAGTCTAGGTCATTGAAAGTGTCGTCGGGAGCCCCGAGCACGTACTTAAGAGAGTATGCAAGTAACTCGTAAGATTAAGATTATAGGATTACGTAGGTTGAAGTTAATACAATCATGAATGAGTTAGATTAAAGATGAGTTGACCATGTAAATAATCAATTAGGATAGTTTAGATTAGTTAATCACGTAGGACAATAGAAAAAATCAATTACCCCTCTTAATTAATCAATTAAACGATAATCATGCTTAGGTACCCTCAATCCCCGGTCTAGAACGATCCATATTTACCAATGCTACATCTACAAAAAAAAGGTTTTATTGCATACGTTTCATTAAGTATTGAGTGTGACTTTGTGTTTACTTTAATGCTTAGTTTTTGCGTATCACCTGTCTGACACAGCGTGTCAGACCAGGGATAAACTCGTCACTCGCTCAGGGTTATCTAGAGTGCGCCAGGATCGGTGGTTGCATGTGCTGTCTCGATCTCTGCTACAGCCCATATCCGCTATCAACCTAAAGAGTATTAAAAACCATAAAAGCTGTGAGTGGACAAAACAACAGTTTATCAAAATCATTTATATCGAAAATACATTTATACCCTTCAGGTAAAAGAATGCATGCATCGTAAAACATCATTTCAAATAATTTCTCGGAAGCAAGACGTATTGCTTCCCAAATCAAAACACAGTGAAAAATGCTTCTCAATCGAAGCTAGTATCTCATTAGGGTCTCAGCCCAAAATCAAAACAAAGAAAACAAGTACGAGGTCTCAGCCCAAATCATAGAACATGTGGGAACTCATCCCATCCTCATCTCAGTGTCAGTCACGATTCCAATCCTAGCACATGTGCAAATATAAGCTCAGGACCGCTCATAATCCTAGCATGTTTCCGTGAACAGATCACCCACACCATATCTAGATCATCGTGAACACATCACTGATCGATCTCAGAGAATAACATCAGCACTCCTAAATCGAGCATCATATCACTCGGGACTCTAACCGAATGTCATCATCGATAGGGACTCTAACCCGATCGTCCGCGACTTTAACCCGTAATATCACACATAGGGTCATCTGTTTGAAATATCATCAAATAGGTCACAACCTGAAATATCACTAAATGGATCACAGCCCGAAAACCAGTGTCAAACGACACTTCATATCTCAGGATTCCTCGAATCCTATCAAATCCACAACTGGGTCTCATGCACAAAATATAATCCAAGATTTATCGAATCCTGTCAAATTCACAATTGGGTCTCATGCCTAAAATATCTTTCCAAATCTGAAAACCAGTTTCTCATTTTTAAACCACTTTCAAATCATCGTTTAACTAGGACTCGTGCCCGAATCTCGATTTCACGCATCTCGGTGAAATCCTTCAAAATTGTAAATCATTCCCTTGGTTTCACACCTCTCTGTAAAACCTTCGGAATCATATAAAACACAAGCACGTAGTATACTCAGCCGAAGCCCAAACATCATATAAAACTGAAATCTCGAACTACGTGCAATAAGGCATTTTCCTTTGAAAATGCCAAACAACTCATATACAAGTGACATGCACTCATGGAATCCAAAATCATGTTCATAAACACATATAAAACATTTATGCATGCATCATATTCATAAAACAAAGTCCACTCACAGACCATCCAAGTTGTGCCTCGATATGCGTGCCATATGCCTCTCTGGGGTTAATCCATACTCTCCGGGTCATCCGGAACTATCCAAATCATACTCAAAGGTTACTACTAACCTATACAAGTCCAACCAAGAAACCCCCAACATTCCCGAAAAAGTCAACGTGTCCCGGACACGCTTCCCTAGGCTTTAAACCTCAAATTGACCAACCTAACGATCTACGATCGACTCAAAACCACCACCATTAGATTCATATCGGTGAAACCTTGAAAAAACATTTGGTCCCACCTCGAAATATGTACTCATATGCCCCAACACGGGGGTCAAAGGTGGCCGGTCAAAAGTCAACACTAACGTTAGCAAAGTCAACGTTGATGCAGCAGTCAAAGGCAGATGTCAGCATGACGTCATCAAACATCTGACATCTAACACGTGTCAGACTGACATGTCACTCCTCCGACCACCATTTTTGAAGCCATTGCTGCCTACACGATTGTCTGGATCCCCTCAGTCTATCTATGCAATTAAAATGATGAAAAACATCATAGAATTTCCTGTTGCAATTGATGAACAGTAGCTAGAAATTCCGGCTCCCTGCCTTAGCTGCTCCGCCGTTCTCAACCTCTGTTTTTGATACCCACAGACTCGTACAGGTCCCCCAAACATAATGCAATTGTTAGAAACAACCCTAGACCTTTAAAACCTAAAGTCCAAATTTCAAAACTTACGGGTTTCAAGTTTATTGGGCTCCTCCGCCGTCCAAGGCGGTCGTGCCGCCTCCTACAACATCTCTCAGTCCTTCCCTAAACCTCAATCACTCTCAGGGGTCCACAATTGATCCAGCAAGGGAGGGGATAATTGAGTTTTGTGGGTTTCGGGTTCGAATGAAGAAATGAGGAAGATGGATGATGCAAGTATGTAATGTGATAGGCAATGGATAAGTGACACTTGTCACTCATCCATTGGGCCTGGCAAATATTTGGGACCCACCAAAAGACAAAAGTCCACTCGTCTCGTAATTTGTGCAATAGTACCTTGAAATTTCTGTAACCCGTAACTTTCCCGTCGAATGTTCCATTTTGACGTGCCGCCTATCTACAGACACGTATCGACTCGATCTATGTAACGGTCCTCGTGCATTGGACCTCTCGGGTCAAAAGTTAACTTTTTACCCACGTCTAGGATAAAATCGTAATTTCACCCTGAACGTCCGATAATTCTCTACTAATTCCCGATTAGCCTCGCTAATCCTCAATTTAATCTTAATTAATCCCCAAAATTTGGGACGGGTCTTTACAAGAATATTGTCAAGATTTCCATATATTCAATTCAATGGTTATCACGTTGAAACCACTAACGACAGGAACGTGGAATACCTTTGTATAACCTCCAATCAGTATAGCCAATAGCATACACTGGAGAAACTAGTCAGAAACTAGTCAAGAGTTAGCTAGAAGCTAACTAGTATGAGTAATTGCTTATTATGGGATGACCGGATGAGACATACATGTCAAAGTTATGATGTGTCGTATCCTCAACACATCACGTGGGCATCCCCTCACTTGTCAACACCTTGTGTTTATTAAAACAATATGACAAGCTTGCTCACTAGCAAAGCTGAACATTAGACCATCATATGCAAATATGAGTAAAGACTCTACCCTTTCTTGTACAGAATACAAAGGGAAATCTTTGGATTTTCCAACCACCATGCAGACCATTTGAAAAATTCCATAGCTCTAGTTGACATACTGAAAAAGTGGTCACGTGTTATCCTATTGTCCACACACATATTGCATTTGTTAAACTCTTAGCCCAAATCATTAAATTGAGGCTCACGCCACCCGGATTCTCTTATACAGTCTATAAGACTTGATAATACCAGAGAGTTTACATCGTAATCATTCAATGACTATTGCATGCCCTTTGGGATTGATGATGAACATTTGGTTTCCCACGTTCAAATCCATAATGGTCTCGTGGAAACACTTATTAACCTTGGTAATGGGCACCAAGCTTCTAGTTTCTGCGCAAGGGCGATGCAATTTTGCATGCAACAATATTGGTGCAGTTGAGGTCAACTGCCACCCAACGATGTTCTGCATTACAGTTGGTGACTAGGTACAAACCAGATGCTTCGTACTTACGCAGTTTGGGTATGTAATACGTGCCAATTATGCCGTCACAACGTACATAAATGGGACCTCAACGAAGGAGGGGCATATATGTCGGTTATGAATCCCCCTCCATAATACGCTCTTTAGAGCCCTTGACAGGCGATCTCATTCCCGCTATATTTACGGAAAGTCACTTTGATGAGATAGTCTTCCTGTCGTTAATGGGAGATAATAACATCAAATGTTCCTGAAGAACGACGTGAATTGACATGGAATATCCCTATTATGTCTCATCTTGATCCCCAAACCGCACAAAGTAAGAATGAAGTGCAGAGAATCCTAGATTTACAGAGTGTAGCTAATAATACACCAGTCGCTTCCTTTAATCTAGCTAAAATGACAGGATCACATATATCTGCTACAAATATGCCTGCAAGGTAGACGTCCCAGTAAGACGCGTCGTTCCAAATGGAAGAGGTATGGCCATGGCGACTAACCAGTCATATGTCTCTGCCCTGAAGTGAGGTAGACTAATAGTTTCGAAGGATTCTCATCCCCGAAAGAGTATAAATTTGGCACAATCAAATCCCTTCTAAATATCAATTGATCCATCTCATGAGATAATTCTGGCTAATGGGTTTGTCCTAGAAGTGACGGCGTTAGGGGACGCTTCAACGCCTGAAATCACTCCCGAGAATGAAGAGATCTCGGTAACTCATGCATGCTTATGTGAGATATGGAATCAGAATGATATTATCATCGATGATATATATGTATTCGCGATAGCTACTGAAATATTAACTATAAACGAAATCGAACCTTACTCCGTTGATGAATTAATTCTAACGTAGAGAATACTGGCCAAAATGGAAAAAACCAATACAAGTCAAATTAGATTCCTTGGCAAAAAGGAAGGTGTTTGGACGAGTAGTTCCCACACCTCCCTATGTTAAACTTGCAGGATTTAAATGGGTGGTCATAAGGAAGCGTAATGAGAAAGATGAGATTGTGAGATGTACAACTCATTTAATGGCGCACTGTTTTCTCAACGCCTTAGGATTGATTACAAGGAGACGTATTCTCCCGTAATGAATGTCATAACGTTCCACTACTTTTATCAGTTTGGTAAATTCTGAAAAAATGAATATGCAGCTTATAAACGTGGTTACTGTTAACCTCTATGAGGATCTGAATACAAAGATATGTTTGAAAGTTCCTGAAGGACTTAAAATATCTGATACAAATAGTCCAGACCACGGAACACACTCTCTACTTCTTTGAGGCGTTCACTTTACGGATTGAGATAATCCGGACAAATATGGTATCACCGTCTAAGTGAGTATTTGATCGGAGTGGATAACGAAGAATACCCATGTGTATTTATTAAGAAAACACGTTCCAAGTTTGATATAGATTGGTATTCCAGAAGAAACCAAACTAAGCACTAGAAGTTGGATTTTGAAATGAAGGACCTTAGGAGAACGAAGTAGAACATTGATTTAATCCACCTTATAATCCAATTTCGGCTAAATAAAAAGAGAAAACGAGTCCATTTGATTTTTAGTAAAGCCTAGCTACACCTAAATGAATCCACCTCATTTTCTACCGCTAAACATAAAATTGAAATAGAACATTGAACACAAAAACACGATTGTTTGTTAAGGGAAGTGTGGAGCAGTCAACCTCCATAGCTCGAAGATGGTGCTAATTGGACATTCACTAACTAGGGCTTAAGGAGTTAAATTTTGGAATTTTTTGCCAAACCCATCTCTAATCCTTAAATAATTTCATTCCTGAATCTTAAATTTTAGCTCTACTACCAGAGGGCTAAATCTGGTCGTTTAGGTAGGACTGGACCAAGTGCTTGTGGGTGCAAGTGGTGGGTTCGATGCTTTTTTATTGAAGGAACTATATAACATATAGCCCTACAATGTAGCCAACACTTAATTTATAACAAAATTACTTTTCAAGAGGCTATAGTTTAACATAAGTGTCTTTTAAGATTTCATTCCTATGGCCTTTCTTTGGTCTATCTGGTACTTTGTTAAAATTTTACATTAAAATTAGTCCACCCCATTTTCAAATATTGGGTTCGTAACTGCATACAACTGATCCAAAAACGGGGGATCCATGACTCTTGCCATTTCAAGGTTTGTGATTCAAAGACTCATTGTAATTGCACCAACTATGGACACTCAGGTTATAGGAACTGGATATAAATGACAGGAACCATCCCAATCCCCCCGGGATTAACGCGGGATGCCCCTGCTTCCGTCTGACACGGAGTGTCAGACCAGGGAAAATTAAACCCTTTAGCCCGAAGGCTTCCAAAGTACGCCAGGATCCGGAGGAGGTATGTGATATCTCAGTCTCTACTACAGTCCGCACCGTATCCAACCTGAAGGGTATTGAAAACAGAAAGACTGTGAGTGGACAAAAATTAATAAGTTTCGTAAACACATTTTATAAAGACCTTTATACCCTTCACTAAAAAGCATGCATGCATAGTAAAACTATTTATCCAATCACATATGTTTAAACAACCATATCCATACGGGCTCCTGCCCAAAACCATTTATAGAAAACCATAACATAGTAAACATATGTGGGATCTCAGCCCAAATCCATTTACAGGAATCTAGAACATAATAACCATATGTGGGATCTCAGACCAAATCCATTTATCATCATAAAACACAATTTCCCAAACCATTTGAAATCATGTTCATCCATATATTTCATATCACCAAACCTGTCACGGTAATCTAGAGCTACGCGTGTGCTACCCGGGATCTCAAACCCAAGTCTCTCCAGGCTCCACCCAAGTCAATGTTCATAGATCAATGACCCTCACTGGAGGTTACGAACCATAGCCTTTCTGAGAGTAAGGAACCCAACTGGGGGGCGACTCCACTCAGTCAGTGCTCCGTGACTAATCCGAGGTCCACCCAAGCCAACGACCCTCCCCGGAGGAGACAATCATATATAAAGGATGGCATACGAAAAACCTTTTGAAATCATTCTTTAAACCTTTCAAGGATTCATGCCCGGCCCCCATAAGCCATCATGAATCATAAAATCCTTTCAAGGGTTCATACCGGTTCCCATAAACCGTCATGAGCCGTAAAAACCTTTCAAGGGTTCATGCCGGTTCCCATAAACCGTCATGAACCGTAAATCCATTTTGTGGGTCCCTGGCCTGAAATCATCATCGTAAAACGTAATTGGGCCATAAGCCCGAATCCACATACAAACTGGGCCTCCGGCCTGAATCGTAACCCAACTGAGCCTCATACCCCATTTCATAAACTAAATGGGCCTCGTGCCCGATACGTAAGTCAACTGAGCTCCGAGCCCGATTCGTAAACAAATTGAGCCTCAGGCCCGATACGTAAACCAACTGGGCCTCCGGCCCAATGCCTCGTTAAATCAATTGGACCTCAAGTCCGAGAGTTCGTAAATCAAATGGGTCTCGTGCACGATCCATATTTCCAAATCCGAAATCAATTAAAGAACCAATTGGGCCTCTGGCCCGAGAACATCACTAAAAAAGACTTCGAGTCCGAGGGTTTCCAAACAAATGGGTCTCGAACCCGAGTTTACCTATTCGAATCCAAATCATTTCATGAAATCATTTCCAAAATCATAAGTATGGAAAATCAGTATAAAATCGAAAACCTCGATTTACGTGCAAGCACGTAAATCGCCTCGAAATGCGTGAAACCATATAATTCACCAATATCCAAATCAACATCATATAATCACATTCATAATCCATATAAAACATTTATGCATGCATCACAGTTTAGAAATCAAGGTCCACTCACAGACCGTCCTAAGTTGTCGTCTCGATTTGCGTGCTATAAGCCTCACCGGGCAAATCGTCGTCACGGGAACTCCAAAACCTATCCAAATCAATCTAGAGGGTTACTAACTACCTTATTAACCTCTCATTGAAACCTCGTAATTTTTTCGAATTTTTAACTATTTTAAATCTCGAACCTAAACCTTCTGATGCCTCGAACATTATCAAGACAGTGTCCGATCGACACGAAACCAGTCCCAAAATGTTCGTTACATCGAATAGAGTGTTTCACATGTTGAACACTTCCCCAAAATACTGTTCACGCGCCCCAAGAAGGTCCTGCGCGTGAGCCCACGCGCCAAGACACTATTCATCTCCTTCAACCCTCAACGAACCGGTCTGACTGGTTTGAACCGACCGAACCGGTCTGGACCGGTTCAGCAACCCAACTCGACCATTTTCAGTCCATTTTGTTCCCTTTTTAATCCTTAAGTTTCCTAACATCAAACCCAAACCTTCTAGCCATTAAACACACCTAAAATCGAAGGAAAACCGTACCTTCAAGCTCGACCATGGCGGTGGCGAGTTCCTCCGCCGTTCACCGTCGTTCCTGGTCGTCCAAGCACACGAAAATCATTCCATTTGTCTCCCCAGACCCCCAGAAGCAATACCCAAATGTTAGTTTCGATTAAAGACCAACAAAAACTGAAACTCGAATTTTGAATATAACAAAGGCCCTCGGGTTACTCACCTCCTCTGTCCACCATCGTGGCTCGACGTCGTCCTCGTTCTCAGTCCTTCCTTTCACTCTCTCACGGTCACACACGAGCACTCATAATGATTATGGTGGTGAGGAAGCCGGGTGGTGGTATGTGTGTTTGTTTTGGAAGCAAGGAAGAGGAAAATGGAGATGGTGTCGTGGAAGAGAAGAGAGATGTTATTAATTGATGGTGATGCTCAGAAAAGAGTGAGATGAGATGGATGGTGATGATTTAGGGAGTATAGGAATGGATGGCCAAGATTAAAGATGGGATAATTGGAAAGTATAAAATAATAAAAGATAATATTATTTAATTATGTAGATCCACAAATTAGGGGTTTAGGCCAATGGGATGAGTGACACTTGTCACTCATCCATGGGTCCCACTTAAATATCTACCCAATTAGAATAAACCACCTCATCAATGCCTCGATATACGTGCATAGTGAAACCGAACTTCCGTGACCCATAACTTTCCTGTTCGAAGTTCGATTTTAGCGTGCCGCTTGTCTATGGATTCGTATCGTCCCGATCTACGTAACGGTCCTCGGCCCTCGGCCATAGGACCTCCCGGTCCAAAATTCAACTATTTACCCTTTTTTAACCAAATTACCAAAGTACCCTTGAACTTCCGAACGTCACAACTTTTTTCTCGAATGTCGGAATCGAATGTGCCACCTATCTATGAACTCGTGACGTCCCGAACTAAGTCACGGTCATCGGTCAAAGTCCATTTGACAGCCTGAACAAAAAGTCAACGTTTTACCCACGCCACGGGGCAAAATGGTCATTTTGCATTGTTCGTCCGATTTTGCCCAACTAAACACGGATTAACCTCACTAATCATGATTAGTCACTAATCTAATCCCGGAATTCAGGACGGGTCGTTACAATAAATCATTAAAAAAATTAATATTATATCTTTTTTCGAAGATGGAAATTAATATCAAATTTGACTCTTTTTTCCCAAGGTTTTTTTAGCAAATTTGTCCACATAGTTGGAGAAAAGAAGAAACACAAAGAGCTAGTCCAATGAATTTCTATGGTGTAATGGTGCTTTAGTCTTTATTGTATATATTTAAAAAAAAAACAACCAATGCATTAAGAGAGGGAGAAAACCTAAACAGGTACAACAAAGACAGTAGCCATCTGACTCCATAGAAATAAGCCTAGTGAAGTAAAGACGTATGACAAACAGTAATGTCCACTTCAGCAGGCCAAATTTGTGAATTTCTATAGGTGTCTGTTCCCGAGAGAGTGACTGGATATTGGCCTACGCGTAGTGCATCACTTGTGAGTAGTGCAGTTTGATTGATTGTGCACTTGTGAGTAGTGCAGATGTGATTTGTGATATTTTATGCACTTGTGAGTAGTGCGGATTGATTGGATTGATATATTTCTTGTGCACTGGACATTAGTGCTGAATGATGTTGTTGTGATGACGTACTGGTATTGAGTACGGGTTTTTGGTCTTTTTGGCCAGTGATTATGTTTTCACATGTTTTGGCCTGAGAGCCGGGATTTGATGTTTTACAACATGAACTGATTTGGTGAACATGAGTTTTGTGGACCCTGGGAAAATATGTTTTGATATTATCGGTCACTCATGTTTTACGATATGCATGCAAGTTTGTGAAAACTGGAGGGTAAGATTGTATTTTGATAAATGTTTTATAAGAGGTCATTTTTTTCCACTCACACCTTTTCTGTTTTGTGACCCTCCAGGCCGTGGTACGACGTTCGGGACTGATCGTGAGGCAGTGACAGCAGCAGAAATCCGCGCAAACATCCCTTGTCTGGCAAGCACTGAAGGGTAGTAAGGGACCTTTAGTTGACTTGTCAGACGGGAGCAAGACCGGGCACGGTTTTTGAAGTCCAGTTGGGACGGGTCCTGTCAAGGTGGTATCAGAGCATTTGTGACAGGACCCGTCCCAACTGGACGTCAAAAACCGTACCCGGTCCTGCTCCCATCTGACAAGTCAACTGAAAGTCCGAAACTACCCTTCAATACCTGCCAGACAAGGGAATTTTTTACGCCTGTGCCCGCACATACCTCCACCTCAAGAATAGTCTCGATCAACGTGCCACGACCTGAAGGGTTAACAAAACAGAAAAGGTGTGAGTGGACAAAAATGACCTCTTATAAAAACATTTACCAAAATATATTCTTACCCTCCAGTTTTCACAAACTTGCATGCATATCGTAAAACATGAGTAATAGTATGAAATCATTCAAGTATGAACAGTGGACCGATAAAATCAAAACATATTTTCTCATGGTCCACAATAACTCATGTTCACCAAATCAGTTTAACATCTCAAAAAGTTCACAGTTTCTTTAAATTATTTTAACCGCTAAACCACGATTTCCTCAAAATCATTTTCCATAATCCACGGGACTTATTTCCGTATCCTGTTGCTTAGAGTCACGTTTATCCCTGCAACGCGTGCATATCAATAGGCTCAAGGACCGCTCAAAATCCGAGCATCCGCTGCTGTGAACACATCATCAGTCAGCAATCCGTCGCTGGGAAAAACCTCACCAGCCGACAATCCGGATCTCGTGAACACATTACTTACCGATCCATATAATCCAGCACATCTGATCTGAGTCAAGCCTCCCCTGGGCTGCAAGACAAAGATCGTGCTACGTGACCTCTTCGGGGTAAACACTTTCATCCCGAAGGCGAGCGTTATCTCCACTCCGGGGAAAAACATATTTTCTCCCGAAAGCCCTAATTATCCGCAACATATCACCATCACAAAAACCAGTGAAAAACAGTTGCATTGAAAACCAAATCATATATCAATATAGGGTCTCAGCCCCAAGTCCCGATTTACTTTATAAATCCGAAAATCATCAATATCATCATGTCATCACATGGAAATACAATTTCAACCAAAATCACAATTCCATTGGGTCTCAAGCCCAAAATATCAATATCACGTAAATTCGTGCAACCGTAAACCCGAGTTGCCACGATCACGTAAATCCATGAAATCAATCACTAACTCATAATCCGAGTCCAAATATCATTTTCAACTTCCTGACTCATAGCCCGAGTCAAAACATCATTTTCAATCCGGGCCTAGCCCAAAACATCATTTGCACGTTCCTCGTAAAACGTGCCCGAAAGACTAATTAAATAATCACAAAATCACGAGGATACCAAAAATTATCAAATTCATCAAATTCACATGTAACTCCAATTCCGAGTCAAAATCATTATTTACTTGGGTTCTCACGCCCACAATATCATTTTTAACCAATTTCATGATTTCTTGAAAGTCGTGCCAGAATATAATAATATAATAATCATAAAACCGAGAAATCACCGAATTGAAATACCAATCATGCCAAAGCATATCAAATCACATAATAAAGCATTTTAAATCATATATGCATGCATCACAGTTAGAAAACAAAGTCCACTCACACACACCGTTCAAAACGGTTCGTTTCCGAGCTGCACGTTTTTCCGTAAATTCTGGAAATCACAACTCCTGTCCAAAATCATTATAGAGGGTTACTAACATCTCAAAATACTTCATATAATTTTCCCCAATTTTTCCGGAATTTAAATACGTATTTTAAACGTAAAACAAAACTTCGGATACGCGGAACATTATCGAAACAATATCCGATTCCACCGAAATCAACGTCAAAATGTTCGTTACACTGAGAGGATCAAAATTCATGTTGACCTCACCTTGAGACTAGGCTGGACGCGCCCTCACGCGCCGCCGTGAGTGGCTGCGCGTGAAACCCACGCGCCAGCTAGAGTGCTGTCGTCTCAACCCGTTTATCTGGTAAACGGGTCCTTTAACCCGCGACACGATCCGGTTCCAATCCTATCAATTCGACATTAATTCCTTCAATTGCACATTCAATTAGTTTCGTTATAAGTTCAATTAGGGTTCTGTATCATCAATTACTTGAAACATTACCTAAATCCTCACGATCAAGGATGAACAATCGAAGGACCTCCGGCCACTGTTCATCATTCGAACTCCCTCAATTCCACACGATTTCCCCAAATTGATTCATCAAGAAGCTTCATTGATCTCAGGTAAACCTTTCCCCCAACTCAATTGGATCAATTCATTGCTCAATCTTCACGACTCAAACTCGAACATCCGTATACTGTGCAACCATGGAGTTTCCACCTTGGCCACTGATTCCTCCCAATTGATGAACCCAGAAGCATCAATGGACCATGAGGGATTGTTTCCCCACCTCAATTTCGTCGTTTGATCACACATTGATCACGACTCAAGCTCGATATCTCTCACTGTTACCAAACCCGTTCAGAGCCAATTGGGCATGAATTCCTCTCGTTTCTGATTTGAAACAACTCGTCTCAACCTCAGGAAGCTATTTCCAATCTCCAATTCGATCATCACATGTCAGGACCCGACCCTCTTCTGTCAGGTCCCGATTCATCTAGCACGATATTGTCCGCTTTGGGTCTCCTTGCCCTTGCCCTCACGGTTTTGTTTTCGGGAGCTCACGGTGCAACTTCCCAGGGGGTCACCCATCTGGAATTGCACCAGCCTCAACTCGCTTAACTTTGGGGTTCCAATCCCCCCCAAAGCCACTGAGCTCCCAAAAGGCCTCATCTAAACCAGAGACGTGCACCTGCACGCTCTATCTAGCATGATATTGTCCTCTTTTGGCGCACCTGCGCCCACAAGGTTTTGACCCCAAGACCTCACGCCTGGAAGGTAACCACCTTAACCAGCGCAGCCAAGGGAGGCCTCATGCTAGATAGGTGTGTGCCTACACCTTTAAGGCACACCACCATTCCCTTCCCAGACCATTCCCCCATCGCAGGAATGTGGGATTGTTCACCGTCCCCTCCAGGACACGGGTCTTACAATCCACCCCCCTTAGGGCCCAGCGTCCTCGCTGGCACACTTCCCGATCGGGGTCTGGCTCTGATACCAAATTGTCAGGACCCGACCCTCTTCTGTCAGGTCCCGATTCATCTAGCACGATATTGTCCGCTTTGGGCCTCCTTGCCCTTGCCCTCACGGTTTTGTTTTCGAGAGCTCACGGTGCAACTTCCCAAGGGGTCACCCATCTGGAATTGCACCAGCCTCAACTCGCTTAACTTTGGGGTTCCAATCCCCCCCAAAGCCACTGAGCTCCCAAAAGGCCTCATCTAAACCAGAGACGTGCACCTGCACGCTCTATCTAGCATGATATTGTCCTCTTTAGGCGCACCTGCGCCCGCAAGGTTTTGACCCCAAGACCTCACGCCTGGAAGGTAACCACCTTAACCAGCGCAGCCAAGGGAGGCCTCATGCTAGATAGGTGTGTGCCTACACCTTTAAGGCACACCACCATTCCCTTCCCAGACCATTCCCCCATCGCAGGAATGTGGGATTGTTCACCGTCCCCTCTAGGACACGGGTCTTACAATACAGCTCAATTCGTCCAATTCGATTTTCCCTCCCAAAACTCAAAATCCGAAATTCCAGTTCGATAGTTACCCTCAATCCCTCGTGTTTTCCTCACTCAATTAGTCTCTGAATTCTCTCCAATTTCCGTTCATAAGTTTAGTGGATAGGGAGGAGATTAAGGGTGGAAGGATTTTGAATTTTGGTGGTGCACGGGTTAAGAAATCACAGAAGAGAAAATGGAGGTTTAATGGATTTTTAATTAATTAATCATCACAAAAACACAATAATTACATTCTCCCTAAAACAAGGATCCTGGTTTTAGGCCTCAATTTAAGGGATGAGTGACAAGTGTCACTCATCCAAGTGTGTTCAGTCACCGGGTACTGTTCATTATTAAAATATTATTTTATTCCCGGTTCGTTCGGTTAATCGAGCCCGATTCCGTGACCATAACTTCGTCGTCGAATCTCCGATTTCGACATGCCGCCTGTCGTTGCATTCGTATCGACGAGACCTACGTAACGGTCCTTGGCCCTCGTCCATCGGACCTCCCGATCAAAAAGTCAACATTTGGCCCCTAATATGCCAAATTACCAAAATACCCCTCAACTTCCGAACATCATAACTTTCTCTACGTATGTCGGAATTGAACGTGCCACCTGTCTATGAACTCGTGACGTCCCGAACTACGTCACAGTCATCGGTCAAAGTCCATTTGACCGCCCGAACTAAAAGTCAACATTTTGCCCACGCTAGGGGCAAAACGGTCATTTTGCACGTTTTGTCCGATTTCACTCAACTAATCCCCGATTAGTCATTCTAATTCATAATTAATTAATATTCACTCCCGATATTCGGGACGGGTCATTACAACCTTCCCTCCTTAAAGAATTTCGTCCCCGAAATTCCAACTACTCGTATTCCACAACTACCTCGTGGAGAACAAATGGCCACACAACACGTGTACACCTGTACACCCACTAGCCAACACAGAACTCGTCTGCACTCAGACGTCACATCACAGATGCACGTTGTACTGACTACACTCGACCACCTCGAATGAAATTGATTACCAGAAATTGGCAATGTCACCATTAAGCTGACTCCTTCAGCTTGACAGCCCCCCATACTCACTAATGTGCCCTGACCTTCGCTTTCATAGAGAGTCACAAAAACTCACTAGTCAGTCCAAGCCGACACCACAAGCCATACTGTCACCACCAAGCTTTACCACCCTAGTAAAGCGCCAATCCGTAACAAATCAGTGACAACACACCATACTACAACGTCCGTCAATGTAGCATAAGATCAACAACATGATCTCCCCTCGCAGGGCAAACTCAATCCTGCGGCAAATACCAACAGCAGTAACCACAACTGTCACCCCCTCAGCGATCCCAGATGCTGGTAAGGTCACGACAAGGTAACATCTCGCCGCAAAGCAACTTGCGGTCACACCAACCACCAACTCACTCATCCTGAGTATACGCATACCGTCATCACACTCAATCAGACGGTGCATCTGGAACACGTTGAACACAAGCCTAGCAGTAATCACACAGCTCAACACTAGAGTTATACTAGCCAACCTTGGCTAAGAGCACCTGCTCAAACAATCACTGTAATCATCAGAATCACTCTGCCCAGTGCATCGTGTTCAATGTCCAGTTCACGTTCACGACCAAAACCAATGGTATTGGAACTAAGCCAAACACCAACACGTTTATCGACACAACACTGGTACATCCAATGTACCGTCACTAGGTATCAAGTACCCTCGTCCATAGGATACAGTACATTGTACACCAAGCAAGATCCTACAGCTGGACCCCAGTACTCGACCCATAGACCAATATGGTCGATCCCAAACCAGGTAAGGAAAAAGTAAAAAGCCTGAGGGTTTAGCTAACATCGACAATCCTTGTCCTATGCTACCCAAAACACCTCGCCAAATGACAACACTCAAAATGACACATCAACGTGTCCACAGGGAAAAACACCGAGTTCTCCCGGGATTCACATCAACCCGGGCCACCACAAGTCTGCAAAATATCGTACCCCAAACCACGTACAAGGTACGTACATCTATCCCTTGACTAGACTACAACCACCTAGGTCATAGCCAAACACGTTCCAATAATGGAGTCCATTTGCCCAAACCAGCAAGAGACAAATCGAAACTCCACCAATCAGCTAGTTTCAATACCAAATCCGAATCCACAATTTCGTAAGAAATCCCGAATCCAAACCCATACATCACAGTTTTTAATTCATGTCCAAATCCGAATCCGAAATCATTATTCCGTAAGCTAGCATTTGGAATAATCATTCTGCACCCAAATCCAGTATTCCACTTTCAAGTTCCTGAATCGAATCCTGAATCGTCACCCAGAAATTCGATTCCAAAACCCGAAATCTGGTTCACGTCCACTCGGACACACCAAAACCGAACCTATCGGTTACCAGTTCAAGCGAGTAACACATTACATCCGATGGACTTCATAAGGAAGCCAATCCCATCCGTCACAACTCTAAGGCTGACCAAATTCGACCCCGTCGAAAACCTACTCGCTCGAGTAACATACCATAAGGGACTCCACTTCGAAAAGAAGTTCAGTCCCGTCATTTATGACTCACATACCGACGTAAGAGTGATAAACTCTCACCCAATCTGGATCATCGAACTCACGACCCAGATCCATTACGACGTCAGCCGACCGTGAACATCACGATCCTAGATCGTCACAATGCCCAACGTCCACGACATCACAAACCCGATCCACCTAGGATCCACACAGTCAACAACTAGGAACCACAGGGTCTTACACCCTTACTGATTACCTCGCATCTATCCTTGCCATCCCACCTAGGGAAAACCAAGGATGATCCAAAACAATGACACCAATACTCATCCTACGTGGATGCAACCAAAACTCACTGCACTCCCCATGCAATGTAACCCAACATTGTTTGCCACCAAGCAGAAAATAAGAAGTCACCCCTGATGACTTCAGAATACCTAATCCCAATGCGGAAAACCCGCAATCCTCTTCAAACACAACCTCTCATGATTCCGTAGGTCCAACCATGTTGGAACCATCGGACTCGGACACCAACCACGTGTCCCCTTTGGACTGGTTACTGACACTTACCCAACTCGACGATGTCACAACCCGACTCGTGACTCATCGTCAGCACCACACCGGCACCCACACCAGTACACAGACAACAATATCAGTATGAGCACACCGTGTGCAAAACTGACAACCTTGGATCTCCGCTCATAACAAGCGACGACCCCGTACCTCTGCTCGAATAGGAGAAACTCTGCCTCCTTCGCAACTAACAACTCTGGGTACAGTCACCCTGACAACTCATGTGAGAAAAAGAAACGTCCCCTGACGTCCCCCCGATTCTCAACAACCACTCTCGGTATTAGTGCCTGCCACAGACTTGTGCAGACCCAACCACCAGACATCACTATCGAGACTCCACATCCAATGGAATCAAGTACTCGTACGACTACCCTGTATCCCCACTTTGGGATTCCTTCGACAAGTACCAACCCCGACTGTGGATTGCAGTTCCACCACTAAAGCTGACATGACTAGACCTGACACAATCGTCACTCGGTCTCGACTTCGAAAAGTCATTAAGAGTCAAACCACCCGCCAGCACACATTTCCGAACCAAACATCCCACCTTAGGTTCCGCGATTACTACCTAGGGTCCCTCAAAACCCAACAGCTCCTGAGACTTAAGATATTACCATGACTCATCTCGAGTCCTAACCGAATTCTTGATTCATTCATCTATGCCATCCCTGGCATACCCGGTCACCCAGGAAATTACCGCCGGTGAACCACATCAATACCACATTCCAAACCTAGGAATACCCCAACACACTCTAGACGTTGGGAACTCACATTTCGCACAAGGAATTACTGAGAATAATCTCATCCTGGGTCCAACCTACCCAATTGTGCTACCTTCCAAGCCTCTGGATCCAACAAATCCTAGGACCCACAAGAATACCGATTCGACAATTAGTAAGCCGTAGTTACACAAATTAATATCTGACCCACAAACCAAGGTCAATTACATTCCGAGATTAATCACAAGGTCTCAAATACCCTAATATACCCATCTCACTACCAGGTCGCGCACGAGGCTCACATTCCGGAGGTATGGCATGGCAACAGCATCAGCAACCTAGTGCTCTGATACCAATTTGACAGGACCCGTCCCAACTGGACGTCAAAAATCGTACCCGGTCCTGCTCCCGTCTGACAAGTCAACTGAAAGTCCGAAACTACCCTTCAATACCTGCCAGACAAGGGAATTTTTTGCGCCTGTACCCGCACATACCTCCACCTCAAGAATAGCCTCGATCAACGCGCCACGACCTGAAGGGTTAACAAAACAGAAAAGGTGTGAGTGGACAAAAATGACCTCTTATAAAAACATTTACCAAAATATATTCTAACCCTCCAGTTTTCACAAACTTGCATGCATATCGTAAAACATGAGTAATAGTATGAAATCATTCAAGTATGAACAGTGGACCGATAAAATCAAAACATATTTTCTCATGGTCCACAATAACTCATGTTCACCAAATCAGTTTAACATCTCAAAAAGTTCACAGTTTCTTTAAATTATTTTAACCGCTAAACCACGATTTCCTCAAAATCATTTTCCATAATCCACGGGACTTATTTCCGTATCCTGTTGCTTAGAGTCACGTTTATCCCTGCAACGCGTGCATATCAATAGGCTCAAGGACCGCTCAAAATCCGAGCATCCGCTGCTGTGAACACATCATCAGTCAGCAATCCGTCGCTGGGAAAAACCTCACCAGCCGACAATCCGGATCTCGTGAACACATCACTTACCGATCCATATAATCCAGCACATCTGATCTGAGTCAAGCCTCCCCTGGGCTGCAAGACAAAGATCGTGCTACGTGACCTCTTCGGGGTAAACACTTCCATCCCGAAGGCGAGCGTTATCTCCAGGGTGCACTCCGGGGAAAAACATATTTTCTCCCGAAAGCCCTAATTATCCGCAACATATCACCATCACAAAAACCAGTGAAAAACAGTTGCATTGAAAACCAAATCATATATCAATATAGGGTCTCAGCCCCAAGTCCCGATTTACTTTATAAATCCGAAAATCATCAATATCATCATGTCATCACATGGAAATACAATTTCAACCAAAATCACAATTCCATTGGGTCTCAAGCCCAAAATATCAATATCACGTAAATTCGTGCAACCGTAAACCCGAGTTGCCACGATCACGTAAATCCATGAAATCAATCACTGACTCATAATCCGAGTCCAAATATCATTTTCAACTTCCTGACTCATAGCTCGAGTCAAAACATCATTTTCAATCCGGGCCTAGCCCAAAACATCATTTGCATGTTCCTCGTAAAACGTGCCCGAAAGACTAATTAAATAATCACAAAATCACGAGGATACCAAAAATTATCAAATTCATCAAATTCACATGTAACTCCAATTCCGAGTCAAAATCATTATTTACTTGGGTTCTCACGCCCACAATATCATTTTTAACCAATTTCATGATTTCTCGAAAGTCGTGCCAGAATATAATAATATAATAATCATAAAACCGAGAAATCACCGAATTGAAATACCAATCATGCCAAAGCATATCAAATCACATAATAAAGCATTTTAAATCATATATGCATGCATCACAGTTAGAAAACAAAGTCCACTCACACACACCGTTCAAAACGGTTCGTTTCCGAGCTGCACGTTTTTTCGTAAATTCTGGAAATCACAACTCCTATCCAAAATCATTATAGAGGGTTACTAACATCTCAAAATACTTCATATAATTTTTCCCAATTTTTCCGGAATTTAAATACGTATTTTAAACGTAAAACAAAACTTCGGATACGCGGAACATTATCGAAACAATATCCGATTCCACCGAAATCAACGTCAAAATGTTCGTTACACTGAGAGGATCAAAAGTCATGTTGACCTCACCTTGAGACTAGGCTGGACGCGCCCTCACGCGCCGCCGTGAGTGGCTGCACGTGAAACCCACGCGCCAGCTACAGTGCTGTCGTCTCAACCCGTTTATCTGGTAAACGGGTCCTTTAACCCGCGACACGATCCGGTTCCAATCCTATCAATTCGACATTAATTCCTTCAATTGCACATTCAATTAGTTTCGTTATAAGTTCAATTAGGGTTCTGTATCATCAATTACTTGAAACATTACCTAAATCCTCACGATCAAGGATGAACAATCGAAGGACCTCCGGCCACTGTTCATCATTCGAACTCCCTCAATTCCACACGATTTCCCCAAATTGATTCATCAAGAAGCTTCATTGATCTCAGGTAAACCTTTCCCCCAACTCAATTGGATCAATTCATTGCTCAATCTTCACGACTCAAACTCGAACATCCGTACACTGTGCAACCATGGAGTTTCCACCTTGGCCACTGATTCCTCCCAATTGATGAACCCAGAAGCATCAATGGACCATGAGGAATTGTTTCCCCACCTCAATTTCGTCGTTTGATCACACATTGATCACGACTCAAGCTCGATATCTCTCACTGTTACCAAACCCGTCAGAGCCAATTGGGCATGAATTCCTCTCGTTTCTGATTTGAAACAACTCGTCTCAACCTCAGGAAGCTATTTCCATTCTCCAATTCGATCATCACAGCTCAATTCGTCCAATTCGATTTTCCCTCCGAAAACTCAAAATCCGAAATTCCAGTTCGATAGTTACCCTCAATCCCTCGTGTTTTCCTCACTCATTTAGTCTCTGAATTCTCTCCAATTTCCGTTCATAAGTTTAGTGGATAGGGAGGAGATTAAGGGTGGAAGGATTTTGAATTTTGGTGGTGCACGGGTTAAGAAATCACAGAAGAGAAAATGGAGGTTTAATGGATTTTTAATTAATTAATCATCACAAAAACACAATAATTATATTCTCCCCAAAACAAGGATCCTGGTTTTAGGCCTCAATTTAAGGGATGAGTGACAAGTGTCACTCATCCAAGTGTGTTCAGTCACCGGGTACTGTTCATTATTAAAATATTATTTTATTCCCGGTTCGTTCGGTTAATCGAGCCCGATTCCGTGATCATAACTTCGTCGTCGAATCTCCGATTTCGACATGCCGCCTGTCGTTGGATTCGTATCGACGAGACCTTCGTAACGGTCCTTGGCCCTCGTCCATCGGACCTCCCGATCAAAAAGTCAACATTTGGCCCCTAATATGCCAAATTACCAAAATACCCCTCAACTTCCGAACATCATAACTTTCTCTACGTATGTCGGAATTGAACGTGCCACCTGTTTATGAACTCGTGATGTCCCGAACTACGTCACAGTCATCGGTCAAAGTCCATTTGACCGCCCGAACTAAAAGTCAACATTTTGCCCACGCTAGGGGCAAAACGGTCATTTTGCACGTTTCATCCGATTTCACTCAACTAATCCCCGATTAGTCATTTTAATTCATAATTAATTAATATTCACTCCCGATATTCGGGACGGGTCATTACAATTTGGTTCTTGATTTCTGTTGATACGTCATGCCTCCGAGTCGTACGTTCCGTACACGGTCTGAAGATGGGAGGGGCGAGAGTAGTATTAGTAAAGGCCCAGATATTGAGCGAGCTCGACGGTTAGGAGCCACTGTGTTTCGTGGTGATTCGGGACCGGATGGTGCCAAAGATTGGCTTACTCGATTGGAAAGGATTTTTGAGGTTATGATATGTCCCCTGGAGGACATGGTACCCTTAGCCACTTTTCTTTTGGATGGCTATGCTTACAGGTGGTGGCATAGTTTACTGTTGACTGGCTGGGATGCCCGTACCTTGGCATGGGATTTTTGGATCAGTTTTATCCTCGCTCATTTCGGAACGCTAAGGAGGTTGAGTTTCTCCAATTGCAGCAAGGGAATCGGTCAGTGGTCGATTATGAACAGCAATTTTTGCACTTATCTAGTTTCGCTCCTCTGTATGTGGCTACTGAGGAGGATAAGTGTCGAAGGTTTGAGCAGGGATTGAGGAATGAGTTACGGGGTGCTGTAACTGTTGGCTCGTATTCTACCCTGAGGGAATTATCGGATGCTGCTATCCGAGTGGAGGCTACTATTTTACCTGTGCCAGAACAATCTTTGGGCTCTGGGCGACGCCGAGAGCATCAGGATACTGAACAGATAAGTCAGGAAACATCGAAGCGAGTTAGCCTTCATACTCTTGTGTCGCAGCCCTCGGTGGGTGTTCATTCGGGTGGAACATCAACCCAGTCGACAAGTAAGCGGCGTGGTGGGGCAAGTCGCCTCAGCACTGCCACTTGTCACTTTTGTAGGAAACTTGGACATTTGCGAAGGAACTGCCCCGATCGACTTGACCGTAGGTCAAAATAATTGTATTGATACCTTGTAAATAGTTTGTATTGTCCATTTGTGTTGTAATATTGTATCATGTGTTTTGAATGCGTCGGACTAGTGTGGGTCCGGATGGTTGTTTTTGTTAACAGTTCGGTTTGTAGACGGGCGTGTTGGGCCCAGAATAAACTTGACCCGGTGATGAATATTGGTGTTATCGTTTTGGATCATCCTTGGTTTTCCCTAGGTGGGATGGCAAGGGTAGATGTGAGGTAATCAGTGAGAACCCACAGTCGCGGCATGTCTCGTCGTTGACTGAACTTTCTAATTGTGGGCGTTAGTTGTCAAACGTTGTGACAGTACGCGAATTAGATGAGGGTGTAAGACCTTATGGTTCCTAGTAGTTAACCGTGTGGATCCAAGGTGGATCGGGTTTGTGATGTCATGGACATTGGGCCTTGTGACGATCTAGGATCGTGATGTTCATGGCCAGCTGACGTAGTGATGGATCTGGACCGTGATCCTGATGATCCAGTTGGGTAGAGAGTTTGTCACTCTTACTCCGGTATGTGAGTTGTAAATGACGGGACCGAACTTCTTTTCGAAGTGGAGCCCTTTGTGGTATATTACACGAGTGAGTAGGTTTCCGAAGTGGTCGGATTTTGTCAACCTTAACCGTGTGGTTGTTGGATTGGCTTCCTTATGAAGTCAACCGAGTATAATGAATGGGTAACCGATAGGTTCGGTTTTGGTGTGTCCGAGTGGACGTGAACGCGATTTCGGGTTTTGGAATCGAAATTCTGGGTGACGATTCAGGATTCGATTTTAGAACTTGAAAGTGGAATACTGGATTTGGGTGCGGAATGATTATTCCAAAATTCTAGCTTACGGAATAATGATTTCGGATTCGGATTTGGACATGAATTAAAAATGTGATGTATGGGTTTGGATTCGGGATTTCTTACGAAATTGCGGATTCGGATTTGGAATTGGAACTAGATGATGGGTGGAGTTTCGATTTGTCTCTTGTTGGTTTGGGCAAATGGACTCCATTATTGGAACGTGTTTGGCTATGACCTAGGTAGGTTGTGATCTTGTCAATGGATAGATGTATGTACCTTGTACATGGTTTGGGGTACGATACCTTGCAGACTTGTGGTGTCGGGTGGCAGTATACGGGTTATACCAGTAGTACGTTGGTGAACGTGTTAGTAGTCGGCTTAATCCTGATACCATTGGATGGGTTGTGAACGTGAACTGGACATTGAACACGATGCACTGGGCAGAGTGATTCTGATGATTTCAGTGATTGTTTGAGCAGGTGCTCTTAGCCATGATTGGCTAGTATAACTCTAGTGTTGAGTTGTGTGATCACTACTAGGCTGGTGTTCAATGTGTTCCAGTTACACCGTCTGTTTGAGTGTGATAACGGTATGCGTATACTCAGGATGAGTGAGTTGGTGGTTAGTGTGACCGCAAGTTGCTTTGCGGCGAGATGTTACCTTGTCGTGACCTTACCAGCATCTGGGATCGCTGAGGGGGTGACAGTTGTGGTTACTGCTGTTGGTATTTGTCGCAGGATTGAGTTTGCCCTGCGAGGGGAGATCATGTTGTTGATCTTGTGCTACATTGACGGACGTTGTAGTATGATGTGTTGTCACTGATTTGTTACTGATTGGCGCTTTACTAGAGTGGTAAAGCTTGGTGGTGACAATTTGACTTATAATGTCGGCATGGACTGACAAGTGAGTTTTGGTGACTCTCTATGAGAGCGGATGTCAGGGCACAGTAGTGATTACGTGGGGCCGTCAAGCTGAAAGAGTCAGCTTAATGATGACATTGCCAATTTCTGGTGATTAATTTTCACTCGGGGTGGTCGAGTGTAGTCAGTACGACGAGCATTTGTGATGTGACGTCTGAGTGCAGACGAGTTCTGCATTGGCTAGTGGGTGTACAGGTGTACACGTGTTGTGAGGCCCATTTGTTTTCCACGAGGTAGTTGTGGAATACGAGTAGTTGGAATTTCGGGGATGAAATTATTTAAGGAGGGAAGGTTGTAAGGGCCCGTCCCGAATATCGGGATTGAATATTAATTAATTATGATTTAGAATGACTAATCGGGGATTAGTTGAGTGAAATCGGACGAAACATGCAAAATGACCGTTTTGCCCCTAGCGTGGGCAAAATGTTGACTTTTAGTTCGGGCGGTCAAATGGACTTTGGCCGATGACTGTGACGTAGTTCGGGACGTCACGAGTTCATAGACAAGTGGCACGTCCGATTCCGACATTCGTAGAGAAAGTTATGATGTTCGGAAGTTGAGGGGTATTTTGGTAATTTGGCATATTAGGGGCCAAATGTTGACTTTTTGGCCGGGAAGTTCAACGGACGAGGGCCAAGGACTGTTACGTAGGTCTCGTCGATACGAATCCAACAACAGGCGGCATGCCGAAATCGGAGATTCGACGACGAAGTTATGGTCACGGAATCGGGCTCGATTAACCGAACGAACCGGGAATAAAATAATATTTTAATATGAACAGTACCCGGTGACTGTGCACATCCGGATGAGTGACAAGTGTCACCCATCCCCTGAAATCTGGTCCATGTTTCCCTCCCAACACTATCATTACTACATCATCATTCCTACACCATCATTCCTCCATCTTTTTCCCCATTTTTCTTCTTCTTTGTTTTCTTACCCGTGAGAAGGGGAATCAAAATTGGGAGAATTGAGCTCCCTTTCACAACCAGTTTTGAGGGGAATTTGTGAGTTTGTGAGAGGGGATTAAACTGGGGAAACATTGGGATCGATTAATGGCTGAAAACTGGGAATTCGAAAATTGGGTTTTTGGGAGGAAAAATCAAATTGGATTAATTGAGCCTTGTTGATCGAAATTGGGTTCAGTTTCAGTCTTCTGGGATTACTACGATCAATTTTGTAGAAGGAACCAAGTGGAATTGGGGTCGAATTGTGGAAGAAGTGAAGGAGGGTGGCCTCTGAAATTTCGAGATTGAGTCGAGGAATTGGAAGCTTTGATTGTTGAAATTGAGCTGGGGATTATGTTCCTGAGGATCCCACGATGCTTCTGGATCCATCAATTGGAAGAAACTGACTGAGATTGACTGAGCTCCATGGTTGCACAGTGTACGGATGTTCGAGTTTGAGTCGTGAAGATTGAGCAATGAATTGATTCAATTGAGTTGGGTAAATTGCTTACCTGAGTCCCTTGATACTTCTGGTTGAATCAATTTAGGGAAATCGTGTGACGGTGAAGGTTTTGGAATGATGAACAATGGCCGGAGGACCTTCGAATGATCAACTGTGATCGTGGGGTTATAGGTAAGATTGTTTGAAATTGAGTCCACAGATCTTTAATTAAACTTAATACGAAACTGACTGAATGTTCAATTGATGGAAACAATGTCGAATTGACAGAGAACCAACCGGGTCTGTTCGCGGGTTAAACGACCCGTTTACCAGACAAACGGGTTGGGATGGTGACACTGTAGCAGGCGCGTGGATTTCACGCGCAGCCACTCACGGCGGCGCGTGGGGGCGCGTCCGGCCTAGTCTCAAGGTGAGGTCAACATGACTTTTGATCTTCTCAGTGTAACGAACATTTTGACGTTGGTTTCGGGGAAATCGGATATTGTTTCGATAATGTTTCGCGTATCCGAAGTTTTGTATTACGTTAAAAATACGTATTTAAATCCCGGAAAAATTGGGGAAAATTATATGATGTATATTGAGATGTTAGTAACCCTCTATAATGATTTTGGACAGGAGTTGTGATTTCCAGATTTTACGGAAAAACGTGCAGCTCGGAAACGGACCGTTTTGGACGGTGTGTGTGAGTGGACTTTGTTTTCTAACCGTGATGCATGCATATATGATTTTTATGCCTTATTATATGATTTTATATGCTTGGGCATGATTTGTGTTTCAATCCGGTAATTTCTCGGTTTTATGATTATCATATTATTATTTTGGGCGATTTTCGAGAAATTACGAAATTTGGCAAAAATGATGTTTGGACTTGGTTTATGAGTCCGGGATTGGAATTGATTGAGAATAATGTTTGGACTCGGGTTATTGAGTCATGGATTGAAAAATGATGTGGTGACTCGGGAATGAGTCGAGGGTCAATTTCGTGGATTTACGTGAAAATGGCAACGGAGGTTGCAACGCATAGATTTGCGTGATAATGTTATTTTGGGCATGATAACCCAAGTGAATAGTAATTTTGACTCGGATTTGGAGTCACTTGTGAAATTGTGAAATTAATGATTTATTGGGATTTTATGATTATTTTAATCAGTCTTTTCGGGCACGTTTTACGAGGAACGTGCAAATGATGTTTTGGGCTAGGCCCGGAGTCTAAATGATTTCTAAAATGATATTTTGACTTTGTTGGTGAGTCAATGATGATTTCTGGAATATTTTATTGAATTAAAAGGTGATTTTAAAGAAATGCGTGTAAATGGTATTTTGGGCTTTGAGACCCAGTCGGGGATGATCTTGACTTGGTATGAAGTCAAGATTTGATTGAAATGTTTTGGGATGTAATTCCCGGGATGGTTTCATTGTGATTGTGATATTCCCAGACGGTCGGTGCTTGGGGGGATTACCCAGACGACCGGAGCTTGGGGGATGTGATTGTAGGATCGGGAGTTGATCCTATGGTAGTCAGCTTCTCGGATGAGACTGAGCCTGGATGTACCACTCGGAGGTGTCTGAACCTGGGGATGTGTTCGCCCAGAGGTGACTGAGCCCGAGGGGGTTGAGCCCAGAGGTGTCTGTTCCCGAGAGAGTGACTGGATATTGGCCTACGCGTAGTGCATCACTTGTGAGTAGTGCAGTTTGATTGATTGTGCACTTGTGAGTAGTGCAGATGTGATTTGTGATATTTTATGCACTTGTGAGTAGTGCGGATTGATTGGATTGATATATTTCTTGTGCACTGGACATTAGTGCTGATTGATGTTGTTGTGATGACGTACTGGTATTGAGTACGGATTTTTGGTCTTTTTGGCCAGTGATTATGTTTTCACATGTTTTGGCCTGAGAGCCGGGATTTGATGTTTTACAACATGAACTGATTTGGTGAACATGAGTTTTGTGGACCCTGAGAAAATATGTTTTGATTTTATCGGTCACTCATGTTTTACGATATGCATGCAAGTTTGTGAAAACTGGAGGGTAAGATTGTATTTTGATAAATGTTTTATAAGAGGTCATTTTTTTTCACTCACACCTTTTCTGTTTTGTGACCCTCCAGGCCGTGGTACGACGTTCGGGACTGATCGTGAGGCAGTGACAGCAGCAGAAATCCGCGCAAACATCCCTTGTCTGGCAAGCACTGAAGGGTAGTAAGGGACCTTTAGTTGACTTGTCAGACGGGAGCAGGACCGGGCACGGTTTTTGACGTCCAGTTAGGACGGGTCCTATCACATGGTGCCATAAGGATCCTTAACAATGGTCCCTAGACCAGTCGCCCTATCCTTCTTCCACGTTGCGTCACAATTGACCTTCAAGAATTGGTGGCCCGGGGAAGGGGGGTCCATTAGGAATTCGATGGAGGTGCATTGTCCACAAGGAGGAGATTTTGATGAGGGGCTGAGTTAGCATTCCAAAAATCCTCAACCTGGTATTGAATCAGTCTGATAATGGTCCGGGGGTTGAAAGGTGTCCCGTAAAAAATGAATTTGCACCTGTTTTCCAAATAATCCAGCAAGTAAAAGCTATGTATGAGGCTACACGATCAGCATTGTTCCCTGGGTGGGCCACGGAAGAGAGGACCTAGTTCAACCACCTATCAAAAGACGTGATGCGCTGAATGTCAACTTTGTAGCCCAAAGACCCTCCAAACCACACACATTGTGCCCCATGACATTCAAGGAGGGCATGCTCCACCGTTTCTAGGTGGATCTCACATACGAGACACATAGGGGAGCCTTCAAGATGGCGATGAAAGAGGGTTGCCCGAGTTGGGATACACCAGTTGGAAGCCTTCCAAAGAAAGTTTCTAACTCTAGGGGTGGTTTTAATCTTCCAAATTTGTCTCTAGATCCTAGCAGGGACAGTATTAGAGGTAGAGGCCTGAGCCAGGGAAGGGCCGCCCTGCTGAGGTGAAAAGCTTTTTATCCAATTGTATCCCGATTTAACACTATACTGTCCACAAGAATTATGAGGCCAAATCAGCCTATCATCCTCCTCCAGACAACTGATAGGAATTTTTTTAATTTGCTCCTCCTCCACACTTAAGATCTAGTTGGAGATGTCATCAAGCTTCATATCCAATTAACCCCGATCAATTAGGGCAGAGACTTTGAGATTCGGGTCCATAATGGGGCCGTGGATGTGGTGGAGTCTGCCATACCACCAGCAAATTTCGGGACACCTAGCTCTGCCTAGCTTATCCAATGAATTTTGTTGTTATTAGTAGTTTGCCCCCACCAGAAGTTTGCAAGATTAGCATTAATAAGCTTACATGTTACCTTAGGGAACTTAAACAACGCCATAGGGTAGGTCGGGATGTCCTGGGCCACCACCTTTATGAGCACCTATTTTGCCAACTTGAGAAAGGAATTTTTGTTTCAACCCTTGGATTTTCCTCCCAATACGCTCCCGCACAAACAATAAGGCTTCCCCCTTTGATCTTCCCCAGAGAGTGGGTAGTCCAATATACATCCTCGGGTTCAAAACATCCCGTAGAAGATTTCTTAGCTCCATAGGGGTGTTTGGACTGAAAAAAATACATGACTTACTGAAGTTTACCCGCTGCCCAGACGCCTTGCAGTAGCTCTGAAGGATTCTATCAATTACTCAACAATTCCTCTCATTGGTCTTCAAGAATAGAAGAGCATCATCTGCGAAGAGCAGATGGGATAAATATGGACCATGCTCATTAAACCGAAGAACCTCCACATAGCCCGAAGCCACAGCATGGTTAAGCATATTTGATAGGACATCACTGACAATGATGAACATGAAGGGTGATAGCGGATCCCCCTGATGAATACACCTAGTTGGTTTGAAACGGTTACCCGGTTGCCCATTAATAAGGACTTGGAAACTAACCGATGAGACACAGTGCATTACCAGAGAGATCCATTGGTGGTTGAACCCCATCTTAAATAGAACAGCAGCAATAAATTCCCATTCAATTCGGTCATAAGCCTTATTCATATCGAGCTTAATCCCTATCTCATAAATCTTTGTGGTTTTCCGCAGTTTTAGAGCATGGAAGGCTTCATGTGCCACTAGGATGTTGTCTTGGATTTGTCTCCCAGAAATGAAGGCACTTTGTTGGGGGGAGATGATCTCAGGAAGCAGGACTTTCAACCGGTTGGAGAGAATTTTTGCAACGATCTTGTATGAGAAATTGTACAGAGCGATGGGCCTGAACTGGCTGACCATTTTCGGGTTTTGGACTTTTGGAACCAGGGCGATGTGAGACGTATTAAGGTCCTGTAATTGAAGCTGACCTGCAAAATTTTTTTTTAACTATAACAAGTAAATGGACATGGGCAGTTTTCCAATAAGTTTGGTAGAAGATACCAGCGAATCCATCAGGCCCTAGAGCTTTTAACCCTCCCATGCTGAACGTTGCACTTTGAATTTCCTCCAGAGACACCTCGCAAGTCAGATCAGCATTCATTTGCGAGCTTATCTTTGGGTCCACAAAGGATAGGACATCGCCCCAGTCACGCGCCCCATCACTGGTGAATATCCCCCTGAAATGAGAGTCAACCACATTTCTGATTTCCCCCACACTTGTGGCCCACCTGTTCTCATCAACTTTCACTGTAGTAACCAGATTTTTGAACCGTCGATTGATGGAAGAAAGCCGAATTTGAGTCCTGTGGAACCCAAAATCACCGGAAAAATGTGGAGCTGCCACGTGGCCCATAATTCTCAAAATGACCAAATTGCCCTTGGCAATAATACTTGTAAGCACAAGCACCGGACATGGCCCAAACCAGAATGACATGTGGAAGCCTCTCCACCCTCGATTTGTATAACACGTGTTAGCATGCAAATTGATGAGCATTTGTCCCACATCGAAACTATGGGAATTGAACATCTCACTCACCCCTATATAAGAGGTAAATTGATGAGCATTTGTCCCACATCGAAACTATGGAAATTGAACATCTCACTCACCCCTATATAAGAGGTAAATTGATGAGCATTTGTCCCACATCGAAACTATGGAAATTGAACATCTCACTCACCCCTATATAAGAGGTAAATTGATGAGCATTTGTCCCACATCGAAACTATGGAAATTGAGCATCTCACTCACCCCTATAAATAGCAAGGCACATTTCATTTCTAAGTTAAGTTGATTCTTCGCTTCGAAGTATATCCTTTTCCTCTCTCAAAGCTAACTTAGGCATCGGAGTGTTCTTGGTCGAACAACCCCCCGGGTAAATCGATCGAGACAACGATAGCTAATTGTTTGCTGTTTGCAGGAATTGTGAGAACTTTTCGCGGCGGGTTCGATTTCTGCTTCAACAATTGGTGCTTTCATTGAGAGCTATTGAGTTATACTCAGAAGAAGCTCTCTCATTTGTTCATCGTTCATCTTTCTTCGTTCGTCGTTCATCGACATTGTTCGAAGATTTTGAACGTTGTTCATCTCATCAGGAATTTGTTCATCGTTCATCTTTCTTCGTTCGTCGTTTATCGACATTGTTCGAAGATTTTGAACGTTGTTCATCACTCATCAGGAATTTGTTCATCGTTCATCTTTCTTCGTTCGTCTTTTATCGACATTGTTCGAAGATTTTGAACGTTGTTCATCACTCATCAAGAATTTGTTCATCGTTCATCTTTCTTCATTCGTCATTTATCGACATTGTTCGAAGATTTTGAACGTTGTTCATCACTCATCAAGAATTCGTTCATCGTTCATCTTTCTTCGTTCGTCGTTCATCGACATTGTTCGAAGATTTTGAACATTGTTCATCGTTCATCTCTCTTCGTTCGTCGTTCATCGACATTGTTCGAAGATTCTGAACGTTGTTCAAATTACCCATCAACAGCTTTCCAAATTCAAAATTCTTCGAATCGGCATGGCTAAGGCTCGTCGATCCGCTCAGTCAGCCGGAGAAGGTATTTCTGCCTCAACATCTCAGACGAGGAATGAAGCTCACATAGAAACTCCGGAGAAGCGCCCAGCTCAACTCAGGCGCGTGTCTATGGAAGCGCCCCTTGAGACACTCGAAGGGAGGCCAACCTTCAGTTTTGGAGCATTCCCCTCTCCAGCTAACCAAGTACCCGCGCTAGGGGAAGGAGCTTCGACTTTAAAACAAGCGAATGAGAGGTTGATGGGAAATGCATCACGACATGATCGACCCACAACAAACATGGTCCTAAAGGACTTTCTGGACGGATGTCATAACATCTCAGGGAGAAGTCGTCACCAACCTCCCCAAGACAATTTGGCGCAGCAAGTTGAAGGGTTAAGCAAACAAATTCAACTTCAGTCAGAGCTCTTGCAGCAACTCCTAGCAGGGAGACCAATCCAGGAGCGGGACGGACGATCCACGTCACGTGGCCGACAAGAGAATGCCTAGGGACGACCTAGGAAAGAGCAGGCCCGCTGCCAAACAATGTCACAAGATACTTCGCTGGGAAACTCTGGAGAAGAAAGTCACGCTCATCAAGCAAAAATCCCACAACGCCTAAAGCCGTTAGTACGTGAACGGCTAGGAGGTCGGACTGAGACAACTTCATGGGCAGAGCATTCACAGCACTCACGTGGGGGCAGGGGGCAACTTCGAGCTCAAAACAAAAACCCAAAACGATCTGCCCACGACAGTAAAAGGGGAGAAGCTCAAGGAGTTTCTCAACAATTAGCAAAAGAGGACTCATCGGCTCAGCAAGGAGCATTGCGGGCTAATGATGTTCAAAAAATGCTGGACATGCACCTTCGTGCTCAACAGGGTGGCGATCTAGAAGACGATCTATGTCGCCAAATACAGCTCTCTACGCCCTTCATAAGGGATATTGAGGAGGAGTCATTCCCCCAGAGGTTCGCAACACCAAACTTCACTCCATTCAAAGGATCCTCCGACCCAGTAAAACACATAGATTATTACCGAGGAGTCATGATCCCCCACAGGTCTAACGATGCGCTCATGTGCAAAGTTTTTCAAGCTTCCCTTCGAGGCCAAGCCGTAACTTGGTTCAATCATCTCCCCCCGAGGTCGATTGAGTCCTTTGAAGAGTTGGCTTTGGCATTTGTGAAGGAATACGCACAACTTCGGACAATCGAGGTGAAAGATGACCATCTTTTCTCTGTCCAAAAGCGAGCAAAAGACACTCTGCGACAATACATACGGAGATTTTGTGAGGAAAAGTCTCGCATTATCAGCTGTAATGACCTTGTTGCGACAATGGCATTCAAACAAGGACTCCCTCGAGACAGCCAGCTTTACGGGGACATCGTCATGAGCAATGCACGAAGTTTTTCCAAAATACTTTCGCTAGCAGAGCGACATGCAAGTTGGGAGGACGAGAAGAGCGCTGCTCATACTCATGACCACGCCGGGACTAGCGAAGGGGCCTCCAATGAGGATGAACCTCATGAAAAGTCTGCGACTGGAAAGCTCAACAAGCGAAAGGCCGGGCAACACTCCCAAACGCCAGTTATGGGGAAGCCTAACTTACAGCTATCTTTACCAGCCCATCAGATCCACAATGAAATTAAGAACAAACCATGGTTTAAAAGGCCGGAGTCAGTCAAAGGCAATCAAGAGAATGCTGATAAGACCAAATGGTGCGCCTATCATGAATGTTATGGGCACAATATCAGCACATGTATATCTTTCGAAAGATATCTCCGAAATCTCCTGAGGGAGGGGCATTGTGCAGACTACATCAAAACTGTAAATCACATGGAAAACAAAGGGCCAAACGAACCAGCTTCAAAGGTGATCCGCATCAACTAGACTGTCAACATTAGAGAGACATAAAATTCTATGGAGCTTTTCAATTTTGCTTTTCAAGTTGTCTTCTAAATTCAAGTATCAATGAAATGAGATCGACAAATTGATTTGTTCACCATGTACAATTTTCAAAGCTTATTCTATCTAGTGTAAAAAGCCTTCGCCATGCGAAGCACCTAAGCCTTCGCCCTGCGAAGCATCTAAGCCTTTGCCCTGCGAAGCATCTAAGCCTTCGCCCTGCGAAGCATCTAAGCCTTCGCCATGCGAAGCACCTAAGCCTTCGTCATCGAAGCATCCAAGCCTTCGTCATCGAAGCATCCAAGCCTTCGTCATCGAAGCATCCAAGCCTTCGCCCTGCGAAGCATTCAAGCCTTTGTCATCGAAGCATCAAAGACTTCTGAGTCCTGCAAATTTCTACGCAGCAAGGAGAGCTCATCTCGAGCGGTATCTCGCTCATTCTCTATCAGCATCCTCTCCGCACGGCTCCTCTCCAACTCGCCCACCTTGGCTTCCGATGTGAAGTTAAGATCTTAAGTTTTCTTAAGTTATCGTAATATCACATCAACAACATAATCTTCCATTTCTGCGGCCCTTCAAAATAGCACATTCGCAGGACCGGAACGGAAAGGTTAGGAAAGAAGTTGCTCGGTATGCTTTTTGGTTAGGAAAGAAGTTGCCCGACATGCTTTCTTCTCCCAAGAACCAATAAGTCCTTGTTTATCGTCCTTCTTCTGAACAATGGTCTCCTTCGAGCACAGTGGAACCACAACCACTCCTTGATCGGGATGTCTGAAAGCCTCGCGCCATTCATGGAGAAAGCAGCCGGCTCATGTCCCGGAACTCTGGAAGAACATCTGTCGCCAAGCTCCACGAGAACGTCGTTTGGAAAGGAATTTTGATTGCAAGCCTTCCACTCCATGAGGTCTTCAGGCTTCTCAAAATCCATATCTTTCCCTCGGAATGGACTTAGGCCACGAAAACCGCCACGCTCCCACAGGACAAATTTGCTGGGTCTCTCGGCATCTTGACGCATGGCGAGCATGTATGTGGTACTAGCAAGAGTCACAGTAGGTGTGATCCTGCCTACCGATGCTCACTAGTCACGTCCGCAAGTGCACTCAGTCACCACCAAGTCCCCGTCGACTGTTCGGCCAAACTCCGTCCACGACGTGACATCGTGAGAGTATAAGGAACGATTTTACAAGATCAATTTGATAAATCCTTACCTCCAGCTAGTAGAACTCAAGCTCGATTTTTCGAGGATTTTGAAGCTTCTGTTCTTGCTCGATAGGCCTCAATCCTCCCCGTTTTTGATTTGGATCGGTTCGAATTAGTCCCAGAAGACTTAATCCAGCCTCAATTTTGATCCTCAAGACTCACGAATTCGAATTCGAATTTTTACCACAAATTTCCAAAATTTCGAAAATCTGCAAAACCAGCGACCCTCTGTCCTTTGTGTTTGTTTTGCTCCAATTCAGACTCTCTAATCTCTCATTCTCACAATCGAATTGCTCTGCTATTTAACAAAATCAAGGTTTGGACAAAATGATTGAGTTTTCCCTAATTAAGGGTTTAGGGTCCCTAAAATCCTTGATTTCCTCCATGTTGTCTAGACAAAGCAGCAAGAATCATTGGTAGGTAGCATGAGTCAGCGTCCACCGTTCGCTTGTCTCAAAAAGACCGTTTTGCCCTTCGCTTCCAAAATTACGAAAATACCCCTCGCCTTCGTAGACACATAACCTTCGCATCCGATCTCCGATTTCGGCATGCCACTTGTCTATGGATTCGTATCAACTCGACCTACGTAACGGTCTCTGGCCCTCGTCCTTTGGACCCCCCGGTTCAAAAGACAACATTTTGCCCATGCTTGGGGGTAAAATGGTCATTTTGCACATTATGTCCGATTCACACCACTAAACCCAGAATAGTCATTCTAAAGCTAAAAATGGACTTTTTACCTTTATAACTAGGGGCAAAATCGTCAAATAAACACTGAATCGATTCTTTAACCCAACGGTAACTGGTAACCCGGTAATATAAGACTCCAAACAATGTACATCCCTCTGGATTCCCTGAATACCGAATCGATGTGGGGGCATTTGTGGAACCCAAAATCACCGGAAAAATGTGGAGCTGCCACGTGGCCCATAATTCTCAAAATGACCAAATTGCCCTTGGCAATAATACTTGTAAGCACAAGCACCGGACATGGCCCAAACCAGAATGACATGTGGAAGCCTCTCCACCCTCGATTTGTATAACACGTGTTAGCATGCAAATTGATGAGCATTTGTCCCACATCGAAACTATGGGAATTGAACATCTCACTCACCCCTATATAAGAGGTAAATTGATGAGCATTTGTCCCACATCGAAACTATGGAAATTGAACATCTCACTCACCCCTATATAAGAGGTAAATTGATGAGCATTTGTCCCACATCGAAACTATGGAAATTGAACATCTCACTCACCCCTATATAAGAGGTAAATTGATGAGCATTTGTCCCACATCGAAACTATGGAAATTGAGCATCTCACTCACCCCTATAAATAGCAAGGCACATTTCATTTCTAAGTTAAGTTGATTCTTCGCTTCGAAGTATATCCTTTTCCTCTCTCAAAGCTAACTTAGGCATCGGAGTGTTCTTGGTCGAACAACCCCCGGGTAAATCGATCGAGACAACGATAGCTAATTGTTTGCTGTTTGCAGGAATTGTGAGAACTTTTCGCGGCGGGTTCGATTTCTGCTTCAACAAGTCCCACCCACCCTTAAGCCATTTTATTTTTTTATCTTTGGTGCCAAAACAATTCATCCATTTTCCAGAGAGCACTGATTTCAGATTTGAGAGAATTTATTCTGGTAGAATTATCCAACCAGTTTCCTTGGAGCTCACCAAGATCCTCCATAAGCTTCTCCACTTTCCTCCGATTATTTTGATATTTCCAGGAACTCCAAGCAGCTAGGCCTCTGCGACAATTGGAGATTTTCCACATCCAAGAAGGTCTTTTGTTGTTGTTGGGGTTCATCCAACAACCATCCACAATTTTTTCACATTCCGGGTCCATAGTCCAAAAAGCTTCAAAAATCTTCTTGTGGAGTCTTTTAGTCGGGTATTGGTCGATTAGAACATGGCAATGATCAGAGCCCATCGCGGGAAGGTTTGTTGCAATAGAGTCTGGCCACCGGAGCTGCCACTCAGCATTGATCAGGCCCCTGTCCAATCGCTCCTGAATAATCATTCCCTCCACTATATGACCAGACATTGTAAAAGGTTGACCCTTGAAGCCCAAATCAAATAGCTGCACCTTGTTCATGAACGACAAAAGGAAACGCCGCCAGCCGAGGCGATCAGGCCGCCAGCCGAGGCGATCAGGCCGCCCCCCTTTTTTTTCTCGTGTGACCACAAATACTCATTAAAATCCCCGACACAGAGCCACGGGGCATCAGTAGGAGGAAGAGAGTGCTCAAGCCAGTTCCACATATCACACTTCTCCTCCCAGTAGAGGGTACCGTAAATCCGCGAAACATGAGCACAAGAACCATTCAACTTGTCAACAATTGAAGAATCAATTAAATGCTTGGAGGAAGAGTAAACACAAACATCCGCATTTTCATTCCAAAACAGGCAAAGCCCCCCCCAGCCATACCACTTGGCTCCACAAAGAAATGACCAGCATAATTTAAATCCCTAAACAATCTTAAAATAACATTTGATTTCATCTTAGTTTCCATAAGGATGATAATAGTAGGATTATGACTTCGGACCATTCTCCGAAGATTACTCCCCGTCAAAGCCCCGTCGAGGCCTTGACAGTTCCAACTCAGTAGCTTCATTTCTTCCCAGTCGCCAGCTCCGGCCAGCAGCCCTGAGATGTACCATCTCTGAAGTTACAGCTCGGCTCATCTAGAGTAACTAGTATTTCAAACAGATTCTCATTCGCAGGAATTTCCTCATCGCCACGACTTCCTTGACCTCGCTGCTTTCTGTGGCTGCTCAGAGCTCCACCCCTTTTTCCCCTCCTGGTCTTCGTGTTTTCAAAAATCAGAGTCGCCTGCTATTTGAGTTTCTTATCCTTACACTGTGTCTCTTGCCAGTTTACATCAGCCACCCTTTTAATACCCAAATTCTCAAAGGCCGTGGTTAGTGGGTTGGTGGGGCTTCGATCAGTGTTTGGGGTGCCAGGGGGAGTGAACAACTGACCTATAATGGTTGGGCAATTAACTACTGATTTGTTAATCATCCATGGCTGGTTTGGATTCTTGGGCTCTTCACTAGGAAGTGGGCATTAGCTGGCTCAGCCCAACTGAGACTGATCCCTCCGGTGGGTTGTAGAGTTGTACCAATCCCACATAAATCCAAGGGCAGTAGGCCCACACAGCTCATTAGGGCCAGCCCAAAAGCAAGGGTTATTGTTGTCTTGGATATTTCTCCTAGGGAGGGGGTTAAGAAGTCAACCACCTCCACATCTTTGTTTCATCCCACATCGTAAATCATTCAATCTCTGGGTTCAGTGGTTACTTTTGTACAGCTGCTAGACATCTCTAACCCCGCCGTATTAAACTGGGTAGGATAGGGATATGGCATGTGCGCCGAAAGCATCAAGGAAGAGCACTGGTTGTTGTCCCGTCTGCGTTTTGACGCATCGATGTTCACATCACCTACGCGCTTAGTGTCACGCGCACCAGCCTCACCTTCTTGGGCGATGGATCTGAACGACGAATCCAGGAGGTTGGCCACCGTGGCCCCAATTTTCTATCTCACTCCCTGCGGCCTCCTCAGGTTCTCAAGATTTTGGTGCTTCGATATGGCTCTGGCCTCCCCGTAGGTTGCCCAAACAGTCCGGAGTATGGACTTGATTGCTCCGCGATTAGGGAGTTTGTCAGCAATAACATCCCCCACAATTTTTTGTCCAGATTCAAGGTTGGATATCTCGAGCGAGGCTTCCAATTTGATGATTAGCTCTTCAGTTTGCAAGTTTGCCATTTGTTGTTTTGGAGGTGTACGAACATATTTTTGGCTGTTGTTTTGATGGATTCTGTATAGGCTTAGGGTGAAGGGGTCCCAGGTGGTTTGGAAGGGGGTTTTAGCTAATGGTCTAATTCTGGGCAGGTTGAAGCGTTGAACTGATGTTGGTACATTTTCTGGTTTGGTTTCCTGCAGGTTTTAAAGGGAGATGGGGATTTCTGGTTCACGGGCACAGGAAGCCGAGGTATTAAATGCTCGGGAAGCTGTTGGGAGGGTAGGTAATGCTTTTCCTCTGGAATTTTGGTATTCGAACAATGAGGAGCTCGCCATTGATTATTGACATTGGTATGGGTGTAGGTAGCCATTAAGATGAGCTCAGGTGTGTAGCAGGGGGCCTTGGAAATATTTGTTACAGGCTTAAAGGGAATATTTTGGTTTGTACCAAGTTTGCTCAGTGGAGCAGCATTAGCAATTAGAGCAGGCGGCGGTGGTTGGAGGTTGGGGAGATGGTGTTGGTCTCAACATAAATACCAATGCTGTACCCTGTCATGAACCCTCTGAGCAACAACAGTATTTAACGCCGACGGCGGTGGTTGGAGGTTTGGGGGATGGCTTGGGTCATAGCCACAGTAAGTATGTTGTACCATGGCATAAAGACACTGATGAGGTTGATGCACAATGTGGCTGATTAGAGTCACTTCCATAGGTTGATTGCTTAAAGGAAAAGAAACTCCCATAGCAGAGAGGGGACTCTCGAAAGAGAGGGCACAAAATCAATCTTTATTGTATATACACAGAGAAATTAAGTCATGAAGGTTTTTGAGTCTTTCAACTTCATTTCTTAGATGCTTCATGTACCGCAGCTACTGAATTATGTCGCGAGAATTGTCTCATTCAACCCAACAAGCTAATGAGGGATAGCCCACAACTTTCAAGTTTGACTACCTTTTTATCTTTTCTAATTGGGAGGAGTGCACTTCTCATGATCTATTATTATTTATGTTATGTCGTTTCTTGATCGGATATATTTTATTAGCATAATTTATTCATGATTTTTTAAAGTCCAAAATAGTAAGAATTAATCTGTAATTCTTCACCACATACCGATACTTAAATAATAAAATCTTCTTGTTGCTTGATTTGCTGTTTTTAAGAAATGTATAATTAACTTTTCAATACAATAATTTTGTATATGAAAAGGATGCAATTTGAGAATCCGCTTTTTGGAGGTGAGAATGTAACTTTAAGGATAAAAATGTAAATTTTACATTCGCATATTTTGTAATTTCCTTAGATGACAATAGTTTTATATTTTAGAATATTCTAATATGATACGACTAGAATAGCTCTCATTATTTGGTCCAGAAGTTCATGGGCTTATGGATACTCGGTAGGCCTGATGACAAAAAATCCGACCCGGCCCGCATGTTGACGGGTTGGACTTGGGCTTAGGGTATTCAAGCCCGCTAGGCCCGATAGGCCCGAGCCCGATAAAGTCCGGTAAGTCCAGCTCGACCCGCCCAGGTAAACCCGACCCATAAGCCCGAAAATATAAAATAATTATAAATTAAGAATTGATACCCAGTCCAATCTTATTACTACTATCATAGCCAAAATCTAAAACTCCAACCAAATCTCAATCTAGTGTCATTTAAAAGCCCAATGCCCAAACCAAACTCTAACCCTAAATTCAAAAAAACTCACTAGGTCTCTGACTCTCTTACGACCTCCTTATCCTATCTCGACTTTATGGTCGAAAAGTTAAGTCAATTCTCCAAATCCAATAGTACCCCTCCTTAACTTATTTCAATATTCGATAATACTAGTTAAACTCAACTCACTTTTTTTTTACAATCAGGTAGGTACAAATGGGCTTAGTAGGCCCAGTCCAAGTGGGCTTAGTAGGCTCGGCCCGTAATGTAACGACCCGTCCCGAATTCCGGGATTAGTTTAGTGATTAATCTTGATTAGTGAGGTTGAACGGTGGTTAGTCGGGCGGAATCGGATAAATTGTGCAAAATGACCGTTTTGCCCCTAGTCGTGGGCAAAGTGTTGACTTTTTGTTCGGGCGGTCAAATGGATTTTGACCGATGACCGTGACGTAGTTCGGGACGTCACGAGTTCATAGACAGGTGGCACGTTCGATTCCGACATTCGTAGAGAAAGTTATGGTGTTCGGAAGTTGAGGGGTATTTTGGTAATTTGGCTTATTAGGGGCCAAATGTTGACTTTTTGATCGGGAGGTCCGATGGGCGAGGGCCAAGGACCGTTACGTAGGTATCGTCGATACGAATCCAATGACAGGCGGCATGCCGAAATCGGAGATTCGACGACAACGTTATGGTCAAGGAAACGAACTAACGAACCGAGGCCCCGATTAAAATAATACTATAATAGTGAATAGTGACTGTTGACTGTGCACCTCCGGATGAGTGACAAGTGTCACCCATCCCCTAATCTAAGCCCTAAAACCTGATCCATGTCTCCCTACATCATCATTACAACCTCATTATCACCATTAATCTAAACTAATTAATCCCCATAATTATCCTCCTGTGTCTTTGAACCCGTGAGCAACTGAGTGTGAGGGATGGGGGAATTGGCTGATTTCTTGCAGCAAAATTGGGAGAATTGAGTGAGTTTGATGACTGTGTTAACTGAGTGAATCACGGGAGACAGAGTGTGGGGGGGCTGAAGCAAAAACCGAAAATTGAGTTTGGGAGGGAAATTCGAAATCAAATCATAGGGCCGTGGGGATTGAATTGGGGATTACCTTCAGCTTCCTGGGAGTGCCACGATCTTAATTGTCGAAGAAACGAGAAGAATTGGTGCCGTTTTGGCTCTGAACGGGCTTGGTGACAGAGGAGGAATTTCGAGGTTGAGTCGTGATCGTGGAGTGTTTAGACGACGGAATTGAGGTGGGGAACTTGCTTATCATGACCCCACGATGCTTCTGGGTTCGTCAATTGAAAGGAAACGGTCGTGGTTGACGAAACTCCATGCTTGAACAGTGACTGTGTTCGAGCTTGAGTTCATTGGGTTAGAGGTGAGATTGTATGAAATTAATCTTGTAGAAATGATCCTTACACTCTCACGATACTCACTGTGTTAATTAATTTGAAAAACAGGGTCGAAATCTATGAACCCGAATCGGAGACCCGTCGAGGATCGATCGATAGTCGTGAGGCTTTAGACCACCATTCGAGAAATTGAACTTGCAGAACTTAATTATAGTTGGATTGGAAGGGATCAGTTGAAAGAACGGATCGAATTGAGGTTAAATTGAATGAGATTGAATCGGGTCTGTTCGCGGGTTTTTCAACCCGTTTACCAGACAAACGGGCGAAGGGGATGACTGTGCTGGTACTGTAGCTGGCGCGTGGCTTCCACGCGCAGCCGCTTGCGGCGGCGCGTGGTGGCGCGTGATTGGGAATCTTGAGGTGAGGTCAACATGACTTTTAATCCATTCGATGTAACAGACATTTTGGAATTGGTTTCGTGTCGATCGGACAACGTCTCGATAGTGTTCGGGATGTCCGAAGGTTTTAAATTAAGTTTAAAAATAAGTAAAAATTCGGGAAAATTACGGGACTTTGATAGGATGTTAATGATGAGGTTAGTAACCCTCTAATGTGATTTGGACAGGATTGGGAGTCCCGGTGATAGTGGTGTGGCCCGGGAGGGCCGGTGGCACGCGTATCGAGGCACACGGTTAACACGGTCTGTGAGTGGACTTTGGTTTTATAAATTCTATGCATGCTTAAATGTTTTACATGGATTATGATTGTGATTGTATGATGTTGGTTTGGTTGTTGGTCAATTGTACGGTTTCACGTATTTCGAGGCGATTTACGTGCTTGCACGTAAATCGAGGTTTTCCGGTTTTACATGGATTTCCCATATTTATGACTTGGATATAATGTGATGAAATGGTTTTGAAATTGGAAATATGAACTCGGGCTTGAGGCCCAATTATGTTGGAAATTTCGGACTTGGAGTCCATTTGAATATCGGGCCGGGGGCCCAGTTGGTTAATGAAATCGGGCCAGGGGCCCAGTTGGTATGAAATCGGGCTGAGACCCATTTGAGTTATATTATCGGGCCAGGGGCCCAGTTGATTTGTGAATTCGGGCCGTGGGCCCAGCGGGTTTATAAAGTCGGGTTGCGGGCCCAATTGGTTTACAAATCGGGCCGTGGGCCCAGTGGTTCATAAAATCGGGCATGAGGCCCAGTTGGATTATAAATGTGATTTTGGGTCAGGGACCCTATATTTAATAATTGTGATTTTGGGTTAGGGACCCTAAATGGGATTACGTGGTTTTATGGAAATTTCGGGCAGGGCCCATTGTAATGATGTGATAAAAGGATTTAATAAAACTGTTTTTCCATATACCATCTGGATACAAGGATATATGATGGTCTCCTCCAGATGTCTGGGACACTGGGGAAGTCACGGTGCATTGCCTGCGAGGGGTCATTATACGGAGCAGCCGGACCGTATGATGACTCAGGAGCAGGATTGCTATGATTGACGTCAGGGACGTCAGGCATCAGGGATGTCAGATATATGGACCCGGAGAGACCCCGGGCAGCACGCGTAGCTTATGAAACCGTGAGATATGACGTCAGGGACGTCTAGCGTCTGGGACGCTAAGCATCTGGGATGCTGGTGATGGTAATGGTAAAATATGGTTTAATGAATAAAATGGCTTATTGGTTGGATATGTGTTATGTGGTAAAAATGGATTATTGGTTATGAAATGGTATGTCGGGTCAGGGACCCTAAATGGTTTTGGATTTTTGAATTGATGTTCATCTATGGTCGTGGGTGGTGACCCACATGGTTTTAATATGTATGGTGGTGGTATTCCACGGTTTTGGGCTGAGTTCCCACGCTTGGTTTTTGGTTAACGGTTTTCGGGCTAAGGCCCTAATGGCTTTGGTGGCATGCATACGTTTTTATTGGAGGGCATAAATGTCTTATAAATGTATTGGGTAAATTTATTGGTTTTTGTCCACTCACAGCTTTTGGTTTTAATGCCCTTCAGGTTGATTACGGATGCGATTGCAGCAGAGACTGGGACATTGCACACCTCCTCCATCGGTCCTTGCGCACTCTAGATGGCCCGTTTGGGCAGTAGCTCTTGGTTATCCCTTGTCTGACACCCCTTGTTGGACGGGAGCAGGGAACATTCCATGGTAATCCCGGGGGGATTGGGATGGGTCCTGTCAACTTGGTATCAGAGCACGGTTGCTCTATTTGTGCGCGCAGGTCGAGGGTGTGATGTCTCATTGGGCTGCAATTCGTTATCAACCTGATAGATAGTTTTTGGGTTTGGATAGTGGATGGAGTGTGATTGGCCCGATACGCCGTGCGATAATGTGATTCGACCCAAGTGGGGTTGATTGTGGTGAACTGGTATAGTGGGACCGTCGGTTCGGTCATGTGATATTGGATTGTTGTGCTGCTAGGTGCAGCCAGGTTCGGGGAACCTCATGTGAGTAATGGTCTAAAATGTGAACCCTTGTGGTGGTTTCTAGTGTGAGGGATGTTGGTTCATCGGAGTTGGCCGATGACCTAGTGGTGGAACCCACGTTGATGGGATGGTAGGATTGGATTTGACGTCTATTCGATGTCAGGACCGCGGGGTCGGTCAGGTTGTGGATTTTATATTACGGAAAACTGTTTGGTTCGGTTGAACCATAGGGTGTGATTGTGGAACCCTAGTATTAAAAAGGTAAACCTTAATTGTGATTAGCGGGTGAGAACTTGTGCTGCGATGAGCGGCTGAGGTCATGGATGACCATGTGGATGGCTCTGGTGAGTCTAGGAAGAACTATGTGATTCGATTTACGGATACGGTTCTGAGATAAATTATGGAATCCCGTGTTGGATCGGGTATTGGTGTGATGTGTGGATGCGGATCTCGATAGCAATGACAGTTAGTCGGTAGTCATATGGAGATGACTGGCTATCGAGGGTAATTGGTGTGGTTATAATACTTGGGGATCAGGGGACGTTCAGGGAACGTTCATCTTCCTGATGTGGAGTGTCAGAATAGTGGTACCCATAGTCGTGAGGTACGGGATCGTCGTTCGGTATGAACGGAGATCCAGGGTTGTCGTATTTGCACACGGTGTGCAGTATGGATGTTTGCGGGTTGGTACTTTTGTGCTGGTACTAGCGCTGGTGCTAGTGTCGGTAATGGTGTTGACGATGAGCCACAAATTGGGGTGTGACTCCGTCATGATGAACATATGTTCGGTCCTTGAGATTCGGTATTGGCTGAGTGATGGACTGGATGGGATCCAGTTAAGATTATGCTGTGTTGGGATAAGTCCCAATAGTGGTGAGATAACCAGTAAGGAATGGATTAAAAAGGGTATAATTGAGACTTGAGTAATCTTGGGATGACGTCCCCTACGTCATGATAATTGGTGGATTTGGGGGAGTTGTTGGAAATGATTAAAACTGGAAAAGACGAGGAAAAACCATTAGTGGTATAAAGGTAGGAATTTGTAATTGAGAACGTGGAAAACCGAGTGTTGAACCAAGGTCGGGATGTGCGAACGGGACAATAACGGATTGATTGTGGACACGTGGTTGTCTTAGTAAGTTGAGGAGGTAGGAAGTCTAGTGGTTAGACTTGACGTCTTGTTGGGAGCATGTCTGTTTCCAACATGGTTTTAACCTTAAATTCGAGGAGAGTTGTGATTGGGGAACGAGAGTGGTGCTCGTTTTGGTGATTGGTATTCCGAAGTCATTGGGGTTGACTTCTTGCTTTCTGCCCTGGCAGACATTGACTGTAGTTACCAGTACGTTGAGCGTGTATTGGTTGGTGAGCCCATGTGTGTTATGAGGTCCTTAGGAGGAGCTGTTCGAAATTAGGTAAACGAGATTTTTCGTTTCTGCTTGGTGGCAGACGATGTTGGGGTACATGGCGTGGTGAGTGCAGTGAGTTTTGTTGCATCCACGTAGGATGAGTTTTGACGTCATCATTTTGGATCATCCTTGGTTTTCCTAGGTGGAATGACAAGGACTGATACAAGGTAATCCGTGAGAATCCGCAGTCTCGACGTGTCTCGTCGTTGACTGATCTGTCTAGTTGTGGGAGTCGGTTGTCGATCGTTGTGGCGATCTAGGATGTTGACGTTATTGTCAGGGACGCAGTGTCTATCTGGGTCGTGATCTTGATGATTCAGATAGGGGAGAGTATATCACTCTTACCATGGTACGTGAGTCGTAAATGACGAGATTGAACTTCTTTTCGAAGTGGGGCCCGTATGGTATTCTACTCGGGTGAGTAGGTTTTCAAGGTAGTTGAATTTTGTCAACCTTAGACGTGTGGAGGTTGGATTGGCTTCCCTATGAAGTCAATCAAGTGTATTGAACGGGTAACCGATAGGTTCGGTTTTGGTGTGTCTTGGTAAATGTGAATGAGATTTCGGGATTTGGAATCGAATTTCTGGGTGACGATTCAGGATTCGATTTTGGAACTTGAAAGTATATTTCTGGATTTGGGTACGGAATGATTATTCCAAATGCTAGCTTACGGAATAATGATTTCGGATTCGGATTTGGATAGGAGTTAAACTGTGATGTCTGGGTTTGGATCCGGGATTTCTTACGAAATTGCGGATTCAGATTCGGAATTGGAACTAGATGTTGGGTGGAGTTTCGATTTGTCTCATGCTGGATTGGGCAAACGTACTCCATTATTGGAACGTGTTCGGCTATGACCTAGGTGGTTGTAGTCTGGTTATTAGGTAGATGTGTGTACTTCGTACATGGTTCGAGGTACAATACCTTGTAGACTTGTGATGTCTAGTTACGGTATACGGGATATACCCGAGGTGTGTCAGTGAGCGTGATGGTAGTCGGATTGGTTCCGATACCATGGGATTGGTTGTGGACCGGACATTACTATGCAATGGGTCATGGTAATTCCGATGTGTTTAATTACACACAGGTCGTGTGAAATGTCGGTAAGGGTATTGGTGAGTCGAGTACGTTGGTGGCATGTGTAGCCACGAGTGAGTCTAGTGTCAGTTTTCGACTGACAACAACTGTGTGGTGACAGTTTGTCAGGATGTGTCAACATAGATTGTTGAGTGGGGTCAGCTGACTCCTAGTGGGAGTGGGAAAGGAACCGTCGAGTTGTTGCGTCAACGAGAGGGTTGATTTGACAAGTGGTGTCAAATTCGAAACAAGTAGTTTCAGTCATTCGACGGGGTCGAATGTAGTCGTTGCGTTTTGAGTATTAATGGTACGTAGAGTGCAGACAAGTTTTGCCTGGTTAGTTGGTGTACGGGTGTACACGTGTTGCGTGGTCGATTCCACTTTCCACGGGGTGTTTGTGGAATCAGGGTAATCAAGTTTCGAGAATGAAACTTATTAAGGAGGGAAGTACGTTGAGTTTAGAGCGGTTGGAATTTCGAGGACGAAATTTATTAAGGAGGGAAGGTTGTAACGACCCGTCCCGAATTCCGGGATTAGTTTAGTGATTAATCTTGATTAGTGAGGTTGAACGGTGGTTAGTCGGGCGGAATCGGATAAATTGTGCAAAATGACCGTTTTGCCCCTGGTCGTGGGCAAAGTGTTGACTTTTTGTTCGGGCGGTCAAATGGATTTTGACCGATGACCGTGACGTAGTTCGGGACGTCACGAGTTCATAGACAGGTGGCACGTTCGATTCCGACATTCGTAGAGAAAGTTATGGTGTTCGGAAGTTGAGGGGTATTTTGGTAATTTGGCTTATTAGGGGCCAAATGTTGACTTTTTGATCGGGAGGTCCGATGGGCGAGGGCCAAGGACCGTTACGTAGGTATCGTCGATACGAATCCAACGACAGGCGGCATGCCGAAATCGGAGATTCGACGACAACGTTATGGTCAAGGAAACGAACTAACGAACCGAGGCCCCGATTAAAATAATACTATAATAGTGAATAGTGACCGTTGACTGTGCACCTCCGGATGAGTGACAAGTGTCACCCATCCCCTAATCTAAGCCCTAAAACCTGATCCATGTCTCCCTACATCATCATTACAACCTCATTATCACCATTAATCTAAACTAATTAATCCCCATAATTATCCTCCTGTGTCTTTGAACCCGTGAGCAACTGAGTGTGAGGGATGGGGGAATTGGCTGATTTCTTGCAGCAAAATTGGGAGAATTGAGTGAGTTTGATGACTGTGTTAACTGAGTGAATCACGGGAGACAGAGTGTGGGGGGGCTGAAGCAAAAACCGAAAATTGAGTTTGGGAGGGAAATTCGAAATCAAATCATAGGGCCGTGGGGATTGAATTGGGGATTACCTTCAGCTTCCTGGGAGTGCCACGATCTTAATTATCGAAGAAACGAGAAGAATTGGTGCCGTTTTGGCTCTGAACGGGCTTGGTGACAGAGGAGGAATTTCGAGGTTGAGTCGTGATCGTGGAGTGTTTAGACGACGGAATTAAGGTGGGGAACTTGCTTATCATGACCCCACGATGCTTGTGGGTTCGTCAATTGAAAGGAAACGGTCGTGGTTGACGAAACTCCATGCTTGAACAGTGACTGTGTTCGAGCTTGAGTTCATTGGGTTAGAGGTGAGATTGTATGAAATTAATCTTGTAGAAATGATCCTTACACTCTCACGATACTCACTGTGTTAATTAATTTGAAAAACAGGGTCGAAATCTATGAACCCGAATCGGAGACCCGTCGAGGATCGATCGATAGTCGTGAGGCTTTAGACCACCATTCGAGAAATTGAACTTGCAGAACTTAATTATAGTTGGATTGGAAGGGATCAGTTGAAAGAACGGATCGAATTGAGGTTAAATTGAATGAGATTGAATCGGGTCTGTTCGCGGGTTTTTCAACCCGTTTACCAGACAAACGGGCGAAGGGGATGACTGTGCTGGTACTGTAGCTGGCGCGTGGCTTCCACGCGCAGCCGCTTGCGGCGGCGCGTGGTGGCGCGTGATTGGGAATCTTGAGGTGAGGTCAACATGACTTTTAATCCATTCGATGTAACGGACATTTTGGAATTGGTTTCGTGTCGATCGGACAACGTCTCGATAGTGTTCGGGATGTCCGAAGGTTTTAAATTAAGTTTAAAAATAAGTAAAAATTCGGGAAAATTACGGGACTTTGATAGGATGTTAATGATGAGGTTAGTAACCCTCTAATGTGATTTGGACAGGATTGGGAGTCCCGGTGATAGTGGTGTGGCCCGGGAGGGCCGGTGGCACGCGTATCGAGGCACACGGTTAACACGGTCTGTGAGTGGACTTTGGTTTTATAAATTCTATGCATGCTTAAATGTTTTACATGGATTATGATTGTGATTGTATGATGTTGGTTTGGTTGTTGGTCAATTGTACGGTTTCACGTATTTCGAGGCGATTTACGTGCTTGCACGTAAATCGAGGTTTTCCGGTTTTACATGGATTTCCCATATTTATGACTTGGATATAATGTGATGAAATGGTTTTGAAATTGGAAATATGAACTCGGGCTTGAGGCCCAATTATGTTGGAAATTTCGGACTTGGAGTCCATTTGAATATCGGGCCGGGGGCCCAGTTGGTTAATGAAATCGGGCCAGGGGCCCAGTTGGTATGAAATCGGGCTGAGACCCATTTGAGTTATATTATCGGGCCAGGGGCCCAGTTGATTTGTGAATTCGGGCCGTGGGCCCAGCGGGTTTATAAAGTCGGGTTGCGGGCCCAATTGGTTTACAAATCGGGCCGTGGGCCCAGTGGTTCATAAAATCGGGCATGAGGCCCAGTTGGATTATAAATGTGATTTTGGGTCAGGGACCCTATATTTAATAATTGTGATTTTGGGTTAGGGACCCTAAATGGGATTACGTGGTTTTATGGAAATTTCGGGCAGGGCCCATTGTAATGATGTGATAAAAGGATTTAATAAAACTGTTTTTCCATATACCATCTGGATACAAGGATATATGATGGTCTCCTCCAGATGTCTGGGACACTGGGGAAGTCACGGTGCATTGCCTGCGAGGGGTCATTATACGGAGCAGCCGGACCGTATGATGACTCAGGAGCAGGATTGCTATGATTGACGTCAGGGACGTCAGGCATCAGGGATGTCAGATATATGGACCCGGAGAGACCCCGGGCAGCACGCGTAGCTTATGAAACCGTGAGATATGACGTCAGGGACGTCTAGCGTCTGGGACGCTAAGCATCTGGGATGCTGGTGATGGTAATGGTAAAATATGGTTTAATGAATAAAATGGCTTATTGGTTGGATATGTGTTATGTGGTAAAAATGGATTATTGGTTATGAAATGGTATGTCGGGTCAGGGACCCTAAATGGTTTTGGATTTTTGAATTGATGTTCATCTATGGTCGTGGGTGGTGACCCACATGGTTTTAATATGTATGGTGGTGGTATTCCACGGTTTTGGGCTGAGTTCCCACGCTTGGTTTTTGGTTAACGGTTTTCGGGCTAAGGCCCTAATGGCTTTGGTGGCATGCATACGTTTTTATTGGAGGGCATAAATGTCTTATATATGTATTGGGTAAATTTATTGGTTTTTGTCCACTCACAGCTTTTGGTTTTAATGCCCTTCAGGTTGATTACGGATGCGATTGCAGCAGAGACTGGGACATTGCACACCTCCTCCATCGGTCCTTGCGCACTCTGGATGGCCCGTTTGGGCAGTAGCTCTTGGTTATCCCTTGTCTGACACCCCTTGTTGGACGGGAGCAGGGCACATTCCATGGTAATCCCGGGGGGATTGGGATGGGTCCTGTCACGTAAAGCCCGTTAAAAGGTCGACCCGACAAAGGGCATGGGCTTTCATATTTATGATCAAACTTGCCCGACCCGACCCGGTCCAAGCCCAAAAATTTTGGGCCGGGCTTGCCCGACCCGACCCAATGACGAGGCCTAGACTAGACTAGAATAGTAAAAAAAAAATTACATCATACCATTAAAGATGCTCTTAATAATTTTTTTTTGTTCTTTTTGGCTTTTTAATGTGACTAAAACCTTGGTATGAAAGTCATATAAATTTGAGTAAGCGATTAAAATTGTATATTTAAATTTTATTATTCCATAGTAATCCAATTTTTCATGTCTCAATCTATTTGAACCCTTATATTGATCCCATTTCATTCTAATACTAAAGACCAAAATGCCCTCATTTGGATCATACAGTCGATAATATTCAAGTGATACCGATATATTATCTATTCTATATTATTCATACTATAGTGATACATGATCAATACAATGTATATGTTGAAGCGTTAAATGTTCCAACTGTCGATTACTCGTCGTCCAATCACCAAGTGATGTGTGTCCTTTCTCGTAACTTGTCAACTTAAGTGAATCGGGGGTTCTCCGTTAGTACGGGCGCCGGTGTGGTACCAGCCTAAGGTTCGACGGTCAAATCAGTAATGTTGTTCGTAAGAGGAAACGGTAAATGGTAAGTTCGGTAGAGTAATAGTGAATAATAAATATTAGTTACCTTTATTGGGAAATGTGTACCCCTTATGTATGGGTAGGTAGGATGTTCAATTCCCATAGTTTCGATGTGGGACAAACACTCATCGATTTGTGTGCTGACACGTGTTTTGCAGATCGAGGGTGAGTAGACTTCCACGTGGCATCCCGCATTGGGCCCAGTGTTGGGGCTGTGTAAGTATGGTGGTTTTGGGCCTTGGACGGAGTCTGGGCTTTAAGTATACGACCTAGTGGGTCTGGTCAGATATGGTGTCAACAGTATATATTATGAATAACGAAATAGATGAAATTCTAACTTTCAAGGAGTAGAGTTGTAGATGCATTGCACTTAATATTTAAATAAGAATCATTTTTATCCATTAAAATCAGAATTGAATAAAATTCAAAAAAAGGTTAAATCATATTTGAAAATTTTAAATTAAGCAAGTACCAAATAAAAAGAACAAAATTAGCTTATATGGCTCTTTTAATGAACACGAATTCTGAAATTAAAATAGCTCTTTCTTCAAAAGATTATCTAAACTAAACCTCATTTTTATATATTTACCCAAATTCCCCAATTATACATACAAAGATAAAAAAAAACTTAGTCACTTCGACTTCGTAACCCATCATTTCATTTGGACAAAAAAAACAAAATCTAAAATTTTTTCTTCCCTTTTCAAATTCCTTGTTCTTTTGGCGAAAATTCACTCAATTCCCATCCTCAAGTAGGACTGCCTGACCACATAGCCCAACTCTACCTCTCCGTTGTCCACCCTTTGCGGAGCTTGGGAGATGATTAGCATCCGAGTATTTCAGTTGCAGACCTCACCATAAAAAATTATCAAGAAAAAATTTGGGCATTGAAAAAGTAAATAAATAATTGAATGAAAATAAAAGCAAGAAAACACATAAAAACAAAAATATAGAAATTCACTAGAACACAAACTAAAAATATTCAAAAAAACAGTTGAAATGGTAACGAAGGATATAGGGTCAGCGGAAGTTGAATTTGTGATGGTGATGTTTCCTTCAGTGGTGTAGTTCTTGAGAAAATCTGCAAATGGAAGAAATGTCTCACAAACCGAGAAGAAAAATTGAAAATTCCAAAGCGGACAAAAAACAGACTCATAGAGGAAGACCTAAGGATTTCCTGCAAATTTTCGAGAGGAGGGAAGGTCCTCGGGCTGACATGGCTACGTATTTACAGTGACAATTAAGGAATCTTGAAGAGATCTGGGTATTTCAGTTGCAGATGTTGATGAATTGAGAGTATGCTTATACATACCCGCTCCATTCTTCTCTGAGTTCTCTAGAAAATCTAAACTAAACCATAAGACTTCAAGATAAGATTCGAATTAACCAAGTTCATTCTTTCCTATCTCTCTCTCGCCCTCAATTTTGGCTTCCATGGCTCATCCAGGTGCGGCGTTGATTTTGTCGCTCACACTCGGGAATGGAGGGCTGATGTTTGAGTTTAGGTTATTGGATTTTTGACTTAAATGCACCCTGAATTTGACCATTTGTGACACTTTGCACCCTGTACTCGTTATTCACTCACATAACAGTATGAAATGGCCGAGTAGGGCCGCTCAACACCTTTTTCGTCCAAGTGTTATGTTATTGGGAAAATGAAGGGTAAAATGGGAAATTTTGACACGCTGACACCCTTTTGTCATGTCAGCCGCGACGTGGGGATGGTTTTGGGACCCACAAGTGCCACAGCAGACTCTCCCCTCCCTTTTGCATTCGAGGACGAATTTGGAGGAAATTTCTAGGGTTTGCTTGCGATGGAAATTGGGGCTTGAATCGAGGACTAGGTGTTGAATCGACGCGAAGGTGCGAACAAGTAGGTGCAGAAGATTTGGAAAATGATTCCTCGCGAGGATGGAGCGGAGCAGCCTATCTACGGTGAGTTTTCTTTTCCTCCATGCTTCTAGTTTCACCCGTGTTCTATTATCCATGGAAGTGAGGCTGGATATATGTGTTTTCTTCCTTTAGTGTTTCAATATGCCTCTAAGGTTAGCATTAGGGGTGACAATGGGTTGTGTCGTGTCAGGTTCGTGTCGTGTCATGAATTCTGTTTGACTCATTTATGCCCAATCCGAATTCGACCCGTTTAATAATCGTGTCAAGAATGTCCAACCCGAACCTGACCTGTTAATGACTCGTGTAACCCGTTTAACCCATTTAATAAACAGGTCATACTCAAAACTCAATTAACCTATGACATGTTTGACCCGTTCAACCCGTTTAACATGTTTAACCTATTTAAATTATAAAATTTAATAGATATTTAGGTAGATATATGGGTTAGTAATGCCACATTTATTAAATGAGTCAATATATAAGTCAATATACGGGTTAACCTATTAATACGAAATCTACCCATTTATTAAACGGATTAACAGGTCATTATATGGGTTAACAGGTTGACCCAGAACCCACCCGTTTAATAAACGAGTGATAATGGGTTGACTCGAAATGACTCAAAATTTTAATCGGATAAATTTCTTGCGGGTTTCGAGTCGTGTCAAAAATTGCCACCCTTAGTTAGCATGTGTCTTTATTTGCCTAATTGATGTGCATGTTGAAATTGATGTCTTTGCTCAAATTGATGTGCATGTTGAAATAAGATATCTAAGCTTAGTTTGTGTCGTTGTTTTTGGCATATCTATTGAAAGATGAGGTGTATGGTTTGTGTTATTACTGGTTTTTGTAATTGATGGTCGGTTTGTGTTGTTGCTGGTGAAAGGGGATGCTAAACTCGATGGTCATGTTTCACTTTGCACCCTGTACTCACCATGTGTTGAAGAATTTCTCACCTTGTACTCGATGTTCTAGTTCATTATGCACCTTGAACTTGATGATTTGGTTTTACTTTGCACCATGTATTGATTATGTTTATTACATGTTGCACCCTGTACTTGGACTGTTGGTCATACTTTGGTACCTTAAGCTCATGAATCAGTCATAGTTTGTAGTTAGTTGGTTAATTTCTTAGTTTCTATTTGGTATATGGATGCAGATGATAGAGATATCTTTAGTATGAAAGTTCACTATGGAGGTGAACTACTAATAGAAGATGAGGATTGTTGGAATTACATAGGGGGACAAGTCAAGTTCTATGACTTTGTTATAGTAGATTGGATTTCCCTTTTGGAATTGAAGTTTATAGGGAATAAACTAGGCTATCTACCTTCTGAGTTGTCTATATACTCTAATGACATAAATAGTGAAATATTGGTGAAGATAACCACTGATGGCCAGTTATTTAAACTCTATAATAAGTATGCAAAAGAGTAGTGGTTGTGTCCCTCTGTATATGTAAAACGGAGGGGGTGATGGGATCCAACTTCCAGGGTGTTGAAGCGTTAAATGTTCCAACTGTCGATTACTGGTCGTCCAATCACCAAATGACGCATGTCCTTTCTTGTAACCTGTCAACTAGGAGAGTAGTGAGTCTTCCGTTAGTACGGGCACCGGTGTGGTGCTGGCCTAAGGTTCTCCGATGGTCAATTCAGTAACTTTGTTCATAAGAGGAAACAGGAAATGGTAAGTTTGGCAGAGTAATAGTGAATAGTAAATATTAGTCATCTTTATTGGGAAATGTGTATCCCTTTTGTATGGGTAACTGGGATGTTTGATTTCCATAGTTTTGATGTGGGACAAATGCTCCTCGATGTGCTTTCTAACATGTGTCATGCAGATCAAGGGTGGATAGGCTTCCACGTGGCATCGTGTATCGATTCTAGTGTTAGAGCTATATGAGTACTGTGGGCTTGGGCCTTGTTCTGTGCTTGGGCTTTAGGTATACAGTCTAATGGGTCTGGTCAGATATGGTGTCAACAGAAGTCCCTCAAGTTCTTGACTGAGGCGGAATTTCTCGGTCGGGGACTTGTCTCATTCTTCTAGACCCAGTGGGGAGTTTACCTGCAGTCCCCCAAGTCCCTTGGCGAGAAAGTTCGTCGAGCTTGTCTCGGTCTCAACAGGGAAGTTGTATGTGGTCAGCCACGAGAGAAGGTATCTCGACGAAACCACGTTGGTCGGCCATAAGGGAAAGTAGCTCGGTGTTTGTGCCACGGTCGGTGGGGAGGGGCCCGGCCTACGGGAGGTGGCGAAATACCGAGCGTTGGCCGTGGGTTGATGAAGGAACTGTGAGGGCTCAGTCGGAGATGTCCCAGTGAGGGCGATAAGTGGCGAACACCGAGCGTTGTACCTGTCTCGGTGGGACGTTTTAGAAGTCGATAGTGGAGGTGGGATGGATGGTTGGTCTCCCTCAGCTAGATGGGTGACACGTTGGTCAAATCTGGGTATCGCGACACGTGTCGGCCACTAAGAGTTGTGACATCTCGTAGTCCGTACCAAGCTCTATAAATAAGAGAACTGTTTCGTCTATTTCCTCACTTGCATTTTTTAGAAAAGTGGGAAAACTCTATCAAGGTGAAAAAGACGATTTTCGATCAGCTCTCGGCGACGGTGCTCACGGTGGTGTGATTTCCGACGGTCCTCCGCGAAAAAACACGGTAAGTGTAACACCCCGTCACGTAAACCAGAATTTGATTAGTGGTTAATAACAGATTCGTGAAGGTAATTGGTGATTAGTTGGATAATTTCGGACGGACGGTGCGAAATGACGATTTTGCCCATAGCATGGGCAAAAATGTTGACTTTTCCTTCAGACGGTCAAATGGACCTTGACCGATGACCGTGACATAGTTTGGAACGTCACGAGTTCATATACAGGTGGCACGACCGATTTCGACATTCGAGGAAAACGTTATGACGTTCGGAAGTTCAAGGGTAATTCGGTAATTTGGAGAAAATGGGCAAATTGTTGACTTTTCAAACGACAAGTTAATTTCACGAAATTTGAGGACCGTTAGGAAGGCCTCGATGTCCTGAGTACAACGACAGGCGGCACATAATCGTCGGACATTGGATAAATTAGTTACGGGAATAGGAACTTGAGGGGTAAGGACACTTGTCCCAGCTCTAGAGGGCTGTAGACCTTTTCCAGCCGCTTTGATTGATTTAAAAATTGGGGGGTTTATTTGCACCCGGGTAGGCCGTGAGAGAAAACAGAGCAGGGGACCGTGAAAACAACCTAGATTAACCCTGTGAGTTTCATCAGTTGTGAGAGTTGTGTGAACAAAAATGAGAGAAGGGATGTTGAGGAACGAGACGGTGCCACCGTGTACGGTGGCAGGAACTGGAAGGTAAGATGTGTTCTCTGTTTTTTGGAATTCAAAGATAATAAACTAGGTCCTACTACTTGTTGATGGTTTTTGTGGTTTAGATGAAGCAATAGAGGGTGAGGAAAGCTCAAAATACTCAATTTAGAGGCCTGGAAGGGACGGTGACTTTGAAACCCGAGTAAGGTGAAATAACATTAAAAAATGGTGTTTTTGATTCTAGCCAATGTTGATCGATTTTAATGTGTAGACTGTGTTCTGGAGGCCTTGTGTGTTGCATAGGCTAAGTTTTGAGGACTGAACTGACCTGTGGTGGCCAGAGATTGGGATCAAAGAAAGGCCGGTCGTTCTGCACATCGGGAAGGTATACTTTCATGCTTAAATTGATGTTTTAAGGTCGTAGATTAATAGGAAACACTTAGACGAACTGATAGGAGGTAAAATGGTTGAAAACGGGACAAAAACAAGCAAGGAAAACCGTTGAACCGTCCACGCCGGTTCGGTTCGGTCGGACCGATTCGAACCGGTTCAAACCGGGTTTGTCCCAAGGTTGAAGATGAACAGTAACTGCGCGTGAGGCCCACGCATAGCCCCTTTGGGGGGCGTATGTGGGCGTGTGGCATGAATTTCGAGGAAGGTTCTAACACAACTTTTAGGGCTGGTTTCGAGTCAATCGGACATCGTCTCGATATGTTTCGGGATGTCCGAAGGTTTTAGGGCTCGGTTAAAAATATTTAAAAATTCGGGAAAATTATGGGACTTTAGTATGAGTGTGGTGAGGTAGTTAGTGACCTTAGTATGAGTTTTTGACAGGTTCGGGAAAGCCAAGGATAGCGGAATGGCCGAGAACAAAGTAAGTGCGCGCGTATCGAGGCAACGACGAAATGGTCTGTGAGTGGACTTTGCTTTCTAACTCTTGATGCATGCATATATGTTTTTATACATTTTATCTACGCGATTCTATGATTTGATTTATGATCTTGATGTTTTGCACATTTTTCGAGATATTTATGGAATGTCACGTTTTACGAGGTTTCGGTCTATCTTGTGATTTGATCATGGTTTTAATGTTTTGATTTTGGAATTTGAAATATGATTTGAAAAGGATTTCGGGAAAGAGATTTCGGGCTTGGAGCCCTATTCATGTGATTGAGATTTCATATTTGGTTTTTGAAATTTGGAAAGGAACTCTGGATTTGGGTTCGGGATGATGGTTCCCGATGCTAGCTTACGGAATCATTGTTACGAATTCGGAGATGGATTTTCTATGGTTTTCACTGTTGCTTGAAAAATGGTTTTGGGTTTAAAGACTCGGAAAAAGAGAAAAACCTACTAGATCTGGTTTTGAGTTCGAAGACTCGGATTGATTAACGGGGGGAGGGCCCTGGATTGATATGTTTTGAGTTTAAAGACTTGGTATATGTTTTGAGTTTAAAGACTCGGTGATTGTGATACCCCCCGAGGCCTGTGATTGTGTTTTGAGTTTAAAGACTCGTTGATATCCCGGGAAGGCCTAGTTATTGCGCATGGTTTTGAGTTTAAAGACTCGGACGCACTTGAGATCCAGTAAACTTGTATGATTGATGTTTTTCATTGGGTTTTCACTGGTTTTCCGATGTCTTAGGAAATGGCCCGATTGATTTGGATTTGATGAGTTTTGGGGACTGAGTTCCCGTGTTTGAGATCGATTTGTGATTTTGGACTGAGGCCCTGATTTTGGATTTCGGATTTGAATGAGAAACGTTTTCTGGTTTTCGTTGGTGGGTTTTATATGAAATGGTTTCATGACCTGAATTGATATGCATGCATTGGTTTTTGTGTGGAGGGTAAAAATGTAATTGTTTTATATAACTGTTTTTGAACTTACTCTTTATTTTTGTCCGCTCAGTCTTTTGTGTTTTCGATACCCTCCAGGCTGTTGCGGTGCAGGATGTTGGTCGAGAGAGAGACGGAGACATCACACCCGCGATCCAAAGTAGATTCGGCACACTCTGGGGAAGTCCAGACACTTTTAGGACGGTTGGATCGAGAATCCCTTGTCCAACTTACGTGTCACATGGAGGTTGGACGTCAGTTTCTCCTTCGTGTCATGCGTAAGTTAGACGGGAGCAGTATTTAGCCCTTAATCCCGGGGGATTAGGGGTGGGTCCTGGCAGTAAGCATCTCTTGTTCCCATTGTGTGGATTAAACTAGAAGTTGGTGAAGAACTGGTCATGAACTGGAAGAAGTTTGTGGTCAGATCTTTGTAGGTCTAAGTCAGTCTCTGAGTTGTGTTTCTTTTTTTTTTCTTGTAGATGTCTGAGGATAGTAACTCGGAAGTGGAATGGAGGTGCTACGACTCAGAGGTCGACGAGTCGTCTGATAGTAGCATGAAGGTTTGCATTCCCTTGTCGGGGAGTGAGGATGAGGTTAACGGGGCCCCTGTTGAGAATAGGACTCGGTGGGTGCAAGTGGTGGCTGAGAGTTCTGACCAAAGGGACAAGCTAGAAACCGAGGTAAAGGTGGTCGACCGGGCGAGGGCAGTATCTTGGTAGACCCCGGGACCATAGTGAAGGTAGGTAGGCGCAAGGCCCTGAAGCTAACTCACGGCTGGGAGAGAGGCTTGGTATGAGTGAGCAAAGGGAAACCGACCAGTGGTAGGTTGGTGTTAGACGTGGTCCCCATTGAACGAGCCACATTCAGTGTGGACGAGATGGTGAAAAAGGAGGCCGAAAAGGGTCTGATGAAGCTGCGTGTGGAGTTCGGGGTGCCAAAGTCGATGATCACTCGGTTACCAAAGAAGGGCAAGTTACCAAGCAACCCGCCAGCTGGTATGGCATTGTTCTATACTGAGTTGATGAATCATGGGGTGAGGCCATCGTTGCACCCGTGGCTACGTCGGGTGGTAAAGTGAATGGGGGTGGCTCTCGGTCAGCTCAACCCAAATGTCTAGATAGTGCTCTACTCGATGTATACGGCCTTCCACTGGGCCAAGCAGCCGGAGCCGACCTACGCCCAATTCATGTACCTTACACGCCGCCCAAAGGGGCTGCGCGTGAAAGCCACGCGCCTGCTACAGTGTCACCATCAACCTCGCGACAGACCGGGTTCACTGGTCTGAACTGGACCGGATCGGTCTGGACCAGTCCAGGGCTCCATTTCATTCATTTTTCGACCCATTTTGTTCCATTTTTCTTCATAAAGGTTCCTAACAATAATCCTAACCGATTTAGCCATTAAGAACATGAAAAACGGGTCGGAAAACTACCTCCATGATCGAACAACGAACCGGCCACCTGCAACCTCATCCTGCCGTCCACTCCAGCCACCTTAGCCTCCATTTTCAATCCCTACCAACCCATACGATCACCAGGAACCATTTCCAATCAATAAAATCGATCGATGAGCATTGAAAACCAAAATACAATTTTAAACCCGGAACTCACCGTTTTCGGCTTCTTGGGTCACTGTCCACGACGGCGCAATCCGTGGCCGCCATTCGATTCGTCTTCTCTCCCTTTCTCACTTCATTTACCTCCCAGAAACAATGGGTGAGGTTTTGGATGGGTTAAGGTTAGTTTGGGGTTCGGGTTTTACAGAGAAAATGAAGAAGATGATGTTTGATGCACGGGGAAAAAGAGAGAGAGAGAGAGGTTTGGTGATGATGATCAGATGAGATAAAAATGGATGGTGAGGATGAGAGAAAAAGGTAGAAATGGATGGCTAGGATGAGTGGTGGGTGAAAAATATATGTATTAAAATACAAGTGGACCAATCACTATTTAGATCCACATTTTGGGGTTAAGGGCCAATGGGATGAGTGACACTTGTCACTCATCCATGGGTCCCACTTAAATATCTGTCCAATAAGATATTGCCACCTAATCCTTGCCTCGTAATGCATGCATAGTACAATCGAACTTCCCATGACCATAACTTTTTCGTTCGACGTTCGATTTCGGCATGCCGCCCGTCTACGGATTCGTATTGTTTAAGGACGCACTTAGCCGGGTTTAGCCTCATCCGATATTGTTTAAGGACGTCGAACATTCGCGAGAGGTTGGGGATGTGTAGGTCAGCCGATTTACTCTTAACAAGCATGTCATCGACATAAACCTCCATCGTTTTCCCTATATGTTCTGCAAACATGAAGTTCACTAGGCGCTGGTAAGTGGCCCCTGTATTCCTGAATCTGAATGGCATTACATTATAGCAATATAAGCCCTAGTCTGTTTGGAAGGTTGTGTGTATTTGGTCTACCGGGTGCATAAAAATTTGGTTATAACCAGAGTACGTGACAGGACCCATCCCAAATCCCCTCGATTATCGTGGGACGTGCCTGCTCCCGTCTAACACGAAGTGTCAGATAAGGGCTAATTCCAACCTTAGCCCAAACGGGGCTTCCAGAGTGCGCAAGGATCGAAGAAGGAGTGTGATGTCTCGGTCTATGCTACAGCCCGCATCGCCGATCAACCTGAAAGACATTAAAATCATTAAAAGCTCTGAGTGGACGAAAATGAATAATTTAATAAAAACACCTTTCACAAAGAAGACATTTATACCCTTCACTAAAAAGCATGTATGCATTCGAAAACCATTTATCAAACCATTTAGTTAAATCAATCATCAAACCATTAGGGCCGTAGCCCAAAACCATAAACCAAAGTATATGAGACTCAGCCCAAAATAGTAATTCAAACTATATGGGAACTCAGCCCAACACCAAATCCATAGGGACTCTGCCCAAATCAAATCACGTGGGTCTCAGCCCAAATCCAATACATGTGGGTCTCAGACCAAAACTAATACAAGTGGGTCTCAGCCCAAAACCAATCCTCGGCATCCCTGATATCTGACATCCCAGATGTCACAATCAACACTGTCATGGTTCCAAGCTATGCATGCTACCCAGGGTCTCAAATCCTAAGTCTCCCCAAGGTCCACCCAAGTCAATGACCCGCAGATTAATGACTTTCCCCGGGGGGAGGTTTTAACCTCTGGCAATCCTGCTCCTGAGTCACTATACGGACCTGTCGCTCCGTGTAATGACCCCTCGCAGGCAATGCCCCGTGACTACTCCAAGATACTATGAGACGTCTGGAGGAGACAACCTGCCACTCCAGGATACTACGGGACGTCTGGAGGGCAACCGTTCATAAGGATGGTATATGGAAAACCGTTTTACAAATCATCTCAAAACCGTTCAAAGGGCTATGCTCGGGTTTTCCATAAAACCATCGTAAATCCATTTATTCAAATCTATAAATCCATATATGGGTCCCCGACTCGAAATCACATTCATAAAACACAATTGGGCCTCATGCCCGATTCGTAAACCAACGGGGCCCCCGGCCCGATCATATAACTCAAATGGACTCCAAGTCCGATAGTTTCCAATAAAATGGGTCATATGCCCGAAGGATATTTCCAAAACCCCTTTCAAATCGTCTTTCAATTGGGACTCATGCCGAATCACAATTTCACGCACTTTCGTGAAATCTTCCAAAATTGTAAATCAGTTCCTTGGTTTCACGCCTCTCCATAAAACCTTCGGAATCACATATAATCTGTGTAAAACATATGCATGTAGCATACTTGGTCGAAGCCCAAACATTATGTAAAACAAAAACCTCGAACTACGTCCAATGATGCATTTTCCTCCGAAAATGCCCAATAATCATAATTAAATCATATGCTCTCATGGCATTTCAAAACATGTTCGTAAACACATATAAAATATTTATGCATGCGTCGAATTCATAAAACAAAGTTTACTCACAGACCGTCCATATTGCACCTCGATATGCGCACCATAAGCCTCTCCCGGGCCAATCACCATCTCCGGTGTTCCCGAACTTGTACAAATCATACTAAAGGATCACTAACTACCTTACTAACCTCTCACTAAGGCCCTCTAATTTTTTTTGGGATTTTTAACATATTTTAAACTCGATCCTAACCCGTCGGACATCCCGAACTATATCGACACAATGTCCGATCGACTCGAAACCAGTCCCAAAATGTTCGTTACACCGAAAATCATCTCAGCCGCCAGGTCGGGTCGCTCAACCATCCTGAGCCACTGTTCTTGATCCCATACGACTCGTACAACCACCACAACCACCATCCAATCATTAGAACCAATCCAAAACGTCCAAACCCAAAAATCCAGAATTTGAAATTAACGGGGTTACGGGTTTTACCTTGGTTTAGGGTTTCCTCTGTTGCTCACGGCGGTCTTGCCGTCCCTAGCGTCCACTCAGCCTCTCACCCAGCCTCACAAGGTCATCCATTGATCCATAAAGGGAGAATGGGGGTTTAGGTTCATCGGGTTAGATGGTTGATCGAATAAAAATGCAAAGAAAAACAAATGCATGTATCTGTGTAATGGGAGCAATGGATGGGTGACACTTGTCACTCATCCATTGGGCTTGTTTCAAAATATATGGGCCCATAGAGGACAAAAGTCCACCTGTCTCGTAATTCGTGCAATAGTTCATCGGAACTTCCGTGAACCGTAACTTTCCCGTCGAATGTCCGATTTCGACGTGCCGCCTGTCTATGGACTCGTATCGACTCGATTTACGTAACGGTCCTCGACCCTCGGGCATCGGACCTTCCAAGTAAAAAGTTAACTTTTTACCCTCGTTTAAGGACAAAATCGTAATTTCACTGTGAACGTCCTATAATCCTCGGCTAATCAAGGATTAGTCATGTTAATACATAATTAAGTCTTAATTAATCCTTAAAATCATGGACGGGTCATTACAAACTCCCCTCCTTAAAAAATTTTGTCCTCGAAATTCAAACCGACCCAATTCCAAAACCTAACTGTGGAATCCAATCACGTCCCCCTACTCGGGCACTCTCGTGTAATCACACACATCCGTCATAACCACCGTACTCGTCGGTATGCACTATCACCAGAGCTTCCAAAGCTCCAACTAGACTCTCGAGAAGTCACTTGTCGGCTCGTAAGTCTCACGCGAGACTTCGACACTCCTCGATCTTGCCTGTCACTCACTCTAACAGGTCAGCCGTGCTATGTTGTCATCCAAACGGCTTTTTAACCTGGTGGTTCTTCTCAGTTGACAACCTAAGTTGACATCGTAGTCAGTTTTTTAGTCTACCCCGCTGACACTTTCCAACTTCGAGTCGTCAAGTCGGCTTTTCAACCTGGCGACCTTTGTTATTTGACAATCGAGCTGACATCCTGTTCAGCATCCAATCAGAAAACATCAGCTAGATTCTACCGTCAAGTCGGTACTCACGTTAGTCACTTCCTCGTTTTCCCATATTCGAGCTGACTCTCACCAGAGTCCCATCACTACACACCAATCTGAATCTGTCAGATACTGATCCGTTCCATTACCTCGAAATGCCAGATTGACTTCGAACAGAGGCCAATCCCATCGACAACTATTGTGATCGACTGGCAGCTCCCGGCTCCACTGCGCTCTCGGTGCGCTACTTTGATCTTGAATCGCCCTCGAGTCCTCACATTGTACTCATGTACCCCTTCGAAACACATTCGAAATTGTACCCATCCTGGGTGTATTTGGACCCCATCGAATACTTGCCTCAACAGAGGTAACACGTCTGCACTGTAGGGTTCCCTTAGTCATTCGTGACTTTGAGCCCCCGCTCACATCAATCAATGAACCCTACCAATCCAATCTACTCGAGCACACAGTAGTCGACGTCCAGTCATCCCATCATCATGTCAAAACACATCCAATCATGGTACTCATCGAACTGTCACCCTCGGATCTAATTCGATCGCCATCTCATTTCCATCTAGGACTCTATACATTCGACAACACATTTATCCTCTCGGCTGACTCTCAACCCGAAAATACTGATTGACCATGGTCAATCCCATCGTCCAACGTGCACAACACATCAGTGCACCCCCATCACGTCTATCATCAAGGCACTACACGACCTGCTCAAGGACTGGCCTCTGCCAACGTCCAACCACGTACCAATCCTCACTCCAAACACGGCTTGAAACTCAACCGTTCGTCATGGGTTAGCCTCAATCCATCACAATCTTTATCCTCATATCCAAGATAGATCATATATTCCTATATCCAACTTCTGTCTTTTCTCCTCACTAACAATGCTAAGAGATTCTTCAACAGTCTTACAATATGATTCTCTTCTACTCCTAGCTTAGCATAATAAACAGTACGATTCTCCCCAATAACAACTAGACCTCGGTCTACCCGACTCGCGGTCACCACAATCATCTCAATCATTTCGATCCTCTTGATCGTCACCACACTACTCAATCCAAACTCAACTCGATCCACCGTGGGTGCACTACCTCGGACTCACTCGTCACATCTGGTGATGCTAAATACCATATGCTCGTCAAGTCATTCAGATTTGACTCACATCCTAGGTGTTCGGTTCTTACACGCTCTTTGAACCCTTTAACTGTCATATCACTCCTCGTCATCCCACCTAGGGAAGAATCAAGGAGAATCCAATATGATGACATCAAAGTTCATCCGATGTCATCCTGTGGCACCCAGCACTATCTGCTAAAGAGCAGAAAATGAGAAGTCTCCTTCTGTGATCGCACTCAGTCGTAACCGAGTCGAATCCAAAAATCCTGCTCGTACCGTGCGTCACTCACGTACCCCGCATTTTTGTCACGACTGGCGAATCCCCATCGTCTCAGTCATCACGGTAACCTGAGCCTATCCAACTCGTTAGCACTCATCCACGTATATCGATAACGGCATCTGCCACCACCATGTGCAGACTAAACCTAGAAACACTCCGCTATCGAGACACCGTACTCATGCGGTCCACTCACCGCATGTACCAACCGCTCAACACGTAGTATCCCCGATAGTTCCAACTCAGGATCCGGTCCACAAGTACCACTCTCCTGGTAACTTGTCTAATCAATCACCTACTAGGGTTATCACAAACCCAGATGCTCACTGCAACACAACCATTCTGACCAATCCATCGCTCTCGACTCCGAAAAGTTGTCACACGGGGTTAACTAGTACACAACCACCTAGTAACCACAATCTGAGGACCTCGTCCTCTCGTAACTCTACGGCTCCCAACCGCTGGACCCATAAGAAATTGGCCTTCCTCGGTGTCTACCACCGTACAACCACTACACGCCACATCCACGGCAGGCCATACCAAGCCACACCACATCTACACCGTGGCATCCCCTGCTAGTCGACATTCCTCTCGGATTCAACACACTAAAAGATGACCTCTCATGTCAAATAGGATAAAACATTCGTATTCCCAACAGTCTCAACTCGGGTCATCCATTACCTCCGCTAATACCACTTTGCCCTAATCCATATCCGTTATAACTGCTCAACGGTCCCGACTCTCAAGTCGTCATACCGTGTCTACTGGTCCACTAGATCCTATCCACTAGTAACACTACGGCTCTAAGTCGTTGGATTCCCATGCACATCGATCCTACATAGGATCAAACCTCACTAAAACACGGCACTATGTGCCAATCAAACCCTAAACCATCGTTTGATTCCACCAGATTCTCATACTCTTACCCTAACTATCAAGTTATTGACGGGCTGTTACCACTGCTGAGACATCACATCCTCGACTTGCGCATACCACAAGAGCTAACCATGCTCTGATACTACCTGACAGGACCCGTCCCAAATCCCTTGGATTATCATGGGACGTGCCTGCTCCCGTCTGACACGAAGTGTCAGACAAGGGATAATTCAACACTTAGCTCGAACGGGGGCTTCCAGAGTGCGCAAGGATCAGAGGAGGAGTGTTACGTCTTGGTCTCTACTACAGCCCGCATCCACGATCAACCTGAAGGGCATTAAATTCATTAACAGCTGTGAGTGGACGAAAATGAATAATTTAATAAAAACACCTTTCACAAAGAAGACATTTATGCCCTTCACTAAAAAGCATGCATGCATTCGAAAACCATTTATCAAACCATTTAGTTAAATCAATCATCAAACTATTAGGGCCTTAGCCCAAAACCGTAAACCAAAGTATATGTGACTCAGCCCAAAACAGTAAATCAAATCATATAGGAACTCAATCCAACACCAAATCCATAGGGACTCTGTCCAAATCAAATTACATGGGTCTCAGCTCAAATCCAATACATGTGGGTCTCGGCCCGAAACCAATACAAGTGGGTCTCAGCCCAAAACTAATTCTCAGCATCCCTGATGCCTAACATCCCAGATGTCAAAATCAACACTGTCATGGTTCCAAGCTACGCGTGCTACCCGGGGTCTCAAATCCCAAGTCTCCCCAGGTTTCATCCAAGTCAATGACCCTCCCTGGGGGAGGTTTTAACCTTTAGCAATCCTGCTCCTGAGTCATTATACAAACCGCTCGCTCCGTGCAATGATCCCTCGCATGCAATGCCCCGTGACTACTCAAGGATACTACGAGACGTCTGGAGGAGACAACCCGCCACTCTATGATACTACGGGACGTCTAGAGGGCAACCGTTTGTAATGATGGTATATGAAAAACCGTTTTACAAATCATCTCAAAACCGTTCAAAGGGCTACGCTCGGGTCTTCCATAAAACCATCGTAAATCCATTTATTCAAATATATAAATCCATATATGGGTCCCGACCCGAAATCACATTCATAAAACACAATTGGGTCTCATGCCTGATTCGTAAACCAATTGGGCCCCCAGCCCGATCATATAACTCAAATGGACTCCAAGTCCGATAGTTTACAATCAAATGGATCATATGCCTGAAAAATATTTCCAAAACCCCTTTCAAATCGTCTTTCAATTGGGACTCATGCCTGAATCTCGATTTCATGAACTTCCGTGAAATCTTCCAAAATCATAAATCAGTTCTTTGGTTTCACACCTCTCCATGAAACCTTCGGAATCACATATAAACTGGGTAAAACATACGCATGTATCATACTTGGCCGAAGCCCAAACATTATGTAAAATAGAAACATCGAACTACGTGCAATGATGCATTTTCCTCTGAAAATGCCCAATAATCATAATTAAATTATATGCACTCATGGAATTTCAAAACATGTTCGTAAACAAATATAAAAAATTTATGCATGCATCAAATTCATAAAACAAAGTCCACTCATAGACCGTCCATACTATGCTTCGATACGCGCGCCATAAGCTTCTCCCAGGAAATCATCATCATCGGGGTTCCTGAACTTGTCCAAATCTTATTAGAGGGTTACTAACTACCTTACTAACCTCTCATTAAGGCCCCCTAATTTTCCGGGATTTTTAACATATTTTAAATTCGATCCTAAACTTTCCGACATCCCGAACTATATCGACACGATGTCCGATCGACTCGAAACCAGTCCCAAAATGTTTGTTACATCAAAAGGATGATTTCACTTGTTGAACTCATCCCCAAAAGCTGCACCACGATCCGTCCAAAGGCGCTGCGAGTGGGCTTCATGCACCGAGCTACAGGGCCGTCTTCTTCCTCGTGCAGACCGGTCCAGACTGGTTCACTGGTCCGGCCGGTCCAACTGAACCGGTGTGGCCGGTCCAGGCTCATATCTTCTTATTTTTTCGTCCTTTTTCTTCCTTTTTTCCATCAATCCTTCCTAATCTATACTCGGGATTGTTCTATGCAATCAAAGTGAAGAAAACAATCCTAAAACTGATTGGTTCAATTAACCCATTTAAACCCAATCTTTCCTCCCATGGTCTGAGCACATCTAGGGGTCAAAACTACCTCCTAAGGGTTCCATTAAGCTCCTAGGATGCATAAAAACAGGTTTGGATGTTCGATTTGAGTTTACCTGGCCAGAAGCCGAATTCGTTGGCGAGCCACCGAAAATCCTCTCGGTCGCCAATCTAGGCCACTCAGTTGTCCTCAACCACCATTCTTGATCCCATACGACTCGTACAACCCCCACAACCACCATCCAATCATTAGAACTAATCCAAAACGTCCAAACCCAAAATACTAGAATTTGAAATTAACGGAGTTACGGGTTTTACCTTGGTTCGGGGTTTCCTCCGCCGCTCACGGCGGTCCTCCCATCCCTGTTCTCCAGTCAACCTCTCACTCAGCCTCACAAGGTCATCCATCGATCCAGAAAGGGAGAAGGGGGGGTTCTGGTTCATCGGGTTAGATGGTCGATCGAATGAAAATGCAAAGGAAAACAGATTCATGTATCCGTGTAATTGGAGCAATGGATGGGTGACACTTGTCACTCATCCATTAGGCCTGTTTCAAAATATCTGGGCCAACTTAGGACAAAATTCCACCCGTCTCGTAATTCGTGCAATAGTTTCTCGGAACTTCCGTGAATCGTAACTTTCCCGTTGAATGTCCGATTTCGACGTGCCACTTGTCTACGGACTCATATCGACTCGATCTATGTAATGGTTCTCTGCCCTCGAGCATCGGATCTTTTGGGTCAAAAGTTAACTTTTTACCCTCGTTTAGGGGTAAAATCGTAATTTCACCTTGAACGTCCGATAATCCTTGGCTAATCAGGGATTAGTCATGTTAATCCATAATTAAGTCTTAATTAATCCTTAAAATCAGGGACGGTTTGTTACATAAAGCTTAAAAGTTCGTCCCCGTCTATGGCGTCGACTAGTTGGTTTATCTTGTCAGAGGGAAGTTGTCCTTAGGGCATGCCTTGTTGAGGTCGGTAAAGTCAATGCACATTTGCCATGCCCCAGAGGGTTTCTTGACGAGGACAATGTTAGCTACCCAAGCGGTATAGATGACCTTTCAGACAAAATAGATGGTGTTGAGCTTGACGATCTCGGCCTTCATGGCCTATATTCTCTTTGTGTCGTAGAGGCAACGCTTTTGTTCGACCGGCTTGTAAGAAGGGTCGATACTTAACCGGTGGCAGATTACATCGGTGGATATGTCAGACATGTCAGCGTAAGACCAGACAAAGACTTTAGAGTTGTCTATTAAAAAACTGATTAATTGTAAGCGGAGATTGGGGGAGAGAGTAGCTCCGATCTTTACCGTTCGGTCTGCAAAATTGTGGGAGAGCGTGATCTCTTCGACCTCCTCAATAGGCTGTGGGTGTGGTGTTGCCGAATGGTCCCTAGGGTCTTCAATCGACCCATCCTGTATTTTCTGCGCCTCTTGAGGGTTGATGGGGTCGGCCTCAAATGCTGACTCTATCATTGCCATGGTTTCTTTTGGTGGTTGGATCGGGGTGATGGAGTTGCACTCCCTTATAGCCATTTGGTCCCCGCGGACTTGGTCAACACCTATGGGGGTGGGAAATTTAACCAAAAGCAGGTGCGTTGAAACTACGGCTTTCATTTGGTTAAGTATTTCCCGTTCGAGAATGGCATTGTAGGCCGTAAGGCAGTCTGCTATCAAGAAAGGTGCGAGCACAGTTGCTTTATGAGGATGTGATCCGAGGGAGAGTGGGAAGGTAACAGTACCGTGAGGGATGATGGAGTCCCCAGTGAAACCGAAGAGTGGCATGAGGGAACGGTCCAGGCTGGATTCTGGTATGCCCAATTGTTTGAACGCTTTCATGAAGAGGACGTTGACAGAGCTTCCAGTGTCGACCATCACTCGCTGGACGTCGAAGTTGGATATTTTTTCATAACGACGATCGGGTCATCGTGCGGGTAGACGATGACAAGGCCCATCCCGATTACCCCTCGATAATCGTGAAAGATCCTGCTCCCGTCTGACAATAACTCGAAAGTACCAAAAGTAGTTTTAAATATATACATATAGAACATAACAAACGATAAACATTGTCAGACAAGGGATAGTTCAGTATTCCGAGACCGTTGACTTAGTCAACAGGTTTACAGAGCATAGGAAATATTTAAAAGTAGGGATCAAAATCCTATGCTGCAAAGTGTCTGAGTACGCAACGGTCTGTTTATTCCTCTGCCTCGATTTTAGCCTCAGTACCTGTGCACTGGCCTGGAGGGCAATTAAAACATCAAAGGTGTGAGTGGACAAAAATAAATTTTAGAAATACATTTATCAAAATACAGTCTTACCCTCCAGTTTCACAAACTTGCATGCATATCATAACTTATAAATCAAATAATCAAGATATGAACATAAATCTCAAACAGAAATAAAAACACAGGATCCAGGTCCAATATATAGTCACGTTATCCCTGCAACGCGTGCAAATCAATAGGCTCAAGGACCGTTCAAATCCCGAGCATCCGCCGCTGTGAACACATCACCAGCCGACAATCTAGGTCGTCATGAACATATCACTGGCTGACCTCCATATAATCCAGCACATCTGGTCTGAGTCGAGCCTCCATTTGGCTGCACGACAACATACCGTGCTACGTGACCTCTCCGGGGTAAACACTTCCATCCCGGAGACGAGCGTTATCTCCAGGGTCTATTTCGGGGGAAACATATTCCACACCGAAAGCCCTCATATATCCTCATCATGAAAACCAGTGAAAACAGTTGCATTTAATATCAAAACTATTTTTGAACTGGGCTTCAAGCCCAAAAACACTTTTCTCAAATCTATAAACCAATTCACGCAAACTGCGCAATCACAATCTCATTCATAATATAAATCCATCAAATCTCATACCAGACTCATAATCCGAGTCAAAATCAAGTTCAAACCCCGAGCCTTAGCTCGAAATATCAGTTTTATAGTTTTCTCAAAAATCGTGCCCAAAAGCACATAAAATAATTAATATTCCAAAAATCCGAAAATCGTTATACTGAAACATTAGTCATACCAAATCATGTCAAATCATATTATAAAACATTTAAAACATATATGCATGCATTTAGGGTAGAAAACAAAAGCCCACTCACACACCGTCCAGATTGTTCAGTTTCCAGCTGTTCGTGTTCCTCCGACGTCCTGGAAGTATTCGGGCCTGTCAAACAAGGAATATAAGATTACTAACTTTTTACATAATCTCATGTACGAATTTCCCAATCGTCGGAATAAAATAATATTATTTTAAACGTAACCTATACGCTTCGGGTACACAAAACTACTCTCAGTTCATATCCGATTGACCCGAAACCAACGCTAATAGGTCCGTATCATCGAGAGCATCAAAAAGTGTGTTGAACCCTCCTTCAGATTCCCGGTCACGCACCCTCACGCGCCGCTGCAAGCGGCTACGCGTGAAAGCCACGCTCCGTGAACAGTGCACCTTCCTCGTCCGTTTCTCTGATAAACGGGTCTGAAACCCGCGATCAGACCCAGTGTAATCTCCCTCGATTCTATCTCAATTTCGTCCCTTTTTCACTCATTAACATCCATTCAATCCAAACTATAGTTCTATAAATTCAATTTAATCACACAAGCCCTCACAATCCTCGACTCACGATGAACCCCCGACGGGTTCGAATTCAGGTTCTACCCAAAACCAGCCTGTTTCCTTCAATTGATCATACCAGAAGCATCATAGGTCCATTATAAACACGAAATCGAAATCAATTTCATGAATTATTACCTCTAAGTAATCGGACTCAAGCTCGAATTTCCGAAACAGTTGCAGGGTCTATTCCCTGTCGATTCACCTCCAATTTCTTGTTCAATTGATTTGGTTTGCTTCGTTGAGCTCCCAGAAGGCTAAATATCTAATTAATTTCCCCCGAAACATTGTACAAAATCAAAATCGACATTAGTATTCTTATGGGATTTTTCGGGTTTTGTTCTTGATTTTCCAGCTCGGTTTTCTCTCAAGTGTTCTTTCAATCTCACTCGTTTTTTTCTATGGTTTCCTCTTCCTGTTTCAGAAGCTCTCTGTTTCTCCTCTTCATCGATCAATTTGATCAATTTTTAACAAAATGACATGGGCGGTTTCTTTTGTTCATATTAGGCATTTAGCCACTAATCAATCCTAACAAGTGACAAATGTCACTTAGAAATTAATCATAATCTAATTAGGTTGAATCAGCTAAGTTAAACCATTTAAAATCAACCAGTGCACCGTTACGGGTTTTGACGGCCCAAATTACCATTTTGCCCTTGAGGTCACAAATGACCATTTTGCCCCTGAACTTCCCAGACCCATAACTTTTTCATACGAGCTCCGTTTTTGACGTGCCACCTGTCTACGAATTCAGCGTCTCGGGACCTACACAACGGTCCTCGAAAAATGCACAAAAAGTATTTTAAACAAAAAGTCAACTTTTAGTCATATTTCGTCAAGGGTAAAAACGTCATTTTCACATTATTTTAATATTTTACAACTTTTTTATTTTCGGGGCGTTACAGACGATCCCTCGTTCTTCTTCCTCTGAGAACATGATGGTTACCCATCCTAGCCAGCTAGTTTTCTTGGCTCTGCCATCTTCGATGCTGAAGAGCTGGTGATTTTGTTTAGTCGCCCTCAGGAAGTTCTTTTTCACCCAGTGGGAAGTGAGTGGCCAAGAGATGGATAGCCCTCCCGAGATCGTGTTGATCTGTGGGTTGCGAGGTGGAGGTGGTGCATACTGAAGGAATTGGTTGATCATTCCGTCCCGAGCTAGAGCCTCCACTAAGTCCCGAAATGCCACACACTGATCAATGTTGTGGCTGTTGTACTTGTGATATTGGCAGTAAGTCCCTGTGTCTTTTCCAAGCTTGCCCTTGGTCGGTGCCCAAGTAGACTTTGAGATCATGTTCTCTACGTTGAAAAGGACATTTTCATAAGGGGTGTTGAGGATGGTGTAGATCTCGTACTTGGACCGAGGTACTCACTTCTCCCTGTTGTTTGGCTGCTCCCTCTATTGTCTTTCTTGATGATTTAGGTTGTTACCCTTCTTTCCTGGGTCGTACAGGTTGTTGATGTGAGGGTAGTCTTTCCGTTTTCCCTCATAGCCCTGTTTCCCTTACTTTTGAGGGCACTGTCCTGGGCCTTGTTGGTCCTAGCCACTCGGTAGGTAAGTTTTTACCGAGTTAGTCTAGGGAGGTTGGTAAGCATTAGAAGTGTTAGACTTCTGGCTCAGTGTTTCAGTCTAGGCGTGCACCGCCGCTTATTTCATAATATCATTATATGTAGTCCAGCCTTGTGTGTGAACTGCGTATCTAAAGGGGGAGTCTCGGAGACTGCCCTTGAAAGCTTTGAAGGCTGCTATGTCTTCTGTTTCGGAACATCGGTAGTACTCGTGGCTGAACCTGGCTGCGTACCTTTCTAGTGGCTCATGTTCACCCCGTTTCAGTTGGAAAAGATCTTCGGCAGAGGATAGGCGGTCTGTCTGAATCATAAACTAGTTCATGAAGGTGGATGTAAACTGTTCAAAAGAGTCGATAGACCCGTCCTCCATTTTGTAGAACCAGTTAATTGCTGCCTCAGTCAGCGTGGAACTGAAGATAAGGTACTGCTCCTCGTCTGCGAGGTCAACGGCCGAGTAGAAGTTGTTCAAGTGGTTCCATGGGTCATCCTTCCTAATATAAAGTGGGATCTTCAAAGGTTTAATCTCGTGATCGATCCTGAACAGATTGATTCTCTCCGTGAAGGGTCCTTGACTTGTCTTTGACTAGGCTAGCCTTGCTACCTGCGTCATCTCGGCCTCGAGTGACCTGACTCGGTCCATGAGATGTTGGACGAGTGAGTCGGTTCTAGATGGCTGTGGTATCCCTGGGTAGAAATGGTCGGACCTCTCAGTGTCCCTGGGTGTGTGGTCGCGATGGACCTGCTTTAACCGCTTAGTATCCCTCCTGGGGGCAAATCTTGGGAGCCATTGCACCTGCGGCCGACCTATCCTGACCGCTAGGTGTCTTTCCGACGGGGTGGTTCTTGGGGGCCTTCGCGTTTTGGACTAAGTTGGGATGACCGCTCGGCGTCTAGTGCGAGATGCAGTTCCTAGAACCCCTCGTGCCGTCGACCAAACTGGGCTGACCGCTCGGTGTCCTTCCGAGGGGGTTGTTCCTGAGGGTGCCCCTGTTGACGACTGAGCTGGGCTAAATGCTCGGTGTCTCTGCGGGAAGATCTGGATAGTTGTTCGCCCCGTCGCGAAAGGTCGGTCATGCGTTGGGCGTGCCGAGCCGACTTGGCGGTGCTCTCAGCCTCCTGATAGGAGTCGGCATCTTCCATCTTAGTGACGGGGATGGGATAAGATCTTCCATAGAATAGGTCCCCTGATTGTTGTTCGGACGGGGCCACCTAGCGGTGATGTTGGTTCGGTGGCGGTGGCTTTTTTTTTCCTCTCACCGGGCATCCAGTCGGTGCGTACGACGGTCAAGGACCGACTGATGCCTTTCTGAGCCCTCGCTTAGGATGTCACGAGCATCACGATAGATCCTGGTGTCAATGGGTTGGTTGGCCGGGATGATGATCATTCGAGTGTGCTTCTTCCTCGGCTCGGCGATCGTTTGTTGCTTTTTTCTTAGCTCGGCGACTGTGTGGACCTTTTCCTTCTCTACTACTCATCAATTTCTCTCGACACGCTCAGCATACTCGGCCACCAACCTGTCGGCCTCATCCTTACCAATACGTGATCGGTGCTCAGCGAATTCATCTTGTGCGACCCGGAGTTGTCGGCCTCATCGTCAAGTGCCTAACATCTCGACTTGGCCTGGGTACCTTTGGTTTTAACCTCGGCGATGTAGATCTGGAGCTTTTCGATGATCTATAGAAAGATCGGAGAAAGGTCTCTCGGTGTACTGTGCCCTTGCCCAGGTTTGATCTCACCGAGATCGTGGTCGCCCTGCATGTTCACTATCGAGTGAGTGGGTGCTCGGCGTATTACGTGGATGAATGCTTATGTCACGACCCGACCCTCCTCGGTCAGAATCCAACTCATCTAGCACGATATTGTCCGTTTTGGGCCTTCTTTCCCTTGCCCTCACAGTTTTGTTTTTGGGAGCTCATGGTGCAACTTACCAGGGGGTCACCCATCATGGAATTGCACCAACCTCAACTCGCTTAACTTTGGAGTTCCAACTAAACCCAAAACCACTAAGCTCCCAAAAGGCCTCGTGCTAGATAGGTGTGTGCCTACACCTTTAAGGCACACAACCATTCCCTTCCCAGACCATTCCCCCCTCGCAGGAATGTGGGATCGCTCACCCTTCCCTCTAGGACACGGGTCTTATAGCTTGTTCAGCCTAGTTGAGCGTAGGTGAAATTAGTCAGTTTCACACAGACGATGCCAAATTGTTAAAGCGTTAAATGTTCCAACTGTCGATTACTCGTCGTCCAATCACCAAATGACGCGTTTCCTTCCTCGTACCGTGTCAACTAGGAGAGCAATGGGTCTTCCGTTAGTACGTGCATCTGTGTGGTGCCAGCCTAAGGTTCTCCGACGATCAAGTTAGTAACTTTGTTCGTAAGGGGGAAACAGTAAATGGTAAGTTTAGCAGAGTAATAATGAATAGTAAATATTAGTCACCTTTATTGGAAAATGTGTACCCCTTTTGCATGGGTAAGTGGGATGTTCGATTTCCATAGTTTCGACGTGGGAGAAATGCTCCTCGAACTGCGTGCTGACATGTGTCGTGCAAATCGAGGGTGGATAGGCTACCACGTGGCATCCCGTATCTGGCCTAGTGTTGGGGCTATGTGAGTACTGTGGGCTTGGGCCTTGTTCTATGCTTGGGCTTTAGGTATACGGTCTAGTGGGTCTGATCAGATATGGTGTCAACATAGGGCATGTAGAGATTAGAAGTGAGGCTGTGGATATGAGGGAGGTGCCTAAACGGAGAAGTTCCCCAAAGAGACAAATTCAGTATTCTTCCACTGAATCTGATTCTAAGATTGGTGATGAGGAAGATGATCAAGATAGTGAAAGATCTTGAGTGGGTGGCTGATGACTTTAGGAAAAAATCTGAGGTAAACATGGATGAGTATGATGATACCTTGTTTTCAGCATATGTGGATAATGAAATGTTGAAGGGGCTAGTGAGGCAGCCCAAGTAGAAGATGTAACGACCCGTCCCGAATCCAGGATTAGATTAGTGACTAATTAAGGATTAGTGAGATTAATCGGTGATTAGTGGGGTACTTTCGGACAGACGGTGCAAAATGACGATTTTGCCCCTAGAATGGGTAAAACGTTGACTTTTCATTCTGGCGGTCAAATAGACTTTGGCCGATGACTGTGACGTAGTTCGGGACATCACAAGTTCATAAACAGGTGGCACGTCCGATTCCGACATTCGAGGAAGAAGTTATGACGTTCGGAAGTTCATAGGTATTTTGGTAATTTGGTGAAAAGGGGCAAATAGTTAACTTTTGACCCGGGAGGTCCGATGGATGAGGGCCGAGGACCGTTACGTAGATCGGGTCGATACAAATCCATAGATAGGCAGTACACTGAAATCAAAATTCAAACAGGAAAGTTATGGGTCATAGAAGTTCGATTTTACTATGTACGTATTACGAGATGGGGATGACGTTGCAATATTTGATTGGGCAGATATTTTAGTGGGACCCATGGATGAGTGACAAGTTTCACTCATCCCATTGGTCAATCCCCTAAAAAGTGGATCTATCCTAATTAAATATTATTATTATTATTTTATAATTTAATCTACCTATCTCTCAATTCTAACCCTCCATCTCATCTAATCTCTCAATCCTCACCATCCATCTCATCCATCTCTCTCTCTTTTCTGATCATCATCATCATCATCATCTAACTTAATCTTTCTTCTCTGCCGCGACCACCATTTCCACTTCTTCTTCTTTTCTTTCAAAAACCAGACACACATATCACCATCACCACCCCATCTCATCTTCATCTTCTTTTATGAACGGCTGACCATGTGAGAGTGACCTGAGGGACTAAGGACGACGGTGAGATGACAGCCACATCGGAGGAGGCTCGAAATCGTGAGGTAAGCCATTCAAATTTTGGACTTTGGATTTTAAGGAGTTTTGATCGATGCTAATGATTGGATCATGTTCCTAGGACCTAGGGGAGTCAAATGGGACTAGTTTTATGGATTGGGGTTGCCGAAAAAGTGAGAACACGGCAGTTGCAGGGGGCCGGTTCAAGCTTCGATCTTGGAGGTAGTTTTTCAACCCGGTTTTCATGATTTTAGGGACTAGATAGATTGGGTTTATGGTTAGGAGCATGTAGGAATCAAAATGGACAAGAATGGACCGAAAATGGATGAGATTGGACCCTAGACCTGTCCAAATCGGTTCGGTCCGGTCCGGTTCAAACCAGCGAATCGGGTTCGCTGGAGGTAGGGGATGATGAATAGTACGGCGCGTGGGCTTCACGCACAGCCCCTTTGGGTGGCGCATGAGGGCGCGTGGTAGGTCCTATGGGGAAGTTTTCAAAATGTGAAATACTCTATTCGATGTAACGAACATTTTGGGACTAGTTTCTTGTCGATCAGACACCGTCTCGAAAATGTTCGGGGCATCCGAAGGTTTAGGATCTAGTTTAAAAATAGTTAAAAATTTGGAAAAATTACGGGGCTTCAATGAGAGGTTAATAAGGTAGTTAGTAACCCTCTAGATTGATTTGGACAGGTTTGGGAGTCCCGGTGATGACGATTAGCCCAGTGAGGCTTACTGTACGCAAATCGAGGCGGCAACTTAGAACGGTCTGTGAGTGGAACTTGATTTCTAAACGGTCGTGCATGCATAAATGTTTTATATGGTTTATAGATATGATTCTATGATATTGATTTGGATGATTGTGAATTATATGGTTTTACGCATTTCGAGGCGATTTACGTGCTTGCACGTAAATCGAGGTTTATGGTTTTGCATTAACTTTCCGTGCTTGTAGCTTTGGAAATGATTTCATGAAATAGTTTTGGATTTTAAAAGGTAAACTCGGGTTCGAGACCCAATTTTTTTGGAAACCCTCGGACTCGAAGTCCATTTAGTTACGTTCTCGGGCTAGAGGCCCAATTGGTTCTTGAATCGATTTTGGATTTGGAAATATGGACCGGGCACGAGACCCATTTGATTTACGAACTCTCGGACCTGAAGTCCATTTGATTTAACAAGGTATCGGGCCGGAAGCCCATTTGGTTTACGTATCAGGCTCGAGGCCCAGTTGGTTTGCGTATCAGGCTCGAGGCCTAGTTGACTTACGTATCGGGCACGAGACCCATTTGGTTTACGAAATCAAGCACAAGGCCCATTTACATTACGAAATCTGGCACGAGGCCCTGTTTTCGATTTTCCAGATTCCTGCTCTCAATCAATCCCAGTGTTTCCCTCACTAGCTCAGTCTCTGAATTCTCACAAATTTCCACCCTCAAGTTCGGTTGATAGGGAGGAGATTAAGGATGGAAGAAAACTGAATTTTGGTTGTACACGGGTTAAGAACACAGAAGAGATTAATGGAGGATTAATAAAGATTAAGTATAATTAAAAAAATAATAAAACACAATGATCATGTTTTCCCTAAAACATGGATCAGACTTTAGGCCCTAAATCAAGGGATGGGTGACACTTGTCACTCATAAAGGTGTGTTCAATCATCGGGTACTGTTCACAATAAAATAATATTTTAATCGAAATTCCGGTTCGTTCGGTTCATCGAATTAGTTCCCGTGATCATAACTTCGTCGTCGAATCTCCGATTTCGGCATGCCGCCTGTCATTGGATTTGTATCGACTAGACATACGTAACGGTCCTTGGCCCTTGTCCATTGGACTTCCCGGGTCAAAAGTCAACATTTGGCCCCTTTTTAGCCAAATTACCAAAATACCCCTCAACTTCTGAATGTCATAACTTCTTCCTCGAATGTCGGAATCGAACGTTCCACCTGTCTATGAACTCGTGACGTCCCGAAATACGTCACAGTCATCGGTCAAAGTCCGTTTGACAGCCCGAACTAAAAGTCAACATTTTGCCCACGCCTAGGGGCAAAATGGTCATTTTGCACATTTTGTCCGATTTCACTCAACTAATCCCAGATTAGTCACTCTAAACCATAATTAATTAATATTTAATTCCGATATTCGGAACGGGTCGTTACAACCTTCCCCCCTTAAAGGATTTCGTCCCAGAAATTCCAACTATTCGTATACCACTTCCACCTCGTGGAAAACAAATTGGTTTCACAATACGTGTACACCCGTAGACCCACTAACCAGTACAGAACTCGTCTGTGCTCAGACGTCATATCATGGACTCACGTCGTACTGACTACACTCGACCACCTCGAGTGAAATTGATCACCTGAAATTGACAATGTCATCAGTAAGCTGACTCCTTCAGCTTGACAATTCCCCTAAATCACTAACATCTCCTAATCTCCACTCCCATCGGGAGTCACCAGGTCACACTTGTCAATCCAAGCTGACACTACTAGCCAAACTTTCACCACTAAGCTTTACCACCCTAGTAAAGCTCCAAACATCAACCAATCAGTGACATCACATCGTACTACGACGTCCTCAATGTAGCGTAAGATTGACAACATGATCTCACCTCCCAGGGTAAACTCAATCCTGCGATAAATACCAACCTCAGTATCCACAACTGTCACCCCCTCAGCGATCCAAGATGCTGGTAAGGTCACGACATGATAACATCTCGCAAAGCAACTCGTGGTCACACTAACCACCAACTCACTCATCCTGAGTATACGCATACCGTCATCTCACTCAATCCGACGGTGTAACTGGAACACATTGAACACTAGTGTAACGACCCGTCTCGAGTATCGGGATTTAATATTATTTAATTATGATTTAGAATGACTAATATGGGATTAGTTGAGCGAAATAGGACGAATTGTGCAATATGACCGTTTTGCCCCTAGGCATGGGCAAAATGTTGACTTTTACTTCAGACGGGAAAACGGACTTTGATCGATGACCGTGACGTAGTTTGGGACGTCACGAGTTCATAGACAGGTGGCACGTTCGATTCCGACGTTCGTGGTGAAAGTTATGACGTTCGGAAGTTCAAGGGATTTTCGTAATTTGGACGAAATAAGGGAAAATGTTGACTTTTTGATCGGGAGGTCCGATAGCCGAGGGCCAAGGATCGTTAGGATGGTCTCGATGCCCTGAGTCCGTAGACAGGCGGCACGCGTCAATCGGAGTTCGAATGACCAAGTTGTGGGTCTGGATGCGTGAGGGGCATTTCGGTAATTTTCCAAGTAAGGGTAAAATGGTAATTTGGGCTGTTGATTTTGAACAGCCGTGAGTGGGAGCCATGATTGAACTGAGTGGATGACTTGTGCGATCTTTCCATGAATTGTTTAGTATTGTTAGTAACATGGGGGAAGGATTTGTTAATTGAATTTGAGGTAGTGGACACCATGGATACTACTGTGAGTTCCATGTGGGGAACAGAGTGCACTGGTCTGATGAATTGTTTTTGAAATTGGGAATACTGATCAGACAGGTGAATGATTGGTTTGAAATGTGGAAATCGTTGCTGGAAAGGTGGAGTGTTGAGAGCAACAAATGGAGAGGAAAACGGGGAGACTGAGGGGAGGTTTACCCAGAAAAACCCGAAACTGTGTTAAACAAATTCAAATTTCCAATTCGACGTTCTGGGCCAGCCCAGGGCAAATTGATGATTCATTTAGTTCTCTGGGATCATTTCCAGTCGATCCAGTGCAAGAAGGAGGTAAATTGATGCTGTTTTGGCTTCGAACGGACTTGGTGACAGGAAGGAAAAATTGAGCTTGAGTCGTGAATTTGGAGGGGTTTAAGGGTGGAATTGACGTGAGAATCAAGCTTATACGAACTCTATGAAGCCTCTGAGTGGATCAATTACAAGAAAACTATCGAAATTGCTCGAGAGTGGTGAATGAACAGTGTTCGTCTGTTCTTCGAGGTTCGACTTCGAATTGGCTGGATTAAGGTGAGTTCTTTTGTATTTGAGGTCTCAGAACCTTAATTGGACACAAGGCGATCCTTTTGGTTGATTGAATTGATGAAATTAAATGGGAATTGACAGGATTCTAGCCGGGTCAGGTCGCGGGTAATCAGACTCGTTTACCAGTGGAAACGGGTGAAGACGATGACTGTAGCAGTCACTGTAGCAGGCGCGTGGCTTTCACGTGCAGCCACTCACGGCGGCGCGTGACGGCGTGTGGGAACAAATCTCGAGGTGAGGTCAACATGACTTTTGTCCTATACAATGTAACAAACATTTTAGCGTTGGTTTCGTGCCAATCGGAGCCCATTTCGATATTGTTCGGGATGTCCGAAGGTTTTTAATCGAGTTTAAAAATACTTAAAAATTCGGGAAAATTACGGGACTTGAATAGGATGTTTATGTGGAGGTTAGTAACCCTCTAATGTGATTTGGACAGGATTGGGAGTCCCGGTGATAGTGGTGTGGCCCAGGAAGGCCTATGGCACGCGTATCGAGGCGCTCGGTTAAACGGTCTGTGAGTGGACATTGGTTTTATAAATTCAATGCATGCATAACTGTTTCATGTTTGTTATAATTGATTTTATATGCATTGATTTGGATATCGGTGAATTTATGTGATTTCACGCATTTCGAGGCGATTTACGGGTTGCACGTAAATCGAGGTTTTCCGAATTTGCACTGATTTCCATAATTGTGGTTCGGATATGATTTTATAAAACAGTTATGGATTTGATAAAGTAAATTCGGGCCAGGGGCCCAGTTGATTTAAGAAATCGGGCCAGGGGCCCAGTTGACTTATGAAATCGGGCCAGGGGCCCAGTTGACTTATGAAATCGGGCTAGGGGCCCAATTGATTTATATATGTGATTTCGGGTCGGGGACCCTAAAATGGAATTGAATAAATGATTTCGGATTTGATAATCAACTATTTGGACTTATGACGGTTTTATGGAAATTCGGGGCAGGGCCCTTATGATATTTTGGAAATGAATAATAAAATGTGTTCCATAAAACCATCTCGATACGAGGATATATATTGGTCTCCTCCAGGTGTCGGGAACACTGGGGAAGTTACGGTGCATTGTCTGCGAGGGGTCATTGTACGGAGCGGCCGGACCGTATAGTGACTCAGGAGCAGGATTGCTATGATTAGACGTCAGGGACGTCAGACATCGGGGATGTCAGAGATATGGACCCGGTGAGACCCCGGGCAGCACGCGCTGCTTAATACCGTGAGATATGACGTCGGGGACGTCAAGCGTCTGGGACGCTAGGCATCGGGGATGCCGGAGATGGAAAAATAATAAATGTATATTACTGGATTTATGAAATAACTCTTGGATTGACTTTTGGGATTTGAAACTATGCTTATGGTTTCCGGGCTAAGGCCCTAATGGTTATTTCTAAATAATATGTGATTATTGGTTTTTGACGCATGCATATGTTTTTACTGAGGGACATAAATGGCTTTATAAAGGTTTTAAACAGACTTGTTTATTTTCATCCACTCACAGCTTTTGTTTTTAATGCCCTTCAGGTTGATTTACGGATGCGACTGCAGCAGAGACTAGTACATCGCACACCTCCTCCATCGATCCTTGCGCACTCTGGAAGCCCGTTTGGGCAGTGGCATCAGGTTATCCCTTGTCGGACACCTCTTGTCAGACGGGAGCATGGCACATTCCATGGTAATCCCCGAGGGATTGGGATGGGTCGTGTCAACTAGCCTAGCAGTGATCACACAACTCAACACTAGAGTTACACTAGCCAACCATGGCTAAGAGCACCTGCTCATACAATCACTGAATTTATCAAAATCACCTTGCCCAGTGCATCGTGTTCAATGTCCAGTTCACGTTTACAACCAAAACCAATGGTATTGGAACTAAGCCAATTACCATCACGTTCATCGACACATCACTAGTACATCCCATGTACCCTCACTAGGTATCAAGTACCATCATTCGTGTGATACTGCCAATCGTACATCAAGCATGATCCTACAATTGGACCCCAGTAGTCCAAATGATCAAATGTCAAGTATTACTCCAATCCCATGGAGTTCCATCAATAACAAGATTCCACTGATCCTTACGTCAACAAAAATGTTAACTCTCATCTTAGTATATCGGCTACCTCACTAGCCGTACTGAAATAATACCCGACCCGACTCTAAGGCCATAATCTCAAAGTCTCCTGACTATCACCTTCACACACAATAGGCCTTTCTGTTTATCATCCTTTACCATTCCTGATGGTCGTCCTTTCCAAAAGTATGACCTCAGCACACTCAACCCATAGATCAATATGGTCGATCCCAAACCACGTATGGAAAAGTAAAAATCCTGAGGGTTTTGTCAGCATCGACAATCCTTGTCCTATGCTGCACAAAAACACCTCACCGAAACACAACTCTCAAAATGATACATCAAGGTGTCTACAGGAAAGAACGTCTAGTTCTCCCAGGATTCACACTAACCCCGACCACTACTAACACTTATGTCACAAGTCTACTCTGTTCGACTAAACCTAACACCACGAATTTTTCTCTTAAGATAGTCAACACATTCATCAAGTACCTCCCATGCCCATCTGTAGATGTAGGCACACCAACAGGTTATCATAACCGAACCAACTGTGGTCAGAATACCTGCCTCATCAACTCACAGTCATAACCGGATCATCCGGAGCCCTCATATCACATCAGGACTCATCTCGAATCCTAAACCAACTCCTGACTCCTACTGAGTCCAAGTTCGATATCTCGACTCCTCACGAGTCCGAATTCAATCTTGACCAACGTCAATGCCACCACTGGCATATCTGGTCACCGAGCAAAATACCCCTAGGTAAACCACATCCTTTCTAAAATCTTTCAGCACTTATTAGACCATTTCTGGACTCCCTCTGAGTCCAATTCGATATCCAAATTCCAAAGGTCACACATCCGATTACTCATCCTCGGGTCAAGTTTATTCTGGGCCCAACATGCCCATCCACAAACCACACTGTTATAAAAAACAACCATCCGGACCAACACCAGTCCGACACAATCAAAACACAAGATACAATATTACAACACAAGTGTATCACACAAACTATTTACAAAGTAGCACGAAACCAAGTATCAATACATTTACTTTGAACTACTGTCAAGTCGATAGGGGCAGTTCCTTCGCAAATGCCCAAGTTTCCTACAAAAGTGACAGGGCGCAGTGCTGAGGCGACTAGCTCCACCACGCCGCTTACTTGTCGACTGAGTTGAAGTTTCACTCGAATGAACACCCACCGGGGGTCGTGACATAATGGAGTGAAGACTAACTCGCTTCGATGTTTCCTGACTTATCTGTTCAGTATCCTGACGCTCTCGGCGTCGTCCAGAGCTCAAAGATTGTTCTTAAACAGGTAAAATAGTAGCCTCCACTCGGATAGCAGCATCTGATAATTCCCTCAGGGTAGGATACGAGCCCACAGTCACAGCGCCTCGTATCACATTCTTCAATCCCTGCTCAAACCTTCGACACTTATCCTCCTCAGTAGCCACATACAGAGGAGCGAAACTAGATAAGTGCAAAAATTTTTGTTCATAATTGACCACTAACAGATTACCTTGCTGCAATTGGAGGAACTCAACCTCTTTAGCGTTCTGAAATGAGCGAGGGTAAAATTGATCTAAAAATCGCTCTCGGAATGCATCCCATGCCAACGTACGGGCATCCCATCCAGTCAACTGTAAACTATGGCACCACCTGTATGCATAGCCATCCAAAAGAAAAGTGGGTAAGGGCACCATGTCCTCCGGGGGACATATCATGACCTCAAAAATCCTTTCCAATCGAGTAATCCAATCATCGGCACCATCCGGGCCCAAATCACCACGAAACACAGTGGCTCCTAACCGTCGAGCTCTCTCAATCTCTGGACCTTCTCTAACACTATTCTCGTCCCTCCCATCTTCAGACCGTGTACGGGACGCACGACTCGGAGGCATGACATAACAACAGAAATCAATAACCAAATGCTCTGATACCACTTTGATAGGACCCTGTCCGAACTGGACGTCAAAAACCGTGCCCGGTCCTGCTCCCGTCTGACAAGTCAACCAAAGGCCCGAAACTACCCTTCAGTGCTTGCCAGACAAGGGATGTTTGCGCTGATTTCTGCTGCTACCTCTGCCTCACGATCAGTCCCGAACGTCGTACCACGGCCTGGAGGGTCACAAAACAGAAAAGGTGTGAGGGGACAAAATGACCTATGATAAAAACATTTGCCAAAAATACATTCTTACCCTCCAGTTTTCACAAACTTGCATGCATATCATAAAACATGAGTAATAGTATGAAATCATTCAAGTATGAACAGTGGACCGATAAAATCAAAACATATTTTCCCATGGTCCGTAAAACTCATGTTCACCAAATTAGTTCATGTTATAAAACATCAAATCCCGACTCTCGGGCCAAAACATGTGACACAATCACCTGGCCACAAAGACCAAAAACCCGTACTCAATACCAGTACGTCATCACAAACAACATCAATCAGCACTATTCACAAGTGCACAGTCAATCAATCAATCCAATCAATCCGCACTACTCACAAGTGCACAAACTATCACACAATCACATCTGCACTACTCACAAGTGCTGCACTACGCGTAGGCCAATATCCAGCCACAGTCTCGGGATCAGACACCTCTGGGCTCAACCTTCGGGCTCAGTCACATCTGGACGAACACATCCCCAGGCTCATACACATCCGAGTGGTACATCCAGGCTCAGTCACATCCGAGAAGTTGGCTTACCATAGGATCAACTCACGATCCTACAATCACATCCCCCAAGCTCCGGTCGTCTGGGTAATCCCCCAAAGCTCCGACCGTCTGGGCATTTCACAATCACAATGAAAACCATCTCGGGAATTACATCCCAAAACATTTCAATCAAATCTTGACTTCGTACAAAGTCAAGATCATTCCTTGACTGGGTCTCAAGCCCCAAAATAACATTTATGCGTAAATCTTTAAAATCACATTTAAACTAATAAAATAATCCAGAAATCATCGTTGACTCACCAACTAAGTCAAAATATCATTTTAGAAATCCTTTTGACTCCGGGCCTAGCCCAAAACATCATTTACATGCTTCACATAAAACGTGTCCGAAAGACTGATTAAAATAATCATAAAATCACAAGAAATCATCTATTTCATCAAATTCACAAGTGACTCCAATCCGAGTCAAAATCATTATCCAGTTCGGTCCTCAAGCCCAAAATATCATTTTCACGCAAATCCATGCGTTCACAACCTCAGTTTCCATTTTCACGTAAATCCATGAAATCGACCCTTGACTCATACCCGAGTCAATACATCATTTTTCGATTCATGACTCATAATCCGAGTCCAAACATTATTTTCAATCAATTTCAATCCCGGACTCATAACCCGAGTCCAAACATCACTTTTAACCAATTTCATAATTTCTCGAAAATTGTGCTAAAAATAATATAATAATCCATAAAATCAAGAAATCACCGGATTGAAACATCAATCATACCAAAGCATATAAAATCATATAATAAATCATATATGCATGCATCATGGTTAGAAAACAAGGGCCATTCACACACACCGTCTAAACGATCCGTTTCCGAGCTGCACGTTTTTCCATAAATTCTGGAAATCACAATTCCTGTCCAAAATCATTATAGAGGGTCACTAATATCTCAAAATACCTCATATAATTTTCCCCAATTTTTCTGGAATTTAAATACGTATTTTAAACGTAAAACAAAACTTCAGATACGCGGAACATTAACGAAACGATATCCGATTCCCTCGAAACCAGTGTCAAAATGTTCGTTACACTGAGATGATTCAAAGTCATGTTGACCTCACCTTGAAACAAGGCCTCATGCGCCCTCACGCGCCGCCGTGAGTGGCTGCGCGTGAAACCCACTCACGGCGGCGCGTGAAACCCACGCGCCAGCTACAGTACTCGTCTTCCTCACCCGTTTTCTCTACAAACGGATCCTTTTGCCCGCGAACAGACCCGACTGGCTTCCTATCAATTCGACACCGTTTTCATCAATTCAAACGTCCATTAGCATCGAATTAGTTTCAATTAGGGATCTGTGAACTTAATTGCAGTCAATCGTACCTCAAATCTTAAAATCAAGGATGAACATTCGAAGAACACTCAAACACTGTTCATCATCGAAGCTCCACAATGTCAAACAATTTCCTTAAATTGATGCACCCAGAAGCTTCAATGGACTAAGTTAAACTCATTCCCCAACTCAATTGCATCAATCCAAGACTCAAATCTCACGACTCAAGCTCGAACCTTGCTCACTGTTACCAAACCCGTTCAGAGCCAATTGGGCCTCAATTCCCTTCGTTCTTGATTTGGATCAACTCGTCACAACCTCAGGAAGCTAAATGAAGCTTCAATTTCAATCCTCGTGGCTCATCTCCCAACATTCGAATTTCCCCCCCAAAATTCGAAAATTCGATTTTCCAAATTCCAGCTCTCAATCAATCCTAGTGTTTCCCTCACTAGGTCAGTCTCTGAATTCTCACAAATTTCCACCCTCAAGTTCGGTTGATAGGGAGGAGATTAAGGATGGAATAAAACTGAATTTTGGTTGTATACGGGTTAAGAACACATAAGAGATTAATGGAGGATTAATAAAGATTAAGTATAATTAAAAAAATAATAAAACACAATGATCATGTTTTCCCTAAAACATGGATCAGACTTTAGGCCCTAAATCAAGGGATGGGTGACACTTGTCACTCATCCAGGTGTGTTCAATCATCAGGTACTGTTCACAATAAAATAATATTTTAATCGAAATCCCGGTTCGTTCGGTTCATCAAATTCGTTCCCGTGACCATAACTTCGTCGTCGAATCTCCGATTTCAGCCTGCCGCCTGTCATTGGATTCGTATATATTAGACCTACGTAACGGTCCTTGGCCCTCGTCCATTGGACTTCCCGGGTCAAAAGTCAACATTTGGGCACTTTTTAACCAAATTACCAAAATACCCCTCAACTTCCGAACGTCATAACTTCTTCCTCGAATGTCGGAATCGAACGTGCCACCTGTCTATGAACTCGTGACGTCCCGAACTACGTCACAGTCATCGATCAAAGTCCGTTTGACAGTCCAAACTAAAGTCAACATTTTGCCCATGCCTAGGGTCAAAACGGTCATTTTGCACATTTCGTCCAATTTCACTCAACTAATCCCAGATTAGTCATTCTAAACCATAATTAATTAATAGTTAATTCCGATATTCGGAACGGGACTTTACACTTTTGAACCGAGATTCTTTTTGGACTTTGACCTATGACTGTGACGTAGATCGGGATGTCACGAGTCCATAAACAGGCGGCACGTCGAAATCGGACGTCAGACGGAGAAGATATGGTCATGGGATCAAAATTGATTAATTTTACGTTATCGGGATTCACATTAATTAATATAAATTCTGATTGGTAGGAAATTAAAGTGGGACCCTTGGATGAGTGACAAGTGTCACTCATCCCATTGGTGACTTTTCCCTACTTAGTGGATCTTGGTCTAATTGGCCAATTTTTATTATTTAATTCACATTTCCTCACATGTAATGACCCGTCCCAAATTCCATGATTAGATTAGTGACTAATCACAATTAGTGAGGCTAATCCGTGATTAGTAGAGCGAAATCGGACGATCGATGCAAAATGACCGTTTTGCCCTTGGTTATGGCAAAACGTTGACTTTTTGTTCGGGCAGTCAAATGGACTTTGACCGATGACCGTGACGTAGTTCGTGACGTCCCGAGTTCATAGGCAGGTGGCACGTTCAATTCCGACGTTCGATGAGGAAGTTATGATGTTCAGAAGTTTAGGGGCATTTTGGTAATTTTGGATAAAAGGGGTCAAATGTTGACTTTTTGACCGGGAGGTCCGATGGCCAAGGGCCGAAGACCGTTACGTAGACAAGGACGATACGAATCCGTAGACAGGCGGCACGTCGAATTCAGACATTCGACGGCGAAGTTACGGTTCACAGAAGTTCAAGTGCACTATTGCACGAATTACGAAACGAACTAACGTTTGGACTCTAGTGGAGCCCAGATATTTATGGTGGCCCAATGGATGAGTGACAAGTGTCACCCATCCATTGTACAATCCACACATGTTCATGCATCTTCCCCGTGCATCGATCATTTTTCCTTTCTCCCTACACAACTAAACCCGATCTCACCCCACCCCCTTAAACCAATCCCAAACCTTCCCTTGATCATAACTGAGACCCAGAGAGTGAGAGAGAGGCTGAGGGAGCATAGGATGGTGGCTGGGTCGCCATGCACGGCGGTGGAAGCCAAAAAGGACCCGATTGCACGGTTAGGCCTATTTTTCCTTATTTTTCGATTTGAGCATTATGGTTGGTTTTGAATGATTAGGGAATGATTATTAGGATGCTAGGAAGGTTTTAAGAGGGTTTTGGTGGTGGTTGACGGCTGGGACCTCGTGGAGGTTGATCGGGGAAGTTTGAACCGTATGGTTCAAAATGGGTTCACGGGTTTTAGTTGGTTTTAGATGGTTTAATTAATTGGGTTAGATAGGAAATGAGAAAATAGGAATTTAGGGATTAAAATGGGACCAAACGGACGAGAAATGAAGATGGGAGGGCCTTGGACAGGTCACGCCGGTCCATGCTGACAGGATTTGCAGGAAAAACCGGACTGGCCGGTTCGCGACAGATTGAAGAAGGCACTGTGCGTTGGCGCGTGAGGCCCACGCGCAGTGCATTCCATAGGCGCGTGATGGCGCGTGATAGGGTATTTGTGGATGGTTCCAACATACGAAATCATCTATTCGATGTAACGAAGATTTTGGGACAGGTCTTGTGTCAATCGGACATTGTTTCGATAGGTTTCGGGTTGTCCGAAGTTTTAGGTTCGGTTTTAAAAATAGTTAAAAATATCTAAAAATTACGGGGCTTTGGTAGGATGTTAATTAAGTAGTTAGTAACCTTCTATTACAATTTGGACAGGCTTGGGAGTCCCGGGAGACGATTATGGCACGCGTATCGAGGGGCGGCTTCGAACGGTCTATGAGTGGACCTTGTATTCTAAATTGGTGCATGCATAAATGTTTATTATATGTTTTAAATACTTGTTTGTGATACCATGAGTGCATTTGGATGTGTGGTTACGTATAGGCACATATTTCTAGGTTTCGACCCTATACGGTGCCTATACGGGGCTGTATGTCTTTATTGGTCTAATTGAAATGGTTTTGGATTTCCAAATGGATTATGAATATGATTTTATGATGTTAACTTGGATGCTTGTGATTTATGTGCTTGCACGTAAATCGAGGTTTTTCGGTTTTACTCCGATTTTCCATTCTTATGGTTTTGGAAATAGTTTAATGAAATGGTTTTGGATTTGAAAAGGTAATTCTCGGACTTGAGGTCCATTTGATTTACGGAATCGGGCCGGAGGCCCAGTTGGTTTACGATTCGGACTTGAGGTCCAGTTTCTATGTGGATTCGGGCCTAGGGCCCAGTTATGTATTACAAATGGTTTTTATGGTTCATGACGGTTTATGGAAACCGACATGAACCCTTGAAATGGATTTACGGGTAATGACGGTTTATAGGAACCGACATGAACCCCTGAAAGGATTTTACGGTTCATGATGGCTTATGAGGGGCCGGGCATGAATCCTGGAAAGATTTAAAGAATGATTTCAAAGGTTTTTCATATTCCATCCTTTATATATGATTGTCTCCTCCGGGGAGGGTCGTTGGCCTGGGTGGACCCCGGAGTAGTCACGGAGCACTGACTGAGTGGAGTCGCCCCCCAGTTGGGTTCCTTACTCTCAGGATGGGCATGGTTCGTTACCTCTAGGGAGGGTCATAGATCTATGGACTTTGACCTGGGTGGACCCTGGAGAGACTTGGGTTTGAGACCCCGGTTAGCACACGTGTAGCTTTATTTTATCGTGACAGGTTCTGGATATGAATATAATGGATAATAAACATGATTTCAATTGGTTTGGGAAATTGTGTTTTATGATGATAAATGGTTTTGGGGCAGGAGCCCGTATGACTTGTATTTACAGAATTTGGGGCTGAGACCCTAATGATGGTTGATTAAATATACGTGTTTGAGTAAATGGTTTTACCATGCATGCATGCTTTTTAGTGAAGGGTATAAAGGTGTTTTATGGAAATGTTTTTATAAACTCTTTTATTTTTGTCCACTCACAGTCTTTCTGTTTTTAATACCCTTCAGGTTGACATCAGATGTGGACTGTAGCAGAGACCGAGATATCACATACCTCCTCCGGATCCTGGCGTACTATGATAGCCCGGGAGGGCAAAGGGTGGAAATATCCGTTGTCTGACACTTCGTGTCAGACGGGAGTAGGGTCATCCCGCGTTAATCCCAGGGGGATTGGGATGGGTCCTGTCAGCGTGGTATCAGAGCATAGGATTGCTTATCAGAGAATGGTTGCTCGTGTTACTCTGAATTCCAGAGCGTGTTTTGCATACTACTCCTTACGCAGGTCAAGGATGTGATATCTCAAGTGGCGACAGTTCGTTATCAACCTGATTGTTGGGATGCCGATACGATAGTTAGTAGGATTGAATCGGGGAACGTCTTGGTTCGGCACTAGATGCCGGGGTTGCCATAGTTCTGTCGTGGTTGACAGCGTGGGACCCTACAGAAGGATGAACGTATTCGTACGTTAGAGTTTTGATCGTGAGACGGTTAGTTGGGATCGTCTTTCACGATGTCGTAGGATCGGTTCCGACGACTGGTTCGGTGTTATGGCCATTCGATGGTCGGATATTATTAAGTTAGATGGACCTGCTGCTGGGGGCAACCTGATTCGTAGAATCCTAGTGGGATTGTTGGCAGGATTGGATTGACGTCTTTACAATGTCGGGACCGCGGAGTCGGTTAGATTGTTGATTTTACTGCTTTTCGCAGTTGGGTTCAGGGAGCCCTAGGGTGTGATTGTGGAAACCTACCTTGGGTGTATGGTTCGGAAATGTGAGTTGACGAGTGGTTTGATTTGGACGACTATTCGGATTTGGATTCGTTAGTCGGTCGAGTCATGTTAGCTTGTGTTGGGGCTGCACTTCGCAGTCGAGGTTATACTTATCGGTTATACCTAGTTGGTTGTCATGCTACGGTAGTTGTGAGGGATTGTTGGTATAACTACTGTAACAACCCATCCCGAGAGCCGGGATTAGTAGGGTGATTAAGGTGGGCTTAGAGAGGTCCAGGGAAGAGTTTGGTGTAGCCACCGTGAAGGGAGGTGAGTTGGATGGCCGGGAAGGAAAACAGGGGCTATTGAGCCGTCTGGTTTCGAGTTCAGTCGACGGTGTAGAGGCCGTGTCGAGGTGAACGGAGTACGGGAATAGGTAGGGCAGGTCTGGACGATGAGACTGGTGAAGGAAGGGAGGAGAATGGTGGTCAGACGGTAGAGAATGCTTCTCGCCGGTTCAGTTCACGGCGGCCGGTTCAGCACAATCATCTCGAGGTTGGGGATGCACTGTAGCTGGCGCATGAGGGCCACGCGCATCAACTTTGGGCGGCTCGTGGGGGTGCGTGCGACGGTTCTGGGAGAAGTGGTCAACATGGTTTTTGGTCTAGGAGTGGTGTTGAGTCCATTGGAAGTGGTTTCGGGTTGTGCGGACGTCGTTTGAGTTTAGTTACGCGAGGGTGAAGGTTTAGGGTCCCGGGTTATTACGCTTACGATTCGGAGAATTTTGAGGGAATTTAGGTGAACCTTCGTAGACGTGTTAGTGACATCATTTGGTGGTTGTTGACATGATCGGGACTTCCCGAGAAAGCTGAGGAACGTACTGGACGTTCGGGACGCGATTGAGGGCTCGGTACTTTGAGTGGACCCTTTCCTTAAACTCGAGCATGCATAACTGTTTTCTATAATTATTTTGTGGTTTTAATCATAATTCTATTTTTATCGAATATGTTTCGGTTGGTTTTACATTATTACACGTTTTTCGAGAAAATCGGTTTTAGCACATTTTACGAGGAATGGTTGGTTTCTGAAATTGATGCTATGGTTTTGGGATTTCAAATGATAAGTGGTTTTCAATGATTATAAAGGAATTTTGGAACATGATTCGATGATTAAAGGTTTTCGGTTTTAGAATCGGATTTCGAAAAGCGAAATTTGGTTTTAAAGTTGAACGTGGAATTCCGAATTTGGGTTCGGAATGACGGTTCGGGATGCTAGAAAGGCGTCGGACCAGTGGTTTCGGATTCGGGTTTGGAGATGGAAATGGAAAATGATTGTCAAATGGTTTTGGATTGGATTTGCTGGATCTGGTTATTGGGTTTAAAGACCCGGATTATATTTGACGGGGAACAGGCCCGGATTGAGTTTAAAGACTTGGGAGTTTAAAGACTCGGATATATTGATATTTCCCCCGTTGGCCTGTTGAGTTTAAAGACTCGGGAGTTTAAAGACTCGGATATTATTGAGGCCTGGATTGAGTTTAAAGACTCGGGAGTTTAAAGACTCGGATAGGTCCAGCAGGTTTGATCGGAAAATGATGATTTCATGTTCGTGGTTTATGACACGGTTTTATGATTCACAGGCTGTGGTTTTTCTAACTGTTTTATAGTGTTTCTGTTTCTTATGATGTGGTTTATGGTAATTTGGTTTATAACTGTTCTGATAACTGGGTTATGCATGTGGTTTTCAAAACGGAGGGTGAAACTTGGTTTTCTGATAAATGGTTTTAGAACTTTTCTTTTATTATGGTCCACTCACACCTTTTGTTTTTAACTTGCCCTCCAGGTTGTGGAGCGAGCGCGGGGTCTTGACGTCGAGGCAGTGTCTGAGGCATAGAAGTGAAGGGCAGGGTCCCAGAGTGCTTAAGTTTTCTTCCGCGTGCGTGTACTTATTATCGGTTTTTATTTCCTTGTAATTCGTACTATACTCTGTAAACTCTAACTTCGGTTTTTAGTGAGTGCTTTCTCCTGCGTCTGACTGTTTTTGTGTCGGGATGTCAGACTGGAGCAGGATTTACCTCGGGTTTCGGGGTGAAACCGGGGTGGGTCCTGACAACTACGGTCATGGACGACCTGGTAGACGAAATTTGGGTTAGTCGTGGTACGACTGGTTAGAGTTCGGTTGGACAAGTTATCAAGGTTGGTACTTGTTGATGGAATCCCTGAGTGGGATACGGAGTGATTAATACGGATGGTTGATTCCGTTGGATGCGGAGTCTAGATATTGAGGTGCCTGGTAGTTAGGTCTGCGCGAGGTTGTGATAGACGCTACTATTGATGGACGTTGTCGAGTCTTATCAGGTCGTGTAGACACAGGTTGCCGTGACGATTGTGACGATGGGATTGTCAGTCGTGACGATGATACGAGGTACGTGAGTAACGCATATGTACAAGCAGTGATTCTGGATTCGACTCGGTTATGGCTGAGTGCGATGGCAGAATGAGACGGGGACGTTTCCTTTTCTTGTATGAGTTATCAGGGTGACTGTACCCAGAGTCGTCGGGTACGAGGGAGGCGGAGTTTCTCCTATTCGAGCAGAGGTACGGGGTCGTCGCTCGGTATGAGCGTAGATCCAGGGTTGTCAGTTTTGCACATGGTGTGCTAGTGTTAGTGCTGATGCTGACAGGTGATGATACTGGTACTAGAGCGGGTGCTGGCACTGGTGATTGTGATGACGTTGAGTCACATCCATCGTAATGGGCATATGTTCGGTATCTGTGGTTCAGGAGTGGATCACAGATAGAGTTAAATTGGTGATGGACACGTGGTTGATGTCCGAGTATGTTGTTTCCAAATAGATTGGAACTTCGGAATCGCGAGAGGTTTCGATTGAGGTGCCGAGCGGAATGCGGGTCTTCCGCATTGGTAATGAGTATGTCGAAGTCATTAGGGTGACTTCTCAGGTTCTACCGTGGTATATGACGGTAGATGACGTTAGGTGATGTTGGTTGCCACTAGTACACTGATCGTGTATTGGTTGATGGACCCGTGATTTGTGTTGGGTCATCAGATGGATTGTTAGCTGAGTGGGCTTATGTGGATCCCGATGGGGATCAGGATTGTGATGTTGTGGACCTTGGACATTGTGACGATTCTCGATCGTGACGTTCATGGTCGGGTGATGTACTGATAGGATCTGGATCGTGATTTTGATGATCCAGATGGGTAGAGAGTATATCGCTCTTACTTGGATGTTGGAGTTGTAGATGATGGGACTAAACTTCTTTTCGAAGTGAATCCCGTATGGTATATTACTCAGGTGAGTAGCTTTTCGACGTGGTCGGATATTGTTAGACCTAGTGTTGTGTTAATGTTAGGATTGGCTTCCCTATGAAGTCAATCGATTATATTGTGGTAATAATTTGAACTGGTATCCGATAGGTTCGGATATAGTGCGTCTCGGTAGATGAGAACGAGATTTCGGGTTTTGGAATCAGATTTCTGGATGACGATTCAGGATTTGATTTTGGAACTTGAAAGAGGATTTCTGGATTTGGGTTTTGGAATCAGATTCTGGGTGACGATTCAGGATTTGATTCTGGAGCTTGACAATGGATTTTCTTTTATGGATTTGGGTTCGGAGTGGTTATTCCTAGTACTAGTTTACGGAATGAGGATTTCGGATTCGAAATTGGATATGATTTCTGGGTTTGGATTCGGGATTTCTTACGAAATTTCGAATTCGGATTCGGATCTGGAAATAGATGATGGGTTGCAGTTTCGATTTGTCTGATACTGGATTGGACAAATGAACTCCATAATTGAAACGTGATTGGCTACGACCTAGGTGGTTGTAAGCTGATTGATGGGTAGGTGTATGTACTTGGTACATAGTTCGAGGTATAATACTGGACATACTTGTGGTGCCTAGTGATGGTATATAGGATATACAGGTAGTACGTTGGTGAGCGTGTTGGTAGTCGGATTGGTTCCGATACCATTGGATTAGTCGAGTACGTGAACTGGACATTGGATACTGTGCACTGGGTCATGGTATTTCTGATGGGTCTGGTTACACACAGGCCGAGTGCTTGGTTAGTATACGCATACTCAGGTTGAGTGAGTTGGTGGTTAGTGTAACCACAAGTGGGTATCGTATCAGTTTTTGACTGGCAACTGTCAAGTGGTGATAGGTTGTCGAAGGTGTCAACGTGAATCGGTTAGTGAGGTCTAATGACTCCCAGTGGGAGCAGACGTCAAGGTAGATTGAGATTGAGAAAGGAACTGTCGAGTTGGTTGTGTCAACGAAATGGTAGATTTGACAAGTGGTGTCAATTCGGGACGTATGACTACGGTCATTCGACTTGGTCGAATGTAGACGATGCGACGTGAGCGTTAGTGGTACGTATAGTTGCAGACGAGTAAGGATTGTTCTGGTTAGTTAGTGTACGAGCGTGCACGTGTTTTGCGGTCGATTCTACTTTCCACGAGGTGGATGTGGAATCAGGATAGTTGGAGTTTCAAGTACGAAACTAATTAAGGAGGGAAGAATGGTTGGATTTAGGTCGGTTGGAATTTCTAGGACAAAATTTATTAAGGAGGGAAGGTTGTAACGACCCGTCCCAAATTCCTTGATTAGATTAGTGACTAATCACGATTAGTGAGGCTAATCCGTGATTAGTAGAGCGAAATCGGACGAACGATGCAAAATGACCCTTTTGCCCTTGGTCATGGCAAAACGTTGACTTTTCGTTCGGGCGGTCAAATGGACTTTAACCGATGACCGTGACGTAGTTCATGACGTCACGAGTTCATAGACAGGTGGCACGTTCAATTCCGACGTTCGAGGAGGAAGTTATGATGTTCGGAAATTAGGGGTATTTTGGTAATTTTGGATAAAAGGGGTCAAATGTTGACTTTTTGACCGGGAGGTCCAATGGCCAAGGGCCGAAGACCGTTACGTAGACAAGGACGATACGAATCCGTAGACAGGCGGCATGTCAAATTCAGACGTTCGACGACGAAGTTACGGTTCACGGAAGTTCAAGTGCACTATTGCACGAATTACGAAACGAACTAACGTTTGGACTCTAGTGGGGCCCAGATATTTATGGAGGCCCAATGGATGAGTGACAAGTGTCACCCATCCATTGCACAGCCCACACATGTTCATGCATCTTCCCCGTGCATCGCTCATTTTTCCTTTCTCCTACACAACTAAACCCGATCTCACCCCACCCCCTTAAACCAATCCTAAACCTTCCCTTGATCATAACTGAGATCCAGAGAGTGAGAGAGAGGCTGAGGGAGCATAGGACGGTGGCTGGGCCGCCATGCACGGCGGTGGAAGCCAAAAAGGACCCGATTGCACGGTTAGGCCCATTTTTCCTTATTTTTCGATTTGAGCATTATGGTTGGGTTTGAATGATTAGGGAATGATTATTAGGATGCTAGGAAGGTTTTAAGAGGGTTTTGGTGGTGGTTGACGGCTGGGACGCCGTGGAGGTTGATCGGGGAAGTTTGAACCGTATGGTTCAAAATGGGTTCACGGGTTTTAGTTGGTTTTAGATGGTTTAATTAATTGGGTTAGATAGGAAATGAGAAAATAGGAATTTAGGGATTAAAATGGGACCAAACAAACGAGAAATGAAGATGGGAGGGCCTTGGACCGGTCACGCCGGTCCAGGCGGACCGGATTTGCAGGAAATACCGGACTGGTCGGTTCGCGGCAAGTTGAAGAAGACACTGTGCGGTGGCGCGTGAGGCCCACGCGCAGTACATTTCATAGGCGCGCGACGGCGCGTGACGGGGTATTTGGGGATGGTTCCAACATACAAAATCATCTATTCGATGTAACGAAGATGTTGGGACTGGTCTCGTGTCAATCGGACATCGTTTCGATAGGTTTCGGGTTGTCTAAAGATTTAGGTTCGGTTTTAAAAATAGTTAAAAATATCGGAAACTTACGGGGCTTTGGTAGGAGGTTAATTAAGTAGTTAGTAACTTTCTATTACAATTTGGACAGGTTTGGGAGTCCCGGTGACGACGATTGACCCAGAAGACGATTATGGCACACGTATCGAGGCGCGGCTTCGGACGGTCTGTGAGTGGACCTTGTTTTCTAAATTGGTGCATGCATAAATGTTTATTATATGTTTTAAATACTTGTTTGTGATACCATGAGTGCATTTGGATGTGTGGTTACATATAGGCACGTATTTCGAGGTTTCGGCTCTATACGGTGCATATACGGGGCTGTATGTCTTTATTGGTCTAAATGAAATGGTTTTGGATTTCCAAATGGATTATGAATATGATTTTATGATGTTAACTTGGATGCTTGTGATTTACGTGCTTGCACGTAAATCGAGGTTTTTCGTTTTTACTCCGATTTTCCATTCTTATGGTTTTGGAAATAGTTTAATGAAATGATTTTGGATTTGAAAAGGTAATTCTCGGACTTGAGGTCCATTTGATTTACAGAATCGGGCCGGAGGCCCAGTTGGTTTACGATTCGGACTTGAGGTACAGTTTCTATGTGGATTCGGGCCTATGGCCCAGTTATGTATTACAAATGGTTTTTGTGGTTCATGACGGTTTATGGGAACCGGCATGAACCCTTGAAATGGATTTACGGGTAATGACGTTTTATGGGAACCGGCATGAACCCCTGAAAGGATTTTACGGTTCATGACGGCTTATGATGGGCCGGGCATGAATCCTGGAAAGATTTAAAGAATGATTTCAAAGGTTTTTCATATTTCATCCTTTATATATGATTGTCTCCTCCGGGGAGGGTCGTTGGCCTGGGTGGACCCCGGAGTAGTCACGGAGCACTGACTGAGTGGAGTTGCCCCCAGTTGGGTTCCTTACTCTCAGGATGGGCATGGTTCGTTACCTCCAGGGAGGGTCATAGATCTACGGACTTTGACCTGGGTGGACCCTGGAGAGACTTGGGTTTGAGACCCCGGTTAGCACACGTGTAGCTTTATTTTACCGTGACAGGTTCTGGATATGAATGTAATGGATAATAAACATGATTTCAATTAGTTTGGGAAATTGTGTTTTATGATGGTAAATGGTTTTGGGGCAGGAGCCCGTATGACATGTATTTACGGAATTTGGGGCTGAGACCCTAATGATGGTTGTTTAAATATACGTGTTTGAGTAAATGGTTTTACCATGCATGCATGCTTTTTAGTGAAGGGTATAAAGGTATTTTATGGAAATATTTTTATAAACTCTTTTATTTTTGTCCACTCACAGTCTTTCTGTTTTTAATACCCTTCAGGTTGACATCAGATGTGGACTGTAGCAGAGACCTAGATATCACATACCTCCTCCGGATCCTAGAGTACTCTGATAGCCCGGGAGGGCAAAGGGCAAAAATATCCCTTGTTTGACACTTTGTGTCAGACGGGAGCACGGTCATCCCGCGTTAATCCCGGGGGGATTGGGATGGGTCCTGTCATCACATCTCTCACCTTGCATCAATTATCATCTTCTTCATCATTTTCATTTCCTTTAACTCGTGAGCAACCAAATACAAACACCATGACCCTCACACCATTATCTTCATCAGCCAACTGTAACCAGCTGAGGGAGATACCAGAGACAAGGACGACCTGACAAGGAGGCTAAGCACAGTAGAGGCACGACGGAGGTGAGAAAAACTCAAACCCGAGACCCATTTTAATACCCATTTTGGAACCTTTATGTTTAACATCTAAAAGTAGTTTTCATTGTGATTCTAAGGACCAAGGCGAGTTCATTGGACTGGATTGGAGGTGTTTTGGTGGCCTGTTCGACTGAGAACAAGGCTGGAAAAGCCGGTTGCTGTTCATCGATTGAGGGTAAGATTCTAGTAAGCTTTTCGTGTTTTCAATTAGATGTTTCTCTTAGTTAGGATTAGACGAACATGTAGGAAGAAACCCCGTCAAAAATAGACTTGAAATGGGGATTTGGGAGCCGGGTCAGAACGCGGGTCTGCGCGACCCGTTTGCAGGTCCACCGGTCTACCCGTCCAGAGGTAGGGGATGATGACATCAGCATGCTGACATCATCATGTCAGATCTGTCATCCCAACAGCTAATCTAGGAATGACGCGTGTCACATGTCAATCCTGACTATGCGCTGACATGTCAGTGACGTGGCACAATCAGTGGCTACCACATGTCACTGACATGTCAGTGACGTGGACCAATTAGCAATTGACACATGGCACTGTTAGGGCCTGACATGTGGTAGTGATGTGGACCAATCCTGGAGTGACATGTGGCATTATCAGAGTTTGACATGTGTCAGACCTGACAGCTGTCAGATGACGCCAGCCGCAACGTCATGTTGACGTCAACATAGTTGACCAGCATTGACTTCTCCTTTAACTAGTGCATGGGGGCACATGAGGGGGAATCTAGAGGTGGGATTGACACCATTTTCAAGGTTTTAACTATGCAAATCGAATGACGGTGGTTTCGTATCGATCGGAGATCGTTAGGTTGGTCAAAATTGGGTTTAATGCCTCGAGAAGCGTGTTCGGGAGGCTTTCCTAGGCTGGTTCTGTTCTAGGGTCTTATGTTTGAACTTGTAGGACCCATTAGTGACCTTTGGATGTGTTTGGACAGGTTTAGGCGGTTCGTTGAGCAACGAGTACAGTGTGTGAGTGGGCATTTGATTTTGAAATGATTCCATGCATAACTATTTTCACTGTTTTACTCTATGATTGAGATTAGACGACTCTTAGTACTATATGATGATGCTTTATACGTATTATGATGTTTTGGGCATAAGGCCCGTCTGGATATATATATATATATATGTATATATATGAATCTATTTTCGAAGTCAAATAGGGATTTCTGTGGAATTTAATAGTATTGCACTGTGTATACCTACCATATGATTACTGTCTCCTCTGGACGTCTCGTAGTATCCTGGAGTAGTCACAGGCACTGCCTGAGAGTGGTTGATCTGAGGGGTAGCTCACGATCAGGAGTGCAGTTATGGATGATACCCTCAAGGAGGGTCATTGACCTGGGTGGACCTTAGGGAGACTTGGGATTGAGACTCTGAGTGACACGCGTAGTCTTAGGACCGTGACATTATTAGGCATCGAGGATGCCAGACATCAGGGATGTTGGGGTTTGGTTTTATAGTGCACTATTATTATGATTGTTTTCCATATTCAGTTATATATGATTATATGATTTTATTATGCTATTACGATTACCTATGTTTTGAATCAATGCCTGCAAGCTTGAAAATGGAAGGGTAAAACCTTATGATTATTATATTATTAAATTGGTTTTGGAAGCTTTGTTTATTTTTGGCCCACTCACTCTTTATTGTTTTACTGACCCCTCCAGGCCGTGCAACCGAGGTAGAGGAGGAGGACCCAGAGTCCGAGGCTTAGATTTCATTGTTGCGCGCTTGTACACCCTATTGGGTAGGTTGAGCACCGTTCTGTAACCTGACATTTGTGCTCGTATTTTGTATTTGTACTATCCTTGGTCTGACAGTGTTGAACTCTAAATTAGTATGTTTGACTTTATTTATTTTAATTCGAAAAACTTTAACACCGTTAAGGATAAATTTGGTATTTTAGAGTCATTGTTAGACGAAGGTAGGGCACATCCCCAGGTGGTCCCAGGGGGATTGGGATGGGTCTTGTCAATTATCATGCCAATGTGAAGTGGTTGAAGCAGAAGTATATGAGGCAGCTTACAAGCAATAAGTGGGATATAGGTGAATTTCAGGAGCTGTTAGTTCAGGAAACTAGATATAGGCCTGGTAGGACTCAATGTTATAGGGCAAGAAGGATGGCCTTTCAGCTTCTAGAAGGGACCTACTTGTCCCAATATGAGAGACCGAGGGACTATTATGAGGAGCTTGTTAAGGTAAACCAAGGTAGTACAGTAAAAATCAAGGCTGAGATGGAAGGTGATGGACAGTTTAGATTCGAAAGGGTGAATGTCTACTTGGGTGCTTCCAAGGAAGGTTGGCTGACTGGTTGTAGACATTTCATTGGACTAGATGGTGCTCATATTAAACGTCCCCATAATGGGAAAATATTGAGTGCTATCTCAGTTGATGCAAACAATGGCATGTTCGCTATGGCTTATGCGATTGTGGAGGTTGAGTCATACTCTTCATGGAAGTGGTTCCTTGAACTGTTGGCATTGGACTTGAAGATTCAAAACAGTGAAGGGTACCTTTTCATGACTAATAAGAAAAAGGGTTTACTTGAGGCTATGGGGGAGTTATTTCCAAGAGCAGAACATAGGCATTGTACCAGACACATGTATGCAAATTTCAATGCCCTTCACAAGGGGTTAGCATTGAAGGAGCAGTTTGAGAAGATCAATATGCACCAATGTGGCCTGGTACAACACCGAGATGAAGAAAATGGCTGCTCTGAGTCCTGCTGCCCATGATTGGTTAAGTAGGATGGATCCAAGACAATGGACAAGGTCACATTTCAACACAGCTTTCAAGTGTGATATTCTGCTCAATAACCTCAATGAGGCATTTAACAGGGCCATACTGCCAGAAAGGGACAAGCCTATAATAACATTACTTGAGAGAATCATGACGTATTTGATGATGTTGTACTCTATAAGGAAGCAGAAAGTGGTGAATTTGGGGGGGGGGGGGGGAGTTCACCAAACTGGCTCCAAAAAACAGAAAGAGGGACAATGGTCTGTTACAAGGCATGCATGGGATGAAGTTTTTGAAGTCACTCATCAAATTGGGAGGCAGTTTAGAGTGGAGTTGAAATTGAAAAAATGTTCATGTAGAGAATGAGACCTATCTAGTATCCCATGTCCCCATGCTTGTGTATCAATATTTTTTTTTTTTGCAGGGGAAACCAGAAGATTATCTCCATGAATGCTATAGCGAGGAGGCTTACATGAGATGCTATGCAAAGATCATTGAGCCAATGACAAGTGAAGATCAATGGCCTTCCTCAAGCTTGCCTCCTTTGAAGGCCTCAACATACCACAGGCAACAAGAAAGACCAAGGAAAAACAGGAAGAAGTCTATTGGTGAGGCAGGGCCTACCCCAAAATCCAACCAAGCTTGGCAGGTTTCACATTGAGATGAAATGCAGCAATTGTGGTCAATTGGGACATAGGCTTAACAAATGCAAGGTATAAATCACCTTAGTTATGATTTTTTTACCTCATTTGGATGCTTGTGTTGATTGCTGGTTTGATGAAATTTTACAGGAGCCTTTTACAGAAAAGGCTGAAAGTTTGAGAAGAAAATGAATTGAAACTAAAGCAATAAGGGAACAAGTCAAGGCAAAAAGATCCAGTTAGCAAGAAGGATCCCCAGCCCCAAACACAAACAGAACCCCAATCCCAACTCCAAACCCAGTCCCAGCCCCAAACCTAATCCCAGCCCCCTGCCCCAAACAGAAAACCCAATCCCAGCCTCAAACTCAAACAGAAACCCAATCCCAGCTCCAAACCCAAACAGAACCACTATCTCAGCCCCAATCCTAGCCCCAAACCTAATCTCAGCCCCAAACCCAATCCCAGCCCCTGCCCCTGCCCCAAAGAGAAACCCAGCCCCAAACCCAAACAGAATCACACTCTCAGCCCCAATACCAATCCCATCCCCAAACCCAAATAAAAACCCAATTCCAGCCCCAAACCCAAACAGAATCATAATCTCAGCCCCAATCCCAGAGCCAATCCCAACCCCAAAACCAGTCCCAGCCCCAAACAGAACCTAATCCAGAACCCCAACCTCAACCTCAAACAGAACATAATCCAGAACCTCAACCAGAACCTAATCCAGAATCTCAACCAGAACAAACTCCAGAACCCCAACCTCACACAAAACTTGCTTGTAAGAAACTCAAGTTCAAATCTCTAGCAAGGAGGAAGAGATAGCATCAACAAAGAGGCATAAGGTTTTGTAGGCTGGTTTGTGAGCTAGGTTAGGTGTTAGGTTAGCATGAAGTACAAGACAGATAGGTATATATTGGTGGGTGTAGGCTGGTGTGTGCAACGTGATTGGCGAATCTTTTTGTTTGGTGTTTTATGTGTTAATTTGCACCCTGGACTATACCTATTATATTTAGCCCCAATCATGGACTACAACTTTTGTGTTTCATTGCACCATGTAACAGACAAAATGGCCTACTTTTGCACTATTTGACAATGCTATTATATCTCTTCTGCTTCAATTGTTGTTTGTGTAATGAATTATGTTTTCACTTTCAAGTTTTCTTTCTTAAATATTGCAAGATTAGTTGAATCATGTTCATCTAAAGTTATGTCACTTTGCACCTTGTGCTACTAAATTTGTGTCACTTTGCATCCTGTACTACTAAGAGTGTGTCACTTTGCACTTTGTACTAACAATTGTGTTTTACATTGCACCATGGACTACTAATGCATGTGTCACTTTACACCCGGAACTACCAAATTTTCACCTTGTAACATATTGCAGAAATGCTGAATTTGACAGAAAAATCCATAGAATTACATTGCAGAAATGCTTAAATTAACATCGTTACATTGCTCAAACAATCCATAGATTACATTGCCAAATTATATTGTCGTTTAGCATCGATTACAAACAAAATTGGATTGTTAAGCTATCCCTAAATCTAAATTTCGGTCTTCTTAAACATCGCCACAAGACAGACTACAATTAGGGCAACCCAAATCCTTGTCCTAGCTCTGTAACTTTTCAAATCCTCTTCCAATTTACCAGTTTTCCTTAACAATCCAAGTATGATTGCCTTGCACCGATGACACATTTCATAATCAAACCATTCTCAATAACCACATTTGTTTTCCTGCATAAAAAAAGACTCTTATCAATACTTACACAGTCCCAGCCCCATAAAGGAATTTAAGCATTTTCCATCTAAAATTTAAAGTAATAAACATAATTTCAACATACTTGCGTATTCATCGTAATTTCATTCAATTAAAACACAATTTTTTTTTTATTTTTCTTACCCCAGAACATGGACATACTTGGAATCTCCTCCTGGGATGTCTGTTAGTCCACGAAGTCATTCATGCTCATCCATCTTTCTTCTTCGACGGTCTTGTGGTTGCGTTGAAATTAGTGGGTCGCACCGATGGGGGAAGGTGGGTCGCATCTTCCGTCGAAGCCTAGGTTTGTCAAGCAGGTGCAGTTTCCGTCGTACCCTGTGTTCGTCGAAGGCTGAGCTTCCGTCGAAGACGTCGACGCTTGGTAAAGCTCCACAAACAAACCTGGGTTCGCAATTTGGGTTAATCGTGATTTAGGGTTTCTCAATTTGGGATTCGAATTGAAATGACCTCCACAAATGCCTTTCTCCAATTTAATATTTTTGTCCACGAAGGTGCCACATTGGTTTTTCACGGCAAACATAATAGTTTGGATGGAAAATGAGTTGAGTGGCCGTACTCGACCATTTCATACTGTTAAGTGAGTGAATAACAAGTACAATGTGCAAAGTATCACAAAAATGCAAGTTCAAGGCACATTTAAGCTAATAAACCTATGTTATTTTACACCAATCAAATAACGGGAATATGAAATCACTGATTTTTTTAAATATGTAAATGATTCCCCTAAAGCACTGTGCATTTCAATTTAAATAATCGTTAAAAAAAAGGAAAATACATTATCCTAAAAAGGGACGTATCAAATGATTCCCCTAAAACGAAACAAACATGTGATGGGATATGCCCGAAATGCAAAATGAAAAGTAAAGATAAAGAGTCCTAGTCTACCGAGTGAAGATTCCCCAAACTAGTCAATGACGATCGCAGGTGGGATCGGATACGCCTTGCTCGCGCTAGGCCCGTCTCTCTCCCTCTTCATCTCCGTTATCTCCAGAAAACCCTTCTTGGTTCTCATCGTCCTTTCAAGGTATAATCTCTCTCTCTACATTTGTATATTTGTTGGTGTGTATATCCTTTTAGGGCACATTTCCTTCTCGGGTCCTTCCAGGTTAACAAATTTGGAAAATTGAAATTGAAAATTGCGAACAAGATTATACTGTAGCTGTGATAGTATTAATGTATAGATAGTGTAGTTTTCGGCATGTTTATGAAATTCTAGGTGACCTTGAAGCGCGCTAATTGGAAGTAGAATGTAACCTTTTTTTTTTATCAGGAAAGTGGTTTTTTGTGTTTTTGGTGTATGAATACCATGTACTATGGGCTCATAATATTACTTGTTGTCTAATTCTGTGTGTAGTACATTGTTATGGCTTATAAGTCTTATCTTGATGTCGGGACTATGGAGGGCATTTCTGCCTCTGAAATCTTCCGCATGGTGGCCTTATGGGATTCTCATATTTACATCGGTCCTGTTTCAAGAAGGGCTTCGGGTTCTCTTCTGGAAAGTGTACAAGTAAGTTGCTTGCTTGATAATTGATTCTTGTTTCGTTGGGAAATAATTTGATGTAGATCAATGTTAAAATGTTAGCTGCAATTAATATGAATTATGTAATAGGGAAAAGTGGAAAACGCGCTCTCTCTCTCTCTCTCTCTCTCTCTCTCTCTCTCTCTCTCTCTCTCTCTCTCTCTCTCTCTCTCTCTCTCTCTCTCTCTTTCTCTCTCTCTCTCATGAGGGAAGCTAAGGCCTAATAAAAGGTGGGGTGGATTTACTATCACATATATTTCCACCTGAGTAGGGGATTTCATGGAGTAGCAAAAAGTATTTAGTTTTCTCTGTGCAGAAATTTTGGGAAATGTTTTGTCACTGGTAAAGTTACAAGGTCAGTGTTCAAAAAACTTACCTTTCCCTGAAAGTTGTATTGGTACATGTGTATCCTGAAATTCTTTTCTAAAGCTTTTATTTTTATTTTTTTCTTTATGGACAGTTCTAAACTTTTTTTGTCTGTGTTTTTGAACAACGTGAGCATTGTATCTTGAAGTGTACTTCAACGTCTGCAGTATTGTTCTTGCCCGTAATCAAATAGACAGTCTTAATCTTGGAATGTTCTTGTTCATCTTATCTCATGTTCGAGTAGTGGTTCCTTAGCTTTCTTGGGCATGCTTTCCCTTATTCATCTTCATAATAGTCACTGCATTAGGTGGTATCCTTTTCGTAAATTTTTAATGCAGTTTTGATATTTCTAGTACCTAAAGTTTTACTCTTTTCTGCATGCAAGTGTTGCAGTAACAGTCTTTATATCTGTTTTCGTCTTAAATGACTTGAAAGAGATCCACCAATTTTATGTAATCACTTTTAAATTTAAAAGTTCTCTTCCATATGTGGAAAGCCCAGAAAAACCTTTTTCATTTGGTTTTTTTCTTCTCTATTTCAGCATCTGTTGTTCCTCCCTGGAACTTTAAGTAATCATTTTTGCCCTTCTACTTTGCTTTATGTGTGATGCATGTGATCTTTAGAATTTGGCTATTGTTAATGGTTAATATAGGTATATAACATCTTTTGTCTTGCATATGATTTTAGGAGGTTGGAAGATACATTGGATGCTTTTGCCGATAGGGTCTCTAAACCACGCCTATATCTGACTGATAAGATGCAAATTGCTCTGGGTGAGGTTTGCGAGGTTCTTAGATTTGTAATCATCATATGCCAAATGTTCTACTATTTACTTTCACATAAAAGGTTTCTGCATCTCAGCTTTTAATTGTGGCCGTCTCAATTCTAAAATTTTGTTATCGGAAGTAGCTACTAAGAATTGTCTCTTATAACTGTTGTTTTGGTCTATCAATTGCATGCTTTTATTATATTCTAATTCTTTACAACCTTAATAATACTTTTGTATCATATATGCGTAAAAGTTGGGGTCGAAAGGGTGGTGTGGATGGGGTTTGGTTTTGTAGGGTGTCCCTCCATTTGGTTCTCCCTCTGGACCTTTGTGTTTGAGTGATCTATATTGAGCTACTTTGATTGCGCAGTTACCATCATCATATTAGGCTGGTGTTCTTGTAGGCTGTCTGATTGTTTTCATTCAGGATGCCAACTTTAGTTTGGTTGTTGGAGTGGTCTTGCAATCAAAGCTTTGAACCTTATTCATATGTGATCTTTATGAAGGATCTATTGCATAGTATTTTTTTTTATGCTTCCAACCTTTCCTTGCAAACTAATGTAAATAATGACTCATATAATTGTGTCTATTTTTTTTTTTTTGGTTAACAACTAGACTGATTCTTAACCTATATCATTTCAATCATGCAGCTGGGGGTTTGGGTCATGGTATAGCACATGCTGTATTTTTCTGTCTCAGCCTCTTAACACCATCTTTTGGTCCTGGAACTTTTTTTGTTGACAGATGCTCAAAGATTCCATTTTTTCTTCTTTCTGGTAGGTCAAGTTGTTTCCATGCTCTTATTTTTAGGTTCTATGTATTAATTTCTCAATAATAGGTGTTGGCGAGGTTGTTTAATTTCCTGAGTATGGTTGTATGCATTTGGTTGCTTGCGACCAGTAAAATGACGCTTTTGCAGCATTGATTTCGTAGATTTCTTTTGTTTGAAAAGTTGATTCTGTCAACTTTGTCTGTCTGACAATGACTATTTTCTTCTTTTATTTTGCAGCAGTCATTGCCCTTGCCTTTGTCACAATTCACACTTTCTCTATGGTCATTGCATTTAATGGATATGCAGAAGGGGATAAGGTGGACCAGCTTTTTGTTCCTGTAGTTCATCTTGTTGCCGGGCTTGTGGTAAGCCTATCTAACCTCACATATTCAAAGAGAATGGACAGACAGATACGCTCTATTCATAGTGACAGTGCTTAAGCAGAAATTCTATCTAATTCAAATCACATCTGGCTAATTCAAACTTTTAAATTTTGAACTGAAAGGTAATGTTTAAATAGATAAAGTTGCCCTCATGATTGTGAATCCTGGGAAGAAAGAATATTGGGCCATAGACACATTACATGGTGAATGATAAGAACACATGAAAACTTAGAAAGGGAAAATTTCCAATCTAGGACTTGATATGGCAGCTAACTGGCTAAGAAAATATGGTAAGTGTAAGGTGTACGGTGATAGTTATCCGTATGATGCATATTTCTAACATGTGTCTTGCCGTCCAATGGTTATCCGTATGATGCATATTTCTAACATGTGTCTTGCCATCCAATACTAGTCATGTCCATGAGATGATATGTGAACTACCAAATTAAATAACCATTGTCCTTGCTAAGAAGGGGAAAACAAAGTCTCTGAGAATGCTGGTTATTTTTTTATTTGATTTGTTGGCACTTTCCTTGAGTGAAGTTCTAAATAGGCAACTATTTTATTTTTAATAATTTTTATATTGCTCACTTTCCTTTTGTTTTCTTAGGATTCAGTGTTTTTGTTTTTCCATAAATGCCCTAACCCAAAGAAAAAAAGATCACATGAACCTTTTGTTTTCTACTTCTCAGACGCTAGTTAATTTTGCCTCCGGGGGTTGTATCATTGGCATTCCGCTCCTATACTTTGTCGCAATCTTGACCTTGTTGCATTGCGGGAAGATGGTGTGGAGAAGGTTAACGGAGAACCGACACAGATAGGGTATATATATATGTAGAATGCATTGGATTGTGTACTCACTGGTTGTTAAGTAGCAATGTAAGTTATTTGTTCACATTATGAGGCCAACTTCATTTCTAGAAAAGTAGAAAATGTTCTTATATTCAGTGACAGACATTGTGCCAAACTTCCAAAGAGCAATACAATTGCAAATGATTTTACTACCTACAATTACAATTACAAGCTAATCTTTTTGAGAGTTAATTAGTTCACATCAACTCCAACGTTATATTTTGGCATTTTCTTTAAATTTTGAAGTTACTTGACTTGAGAGAAACCCCCTGAATGAATTATCTTGAGCCAAACTCAAATTTTTACATAATAATATTGAACTGCAAAGTGGCCACAAGATAAATCTACACCAAGAGCAGATATGGTCTAACATAAATTTACAAAATGTTCTGATTACGGACAAATCCTTAAATTTTCTGCTTGATTAATACTTACCCAAAAACAATTAAGCTTTTGTTTTATCATACAAATAGAAATAATGTTGAATGATCATCTTCCTGGGTTTTGAGAGTTTTAAGGGTCGGTTCTCGACAAACTACTTGAGAAAAAATTTCCATACATCTCTATCAGTCATCTCCTTCACTAAATGTGCTCCGAAAATGCCTTCTTCGTCTACCAGGCTTTTCAGGTGCCGCGCTCCGCTGTTGAACCCAACGTAGTTCTTTTTTGTGGCCAAGTATAGTACTCCATACGGCGGCCTCAAACACTGATTGTTTTTAAGAAAAGACGAAATAGCATAAAATAGCTGAAAATTAAGATTACAAAATGTAGAAAGAGGTCAAGATGCTACTGACCTTTTTTATGAGTCCATAAAATTTCTTCAATGAGGCCAACGAATACGGGATCTCTGTCATCAAGATAATATCATATCCACCTCCTTGTTCTGCCTCGCTGGCCCTCTCCCATGCCCGACTTCCCGAAAGCTTCCTTGATCGCCTTGAGGAAGATTCTTGTACCAAGATGCTACCGTCTTGGCTGCTACATCCATCCATAAAATCATCCTCAGAGAAGCTGAGATTCATTCCTGTCGTCACTTCAAACCCATCATTCCTCACAACAGATAAGACTCTGGGAAGTTCGTCCCAGTCACCAGCATAAAAGTGCACGGACTGGGTCACAGTTTGTCGTGATGGCGTCAGGGGACTCTCTGGCTGTCGGCTTTGCCTGTCTCGAGCCTGATCAAGATTGGCAAGAACGTTCGGTATCGTTGTGCATCTTACAGTTTCTGCATTCAGGTCTTGAAAGTGCACTGTGGAAGCTCCCTATTTTAAAAAAAAAGTCAGATGAGAAAAGCAATCTAAAAAAAGCTATTTGAGTATCTTCCAGGACCTTAGCGTAAACCCTGAATTTTCTTTCATCATTATTGATGATTTTTTTAGTCACCCACATTTTCTTTTTTCTCTTTGGTTTGTTACAGAGTTAGTTGAAAACTTGGACCTTGAATGGAGTCGGTACAAAGCCGCACATGCTCATATATCATCACATCAAAACATTGAAATCATCATATAAATCCATTCAAACAATCTGTATATGGACAATTTAATCATAAACATTTCATGCATAGTATACCGGGTACAGGAAATGCCATCGAACAAAATGGTTGGGTGTATCATCTTAAAGCACCCCATTTTTAGAAAGTTTGGTGCAAGACTTACAAAAATGCATTGGCTTTTTTAAAACAACATACGGATATTGGAATGTATCTGAAAGAAAATGTGACAAAAAGATCCACAACCAGCATAATCGCATAAAGAAGCAATGGCCAAGGCCTTTTATTTTGAAGGTTTACCTTTAGGCATGCAAAAATCCCTGGAAGGCCATAGCTGCAACCCAACTGTAAGAATCAGCAAACAGAAAGATTAGACCACCGACCAACTAGTAACTAATTAATAAAAGGAAGCTAAACAATGAAACAGCACAGGACTGATGAAGCTTATTAAAATAACACAACAACATTTGCAGGAAGTGAAAATGGCAGGGTTTATCAACATGATGTGTTATCACACACGGAACAAATTTACCAATTTTTCACTCCACTCCAAACACATGCAGAACAAATGGAATTGGAAAGGAAGAGTTGAGAATCAGGAACGCGTCGAAAAATTTGAACTGAAGCACAAAGGACAACATATAATACCTCTAGCACCCTTTTCCCTCGAAAGCTCAATTGTCCGTCGCGAATATCATGCTTAAGAACATTGACAAGATCAATGGAGCTATCCCAAAGTTTTAGATGCCCTGTACAGTAATGAATTTCCAGTTTTAAAATCGGATCCAGTAAGTTGATTATCCTTGAGATTAAAGGTGACCGTTGTAGTAACATTATCGTATGAAAACATCCGAATTGAAATGAAAGCTTCATTTGAAGTATTGCAATAACATATACAATGAACATACCATCTGGTTTTGAGTATATCATTTCTGACCCATTGAAACCGATAATATCAGAAACACTAACTCTTCCCTGTTAAAGATTGAGAACTCCATCAATCAAGCTTATCAACATACTCTTTAATAACAATAACGCAAACACACCCATGTCAAGTATGATTTTCAACAAAATAACAAAAATATTCATGACAATAATCCATGTAGGCACTAAGGTAATACAAGCTAATTCCACGAGTCCTTTAATTCAATCCATATAACCCCAACTAAAAAAGGAAAAAGAAAATACATGTGTATGTGATCCATCTTTTAGAAAGCATGCCGCAAGGGAAATTAAAGAGATCAGGAACCAAATCAGATGAAAAACAAATGGGACGGAGGGGTAACAAAATTTGCTATTTTCATGGTGGGGCTGCAACTAATTTCCATAAAGTTACGAACAAATGATGCTTTTATACCAAGACACCATATAAACTATAAAGGCCAAAAAAAAAAAATGAAGAATAAAGGCGTACCTTGAACACACTGAGTCCTTGCAAGTCAATATTCTCGCCAGCATACTTGTATTGTTGAGCTGTCTGCGGTGAATTGAAAGAACAATGTCAGAAAAGAAAACCAATACAACTTGCAGATGTCCAGTCTTCCAATAAAAGCTTCAGCCTCATGGACCTTTTTTCCCTTTCAAATGAAAAAACCAGTGATATAATACCAATAAAGTTGATAGTTTTCGGGTCATACATGTAGAATTAAGATCAAAATTGGTTGAAGAGATGGATAGGAATATTATACTTTTGAAGGGAGAATCTCAACAGCTGGTGAAGGGAGATTTGATTCCCTCTCAGAAATAGAGGTCAAGCTATGACTTCCTTTGTCATGAGGCACTAGTCCAGGCAAGCACTGCGCAAGCAATGATGGTGCACGCATTGTACCCTGACATTTGGAAGACAGTTCTTTATAAACACTACCTTGCAGTTATCAAATCATCAAATTAGTGCACGGAGCATTTGTCAAAAACCATAGTAACAGATTCTTTCATGCTTTTTGTTTTTGCTATTCTTGGTCGACTTAGACCACCAACCCAATACAATTGCTAATTACGAACTGCAAAATATTTTCAAAAGCGAAAAAGAAAGTGAAAGGAAACTTTTGAACATTAAGAATTGCTTAGATCAGCTCATGTAAAACAACCTCTTGCATAGCTCTTGAGGGGAGAAACGAATCATTAAATGAACAGAGTCACAATTGGGGAGACAAACAACCTATAGTTTGCATATTGTACAAAAATGTTCTATTCTTCCAATGTGGCATATTGGGAGCTAACATATGGAGACATTCACAAAAAATGAAAATTCTACGAACAATTGGGGAAACCCAACATCTTCAAGATCACTCAAAAACCCTTGAAATGGAAATCCAGAAAACGAAATGATGGAGATCTTATGTGAAACAATGCACAGGACAATCACCTCCAACAACAACCATCAAAGGAAAGGCATGTCTACTACTCACATTCCTGCCCAACTCCGAGAAACAAAGAAACTTAAATCAACCAAAGGACTAAGTTACCAAGCAAACATAAAGTCAAACCAAGTTCAACAATTACTTAAACGCATCCCAAAACAAAGAAAGTTAATAAAAAAAAAAGATAAGAATTGATAGCTTCAATCATGTAGAAAATAAAACCAAATCCATATCATCAACTACATAAAAGAAAAAAAAAACGCAGAAATCAAACCCAAGTACAATACGCAGAAGTCAAACCCATGTACAATTGCATTAAACATATCAGAGTGGAGAGACAAGAGACAGAGTGAATACCTGCAGACTTTTTATACAGTAGCTCAGAAATTCAGCACGAGAATCTGAATCCAAGGAAGGCCCTTTTAAAGTCACAACCCAGAAGATCAAAGCTCTGGAATTTCAGAGAAAATGAGGAAGAGGTGGCTCTGATCAAAGTCAAAAGGCCCAATACTAAAGAAAAACAACGACTTCAGAGGAAGAGAAAAGGCACGAGGGAAGCTTCTGTTCAGACCCCAACTGGAAAATGTAGTGAATTCCCCAAAACGACACTGAAACTTGACCGAATTTCGGGGATGGTGGCTTGGGTGGCCTAGTCGATATCTCCTAGTGTCGTTTTGCAGATAAAAGAAAGTATGGCGGTAAAATTGGTAGCAAAGACGTCGGGAATTGAAATTGAAGGAAATAACAGGGGAGGGGCACAGTAAAAACACAGGGAAAGCGGCGGATTTGGTCAGTTTTGTCGTGTTTGATTTCAACCGTGTAGAAAGGAGTGTTCCTCAACATGGCGCACATGCTTGACGCGTGTATGTAGTGGTGGCAATGGGTCGTGTCGTGTCGGGTTCGTGTCGTGTCATGAATTCTGTTTTATCCATTTATGCCCAATCCGAATCCGACCCGTTTAACAATCGTGTCAAGAATGTCCAACCCGAACCCGACCTGTTAATGACCCGTGTAACCCGTTTAACCCGTTTAACCCATTTAATAAACAGGTCATACTCAAAACCCAATTAACCTATGACCCGTTTGACCCGTTTAACCCGTTTAACATGTTTAACCTATTTAAATTATAAAATTTAATAGATATGTAGGTAGTAAATGGGTAGATATATGGGTTAGTAATGACACGTTTATTAAATGGGTCAATATATAAGCCAATATACGGGTTAACCTGTTAACCCGAAATCTACCCATTTATTAAACGGGTTAACAGGTTATTAAACGAGTTAACAGGTTGACCCGAAACCCACCCGTTTAATAAACGGGTCATAACGGGTTGACTCGAAAATGACCCGAAATTTTAATCGTGCGGGTTGACCCGCATAAATTTCGTGCGGGTTTCGAGTCGTGTATCGGGTCGTGTCAAAAATTGCCACCCTTACGTGTATGTATGGTAGGTGATAAACTTTGTTCCTAAGGTGAAATTGGTGAATTAATGAGTGAAAGTTGGTGTTTTGGTTTGTAGGAAAAATCACAAGTAGGAAAAACTAAGATTTTGAATCGTAACAAAATTAGTTATGAAGTTGGCCAGTCACCACCACCTATACCTTTGATCAAATAATGGTATTTTGTAATAAATAAAAAATGATTTACTTTAAATGCATTGTATCATTAATAAGGGTATTTCTATTATTATTTATGCTATCAAGGTTAATGGTTACATAACAGATCAATTCATTACATAGCGAGAATTGTGACAAAGTGATTTGTTCTCCTCGAGTCTGTTCCTATTATGTTATGAAGGGCTCTTCACTTTGCTTTGCCAAGCTCAACTTCGAAAAACCCCCGGTGCTCCAGTTTTGATCCATTTATTTTTCTCTGATGATAGTATTATCTTTTGTAATGCTCATTTGTATGCGTGTCAAGCTTTAAAGAGAGTGCTGATTGTTTATGAGAAGATTTCAAAGCAGAAATTCAATTTTGAGAAGTCCGCGGCTAGTTTTTGTCCTAATATTGGTCATATGATGAAATAGTTATTATCTACTTCGTGAGAAGTATCTTAGGATACCCACCTTGTATCATCGTGGCAGACATAGAATGATTAGTTTCGTCATTTCTACTCAAAACTTGATGGATGGAACACAAAATTGCTCTTAGTAGCCGGGAAGGAAGTTCTTAACAAAGTTGTCGCTTAAGCGCTATCAACTTATTCTAGGAGCGTTTTTCAATTGCCTAAATATCTTTGTGATGATCTATCTTCTGTTATCTACACGTTATTGCAGGGGGAAGGAGCTAGGATTCATTGGCTCTCATGGCATAGAATTTGTCAACCGTAATGCTTGGGTGGATTAGGTTTAAAAAAGTTTGAGACTTTCAACTGTACTTTGGTTGCTAAACAGGCTTGGAGATTGCTTGATAGACCAAATTCCTTTTGTTTTGATGATTATGAAGGCTCACTATTATTCAAATGGTGACCTACTTACTACTGAACTTGGTCCTTCTCCATCCATGATTTGGAGGGCGGTTCTTTGGGGTAGGGATATCATCTCTACTAGGTTGTTGTATAGGGTGAAGGCATATGTATAAAGGTTTTTGGTGACAAATGGATGCCTAGGGGACCAAATTTCTATCCAGTCGATCTTGGGGGACTACCTAGGAACTCCATGGTTTCTTCACTCACGTTGAGTGATGGTAGCGAGAACATTGAGTTAATCAGGCAGTAGTTTCGTGACGAGGATGCAGAAGCTATACTCAGCATTCCTTTGGGCACTATCGGAAAAACTCTAGATGGCCTATATTTGGTTTTTAATTAGAACGGTCAGTACTCTGTCAAGTTAGGTTATCGTGCTACTCTCCAACTCATTGATGAATAGCGAGGTGATGGGGCAAATGGTTCCTCAAGTGCTATTATGGAAAAAATTTGGAAACAAAATTTGCCAACTAAATTCAAGAAATTCATTTGGCGTGCTTGTCACAACATTCTTCCAATGACTCTCAATTTATTGATTCCTCATATGGGTGCTCTTGGGGAGTCCAACTTCGACGAAGTCCGAGTTCGTGTTCGGGAACTTTCGGAATCCAACTTTGGAATAGTAGTCCAATCACATGAGAATTACTATACTAGAAAAAAAAACACTTTACAAAAATATTGTATAACTTGCTTTTAAAATACCTCATAAAAGCCCAAAATAGTTGTAAGACAGACATGAGCCCAAAATCCAGTTTTTCCCAAAATTCGTCAAACCTTGTGTCCAGAAATCAACATCCTGATATATTTTAAAATTAGTCAATTATCCAAAAAGTATTTAGAATCATATATTCACTCAATTGCAAACCATACCATACAATAAATCCATAGAAATATATAAATTTCCATGCATCTCAATTTAATAAAGAGTAGTCCACTTAGACTGTATTTGGTATGTCGTATTAAACTCCGAATAGGCTAAATAATCTTAAACCTGTGTTTTGTATGTACATGTATTAAATAGCCATTGTCTTAATTAAGCAGGCTAAATAACTTATACGCGATCAACCCGCTTATTTCATCCGGAAGAAAAAGAGCTGTCTAATTTGTTCGAACTTATTTTTCTCGCTCGTCTACTCTCTTCTCCATCGCTCACCATCATATTTGCTCTGGTTGTTGCCTCTCCTTCTCCATCACTCACCATCAAATTTACTCTGGTTGTTGCCTCTTCTCCATCGCTCGCCATTCATCATCATCATCCGGCAGAAAACCTATCGTACACTCTGCGAATTTTCCGATTCCTACCTCTTGGAACTTTCTAGGTCAACCCTGGATTAATTCAGCTTATTTCTTGGTAACATCCCTTACTCAACGACCTTTTGTCTTCTTTTTTGTTTATGCCCTACTTAGAATTCAGGCACTAAAAGCTTTGTCGAGCTCTTTGTGCCACTTAGAACGATAGTCGGCGTTGTCATAGCCTTCAATCCACAGCGTCCTCTCCTCAGTTTTGTCCTTCAATCGCCTCCCATCATCCAATTTAACAGTCAGAACCCTCCCATGGAATTTCATCCCATCGAACTCCACGGCCTTCATTGCCGACTTAGTAGAGGTGGAACCCCCATATAAAACAAACTCAAAACCCGCATTTCTCTCAGTACTTTCATGACCCTTAACCAGAATCACATCTTTTATCGGCCTGAATTGCCGAAATAACTCAAAAACCTCGTTTTTCTTGACCCAGTTGGGCAAATTCCCCACAAAGATTTTACCCTCTTGCAGGAACTCATTTTTGGGCAATTCCGAGTTCTTTTGTGCCTCATTCTGCTTGATGGGCTTTTCGTTTTTCACATGAATTTTTGTTATAGGTGGTGGGGGAGGTGGAGGTGGCGGAGAGAGCTTGCTAGTGAGCCAGAGCTTGTTAGTGAGAGGGTGTAGATTGGTTTTGTCAATTGGCGGGATAGGAGAGCCAGAGATTGGTTTTGTCATTTTTATGAATAGCCCCTTTTATATTTTGTTCTTCGGTCTTCATTACTTAATTTGGAATAGCTTTTGATTTGTCCCAGTAGTCTTAATAATTGGACCAAATTTCAGTACACCCTTGTTATTTTCTGGATAAAGTTTGCAATGGATGGTGCTTACGTTGACTCCCAATTAAAATGCCCGGGGTTCTTCTTATGGGGACTCATAAGTCTCCTAATTTTGTCTCTGAATTAGATTTTTCTCTCTTCAATTGCATGATTGCTCAAGTTTTGTTTGAATTGTGGGAAGAAAGATAAATGTGTTTAAGGGCCAGTGGTATAGGATTGATCAAAATTTGTACAATGGTTGAATGTTTAACTGGACCACTGGAGTCACTTGCTATATTATATGTTCTTTCGTCATGATGCTTATATCGACAACTAGGAAATTTGTCATATTTCCCCACAGAAATGGGAATCATGCGATGTGTTTTTTGTTCAGTTTTGGAGCAGTACGTCTAAAAAGTTGTGGTTATTAGGAGCGAATATGAGTATGAGATTGAATGTTGTCATTAAACGTCAAATTTAAAGAACCATCAACACTGTTGTCCTTTATTCTTCTATAGAAGTTTAAAAATTCAAAAATCCTCCAATTTTAAATTACTTTGTGGAATTACTAATAAACTCTTTCATTCAGGTAAGAGGTCTGGTGCTAAAACTAATTTGGTTTATGGAAGTGTTCTTGTACTCTGCATTTGTTTCCTTTCTTTTTATGAATATATGTTAGTTAAAATGAGATATAGCTTGAACTTGTCCATTTTGTCCCATTTTACTTTTGATTTATTATTATTTCATTATCAAACATGACAAGGTACTCAACTATTTTCATCTGTGGTTGATATCAAAGTCCACTTTCAGATAACAATACTGACAATGAGAGTTATTTATGAGGATTTAGGTGATGCTTAAAATGATATTAATCTTGATTATTTTTATAAACTCTTACATTAAAACTTTAGGTGAACTTCAAAATGATTGTCCAAATTACTTTTTTTTTAGTTCACAGTTGCTCAAATATTGAATTTTTATCAACAACAGATGCATCAATTGGAGCAGTTGCATTTAACATGGAAGTTTTAACCATCCCGCAACTCCATTGTCTGGCTCGTGCTTGAAATAAAGGTGCTAAGGCATCAGAAATTGATTACTTCAAACAGTTTTCAAGCTTTTTCAGGTTAGTTGGTCAATCAATGCACTAATCAATCAATCTCCTTTATATGCTTTTTTCTCCTATATGTTTATGAGACCTTATCATGGATTCTATTTCCCTATCACAGTTCAAGTAGATTGTTGCCTTATGAATGTAGAGACACTCTTACTAAATGAGCACTCTATTATTTATAAAAACATCTTAAATGGATGAAATAAATGAGCTCGTAAGTCAAATATTTTTTTTATAAAAAAATGAGCAAAACTCTTACTTCAACCATACTAGGTAAACGTAACAACCATAAGAAATATCTAACATCTATACAACAATACTTCAATTCTTCCATTAGCTATACAAGAATACTTCTCTAACATCTATTTGGGGATTTACTTTTTTATTCTAGAATTATATGATAGTTTCATTATATTATTGATTTTTTTTAATTTGGGGATTTAATTTATTCAATATTGTTTTAGATATGGATAGAAGAAAGATTTTGGCATGCTTCATGGTTAAAGTGTGGTACTTGCATGTTGTGACTTTGTGCATGATGTGGTTCACAATGAATTATCATTCTGAAAGAAGGCGCAATGAACGAGTTGGACTTAGAAATCGCACATTTCTTAGGAGATTTGGTGGGTTAAGTTATCTAGAAAGTATAATAGGACATGATGATATATAATGTGTGAACCAAATTAGAATGGATAAGAGAACGTTTCATTCTCTATGTTAGTTGCTTCATGATGATGGAAGAGTAAAAACAAACGGTTCAGTAACAATGGAAGAACAAGTATGTATGTTTTTACATATACTTGCACATCATGTAAAGAACCGAACCATGAGAAGTAGGTTTAATAGATCAGGGGAGACTATAAGTAGGAATTTCAATTCAGTCCTACATGGAGTGCTAAGGCTACAAGGTACACTATTGAAGGTGCCAGAACCCATTGCTAATAACTACCCAAATCAAAGATGGAGGTGGTTTGAGGTATCTTTAAATTACTTAATCAAGATTAGTATTTTTTTGGGTGGAAGTTTACTTTACTAATGATTTTGTACTTGTATAGAATTGCTTGGGGGTCTTGGATGGCACTTACATTAGAATTCGGGTACCCGAACAAGATAAGCTAAGATATCGAACAAGGGAGGGTGAGATAGAAACCAATATGTTGGGAGTTTGCACTCCGGATATGAAGTTTATATTTGTGTTACCAGGTTGGGAAGATTCAACTTCTGATTCTAAAGTACTTAGAGATGCGATAAGTAGACCAACCAGATTAAAAGTTCCTACTGGTATGGACAATGACTATTTGTGTTCTTATATTAGTAACATTAAACTAGGTATCTTCCTTATATTCATACTATTATTTTAATTTCTAGGGTCTTACTACCTTGTGGATGGTGGGTACACGAATGGTGAAGGATACCTTGCACCGTATAGGGGAGTACGATATCATCTTTCAGAATGGAGAAATAAAAGGGCACCTTCGCATCATGAGGAGTATTTCAATATGAAACATGCTGCAGCAAGAAATGTAATTGAGAGATGTTTTGGGTTACTTAAGATGCGTTGGGCAATATTGAGAAGTCCATCTTTTTTTCCAGTTAGAACTCAATTTAAAATTATGACAACTTGTTGCCTATTGCATAATCTAATTAGAGGCGAGATGTCCCTTGATCCAATGGACAACGAAATGAATAGTGCAGAAAATGATGAAACTGTGCAAGATGACGATATCATTAGTACTATTGAACCTTCAAACCAATGGACTACATGGAGAGACACTTTGGCAATGAAAATGTACAATGAGCGGATTGAACAACTGTGATTTGAGTATGTTTTTGATAATTTCATGGTAGAATAAGTTTGAAGATATTAATTATTTTGATTATCTATCTTTGTTATGTATTGTTAATCTTTATTCATTATTTATATGTTTATAATGTGTACAAATTTCAGGAATGGAAAGTGGACAAACTAATCAAGGAAAAGGAAGCAGACGGGTATGGAGAAAAAAATGAAGAAAAGGTATTGCTATCGATATTCGAGAATGCAGTCAACCATGGTAAACGATGTGATAATAGCTCTTTCAAACCAGGAACAATAGTCGAGTTCGAAAAAATTATAAACGAAAAATGCCCCAATGCGAATATAAAGGTGAGTCCACATATTGAATTCAAAATGAGAAGGTGGAAAAAGGAATATGGGATCATTTATGATGTGACGACCTGTCCCGAATTGATGGGATTAATTAAGAATTAATGACATATTAGCCTCACTAATCGAAGACTAATCGGAGATTAGACGATGATTAGCGAACGTTCGGGCAAAATGACGATTTTGCCACTATAATGGGCAAATCGTTGACTTTTCGTTTCCGCGGTCAAATGGACTTTGATCGATGACCTTGACGTAGTTTGGGACGTCACGAGTTCATAGACAGGTGGCACGCTCGATTCCGACGTTCGAGGAGGAAGTTATGACGTTCGGAAGTCTAAGGGCATTTTGGTAATTTGGGTGAATAGGAGCTAAAAGTTGACTTTTGACCCAGGAAGTCCGATGGCCAAGGGCCGAAGACAGTTACGTAGATCGAGACGATATGAATCCACAGACAGGCGGCACGTCGAATTCGTACGTTCGACGGAGAAGTTACGGTTCACGGAAGTTCCGTGGTACTATTGCACGAATTATGAGACAACTTGAGTTTTGTCCTATATGGGGCCCATATCTTTTGGCAGGCCCAATGGATGAGTGACAAGTGTCACCCATCCATTGCCCGCCTTCCCACATACATGCATCGATCATCTTCATTGTTCCATTCATCCAAACACACCCAAACCGATCCACCTTGAACCCAAACCAATCCAACCCTCCCTTATGACCAGGACTGGAACCCAGCGAAGGCAGAGAGGACAAGGGGACGACAGTGGCCGGCCAGATTGGCATCGCCGTGCACGGCTGAGACCCAAACCCGAGAGGATTTCACGGTTAGACCCAATTTCCATTTTTATTTGATTTATGCATTATGGTCGAATTTGGGTGATTAGGGAATGATTATTAGGATGTTAGGAAGGTTTTATGAAGGTTTTGGCGGTGGTTGGACGACAGAGGAGCCGTGGGAGGAAAATAGAAATGTTGGACCTTGAGGTCCTTTGTTCATGAACGGGTTTTGGACGGTTTTCCTTGGATTTAATGATTAGAAGAGGTAGGAAATAGGAAAATAGGAAGATTGGGATTGAAAAGGAGAAGATTGGACGAAAAATGAAGGAGGAGGGTGGCAGGACCGGTCACGCCGGTCCAGCTGGACCAGACTGCACAGAAAACTGGCCGGACCGGTCGATTGTGTGAGGAAGAAGATGAATAGTCCTGGCTCGTGAGGCCTAAGCGCAGGACCATTCTTGGGCGCGTGAGGGCGCATTCTCACTCCTTTGGGGAAACTTCCAACATGTAGTTTCATCTATTCGATGTAACGAACATTTTGGGACTGGTTTCGTATCAATCGGACATCGTTTCGATATAGTTCGGGACGTCGGAAGGTTTACGTTCGGTCTTAAAATTAGTTAGAAAATCGGAAAAATTACGGGACTTTAGTGAGGGGTTATTTAAGTAGTTAGTAACCCTCTAAATGAATTTGGACAGGTTTGGAAATCCCGAAGGCGACGTTTGACCCGGGAGACGATTGTGGCATAATTGTTTCGAATTCAGACGGTCTGTGAATGGACCTTTCTTTCGAATTCGATGCATGCATAATTGTTTTATAATTGTTTTAATATATGTTTTGTGATGCCATGAGTGCATTTGTTTGTGGTAGCTTAGGATCGACATAATTGCACGTATTTCTAGGTTTTCGGCTTTCTGTCGTACCTTTGGGTACCATGTTTTCAACGAGGATTTAATAAATGGATTTTGGATTTGGAAATATGAAATCAGGCATGAGACCCTCTTTGATTTACAAATCTCGGACTTGGAGTCCATTTGAATTGACGAGGAATCAGACCGAGGGTCCATTTGTGTTATACGATCGGGCCGGGGGCCCAGTTGGTTTACGATTCGGGTTTGAGGCCCAGTTAGTGGTAATATCGGGCTTGATGCCCTGTTGATTTATGATATTGGGCCTGAGACTCATTTAGTTGAGATATCGGGCTTAAGGCTCCGTTGGTTGTGAAATCGGACGTGAGGTCCTATTGGTTTATGGTTTCGGGCTTAGGGCCCTCTTGTTTGTGAAATCGGGCCTGAGTCCCAGTTCGATTTATGAAATGAGAATTCAGGCATAAGACCCTGTTGAACTGTGGATTTAGGCCGAGGCCTGTGAAAGGAATTTGAATCGGATTCAAGGAATCCTGTTGAAATGAATCGGGTATGAGACCCATTTGAAAAGTGATTTAAGAAAGAAAGAGTTTGAAAATGAATTGAACCCTCCATATTGATTATATGGTCTCCTCTAGACGTCGACCTGGAGAGTCAAGATCCACAGACCAGAGTGGGTATCCCCATTGGGATCCCGTTCCTGGAGTGGTGGTTACTTATATTGTTGTGGTCTCGGACCCGATTCCGGAGAGATATGTGGACTAGATCCAGAGAGAGAGCTCTGACTAGATCCAGAGATTGAGCCTCCCAGATGGAGATTCCTGGGAGAAGACTCGGAGTGAGACCCCGAGTAGTGTGCACACTAGATAGATTGATGTCATCGTGACTATATCGGGGATGTGTTCCCTAGGGGCTCTGTGCCCCGAGTTGGCATCTTCTCCGGAAGTGCCTAGAATGGGTTATACGTACGAGTACGTATGTGTTTTCAGAAAAGTGAATTGGGGGCGGAGACCCCGTGTTCCATGTTTTATGTTTTAGAAATGATTTGGGGTAGAGACCCTGTATTCTGCGTGTTGGTATTTCACTGAGAAAGGTTTTGGGCTGAGTCCCTATTGATTTTACCTACGGGTTTTGAATTGTGATTTCGGGTCAGGGACCCAAATGGATTTATGGGTCATGACGGTTTATGGGGCCGGACATGAACTCTTGAAAGGTTTTGATATGTTTGACAAAAGGTTTTTATGAACGTTTGATAAACGGTTTTTGAATGCATGCATATGCTTTTAGTGAAGGGCATAAAGGTCTTTTATGAAAGGTTTTTATAAAAATATTATTTGTCCACTCATAGTTTTCGTGTTTTAATACCGTTCAGCTTAATCGCGGATGCGGGTTGTAGTAGAGACGAGACATCACTCCCCTCCTCCTACGATCCTAACACACTCTGATAGTCCCGGCGAGGGCTAGAGATGGAATTTTCCCTAGTCTGACACTTCATGTCAGACTGGATCAGGCGGGTCCCACGTTAATTCCGGGGGATTTGGGACCGGTCCTGACAAGTTGGTATCAGAGCATGTTTTGCTCGTGGAGTACGCGCATGTCGAGGATGTGATGTCTCTGAGGTCGTAACAGTCCGTCATCAACCTAGTAGTTAGGGCATTAGTACGAGGTTTCAGTAGAATTGAACCTTAGTTCGATAAGGTTTGTCACTTGGTACGATCGTTTGAGGTTCGATTGGCATGGAATGCCACGTGTTTCGAAGTTTGATCCCGAGGGGGATCAGTATTCGTGTGAATCTAACGGCTTAGAGCCATAGTGTTACTGGTGAGTAGGATCCAGTGGATCAGTAGTGACCGTATGACGACTTGAGTGTTGTGATCGCTCGACGATAGTGTCTTGTCGGATAGAAGATGTACGGATTAATACCAGGGTAGTCAGAGGTCAGGGTCGCCCAGTTACGATGACTCTGGACGACTACAGTCACGACTGTTGGGAAGAGGAACATGTGATTCTATTTAGCATGAGTTGCCATGTTTCGATGTGTCGAATCCCGGTGGGATGTCGACTGGCAGGAGATGTCCGGAGTAGTTGTGTGATGCGCTAGGATGCGATTGCGCACGTAACGTTTGTGCAGTATTGGACCCGGAGTACGGCCAATTCTTGTGGAGGCTAGCGGCTGAGAGCCGTAGAGTTACGGGAGGATGAGATCCTCACAGTGTAGTTATTGGCTGGTTTGGTACCAATATGGGAGTATGGCGACTCTTCGGAGTTGAGATCGAGGGATCAGTCAGGATGGTTGAGCTACAGCGGGCAGTCGGGTTTGTGGTAACCCTAGTAGGTGATTGGTTGGACAAGTTACCAGGAGTGTGGTACTTGTCGATCGGATCCTGAGATGGACCGATTGGTGGATGTTGGGTGTTGAGCAGTTGGTACCGGTGGTGAGACTACCACATGGATTAGGAGTCTCGATAACAGAGTGTTGGTGAGTTTGGTCTGCACGAGGGTGTGGCAGACGCTGCTATCGACGGACGTGATCGAGTCTTATCGAGTTGGATAGACTCGGGTTGCCGTGATGATTGTGACAATAGGATTCGTCAATCGTGACGATGATACGAGGTGCGTGAGTGACGCACAGTACGAGTAGTGATTCTGGATTCGACTCGGTAACGGCTGAGTCCGATCGCAGAATGAAATGTTGACATTGGGTGTTGGCACACTTGCCATGCTCCAGTGAAGGTGGTTGTTATAAATGGGACATAAGTGGGACAGAGAGGATCCCGAGTGGCTCTGTGCGAGGTACAGGAGTACTTGGTATGGAGACCAATTTCCCCAGCGATGGAGATCAGTTTCCTCAGTGATGGAGACCAGTTTCCCGGTGTTGGAGACCAGTTTCCTCAGTGATGGAGACCAGTTTCCCCTGTGACGGAGATCAGTTTCCCTAGTAATGGAGACTAGTTCCCCCATTGCTACGAGATTGTGTCGCGAGGGTGTACTCAAAAGTATTGAAGTGATTTGTGAGATCCAGATACGAATAGATGACGTATGTGACGTCTTATGACGTATGGGTTAGTTTGTCGGATTTGTTAGTATGCAGAGTTTTGGCTTCAGATCACGACAGACATTGCGATCTGTTTAGCCTACCAACCGATGTTAGTGGTTCCGACCAATTCTGTGAGTCAGAGTTGGATCAGGATGATTAAAGGTACGAGATGTGCGTGAGAGAGGCCGTTTATGCACATCTGAAAATTTTACGCAAGGTTTAACCTTGAGTAGCGTGTGTTCCATCCGAAACAGGTGTAACCGGGTGTACGGTAGTCACGGACGCGTGGATGGTGTCCAGTGGAGCTGATTACTTGTTTGCCTGTAGGGTACAAGAAATGCTCGTGTAATGAGTGAACTCAGTGATTGGTTAAGAAACGCGATTTCAACGTGATTGGTACTTTGGAATCAAGAGAGGTTGTAATCGAGATGACGAAATCATTCTCATCAGCTTGGATTCTCCTGGTTTCGTTCCTAGGTGGGACGGCAATGAGTGTTGTGACAGCTAGGAGTTCAAGACTGGGTAAGAACCGAACACCTAGGCTGTGGGTCAATCTTGTTGACGTGACGAGTAGATAGTGGTTAGCGTCACTAGATGTGACGAGTAAGTGTCTGAGGTAGCGAACCCATGTTGGTCTTATGGCTTACCTTGCGTCGACCTAGGAAGCTGATAGTGGATCCTAGGTGGATCGAGTATTGTGGTTGGATGTTGCGAGAGTGCAGTCCTTGAATAGGTCGGGTGACACCCCGATGTTGGTGTGATGTGGGTGCACCAGTGTGTTGTGCACATTGGACGATGGGATTGATCACGATCAATTGTTATGTCGGGTTGAGAGTACCCGAGAGTACGAGTATGTCGTAAGTTGGATAGAGTCCTAGATGGAAGTTAGTGGCGATCGGAATGGATCCGATAAGTGACAGTTTGGAGACTCAAGGTCAGTCTAGATGAGAAGTGGTATCGCTGAGTGATGCGAGATACGATGCGAGGACTCGAAAGCGAGTTGAGGTCAGAGTAGCGCAGCGAAGCGCAGTGGAGCTGGGAGTTGCCAGCTAGTCACGACGGATGTGACCTGTGAAGGTAATGGATGGTTAGGTATCCGACGAGTTCGGATAGGTGTGGATTGATGGGACTCTAAGGAGAGTTAGTATGGACATAGGTTTGAGGATGACCTATGAGATGAGATTCGTGCCATTGTGATGGCAGGATCTGTAGGATGTTTTCTGATCGAATGCTGAGCAGGATGCCAGTTTAGATGTGGTAGCCCTTAGTGGGGATGCATTTTCATCCTGACGACTGTCAGATGGAACCTATCAGGGTGGTAGACTGAAAAACTGTTTAGATATCTGTTTGGTGTTGCTTACCATCAAAGTGAGTGACATGCGAGATCGACGAGTGTCAACATTTTGCCTCGAGTGAGAAGTACGAGCTGACGTGTAGTTCTCGAGAATGAGTTGGAGCTTTGGAGGCTCTAGTGACGGTACGTACCGAGGACGGGACCGATGAGTACGGTATGTATATTGGACGAGTACTGCTACATGTGTATTCTCGTGTGGGTGCAGCGATCCGAGTCGAGGGACAAGGTTGGATTCCACAGTTTGGTTGTGGAATCGGGTCGATTTAAATTTCGAGGAGGAAATTCTTTAAGGGGGGAAGTTTGTGACGACCTGTCCCGAATTGATGGGATTAATTAAGAATTAATGACAGATTAGCCTCGCTAATCGAAGACTAATCGGAGATTTGACGACGATTAGCCGACGTTCGGACGAAATGACGATTTTGCCCCTGGAATGGGAAAATCATTGACTTTTCGTATCAGCGGTCAAATTGACTTTGATCGATGACCGTGACGTAGTTCGGGACGTCACTAGTTCATAGACAGGTGGCACGCTCGATTCCGACGTTCGAGGAGGAAGTTATGACGTTCGGAAGTCCAAGGGCATTTTGGTAATTTGGTTGAATAGGAGCTAAAAGTTTACTTTTGACCAAGGAAGTCTGATGGCCTAGGGCCAAAGATCGTTACGTAGATCGGGACGATACGAATCCATAGACAGGTGGCAAGTCGAATTCGGACGTTCGACGGAGAAGTTACGGTTCACGGAAGTTCCGTTGTACTATTGCACGAATTACGAGACGACTTGAGTTTTGTCCTAAGTGGGGCCCATATCTTTTGGCAGGCCCAATGGATGAGTGACAAGTTTCACCCATCCATCCATTGCCCACCTTCCCACATACATGCATCGATCATCTTCATTGTTCCATTCATCCAAACACACCTAAACCGATCCACCTTGAACCCAAACCAATCCAACCCTCCCTTATGACCAGGACTGGAACCCAGGGAAGGCAGAGAGGACAAGGGGACGACGGTGGCCGGCCAGGTTGGCACCGCCGTGCACGGCTGAGACCCAAACCCGAGAGGATTTCACGGTTAGACCCAATTTCCATTTTTATTTGATTTATGCATTATGGTTGATTTTGGGTGATTAGGGAATGATTATTAGGATGTTAGGAAAGTTTTATGAAGGTTTTGGTGGTGGTTGGAAGGCGGAGGAGCCGTGGGAGGAAAATAGAAATGTTGGACCGTGAGGTCCTTTGTTCTTGAACGGGTTTTGGACGGTTTTCCTTGGATTTAATGATTAGAAGAGGTAGGAAATAGGAAAATAGGAAGATTGGGATTGAAAAGGAGAAGATTGGACGAAAAATGAAGGAGGAGGGTGGCCGGACCATTCACGCCGGTCCAGCTGGACCAGACTGCACAGAAAACCGGCCGGACCGGTCGATTGCGTGAGGAAGAAGATGAATAGTCCTGGCGCGTGACGCCTACGCGCATGACCATTCTTGGGCGCGTGAGGGCGCGTGCTCACTCCTTTGGGGAAACTTCCAACATGTACTTTCATCTATTCGATGTAACGAACATTTTGAGACTGGTTTCGTGTCAATCGGACATCGTTTCGATATAGTTCAGGACGTCGGAAGGTTTAGGTTCGGTTTTAAAATTAGTTAGAAAATTGGGAAAATTACTGGACTTTAGTGAGGGGTTATTTAAGTAGTTAGTAACCCTCTAACTGAATTTGGACAGGTTTGGGAATCCCGGAGGCGACGTTTGACCCGGGAGAAGATTATGGCACGCGTAGCGAGGGGTGGCTTCAGACGGTCTGTGAGTGGACTTTTCTTTCGAATTCGATGCATGCATAAATGTTTTATAATTGTTTTAATATATGTTTTGTGATTCCATGAGTGCATTTGTTTGTGGAAGCATAAGATTGACATAATTGCACGTTTTTCGAGGTTTTCGGCTTTATGTTGTACCTTTGCGTACCATGTTTTCAACGAGGGTTTAATAAACGGATTTTGGATTTGGAAATATGGAATCAGGCATGAGACCCTCTTTGATTTACAAATCTCCGACTTGGAGTCCATTTGAATTGACGAGGAATCAGACCGAGTGTCCATTTGTGTTATACGATCGGGTCGGGGGCCCAGTTGGTTTACGATTCGGGTTTGAGGCCCAATTAGTGGTAATATCGGGCTTGATGCCCCGTTGATTTATGATATTGGGCCTGAGACCCATTTGGTTGAGATATCGGGCTTAAGGCTCCGTTTGTTGTGAAATCGGACGTGAGGTCCTATTGGTTTATGGTTTCGGGCTTAGGGCCCTCTTGATTGTGAAATCGGGCCTGAGTCCCAGTTCGATTTATGAAATGAGAATTCGGGCATGAGACCCTGTTGAACTGTGGATTTAGGCCGAGGCCTGTGAAGGGAATTTGAATCGGATTCGAGGAATCCTGTTAAAATGAATCGGGTATGAGACCCAATTGAAAAGAGATTTAAGAAAGAAAGAGTTTGAAAATGAATTGAACCCTCCATATTGATTATATGGTCTCCTCTAGACGTCGACCAGGAGAGTCACGATCCACAGACCAGAGTGGGTATCCCCATTGGGATCCCGTTCCAAGAGTGGTGGTTACTTATATTGTTGTGGTCTCGGATCAGAATCCGGAGAGATATGTGGACTAGATCCAGAGAGAGAGCTCGGACTAGATCCAGAGATTGAGCCTCCCAGATGGAGATTCCTGGGAGAAGACTCGGAGTGAGACCCCGAGTAGTGTGCACACTAGATAGATTGATGTCATCGTTACTATTTCGGGGATGTGTTCCCTAGGGGCTGTGTGCCCCTAATTGGCATCTTCTCCGGAAGTGCCTTGGATGGGTTATACGTACGAGTACGTATGTGTTTACAGAAAAGTGAATTGGGGGCGGAGACCCCGTGTTCCATGTTTTATGTTTTAGAAATGATTTGGGGTAGAGACCCTGTATTCTGCGTGTTGGTATTTCACTGAGAAAGGTTTTGGACTGAGTCCCTATTGATTTGACCTACGGGTTTTGAATTGTGATTTCGGGTCAGGGACCCAAATGGATTTATTGTCAGGACCCACCCCAGTTTCACCCCGAAACCCGAGGTCAATCCCGCTCCCGTCTGACTCCCCGACACAACACCCAAGTAAAACTCACGCAAACCCAGTCAGACGCAGGAGTCATTAAACAAAATATTCCGACGTTATCATTTACAGAGCATAGTACGAAAATACAAGGAACTAAAAACCGATAAATTACACGCACACGGAAGACTTTAAACTACTCCGGGACCCCTCGCGTGACTTCTATGCCTCGGTCTCTGCCTCGACGTCAAGACCCCGCGCTCGCTCCACAACCTGGAGGGCAATTTAAAACAGAAGGTGTGAGTGGACCAAACAGTACAAGAGTTCAAAACCATTTTACACGAAAATCGAGTTTAACCCTCCGTTTTGAAAACTACATGCATAACCAATATTTATGAACACAGTTATAAATCAATTTACCATAAACCGTATCATAAGAAACAGAAACACTATAAAACAGTTAGAAAAACCACAGCATGTGAATCATAAAACCATATCAGAAATCATAACATCACATCATCATTTTCCCGATCAAACCTGCTGGACCTATCCGAGTCTTTAAACTCCCGAGTCTTTAAACTCAATCCAGGCCTTAATCATATCCGAGTCTTTAAACTCCCGAGTCTTTAAACTCAAGGCCTACGGGGGAAAATCAATATATCCGAGTCTTTAAACTCCCGAGTCTTTAAACTCAATCCGGGTCTTTAAACCCAATCCGGCCGGTCCCCCGTCACATATATCCGGGTCTTTAAACCCAATATCCAGATCTAGCAAATCCAATCCCAAAACCATTTGAAAACCATTTACCAATCCACATCCAAACCCGAATTCGAAATCACTGGTCCGATGCCCTTCCGGCATCCAGAACCGTCATTCCGAACCCAAATCCGGAGTCCACTTTCAACTTTAAAACCAACTTCCATTTCAGAAATCCGTTTCTAAAACCAAAAACCTTGATCATTGAAATCACGTTCCAAAATCCCTTATAACCATTAAAAATCATTTATCATTCGAAATTAACCTTTTATCGTAAAACGTGCTGAAAACCGAACTTCCTCGAAAAACATGCAACAATGTAAAACCAACAAAGCATATTCGATAAACATAGAATCATGATTAAAAACCATAAAACACTTATAGAAAACAGTCATGCATGTTCGAGTTTAGAGAAAGGGGTCCACTCACAGTACTGAGCCCTACTTGCGTCCCGAACGTCCAGCTCGTTCCTCGGCTTCCTCGGGAAATCCCGATCCTGTCAATCATCGTCAAAATACGTCACTACTATGTGTACGAACATTCACCTAAATTCCCTCAAAAATCCCCGAATCGAAAACCGAAAACCCGGGACCCTAAACATTCACCCTCGCGGAACCAAACTCATACGACTTCCGATTGACCCGAAACCAACTCCATTGACCTCACCAGCCACGATCACTCCTCAATTTCTCCTCACAAACTCACTCTGTTTCTCTGTGTATCGAAGAACTGCACGGGTTGCACGAGTGCACCCCAATTATTTGGGTGGTGCGCGCACACGAGAACATCCCAGAAACCACTCCACATTGGCCACATGTCACCATCCACTCAATCCTTATCCCACTTGGTTAAACCCCAGCCGTCCATCTCCTTTCTCTCTGCACAAATCCCCAGAAACCAAAAAGACCAAAAATACCCTCCTGTTTTACTCAGTTTTACGGTTATGCCCTCGACCTTCCGAACATCACAATTTCCTCCTCGGATATCGGAATCAGGCGTGCCACCTGCCTATGGATTCGTGACGTCCTAAACTACGTCCTGGTCACTGGTCAATACCCAATTGACCACCCGAAAGAAAAGTCAACATTTTTGCCTGGTTCGGCCAAAATCGTCATTCGCCACTAATGACCTTATCGGGACCAACTAACCACCGATTAACCTCACTAACCACACCTTAATCCCTCTACTAATCCCGGCTCTCGGGACGGGTTGTTACATTTATAGATCATGATGGTTTATGGGGTCGGGCATGAACTCTTGAAAGGTTTTGATATGTTTGACAAAAGGTTTTTATGAACGTTTGATAAACGATTTTTGAATGCATGCATATGCTTTTAGTGAAGGGCATAAAGGTCTTTTATGAAAGGTTTTTATAAAAATATTATTTGTCCACTCATAGTTTTCGTGTTTTAATGCCCTTCAGCTTGATCGCGGATGCGGGCTGTAGTAGAGACGGGACATCACTCCCCTCCTCCTACGATCCTGACACACTCTAATAGCCCCGGCGAGGGCTAGAGATGGAATTTTCCCTGGTCTGACACTTCGTGTCAGACTAGATCAGGCGGGTCCCACGTTAATCCGGGGGGCATTTGGGACCGGTCCTGACAAGTTGGTATCAGAGCATGTTTTTCTCGTGGAGTACGCGCAGGTCGAGGATGTGATGTCTCTGAGGTCGTAATAGCCCGTCATCAACCTGGTAGTTAGGGCATTAGTACGAGGTTTCGGTAGAATTGAACCTTAGTTCGATAAGGTTTGTCACTTGGTACGATCATTTGAGGTTCGATTGGCATGGAATGCCACGTGTTTCGAAGTTTGATCCCGAGGGGGATCAGTATTCGTGTGAATCTAACGGCTTATAGCCGTAGTGTTACTGGTGTGTAGGATCCAGTGGATCAGTAGTGAACATATGACGACTTGAGAGTTGTGATCGCTCGACGATAGTGTCTTGTCGGATAGAGGATGTACAGATTAATACCAGGGTAGTCAAAGGTCAGGGTCGCCCAGTTACGATGACTCTGGACGACTACAGTCACGACTGTTGGGAAGAGGAACATGTGATTCTATTTAGCATGTGTTGCCATGTTTCGATGTGTCGAATCCCGGTGGGATGTCGACTGGCAGGAGATGTCCGGAGTAGTTGTGTGACGCGTTAGGATGCGATTGCGCACGTAACGTTTGTGCAGTATTGGACCTAGAGTACAGCCAATTCTTGTGGAGGCTAGCGGCTGAGAGCCGTAGAGTTACGGGAGGATGAGATCCTCACAGTGTAGTTATTGGCTGGTTTGGTACCAGTATGGGAGTCTGACGACTCTTCGGAGTTGAGATCGAGGGATCAGTCAGGATGGTTGAGCTGCAGCGGGCAGCCGGGTTTGTGGTAACCCTAGTAGGTGTTTGGTTGGACAAGTTACGAGGAGTGTGGTACTTGTCGATCGGATCCTGAGGTGGACCGATCGGTGGATGTTGGGTGTTGAGCAGTTGGTACCGGTGGTGAGACTACCGCCTGGATTAGGAGTCTCGATAACAGAGTGTTGGTGAGTTTGGTCTGCACGAGGGTGTGGCAGACGCTGCTATCGACGGACGTGATCGAGTCTTATTGAGTTGGATAGACTCGGGTTACCGTGACGATTGTGATAATAGGATTCGTCAATCGTGACGATGATACGAGGTGCGTGAGTGATGCACAGTACGAGCAGTGATTCCGACTCGGTGACGGCTGAGTCCGATCGTAGAATGAAATGTTGACATTGGATGTTGGCACACTTGCCATGCTCCAGTGTAGGTGGTTGTTATAAGTGGGACATAAGTGGGACAGAGAGGATCCCGAGTGTCTCAGTGCGAGGTACGGGAGTACTTGGTATGGAGACCAGTTTCCCCAGCGATGGAGATCAGTTTCCTCAGTGATGGAGACCAGTTTCCCGGTGTTGGAGACCAGTTTCCTCAGTGATGGAGACCAGTTTCCCCTGTGACGGAGATCAGTTTCCCTAGTAATGGACACTAGTTCCCCCTGTGCTACGAGATTGAGTCGCGAGGGTGTACTCAGAAGTATTGAAGTGAATTGTGAGATCCAGATACGAATAGATGACGTAAGTGACGTCTTATGACGTATGGGTTGGTTTGTCGGATTTGTTAGTATGCAGAGTTTTGGCTTCAGATCACGACATACATTGCGATCTGTTTAGCCTACCGACCGATGTTAGTGGGTTCCGGCCAATTCTATGAGTCAGAGTTGGATCAGGATGATTAAAGGTACGAGATGTGCGTGAGAGAGGCCGTTTATGCACATCTGTAAATAGTATGCAAGGTTTAACCTTGAGTAGCGTGAGTTCCATCCGGAACAGGTGTAACCGGGTGTACGGTAGTCACGGACGCGTGGATGGTGTCTAGTGGAGCTGATTACTTGTTTTCCTGTAGGGTACAAGAAATGCTCGTGTAATGAGTGAACTCAGTGATTGGTTAAGAAACGCGATTCCAACGTGATTGGTACTTTGGAATCAAGAGAGGTTGTAATCGAGATGACGACATCAATCTCATCAGCTTGGATTCTCCTGGTTTCGTTCCTAGGTGGGACGACAAAGAGTGTTGTGACAGCTAGGAGTTCAAGAGGGGGTAAGAACCGAACACCTAGGCTGTGTGTCAATCTTGTTGACGTGACGAGTAGATAGTGGTTAGCGTCACTAGATGTGACGAGTAAGTGTCTGAGGTAGCGAACCCATGTTGGTCTTATGGGTTACCATGCGTCGACCTAGGAAGCTGATAGTGGATCCTAGGTGGATCGAGTATTGGGGTTGGACGTTGCGAGAGTGCAGTCCTTGAATAGGTCGGGTGACACCCCGATGTTGGTGTGATGTGGGTGCACCAGTGTGTTGTGCACATTGGACGATGGGATTGATCACGATCAATTGTTATGTTGGGTTGAGAGTACCCGAGAGTACGAGTATGTCGTAAGTTGGATAGAGTCCTAGATGGAAGTAAGTGGCGATCGGAATGGATCCGATAAGTGACAGTTTGGAGACTCAAGGTCAGTCTAGATGAGAAGTGGTATCGCTGAGTGATGCGAGATACGATGCGAGGACTCGAAAGCGAGTCGAGGTCAGAGTAGCGCAGCGAAGCGCAGTGGAGCCGGGAGTTGCCAGCTAGTCACGACGGATGTGACCTGTGAAGGTAATGGATGGTTAGGTATCCGACGAGTTCGGATAGGTGTGGATTGATGGGACTCTAAGGAGAGTTAGTATGGACATAGGTTTGAGGATGACCTATGAGATGAGATTCGTGCCATTGTGATGGCAGGATCTGTAGGATGTTTTCTGATCGAATGCTGAGCAGGATGCCAGTTTCCCGATGCAACTGTTATTTAGATATATATACTATACATACTTGCCAAATATTTCATTAGGATGAACACCTACAAAATGTAGTATAAAAAAAAATTAAAAAAAAAAAATATGTGCTTGGACTTAATCCACCTTTTATAATAAGAAACAAATGATTTTATGTTAAATTTTTTTTTTGAACCATACACAGTATAACCGTATAATATAGTCCGACTCGTATAATATAATCAGCATTTTAATCCGGTTGAACACCAAACACTTGACTAAATAGTCAGTCTATCCGGTGGAAAGATTAGCCTATCCGCCTAAAATAGTCAGTACAGTACGGCATACCAAACGAGACCTTACAGTCAAATTGATAGCTCACTCTTGAGCTGTGCGCTCCTCAGAAGTTCCCAGAGCATTTGCCAAATATTTTGGGCAGGTTTCAGTTTTCATTGTTATTTTCCTTTTTTTTTTACTTCAAATGCCCCCTTCAACTAACCACACAATCACTCTTCTTGGACTAAATTTTTCTCACCTAAATCCATTCAATATTATGACTAATTCTGTCAACTTTTCTCACTTAAATCCACTAAATATTATGGCTAATTCTTTCAACAAGTCGCGTGACTACATTTTTGTCAATGCATTTGACTTCCGCTAATGGATCATTAATGGACCTCATTATGCTACGTCAGCAAATTTAGTGTAAACAGAAGTGGAGTCAAGCGGGTGACAGAAATCTTACCAAGGAATTAAGTGTGAAAAATTTTAATCCAAACGAAAAATTGAAATTGGGTGGTGAATTGAAGGGGCATTTATTTGATTTTCACAAGTATATAAGTGGCAGAGTTATCCAGAAATTGAGGAAGGAATTTCACAAGCCATTGTTGGTGGTAACATTGATTTCGAAAGAGAGACATGGAAAAAGTTTACGGAGGAAGCAAAGGAACTAATGAAGAACATGCTTGATTCAAATTTTGACAATAGAATCACCATTGATGATGCCCTTGGTATGCATATATATATATATACATACATAATGAGTGAAAAATATTGTAATGGAATGTTAATGTTTAACAAGCATACTATATGAATCATCCAACATGAAGATCATCTGTGGATACGAAATGCGAATCAAATTCCTAACGTTGATCTGGGACAAAATGTGACATTCAGGATTAAACAGTTCTCAATAATGAACAAGTTCAAGAAGAAAGTACTCACAGTACGTAATTCGTTTCCCGAATCAATCAATTTGATTTCTGTCACGTTTGAGTATAGTAAGTGTTTTTGATGAGTTGATCATGGATGGGTTAGGTGGTAGTAGAAAACTTGCATGATGACCAAATAGATGGAATCAGACAGCTATTCGAGACCATGGAGGTTGACAACAACAAAAACTTGGCTTTTGAAGAACCCAGATGACACGACCCATCCCATTCCCTCCAGGATTAATGCGGGATGTACCATGCTCCTATCTGACACCACGTGCAAGACAAGGGATAACCCAAACATTGACCCTCTCGGGGCTTCTAGAGTGCACTAGGATCTGTGTAGGAATGTGATGTCTTGTTCTCTAATACAGCCCGCATCCACAATCAACCTCGAGGGTATTAAAAAAACCATTGAAAACTGTGAGTGGACGGAAATAAATAGTTTAATAAAACACATTTCAGAAAAGACATTTATACCCTTCACTAAAAAGTATGCTTGCATTCGAAAACCAGTTATTACAACCAATTACATTAAATCAAATCCTAGGTTTTCCAAATCCAAACTCAGTGAAAAATGCTTCTCAAGTAAAGCCATTTCTTTCCTCAAATCATTAAGGCCTTAGCCCAAATCCATAAATCCATGTGGGAACTCAGCCCAAAACTAATCACATGGGAACTCAACCCAAAACCAAGTATGTGGGTCATAGCCCAAATCCTTTAATACCAAACAATCAATCCAGTGAAATACAGTTTACCAATCCTTGGCATCCTAGATTCCTGACATCCCAGATGTCATAATGTCACGGTCCTAAGCTACGCGTGCTGCTCGGAGGTCTCAAGTAATGACCCTCATTTGGGGGGGAGGGGGGAGGGAACGTTTTAACCTCATACAATCTTGATCCCGAGCCTCTCTACGTGAGCCTCAATGCGGTCTCTCAGTATGGCGACCTCTCTCAGGCAATGCACCGTGACTACTCTAGTGTCCCTGACATCCGGAGGACACAATCCACACATAAGGATGGTTTATGGAAAACATTGCAAAAATCATCTCAAAACCATTCTAAGGGCCCACGCCCGGAATATAATTTCATCCATTCCGTTTCCATCAAACCATCGTAAATCCACAACTGGGTCTCATGCTCGAAGTATAATTTTCATAAACCATTTCCACATATCATATACGTAAACCACAACTGGGACTCAAGCTCGATATCATAAATCAACTGGGCCTTAAGCCCAATAGTATAAACCAAATGGGTCTCCTGCCCGATACCTCATTAAATTAATTGGACTTCATGTCCGATAGTTCATATGTCAAATGGGTCACAAGTCTGATTTGATATTCTTAAATCCAAAATCATTCCATTAAGCAAACTATTGAAAACACAAGCACGTATAAACCCAATATAAAACCATAAACCTCGAAATACATGAAAATACGTAAATACCAAATACCACAATCATGTGCACTCAAGGCATTTCAAATCATAGATATAAAACATATAAAACAGTTAAGCATGCATCATATTTAGAAAACAACTGTCTACTCACATACCGTCCTTACTGCGCTTCGAAATTCATGTCGTAAGCTTCTTTGGTCTAATCCAACCTTTCCAGGTCATCCAGACCGATCCAAATCACACTCAAAGGACACTAACCATCTATACAAATCCTAATCATAAACCCCCAAAACTCTCAGAAAAGTTAACGTGTCCAGGACACGCATCTCTAGGCTAAAAATCTCCACTTGACCAACCTAACGATCTCCAATCAGCTCGAAACCACCGCCATTGGATTTGTATCGTCGAAACCTTTAAAATGGCACTGATCCCACCTCGAGATTCATGTCCACGTGCCCCCACGTGCCCCCACGTGCGAGTCAAAGTCAACATTGGTAAAAAAGTCAACGATCAAGTCAACGGTCAATGGGTAGTCAACACTGACGTCATCTTGATAGGTTTTGTTCCGTGTCACTGACATGTGAGTGACACATGACACTCTCTGATTAGTCCACGTCACTAACATGTCAGTGTTGATTGGGCACTAACTGTGACACATGTCAACTCCTCACTAGGCCATCTGGCCTGACATGATGACATCAGTATGCTGACATCATCGTCCCTTACACCTCGCGGGTCAAACCCGTTTGTGTGAACCGGGTCACATAGACCCGCGACATGACCCGACTCCCATTTATTCATTTTTACACCATTTTGATCACCGTTTCTTCCTAAACGTTCGTCTAATCCCTAGTAACAGATCCATCTAATCAAAATCACGAAAAGCTAACTAGAAACTCACATTGAATCGATGAACAGTGGCTGTGTACTTCCAGGTCCATTCCCAGATGTTTCAGCCTTATCTTTCCCTCAAAATGGAGTCCCACGAGCTCATCTAAGTCCTTAGAACATTTGCCAAACTACCCAATCGACTTTCAGACATCAAAAACCAAGGTTCCAAAAATGGGTCAAAACGGGCTACGGTTTCGAGTTCTTACCTCTGTCGTGGTTCCCGCCGTGCTCGGCCATCCTCAGCCTCTCTGTCATTCTTAGTCCCTCACTCTCAGTCTCTTAGTAACCACAACAAGGATGAGAGATATAATGGTGTGGTTGTTTGTGTTTGGTTTGGGAGGGTTTCGAGTTAGGGAGAACAAAAGAGAAAATGAAGATAATATCCAAATGTTTGGGTTTTCACTCACTGATTAGTCAACCTAGATTTTCAACCCAATCCAAAAATTACATTTTTCCACTTTCCTCGGTTTACGTGAATAGTCCAATCCTACCTAAGTTCCAACAACTCATCACCGTACTCGTCTGTACCCAAACGTCACCCGACGTTAACCACAATCCAACTCACCTATAGGTCCAACACACTAGTCACCTATACAGGTATCACGCTGACAATTCTGCTATTATGTTGACACCTTCTAAGCTGACAGGGCAACTTACTGTCCTACTCAGCTGGTAATTTAGGATTGTCGGCCTGCTAAACCCAGTTGACATATCAAACTGACATCTTTCAGCTTTCAACCTAACGACCCTTCTCAGTTATCAATCCAAACTGACATCAAGCTGACATTCTGCTCCCACTGAGAGTTATCAAACCTCACTTCATCCATCACACTAAACTGTCTCCATAACGTCGTATTCAGCTGGCACTTACAGCTCCATTGTCACTACTCTAGTCGCTAACACACCTCTGACTCATTCCGGAGTCCTACTAGGATACCTCGTACTAGATCTCCTGTGATCTTGACTCGAGAGACTCGACTCACTCTACAGTCCCAAAATGTCGTCTGATACCAATCTAATATCTCACTTTGTCTTGTGGTTACACTTAACCACCAACTCACTCAGCCTCTCGATATACAAACCAACATCTCACTCAACCTAGGCCCCATTGAATACTTGCTCCAGCAATGATAACACCACTAACTCTAGGGTTCCACTGGCCATCCACAGCTCAGAGCTCCAGCTCATACACTCACTGAACCTTCACAAGATCACTCTGGTCTAGTTCACAGAAATTAATGTTCAGTCCACGTTGACAGGACCCGCCCCGATCCCACAGGGACCACAAGGGGACGTGCCCTGCTCCCGTCTGACACCCAATAATTCATACCAATTTTAACCTCAAAACATCAAATGCATAAATAACCAAATTAAAGTCATACATCAAATCCGAATTAAACGAATGTCAGACAAGGGATGAAAACCAAAATTACAAGATGCGAGCACGACTCTAAAGTAAACCTGCGGGTACACCGCCCAACAGGGGATCAGGTACGCAGAATGTAGATCTACGCCTCAGCCTCAGGTTCCTCCTCTACCTCAGTTTCACGACCTGGAGGGGTTATCAAAAACATTAAGGGTGAGTGGACCGAAACTCAAGTTTATGAAATCGTTTGATAATTAAACATATAATTTACCCCTCCGTTTTCCAAACATGCGTGCATCATTATTCAAAATCATAAACCATATAATATGAACCATAAGGCATGTAATAAAACCATAAGTATAATTTTAGTTGCTGCACTATACACTCCAATCCCGACATCCCTGATGTCTGACGTCCCTGACGTCCAATAAGGTCACAATCACAAGGCTACGCGTGCCACTCGGGTCTCAATTTCCGAGTTCATTCCCCGAACCCCGTTCGGGTGCAGCATCCCCGATGCTTAGCGTCATAGACGCTGGACGTACTAGACGTCCGTGACCTCTCCGGGGTACCTCATCCGGAGGAGACAATATAATATGGAGGGATCTATACAGTGCAGTAACAAATGCATTTTATTGATATCCACATGCAAGGCATATATATATACATAGATAAAATCCGAACCAATCATTAAGTTTCACCAGACGGGTCTCAAGCCCAAATACCGTGCCATAACCATATTTCCCATATCATCAAAACCATTATTGTTTTAGCATGTGAATAAGTATGATAAACCGGAAAACATTTATGCACGCAAGGGTTTAAGAAAATGGCCCACTCACAGAACAGTCCTGCTGAAAACCGAACGTATACCCTCGTTCTGGTACGATTATACAACCCCTGTCATATCCAAAGCATATGCAAAGGTCAATACAAACCCCTAACATTCAACCATGAAAGCCTAGGCCGAAACCGGCCCGGGAAAGCCGCCCGAACGCGCTTCCCAAGGCAATAAACCTTAATTTGACCAACTTAATGATCTCCGATCGACCCGAAACACCCGCCATTGGATCCGGATCGTCGAAACCTAAGGAATGGTGGTGGTCCGACCAAAAACACTGTTCACACGCGCCCCCACACGCCGGTCAACGCGTCGGTCAACACAGGAACAGTCCTGCTGACGTCATCGCTGACGTCACTGCTGACGTTAGCATGACGTCATGCTGACGTCATCTGACAGCTGTCAGGTCTGACATGTCAGACTCTGACAGGTGCCACGTGTCAACATCCGATTGGTCCACCTCACTGATCTGTCAGACCACGTGTCAGATCTGACATGTGCCACGTCACTGACATGTCAGTGCTGACTGTGCACTGACATGTGACACGTGTCGGCTCACGATTGGTCCACGTCACCTGACAGACTGACAGGGTGCCACGTCATCACCGCTGTCCTCAGACGGGTTGACCCGTATTCCTGCAACTCGGGTCGATCAGACCCGCGATCATGACCCGGTCACCATTTCTTCATTTCTCAATCATTTTCATTCCTTTTGATTCCTAGCTACTCGTCTGGATCCTAGGAAGGGTTCTATGGAATTAGAATTGAGAAAAACAGATAGGATCGAGGGCCTACCTCGAAGAACAGAACCAGCCTCCCGTCGCAGTTTAGTCGCCGTCCTGATCCCCTCCGGCCACGAGCTCAATTCCAGTGGGTTCCTGGAAGTCCCTAGAGTCGATTAGGATCCATGAAGAATAAAACTAAACGTGGGAAAACAAGTTACCAAAATCTGGGTTTGAAACCGTCACGGGTTTCCCTGGTTCCTTCCTCGCCGCCGTCCTCCACCGTGGTCGCTGCCGTCGCTCAGCCTCACCAGGGAGTCCCCAACACGCAGACACAGAGAGTGGGTGATGAGCTGGGGTGTTTGATCGAAATGGGCAGAATGTGCTCTGCGGGTAAGAAATATAAAGAATGGAGGGAAAGGAACGGACGGCCCAGATTTGATCTCAAGGATGAGATCAATGGCTCAGATCAGATCAGGGGTTTTCAAATCCAAGGGCTGAAATTTAAAGTTGATTTAAATGCTATTAAATCCCTTAGTGGATCTGATCCAATCTAGCCAATGGGTGAGTGACACTTGTCACTCACCAGGTGTCCTCCAATCAGATTTCCTGAATATAATATTCGACACGAAAACCGAGACCCGAACCTCCCGATTTCACGTTTCTGACCATAACTTCCCCGTACGAAGTCCGATTTCGGCGTGCCGCCTATCTACGGACTCAGGACATCGAGGCCTACCCAACGGTCCTTGAGTCAACAGAAAATTAGTTGCCAAAAGAAAAGTCAACATTTTCCCCGAAAGTCCAAATTACAGTAATGCCCCTGAACTTCCGATAGTCATAACTTTCTCCCTGATCGTCCGAAATGGACGTGCCACCTGTCTATGAACTCGTGACGTCCCGAACTACGTCACAGTCATAGGTCAAAGTTCATTTAGTTCATCAATCAAAAAGTCAAAAATTTGACCATACCAATCACAAGGGTAAAATTGTCAACTCACACTTTAAATTATAATATGGGAATCCTCGAATTTCCGGGGTGTTACAACCTTCCCCCCTTAAGAAATTTCGTCCCGAAATTTCAAGGAAACAAATGAGGAAATTGTTCTCGCATCTGAGCCTCAGGCTCCCATGTGGCTTCTTCCACATTCTGGTTTCTCCAGAGAATCTTCACGAGAGGGATCGTCTTCCGACGTAGTACCTTGTCCTTCCGATCCAAGATCTGTACTGGTTGTTCTTCAAAGCTCAAATCCTCCCGCAGTTCGACAGGTTGTTCCCCAAGTACATGAGAAGCATCACGTACGTACATCCGCAACATCGATACGTGGAAAACATCGTGAACTCTAGATAGTTCTGGAGGTAGCGCCAATCTGTATGCAACTCTGCCAATTCTCTCCACGATCTCATATGGTCCGATAAAACGCGGACTCAGTTTCCCCCGTCGGCCAAAACGGATAATCCCTTTCCACGGAGACAACTTCAGGAAGACAAAATCTCCCACTTCAAACTCCAAGTCTCGAATCCGTCGATCGGCATAGCTTTTCTGGCGATCCTGTGCCACCTTCAATCTCTCCTTGATCACGCGAACAGTTTCCATGGTTAAGTCCATCATCTCCGGCCCTACAGCCGCTCGCTCTCCTATCTCCGTCCAGCAGATAGGTGTCCTGCACTGTCGGCCATACAGTGCCTCATAAGGTGCCATCCCGATGCTTGCCTGATAGATGTTGTTGTAAGCGAATTCCATCAATGGCAAATGTGTATCCCAAGAGTCCTGAAATTGTAGTACACATGATCTCATCATGTCCTCCAAGGTCTGAATGGTTCTTTCAGACTGTCCATCGGGTGGAAAGCAGTACTGAAACGTAGGGTTGTTCCCAGAGTAGCTTGCAAACTCCGCCAGAACCTGGAAGTGAAACGCGGATCACGATCGGACACGATCGATTCCGGCGTACCATGAAGTCGTATGATTTCCTTCACAAACAACTGAGCCAGTCGGTTAGGTTTATAGGTTTCCTGAACTGGCAGAAAATGGGCTGATTTGGTTAACCGATCCACGATCACCCATACTCCGTCCACTCCACTCTGAGTCCTCGGTAACTTAAAGACGAAGTCCATGGTGATGTGATCCCACTTCCACTCGGGAATCGGAAGTGGCTGCGTAGTCCCATACGGTCTTTACCGTTTCGCCTTAACCTGCTGACAGGTTAAGCATTTGCTCACGAACTCAGCAATATCCTTCTTCATTCCTGGCCACCAATAATGGTTCCGGAGGGTACGGTACATCTTTGTACCTCCCGGATGCATAGCATAGGCCGAACTATGGGCCTCCTCAAGAATCTCGGCCCGTAACTCTGCCACTGCAGGTACACACAAACGGCCCAATTTCATAAGTGCTCAATCGTCCCGGATGGTAAAATCCTGTCTCCCCTCCTCATCGACCTCAATTCTGTAAATACAGAGTATCGGATCCTGAAGTTGTGCCTCGATGATCCGATCAATCAGTACTGGTCGTACATGGAAGCTGGCCAACAAAGCTCCATGCTTATCCGTACCCAAGATAACTCCCGCCTTCCGGAGTTCCACCAGTAAGGGAAGATACACCATCCCCAGGTGTGCAACAGTTCCCGCTGATTTCCTGCTGAGTGCATCCGCCACCACATTGGCCTTACCCGGATGGTACTCGATCGTACAGTCATAGTCCTTCAGCAGCTCCAACCATCTCCGTTGTCTCATGTTAAGCTCCTTCTGAGTGAATAAGTATTTAAGACTCTGGTGGTCGGTGTATATCCGACACGTTGCGCCGAACAGATAATGTCTCCAGATCTTGAGAGCATGAACCACCGCTGCCAACTCCAAGTCATGGGTAGGGTAGTTCAACTCGTGAGTCTTCAGCTGCCGGGATGCATAGGCGATAACCTTGCCAGTTTGCATCAACACGCAGCCCAGACCTTGCAGCGATGCATCACTGAAGACCACAAACTCTCCACTGTCATCCGGCAATGCAAGGACAGGTGCAGTGGTCAATCGATCTTTCAACTCTTGAAAGCTCCGATCGCACTGCTCATCCCAGATAAACTTTACTCCCTTCCGAGTTAAACGAGTCAATGGTGCAGCAATTTTGGAGAAACCCTCCACGAATCTCCGGTAGTAACCTGCTAACCCGACGAAACTCCGCACCTCGGTCACTGTTGTCGGTTTAGCCCAGTTGGTCACCGCTTCTGTTTTCTGGGGGTCCACGCAAATCCCATCCGTCGATATCACGTGTCCCAGAAAACCAATACTGCTCAGCCAAAACTGACACTTGCTCAGTTTGGCGTACAATTGTTCTTGTCTCAGCCTCTCCAAGACCAACCGTAGATGTTCCTCATGTGCACGGGCACTCCTCGAGTATACCAAAATATCATCGATGAACACAATCACGAACTTATCCAGGTAGGGTCGGAAGACCCGGTTCATTAGATCCATGAATGCTGCTGGAGCATTCGTCAAACCAAATGGCATAACAAGGAACTCGTAGTGTCCGTAACGGGTTCGAAAAGCAGTTTTCGGAATATCCTCCTCCGAAATCCTCAGTTGGTGATACCCAGACCGCAAATCAATTTTCGAGAAGCACTGAGCTCCCCGCAACTGGTCAAAAAGGTCATCGATACTGGGTAGAGGATACTGGTTCCTCAGCGTCACCTTGTTGAGTTGTCGATAGTCAATACATAAACGGAGACTTCCCTCCTTCTTCTTTACGAACAACACCGGTGCTCCCCACGGTGAAGTACTCAGTCGGACATATCCCAAATCCACCAACTCCTGCAATTGAGTCTTGAGTTCTCGTAACTCGGCCGGCGCCATCCGGTATGGTGCCTGGGATATAGGTCGGGTACCCGGGAGTAGTTCAATAATAAACTCAATCTCCCGCGATGGTGGCAATCCAGGTAAGTCTTCCGGGAATACATCCGGAAACTCACAGACCACCGGTATTTCGTCGATAACCGGAGTATCGACCCGTTCCGACACGACATGCGCCAGATAACCCTGGCATCCCTTCCGTAGAAGTTTGGTAGCAGTAAATGACGAAATCACTTCAGGAGGCGAACCATCACGTTCCCCCTGAAAGATAACTTCCGGCAAACCCAGGCTCCGCAAAATTACTTGCTTGCTACAGCAGTCGATGAGCGATCCGTGCTCCGACAGCCAATCCATCCCTAGGATTATATCGAAGTCGTGGATATCCAGAATAATTAAGTCTGCTGGTAAATCCACATCCTCAATTCTTACCGGGCACCTCCGAATCACCTGATTCACAAGGTACACGATACCCATCGGGGTGCCAACACCCATTTCGCAATCTAAAGCTGATACCACACAATCAAGCATACCAGCACAACTCCTCGAAATAAAAGAATGTGTAGCCCCCGCATCCATTAATACACGTACAAGAAGGTTAAAGATATGTAGTGTACCTGTGACCACGCCTGGAGCAGTCCTCGCCTGCTGCTGGGTCATTGCAAACACTTGGGCCCTCGGCCCTCCGTTCCGTCCGCGCCCACGCGCGCCACTCCCAGCACCACGGTCACTTCCCTGACCGCGACCTCCATTAGTGTGGGAAGCCGTGCTCTGCACCACACTCGAGCCCCTAGCGTCGTTGTTCTTGGACAACTGCGGGCAATCACAGGCATAGTGGCCCTCCTCTCCGCAAGCAAAACAAGTTACTGGCCTTGGCCTGTCCGAATGCTCACCAGATGCACCGCTCCAAGATGAGCGCTGCCCAGAGTTGTATCCAGATCCTCGGCCCTGAGAGCCTCCACGTCGACCCGACCAGCCACGACCTTTGAAAGATGAGGGTGCTCCCCTGTAGCCCCCTCCCTTGTTGTTCTTATGGCCCGATGGGCAACGATGTGGGCGATCCTGACGTCGCCCCTCCCCCGAAGGTTGTCGTGTCTGGTGTGCCGCCAGACTGGCCTCGACACGCACCGCTGCGTCGACCATATCTCTCAGAGAAGCATGAGTGGTAGCAGTCACACTGGCCCGGATCTCCCCTCGGAGTCCAAGCTCAAACCGCTGGCATTTGTCCTCCTCCGTGCTTACGAATGAAGCAGCGAACCGGGAAAGTTTCCCGAAATTTTGCTCGTAGTCCGCAACGGACATATCACCCTACTCCAGTCGCAGGAACTCAGCCTCTCGTGCCGCGCGAAAGGATCGCGGGTAGTGCTGGTCCAGAAACCTGGAACGGAAAGCTTCCCAAGTAGTGGTATGGACAGACCACCCAGACATTTCGAGTCCGTGCCACCACTGGTAGGCTCCTCCTTCCAGTAAGAAGGCCGCCAAAGTCACTCGTTCGCCCGGAGGGCAGTGCATCACCGAGAAGATCCTCTCCCACTTGGTGATCCAGTCGTGGGCATCCTCGGGGTTTGATCCCCCGCAGAAAGGAGTGGCTCCCAAACGTTGAGCCCTTTCAATGCTCGCGCATTCCATCTCTCTTTCTAGATCCTCGTCCGTTCGAGTATGAGGAATTCTCCTAAGAGGCATAACCAACTGTTAAGAGGCATAGATCAGAACACAATATTCTTAAAAGTCGAAAAGTAACTAGTACTAATCGCTAGTCTAGCATGCTGACCAATACCCTAGTACTGACCACAGCCTAGTGCTCTGATACCAAGCTGACAGGACCCGCCCCGATCCCACAGGGACCACAAGGGGACGTGCCCTGCTCCCGTCTGACACCCAATAATTCATACCAATTTTAACCTCAAAACATCAAATGCATAAATAACCAAATTAAAGTCATACATCAAATCCGAAATAAACGAATGTCTGACAAGGGATGAAAACCAAAATTACAAGATGCGAGCACGACTCTAAAGTAAACCTGCGGGTACACCGCCCAACAGGGGATCAGGTACGCAGAATGTAGATCTACGCCTCAGCCTCAGGTTCCTCCTCTACCTCAGTTTCACGACCTGGAGGGGTTATCAAAAACATTAAGGGTGAGTGGACCGAAACTCAAGTTTATGAAATCGTTTGATAATTAAACATATAATTTACCCCTCCGTTTTCCAAACATGCGTGCATCATTATTCAAAATCATAAACCATATAATATGAACCATAAGGCATGTAATAAAACCATAAGTATAATTTTAGTTGCTGCACTATACACTCCAATCCCGACATCCCTGATGTCTGACGTCCCTGACGTCCAATAAGGTCACAATCACAAGGCTACGCGTGCCACTCGGGTCTCAATTTCCGAGTTCATTCCCCGAACCCCGTTCGGGTGCAGCATCCCCGATGCTTAGCGTCATAGACGCTGGACGTACTAGACGTCCGTGACCTCTCCGGGGTACCTCATCCGGAGGAGACAATATAATATGGAGGGATCTATACAGTGCAGTAACAAATGCATTTTATTGATATCCACATGCAAGGCATATATATATACATAGATAAAATCCGAACCAATCATTAAGTTTCACCAGACGGGTCTCAAGCCCAAATACCGTGCCATAACCATATTTCCCATATCATCAAAACCATTATTGTTTTAGCATGTGAATAAGTATGATAAACCGGAAAACATTTATGCACGCAAGGGTTTAAGAAAATGGCCCACTCACAGAACAGTCCTGCTGAAAACCGAACGTATACCCTCGTTCTGGTACGATTATACAACCCCTGTCATATCCAAAGCATATGCAAAGGTCAATACAAACCCCTAACATTCAACCATGAAAGCCTAGGCCGAAACCGGCCCGGGAAAGCCGCCCGAACGCGCTTCCCAAGGCAATAAACCTTAATTTGACCAACTTAATGATCTCCGATCGACCCGAAACACCCGCCATTGGATCCGGATCGTCGAAACCTAAGGAATGGTGGTGGTCCGACCAAAAACACTGTTCACACGCGCCCCCACACGCCGGTCAACGCGTCGGTCAACACAGGAACAGTCCTGCTGACGTCATCGCTGACGTCACTGCTGACGTTAGCATGACGTCATGCTGACGTCATCTGACAGCTGTCAGGTCTGACATGTCAGACTCTGACAGGTGCCACGTGTCAACATCCGATTGGTCCACCTCACTGATCTGTCAGACCACGTGTCAGATCTGACATGTGCCACGTCACTGACATGTCAGTGCTGACTGTGCATTGACATGTGACACGTGTCGGCTCACGGTTGGTCCACGTCACCTGACAGACTGACAGGGTGCCACGTCATCACCGCTGTCCTCAGACGGGTTGACCCGTATTCCTGCAACTCGGGTCGATCAGACCCGCGATCATGACCCGGTCACCATTTCTTCATTTCTCAATCATTTTCATTCCTTTTGATTCCTAGCTACTCGTCTGGATCCTAGGAAGGGTTCTATGGAATTAGAATTGAGAAAAACAGATAGGATCGAGGGCCTACCTCGAAGAACAGAACCAGCCTCCCGTCGCAGTTTAGTCGCCGTCCTGATCCCCTCCGGCCACGAGCTCAATTCCAGTGGGTTCCTGGAAGTCCCTAGAGTCGATTAGGATCCATGAAGAATAAAACTAAACGTGGGAAAACAAGTTACCAAAATCTGGGTTTGAAACCGTCACGGGTTTCCCTGGTTCCTTCCTCGCCGCCGTCCTCCACCGTGGTCGCTGCCGTCGCTCAGCCTCACCAGGGAGTCCCCAACACGCAGACACAGAGAGTGGGTGATGAGCTGGGGTGTTTGATCGAAATGGGCAGAATGTGCTCTGCGGGTAAGAAATATAAAGAATGGAGGGAAAGGAACGGACGGCCCAGATTTGATCTCAAGGATGAGATCAATGGCTCAGATCAGATCAGGGGTTTTCAAATCCAAGGGCTGAAATTTAAAGTTGATTTAAATGCTATTAAATCCCTTAGTGGATCTGATCCAATCTAGCCAATGGGTGAGTGACACTTGTCACTCACCAGGTGTCCTCCAATCAGATTTCCTGAATATAATATTCGACACGAAAACCGAGACCCGAACCTCCCGATTTCACGTTTCTGACCATAACTTCCCCGTACGAAGTCCGATTTCGGCGTGCCGCCTGTCTACGAACTCAGGACGTCGAGGCCTACCCAACGGTCCTTGAGTCAACAGAAAATTAGTTGCCAAAAGAAAAGTCAACATTTTCCCTGAAAGTCCAAATTACGGTAATGCCCCTGAACTTCCGATAGTCATAACTTTCTCCCTGATCGTCCGAAATGGACGTGCCACCTGTCTATGAACTCGTGACGTCCCGAACTATGTCACGGTCATAGGTCAAAGTTCATTTAGTTCATCAATCAAAAAGTCAAAAATTTGACCATACCAATCACAAGGGTAAAATCGTCAACTCACACTTTAAATTATAATATGGGAATCCTCGAATTTCCGGGGTGTTACACACGTTCTCAACGAATTCGACAATATTGGAACCTATCTGATTACCATAACATCCACCAAAATACCAGTGGTGCATACCCCACACAATCGCAACATCCTCGAATCCAATATGTCCACTATATGACTGCCAGCCAATCACGATTCAAATCTGGAGCCTATCTGTCCAATCCTGTTCCGAACAGATCATATTCTCCAACTCAGCATCCATCTTGAGTCTCCTGGTCACCTGACCAACACTTGAAGAGTGTCCAAACCCAATCACGTCCTCCAAGACGTACCAATCCCAAACCTGTCGGTTACCTCCCAACATCCTATTCGAGGCATCGACTATTCATTCTTTCATGATTGATACTCTAAGTATCGTCTCATTTACCATAGAGTAACCTCTACCCAAAAGTAAAAATGGATGGGTGTTTCGACTATAACTCCAAACCCTATCGTACTAATTGGCCACTACCAATCCCAAAAATCTCTCGATCCTCAGACCACTAGACCAACAACTCGTCCACCAAGCCTCGATCACCTCGATCGTCTCAAACACCACCTGATCCACCTAGGATCCACACTACTCTCTCAACCAATGACCCAAAGACAATACGGGTCTTCCAAACCGATACTCACTCAATATACTGGTAATTGTGTCACCAAAAACTGTCTGCTCTTCAAGTTATTCCAATTTGATCCACAGCCTAGGTGTCAAGTCCTCAACTTTGTCGGTAAAATTATGAAATAAGACCCTATAGATCCTCTCTGGTCTTAACTAAGGATTAATCACTACACGACTAACCACTACGCCCGGTTCCTCAAAACTCAACTAAGGAGTAACGGGTAGTCCACTAATCCCTCAGGATCATCACAACACGCCCTGTGTGTCTTGGAAAACCAATCCAATTCAAGGTCAACCTTAACCAACCGACCCGTCTTGGTTCACCCCACTACAACCAACGTCGTACGTCCCAGTTCTATGGGATCAACTCCTGAGCACCACACTCGCGCAAAATGTCTCACCACCACTAGGGAACATGTCACCAAACCAGGTATTTCGTACCCTAGGTATCCAAGAAAAATATAACTCACTGGTCCATTCGGGATCCTCTATCCCGCTCAACCACTACCAGAGTTGTCCAACTTCCAGTCAAGTCTCAGAGAATTATCATTAGCTCCCCAAATCCACTAATTTCCATGGCGTTCCTGCGTCATCCAGAACCATTTAATTAACGTTGGGATTCCATCAACCTCCTCTCTACCTGAGATGTCACAACCGTCACTCGGGTCACACTCCCAAGGCCCAACTTAAACCAACAAATCCTCGTTGTTTAGTCAACACCGAACACGAGCACATCACGACTGAGTCACACCCTCTGCTCGTACCTAGCTGGCAACCAACCTCTGCTCATGTCGGAGGAACTCGACCTCCCTTCAAACTTAACAACTCTGGAAAACCACACAAGAAAAGAACGTTCCTCGAACATCACCCAATTCTCAACAGTCTCAACTAGAGTCGTTCACGACCTCAGCTACTCTCTACAGCAACACCAATTGGACCATCTGATGACCTCGACTTTGAAAGTCACTACACCAAGTCCTAATCCACCGACACTCTGCGGTTTCCAACCGCTAGCACACAAGAAAACCCTCCCCTAAAAAGGCTACTCAGCCCTACTCGGGTCTTAATACTACTCAACCACGACATAAGTATGACATAAGATGCCAAATATAACTTACCCTCGATGTGTTTCCACTAGACTCTCCTACTCTCTACCCTAACTCTAAGGTTGATGACGGGCTGCCACCACGTAGAGACATCACATCCTACACAAGCACACACTGCAAGAGCAAACCGTGCTCTAATTCCAAGTTATCACTCCGCTTTGATACCAATCTTACACAACCCAACCCAATCCCCCCGGGATTAACACGCCATGTACCATGCTCCCGTCTAACACCACGTGCCAAACAAGGGATAACCCAAACATTGACCCTCTCGGGGCTTCCAGAGCACATTAGGATCTGTGGCGGAATATGATGTCTCGGTCTTTACTACAACTCGCATATGTGATCAACCTAAATGGTATTAAAAAAACCATTAAAAGCTGTGAGTGGACGAAAATAAATAGTTTAATAGAACACATTTCAGAAAAGACATTTATACCCTTCACTAAAAAGTATGCATGCATTCGAAAACTAGTTATTACAACCAATTGCATTAAATCAAATCATAGGTTTTCCAAATCCAAACTCAGTGAAAAATGCTTCTCAAGCAAGCCATTTCCTTCCACAAATCATTGAGGCCTTAGCCCAAATCCATAAATCTATGTGGAACTCAGCCCAAAACCAATCACATGGGAACTCAGCCCAAAACCAAGTATGTGGGTCACAGCACAAATCCTTTAATACCAAACAACCAAATAAGTGAAATACAGTTTACTAATCCTTGGCATCCTAGATGCATGACATCCCAGCTGTAATAATATCACGATCCTAAGCTACGCGTGTTGCTCGGAGGTCTCAAGTCCGAGTCTCCCCAAGGTCCACCCAAGTCAATGACCCTCATTGGGGGGAGGTTTTAACCTCATGCAATCCTGATCCTGAGCCTCTCTACGTGAGCCTCTATGCGGTCTCTCTGTAGGGTGACCTCTCTTAGGCAATGCACCGTGACTACTCTAGTGTCCCTGACATCTGGAGGAGACAATCCACACATAAGGATGATATATGGAAAAAAAATTCAAAAATCATCTCAAAACCTCTCAAAGGGCCTACGCCTGGAATATAGTTTCATCCATTATGTTTCCATAAAACCATCGTAAATCCGCAACTGGGTCTCATGCCCGAAGTATAATTTTCATAAACCATTTACACATCATATACGTAAACCACAATTGGGACTCAAGCCCAATATCATAAACCAACTGGGCCTTAAGCCCGATAGTATAAACCAAATGGGTCTTCTGCCCGATACAACATTAAATCAAATTGACTTCAAGTACGATAGTTCATACGTTGAATGGGTCTCAAGCCCGATTCCATATTCCAAATATGAAGTCATTCCATTAAGCAAACTATTGAAAACACAAGCACGTATAAACCCAATATAAAATCATAGACCTCGAATACGTGCAATAACGTAAATACCAGATACCACAATCATATGCACTCAAGGAATTTCAAATCATAGATATAAAACATATAAAATAGTTATGCATGCATCATGTTTAGAAAACAAGTGTCAACTCATAGACTGTCCTTACTGCGCCTCGAAATTCCTATCGTAAGCCTCTCCGGACTAATCCAACCTCCCCGGGTCATTCAGACCTTTCCAAATCACACTCAAAGGTCACTAAACATCTATACAAGTCCTAATCATAAACCTCCAAAACTCCCGAAAAAGTCAACGTGTCCTAGACACGCATCCCTAGGTTAAAACCTCAATTTGACCAACCTAACGATCTTTAATCGACTCGAAACCACCGACATTTGATTCTTATCGTTGAAATCTTTAAAATGGTACTGGTCCCAACTCAAGATTTACGCCTGCGCGTCCCCACGTTCAAGTCAAATTTAAAGTCAACGCTGGTAAAAAGGTCAACGGTCAGTCAATGCTGACGTCATGTTTACGTCAGTCGTGATGTCATCCTGACAGCTGTTAGGTCTGACACGTGTCAGAACTGACAGGTTCCACGTGTCAGCAGCTGGTTGGTCCACATCACTGACTTGTTAGTGACACGTAGCACCTTCTGATTAGTCCACGTCACTGACATATCATTGCTGGCTGGGCACTGACAATGACATATGTCGACTGATCACTGAACCACCTGGCTTGACAACCTGACATGATGATGTCAACATCGTCCCTTACCTCTCGCGGGTTAAACCCGTTTGTTTGAACTTGGTTGCACAGACGCGCGATCTGACCCGGCTCTCATTTCTTCATTTCTACACCATTTTGATCCTTGTTTCTTCCTAAACGTTGGTCTAATACCTAGTAACAGATCCATCTAAATAAAACCATGAAAAACTAACTAGAAACTCATGTTGAATCGATGACCAGTGGTCGTGAGCTTCTAGGTCCGTTCCCAGACGTTTCAGCCTTCTCCTTCTTTTAAAATCGAGTCCCACGAGCTCGTCTAAGTCCTTAGAACATTTCCAAAAAAAACCCAATCAATATTCAGACGTCAAAAACCAAGGTACCAAAAATGGGTCAAAAAGGGTTATGGTTTCGGGTTCTTACATCCGCCGTGGTTCCCACCGTGCTCAGCCATCCTCTGCCTCTCTATCATTCTCAGTCCCTCACTCTTAGTCTCTCAGTAACCACAACAAGGATGGGAGATATGCTGGTGTGGTTGTTTGTGTTTGGCTTTGGGAGGGTTTCGAGATAGGAGAACAAAAGAGAAAAAGAAGATAATATCCAAATGTTTGGGTTTTGGGGCATCAGATGAGGGACAGGTGTCACTCACTGATTGGTCCACCCAGATTTTCAACCCATTCCAAAAATGTCATTTGTACACTTTCCTCAGTTTACGTGAATAGTCCAATTTTGCTCCCGTGACCATAATGTTTTCGTCTAACGTCCGATTTTGACGTGCCGCTTGTCTACGAATTCGTAACGTCCCAATCTACGTAACTGTCCTCGGTCCCCGTGCATTTAACCACCCAAGTCAAAAGTCAACATTTCGCTCATTTTTAAGGGCAAAATTGTCATTTTTACACCGAAATTCCTTGATTAATCCCCAATTAGTCACAATAAATCTTAATTACCCTTAATTAATCCCATGAATTTGGGACGAGTTATTACATCAGAGATGGTCTTATCAAGATCGGACACCATGTCAATGATCCTCAAGTGCGGTTGCTACAATAGTACTAGATGCTGTGAGTTAACCATGCACGTTTTTTTATTGCTTACTAGCTCCAATGCTATATTTTATTTCTTAGTTTCTGATCAATCTTTTTGTATATATGTGGAACCCAAAATTGCCTAAAAATTGCAAAGCTACCATGTGACCTAGGGGGTGGGCATATTGTCCCGAAATACCGAAATCATCCCGTTCCGCATCATACCAAACTGGAAAAAAATTGAATAGTGAAACCGAAAGGATGATCGATACCGTACCGATATCGTACCGGTTTAAATCGGTACGGGACCAGTTTCGATGTTACAGAATATCGTCCCATATCAAAACCGAACCGGTTTTAATTTTATAAATTAATTAAAAATTAAATTAAATTCAACAATAAAAAATCCCTGATAATCTAATAGCTAATGTGACGACCCGTCCCGAATTAGCGGGATTAATTAAGGATTAATTATGGATTAGCGAGACTAATCTGAGATTAGGCGAGGATTAGCGGACGTTCGGGCGAAATGACGATTTTACCCCTAGATTGGGTAAATCGTTGACTTTTTGTTTAGGCAGTCAAATGGACTTTGACCGATGATCGTGACGTAGTTCATGACGTCACGAGTTCATAGGCAGGTGGCACGCTCAATTCCGACGTTCGAGGGGGAAGTTATGACGTTCGGAAGTTCAAAGGCATTTTGGTAGTTTGGGTAAAAAGTTGACTTTTTGCTCGAGGGGTCCGATGGCCGAGGGCCAAGGACCGTTACGTAGATCGGGATGATACGAATCCATAGACAGGCGGCACGTCGAATTCGGACGTTCGACGGTGAAGTTACGGTTCACTGAAATTCCAAGTTACTATTCACGACGACACGTTTTACGAGACAAAAGTGAAGTTTTGTCTTTTGTGGGCCCAATTACTTTTCAGTGGACCAATGGATGAGTGACAAGTGTCACCCATCCATTGGCTAACCTCATTCATTCATGCATCTCCCGTCCAACATCATCAATCATTTCTTTGTTTCCAAACAAAACCCAACCCGTGTAACCTTCACCCAAATCCAACCCAACCTTATTTGATCATGACTGAGAGGACCAGAGAGTGAGGAGAGGACGGTGGATGATGGTGGCCGGCCAGGACAGAGCCACCGTGCACGGCGGAGGCCCAAAACCCGAAAGGTATCAGTTTTGGCCATTTTTCCTCATTTTCAATTTTTGACGTTATGATCGGTTTTGGTTGATTAGAGTTTGTGTATTAGGTTACTAGGAAGCTATTAGGGAGGTTTTGAGGGAGATTGGAGGTTGAGAGACCTCTGGGGAGGTTTTGGAAAATTGAAACGTGAGGTTCAAAATTGAACCGTGGATTTTTGAAGGTTTTAGGAGTTTTGGTTGATTGGTTTAGCTTCCTAGGATTAAAACATAAAGAATAGGATTGAAATAGAGGAAAACGGACGAGATTTGAGGGTTGTAAGAGCCTGGACCGGTCACGCCGTTCCAATTACAGGGGTTGGACCGGGCCGGTGACAGGACCCGTCCCAACTGGACGTCAAAAACCGTGCCTGGTCCTGCTCCCGTCTGACAAGTCAACTAAAGGTCCGAAACTACCCTTCAGTGCTTGCCAGACAAGGGATGTTTGCGCGGATTTCTGCAGCTGCCACTGCCTCACGATCAGTCCCGAACGTCATACCACGGCCTGGAGGGTCACAAAACGGAAAGGGTGTGAGTGGACAAAAATGACCTCTTATAAAAACATTTATCAAAATACATTCTTACTCTCCAGTTTTCACAAACTTGCATGCATATCGTAAAACATGAGTAATAGTATGAAATCATTCTAGTATGAACAGTGGACCGATAAAATCAAAACATATTTTCTCATGGTCCATAACACTCATGTTCACCAAATCAGTTCATGTTATAAAACATCAAATCCCGGCTCTCAGGCCAAAACATGTGAAAACATAATCACTAGCCACAAAGACCAAAAACCCGTACTCAATACCAGTACGTCATCACAACAACATCAATCAGCACTAATCACTAGGGCACAAGAAATATATCAATCCAATCAATCCGCACTACTCACAAGTGCATAAAATATCACAAATCATATCTGCACTACTCACAAGTGCACAATCAATCAAACTGCACTACTCACAAGTGCTGCACTACGCGTAGGCCAATATCCAGTCACTCTCTCGGGAACAGACACCTCTGGGCTCAACCCCCTCGGGCTCAGTCACCTCTGGGCGAACACATCCCCAGGCTCAGACCCATCCGAGTGGTACATCCAGGCTCAGTCTCATCCGAGAAGCTGACTACCATAGGATCAACTCATGATCCTACAATCACATCCCCCAAGCTCCGGTCGTCTGGGTAATCCCCCCAAGCTCCGACCGTCTGGGAATATCACAATCACCATGAAAACCATCTCGGGAATTACATCCCAAAACATTTCAATCAAATCTTGTCTTCATACAAAGTCAAGATCATTCCCGACTGGGTCTCAAAGCCCAGAATACCATTTACACTTACTTCTTTAAAATCACCTATAAAACAATAGAATAATCCAGAAATCATCATTGACTTATCAACTAAGTCAAAACATCATTTTAGAAATCATTTAGACTCCGGGCCTAGCCCAAAACATCATTTGCACGTTCCTCGTAAAACGTGCCCGAAAGACTAATTAAAATAATCATAAAATCATAATAAATCATTAATTTCACAATTTCACAAGTGACTCCAAATCCAAGTCAAAATCACTATTCACTTGGGTTCTCATGCCCAAAATATCATTATCACGCAAATCCATGCGTTGCAACCTCCGTTGCCATTTTCACGTAAATCCACGAAATTGACCCTTGACTCATTCCCGAGTCACCACATCATTTTTCATTCCATGACTCAATAATCCGAGTCCAAACATTATTTTCAATCAATTTCAATCCCGGACTCATAAACCAAGTCCAAACATCATTTTTACCAAATTTCGTAATTTCTTGAAAATCGCCCAAAAATAATAATATAATAATCATAAAACCGAGAAATTACCGGATTGAAACATAAATCATGCCCAAGCATATAAAATCATATAATAAGGCATTTAAATCATATATGCATGCATCACGGTTAGAAAACAAAGTCCACTCACACACACCGTCCAAAACGGTCCGTTTCCGAGCTGCACGTTTTTCCGTAAAATCTGGAAATCACAACTCCTGTCCAAAACCATTATAGAGGGATACTAACAACATCTCAAAATACATCATATAATTTTCCCCAATTTTTCCGGAATTTAAATACGTATTTTAAACGTAAAACAAAACTTCAGATACGCGAAACATTATCGAAACAATATCCGATTTCATCGAAATCAACGTCAAAATGTTCGTTACACTGAGAGGATCAAAAGTCATGTTGACCTCACCTTGAGACTAGCCCGGACGCGCCTTCACGCGCCGCCGTGAGTGGCTGCGCGTGAAACCCACGCGCCAGCTACAGTACCCTCGTCCTCACCCGTTTGTTTGTAAAAAGGGCCATTTAACCCGCGAGGCGACCCGGTTAATTTCCTACCAATTCGACATTGTTTCCATCAATTGAACATTCAGTTAGGTTCGGTTTAAGTTCAATTAGAGATCTGTGGACATAATTACAAGAAACATTACCTCTAACCTCACGATCACAGATGATCATACGAAGAACATCCGGCCACTGTTCATCATTCGAATTCCCTTAGTTTCAATCGATTCCTCTCAATTGATTCAACCAGAAGAATCCAGGGACTCAGGTAAACATTTCCCCCAACTCAATTGAATCAATCAAAGCCTCCAACTCCACGACTCAAACTCGATTCTTCGAAGAACAGCCGTCACTGTGCAACCATGGAATTCCGTCAATCTCAACCGGTTTCTTCCAATTGATGAACCCAGAAGCATCGTGGGATCATGAGAAGTCGTTTCCCCACATCAATTGAATCAATCGAAGCCTCGAACTCCACGACTCAAGCTCGAAGTTCCTCACTGTTACCAAACCCGTTCAGAGCCAATTGGGCATGAATTCATCTCGTTTTTGATTTGAAACAACTCGTCTTAACCTCAGGAAGCTACTTCCAAGCTCCAATTCGATCCTCACGGCTCAATTCTCATTATTCGAATTTCCCTCCCAAAAACCAAATTTTCGAATTCTCAGTTCCCAGCTCACTCTCAATCTCCCGTGTTTACCCAGTTGAGTTCAATCTCAATAATCTCTCAATTGCTCACTCTCTGGTTCAGAAATGGAAGAGAAATGGAGGTTGGGAGAAAACTGATTTGTGGGTTGTACACGGTTGAAGAAAATATGGGAGATTAATGGAAATTAGGATTAATTAATTAATTTAATATAATAAAACATAATAATTAGGTCTCCCCCAAAAACATGGATCCTGGTTTAATGCCTGATTTTAGGGGATGAGTGACACTTGTCACTCATCCAAGTGTGTTCAGTCACCGGGTACTGTTCATATTAAAATATTATTTTAATCCCGGTTCGTTCGGTTAATCGAGTCCGATTCCGTGACTATAACTTCGTCATCGAATCTCCAATTTCGGCATGCCGCCTGTCGTTGGATTCGTATCGACGAGACCTACGTAACGGTCCTTGGCCCTCGTCCATCGGACCTCCCGATCAAAAAGTCAACATTTGGCCCCTAATATGCCAAATTACCAAAATACCCCTCAACTTCCGAACACCATAACTTTCACCTCGAATTTCAGAATCGAACGTGCCACCTGTCTATGAACTCGTGACCTCCCGAACTATGTCACAGTCATCGGCCAAAGTTCATTTGACCGCCCGAACTAAAAGTCAACATTTTGCCCATACTAGGGGCAAAACGGTCATTTTGCACCTTTCATCCGATTTCACTCAACTAATCCCCGATTAGTCATTCTAAACCATAATTAATTAATATTCAATCCCGATATTCGGGACGGGTCATTACAGCCGGCCGGTCTGAACCGGCCGCTGGAGGTAGGGGACAATCCACAGTACCCTGCGCGCGGGCCCACGCGCAGGCAACTTCCAGGGGCGCGTGCGGGCGCGTGCTAGGGTTTTTGGGCTTGTGTTCAACATACGAAATCATCTATTCGATGTAACGAAAATTTTGGGACTGGTTTCGTGTCAATCAGACATCGTTTCGATATAGTTCGGGACGTCCGAAGGTTTAGGTTCGGTTTTAAAAATAGTTAGAAATTCTGGAAACGGTTATGGCACGCGTATCGAGGCGCAGCTTCGGACGGTCTGTGAGTGGACCTTTCTTTCGAATTCGATGCATGCATAAATGTTTTATAATTGTTTTAGAATATATTTTGTGATGCCATGAGTGTATTTGTTTGTGGTAGCCTAGGATTTAGGTATTGGCACGTATTTCGAGATTTACGATTTTATACGATGCATATACGTTCTAGGTTTTCAACGAGGGTTTAAGAAATGGATTTCGGATTTAGAAATATGAAATCGGGCACGAGTCCTATTTGATTTACGAACTCTCGGACTTGGAGTCCATTTGATTTGACGATTAATCGGACCTAGGGTCCATTTGAGCTATACGATCGGACCGAGGGTCCATTTGATTTACGATTCGGGTTTGAGGCCCAGTTAATGTTACCATTGGGCTTGATGCCCCGTTGATTTATGATATCGGGCCTGAGACCCATTTAGTTGAGATTTCGGGCTTAAGGCTCCGTTGGTTGTGAAATCGGACGTGAGGTCCTGTTGAGTAATGGTTTCGAGCCTAGGGCCCAGTTGATTGTAACATCGGGCTTGAGTCCCAGTTCGGTTTATGAAATGAGAATCGAGCATGAGACCCTGTTGAACTGAGGATTTAGGCCGAGGCATGTGAAATGGATTTGAATCATATTCGAGGAATCCCGTTGAGATGAATCAGGTTTGAGACCCAGTTGAAATATGATTTTGAGAAAAGAAAGAAAGTATTTGAAATGAATGAACCCTCCATATGTTTATATGGTCTCCTCTAGACGTCGACCTGGAGAGTCACGATCCACATACCAGAGTGGGTATCCCCATACGGATCCCGTTCCAGGAGTGGTGGTTACTTATGTTGTGGTCCCGGACCAGATTCCGGAGAGAAGAGTGGATTAGATCCAGAGAGAGAGCTCGGACTAGATCCAGTGATTGAGCCTCCCAGATGGAGATTCCTGGGAGAAGACTCGGAGTGAGACCCCGAGTAGTGTGCACACTAGTATAGAGATTGATATCGTGACTATATCGGGGATGTGTTCCCTAGGGGCTGTGTGCCCCGAGTTGGCATCTTCTCGGTAGTGCCTCAGATGGGTTATACGTATGTTGATACGTATGTGGTTTTATGAAAGGTAATTTGGGGCTGCGACCCCGTATACGAGATTTGAGGGCATAGACCCTATGTTTTATGATTAGAAAATGATTTGGTGGCAGAGACCCCGTACGTGATGTGATTTGGGCTGAGTCCCTATTGATTTGACCTACGGGTTTTTAATTGTGATTTCGGGTCGAGGACCCAAATGGATTTATGGTTCATGACGGTTTATGGGAACCGGCATGAACCCTTGAAAGATTTTGAGAATGTTTTCAAATTTCTTTATGAATGTTTTGCTAAATGATTTTTGGAATGCATTCATATGTTTTTATTGAAGGGCATAAACGTCTTTATGTGAAAATGTTTTATTACAATATTAAATTGTCCACTCACAGTTTTCGTGTTTTAATGCCCTTCAGGTTGATCGCGGATGCGGCCTGTAGAAGAGAAGAGACATCACTCCCCTCCTCCTACGATCCTGACACACTCTCATAGCCCCGGCAAGGGCAAAGATGGAATTTTCCCTGGTCTAACACTTCGTGTCAAAAGGGATCACGTTAATCCCGGGGGATTTGGGACCGGTCATGACAGCTAATAATGGATTTAATTGTATATTAATTTAGTTGATAGATTTAATTGTATACTAATTTAGTTGATAGCTTTAATTGTATCTTAAGAGTGTTTTAGTTGATGGATTTAATAATTTGTTAGGATTTTTTAGTTAATGTTGTTAATTTTAGTTGATGTATTGAGATTGATTAGGTTATGAATTTTCTATAAATTTTGAGCAATATTTGTTACCCACCAAGAGTCCTAATTTCTCAATTTTATCAAAATGATGCTTTTCGACATTGAATCAAGTAATAAATAAATGAAATTATGAATTTGGCTTCAAAATCGAAACCGTATTGAACGTAATTGGTACGGTATGGTACGATATCAATTTTATATTTAGAAATACCATATCGTACCAAACCGATTAAAATTATTTGGTACGGTTTCGGTATCACCTCCATACCGAACCATACTGAACCATGCCCAGGGCTAACGTGACCCATAATTCTGAAAATGCTCAAATTACCCTTGGTAATGGCATTAATGACTTACAGACACCTGCACAGTAAATAATGTATTTTCAGCCAAGCACATTATTAAAACTAGTTAATGCCTCAATAATTAACTATTGTTATTAATATTAATTATCAATTGTTATTAATATTAATTATCAATTGTTATTAATATTAATTATCATTATTATCATAATTACTATTAATTATATTTATAATAATTATCAATTGATATTCATAATAATTAACAATTGTTATTAATATTAATTATCATTATTATCATAATTACTATTAATGTTGATTATCATTATTATCATAATTATTATTAACATCAATTATCATTATTATCATAATGATTAATTATTATGATTATCAAATAATATTTAAATATATTATTTAATTACAAATTCAACCTATCAATCAAACACTCCGAGACTCTCAAGGCTTCCCTATAAATAACGGAGCTCATTTCATTTTCAAGGTAATTCGATTCAACGTTACTTAAACTCTTGAGATTTTTCTTTCAAAGCTGATTTAAGCATTGGAGCATTCTTGGTCGAACCACCTCCAGGGTATCGATCTCGAACGAACAACAACTTATTGTTTGTTGTTTGCAGAGATCTAGGAGACTTTTGGGTGTAAATGACGAATTCTGCTTTAACAACTGGTGCTTTCATTGATAGCCGATTCATAAATACTCAAGGGGAGCTCTCACGATCGTTCATTGTTCTACAACTTTGATCATCACTCTTTAGACTTTGTTCATCGTTAATCTTACTTCGCTCGTCGTTCATCAGCGTTGTTCGAAGATCTTAAACGTTGTTCATCATTGAAAAAAAAACTTCCCGTTCAATTCTCACAATTCAACATGGCTAGGGTTCGTCGACACGTTCGATTAGCTGGAGATGTTGTTTCAGCCTCAACAACTCAGATGAGGAATGAAGCTCACATAGAGATTTCGAAGGAGCACTCCAAGTCGTCCCAGGCGTGTGTCCATCGAGGCGCCCATGGAGACGCAAGGTTAGATTCCAAATTTTAGTTTCGGAACTTTTTCCTCTATGAAAACTCAAGTGCCTGCGCTAGGAGAAGGAACTTCAGTCTTACAGCAAGCTCACAGGAAATTGATGGAAGGAGTATCAAGGTAGAGTCAGCTATATGCAAACATGGATCTACGAGATTTCCTAGAAGGACGCCATGACATCTGTAGGAGGAATCACCACCAACCTCCTCAGGAAAACTTGGCTCAGCAAGTCGGAAGGTTGAGCAGCCAAGTTCAGGTGCAGTCAGAGCTTTTGCAACGACTCGTGGCGAAGAGAACAACTCAAGAACCTGAGAGACACTCTAACTTTCGTAGAAGGCTAGAGGATGCTCCAAGGTGCCCATGAAAGGAAACGATCTGATGCCGAACGATGTCTTGGGGCACCTTGCTAAGTGACTCTAGAGAAGAAAGTCACGGCTGCAGTGCAAAGAGGCCACAACGCCTAAGGCCATCAATGCATGAACAACTTGGAAAGTGGTTAGGAGCAGCATCTTGAGCAGAACACTCACATGGGAGCATGATCAACATACGACTTCCCAGAATACTCTAAGATGAACTACCAGTCACAGTGAAGAAGGGGACGAGGCTTACTCACTCGCACGATCTTAGAAATAAAAAGCTGAGACTCGAGGAGGATTCCGACGGTTAGCTTGTAATGATTCTCCACATCAGCAAGGCGCGTTACAAGCTAATGATGTCCGAAGGATGTTGGATTGACACCTTCATGCTCAACGCGATGGCGATCTAGAAGACGATCTACGTCGCCAAATGCAGCGATCTTTACCCTTTGTGAGAGACATTGAGGAGGAGACATTCCCTCGAAGGTTTGTAACTCTGAACTTCAATTAGTTCAAAGGAACTCTGACCCAGTCAAGCATATAGATTATTACCAAGGAGTCAGGGTTCCCCATAGACACAATGACACACTCATGTTCAAGGTGTTTTAAGCCTCTCTACTGGGTCAAGTGATGATGTGGTTCAATCATCTCCCCCGAAGATCGATCGCTTCTTTTGAAGAGTATGCTCTGGCATTTGTAAAAGAGTATTCACAACTTCGTACATTCGAAGTAAAGGATGATCATCTATTCACCATCTAGAAGAAAGAAAAAGACTCTCCGGTAATACATCAGGAGATATTGCAAGGAAAAGTCTCCAATTTTTGGTTGCAGCGACCTTGTTGCTGCAATGACATTCAAACAGGGGCTTCCACGAGATAGCGAGCTCTACAGGGACATAGTAATGACCAATGACCATAGCCTCACCAAGATGCTCTCCTTAGCAAACCAACATGCATGTTCGGAGGATGAAATGAAAGATGCACATGCACCAGATCATGTCGGGACAAGCAAGAAAGCCTCCAAATCGTCGCCATCTTGCAAAGGTGATGTCAGCAGCAAATTTTCATATGGGGGGTTCAAGAAACACAAGGCGAGCCAAGCTCCCAATGACTCAACCATTGGGAAGCCTAATTTGCAATTCTCAATACCAGTCCACCATATTCATAATGAGATCAAGGACAAGATTTGGTTCAAAAAATTGAGACTCATCAAAGGCGATCAGGAGAAAACTAATAAACCAAATGGTGCGCCAATCATGAATGCTACGGGCATAATATGAGAACATGCATATTTTTCGAAAGATATCTCTAGAATCTCGTGAAAGAAGGACATTGCACGAACTACATCAAAAAGAAGGTTGCAGGTCATATGGAGAACAAAGAACCCAATGAGCCTGCATCAAATGTGATCCGAATCAACTAGTTGCATGTCAATGGAATTGATCCTGTCATCACATGCCACAAGCTGCATGTCAAAATTGAAGAGACATGGAAATCTATGAAACTTACAATTTTTCTTTTTATGTTGTCTTCTAAATTCAAGTACCATGCATTTGAATTATCAATAAGATTGACAATTTGTTTTGAAATTATACAAACATAATTGTACATCATATGCAATCTTCAATCTTCAAAACTTTTTCCAAGAAGTGCTAAAAACCAATCCAAACCTTCCACTGGGAAGCATCATGAACCTTCCTCTGGTAAGCACTAAAGCATCCCACTAGGCAGAACTTCGAACCTTTCTCTCGAAAGCATTCAAGTATTCCCTTGGTGGGCAACTAAGAATTCCTTCCAAAATCGAATCCTTCTCGTCATGCGGAGCATCCAATCCTTCGTCATATGAAGCATACAAACCTTCGGCACGCGAAGCATCCAAGTCTTCACCATGCGAAGCATCCAAGCCTTTGCCATGTGTAGCATCAAAGCCTTCAACATGCAAAGCATCCAAGCATTCTCCATGCAAAGCATCCAAGCCTTCGTCATAAAAGCATCCAAGCCTTAGCCATGCTAAGCATCCAAGTCTTTGCCATGCAAAGTATCGAAATCCAAAGCCTTCCCACGAGAAGCACCTAAAAGCATTCCTTCCAAAATTGAAGCCTTTGCCATGCGAAACATCCAAGCCTTCGTCATGCAAAGAATCAAAGCCTTCGTCACGTGAAGCATCAAAGCCTTCACCTTAAAAAATGTCCAAGCCTTCGTCATACGAAGCATTTAACCCTTCACCATGCGAAGCGTCTAAGTCTTTGTCATGCGAAGTGTCCAAGTCTTCGTCATACGAAGAATTAAAGTCTTCGTCATACGAAGCATCCTAGTTTTCGCCATGCGAAGCATCAAAGCCTTCACCGTGCGAAGTATCAAAGTCTTCGTCATGCGAAGCATCCAAGCCTTCGCTATGCGAAGCACCAAAGTCTTCCTTTAAAAAGCATCTCAAGTATTCATCTTAGAAGCAATCCAAGGCTCTATTTGGAAGTCGCTCCAAGACCTTCTATAAAAGGCAATTGGAGTCAAAAAGCTCTCAGTGGATAGTCATGGCGGCAATGGGGATATTTGACAAACCTACAAGTTCGGAAGTTAATAAAAAGTTTGCAAAATAAACTTCATACATGAATTCAAAATTCTACATGAACTAACTTTTTATTTCTTTATTCAAAAAACGGATGGTAAATCACATATCGATTGCTCAAACCAAGTATTCAATACTAGAATGAAAATACAATCATCAACAATTTCCTACGACACGGGAGTGAAGTAAAACAAAAAATAACGACAGACATGTAAACGGTAAATCCAAAAAAAAAATGTGCGTTCCTTAGGATTCCTTGAATTTTTAAGCGATGTGGGGGCATTTGTGGAACCCAAAATCACCTAAAAATTGCGGAGCTGCCACGTTGCCCATAATTCTCAAAATACCCAAATTACCCCTGATAATGGTATTAATAACTTACAGACACCAGCACAATAAATAATGTATTTACAACCAAGTACATTATTAAAACGAGTTAATGCCTCGATAATATTGATATTCTCCGAGAAATAATTGATATTCATAATAATAAATAATTTTTATTAATATTAATTATCATTATTATCATAATTACTATTAATGTTATTTATCATTATTATCATAATTATTATTAACATTAATTATCATTATTACTATTAATGTTGATTATCATTATATCATAATTATTATTAACATTAATTATCATTATTATCATAATGATCAATTATTATTATTAAATAATATTTAAATATATTATTTAATTACAAATTCAACCGACCAATCAGAACGTTCCGAGACTCTCAAGGCTTCCCTATAAATAGTGGAGCTCATTTCATTTCCAAAGTAATTCGGATCAATACTACTTAAATTCTTGAGATTTCTCTTTCAAAATTGACTTAAGTATTGAAGCGTTCTTGGTAGAACCACCCCCGGGGTATCGATCTCGAATGAAAGTTAACTTACTGTATGCTATTTGTACGGATCTAGGAGACTTTTGAGTGTAAAGGAAAAATTCGGCTTCAAAAATATATGTATATTCTTTTCTATATCTTGTCCTTTCTTCATGTACATATTCTCACCTAAATCTCTTGAAGGAACATTCTATATACACTTCACTTAATCTAAGGCCCAGGAACTAGACTTGGGGACACCTTAATCAAGGAGATTACGAATGAACTCAACCTTCGGATTCAAGATGGATTGAAGCCTTGCTTAGAGACAATTGGTAAGCATGATGTGGAGTTAGAAAGAGTGCATAAACCCTGTGTCGAATGAGTTGATTGAAGCACTTCGTCTAGGCTGAGGACGTTAAACTTAAGCGCTTGTTGGGAGGCAACCCAATGGAGGAGTCTACAACAGATTTGCATTCTCTTCCCTTATCTTTTATTTTCGTTTGTTTTTATTTTTGTTTTATTTTTGTAAAACTCTATCTCATACTTGATTCTATACTTTTACTTTGATATAATGAGGATAATGACAGATTTAAGAGTGGAGGAAGGTTTTACAACTTTATGAGTCTTTAAAAAAAATTAAAAAAAAAGTAAAAAGAAAACTTCAAATGAACCCTATGTGAGCTTTAGAGACTTTTATACTTCTTTTTTGAGTGATTGATAGGAGTTCTTTGTTTAAATTGATATACATATGCCTCATAACTAATTGGTCATAGCTTTTAATGAACTCTAGAGTACAAGAACTTATTCTATGCAATTTTCAAAGCTTTTAAGTCAATAAACCCTCTGATTTTGGACATGATTAAGGCAATAGGGTTAACACCACTCACCACTTATCTAAATATCCCAGCCCTACTTGATCAGACAAGTGTAATTCCCCTAGTTTAACTCCTTTGTGCCTACATTAAGCCTTTATTTCATCACCCTCAAAACATCTATTCACGTGAGCCTAGGCTAGACAACATTTACCCTTGTTCCAAAGATTTGGTTGAAGACTTCAAGATGGCATGGAAAAAAAGATATGATGATTGAAGACTTGTATGTACGTATAGGAAAGGACTTGCTCAAACTACATTGTAAACGTAGAATTACCATGAAAAAATATATGAGAAACAAAGTGATACAAAAAAACAATTAATAAAGAAAAAAAAATGTTTTGAATCTCTCGAACGGTAAATAAGTTTTGAGTTTGAGTTAAGTATTTTATACTTGTGAATTTGGAAACATTGAAGATTTAGGCGTTTGTCCTAATTACAATGCTCTAGCGCGTTTCAAGTACTTGCTAGAAACTAGCAAAATCTAAGTGTGGGGGTATTCGAAGCACTTGTGGCTATGTGATGGAGCCTTTGGTGAGTCCTGGAACAAATTTAACACCATTATCCAAAATATTCCTTGTCTCTACACCTAACCCCATTACAATCTTAAATTAAGACCTTATGATCCTTGAGATGAGTAAAATTTGATTAGTTGAGTCTATCACTTGAGTAAGCTTGTCGTTTTGGTTCATTTGAGCAAGTATGTTCACTATCTTGTGGTTTATGTGTGAAATTTTTATGAAGTTACTTACTCTCTATTATGTGAGCATCTTTCTCACATACCTTGAGTGCAAACACAAACCCTATACACATTGAATGAGATTATGAGTGCATATCCATATGAGTTGATTCATACTTATTTTATTCATGTTGAGATAAATTTCACCAAGTTTACTCATTGTCTTACTTTTCAAGGAATTTTTTTATGATGTATTAACTTTTTAAATTCCATATGATATATACCTTCTTAGTGTAATTCTTTAATGCAAAACTTAAGTTGATACAATTTGAGACGAATGGTTAAGGGCTCAATAATTTTTTATTTTAAGAAAAACGAAACAAAAAACTTTTGAGTTTTCAAAGTCTTATTTTGTTTTGGTATTTGTTAGGGACTAGCAAAATCTAAGTGTAGGGGTATTTGATAAGCCTTGAATTAAGCACCATTTTATACCCTTTTATGCTTATCTTTTAATGTTTAAATACCAAAAAATTGTAAAAAATAATATATTTTGTGTGAAGTGTACAAAATTAGATAGAGTACGGAATTACAAGAATTTAGGCGAAAGAATCACCTCAATCGGAGTTATAACGAAGAAGTTATGATCAAATGAAAGGAGGCCAACAAAAATCACTGAGGAATTTGGAAGCAAGCTGCCAAACCCATTTAAAACACCCAGGAAACCATTCGGTGCGCATGTGCTGAATTGGGCGTCTTCTTCTCGGCGCGCGTGTCCCGACAGCGTGAACCTTGGGTCGGCGTGCATGCATCGAACCACTCTGCCCCTTACTCAATGCGCTTTTACCGAATTTCCTTGGCTTTTTTCAGCAGGCGCCTACCGAAACGGTTCCCTTCCTTCAACAGCTTCCTACTGTGTCATTTACTATTACTATTCCAACAAGCAAACTCCAATTTCCCCTTTTTTTTTATTAGGTTTGTTTCCTCCTTTTAATTAGGATTTGTTTTCCCTTTTTAAATTAGGATTTTTATTACCTTTTTAATTAAGTTTTGTATTTATTCTTTCTTTAAGAATTTTATTACCTTTTTCTTTTATGACTTTAATTTAATTAGTTTAATCATTTTCCTTTTAGAATTTAAATTGTAAACTTCTATTTATTTGGGGATTAATTTTCTCCTATAAATAGAAAGGTTTAGGTTATTTGTAAAAAGTCGCCCATTTTTGTACCAAAGTTTTGCTGAACCAAATTTCCCTCTTCAATAATTCGAGCTTTCTTTAGTAATAGTCAATAACACCATACTTCACCACAAACACTGTAAGGATCTGCCCCAAATCCCTCGGGATTAACGTGGGACGTGTCAAACTAAGGAATTTCCATCCTTAGCCCACCCAGGAATGTCAGAGAGCGCCTGGATCTGGAAGAGGAATTTGATGTCTCGGTCTCTGCTACAGCCTGCATCCGTGATCAACCTAAAGGGCATTCAAAACACGAAAGTTGTGAGTGGACAAAACAAAGATTTTATAAAAACATTTTCATAAAAAGACCTTTATGCACTTCACTAAAAACATGCATGCATTCAAAAACCATTTCTTAAAACATTCATTAGGGCCTTGGCCCAAAATCCAAAATAAGGAAACCCAGAACGAGTCTCCTTTCCAAACATGAAACACAGGGTCTCAGCCCAAATCCAACACATGTAGGTCTCAGCCCAAAACTGTTTCCGTGAAATCTCGTACAATCATATATATATATATATATATATATAACCCATCCTTGACATGCTATGATGTCAACTCGGAGCACACAGCCCCTAGGGAACTAATCCCTGATATATGTCACGATTTATATATATATAAGTATGCATACTACTCAGGGTCTCACTCCGAATCTATCCCTAGGAATTCTCCATCTGGGAGGCTCTGTCTCCGGATCTAGTCTGGGCGTCTCTCCGGATCAGGTCCGGGATTCTATCATATTACCCACTCCTGGAATGTGCTCCCTTTGGGGATCACTCATTCCCGGTAATGGATCGTAACTCTCCAGGTCGACGTCTGGAGAAGACCAATCAACTCATAAAAGAGGGTATATACATACTAGTATGAAAACCATACTCGGGACTCACGCCCGATAACACAAGTCAACTGGGTCTCCATCCCGAACTAATGACTCAACGGGGCCTCTAGCCTGATTTCAGAATTAAACTGGGCCTCAATTCCAAACTCACCATCAACGGGGCATCAAGCCCGATACCTCAAGGTCAGTCACGATTCCGATCATGGTGATGCTTGCAACCATCAGTCCAGGACCGCTCTCAATCGTAGTATGTCTTCGTGAACATATCACTGTCGCGGCCACCTCTAGATCAGGTTGTACACATCACCAATCGATCTCCTGTAACGTCAGCACTCCGGAGTCAAGCCTCCAGTGGTTGTTCGACAACGGGACGTGTATTGTGACCTCTTCGGAAGGAACACATCCCCAGTCTGGAGGCGAGCGTCATGTTGTCTGTCGCCGTGCACACAGTATCCATCGTAACCATGACTCAGACTCGTAGGTCATCAATAGGGTCATATGCTCGAGTTGAAACCAAAACCAAATGGGACTCATTCCCGATTTTACCTTTGTAAAGTTATTTCATTTAAACCGAAACCACAAACGAGTATAAGCACATATAAAATAGAAAACCTCGAAATACGTGCAAATACATAAACACACACACAAATGCACTCATGGCATTACAAAACATGTATTAAAACACATATAAAACGTTTATGCATGCATCGATTCATAAAGGAAAGTCCACTCACAGACCGTCTGAGCTGCCGCCTAGATACGCGCGTCGTAAGCCTTCCTGGGTCAAGTACCGTCTCCGGGGTTCCCAGATCTGTCTAAATCACTTTAGAGGGTTACTAACTACTTAATTAACCCCTCACTAAAGCCCCCTAAATTTCTGGGATTTTTCACTATTTTTAAACGTGATCCTAAACCTTCGGACAGCCCGAACTATATCGAGAGGATGTCTGATCGACTCGAAACCAGTCCCAAAATATTCATTACATCGAATAGATGATTTCACATGTTGGAAGTTCCCCAAAAACCTCCCCACGCGCAGCCACGAGTCGCCTAATGGCCCTGCGCATGGGCTTCCCGCGCCTGCACAGGGTCATCCCTGACCTCCAGCCTACCAGGTTCTATCGGTCGGTCCGGTCCAGGCTCCGCAATCTGGTCCAACCGAACTGGTGGAGCCGGTTTAGGCCCTAACTCGTCCAATTTTCTTCCTTTTTCTTCCAATCCAATCCTAAACTTCCTATCTCGATCCTAGAAACCTACCTATGCAATTAGAATCACCAAAAACCCACAAAACCTCACCAGTTCGATTCTTCCCTCACGGTTCAAGTTTCCCAGTTTTCTCCCTGGGCTCCTCAGCCATCAACCACCACCCAAAATCATCATAAATCCTTCCCAACAACCTAACAAACCTGTCTTAATCAATAAAAACTGCCCATAACGTTTGAATCCAAAAATATGAAAAATCAAACAAAACCAGCTTACCTTCACGGGGTTTCTCCGCCATCCATGACGACACTGTTCTTAGCTAGACACCGTCTTCCTGCCCTCACCTCACTCTCTTGGCTTCACACATGGTCAGATGGGGGAAGGGTTTGGATTGGGTTCAAATGGTTGCTCGGGTTCGTGGGGAAATGATCAAACAGAAAAGAGGAAGGGATATGCATGAATGAGAAAATAATGGGGAATGGATGAATGACACTTGTCATGCATCCATTGGGCCTGGGAAAGATCTGGGGCCCACTTAATGCCAAAAAGGCCTCTGTCTCGTAAAACTTGCAATAGTTCGTTCGAACTTTCGTGAACCTTAACTTTTCCATCGAATGTCCAAATTCGACGTGTCACCTGTCTACAGATTCGTATCGACCCGATCTACGTAACGGTCCTCATGCCACACCCATCAGACCTCCCGGGTCAAAAGTCAACTTTTCACCCTCGTTTGGGGGCAAAATCGTAATTTCGCTCTAAACGTCCGTTAATCCTCGACTAATCCCCGACTAGCCTCGCTAATCCATCGTTAATCCCTAATTAATTCTTAAAATTAAGGATGGGTCGTTACAAACACCTTCATCCGCGACAATCTAGGCCAATTTTCGATTGTCTCCCCAACGAGTGTCGAGCCACTTTGCATCCCTAGGGCAATTCCCGAGATAAAAAGTGTAACATGATCCCCTTACCTTGTAATTGTCTCTTTCTATTGAATATCGTTTTGATGGATTGATCTTTAATATAATTCTGGTTCTATATCTTATATGAATTTCAATAATCTTCCATGTGTTTCAATATCTTGGTTTTTGTTATACTTGTATATTGTGCTTAATGCTTGATTAGATATATGACAGTTCCCGAGTCTAGATCATTGAAAGTGTATAGGGCAGTTCCCGAGCACGTACTTGAGATAATATGCTTGTATTTCGTAGAATTAAGGTTATGGAATTTCGTAGATTTTGGAATTTTCATAATTTATGAATGAGTTAGGTTAAAGATGATTGACCATGTAAATAATAGATTAGGTTAGTTTAGATAAGTTAATCACGTAGGATAATTAAAAGCAATTTACCCCCTTAATTAAATAATCAAATGATAATCATACTTAGGTACCCTTAATCCCCGGTCCAGAACGATCCGTATTTACCAATGCTACATCTACAAAAAGGGTTTTCAAATTGCATGTGTTTTCAATAGGTGTTAATGTCAGGACCCATCGCAAATCCCCGGGGATTAACGTGGGACTTGCCTGCTCCATCTCTAGCCCTCACTGGGGCTTCTAGAGTATGCCAGGATCGTAAGAGGAGGAGTGTAATGTCTCGATCTCTGCTACAGCCCGCATCCGCGATCAACCTGAAGGGCATTAAAAACGAAAACTGTGAGTGGACAAAATAATATTTTAATAAAACATTTTCAAAAATCGTTTATCAAAACGTTCATAAAACCATTTGAAAACATTCTCAAAACCTTTCAAGGGTTCATGCCCAGTCCCTATAACCCATCATGAACCATAAAAACCTTTCAAGGGTTCATGCGGTCACCATAAACCGTCATGAACCATAAATCCATTTATGGGTCTTGGCCCGAAATCCATAAAGCAAGTACATGGGAATTCAGCCCAAAACCAGTTTCCGTAGGGACTCAGCCCAAAACCATTCTCAGTGGAATACCAAAACAAAGAATACGGGGTCTCCGCCCCAAACCATTTCCAAAACATTGAATACGGGGTCTCTGCCCCAAATCATTTTCTAAAACATGGAACACGGGGTCTCCGCCCCCAAATCACTTTTCTTAAAACCTCATACGTACGCATACGTATAACCCATTCGCGGCACTTCCGAGAAGATGCCAACTCGGGGTACACAGCCCCTAGGAAACACATCCCCGATATATGCCACAATTCATCTCTATACTAGTGTGCACACTACTCAGGGTCTCACTCCGAGTCTTCCCCCAGGAATTCTCCATCTGGGAGGCTCTATCTCTAGATCTAGTCCGAACTCTATCTCCGGATCTAGTCCGAATATCTCTCCGGAATCTGGTCCGGGACCACATCAGAACTTCCACTCCTGGAACGGGATCCTTATGAGGATACCCATTCTGGTATGTGGATCGTGACTCTCCAGGTCGACGGCTAGATGAGACCATATAAATCATATGGAGGGTTTGAACATTTCAAATACTTTCTTTCTTTCTCAAAACATATTTCAACTGGGTCTCATACCCGATTCATCTCAACAGGATTCCTCAAATCCGATTCAAATCAATTTCACAGGCCTCGACCTAAATCCACAGTTCAATAGGGTCTCATGCCCGAATTCTCATTTCATAAATCAAACTGGGACTCAAGCCTGATTTCACAATCAACTAGGCCTCTCGCCCGATATCACGAATAATTGGGCCTCAAGCCTGAAACCATAAAGCAACGGGGCCTCAAGCCCGATTTCACAACCAACGGGGCCTTAAGCCCGATACCACAGTCAAAGGGGCCTCAAGCCCGAGATTACAACCAAATGGGCCTCAAACCCGAATTCGTAAACCAACGGGGTCCTCAGCCCGATCATATAACTCAAATGGACCTTCGGTCCGATTTCTTGTCAAATCAAATGGACTCAAAGTCTAAGAGTTTGTAAATCAAATGGGTCTCGTACTCGATTTCATATTTCCAATTCCAAAACCAATTCATTAAACCCTCATTCAAAACCTAGCATGTACAAGCATCGTATAAAACAAGAAATCTCGAAATACGTGCAAATACGTAAATCCTAGGCTACCACAAACAAATGCACTCATGGCATCACAAGACATGTATTAAAACAATTATAAAACATTTATGCATGCATCAAATTCGAAAGAAAGGTCCATTCACAGACTGTCTGAAGCTGCGCCTCGATTTACGTGCCATAAGCCTATCTTGGGCCAATCATCACCTCTGGGGTTCCCGAACCTGTCCAAATTAATTTAAAGGTTTACTAACTACTTAAATAACCCCTCACTAAAGCCCCGTAATTTTCCTGAATTTTTAACTATTTTTAAACTCGCTCTGAAACCTTCGGACAACCCGAACTATATCGAGAAGATGTCCGATTGACACGAAACTAGTCCCAAAATGTTCGTTACATTGAATAGATGAAATTATATGTTGGAACTTTCCCCATAGGACTGCTTATGCGCCCTTACGTGCTGCTTCAAGGGGCTGCGCGTGGGAGCCACGCGCCCTACACTACAGATCATCCTTGTCCTCTAGTAGCCGGTCCGGTCCGGTTCGGTTGGGTCCCACGTGGCCAGCGTGGCTGGTTTAGTGGCATAACTCCTCCATTTTTCATCCTTTTCATCCATTCCAACTCCTATGGCTTCCTTGTAAGACCCGTGTCCTAGAGGGAACGGTGAACAATCCCACAATCCTGCGAGGTGGGAATGGTGGTGTGTCTTAAAGGTGTAGTCACACACCTATCTAGCATGAGGCCTCCCTTGGCCGCACTGGTTGAGGTGTTATCCTAGGCGTGAGGTCTTGGGGTCAAAACCCAGCGGACGCGTTGGAGGGAGTTTCCCAATGGCGGGCCGGGCTGGGACAATATCGTGTTAGATAGAGCTGGTCGCTGCGTAACTCTGATCTAAACGAGGGCTATTGGGAGCTCAGTGCCTTTGGGGGGATTGGAACCCCAAAGTTAAGCGAGTTGAGGCTGGTGCATTTTCATGATGGGTGACCCCTTGGGAAGTTGCACCGTGAGCTACCGAAAACAAAACCGTGAGGGCAAGGGCAAAGAGGCCAAAAGCGGACAATATCGTGCTAGATGAGTCGGGACCTGACAGAGGAGGGTCGGGTTCTGACAGAATGGTATCAGAGCCAGACCCCGACCGGGAAGTGTGCTAGCGAGGACGTTGGGCCCTAAGGGTAGTGGATTGTAAAACCAGTGTCCTGTAGGGAATGGTGAACAATCCCACCTTTCTGCGAGGGGGGAATGGTCTGGGAGGGGAATGGTGGTGTGCCTTAAAGGTGTAGGCACACACCTATCTAGCACGAGGCCTCCCTTGGCCACGCTGGTTGAGGTGTTATCCCAGGCGTGAGGTCTTGGGGTCAAAACCCAGTGGACGGATTGGAGGGAGTTTCCCAATGGCGGGCCGGGCTGGGATAATATCGTGTTACATAGAGCTGGCTGCTACACAACTCTGATCTAAATGAGGCCTTTTGGGAGCTCAGTGGCTTTGGGGGGGATTGGAACCCCAAAGTTAAGCGAGTTGGGACTGGTGCAATTTCATGATGGGTGACCCCCTAGAAGTTGCACCGTGAGCTCCAGAAAACAAAAACCATGAGGGCAAGGGCAAGGAGGCCCAAAACGGACAATATCGTGCTAGATGAGTCGGGACCTGAGAAAGGGGGTCGAGTTCTGAAAAAAACTTTGTCAGGACCCATCCTAAATCCCCCGGGATTAACGTGGGACACGCCTAATCCCGTCTGACATGAAGTGTCAAACCAGGGAAAATTCCGTCTCTAGCCCTCACCGGGGCTTCTAGAGTACGCCAGGATCGTAGGAGGTGGAGTGTGATGTCTCGTCTCTACTACAACCCACATCCGCTATCAACCTGAAGGGCATTAAAACCACGAAAACTGTGAGTGGAAAAAATAAGAATTTCATTAAAAACATTTCATGAAAAGACATTTATGCCCATCACTAAAAGCATATGCATGCATTCAAAAACCATTTATCAAGAGTTCATGCCCGGTCCCCATAAACCGTCATGAACCATAAAACCATTTGGGTCCCCGACTCGAAATCACAAATTTAAAACCATAAATCAATACATGGGAACTCAGCCTAAATCAACACAAGTAGGACTCTACCCAAATCCAGTAAACGTGAAATACCAAAACATACAATATGGGGTCTCCGCCCCAAACCATTTCCAAAACATCGAATACTGGGTCTCCACCACAAATCACTTTCTAAAACATGGAACACGGGGTCTCCGCTCGTAAATCACTTTCCATAAAACCTTATACGTATACTCATACGTATAACCCAACTGCGACACTTTCAAGAAGATGCCAACTCGGGGCACACAACCCTTAGGAAACACATCCCCGATATATGTCACGATATCATCTCTATACTAGTGTGCACACTACTCGGGGTCTCACTCCGAGTCTTCCCCCAGAAATTCTCCATCTGGAAGGCTCTATCTCAGGATCTAGTCCGAGCTCTATCTCTGGATCTATTCCGAAAATCTCTCCGGAATCTGGTCCGGGACCACATCATAACTTCCACTCTTGGAACGGGTTCCCTATGGGGATACCCATTCTGGTCTATGGATTGTGACTCTCCAGGTCGACGTCTGGAGGAGACCATATAAATCATATGGAGGGTATATATACATTTCAAATACTTTCTTTCTCAAAACATTTCTCAACTGGGTCTCACACTCGATTCGTCTCAACAGGATTCCTTGAATCCGATTCAAATCAGTTTCACAGGCCTCGACCTAAATCTATGGTTCCTTAGGGTCTCATGCCCGAATTCTCATTTCACAAGCCGAACTAGGACTCAAGCCCGATGTTACAATCAACTGGGCCTCTAGCCCGATATCATGACCAACTGGGTCACAAGCTCGAAACCATAGATCAACGGGGCCTCATGCCTGATTTCACAATCAACGGGGCCTTAAGCCCGATACCACAGTCAAAGAGGCCTCCAGCCCGATATTACAACCAAATGGGCCTCAAACCCGAATTTGTAAACCAACGGGGTCCTCAGCCCGATCATATAACTCAAATGGACCTTCGGTCCGATTTCTTGTCAAATCAAATGGACTCCAAGTCTGAGAGTTTGTAAATGAAATGGGCCTCACGTCCATGTTCATATTTCCAAATCCAAAATCTGTTCATTAAATCAACATTGAAAACGCAGTACGCAAAGGTACGACATAAAGCCGAAAACCTCAAAAAACGTGCAAATATGTGGATCCTAAGCTACCACAAACAAATGCACTCATGGCATCACAAAACATTTATTAAAACACTTATAAAACATTTATGCATGCATCAATTTCAAAGGAAAGGTCCACTCACAGACTGTCTGAAGACGCGGCTCGATATGCGTGCCATTAGCCTCTCCCAGGTCAATCGTCGCCTCTGGGATTCCTGAACCTATCAAAATTAATTTAGATGGTTACTAACTACTTAAATAACCCCTCACTAAAGCCCCGTAATTTTTCAGAATTTTTAATTATTTTTATACGCGGACCTAAACCTTCGGACAACCCGAACTACATCGAAACGATGTCCGATCGACTCGAAACCTGTCCCAAAATGTTCGTTACATCAATTAGACGATTTTACATGTTGGAACCTTCCCGAAAATCCCTACCAGGCGCCCGCCCAAAGGGGCTGCACGTGTGGCTCACGCGCTAGTGCACTGTGGATCGTCCTTGTCCTCCAACGGCCGGTCTGGTCCGGTTCGGTTGGGCCAGCCTATCCAACTGGACCATCGTGACCGGTCTGACCCTCTAATTCCTCCATTTTGCTTCCAATCTCTTTATTTTCAATCCTAAACTTCCTATTTTATCATTTCCTATCTATTCCAATTATCAAATCTAAAAAAAACCATGTAAAACCCGACTAACCAAAACTTTTCCTCACGGTTCAAACTCCCCGATCACCCCCTGGGCAGTACCGCCCCTCTCACTCGTCAAAAATGGTCCATACTCAATCTTAACAACCTAGTAATCCTTCCCCAATCAACAGAAACCCTAACGTTCAAATCACAAAAAGAAGGGAATCGGGCATAACGGGGTCTCGGGTTGTTACCTGGTTTCCAGGGTCCTCGCCGCCGTGCACAGCGGTCCTCCCTTCACCAGTCACTTTCAGTCTCTCTCTCTGTTCCTCCATCTCAGTCCAGCAGCAAAGATGGAAATGGTCGAGGGGTGGGTTTGGGTGAGATTGGGTTTGTTTGGACGAACAAAGGAAATGAAGATGATATGCATGAATGTAAAAGGGTGACCAGTGGATGGGTGACACTTGTCACTCATCCATTGGGCCTTGGGAAAATATTTGGGCCCACTTGAGATAAAATTCAATCCGTCTCGAACTTCGTGCAATAGTTCCCTCGAACTTCCGTGAACCGTAACTTCTCTGTCGAATGTCCGAATTCGACGTGCCACCTGTCTACGGATTCGTATCGTCCTGATCTACGTAACAGTCCTTGGCCCTCGGCCATCGGACCTTCCAGGTCAAAAGTAAACTCTTTGCCCCTTTTCCACCAAATTCCTAAAATGCCCTCAAACTTTCGAATATCATAACTTCTTCCTCGAATGTCGGAATCGGGCGTGCCACATTTCTATGAACTCGTGACGTCCTGAAGTACAACACAGTCATCGACCAACATCAATTTGATCCCATGAACGAAGAGTCAACGATTCGCCCATTCTAGGGGCAAAATCGTCATTTCGCACCAAACGTCCGTTAATCTTCATCTAATCCCCGATTAGCCTCGCTAATCCGTCATTAATTCTTAATTAATCCCAATAATTCGGGATGGGTCGTTATAATCTTCCCCCCTTAAAAGAATTTCATCCTCGAAATTCAAATCGACCCGATTCCCCAACCAAATTGTGGAATCCAACATGTCCCTCGACTCGGTCATAGCACACACACGAGAGTACTCGTGTAACAGTACACGTCCGACACAAATGTTGTACTCGTCGGTACGTACCGTTACTAGAGCTTCCCAAGTTCCAACTTCACTCTCATCAACAGTGTTCAGATCGTCGACTCGTGAGAGTCATCACGTTAGCTGGTAAGTCTCACTCGAGACAAAATATCCACACTCGTCAATCTCGCCTATCACTCACTTTGACAGGTCATCCTCAAACCTATGCCTATACGACTCTCCTTAGATTCCCATTAATCCATACCAATCTGAACTCATCGGATACCGATTAATCCGTTACCACGGTATCTCACGACTTCGTGACCAGCCGACATCTCCCTGCTCCACTGCGCTTCTCTTTTTTACTCTAATCTCGACTCGTTCTTGAGTCCCCATATCGTATCTCGTGTCACTCAGCGACCTACGCTGACATCCTGACTCATATTGAGTCTCAACCTGTCACTATCGAATCTAATCCGATCGCCACTCTTGTCCATCTAGGACTATCTAATCTTCAACATTCCCATAATCTCGGGACACTCTCAACCCGACATATCGATCGACCGTGGTCAATCCCATCGTCCAATGCGCACAACACACCGGTGCACCTCCATCACAACAATCATCAAGGCCCTACTCGGCCTACTCACGGACTGCACTCAGGTAGCGTCCAACCACGTACTACCGTCTGCGTTCCAACCATGGTCTGGACCCCAACCGTCTGTCACCAGGCGAACATCAATCCATCACCTCAGACACTCACCCGTCACATCCAGTGACACTAAATACCATCTACTCCTCAAGTCTTTCAAATTTGACCCACAGCCTAGGTGTTCAGTTCTTACACCCTCTTTGAACTCCTTTATCTGTCATATTACTCCTTGTTGTCCCACCTAGGGAAGAATAAAGGAGAATCCAAGATGATGACATCAAAGTTCATCCTATGTAATCCTCCGGCACTCAGCACTATCTACCAAGGAGTCACACTCAGTGACCTTGGAATATCTATCTCCAATGCAGAATCAAGCACTCCTCTCATCGTCTCAACCACAACTTCTCTTGATTTCGAAGTTCCAATCACATTGGAACCATGTTTCTTTTCCAATTACTGAGCTCACTCATAAATACAAGCATTCCCGTGTCTTATATGCAAACGATTTCCAAGTCCCCAACTCAGGAGGTATGGTCAACCGTAGTCAACCAAAACCGATCTACAATGGACTCTCAAGTCCCCAGCTCAACTGCACACCATCCAAGCGTCCGTGAATACCACTTATGTAGGTACACTAATTCCGAGTGAAATTCACACGACTCAAGGTTAAACCTTGTATACTATTTACAGATGTGCAGAAATGGCCTCCAACACTCGCATCTCGTACCTTTAATCATCCTGATCCAACTCTGACTCACAGAATTGGTTGGAATCCACTGGCATCGGTCGGTAGGCTAAACAGATCACAACGCCTGTCGTGATCTGAAGCCAAATCTCTGCGTACTACCGTATCTGACCAACCAACCCATACGTCATGTGACGTCACTCATGTCATCCGTTTATACCTTTTCATCTGAATGCCACTTAGGCATTTCAATTCTTAACGTTACTACTCTTGGGCACACACTCGCGCGCCAAGTCTCGTATTATCAGGGAACTGGTCACCAAACCAAGTACTCCTAGTGCCTCATACTGAGCCACTCAGGATCCTCTCTATCCCGCTCAGTGCCCATCGAACTCACATGCACGCCACTTTGGGCACATCTACTATCTTGTCGGCATACCGGTTCGCACGTCCCAACTCTATGGGATCAACTCCAGCACTCACACTCGTGTAATCCATCCAAGGATATCCAGGGCACAAGTCACTCATCCAGGTATTTTCTACTCGCCACAGTCACCTCTCAGAGGTAGGGTGGTAAATGTGCTAACACCTAACATCAGCGTCTCATTCTACGATCGTACTCAGCCGTAACCGAGTCGAATCCAGAATCTATGCTCGTACTGTGCTTCACTCACGAACCTCGTATCGTCGTCACGACTGACGAATCCCATTGTCACAATCGTCACGGCAACGAGAGCCTATCCAACTCGATAAGACTAAACTACGTCCATCGATAGCAGTGTCTGCCACAACCTCGTGCAGACCAATCTCAGAAACACTCTGCTATCAAGACTCCAAATCCATGCGGTCCAATCACCGCCGGTACCAACCATTCCACACGCAACATCCACCGATCGGTCCACCTCAGGATACAGTTGACAAGTACCACACTTCTGGTAACTTGTCCAACCAATCACCAACTAGGGTTATCATAAACTCGGCTGCTCAATGCAATTCAAGCATCCTGACCGATCCCTCGCTCTCGACTCTGAAGAGTCGTCTTACTCCAATACTGGTACCAAACAACCAGTAACCACACTGTGAGGACCTCATCCTCTCGTAACTCTATGGCTCTCAGCCAATGGCCTTTACAAGAACTTGGCCATATTCCGTGCCTAACACTACACAAGCACTACATGCGCAATCGCATCCTATCGCGACACACCACAACTACTCCGGGGCATCTCCTGCCAGTCGATGTCCCTCCGAGACTAGACACACCGAATCATGGCAACACATGCAAAATAGGGTCAAACATTCCTATTCCCAACAATCTCACTTGGGTCAACCATGACCTCAGCTGCTCTCTGCAACACACTCTCTAATCTGTCATGACACGACCGACAATGGTCTGGACTCTCGGGTCGTCACACAGTGTCTATTAGTCCACTGGATCCTACTCACCAGAAACACTACGACTCCAAACCTCTAGATTCACATGAATATTGATCCCACTCGGGATCCAATCTCACTACCACGCGGCATCCAATGCCAATCGAATCCTTAAACCATTGCACCGAGTTTCGTTCAACCCGAGGTGCTTCCTACTCTTACCCTAACTATTAGGTTGATGACATCACATCCTCGGCCTACGCCTCACTAAGAGTGAAACACGCTCTGATACCAACTGGTATCAGAGTACCATGGGTATCAAATGATCCAACCTACTCTGATACCACTTTGCGAGGACCCATCCCAAATCCTCCAGGATTAACGTGGGACGCGCCTGATCCCGTCTGACACGAAGTGTCAGATCAGGGAAAATTCCATCTCCAGCCCTCACTGAGGCTTCCAGAGTACGCCAGGATCGTAGGAGGAGGAGTGTGATGTCTCGTCTCTACTACAGCCCGCATCCGCTATCAACTTGAAGGGCATTAAAACCACGAAAACTGTGAGTGGACAAAATAAGCATTTCATTAAAAACATTTCACGAAAAGACATTTATGCCCTTCACTAAAAGCATATGCATGCATTCAAGAACCATTTATCAAACGTTCACAAAACCATTTGAAAACATTCTCAAACCTTTCATGGGTTCATGCCCGGTCCCCATAAACCGTCATGAACCATAAAACCATTTTGGTCCCCGACCCGAAATCACAATTTTAAAACCAAAAATCAATACATGGGAACTCAGCCCAAATCAACACAAGTGGGACTCTGTCCAAATCCAGTAAACGTGAAATACCAAAACATACAATACAGAGTCTCCGCCCCAAACCATTTCCAAAACATCGAATACGGGGTCTCCGCCCCAAATCACTTTCTAGAACATGGAACACGGGGTCTCCGCCCACATATCACTTTCCATAAAACTTCATACGTTTAACCTATTCGCGACACTTCCGAGAAGCCTAGGGAAAACATCCCTGATATATGTCACGATTTCATCTCTATACTAGTGTGCACACTACTCGGGGTCTCACTCCGAGTCTTCCCCCAGGAATTCTCCATCCGGGAGGCTCTATCTCAGGATCTAGTCCGCGCTCTATCTCCGGATCTAGTCCGAACATCTCTCCGGAATCTGGTTCGGGACCACATCATAACTTCCTCTCCTGGAACGGGATCCCTTTGGGGATACCCATCTGGTCTGTGGATCATGACTCTCCAGGCCGACGTCTGAAGGAGACCATATAAATCATATGGAGGATATATATACTTTAAAATACTTTCTTTCTCAAAACATTTCTCAACTGGGTCTCATACCCGATTCGTCTCAACAGGATTCCTCGAATCCGATTCAAATTCATAGGCCTCGGCCTAAATCCACGGTTCAATAGGGTCTCATGTCCGAATTCTCATTTCACAAACCGAACTGGGACTCAAGCCCGATGTTACAATCAACTGGGCCTTTAGCCCGATATCACGATGAACTGGGTCCTAAGCCCGAAACCATAAATCAACGGGGCCTCAAGCCCAATTTCACAATCAACGGGGCCTTAAGCCCGATACCACAGTCAAACGGGCCTCCAGCCCTATATTACAACCAAATGGGCCTCAAGCCCGGATTCGTAAACCAACAGAGCCTTCGGTCCGATTCCTCATCAAATCAAATGGACTCCAAGTCTGAGAGTTTGTAAATGAAATGGGCCTCACGTCCATGTTCATATTTCCAAATCCAAAATCTTTTCATTAAATCATCATTGAAAACGCAGTACGCAAAGGTACGACATAAAGCCGAAAACCTCGAAAACGTGGAAATATGTCGATCCTAAGCTACCACAAACAAATGCACTCATGGCATCACAAAACATATATTAAAACACTTATAAAACATTTATGCATGCAACAAATTCGAAGGAAAGGTCCACTCACAGACCGTCCGAAGCCGTGCCTTGATATGCGCACCATAAGCCTATCTCGGGCCAATCGTCGCCTCCGGGATTCCCGAACCTGTCCGAATTAATTTAGAGGGTCACTAACTACTTAAATAACCCCTCACTAAATCCCCGTAGTTTTTTGGAATTTTTAACTATTTTTAAACGCGGACCTAAACCTTCAGACAACTTGAACTCTATCGAAAAGATGTCTGATCAACTCGAAACAAGTACCAAAGTGTTCGTTACATCGAATAGATGATTTAACATGTTGAAACCTTCCCAAAAATACCCACCATACGCCGCCACGTGCCGCCCAAAGGGGCTGCGCATGTGGCTCACGCGCCAATGAACTCTGCATCGTCCCTATCCTCCAACGGCTAGTCTGGTCGGGTTCGGTTGGGCCTACCGGTCCAACTGGGCCAACGTGACCGGTCAGGCCTTCTAATTCCTCCATAACCGGGTCTCGGGTTGTTACCTGGTTTCCACGGTCGTCGCCGCCGTGCATGGTGGTCCTCCCTTCACCAGTCACCTTCAGTCTCTCTCTCTGTTCCTCCCTCTCAGTCCAGCAACAAAGATGGAAATGGTCGAGGGTTGGGTTTGGGTGAGATCGGGTTTGTTTGGACGAACAAAGGAAATGAAGATGATATGCATGAATGTAAAAGGGTGGCTAGCGGATGGGTGACACTTGTCACTCATCCATTGGGCCTTGGGAAAATATCTTGGGCCCACTTGAGACAAAGTCAATTCATCTCGAACTTCATGCAATAGTTCCCTCGAACTTCCGTGAACCGTAACTTCTCTGTCGAACGTCCGAATTCAACGTGCCGCCTGTCTACGTATTCATATCGTCCTGATCTACATAATGGTCCTCGGTTCTTAGGCATCGAACCTCTCAGGTCAAAAGTCAACTATTTACCCCTTTTTCACCAAATTACTAAAATGCCCTCGAACTTCCGAATATCATAACTTCTTCACCGTTGTCCTCACAGGGGAAATGGTTTTTACCTTGGCCATGCAATCCACCGCGGTCCACGGCGGCTGGCCGTCTGCCACTGTCTCCTCATCCTCTCCATCATCTTCAGTTCCTCTCACGGCCTCAGATGGATGCAGATGGGAAAGGCATGGATTTGGGTTCACTGGTTTGTTCAGGTTAGTAGAATGATCGAACAAGAAAGGGGGATGGATATGCATGTATCTGTGTAAGGGAAGCAATGGATGGGTGACACTTGTCACTCATCCATTGGGCGTAGGAAAATGATCTGGGTCCCACTCAGGACAAAAGTGCACTTTTGCCTCGTAAAATGTACCATCGTGAATAGTACCTTAAAACTTCAGTGAATCGTAACTTCTCCGTCGAACGTCCGAATTCGACGTGCCACCTGTCTACGGATTTGTATCGCCTCAATCTACGTAAGGGTCCTCAGCCATTGGCCATCAAACCTCCTGGGTCAAAAGTCAACTGTTTGCCCTCGTTTAGGGGTAAAATCATAATTTCGCCTTGAACGTCCTTTAATCCTCGTCTAATCCTCGATTTGCCTTGCTAATCCGTCATCAAGTCTTAATTAATCCCGTTAATTCGGGATGGGTCGGTACAATCTCCCCCCTTAAAGAATTCGTCCTCGAAATTCAAATCGACCCGATTCCACAACCAAACTGTGGAATCCAACCTTATTCCTCGACTCATGTCGTTGCACACACACGAGAATACCTGTGTAATAGTACACGTCCAACAAACATGCCATACTCGTTGGTACATACCGTTACTAAAGCTTCCCAAGTTCCAACTTCACTCTCATCAACAGTGTTCTGATCGTCGGCTCGTAAGTCTCACTCGAGACAGAATGTCGACACTCATCGATCCCGTCTGTCACACACTTTGACAGGTTAGCAATACCAAACTGACCTTTAAACGGCTTTTTGGTCTAACACTCTGACACGTTCCATCCTACAGCCGTCAGGCTGAATAATGCAGTCTCACTAAGGGCTATCACATCCAAGCTGACATCCTGCTCAATATCCGATCAAACAACATCCTCTAGGTCATGCCATCACCATGGCACGAATCCCTTCTTGCAGGCCATCCTCAAACCTATGTCCATACTACCTCTCCTTAGAGTCTCATCAATCCATAGCTATCCGAACTCGTCGGATACCGATCAATCCATTATCACGATATGTCACGACTTCGTGACCAGCCGACACTCTCGGATCTACTGCACTTCGCTGCTCTAGTCTGATCTCGACTCGCTCTCGAGTCCTCGTATCGTATCTCACATCACTCAGCGATCTCCGCTTACATCTGGACTCACCTCGAGTCTCAACCTGTCACTATCGGATCTAATCTGATCGCCACTCATGTTCATCTAGGACTCTATCCAACCTACAACACATGTATACTCTCGGGAACTCTCAACCAGACCTACCGATTGACCATTGTCAATCCCATCGTCCAACGTTCACAACACACCGGTGCACCCACATCACATCACATCGAGGCGCCACCCGACCTACTCTAGGACTGCACTTTGGCAACGTCCAACCGCGTACTACCATCCGCACTCCAACCATGGTTCGGACCCCAACCGTTTGTCACCAGGCGAACATCAATCCGTCACCTCGGACACTCACTCGTCACATCCTGTGACGCTAATTACCATCTACTCATCAAGTCAATCAAATTCGGCCGACAGCCTAGGTGTTTAGTTCTTACACCCTATTTGAACTCCTTTAGCTGTCATATCACTCCTCGTCGCCCTACCTAGGGACGAATCAAAGATGACGACATCAAAGTTCATCATATGTCATCTTCCGACACTCAGCACTATCTACCAAAGAATCACACTCAGTGATCTCGGAATATCCATCACCAATACGGAATCAAGCACCCTTCTCATCGTCTCAACCACAACTTCTCTTGATTCCGAAGTTCCAATCACGTTGGAACCATGTTTTTTTTCCAATTACTGAGCTCACTCACTACACGAGCATTTCCTGCATCCTATAGGCAACCGATTTCCAAGTCTCCAACGCAGGAGGTATGGTCAACGGTAGCCAACCAAAACCAATCCGCAATGGACTCTCAAGTCCTTAGCTCAACGAGACACCATCCACGCGTCCGTGAATACTGTTTATGTAGGTACATTCATTCCGAGTGGAATTCACACGACTTAAGGTTAAACCTTGTATACTATTTTCGGATGTGCATAAACGGCTCCCAACACTCGCATCTCGTACCTTTAATCAACCTGATCCAACTCTGACTCACAGAATTGGTCGGAATTCACTAGCATCGGTTGGTAGGCTAAACAGATCGCAATGTCTGTCGTGATCTGAAGCTAAATCTCTGCGTACTACCATATCTGACCAACCGACCCATACGTCATGTGACGTCACTTACGTTATCCGTTTACACCTTTTCATCTGAACGCCACTTAGGTATTTCATCCTTTAACGTTACCACTCCCGAGCACACTCGCGCCCCAAGTCTTGTATCATCAGGGAACTAGTCACCAAAACAAGTACTCCTGGTGCCTCACACTAAGCCACTCGGGATCCTCTCTTTCCTGCTCAATACCTACCGAACTCACATGCTCGTCGTTTCGGGCACATCTACTATCCCGACTGCATACTGGTTCGCACGTCCCAACTCTATAGGATCAACTCCAGCACTCACACTCGTGTAATCCTTCCAAGGATATCTAGGGTACCTGTCACTCATCCAGGTATATCCTACTCATCACATTCACTTCATAGAGGTAGCGTAGCGAGTGTGCCAACACTTCAGCGTCTCATTCTGTGATCGCACTCAGCCGTAACTGAGTCGAATCCAGAATCTATGCTCATACTGTGCGTCACTCACGCACCTCGTATCATCTTCATGACTGAGAATCCCATCGTTACAATCGTCACGGCAGCCTGAGCCTATCCGATCGATAAGACTCGGCTACGTTCATCGATAGCAGCGTCTGCCACAACCTCGTGCAGACCAATCTTAGAAACACTCTGCTATCGAGACTCTAAATCCATACGGTCGACTCACCGCAGGTACCAACCACTCCGCACCAACATCCACCGATCGGTCCACCTCAGGACCTAGTCGAAAAGTACCACACTCCCGGTAACTTGTCCAATCAATCACTAACTAGGGTTATCACAAACACGGCTACCCGTTGCTGCCCAACCATCCTGACCGATCTCTCGCTCTCAACTCCGAAGAGTCATCATACTCCAATATTGGTACCATACCAGCCAATAACTACACTCTGAGGATCTCGTCCTCTAGCAACAGTACGGACCCTAGCTGCTAGTCCCCACATGAACTTGGTCCATACTCCGTGCCTAACACTACACAAAGGCTACACGTCACAATTGTATCCTATCACGTCACACGACAGCTCCTTCGGGCATCTCCAGCCAGTCGACATCCCTCCGGGATCCGACACACTGAAACATGGCAACACATGCCAAATAGGGTCAAACGTTCCTATTCCTAACAATCTCACTCGGGTCAACCATGACCTCAGTTGCTCTCCGCAACACACTCTCCAATCCGACATGAAATGACCGACACGGTCTCGACTCTCGGGTCGTTATACGGTGTCTACTGGTCCACTGGATCCTACTTACCAGTAACGCTACAGCTCTAAGCCGTTAGATTCGCAAGAAGATCGATGCTGATGGGAATCCAACCACTCGAAAACAAGGCATCCTGCGCCAAACGAACCCTAAATCATTGCACGTCGTGCCAAACACAACCTAACTCGGGTTCGATTCCACTGAATCCTCGTAATAATGCCCTAACTATCAGGTTGATGAAGGGTTGTTACAACTGTAGAGACATCACATCCTCGACCTGCGCACACTCTGAGAGCAAAACACGCTCTGATACCGACTGGTATCAGAGTACCATGAGTATCAATTAAGCCAACCATGATCTGATACCACTTTGTCAGGACTCGTCCCAAATCCTCTGAGATTAACGTGGGACGCGCCTGCTCCCGTCTGACACGAAGTGTCAGACCAGGGATAATTTAATCTTTAGCCCTCACCGGGGTCTCCAGAGTACGCCAGGACCGTAAAAGGAGGAGTGTGATATCTCGATCTCTGCTACAGCCCGCATCCGCGATGAACCTGAAGGGCATTAAAACCACAAAAACTGTGAGTGGAAAAAATTATATTTTAATAAAATGTTTTCATATAAAGACATTTATGCCCTTCGCTAAAAGCATATGCATGCATTCAAAAACCATTTATCAAAACGTTCATAAAACCATTTGAAAAAATTCTCAAAACCTTTTAAGGGTTCATGTCCGGCCCCCATAAACCGTCATGAACCATAAAAACCTTTCAAGGATTCATGCCGGTTCCCATAAACCGTCATCAACCATAAATCCATTTATGGGTCTTGGCCCGAAATCCATAAAGCAAGTACATGGAAACTCAGCCCAAAACAAGTTTCCGTAGGGACTCAGTCCAAAACCATTCTCAGTGGAATACCAAAACATAGAATACGGGGTCTCCGCCCCAAACCATTTCCAAAACATCGAATACGGGGTCTCCGCCCCAAACCATTTCCAAAACATAGAACATGGGGTCTCCTCCCCAAATCACTTTCTAAAACATGGAACACGGGGTCTCCGCCCCAAATCACTTTCTGTAAAACCTCATACGTATGCATACGTATAACCCATCCGCGCCACTTCCGAGAAGATGCCAACTCGGCGCACATAGCCCCTAGGGAACACATCCCCGATATATGTCACAATTCATCTCTATACTAGTATGCACACTACTCGGGGTCTCACTCCGAGTCTTCCCCTCGGAATTCTTCATCTGGGAGGTTCTATCTCTGGATCTAGTCCGAGCTCAATCTCTGGATCTAGTCCGAACATCTCTCCGGAATCTGATCCGGGACCACATCATAACTTCCACTCTTGGAACGGGATCCCTACGGGGATACCCATTCTAGTTTGTGGATTGTGACTCTCCAAGTCGCGACTAGAGGAGGCCATATAAATCATATGAAGGTTTTGTACATTTCAATTACTTTCTTTCTTTCTCAAAACATATTTCAACAGGGTCTCATACCCGATTCATCTCAACAGGATTCCTCGAATCCGATTCAAATCGATTTCACAGGCCTTGGCCTAAATCCATAGTTTAATAGGGTCTCATGCTCAAATTCTCATCTCATAAACCGAACTGGGACTTAAGCTCGATTTCACAATCAACTGAGCATCTCGCCCGATATCACGAATAATTGGGCCTCAAGCCCGAAATCATAAAGCAACGGGGCCTCAAGCCCGATTTCACAACCAACAGGGCCTTAAGCCTGATACCACAGTCAAAGGGGCCTCAAGCCCGAGATTACAACCAAATGGGCCTCAAACCCGAATTCGTAAACCATCAGGGCTCTCGGCCCGATCGTAAAACTCAAATGATCCCTCGGTCCGATTCCTCGTCAAATCAAATGGACTCCAAGTCCGAGGGTTTGTAAATCAAATTGGTCTCGTGCCCGATTTCATATTTCCAATTCCAAAACCAATTCATTAAACCCTCATTCAAAACCTAGCACGTACAAGCATCATATAAAAGCAGAAATCTCGAAATATGTGCAAATACGTAAATCCTAGGCTACCACAAACAAATGCACTCATGGCATCACAAGACATGTACTAAAAAAATTATAAAACATTTATGCATGCATCAATTTCTAAAGAAAGGTCCACTCACAGACCGTCCGAAGACGCGCCTCGATACGCGTGCCATAAGCCTCTCCTGGGCCAATCGTCGCCTTCGGGGTTCCCGAAACTGTCCAAATTAATTTAAAGGGTTACTAACTACTTAAATAATCCTTCACTAAAGTTCCGTAATTTTCTAGAATTTTTAACTATTTTTAAACACGCTCCGAAACCTTCGGACAACCGGAACTATATCGAGACGATGTCCGATTGACACGAAACTAGTCCCAAAATGTTCGTTACATCGAATAGATGAAATTACATGTTGCACTACAGATCATCCCTGTCCTCCAACAGCCTATCTGGTCCTGTTCGGTTGGGCCGGCCTGTGTAATTGTTCCGGCGTGACTGGTTCAGTGGCATAACTCCTCAATTTTTCATCCTTTTTCATCTATTCCAACTCATATGGCTTCCTCTCTTCATTTCCTATCCAACCATGTCCTCAAAACCTAGAAACCAATTATAAAAACTATTGGTTCTGAAAACCAAATTAAACCAAAACTTCCATTCTAGGTTTAGGGTACTTCTAGGGGTCAATGCTTGATCCTAAGGGTTTCAATACGTTCCTAGGATCACTAGAAAGAGGTTGGGAGGATCGATTTGGCCTAACTTGGCCAATATGGAAATTTGGTGGGGAGCCACCGAAAATCCTCTAGCTGCCGTTCTTGGCTTCCTCAGCCGTCCTCAACCTCCAAAACCGTCTCCTAGACCTCCTACCAATCCCCTAAACCCATCCTAGTCAGCATCTAAGCTCCCTAACGTCCAAAACCCAAATTTGAAATTCATAACACACAAGGGAAATGGTTTTTACCTTGGCCGTGCAATCCACCGCCGTCCACGGCGACTGGCCGTCTGCCACCGTCTCCTCATCCTCTCCATCATCTTTAGTTCCTCTCACTGCCTGAGATGGATGCAGATGGGAAGGGCATGGATTTGGGTTCACTGGGTTTGTTCAGGTTGGTGGAATGATCGAACAAGAAAGGGGGATGGATATGCATCTATCTGTGTAAGGGAAGCAATGGATGGATGACACTTGTCACTCATCCATTGGGCCTAGGAAAAAGATATGGTCCCCACTTAGGACAAAAGTCCACTTTTGCCTCGTAAAACGTACCACTATAAATAGTACCTCGAAACTTCTGTGAACTGTAACCTCTCCGTCGAATGTCCGAATTTGACGTGCTACCTGTCTACCGATTCGTATCACCTTGATCTACGTAACGGTCTTCGGCCCTCGACCATCGGACCTCCCGGGTCAAAAGTTAAATGTTTGCCCTTGTTCAGGGGCAAAATCGTAATTTCGCCATGAACGTCGGTTAATCCTCGATTAGCCTTTCTAATCCGTCATTAAGTCTTAATTAATCCCGTTAATTAGGGACGGGTCGTTACAGTTAATTTAATGGTTAGTTTTTGCGTATCATGGGGCATTTTACCATTTTGACAAGAACGATAGCGCAGCTACATTGAAATCGATGAGCTAAGAGAAGTATTGTTGGATGACAAACTTAGTCTTGCCAATGAGCAGGTAGTCCAAGACATCATATAATTGACTTAGACAATGTACTACAATGATTTCTCTTTATTAATTTGCTTAATCAATGAGTAAACTACTAAGTAATTCTTGACAAGTTACTTAAAAGTTAGAATATAACAATACTTTATTCTAAGGGCCTTCCATTATATAGACATACGTATTTATTGTCATCTTCGTGTACAACATGATTAAGATTCTAACTCCTTATTTTAAAATTACACTTAAACACCTTTATAATTAAATTTATATATTATAATTTTTTTTTTGAAACTAAGAATGAAATTTGTGTTATTTAGGTTTAACATAGAATATAGAAACTTTTAGAGAGAGGGGGGTAGTGGGGGTGTTTAGGTAAGGGTGGTGTGGTGCTTTTTTTTTGGACCAAAAAAAATTCAAGAATTAGGGTTTAGGGTGGTGTGGTGCTTATGACTTAGGGTTTAATTCTTGGATTTTGGCACAAAATTCAATAACTAAACCCTAAATCATAGTAATTAATTGAATCTTTTAATATTGGATGATTAAGATTTTTTTAATTTGAAGTTTAAATGAATTTTTGAAGAATTCTTGTTCTTAATTATCTTATTTTAAATTAGATTGTCATAAAAAAAAATTATAAGTGAGAGTAATGTTTTCATAAAATATAAGGAAAAAAAACTATTAAGTAGAGATTAAGAGCTTAAAGGGTATTTGAGCAATTATTATGGTGACTAGGAATTGAAAATTTTCAAAAATATGTTCATGAGAGTTTTGAATAAAGGAAAATTTATAGCATACATGTCATGACCCGACTCTCCTAGCACGATATTGTCTATTTTGACGGTTTTGTTTTTAGGAGCTCACGCGTAACTTCCAGTAGGTCACCCATCTTGGGATTGCTTCAACTCAAACTCGCTTAACTTTGGAGTTCCAACCAAATCCAAAGTTAATGAGCTCCCAAAAGGTTTCGTGTTAGATAGATATGTGCCCACACATATAAAGCACTTCCCAAGACACAGGTCTTACACCATTCTGTCGCGATCCGACCCCCTTAACACGATATTGTTCTCTTTGAGCCATGCCTTTACGGTTTTATTTTTGGGAACTTACGCGTAACTTCCTAGTAGGTCACCCATCCTATGATTACTCTAGCCCAAACTCCCTTAACTTTGGAGTTCCAACCAAATACAAACCTAGTGAGCTCCCAAAAGGCCTCGTGCTAGATAGATACGTGCCCACACATATAAGGCACTTCACATTTCTTCCCTGAGCGATGTGGGATTGCTTACCGCTCTTCCCAAGACATGGGTCTTACACCATTCTGCCACGACCCGATTCCCCTAACACGATATTGTCTGCTTTGGGCCATACCCTCAAGGTTTTGTTTTTGGGAAGTCATGCGAAAATTCCTAGAAGGTGATAACGCTCAAACTACGCATTAAATTAAATGCGTAATTTGAGTATTATGCAATTTAAATCCTTTTTGTGTAGATATAGTATTGGTAAATAGGGATCGTTCTTAACTGGGGAAATTAGGGAATATTAATAATATGTTAGTGAGAAAGAATAATGAATAAATAATCAAAGAATAATGAATAAAAAAATAATGAATAAAAGAATAAATTAATAAATGAGTTAATGAATGAAAGAATTAAAGAATAAAGAATTAAAGAATTAAAAAATTAAAAAATTAAGAATTAAAAAATAAAAGATAAGAGAAAAGAGAAATAATGAATAAAAGAATAAAAGAATAAAAGAATAAGAGAATAAAAAATAAAAAATAAAGAATTAAATGAGGGGTTTGAAAAGATTGTAATCATAAAATAAAGAAAACAAGTAAAAAAAAAAATAAGAACTTAATTCTATTTCTACTTTAATCTTTTCATAAGTGGATTTTCTTCAAATATAATTTTTTACCAACACTCTAACATTATGCTCATATTGAACAATTACGAAATCATACCTTCATTATCTCAATTACATGCATATATTTTCACATTATAAATGCACCAAACAATGGGTTATTACTTACAATATGATTCACCTTAAATTTGTGATTTAATGTGTCGAACAGCGGTCAAACATTAAATCTCTTCAATTCTATTCTAAATACCCTGAACAGTGGATTAACATTTAACGTTGAATTGAAGTTTAAGCACTAAAACATATGAAGTAAAAGAAATTCAGAAAGTAAAACACATGAAGATTGTATTTATACTTACAAATGTTAGAAAGAAAATACCCACACATATATGGAATTATAAGTAAAACTAAAACAATAACAAGAATTTAAGTAGAAAAATATGGTTTTTCACAAGAATCACCGAACAACGGCAGGAAACTTGTGAAGATGGAAAAATAAATACGAAGAATGCGGTCTTAAAAACTCTTGAATTACCTTAGAATTACCTAACCTTAGGTTTTTCTTAAGGAAAACACAAAATTATGTCTAAGAGCTCTAAAAGAAAAGTTATAGGAACAAAGTAAAGAAGAAATGAAATTAAGAAATAAAATAAAAAGAACATTAATTAAAAACAAAATTAAAAACAAAACATAAAAGAAATTTAAGAAGAACAATCTACAAGAAACTAAAATGGTCTCAAAAAATGTCTCTCAAAAGAGAGGAAAAATAACTAAACTAAAATGAACTAAGAAAAGGGAAGAAAGGGGAAAAAATGGGAACCTCAAACAAATGAAATGACCTCCCTATTTATAGAGGGAGTGCCAAAATTCAAATAATAAAATACAAAAATAAAATAAAATAAAAATATAAAAATATAAAAATGAAATGATGAATAATGATGAATAATGATGATTTTGGGGTTAATTTGTGCAGGAAATCTGCACAAAAGTGGGTAGTTGAATTTGGTAGGACTATGCAGGGGCGTAGAGGAAGGCTTCGGCGTGCAGGCGCTGAGCTGGGCTGAAAGGACTCGACGGCTGTTGCTGACAGGAGCGTGGGGAGTTGGTGAGCTGCTGCTGACAAGATGATCATAACTTCGGCAGGCGCGTGATCAAAACGACGTGGGGAGTTCGCCGCCTGATGCGCTAACAGAGGCAGGGCTTCAGCGCACGCGTGCTGAGCTGGAGTGGGGGATGTCGGTACGTGCACAACGAATTGGTGATGCTGAGTTCGACCAATGCTCACCGAAGTATCATTTGGGCTAAGGAGGTAGGTGCGACTTGGGCTGGGCCGGCTTCGCGTCATTTGGGACGATTTTCTGGGCTTTTGGGTTGGAATTTTGGGCCTGCAAATGAATTTCTCAATTTAAAAATTAATTAATATAATTTCACCGAATTTCGATTATAATTTCTTCGTTATAATTCCGATCGGGACGATTCTTTCGCCAACTCGCTTAACTTTGGAGTTCCAACTAAACGCAAAATCAGTGAGCTTCTAAAATGCCTCGTGCTAGATAGATATGTGCCCAGATATATAAGGCACTTCACCTTTCCTTCCCGAGCGATGTGGGATTGCTCACCTTTCTTCCCAAGACATGGGTCTTGTAATACACCTCTAAACTTTGTCCTAATTTTAGTAAACATCCATACACTTATATTTTAGATTCCATTGTCCCTTAACTTGATCAAAATAGTTGGACTCGTCCCTCTGATACATAATTTGTTAAAATATCACATGTTCAATGCACGCAAGTGAATAGTTAAGGGAAAAATAGACATTTCTCAACTCTATAAACTATTCTCTGCTTTTTATCCGTTTTCAAACCCATCCCTCTACTAGCTCGAACTTCTATCATGACCAACCAAAGTCAAGCTTCGAAAATCTTCCTACATCTTTTCGTTCATATCTAAGGGGTGGAGGGAAATGAAGGATTCAACCGATGCAGATCTCCAATTAATGAAGCACTGAGCAAATGAGTTCAAGAACCTTGTGACATCATTTGGCCGCGAGCTCAAGAACTTGTTTAAGTTCAACACCGCGTCGGTGATTTAGTTGTCGCATGTGGAACCCAAAATTACCCGAAAATTGTAGAGCTGCTACATGGTCCGTAATTCTCAAAATGTCCAAATTTCCCTTGACAATGACATTAACAGCTCACAAACACATGCACATTAAATAATGTATTCACTAGCTCAATATAATATTTAAAAGGGTTAAAACTTCAATAATAAATTATCTCCCCGATGATTAATTGTCATTATTCTTAATAATGTACAATTATTTTTATTATTAAATTATTATAAGTATCATCATAATGAGCAATTATTATAATTATTAAATAATATTTTATTAAAAATATATTATTTATTAATTATAATTTCAACCCACCAATCACAACGCTCCGTGATTCCGAAGGCTTCCCTATAAATAGTGGAGCTCATTTCATTTTCAAGATAATTCGGTATTCGCTTCGAAGTATTTCCTATTCATTTCTCAAAGCTTTCTTAAGCATCAGAGTGTTTTTAGTTGAACAACCACCGGAGTTCACTCTTAACTTTGATGGTCTCTTATTTGCTCTTTGTAGGGATTGTGAAGACTTTTTGAGGCGAATACGATTTATTCTTCAACAATTGATGTTTTCATTAAGTACCTAATTGAGAAAAACTCAAGAGGAGTTCTTTCGTTCGTTCATCATTTATCAACGTTGTTCAACATTCATCAATTTTGTTCAACGTTCGTCATACTTCGTTCATCGTTCATCGCCATTGTTCGAATTTCTTGAATTTTTTTCGTCGTTCGTAAAAAAAACTTTTCATTTAGTCCTTGCATCCAACATGGTAAGGACACGTCGATTCGTTCGATCTTCTGAGAATGGTGTTTCAGCTTCTGCAGCTTCGACTGGAAACGGAGCACACACTGTGACTCTAGAAGAACACCAAACCCATATCCCAAGCATGAAAATCATGGGACCCATAGGGTCACAGGGGCCGATTCCAACTTTGGTTTCGGAACTTTTCATGTCCCAACAACTTTAGCGCTTGCATTAGGAAAAGGAACTACAACCTTTCAACAAACTGATAGGCGATTAGTGGGAGATGCGTCAAGGCAGAATCTGCCCCATGCAAACAGGGATCCACGAGAATTCCTAGATGGACCCATGACGTACCAAGGAAAAATCAAGAACAAAAGGGACTTGATGTCTACCACCAACTCCTCGACACAAGGCGTGGGTCTCGACATGATACGCGTCAGATGCAAACACCCCAACGCCCGCCTCCACAAGACAACCTATTACAACAAGTTGAAAAGTTGTGCAATCAAGCCTAAATGCAGTCAGAGTTTCTGCAACGGTTCTTTGCAGAACAAAGAACTCAAGTGCTTGGGAGACACTCCACGTAACATGAAAGGTAAGATGGCATTCCAAGACATCATGGAAAAGAAATAGTCCGATGTTGAAAGATGTCTCATGACACTTCACTATGTGACTCTAGAGAGGAAAGTCACACTCGCAAAATAAACAGCCAACAGTGCCCAAACCATCGGTATATAAGCAACTTGGGATTGATTGGAAAATGGCTTCGAGTCAATATTACAAAGCAATGCTCAATGCACTTAGCCGTAAGTTGTTGAAAGAAAATTCATTTTCATTACAAGCCAGTTAATTAATGAACTAGGAATATGATTAAGAGACTTAATTACTACAAAAAAAAGGATTAATTATTTGTTAACGAGTGTTTAAACTCTTAATAATTTGAGTTTGTGTTTTACACAATGAAAATGGCTGATAAAATTTTTGGAATTAATGTAAGCATTAGTAGTGCACGTAATCATCCATATATGTTAGCTTAATTTCCAATCATCCATATATGTTAGCTTAATTTCTATTTAATGAATTAAGAGATGTAGTTTGATTCATCAGTTGCTGACGTGATGCATGCCGATCATTATGGATGGCCAAATGGGTGTTTTTTGAGAGTATAGGTAAATTATTACCCTACATTGATACAAATAGTTTGTATACCCATCAAAATTCATTTTCAATTTTGAAATTTTTATCCAAACTCTGTTCATTGGGTAATGGATACCTATAATAATTTTATCTTTATTTTTCCGTTTGAAATCTTTTTCTTGCATTTTATTTTGTTTTTAACTTCTAATTTGTTTCCCTTTCAATTTCTTTTACTTCACATTTTTTTTCACTTTTCATTTTTCCTTTTTTATTTTTTTTTGCCTTTCATTTCTCTTTTAACATTTTATTTTGAACTTCTAATTTTTTTTCCTCTCCATTTCGTTTCCCTTTTTTTTTTGTTGCTTTTCATGTTAATGCTTTTAATTTTTTTTATTCTCTCATTTTCTATTTGAGCTTCTATTATAACCAATTCTGAAAATTAAAGCCGAAATCAATAAATTACCAACTTACCCTTCTACCGTTAATTACGAAAAATTTATCAAGTTGACTAAAAATATGAAGGATTTATTTCAAAATTTTGACTCTAAAAACATTCCAATTAAACAAAGAATTAGCAGAAGTGTCGAAATGGAATTTTAAATGAGACAACTGAACCTATTAGAATTTTCATTATAAACTATTTCTAAGAATTTAGAAAATTCCCCTTAAATAGATTCATTTTTACTTCTAATTTCCTTTCAATTTAATTAATTATTTCTTTTATTTTCTTTATCTTTATAATTAATCCCACTAATCACAATATATTCTTTACACTAAAAAAATCACAATCTATTATTTCTCTCTAACAAATCCCCTCTTCTTTATACTTAGAACTCTTCGTCATCTTTTCTCCGGGAGTATGAAGTACGAATGCCACCAACCACTGATGTGGCCCCATCTCTAACTACGACCAGCTTCATCCCTACATTCAGTCATCTGCCCTCATCGAAATGACCTCATCCATGTCACTATCACCATCGAGCCTTATCGTAAAGGAATTAGAGCCGCTGAACCCATAAAACCCTTGCCATTTCTTCTACGATTTCGATTGACCCAGCTTGCGAGGAAATTTCCATTGGCTTAGTCTAGTCAAGGAAAGGCAAGCCCTGCTAGACATTGTAGTTAAAGCTCACCGTTGGAAGAGATTCATGGGAGAGAAACCTAGAAAATTTCGCAGCCGCAGACGATGTTTCCGGCAGACCTAACCAGCTAGGTTACAATCGATCGACTCTTTTGGGTAAGGTGAAGAGAACCCTACCTTCCTTCAACATCACTATGCTTGAATCATGGGGATCGAAATCAAGTTTGAAGTTGTAATTTTTGTTGAATGGGTAAGGGTACCCAGTAGGTAAACCCTTTCCCTACCCTAATTCATGAGGGGTAATTTCTACCCGTTAATATTTGTGCCCATATGGCTACTACCTATGGGTATCCAAGCCCATTTCTACCAGTCATTAATTTCATTAGAGAGGGAATTTAAATAATTTCTAACAACAAAAATATATAATAAGTAGCCAACTACATTGGAGCTAGAAGTACGTCGAAGGGTAATATTTATCTCATCATTTTACTCTTTTGATATATCGAATAATCCTTTTACATATATCATAATCGAAAATTTTCAACTTTTAAATAATAATCACTTTCAGACCATCATTGCAAAAATCAACAACATTTGATTTTGTTTAATCATTCATATGTATCAAACAAATCAACAGTATTTGTAGTAATGAAGATCCACATGGTCAATTGAACTTTACATTTAATTTATGTATAGCTAAATGATATTTAATTATGCTGACATTTTGTCTACGAAATCATGAAATGATGTTTTAGGAGTTAAATAGTTTTGATTATGATATATGTATGAGGATTGATTATTATACAAATCAAAAGGTTGGTGATAGGACCCGCTCCAAAAAGCTTTGATAACTATGCCCAGTCCTGCTCTCATCTAACACCTCAGTTAATGTACCCAAACTACCCTAAACCACAATTATCAGACAAGGGATATACATTTCACAAAATTTGAATTAAATAGAATTCGTCCTCGTGGGGTTACTGCCCACATCCAATCCACTAACCCTGGAGTGTTGAAAAGGTAAACCTTAGTTACTTCCGATGCTTAAACCGGTATTCGGATTATTTTGAACCTGATCATGCCATCATAACACTTTAAACATAATATTCCAATCCATTTAATATCACAAAGCTCTTACCAAACTCCAAGAATTCGAGGAGGTTCATACATAATCTGAAATCATAGTTAATAAATATGAACATTAGAACTATAGTTAAATAAAATATAACCATATCAATATTTATATCATTAAAACCATGAGGAAGAGAGGAACAACTTGTGGGTTGGGTAGACCACCAAAAACCCTACGCGCGCTCGCACGCGCCGCCGTGGCCCTCTGTACATGGGCCTCATGCACCTAGAGGTGCAGTCACAGGCGCACTCGCTTGCAACCTCCAGCCGGGTCCACAGGTCGACCTGATTCCTACAAACAGATGCCCGCAACCCGTTTTCTGATTTCCTTTGAATCTCGTCTATAAATTCCATTCGGCTGATTAAATCCATTATAATTACCTCCAGGAACTCACATATATCTCCAATTTCAAGAATTAGCATGGAATTAGGCCAAGCCGTAAATTCCCAGCTCTGTTGCGAGGTTCAATTGCTTCACTGTCGTGGCTTCCCACCACACCCCCCCCCCCCCCCCCCCCTCTCTCTCTCTGAGATTGATACCACTCGACTCCTCAAGTTGACGAGAACCCATTACCAACCTTAGTTCTCCTCGACTTAGTCTCATTCTCTTCTCCTATCCTTAGGAAGAACTTTCCTCACATGGTAAAACTCAATCTCTCACTCACGGTCACCTACAATGGCTGGAATCTACACAGAAAGGTAGGGAATAGTTTCTCCACCTTAATCCCACTACCATCCTCCCCCGCACGATGAAGAGTGTGGTTCCCACTCCATTTGGTGCTTCGCCATCAAAAGCCTCATCAAGAAACTTCCGCCCTCGCATTTTCGTACATTTGGTCTTTTAAACACCAAACCCACACAAAGCTTGACACTAATCTTTCTTCCTTAGTGCCAAGTGTCACCAAACAAATGAGCTAGCAACTATTTTGTTGACTCAACAAACAATCACACAAATTACCAAAATACCTCCATTTTTAAACATAATTACCGAGAATCCCTTGGACTTCCAAACTTGTAACTTATCTATACAATCTCCATTTTTCACGTGCCGCCCATCTACGGACTCAGGACTCCGAGACCTACACAATGGTCTCCACCAAAGGTCCAAAAAGTGTACTAGGTCAAAAGTCAACTTTTAACCACACAATCCTGGGGTAAAAATGTTAATTCTTCAATTTAATTTAAGAAACTACCCAAATTTTGGGGATGGGTCATTACAATCTTCCCTTCTTATAGGAATTTCATCCTCAAAATTCGTATGCAGGTTGTTTAATATATTTTTCGTAATCGTACATGTAAGAACATTTGAATGCCATAACAACAACCGACACCAATTAATTCAAGTCTCAATATACATATACCAATCATAACAATCAAATACAATCGAATACTCGAAGCTCATGAATAAACCATCTGAGGCCAACAAGAGAATTATAACTCGGGAACTACACATATGAGGAATTGAATCATTATTCTCAAACACATTTTTAATTCCAAACTTAAGTCAAAATCACTTTTTAAACAGGCTTAGGCCGACTCTCAGGAGTTCCATAAGGCATAACAGATATCATAACTCGTAACTTATTTTTCACACAATTTATACATCAAGAAATTTGAGCTTAATTGAATTTCGTAACCATAACTATACACATTTAGTTCTCAATTTTGAACACCAGTCATAAAAATTAAACATCAACATGTAAGCAATAGTTACTCACATTCTCAGGGTCCTCACTCCTAGTCATTGTCGAGATTGAACAATATTCGGAAGTAGTATCCCCGAGATCCTCACATCCAGATGATGCAAGCATAACCTCTCCGAGATCCTAGACGGCTAGAGGAATCACTGAGATTAAACAACATCTGGTAGTAGCATCCTCAGGATCTTCACATTCGGGCGATGCAATCATAACCCTTTCAGGATCCCAGACGTCCGGAGAGAATAACAATATAGTAGAGGGTGGTAGATATATGGAAAAAAATTATCAAATCTAACAAACTCATTTTCATAAATATGCACCTCTCAACCAATTCAAACATATCGAATAGGGTCAGAGCTCAAAACATCATTTCCACAATATTCCTAAAATCACATTATTATATCATAGCCTCTCACTTTTTCCAAAATCGTCCTCACATCATTATCATCATCATCCTCATACCCTTATCATCATAATATTATCAACATAAGCACAAGTCTTTGAACTCCAAGTCTTTAAACTCAACAATGTATATATCAAGCCTCCCGGATCAACGAGTCTTTAAACTCCGAGTCTTTAAATTCAGCAATGTATATATCAGACCTCCGGGGCCAATGAGTCTTTAAACTCAATATCGTGTCAAGCCTCCCGAGTTTGAGTCTTTAAACTCAATATAATATCAATGATGGAGACAAATATGACATCAATCAGCTAGCTTTGCAATCAATCCTAGATCAAACCAAAAATCTTTCTTTCAAATCCACATGGACTCACATTCTGAGTCAAAATCATTTCCAAAACCAGGCCAAGCCCAAAGTACCGTTTTCACAACAATCAGTAAAACCGTATCTAGAAATTCGTAAGTAAGTCCATAAAATCATTAGTAAATCATTATAAATAATAACTCAAACCATTGTTGACAAGACCTAAGCCCAAGACACTGCGTAAAGTGATCTTGGGCCCTGCTCTTGTCTGACAAGTAACTCAAAGTACTAGCACTACCCTTGAACTTGTAAGACAGGGGATACATGTAAGTCTCGAGCGTTCAAGCCTCTGTCTTTCAATCCTCAGTTCCTGTGCAACGGCCTTGGAGGGCCACAAAACCAGAAAATGTGTGAGTGGACAAAAAGAAATAGTTTAAAACATAGTTTGAAAAAAAAAAACCGATATTTACCCTCTGTTTCCAAAACCATGCATGCATACAAAGAAACCATTTCAAAACCGTACTCTTCGATTAAAACAAACCCACTTTATCATCTCGAAATATGCAAAAAGAATCCTCAAAATAAAATAAATATGAAACCATCTAAGTCATTGGTAAGTCGATATAACCATTACCACAACAGCACATTAATCACAAACAATCTACTCACCATCATCAAAATGTCACACATGAAACCATTGCCCCACTGACAGGTACACCACAAACTCACTCAGGAACCAGGGCCCAGCTCGACGTTTGAGATTACCAAATTAACCAACACACATCTCGAGGAAGTTACTCATCACAAAGCACAACAATAACACACAATCAATCCATAATCGTCATTGCCACATAATTCAAAACAATCACTCAACATCAATGCACAAGCACACATCAATCATCACATGCACCACAACAATCATCATATCAATCATTGTATCACAAGTACACTACTAGTAGGCATACCACATACTCGATTGGGAATTGGAGCCCCACGCTCGACGTCCGAGTCATCACAGAAATCTCAGGAACTGGAGCCCCAAGCATGAGACTCACATCTATTCAATACAATCATAATCATACATAATACTAGTCGCATGATTCGGAGCCCCGGGCTCAACAACTGAGACTAATCAATCAACGAGCATCATCAAACATAATCAATTCAAGTCCACATCATAATCATCATCATAGCTCATACCATCAATACCAATAACACATACACATGTCACATCTCAATATCACAAGTCAAATCCACAATCAGAACCTCGGGCCTAGCCCAAAACCATAATCCATATTTCTCATAAAACATGCCATTTACATGACTTTCGTGAAAATCGACCAGGCAACACATGAAAATCATAAATATTCCAAAATCACATTATTTCATGTCATAATCCACATTCAACTCAAAGGCACATTTGAAACGAGGTTCAAAACATAGTTTACCGAAATCTTGTAAAACGTGCATTAAAATATTAATAAAATATTCATAAATCACCGAAAATCTGATAAAATTCCCAATCACTCAATATCATCCGATTCACATAGAAAACCATTTAAATCATGTAAATATGCATGCGTAATCGTTTAGGGAAAGAAAGTCCACTAACACACCTCTAAATCTTCGAATCCCACTTTGCACGCTTCTCCGTCATTTCATAGAATCTCAAAACCTGTCAAAAATCACACATAAAGGTCATTAACCATCCCAAAAAATCCTCTATTTTAATCCCATTATTTTCTAGAATTTTTAAATTAATTTAAAACGAACCCTAAATCTTCAGACAATCAAAACTTCCCCAAAACGGTGTTTGATCGACTCAAAACCTGCGCCAAAATATTCGTAACATCAAAAGGATGGAAAACATGTTGGACGCATCACCAGATTCTCTAGCATGCGCCCCCACACGCCAGCTATAGTGTCGTCATCCCAATCTGATTTCCTGGTTTTTCGGGTCGCCTGACCCAGTTCTAAACTCTTCGTTTAAGTCCTTTTTTCACTTCTGTTTCGACCAGTTTCTTCTAAATTAATTTTGGAAGAGATTTATATAATCAAAACAATAAACTTTACCTTAAAATTCGTCCACCAACATAAACCTTTTGGCCGTCTTGCACCTCCACCAACCAGGCTGTTTTCAGCGTTCAAACTCAAAAACTACTAGCTGATTATGATCGTAGAAAGTTAGAGAGATCGTTTGTATCTTGGTTTCTTGGGTTTCCAGTCAAGAACTGGATAGGAGAACCCTATACCCGACCATTCTGTCTCGGGTCTTTCCTTCTTCTATCTCGATTCTGTACAATCTCATCTTCTCTCCTTTCTATCTTCCTTACTCCCTCTTTTTTTCTCACTTCATTGATAAACATTTATTTGAGCATCATTTTATACCGTTCATGCTTGTATTTAATGCAATCAATATGAGAAAATAATATATTTTGTGGGAAATTTGTAAAAATAAATAGAGCTTGAAATTACGAGAATTTTGGAGAACGAATCGACTCAATCGGATTTATAATGAAGAAGTTATGAGGCTACCAAAAACTACAAGAAATTTTGGTAGAGAGCTACTGAATCCAACAACCTAGCCCAGTAGTTGTAGCCCAAAAGTTCAAGGAATTTATTCCAGCCCAGATCATTCCAGCGACCTTCGATCAGCCTAGAAGCGAAGCCCAGCAGCGCGTCCCAATTCCCATAATCAAGGTCTATGCGCGAAGTAATCCCAAAACGCGACTCACACCCAGTCTAACCATTCTTTTGGTGCGTGCCTGCCGATGCGTTTGGAGATTTTCAGCGTGCGTGCGTCGAACTTCACTTACCCATGTCAATGCGTCAATCGCTACAGCCCACGTCTGTGTCAGTTACTCTCTACCGAAAGCAACCTGCTTCTCTGCACACCCTACGTTGAAGCCATTCCTACCTATCAGCTGCCTGCCACCGAACCTGCTCCAGCATGGCTCTTACAATATTTCCTACATAATTCAGCCCTAAAAATCAGCCTTTTTCTCTATTTTCATCATTTTAATTTTTATTGTTTTTATTATTTTAATTTGTATTTTATTTTCTAGTTTTTTTGGCACTTCCTTTATAAATAAAGAAGCCATTTCATTGTTGAGGTGTTCCTTTTTTTCTCTCTTTGTAGATACATTTTGAAAGCTCTATTACTCTCTTTTTTAGCTTCTTTTAGATATTTTCTTTTCAATTTTCTTTACTTTTTTCTTATATTTTCTTAAGACTTCTGTTTGTACACATTTTTATGCTTTCCTTAAGAAAAACCTTAGGCTAGGTTATTCTAAGGCAATTCAAGACTTTCAAGTCTGAATTCTTCGTGTTTCTTCCTCCATCTTCACAAGTTTCCTGCTACTATTCGGTGATCCTTGTGAAAAAACATATTTTTCTACTTAAACTCTTATTATTGTTTTGGTTTTACTTATAATTTAATATTTGTGTTGGTATTTTCTTTCTAACATTTGTAAATGTGAATACAATCTCCATGTGTTTTACTTTCAGAATTTCATTTACTTCATACGTTTTAGTGCGTAATCTTTAATTCAAAGCTAAGTGTTTATTCAATATTCGATGCATTTAGAATAGGATTGAGCATATTTTATGTTTGACTACTGTTCGACGCATTTAATCAGCAACTTAAGGTGTATCATATTGTAAGTAATAATTCGTTGCTCGGTGCATTTATAATATGAAAAATGTATGAAGGAAATTGAGATGATTAAGGTAGGATTTCATGATTGGTTCAATATGTGCAAATGCTACTGTGTTGGCAAAATTTGTGTTCAAAGAAAGTCCATTGTACAAAGATTAAAGTAGGAGTAGTTTAAATAATGTGATTGTTAATTCGGATTTACTTACGTAAAAGTGTCGGTTTTGTCTATGAAACTAATCTACAGTTTGTAAATTCTAGTTAACATGAACATTCTCATTTTAATTCTTAGTTTGTAAAATGTAACTTCGGCTACAACTCTTTTCAAAACCCCCCATTTTATTCTTTAATTCTTTAATTCATTAAATCATTTAATTCTTTAATTCTTTAATTCAATTATTCAATTATTATTTTATAATTTGATTATTTATTATTCGTTTTCACTAATCATTATTTATGTTCCCTAATTTTTCCAGTTAAGAGCGATCCCTATTTATCAATACTATATCTACACAAAAGGGGTTTAAATTGCATATACTTTTATTAAGTGTTGAGTGTTATTTTATGTTTACTTAAATGCTTAGTTTAAGCCACAAAATTTTTCTCCCTTGCAATCATCGTAAAACAAACACATGTTTAAATTTCTAGACACAATTTAATGGATTAAAACCTCAGGACTCATTCTTATATCCAACCAATCACATTTCATATCATCATCAGTCACGTCATCCGTGCAACACGTGCAATTAAGCTCTAGGACCGCTCAGATCCGAGCACGTCGCCGTGAACACATCACCAGCTGACGTTCCAGATCGTCGTGAATGCATCACCAATTGATCTCCATATAATACCAGCACTCCTGAGTTGAGCCTCCCTCAGGTGCACGACAACATGCAGTGCTTCGTGACCTCTATGGGCGAACACATCCCAACCCGGAGGTGAGCGTTATCTCTAAGGTTCTCTCTGGGGAAACATATTCACAATCGGAAGCCCTCTCATACTCATCATCTCAGAGAATGGTCATAGTGAAAACGGTGGAAACATATTTTCATTGTTCAAATAAAATCAATTATATTGCACAGGATTTCGGTCCAAAACATGGTTTCCACAAAAACTCATCAAATCAGTGTCCAGTTCTCATTTCGTAATCTCAAATCATTTCACCATCAAATCATGTGTTTCACGTGGGATCTCTGCCCAAATCGAATCTCAATAGGGTCACAAGCCCGGAATTTCATCATAATAGGGTCATAAGCCCGTCCCATCATATCAATAGGGTCACAAGCCCGAAACATAGTTTCATAAAACATTTGACTATAATCTTAGTCAAAACCATAATCCAACTAGGTCTCATGCCCAAAAGCCATTTTCACGAAAATCCATAAAACCGTTCAAAACCGATAATCAAACAGCATACAAAATATTTACACATTTCATCAATCCAACCATATGCAAACATTTCATTTCATACCATATTTATAAAACATTAAAAAATATATGCATGGATCATTTATAAACCAAAGTCCACTCACAGACTGTCCACACTGCGCGCTCACAATCCGCGATATAAGCCAATCTGAAGCTTATCAACAGTCTCCGAGACGTCCGAACCTATCCAAATCATACTCAAGATTTGTTTGGGATCTATTGTAACAAGCCGACCCGTAAATTCCAAATTTACGAGATTTTTTCGAGATTTGTTTGGGATTTTACGAAAATCATTTGGATGTTTGGACGATTTTACCCCTAGGATGTGTATGGGCTTACTATTTGGGGAAAAGGTATTTATGGAATGGGGAAAGTTGGGATATTTTGGGATGTTTGGATAAGGATTTTCATCATCATCATCATCATCATCATCACTCTCATCTTTCACTTTCTCCCCTCAAACTCGTGCAACCCACCCCAAACACAAACACAAACAAAACCCATTAACATCCAATCTTGGAACCTTGAGTTTGAGGGACTTTTGAGAGTAACTATGGCTGGAAATAGGTTCTAGGGAACCCAAGGATCAAGTTGAGCTCAAGATTGAAGGGTAGGATGGCAAGGATCATACAGTTTGGGAGTTTGAAATCTGGCCGAACCTTTCGAGGCTTATATCTCCAAATCCAGGTAGATTTTCACAATTCTAGTTTCATTTTTGGATTCCTTGGCTCGAGGAGATGAATTTCTATATACATTTTTGTAAGATTTGGTTGAGAAATAAGGGAGATATGGAGGTTTCAAGTTTCTACCAAAAATGGAGATTTTCCGGCCAGCGAGCGGCTGCGCACATCGGCACCCATCATCTTCTCCAGCGAGTGATGACGTCAGCATGACATCACTTGGTTACATCATGATGATATCATTTGACACGTTTCAGGTGCCACGTGGCAGGGGATCGGTGGTGCCATGTGGCACGTGATAGGGGCTACCATGTGGCAGGGGTGTCAAACCTTGTTAGTGCCACATCGGTTAGGGCGGACGTCAGCAGGTGATGTCAGCATATGACATTAGCGTTGACCAACATTGACTTTTGTTGACCAGACTTTGACTGGCACGTGTGGGTACTTGGGCACAAATTTCGTGGTTAAATGGGTCTTGTTCAAAAGGCTTTAACGTTCTGAATCCAATGGTGGTGGTTTCAATTTGATCGAAGATCGTTTGATAGGTCATATGGAGGTTTTTATCCTCAGGAGGCGTGTTCGGGACACGTTCTCGGTTTCGAGATTTTTGGGGGTTTTACATATGGACTTATAAAGATTGATAATGACCCTTGGGGTGTGATTTGGTCAGGCTCGGGCGTCTCAGAGGCTTTGGATTAGCTTACGGCTTATGGTTCAAGCGTGCGACGGTATTGTGAGTGGATAGTTTCTTTCATAACTCTGATGCATGCATATTTATACGTTTTTACTGGCTTTATGATATTATTTGCTGTGATTATGACTATGATTTTGACTGTTGGATAAATTTTGGATTAAAATTTTTTATGATTATATTTCTGGATGCTGGAACATGTTGGTTTTTAAAAACCCGTGTTTTGGGCTGGTGCACGTATGAAAACTATTTTGGGTTGTTGCTATGTAATAAATTATGTTTCAATTTGGATTCTATATGCTGGATTAGTTTACCTTAGGCGATTGGATCCCCATATCTCGAGTTGGACTCCGTAGACTCCCAAAGAAGGGCTCGGTTGTAAAAGGGGTGGACCCCACACGTACCGACGGGGTTGGACCCTGTAGATCCCATACTCTCCTACCAATAGTGCACATGGGATTCTAGTTGGACTAGTAGCTGGTTGGACCAACACGATGAGGTTTGACATTGAGCTGGCTGGGCTAGCGAGATCAGGTTTGTTACGAACATGGGTTACGGGAAGGTTGAGGTATCACAGTGAGTGCGTACTCTGATTATTCTGGTTATTATGAGGCGTTATCCCTAGTCTAACACGTAGCTAGGGTGATTATTTTACTACGGATGGCAATAAGGTCATTTCACAAGGTCGTGTCAGACGGGAGCATGACATTCCCTTCTAATCCAGGGGGATTATGGGGCGGACCGTGTCATCTATACATTCAAAAACGAGTTTTCTTACCTCCAAGGTTAGGTCCAAAACCAAGATTTTCGGCCAAAAGTTCAAGTTCCATCCTAGAGCCTCCCCTTTCTTCCACCTTCCAATTTTTATGCTTAGCTTGATCCTAAAGCTCTTAGAAGGATGTTAGAATCCTTGTTGTCCAATTACCCGCTCTCATCTTGAAGTTAAAAATTATGAATCCGTCGAAGAAATTTCAGGGTCACGAGTTTTCGTGTAACGACCCGTCCCGAATATCGGGATTTAATAATATTTAATTGTGATTTACTAATCTGGGATTAATTGAGCGATTTCGGACGAATTGTGCAAAATGACCGTTTTGCCCCTGGGCGTGGGCAAAATGTTGACTTTTAATTCGGATGGTTAAATGGACTTTGACCGATGACCGTGACGTAGTTTGGGACGTCACGAGTTCATAGACAGGTGGCACGTTCGATTCCGACGTTCATGGTGAAAGTTATGATGTACGGAAGTTCAAGGACATTTTCGTAATTTGAACGAAATAAGGGAAAATGTTGACTTTTTGACTAGGATGTCCGATGGCCGAGGGCTAAGGACCGTTACGTAGGTCTCGTCGATACGAATCCAATGACAGGCAGCATGCCGAAATAGGAGATTCGACGACGAAGTTATGGGTCACGGAAGTTTGGTTTCGTTATGCACGCATTACGAGGCGAGGACACGTGGCGTTCTCTGATTGGTCTGAGATTCTGAGTGGGACACGTGGACCACTAAACTTAATTTATGGGATCAGATCTGGATTGGTGAGATTTGATTAAATTATTGGAATTAAAAATCTAAAGAATTCCCACTTATTGCACCTTTTGATCTGGACCCTTAATCTCATTGGTGAGATTGAATCTGGACCATCCATTTTCTTTATCATTTCCCTCCCCATATTATATTTGCTTACCCGAGTGCACAACCATTCGAACCGTGCACCAGATCTTCACACATCTCCTCTGTGCACAAGTGTGAGTCACTGAGATTGTGAGAACCGGCGGGAGGCGGCAGGACGACGGCGGCGACTACGGCGGACCACGGCGGGTGTGTTACCCGAGAGGAAATTATGCCCAGGTTTTGGAGAATTGACCATTGGTCGTGTTTTTGAGCTCTCTCTTGATTCTATTGAGTCTTAGGGTCAGAAACAGGCACAAGGGACAAGTTTTTTAGATCGAAGTGAGCTGGGCACGGCGGGGACGGCGGTGCCCGTAACCCGGTTCGAAACCAAAAATGGTGATCAGGTTTTGGATGGGTGTTGGTCGTTGGATTTGATCCTACGGTGTTCTATGAACCTAATCTGACCTTGTGGACGTGGTTTTGGGACTCGAGGCGGCCGGAATCAGGAGGATGGACGATCGGAAAATTCTGGGCTTCGGGTTTGAGTGCAGAGGTGAAAATCCCGTCCAAAATGATCGAGGAACGGCGGAGAACCAGTCGGGTTGGCCCGCGGGTCACGGCGACCCGTTTACCAGTCATTCGGGCTGAACGACGATGAACGGTACCCGGCGCGTGGGTTTCACGCGCAGGGAGTTCAACCGGCGCGTGGGGGCGCGTGTGAGGTAATTTTGGGAAACTTCCAACATGACTTTTGTCCTATACAATGTAACGAACATTTTGGCGTTGGTTTCGTGTCGTTCGGATCCCGTTTCGATATTGTTCGGGATGTCCGAAGGTTTTAAATATAGTTTAAAAATACGTAAAAATTCGGGAAAATTACGGGACTTGAATAGGATGTTAATGATGAGGTTAGTGATCCTCTAATGTGATTTGGACAGGATTGGGTGTCCCGGTGATAGTGGTGTGGCCCGGGAAGGCCTATGGCATGCGTATCGAGGCGCTCGGTTAAACGGTCTGTGAGTGGACATTGTTTTTATAAATTCGATGCATGCATAACTGTTTCATGATTGTTATAATTATGATTAAATGATTTACTTTGGATATCAATGAATTTAAATGTTTTCATGCATTTCGAGGTGATTTACGTATTTGCACGTAAACCGAGGTTTTCTGGATTTGCACCGATTTCCATAAATGTGGTTGGATATGATTTTATGAAACGGTTACGGACTTGATAAAGTAAAATCGAGCCAAGGGCCCAGTTAACTTATGAATCGGGCCAGGGGCCCAGTTAACTTGTGAATTCGGGCCGAGGACCCAGTGGACTTATGAATTCAGGCCAGGGGCTAGTTAACTTATGAAATCGGGCTAGGGGTCCAGTTGATTTATTCATGTGATTCGGGTCGGGGACCCTAAAATGGAATCGAATAAATGATTTTGGATTTAAATCAACTATTTGGACTTATAATGGTTTTGATGATATTGAAATTATGGTTATGGCACGTTTCACGGTATTTGGGCTTGAGACCCGTTTGATGAAACTTAAAGATTGGTTTGAATTTTATCAATGTATATATATATATGCTTTGCTTTTGGATATCAATAAAATGTATTTGGTACTGCACTATATAGATCCTTCCATATTATATTGTCTCCTCCGGATGAGGTACCCCGGAGAGGTCACGGACGTCTAGTACGTCCAGCGTCTATGACGCTAAGCATCGGGGATGCTATACCCGAACGGGGTTCGGGGATTGAACTCTGAAATTGAGACCCGAGTGGCACGCGTAGCCTTGTGATTGTGACCTTATTGACGTCAGGGACGTCAGACATCAGGGATGTCGGATTGGAGTGTATGGTGCAGTGGCTAAAATTATGTTTATGGTTCATATTATATGATATATGATTTTAAATGATGGTGCATGCATATGGTTTTACTGAGGGGCATAAATGTCTTATAAATGTTTTAAACAAACTTGGTTATTTCCGTCCACTCACAGCTTTTGTTTTTAATGCCCTTCAGGTTGATTCCGGATGCGACTGCAGCAGAGACTGGGACATCATACACCTCCTCCATCGATCCTTACACACTCTGGAAGCCCGGTTGGGCAGTGGCAACAGGTTATCCCTTGTCTGACACCTCTTGTCAGACGGGAGCATGACACATTCCATGGTAATCCCGGGGGGATTGGGATGGGTCGTGTCAAGTGGTATCAGAGCAGGTTTTGCTCTTTTGTGCGCGAAGGACGAGGGTGTGATGTCTCTTTGTTCTGCAGTTCCGTTGTCAACCTGATAGATAGTTTTGGGATTGAATGGTGGATTGGGTGTGTTTGGCCCGATACGCCGTGCATTGATGCGATTCAACCCAAGTGGGTTGTGTACGGTTAACTGGTAATGCAGGACCGTCGGTTCGGTCACGTGATGATGGATTGTTGTGCTGCTGGGCACAGCCGGGTTCAGGGAACCCCATTTGAATAATGTTAGGGAAATGTGAAACTCAGTTGAGTATTGGTCAAAGTTTTGGTCCCTGGTAGTGTTGGCTAGAGAACGGGGTATTGGTGCATCGGAGTTAGCCGATGACCTTCGTGGTGGAACCCACGATGGAACCCATGTTGAATGACGATTAGATTGGATTTGACGTCTATACGATGTCAGGACCGCGGGGTCGGTCAGGTTGTGGATTTTACTGCAGAAGGCAGTTGGGTTCGGTGGAACCCTAGGGTGTGATTTTGGAACCCTAATTTATAATCGATGGACTGGAAACGTGAATCTTAAATGAGAACTTGTGCTGCGACGAGCGGCTGAGTTCGTGGATGACCATGTGGATGACTCAAGTGAGTCAAGTCAGGATTACGGGATTCGATCCACGGATGCGGTTACAAGATATGATGTGGAATTCCGTGTGGGATCGAATGGTAATGTGATGTGTGGATACGGATCTTGACAAGCGATGACTGTTGGTCGACAGTTGTGTCGAGATAACTGGCTATCGAGGGTATTTAGTGTGGCTTTCACACTTGTGGATCAGGGGACGTTCAGGGAACGTTCATTATCCTGATGTGCCGATGGAAAAAATTGGAGGTACCCATAGTCGTGGGGTACGAGTGCTGTTACGGGATGGTCGTTTGTAATGAACGGAGATCCAGGGTAACAACTTTGCACCCTGTGTGCTAGCATGGATGTTCGTGTGGATGTTCGTGTGCTATGTTGGTATGTTGGTACTTTTATGCCAATACTAGTATGGATGCCTGTGTGCTGATACTAGTGTTGTTGATGGTGCGTTGGTGCTGGTACCAGCGCTGGTGCTGATGTCAGTAATTGTGTTGACGATGAGCCACCAGTTGGGGTGTGACTCTGTCATGATAGACATATGATCGGTATCTGCGACTCAGTGGTGGTTGAGTCTTGGACTGGATGGGATCCAGTGGAGGTTGTGTCGTGTTGGGATAAGTCCCAACAGATTTATGATGACAAGTGATGAATGGATATTAAGGTATGTTTGAGACTTGAGGAATCTAGGGACGATGTTCCCTACGTCATGAGAATCAGTGGATTTGGGGAGTTGTTGTCAACTCCGAGATTGGTAAGATTGTGTACCTCTAATATCCTCAGAGGGTGCAAGGAAGTATTGAAATTGGAAAAGTCGGGAAACCATTCGTGGTATTGAGGTGTGATTTTGCGATTGTGAATCACTTGGAACCTGAGGTCCGAGTAATGAATTGATTTTGGATATCCCGGCAAAGTTGTGGATATCCCGTTCGGAATCGGGGTGTGTGCATACGTGATTATTGGCGGACGTGAGGTCCGAGTAATGAATTGATTTTGGACACGTGGTGGTCCAAGTGAGGTATAGACGTGGGCAGTCCAGTGGTTGGACTTGACATCTCATTGGAAGCATGTCTGTTTCTAACATGGTTGAAACTCCCGATTCGGGGAGAGTTGTGATTGGAAGACGAGAGGAGTGCTCATTTCCACATCGGTGATTGGTATTCCGAAGTCTTTGGGGGTTGACTTCTTATTTCCTGCCGTGGCAGATGATGATTGTTGCTACCAGTACGTTGAGCGTGTATTGGTGGGTGGACCCATGTTTGGCTTGGGGTCATTGGACACAAGCAGTTGTGTATGATTTTGGATTTGGTGGTGAAATGCGAGGTCATCTTTCCACCAAGGGAAATTTGACGAATGATTCAATGAGGGTGTAAGACCCTACGATTAGCTTTCAGATGGATTGTTAGCTATGTGAGCATGTGTGGATCCTAGGTGGATCTGATTTGTGATGTTGTTGACTTTGGTCGATGTGACGATCTAGGATCGTGATGTTACTTGTCGGATGACGTAGTGATGGATCTGGATCGTGATCTTGATGATCCAGATGGGTGGAGAGTTTATCACTCTTACCTTGGTATGTGAGTCGTAAATGACGGGACTGAACTTCTTTCGGAGTGAGTCCATATGGCTTGTGACTTGGTTGAGTAGGTTTCCGATGTGGTCGGATTTTGTCAACCAATGACATATGGATATTGGGATTGGCTTCCCTATGAAATCAAACGAGTGTTTTGGACATGCAACTGATAGGTTCGGTTTTGTTACGTCTTGGTGGACGTAAACGAGATTTTGGGTTTTGGAATCGAATCTCTGGGTGACGATTCAGGATTCAATTGCGAAGCTCGGAAGTGGTTTACTGGATTTGGGTGCGGAATGATTATTCCAATGCTAGCTTACGGAATAATGATTTCGGATTCGGATTTGGACATGGAATAAAAATATGATGTTTGGGTTCGGATTCGGGATTTCTTACGAAATTGCGGATTCGGATCCGGAATTGAAACGAGATGATGGGTGGAGTTCGTTTTGTCTCATGTTGGTTTGGGCAAAGGTACTTCATTATTGGAACGTGTTTGGCTATGACCTGGGTGGTTATAGGCAGATTGATGGATTGATGTACGTACAGGGTACGTTGTATGAGGATTGATACTGGTTAGGCTGAGTGGTGCCTAATGGCGGTACATGGGATGTACCCGTGGTGTGTGATTAAACGTGTTGGTAATCGGCTTGGTTCCGATATCATTTGTTTGGCTGTGTTGTGGACTGGACATTGGATACTGTGCGCCGAGCAGAGTGATTTTGTCGGGTTCAGTGATTGTATGAGCAGGTGCTCTTAGCCATGGTTGGCTAGTTGAACCCTAGTATTGTGATGTGTGATCACTGCTGGGCTAGTATTCAATGTGTTCCAGTTACACCACTTGATTGTGTAAGTTGACGGTATAGGTACACTCAGGATGAGTGAATTGGTGGTCTGAGTAACCACGAATAGCCTTGTGTGATGTTTTCACACCGTGATGTTTTCTGCGTCAGGGTTCGCTGACAGAGTCGGCAATAATGGACATTGTGATTAATATATGTCGCAGGATTGGGCTTGCCCTGCGAATTGAGATCATGTGGTTGATCTTATGCTACTTTGAGCGAGCGGCAGTATGGGGTGTTGCCACTAAATAGCTGATGGTTGGAGCCTTACCAGGGTGGTAAAGCTTAGTGGCGACAGTGTGGCTGATGGTGTCAGCATGGACTGGCAGGTGTGTGTTGATGACTCCCAATGGGAGCAGATGTAAGGATGTTTTAGAAATGGGAAGGAACTGTCTAGCTGAAGGAGTCAGCTAAATGGTTAAGCGATTTTATCGCGGATCAGGTAATTATGTTCACTCAAGTTGGTCGAGTGCTGTTGTAATGACGTAAGACTATGATGGGATGTCTGAGTACAGACGAGGCTGGTGGTGTCCCAGTAAGTGGGTGTACAGGTGTACACATGATATGTGGTCGAATTGTTTTCCACAAGGTGGTTGTGGAATAAGGTTATTGGTAATTTCGAGGACGAAATTCTTTAAGGAGGGAAGGTTGTAACGACCCGTCCCGAATATCGGGATTTAATAATATTTAATTATGATTTACTAATCTGGGATTAATTGAGCGATTTCGGACGAATTGTGCAAAATGACCGTTTTGCCCCTGGGCGTGGGCAAAACGTTGACTTTTAATTCGGATGGTCAAGTGGACTTTGATCGATGACCGTGACGTAGTTTGGGACGTCACGAGTTCATAGACAGGTGGCACGTTCGATTCCGACGTTCATGGTGAAAGTTATGATGTACGGAAGTTCAAGGGCATTTTCGTAATTTGAACGAAATAAGGGAAAATGTTGACTATTTGACCAAGATGTCCGATGGCCGAGGGCCAAGGACCGTTACGTAGGTCACGTCGATACGAATCCAATGATAGGTGGCATGCCGAAATCGGAGATTCGACGACGAAGTTATGGGTCCTATACAATGTAACGAACATGACTTTTGTCCTATACAATGTAACGAACATTTTGGCGTTGGTTTCGTGTCGTTCGGATCCCGTTTCGATATTGTTCGGGATGTCCGAAGGTTTTAAATCCAGTTTAAAAATACGTAAAAATTCGGGAAAATTACAGGACTTGAATAGGATGTTAATGATGAGGTTAGTGATCCTCTAATGTGATTTGGACAGGATTGGGAGTCCCGGTGATAATGGTGTGGCCCGGGAAGGCCTATGGCACGCGTATCGAGGCACTCGGTTAAACGGTCTGCGAGTGGACATTGGTTTTATAAATTCGATGCATGCATAACTGTTTCATGATTGTTATAATTATGATTAAATGATTTACTTTGGATATCGGTGAATTTAAATGATTTCACGCATTTCGAGGTGATTTACGTATTTGCACGTAAACCGAGGTTTTCTGGATTTGCACCGATTTCCATAAATGTGGTTGGATATGATTTTATGAAACGGTTACGGACTTGATAAAGTAAAATCGGGCCAGGGGCCCAGTTAACTTATGAATCGGGCCAGGGGCCCAATTAACTTGTGAATTCGGGTCGGGGGCCTAGTGGACTTATGAATTCAGGCCAGGAGCTAGTTAACTTATGAAATCGGGCCTGGGGTCCAGTTGATTTATTCATGTGATTCGGGTCGGGGACCGTAAAATGGAATCGAATAAATGATTTTGGATTTAAATCAACTATTTGGACTTATAATGGTTTTGATGATATTGAAATTATGGTTATGGCACGTTTCACGGTATTTGGGCTTGAGACCCGTCTGCTGAAACTTAAAGATTGGTTTGGATTTTATCTATGTATATATATGCTTTGCATTTGGATATCAATAAAATGAATTTGGTACTGCACTGTATAGATCCTTCCATATTATATTGTCTCCTCCGGATGAGGTACCCCGGAGAGGTCACGGACGTCTAGTACGTCCAACGTCTATGACGCTAAGCATCGGGGATGCTATACCCGAACGGGGTTCGGGGATTGAACTCGGAAATTGAGACCCGAGTGGCACGCGTAGCCTTGTGATTGTGACCTTATTGACGTCAGGGACGTCAGACATCAGGGATGTCGGATTGGAGTGTATGGTGCAGTGGCTAAAATTATGTTTATGGTTCATATTATATGATATATGATTTTAAATGATGGTGCATGCATATGGTTTTACTGACGGGCACAAATGTCTTATAAATGTTTTAAACAGACTTGGTTATTTCCGTCCACTCACAGCTTTTGTTTTTAATGCCCTTCAGGTTGATTCCGGATGCGACTGCAGCAGAAACTGGGACATCATACACCTCCTCCATCGATCCTTACGCACTCTGGAAGCCCGGTTGGGCAGTGGCAACAGGTTATCCCTTGTCTGACACCTCTTGTTAGACGGGAGCATGACACATTCCATGGTAATCCCGGGGGGATTGGGATGGGTCGTGTCATTTCGGCCCAAAATCTCCTAGAACATCTCCTCTCTATTTTCCAGATACTCTTTATCTTCATCACTCATTTTTGACTTCCCAAAACCCTCTGTCTCTCTACTCTTCCTCCCCCTCACGGTGGGTGCTTCCAAAAATTTTCATGGCCTTTGGCTTATACCTACCGAACCCACACACACATCATACCCTACACTGGTACATATAAAGGGAGAAGTCAGGGGGGAAGCCAAAATATATGGCCTTTCCAGAATATGAAACATGGTAGCCTCCAATTAGTCCTTGCTGTAAAATGACCAAAATGCCCTTGGTGGCAAAATTACCAAAATACCCTTAAGGGTTGTTGACCCAAAATGACCTCCGATTTTGACATGTCGTCTATCTACGAACTTAGTATCCCAAAACCTTCGCGATGGTCTTTTCAGAATTCTCAAAGGAGGTCCATAGCAAAAAGTCAACATTTTAATTTTTTTACGGGTAAAATCAACTTTTAACTCTAATTTCCCCAAATTTACGTTTCTTGGGGATCCGAACCGTTACAATCTACCCCCTTAAAGAAATTTCACCCAAAAAACTTCATAACTAAACCAATTTCATGTCCATATTCAAATTGGACAATCGAGTTGTTCAACACAATCGCCACCATAATCACAACAAAGCCCAAGGTTTTGTCAATTTCATTTTCAAATATAACTAACATATTGTCTCAATTATCTAGAACCATCATATTACGGTTCTACGAGTAGTCTAACACCCCCATTCTCACTAACACGTAACAAATTCTATAAAGAACGTTTTTTTCATTTTAACATCTCAATTTATTATTAGAAAACTACTATTTCATCATACTTATACGTACCATATTCCCACAAACCAAGGCCACAATGTAAAACTTGAAAAACCCGCACAATTGTTAAAAGTCCAAATTACTTGTACAACTTTGTTGATACCATATCGACCGACCACCTAAGCACAGGGCACGCCAAGGACAGGAAGGACACCCACCGATTCTACGATCGGCACCCCCACCATGGCCCGCCGATCGGCACTGACCTGCAGGCCTGTCATTCGGCACCTGACATGGTACAGACGCCAGCTGACCGCGACAGTCACCTAACCAACCCTGCAATACCAACTCCCTGACGGGGGCAGATTGGGACTCCAGCTGGCACCTCGTCCAGATGTCCAGGGCTTGTCAGGCAACTCTCAGCCACAAAGCACTACCTGCTCCCGCAACAGTAGCCTACCTACCGCAGTTATGGCAACTATAAATACCTCGAAACCCTTCATAAAGGTAAGGGACTCAGAACCGATCCAGAGCACTGTATTTACTTGCCCCTCGGCACTCAGATACTAACTTTGGCATCGGAGCCCCTTTGGCTGGCACCACACCGGTGTCTAGTCTTTGCAGGATCCCTGCCGAACAGCAACGCCCCCCAGCGGGACCAAGACCCCACACGGCTGGTCCTAGAACCCCCAGCGGGTCTCATCGAGTTGGTCATTTCAGGATCAAACAAACAGCAACGCCCCCCAGTGGGCCTAAGACGCCACATGGCTGGTCCTAGAACCCCTAGCGGGTCTCATCGAGTTGGTCATTTCAGGATCAAACAATTGGCGCCATCTGTGGGAACCAGTAAACACCCACTAACTCACATACCTTCGCTCAACCCTCTGCCGACGAACAATGTCTGTCGAACGGGGTGACGGTGAGCTCAACAACACCCCTCAGGGAGATCGCAACCGAACCCGAGCCAGCTTACCTTCTGAGGACCCTCCAATCGGAGGTTTCCGAGCTCAGGAAGAGAAATGCTACCATCGAGAACAGTAACCATGTGTGGGGTGAGCAGCATGGAAGCACCCTGGCCATCTTGCAATCCACACGCGAGGAAATGGAGGAGGAGCGGGAGGCAACCAAACGGGCCTTAGCCGCTGCATCTCGTCGGCAGGAGTTCGATGCATACCGAGTCGAGATCGGTGACCTGCCGACCAGAAGTGTCCGGTCGCCTGCTCTTCCACCAGACCGACCTACCTGGCCCCTCGGGAACACAGATCTACCGTAACGCCCGCGAACTGCTCGACAAGAGACAGACATAGGCTCCGGCTAACCGTCTGACTTACCCAACTCACGACCCCCGTATCCAGGCACAACCGCCTCTACCCGTACTATCTCAGGGCGACCGGTCACGGACTGGATCGGCACGCCGACCCACACAGCCTCAGCGGCTCTCCGTCCAGCCTCCAGGCAGTCCCTCCTCGCTGGTCGGCAAGCACCAGCTGGAGGACAATGCCAGCTCGACCACGGCCTCGTCTGGGCGGCGACCGACACAACCTGGGAATCCCAGAGGCGGCAGCGCAAATCATCCAATCGGCGACCGACCGATTGGGGCGGATCGGCCCGACCGATCAGACGAGGTGGTCCAGGAACTCCTCCAACGCGTGCGGGAGTTGGAGGCCGCCAGACCCAAGGCTAGGACACTGCCCAGACCTCGGACCAACATCGGTCCCTTTATGAACCGCATCATGCGGTACCGCCACGAGACGGAGGTCAAACCCTTGAAGATTACCCTATATGATGGACAGGACGACCCAGACACCTATATCAACAATTACAACTCCGCGCTCGCCTTCAGAAATCTCTCTGACGAAGCGCAGTGCTTGATTTTCAACTCCACCCTCACTGGGGCTGCGCTCAACTGGTTCTATCGTCTGGAACCACAGTCTATCGACTCATTCGACCGCCTACACATGGTCTTCCTGAACCAGTTCATGATCCAGACGGATCGACTGCTCACAACCGAGGACTTGGGAACCCTCCGACAGGGAGAAAGCGAGCCCCTACGCCAATACGCCGCTCGTTTCAGCTTCGAATACTCCAAATGCCACGAGACAGATGACAAGGCCGCCTACCGAGCATTCCGTAACGGGCTGCGGGAGTCCACCTTCAAGTACCATGCCTTCAACCAGGGTTGGGACGATTACAATGAGCTCATGCGGCAAGCGGCAATACATGCCAAGGCGGAGCACTTCAACTCTCCCCAGGTAGCACCCCGACCTGACGTGAATGGCGTGCGCCCTCCACCTCCCAGCAACCGGCAGGCACAGTCACCTCCGCCAACCAATAATGCTCATGCGGATCACCGATCTGACTCACACTCCGGTAAGCGAAAGGGGACGTACAACAATGATCATCGCGGGAGGGACAAGTACCACAACAAGGGGCATGGATCAGGCCACCACCAGTCAGGCAAACCCCACACAGGGCCCACCTCAAAGTACGAAACCTATTCCATCCTGAACACCTCCCTCGAGAATGTCTTGATGAGCATCGAGGGCACAATCCCCAAGCCAAGGGCCCGACCGCTTGGCCCCCGACCGGGCATCCAATCCAACCTGTATTGCCAGTACCACAAGTTCAACGACCATACCATCGACGAGTGCGTGGCCTTCCGCGACATCGTGGAAGCACTCGTAAGGGAGGGAAAGATCAACCAGTTCCTCCAGCAAGCGCGCCCCGCGCAGGGTCTGCAACAAATCAACACGATCAGTGGAGGCCCTACCATTTCTTCCTCCTGCACCTCTAACCGGGCCAAGAAGAACTTCCTGCACGCCACGACATCCAACCACCAAAGCTTCAACATCGAACATGAAGCCCCCCGCGCACACTCAAGGACGTCCAAACCCTTACTGGCCGAATCGCCGCCCTCACCCGGTTCATCTCCCGGGTGACGGACAAGTGTCTACCGTTCTTTAGGATCATAAAGACCCGGGCAGGCACATCAACTGGGATGAAACGTGCGACGCCGCCTTTGAAGCTCTCAAAACTTACATGAGCACCGCACCCCTCCTTACCTGACCTACCACCGGGGAGCGGCTCACCGTCTACCTTTCTGTCTCCACATCCGCTGTCAGTTCTATCCTCGTCACCAGCCGGGACAACGCGGAGTTCCCTGTGTACTATGTCAGCAAAGCATTCCAGGACGCGGAGACCCGGTATAACGACCTGGAGAAGTTGGCCTTCGCCCTCATCGTGACGGCCCGGCGCCTCCGCCCATACTTCCAGGCACATCCCATGTTAGTCCTTACTAACAAACCCCTTCGCCAGGTGCTCCAAAAGCCGGACGCTTTAGGGCGACTCATCAAGTGGGCAGTGGAGCTTAGTGAGTTCGAGATCACATTCGCCCCAAGACCAGCGGTCAAAGGGCAGGTTGTCGCTGACTTCCTCTTTGAATTCACTTACAACACAACGCAGCACATGCCCGACACGCTTGATCGCAACACCGCGGCACCCGCCGCCCTATCTGGAAGACGTCAGTCCCGTCCACCTTGGACCCTACCCAACCAATTTGGACTCTTTACGTGGACGGGTCTTCCTGCCATACTGGCTCTAGTGCTGGCCTCGTACTCAGCACACCTACCTAGGAACGGCTGGAGTACGCACTATGTTTTGGTTTCCCGGCTTCCAACAATGAAGCCGAGTACGAAGCCCTCCTTGCTGGCCTCCGGTTGGCCACCGACCTCCAAGCGCAATAGCTGCAGGTTTACAGCGACTCCCAACTCATCGTCCGCCATATCAATAGCCTCTACGATGCTAAAGAAGCTTCCATGACCCGATACTTGGCAAAAGCTCGGTCCCTGCTTCGCCACTTTCGCGGCTACGAGGTCATTCAGATACCACGGTCGGAAAATAGCCACGCAGATACCCTGGCCCGTCTGGCCTCCTCCATTGATGACAGGATAGGCCGCCGTGTTCCCGTTGAAATTTTGGCATCCCCGAGCACAAACGAACAACCAGTCCTGCTCACGACACAGGAAGCCTTTTGGATGGATCCCATCATACTGTACCTCACCATGGCCAAACTTCCGCCCGATCGTAACGAAGCCTGGAGCATCCAACGCCAGTCCGCACGTTTCACTATGGCGCATGGCCACTTATATCGACGAGGATTCGACACCCCCCTCCTGAAGTGCCTCCCTACTGATCGGGGCATTGCGGTCCTCCGGGAGATCCACCAAGGCATCTGCGGCAATCACTCCGGACCCAGGTCCCTCGCACATAAAGCATTTCAGCAAGGATACTATTGGCCCATAATGCGAACCGACTCCATGGCCATCACTCAACGGTGCGTACCATGCCAACGGTGCACCCTCGTACCTCATTCTCCTGCTGAGCGCCTCACTCCCATGCTCAGCCCCTGGCCCGTCTCTCAGTGGGGTCTGGACCTAATCGGTCTCATGCCACGAGGAAAGGGTGGCGTCGAACACGCGGTCGTTGCAGTGGACTACTTCACTAAGTGGGCCGAGGCAAAGCCCCTCAAAACAATCACGGCGGCCCAGATCGAGAGCTTTGTCTACCAGAACATCATCTGTCGCTTCGGTATCCCACACACGATCGTTACAGACAATGGCACTCAGTTCGATTCCACTCGCTTCCGGCACTTTTGTGATGTCTATGGCATCCAGCTCTGCTTCGCCTCGGTGGCACATCCATAGGATAACGGACAGGTCGAAGCCGTAAACAAGCTCATCAAGCACAATCTCAAGGCTCGACTACACGACAACCCGAAGGGCCAATGGTCCGACCTCCTATCTGATGTTCTCTGGTCCTATCGGACATCGACACAGGAGACACCCTTTGCCTTTACTTTCAGGATCGAAGTTGTCGTACCCGTCGAGATTGGGGAAACCTCATATCGAGTACTATCCTATGATCCACAAGAGAATGCGGAGCTCCTCACACAAAATCTCAACTTCATCGAGGAAATCCGTGAACAGGCCAATCTCCGCAACATGGCACACAAACAGCGAATTGCTCACTACTACAACTCTCGCGTTCACGGACGTAGTTTCCAGGTCGGTGACTGGGTCCTTCGCAAGGTTAGTCTGGCCACTAAAGAACGTGCTGACGGGGCACTCGGGCCCACGTGGGAGGGCCCCTACCGGGTTACTCGAATTTGTCGTCCGGGCACTTATGAGCTCCAGACTACGGATGGACGTTCGCTAACACACCTGTGGCATGCGGATCATCTCAAGCTATTTTACACTTAAAAATACCTCCCCATGTAAACTGATTTACGCTTTGTTGTAATTCGATTTGGATATCTCCAGTCGAACTTGCCTTTCCGGCCAAATGTTCTTTCATTTATCTCATTGTTAGTTTAGTCCGTAAAAAAAAACCAGGTAGCTTATTCACTATTGCCGATCGGCACTACCGGTCACCCAAACGGCATCTACTGGCCCTGCTGACGGACGTTTACTTGGTCCAAAATCAGTCAAGTTCAATTAGCCTTCGCCATTGCGATTTGATTTTTGGTGATTATGCACATTAAGGTTTGGGTTTATGATTATGACCGTTCGGCCCTTATCGAGTCTACAACCCCGTGGATCGGCATGCCTACACATATGCACAAATCCACCAGGTACTCGCCTATCGGCAGTTCTCATTCAAAAAAAAAACAACAACAAAAAACAAACAAGCGAAGTGCCTTCGAACGGTAGGCAAATTGATCCATGTAATCCCAATTTCATTCATTTCAATTCCGAGCTACACATTACAAGGGGCATTCTCCGGATTACAAAAAAATAGAAAAGAAAGCATACAAAAAAAAAAACCAAGAGGACCCTCAGCCTCATACCTCCACCACTTCCTCGTTTGCCGTCTCGGCCTGGTCGGCAGTGGGTGCCTCTGCAGCCTTCTCCCTACTGGCCGGCCGCTCGCCTTCGGCATTCGACGGCTGTCCATCCAGTGTGAAAGTCTTGGTCAGGGCGGGGGGCTCATCCAGCCACAGAAAGTTAAGGGCGATCCCTGGATTGAAATACAACACACGCTGCACGCAATCATCTTCTACCTCGGCAAGCGCCAGGTCAAGGTGATTTGCGTACACCGGGTCGGCCATGAAGTCCTCCAGGGTCTTCTGCCAGTCGGCGGACAGCAGGACCCTCAGCCGGTCCACCTCCCCTTGTAGCTCGGCCATGAACCTCTCCTGTTCGTTCAGCTGCAGGGAGAACGCGTGCACCGTCTCTTCCCGGTCTACTATCCCCTTATCTGCCGCCTCCGCACGGGCCTTCTCCCGCTGGAGCTCCCCCTCCAACTCTACCACCCGCCTCCGCGCAGCATGGCCCTCCCGCTCCCGCGCTCGGAGTAGCTCCTCCCGCTGCCGAGCTGCTCCCTGCTCGGCCTCCAGCCTCTGCATGTGCCGAGCTGCCTTCTGCAGAGCCACGTATGTTTGCCCAAAACGCTGCCGAGCTTGCCGAACAAGACGGTGTTTCCCCGCCAAAAGCTTGAGGGGACCTAACCCCAGATCCACTGTTTGACTCTGACTCTGACATCTACAAATTACCAAAACAAAAGAAGCTACGACTAAGAGCCTACGCTACGGAACACATACTTAGATGGGGTGCCGTTCTGCAGAGGTATACCTATGATATACTGGTTCGACGGAGTTGGTTTCACGCGCTTTTACTTTCCTCTCGGCAGGCTCCAATTCAATCGGCACTGGCAGTTATCTCACGAATGCTCTGAGTAAAAAGTGAAAAAGACAAAAGCTTCCACCCCTTTTTATAGGCCCCTGGCCCACCTCGAGATACACGCTTCCGATCTGACGGTCACCAGCCCGATACGGCCACCTCTCGGCTACGGATACGACCTTGTACTATATTCCCATCGGTATCATACATTCCCACATACGTACATATGTACGCAAGTATTCCCTAGAATACGTCTCACTACAGTATGCCGACCGGTATCCCTCGACACCTCCACCGACGGCATGCTTCCTCTCCCCGTCGGAACGCACACTGCAACCGACGGGTCCCCGCCATCCCCCTCGGTGCCTCTCCACGACCTTCCAGTCATCACGGAGGGAAACTTACGGGACTCGGCACCGGGGATTGCATTCACTTCGGACATACGGTGCACCTCCTTTATCCATGACTTGGGGGGCTACTAGGAGACAGGGCGCACCGCCCCGATCGGTCGACAGGCACTGGCTGTCATCACAAGTCCTCGACTGAGGAAATCCACCTCAGTCAAAGACTTAGGGGACTTATGTTGATACCATATCGATCGACCACCTAAGCACAGGGCCCGCCAAGGACAGGAAGGACACCCACCGATTTTCCGATCGGCACCCCACCGTGGCCCGCCGATCGGCACTGACTTGCAGGCCTGTCATTCGGCACCTGACATGGTACAGACGCTAGCTGGCCGCGACAGTCACCTAACCAACCCTGCCATACAAACTCCCTGACGGGGGCAGATTGGGACTCCAGCTCGCGCCTCCTCCGGATGTCCAGGGCTTGTCAGGCAACTCTCAGCCACAAAGCACTACCTGCTCCCGCAACAGTAGCCCACCTACCGTAGTTATGGCTACTATAAATACCCCGAAACCCTTCATAAAGGTAAGGGACTCAGAACCGATCCAGAGCACTGTATTTACTTGCCCCTCGACACTCAGATACTAACTTTGGCAACGGAGCCCCTTTGGCCGGCACCACACCAGTGTCTAGTCTTTGCAGGATCCCTGCCGAACAGCAACGCCCCCCAGTGGGCCCAAGACCCCACACGGCTGGTCCCAGAACCCCCAGCGGGACTCATTGAGTTGGTCATTTCAGGATCAAACAAACAGCAGTGCCCCCCAGCGGGCCCAAGACCCCATGATAGGTCCTCAAATAAGCGTTATTTTATATTATTTTATACTCTTTATACTTGACTTTTAATATTAAAATAATAAACAATTAGACAAATTAATTTATTTTGTGATATTTTTGTAGAAATAAATAAAGCTTGGAATTTGGAGCATTTTGGTGAAAGAATCGTCCCGATCGGAATTATAACGAAGAAATTATGGACGAAATATGAGAAACCACTGAAAATCGCAAGGAAATTCGGTGGGAAGCTGCTGAAATCCAGCAGCCCAAGCCAAAAATCCAGCAGCCCCCCAATAGTTCCCAAAATCAGCATATTTGCCCCAAAATCAGCAACTTTTCCCCAAAATCAGCCACTTTTCCCCAAAATCAGCATATTTGCCCCAAAATCAGCATTTTTCCCACCCAATCTCATCATTTCCATCACTTCTTCATGTACTATTTTATTGCTATTTTTATATTTTAATTTTGTACTTTTAATTAAACAATTGTGGCATTCCCTCTATAAATAGGGAGGTCATTTCATGTATTTGAGGAGTCCCCCATTAGTTTCATTCTTCCATTTCTTTCATATTTCTTAGTTCTTAGTTCTTAGTTCTTAGTTTAGTTCTTTTGTTTCTCTCTTTTGAGAGACAATTTTGGGGACCATTTTTACTTCTTGTAGATTTTCTTATTAATTAGTTTCCTTTTAATTCTTATTCGTAATTTATGTTATTTTTCTGTTATTTTCATTTCTTCTTTACTATTGTTCTTGGTATTTTCTTTCTAACATTTGTAAGTAAGAATGCAATCTCCATGTGTTTTACTTTTTGAATTTCTTTTACTTCATATGTTCTAGTGCTTAAACTTCAATTTGATGTTAAGTGTTTTATCCGCTGTCGGTGCACTTAGAGTAGAATTGAAGAGATTAAATGTTGATCGCTGTCGGCGCATTTAATTATAAACTTAAGGTAAATCATGTTGTAAATGTTTGAAGCATATTGATGTTTGACGCACATTAATGGTTGATGCATTTATAATATTGAAAGATATATGTAAGTATTTGAGATGATGAAGGTAAGATTTCGTGATTGGTTTATTATGAGCAAAATGTTAGAAAGGAGTCTATTTTTAGGAGTAGTTTAAATAATGTGATTGTTAATTCGAAATTACTTACGTAAAAGTGTGGGTTTTGTCTATGAAACTACTCTATGGTATGTAAGTTCCAATTAGCATGAGCATTTGCATTTTAATTCTTAATTAGTGTTTTCTTTAATTTAGTTATAAATCTTTTCAAAACCCCCCCTCTTTATTCTTTCATTCTTTTATTCTTTTAATTCTTTAATTCTTTTATTCCTTTAATTCTTTATTCTTTGATTCTCTTATTTCTTTATTCTCTTATTCATCTATTCTTTAATTTATTAATTCTTTGATTATTTAATTCTTTGATTATTTAATTCTTTAATTCATTATTCTTTTATTCATCTCCCACTAACACATTATTAATGTTCCCTAATTTCCCCGGTTAAGAACAATCCCTATTTACCAATACTACATCTACACAAAAAGGGTTTAAATTGCACAATACTCAAATTACGTGTTTAAATTAATGCGTAGTTTGAGCGTAGTCACCCCACACGGCTGGTCTCATAACCCCCAGCGGGTCTCATCGAGTTGGTCATTTCAGGATCAAACAAACTTGTACTGCGTTCTTCAGAATATAGAATATAGAATCGATTTTCCATCACATAAGCTACTCCCAACCTGGCACACTCAAGCAACTTCATTCTCTTGAATATAGAATCGAACGATAATAAAAATCGAGCCCTCGAATCAACACAAGAATAACTCTACTACATTCTTCCATCAAGGTTCAAAAATCAGCAGATCCCCAAAACTGCAAATAATAACCAATCAATGAAAATCACCCACCAAAGCTCAACATCAATCACGGTGATCAACATCATTACTCGCAAGTGCACATACCTCAACCATTATGTCACCATATCAACACTAAACATAGGATAGCTAGGGGACTGCACTCACATAAACCGGACACTTACCAATACTCACAATCACAAGGCCAAATCATCATTTCAACCATACTAACATACACAAGTCTCATCCAAAACATCTCAAGATACTACAAGTTTTAATATATAAACTATCCAAGAATCGGGCTCAACACCGCTTAGCCATGCCACCAATTACTCATTACCTTTAGGTACGACTAAAATTCAATTACCAAATTTAAGCTTTCTCTCTACCAGCCAAACAAAACGAACTACTAACTCAATGACAGGAACCCACCAGAATACAAAAATAGTACGATCGGGTCCTATTCCCATATGACCGAAACCTTACCAGACAAGGGATAAACACACCTTACCCTCGTTGACAGTGTAGGACTTTACACTCAAAACCGCGTTACAATAAAAAATAACACAAAACATAACTTGTACTTCAATCACACCCTCAAACTCTCAAAAATTTCATTAATCCTCAAGGTGGAAGTCAACAACCACCTATATTCCAATTTCGTGATTACAAACCATTGTACGTGGAACCATGTCAACCATAACAAACTTCTTGTTATTCCATATCATGCATATTGAGAACTCACATACTCACCCTGTATCTCGACATCTCACTTCAAATCCATAAATCAAAGCCTCAACTAAACTGGGCCTCGAATTTTCAAATTCATAGACATCAGACGAAAACAACTTAGTCACGATCAAGCACGCATCACAATGATAGTAATTACCAATATGTTAGGTCATACCAAGGAAAAATGATTACTAAGTTAACACCATCATCCTAAAGTCCATACCACAAGTACAATATTCACATACAATCTCATAAATAAGTTTCTAATTTACACCTCAAATCTAAGCATTACCGAACTTGAGTTCATTCAAAACTCCCATTCCTTATATAAGACCATAACTAGCTGGTTCACTTCCCGACTTCCGTCTAAGCTTTCAATACTTGTTTTTGTCTTGTCTCTGAGTTATCCGAATGACGACACTAACATCCTTTTTCTAAGTATACCCTAATGTCACCATTTTTCATTTTCGAATTAAACACAAGAGTTCTAACATGACAAGAGAATACTTTGTTTCATGTTTCATTATCTTATCTGTCGCATATCTTTACAAATAGTTCCTCAACTCTCCAATTCTTCTGATAATCATCCATTAACACTTTTTGTAATTTTTTTACATCCAAATTCTCCATAACACCAAACCTTACCAGGAGGGCTCTTAGAGTAATGCCAGTGGTAACCATTCACCTTATTCTTCCAACAATTCCATAAGGTCCTATACTAATGGGGTTCTGCACAATACTCTCCATACGCTTTCCCAAGAATTGAGCAGTCTCACTAGTTTGACCATATACTTCCTGAACTTCCAATTAAACATATTCATTTTTACAACTTTGTGCAGTTGACTTAACTTATTAGTCGATCTCCAATCCTCAAGATCAAGCATTTGTCACAATATCGTTACTATGTGTAGAAATTCAGAATCCTCATATCCGAGTACATCCCGGAATCAATGACGTCTGGGTGACGTCATAATCTAACATTTTGATACTGAGTCTCCCACGGAGCTACAAGTTTCCAGGCAGCGTAATCATGACCTCTCCAGAATTACCAGACATCCGGAGGAAAGCAAAAACATACTAAAGGATGATTCATGTAGAATATAGTCATCAAATCCAATAAACTCGTATTCATAAACATTTATGCCCCAAATCAAGTCCAACATTTAAACAGGGTCTGAGTTCAAACATAGCTTTTCCAGAAAGAGCTTCCACAAAACCATCGTGATACAGTGTCCAGAGATCATTTACTAAACCAGAATCCATTAAAGTATATCAAATTATATCAACTCATTACTCAGTTTATTCCCATCAAATCATAAGATAAATATCTGGACACAAATAGTGATAAATAAAAACATAAAAAATCCTCAATTCTTACTACCATATCTCTGGGTACTTAGAGGCTAAAATGCCATTTTCCTTACTCAAGGTGTCATCCACTCCACACATTTCTTTAGATAACTTACTAACATACATCTCATAAATCAAGAAGTCGAATACGACATCCATAACACCAATCCAACCTTACATTATGGCTCAACGATAAAAAAATCTAGTTGGCAAGGCACAACCACAGTCATACATTGAAACCACAACATCCAGTCTTCATGTTGCTTATATCAAGGATCCTAAGACCATATCAAACATCACACACTCGTAGATATGGGCCCCAAACACAAGGCACTCCCTCCAATGGCCCATTACCCAACTTATGGACTTACCAGCTTCCGAATTCACTTCCTTCACAATTCTCTATATCCAAAACTTTCATTGTATTCACACAATCTCTCCACAATATTCTCTCAATCCCAAGGTATTACATTACTAATTAAAGGAACATGAATCAGAAGTATACCATAGAATCTATTAGGGTAAAGATCTATATCACAATCAAATCAAAGGCAATCAATATACTTTTACTAACTCTCTAAGCAGTTGCAAGGCATAAGTTAATCCCAACAACCACCTTATCAAAATTTTATATCCCTACTCATATGAAGGTATTTTTGGGCCAATTTTCCCTCATGTATTCAACTTACGAATCAGTTATCAAAAGTTGTTTAATCCACTTAGACATGGGGACATATCACTTAACCAAGGTATGGGGTGTTTCTTCCGTACAATCATTTCTTTCAATCAACACAAAATCCTTACACCTAATGCACTCGATTGTAACTCGTTCGCCTTTTGGCTCTTCACAAATCTTATTCCAGCAATGCAGTTTACATTCAAACCACAAACAAATATCATGACTCCAATTGAAATCCCACTTCATATTCCTAATCCAACAAGTTTGTTACTGTTAATTATTCACCAAAGCATCACCACACATGTCGGATCCAACAAAATACCTTAGTCATATCAATTCTCAAACACTTATCCCAACCGGGAAAAACATATTCACCCTTCTAACATACTGACAATTTCACTGATTTTCACTAGTGAGCTCATTTATTATCTGAAATCATACAACTGTTTCCCTTTATCAGTACATAACATCCACTATTCACACCACTAATCCAATCCAACATTACGAATGACACGACCCATCCCAATCCCTCGATTATCGCGGGATGTGCCATGCTTTCGTCTGACACGAAGTGTCAGACAAGGGATAACTCAAATCTCAGCCCATTCGGGGCTTCCAGAACGTGCCAGGATCGGTGGAGGAATGCGTTGTCTCGGTCTCTGCTACAGCTCATATCCGTGATCAACCTAAAGGGCATTTAAACAATTAAAAGCTGTGAGTGGACGAAAATCAATAGTTTAATAAAGACACATTTCATAAGAAGACATTTATGCCCTTCACTAAAAAGTATGCATGCATTCGAAAACCAATAATCAAATCATTTAACTTAATTAAACCATTAGGGCCTTAACCCAAAACCATAAATCCAAGTAAGTGGGAACTCAGCCCAAAACCATAAATCCAAACCATGTGGGTCCCTGCCCAAATCCATTAACACCGAAAACCAAATCATAAATCCAATAATTTCGAAATCCAAATACATAATCCAGTAAACCCATAAATCACAATTCCATCAAATACCGTTATGTACCAATCTTCGGCATCCCAGATGCTTGGGGTCCCAGATTTCTGACGTCCCAGACATCATGTCACGGTCCAAGCTATGCGTGCTACCCGGGGTCTCAACCCGAGTTAATCTCTGACATCCTAGATGTATGACGTCCCAAACATCTAGCAATCCTGCTCCTGAGTCACTATAGAGTCTGGTCGCTCCTTGCAGTGACCCCTTGCAGGCAATGCGCCATGTCTACTCAAGCGTCCCAGACTATTGGAAGAGATAATCTATATATATAAGGATGGTATATTGAAAACCATTTCATAAATCATCTCAAACCGTTCAAATGGGCCTATGCCCGGGATTTCCATAAAACCATCGTAATCCACAAATTCAATTTATCAAATAAAAAACCATTTATCCAGATCCATTTATGGGACCCCGACCCGAAATAACATTCATAAAACACAACTGGCCTCATGCCCGATTTCGTAAACCAACTAAGCGCCTGGCCCGATGCCTCATTCAATCAAATAGACTCCAAGTCCGATAGTTCGAAAACCAAATGGGTCTCAAGCCCGATTCCATATTTCCAAATCTAAAATCATACCATTGAACCATTATTAAAACCATAAACCTCGATATACGTGCAAATACGGAAAACATCTCGAAATACGTGCAAATATGTAAATCACCAATACCACAATCATCATCATAGAAATCACATATGTAAAACATATAAAACAGTTATGCATGCATCACAGTTTAGAAAACAATGTCCATTCACAGACCGTCCTACTCGGCCGCCTTGATATGCGTGCCATAAGCCTCCCCGGGCTAACCCACCACCCTCGGAACTCCCAGACCTGTCCAAATCATACTAGAGGGTTAATATCCCCTTCATTAACCTCTCATTAAAGCCCCCTAATTTTCCAGGATTTTTAAACGTATTTAAACTTGATCCTAAACCTTCAGACATCCTGAACTATATCGAAACGATGTCCGATCGACTCGAAACCTGTCCCAAAATGTTCGTTACATCGAATAGATGAAAACACATGTTGTACACTTTCCCAAACACTATCCCATGCGCCCCCACGCACCGCCCAAAGGCGCTGCGTGTGGGCTTCACGAGCCTGCTACAGTGTCACCTTCAACCTTAGTTAAACCGGTCTGAACTGGATCTCTGCAATTTTGATTGAACCGAATCGGCGAGGCTGGTTCACCCCTGTTTCTCAGCCATTTTTGATTCTATTTCCTCCTATGTCATTGTCTCAGCCTAATCTTGAGTTCCACAAATTCAAAACCCATGAAAAATATCGAGAGTTTCACTTGGAACACAAAACCCGTAGCCCAGTTTTCTGGCCGTCCCTCTAGTGGCCACAGGCCACCGTTTGCCTAGAACCCACGTGAAATGAACTCGTCCTGGTCCGTAGAATCACACCTAATTAACCAAATCGATCCATACACTTTAAATATCGAAGTTCAAAAAATGGGTTCAAACGGGTTCTCGAGTTTGAGTTTTCTCACCTCCGCCTTACCGTGCTCAGCCCATCCAGTCGTGTCATCCTAGTCCATCTGGTCACTCTCTCTCTCTCTCTCTCTCTCTCTCTCTCTCTCTCTCTCTCTCACTTAGTCTTCACAGTTGATCTTGGTGACAGATGAAGATGAGAGGTTTGTGGTGGTGTTTGTGTAACAATGGTGGGCAGTGTTTTGAAATAGAATGAGGATGATGAAGATGACCAGATCATGATGATGGAGATGAAGGGTGGAGATGAGAGGAATAGTGAAATAAGAAGGGTGATGGATGGTGGGGGTTTGTACGAAATGGGGAGGGTTTTGTTCTTCATTGGAAAATGAATGGGAGAAGGAAATAGATGTGGTTTGGTGATAATTATTAGATGAGGGAAAATTGAGGATGAGGATGAATGGCTGAGAGGGAGATGGACGGCTGGGGAGAGATGAGGGAAATAGAATATAAACAAATCATGGGGCAAGATCCACAATTTGGGGAAAAGTAATTGTGGGATGAGTGACACTTGTCACTCATCCAAGGGTCCTAGTTTAATTAAATGATAAATCAGATTTCATTATTTTAATATTATTTTAATTAAGTGCTGGGGTCATAAATTTAATTTATTTCGCTTCCGTGACCATAACTTCTCCGTTCGACGTCTGATTTTGAAGTGCCGCCTGTCTACGTACTCATGACGTCCCGATTTACGTCACGATCATTGGTCAAAGTCCTAAATGTTTCCCGGGTCAAAAGTCAACTTTTCCCCCTCAGGGGCAAAATGGTCATTTTTCACCATCTGTCCAAATTCTCTCAACCAATCCTCGATTAGTCATTCTAAATCCATAATTAATTCATATTTAACCCCGATATTCGAGCTGGGCCGTTACAACGAATATCAAGGAACATTATCATACCAAACGTATACACATCAATTAATCCAGGTGAGTCGTATAAAGAACACATAACACAAACAACTTATTCAAATCTAGTCTCAAAACTACCACATGGCTCCTATTCTCGTCTCACTACCAGGCCATGCGCGAGGCTCACATCTCGGAGGAATAACAATTTCAAGCATATATTAAAACCCAAGCTGTCAAATCAAGTTGATAGAACCTAACCCAGCAAACACCATATCTAACATACTCGGGTCCTGCTCCCGTCTGGCAAGTAACCTAAAGTACCAAATGTACTCTCGAAACCCTGTCAGACCAAGGATACTTGTATACCCGTGAGCTTATGCCTCCGCTCCATGAGTAGCCTCGATTCTTGCGCAGCGGCCTTGGAGGGTTTCAAAACCAATCAAAATGTGTGAGTGGATGAAAATAAAGATTTCAAAAATATATTGTTCGAAGCATGCCATTTACCCTCCGTTTTGGAAAACTATGCATGCATAAAAAGGAACTCCTAATTCCAAATAAACAGACAATAAAACATGAAAATCTCAAAGTACGTGCAATAGTAAGAAATCCAGTAATAACATAAACCAATGCAACTATAAAAACCAGATCAAATATCAACACAAACACGATCATGCCAGTACATACCCATAATGATTACATTGTACCCACTAACACATCAAATCAACCAACCATATCAACTAACCCAACCTCGATGCCTGTAAGTTGTATAATCATGGCAATGGGCACTACTAGTAGGCTAATATCACTCATGAACTAATGGAGTCCTAGACTCGACGTTCGAGTGTGGACTGGCTCAGGAACTAATGGACTCCCAGACTCTACCTCTGAGTCAAGGTCCTAGTCTCAAGAAATAATGGAACCTCAGGCTCGACGTTTGAGACACTAGTCTCGAGAATTACGGTGCATTATCTAAACGTCTGAGACCGTCCAATCACTCTGGCATCTCGAGGAAGGTTCCACACCACAATCACATTAAACGTACGAAAAAATCCAGAATCAACACCCAGTTACCACACACACTGAATAATCACCAATTTATATCATATCCAAAATCCAATTCATAGACCCAAAACCAAATCTGAATTCCAGGCCTAAGCACAAATTACAAATACATTCAAAGACCTCGTAAAATGAGCCATTAAAATATTCCGTAAAATCCTATTTCACCAAACACCCACAAAATCGTATAAACATGATATATTGATCATAAAGCCATTTTCCTAAACATAGTAATAATGCAAAACACAATATACCCAATTTTCTCGCAAAACATGCAAAGTAATAATTACCGTAAAATCACCCCAAAACCCATAAAAGTTTTACATAAATAACCTTCAAGCAACTCATATAATAAATCATGTAAACCCATATAAAAATGCATACATTGGGTATAGGGAAAATAAAGTCCACTCACACGTACTGTACGCATAGTCAATTCGTGTTTCACGTTTTCCACATAAAGTTCTAGAATATCCTTCCTGTCAAAAATCATTACTAAGGGTCACTAATAACTCATTATTTAATCCCTTAATTTTTTCGAGATTTTAAATGTATTAAAATAACGGCTAAAACCCTCAAATAGTCAAAACTCTCTCGTGATGACATCTGATTGGCTTGAAAATTATACCATTGGATTCGTAACATCGAATACATTAAAAATCAGGTTGACATCACCTTGAGATTCCCCCTAATGCACCTCAACGTACCGCCCAAAGTGGCTGGGTGTGAGAGCCATGTGCCGGCCACAGTTAAAATTATTGTTCATCATGGACGTCCTTTTGCTAGATTCGGTTCTTTGCAACCGGTCGTTCGATCTGCACTTCAACCCACTTCAAACCCACATTCTCAACCATTTCTCGAGTTTTAAACACCCTAATTCACCTAATTTTTGCTAGGAAGAGATCAATGCATTCGAAAACGAGTTTTCTTATCTCCAAGGTTAGGCCCAAAACCAAGTTTTTTGGCCAAAAGTTCAAGTTCCATCCTAGAGCTTTCTCTTTATTTCACCTTCCAGTTTTTAAGCCCAACTCGATCCTAAAGTTCCCATAAGAATTTTAGATTCCTTGTTATCCATTACCAGCTCTCATCTTGAAGTTCAAAATTATGAACCCGTCGAAGAAATTTCAGGGTCACGGGTTTTCGACTCCCAGAACATCTCCTCTCTGTTTTCCCAGATACCCCTCATCTTTATCACTCCTTTTTCTCTTCCCAAAACCCTCTGTCTCTTTGCTCTTCCTCTCCCTAATGGTGGGTGCTTCCTCAAATTTTCATGGCCTTCATCCTATACCCACCGAACCCACACAGATCACACATTACACAGGTACATATAGAGGGAGAAGTCGGTATGGAAGAAAAATATCAGGACTTTTTAGAATGTGACACGTGGCAGCCTCCAATTAGTCCTTGCTACAAAATGACCAAAATGCCCTTGGTGGAAAAATTACCAAAATATCCTTAAGGGTTCTTGACAGAACCCACCCCGATCCTCTCTGGGACCACCTGGGGACGTGCCCTGCTCCCGTCTGACACCCAAAATAATGTTCCAATTTTAACCTTAAACGTTCAAATGCATAAAAACAAAATTAAAGTTTTACATCAAATCCGAAATAAACAGATGTCAGACAAGGGATGAAATCCAAATCACAAGTTGCGAGCACGACTCTAACAAAAACCTGCGGGTACACCACCCAACAGGGGTTCAGGTACGCAGAAGTGGATCTATACCTCAGCCTCAGGTTCCTCCTCTACCTCATTAGCACGACCTGGAGGGGTTACCAAAACAATAAGGGTGAGTGGGCCGAAACACAAGTTTATAAAATCGTTTAGTAAGTAAAACATATAATTTACTCCTCCGTTTTTTCCAAACATGCATGCAGCATTATTTAAAATCATTAATCATATAATACGAACCATAAGGCATGTAATAAAACCATAAACATAATTTTAGCCACTGCACTATACACTCCAATCCCGACATCCCCGATGTCTGACGTCCGTAACGTCCAGTAAGGTCACAGTCTCAAGGCTACGCGTGCCACTCGGGTCTCAATTCCGAGTTCAATCCCCGAACCCCGTTCGGGTACAGCATCCCCGATGCTTAGCGTCATAGACGCTGGACGTTCTAGACGTCCGTGACCACTCCGGGGTACCTCATCCGGAGGAGATAGTATCATAAGAATTGATCTATACAGTGCAGTACCGAATACATTTGATTGATATCCACATGCAAAACATATATATACATAGATAAAATCCAAACCAATCTTTAAGTTTCATCAGACGGGTCTCAAGCCCAAATACCGTGAAACGTGCCATAACCATAATTTTAATATCATCAAAACCGTTTCTTGATTCCAGAATGTGAACATATAAGTAAATCGGAAAACATTTAAGCATGCAAGGGTTTAATGAAATCGGGCCCACTCATAGTACGATCCCGCGGTAACCTGCGCGTACGAGCTTGTATCGGGATTATCGTACAATTCCTGTCAGTCCAAATCACATGTAAGGGTCACTACAAGTCTTAAACATTTAACCAAAAAGTCCGAAATAGAAACCGGCTCGAGGAAGCCGTCCAACACGTTTCCCGAGGCAACCGGCCCTAAACTGACCCATCAAAACTATCTCAGATCAACATGGTTAATTCACCAAAAATGTTCAGAATGATGAGAGGAATAAAAGTCATGTTGATCGTGATCGGAGATAAGACTCAACGCGCCCTCACGCGCCGCCCAAAGTGGCTGCGCGTGAAAGTCACGCTCCTGACACTGTAGCTACAGTGTCACCACCTTCACCCGTTTGTCTGTAATACGGGCCTGCCACCCGCGGCTTGACCCGATTAATTGACCCTCAATTTCCACTCGATTTCACTCGTATTTGATCCTAACATGTTCATTAACTATCCAATTTAGGTTCTGAGTCAAAAATTAACCTCACTGGTCCCTTAAATGGACCCTCGACCCGTGATCAACCAAACGAGTCAATCACCAGAACTCCCTGGTTTCAAACCCATTATCCAATTAACTTCACAGGAAGCATAATAGGATCAAAACGAACTAAAATGGACAATCAATTGTGTCTGAAAGTACCTGAAGTTTGTCGTCCCAAGCTCTACGATTTCTCTGAAAACTGCAGTCACCGTCCCAGCTCACCCGTGGCTGATGGCCTTCGATTTCGATGTGGTTGAGTTCCAAACACTCCCAGAAGACTAAACCAGGCCTTGGTTTGGTCCAACATTCACCAGAAATAAAAACCCAATTTTCCCTCCAATTTTGCCCGAAATGGTTTCTCTGGTTTTCTTCACCTGTTCTCAGTTCTTTCAGCATCAGAGTGATGCTTACCCACGTTCTAATCAGTTTTAAATAACCTCAGCCGTCCCAGAGGCTTGTGGAAGTCCAATTTTTCCACTGAAAATTGTTCCCCGAAAATCTTCGATCTTGAAATTAAAAATTGTGGCTTTGCTGGATGTATCCAGCCATGTGCTGATGTCTAAAGGGTTTAAACAAATCCCAGCTTTCCAACTCACACACTGATTAATCAATTGCGGCACAGAACCACCGCACATGGTGGTGCCGTCCACGGTTCCCCCGCGGTTGCTACAGTGACAAGCGAAAAATGACCAAAATGCCCCTGGTTCAAATAATTACCAAACTGCCCCTTACTTTCTTGACCCGTAACTCAGCCATACGAAGTCCGATTTCGGCGTGCCGCCTGTCTACGAACTCAGGACATCGAGACCTACTAACGGTCCTTGAGTAATGTGAAAATTAGTTGCCAAACGAAAAGTCAACATTTTCACCCGTGAAGTCCAAATTACGGTAATGCCCCTGAACTTCCGATAGTCATAACTTTTTCCTTAATCGTCCGAATTGGATGTGCCACCTGTCTATGGACTCGTGACGTCCCGAACTACGTCACGATCACTTCATATATTAAACGTCAATTCATACCAATCACAAGGGTATGAATTACAAGGGTAAAAACGTCAATTCATATATTAAATTACAATACTAAAATCCTCAAATTTCCGGGGTGTTACAACCTTCCCCCCTTAAGAAATTTCATCCCGAAATTTCGAAGAAACAAATGAGGAAATTGTTCTCGCATCTGAGCCTCAGGCTCCCATGTGGCTTCTTCCACATTCTGGTTTTTCCAGAGAATCTTCACGAGAGGGATCGTCTTCCAACGTAGTACCTTGTCCTTCTGATCCAAAATCTGCACTGGTTGTTCCTCAAAGCTCAAATCCCCTCGGAGTTTGATAGGTTGTTCCCCCAGTACATGGGAAGCATCATGTACGTACTTCCGCAGCATCGATACGTGAAACACATCGTGAACTCTAGAAAGTTCTGGAGGTAGTGCCAATCTGTATGCAACCCTGCCAATTCTCTCCACGATCTCATATGGTCTGATAAAACGCGGACTCAGTTTCCCCCGTCGACCAAATCGGATAATCCCTTTCCACGGAGATAACTTCAGGAAGACAAAATCTCCCACTTCAAATTCCAAGTCTCGAATCCGTCGATCGGCATAACTCTTTTGGCCATCCTGTGCCACCTTTAATCTCTCCTTGATAACCCGAACAGTTTTCAGGGTCAATTCCATCAATTCTGGCTCTACCGCCACTCGCTCCTCTATCTCCATCCAGCAGATATGTGTCCTGCACTGTCGACCATACAGTGCCTCATAAGGTGCCATTTCGATGCTTGTCTGATAGCTGTTGCTGTAAGCGAATTCCATCAATGGAAAATGAGTATCCCAAGAATCCTGAAACTGTAGTACACAGGACCTCATCATGTCCTCTAGGGTCTGAATGGTCCGTTCAGACTGTCCATCGGTCTGTGGATGGAACGCAGTACTGAAACGTAGGGTTGTTCCCAAAGCAGCTTGCAAACTCCGCTAGAACCTGGAAGTGAAACGCGGATCACGATCGGACACGATCGATTCCGGCGTACCATGCAATCGTATGGTTTCTTTCACGAACAATTGAGCCAGTCGGTTAGGTTTATAAGTCTCCTGAACTGGCAGAAAATGGGCTGACTTGGTTAGCCGATCCACAATCACCCACACTCCGTCAACTCCACTCTGAGTCCTTGGTAACTTAAAGACGAAGTCCATGGTGATGTGATCCCACTTCCACTCGGGAATCGGAAGTGGCTGCATAGCCCCATACGGTCTCTGCCGTTCCACCTTAACCTGCTGACAGGTTAAGCATCTGCTCACGAATTTAGCAATATCCTTCTTCATTCCTGGCCACCAATAATGGTTCCGGAGGGTACGGTACATCTTTGTACCTCCCGGATGCATAGCATAAGCCGAACTATGGGCTTCCTCCAGAATCTCGGCCCGTAACTCTGCCACAGCAGGTACACACAAACGGCCTAACTTCACAAGTGCTCCATCATCCCGGATGGTAAAATCCTGTCTCCCATCCGCATCGACCTCAATTCTGTAGATACAGAGTATCAGATCCTGAAGTTGTGCTTCGATGATCCGATCAATCAGCACTGGTCGTATATGGAAGCTGGCCAACAAAGCTCCATGCTCATCCATACCCAAAATAACTCCCGCCTTCTGGAGTTCCACCAGCAAAGGAAGATACACCATCCCTAGGTGTGCAACAGATCCCGCTGACTTCCTGCTGAGTGCATCTGCCACCACATTGGCCTTACCCGGATGGTACTCGATCGTACAGTCATAATCCTTCAGCAGTTCCAACCATCTCCGTTGTCTCATGTTGAGCTCCTTCTGAGTGAATAGGTACTTTAGACTCTGGTGATCAGTGTATATCCGGCACGTTGCGCCGAATAGGTAATGTCTCCAGATTTTTAGAGCATGAACCACCGCTGCCAACTCCAAATCATGGGTAGGGTAGTTCAACTCATGAGTCTTTAGCTGCCGGGATGCATAGACGATAACCTTGCCAGTCTGCATCAACACGCAGCCCAAACCTTGTAGTGATGCGTCACTGAAGACCACGAACTCTCCACTGTCATCCGGCAATGCAAGGACAGGTGCAGTGGTAAATCGATCCTTTAATTCTTGAAAACTCCGATCACACTGCTCGTCCCAAATGAATTTCACTCCCTTCCGAGTCAACCGAGTCAATGGTGCAGCAATTTTGGAGAAACCCTCCACGAATCTTCGGTAGTAACCTGCTAATCCGACAAAACTCCGCACCTCCGTTACTGTTGTCGGTCTAGCCCAGTTAGTCACCGCTTCTATTTTCTGGGGATCCACGCTAATCCCATCCGTCGATATCACATGTCCCAGAACCAATACTGCTCAGCCAAAACTGAAACTTGCTCAGCTTGGCGTACAACTGTTCCTGTCTCAGTTTCTCCAACACCAACCGTAGATGATCCTCATGTGCTCGGGCACTCCTCGAGTATACCAAGATATCATCAATGAACACAATCACGAACTTATCCAAGTAGGGTCGGAAGACCCGGTTCATCAGATCCATGAATGCTGCTGGAGCATTCGTCAAGCCGAACGGCATCACTAGGAACTCATAGTGTCCGTAACGGGTTCGAAAAGCAGTTTTTGGAATATCCTCCTCCGAAATCCTCAGTTGGTGATACCCAGACCGCAAATCGATCTTCGAGAAGCACTGTGCTCCCCGCAACTGGTCAAAAAGGTCATCGATCCTGGGTAGAGGATACTGGTTCCTCAGTGTCACCTTGTTGAGTTGCCGATAGTCAATGCACAAACGGAGACTCCCCTCCTTCTTCTTTACGAACAACACCGGTGCTCCCCACGGTGAAGTGCTCGGTCGGACGTATCCCAAATCCACCAACTCCTACAATTGAGTTTTGAGTTCTCGTAACTCGGCCGGCGCCATCCGGTATGGTGCCTGAGATATAGGTCGGGTACCGGGGAGTAGTTCAATTGTAAACTCGATCTCCCGCGATGGTGGTAACCCAGGTAAGTCTTCCGGGAACACATCTGGAAACTCACGTACCACCGGTATCTCGTTGATACCCGGAGTATCACCCTGATCCGACACGACGTGCGCCAGATAACCCTGGCATCCCTTCCGTAGAAGTTTGGTAGCAGTAAGTGAAGAAAACACTTCAGGAGGCGAACCGTCACGCTCCCCTGGAAGATAACCTCCGGCAAACCCGGGCTTCGTAGAATCACTTGCTTGCTATAGCTATCGATGAGCGACCCATGCTCCGATAGCCAATTCATTCCCAAAATTACATCGAAGTCTTGGATATCCAAAATAATTAGATCCGCTGGTAAATCCACATCCTCAATTCTCACTGGGCACCTCCGAATCACCTGATTCACAAGGTACACGATGCCCATCGGGATGCCAACACCCATTTCACAATCTAAGGCTGATACCACACAATCAAGCATACCAGCACAACTCTTTGAAATAAAAGAATGTGTAGCCCCCGCATCCATCAACACACGCACAAGAAAGTTTAGGATATGTAGTGTACCTGTAACCACGCCTGGGGCGGTCCTCGCCTGCTGTTGGGTCATTGCAAACACTTGGGCCCTAGGCCCTCCATTATGTCCGCGTCCGCGTGCACCACGCCCAGCACCACGATCACCTCCCTGACCGCGACCTCCATTATTGTGGGAAGCCGTGCTCTGCACCACACTAGAGCCCCCAACGTCGTTGCTCTTGGACAACAGCGGGCAATCACAGGCGTAGTGGCCCTCCTCTCCGCAAGCAAAACAGGTTACTGGCCTCGGCCTGTCCGAATGCCCACCAAACGCACCGCTCCAAGATGAACGCTGCCTAGAGTTGTATCCTGATCCTCTGCCCTGGGAGCCTCCACATCGACCTGACCAGCCACGACCTTGAAGGATGAGGGTGCTCCCCTGTAGCCCCCTCTCTTGTTGTTCTTCGGGCCTGATGGCCCACGGTGTGGGCGATCCTGACGTCGCCCCTCGCCCGAAGGCTGTCGTGTCTGGTGTGCCGCCAGACTGGCCTCGACACGTACCGTAGCATCGACCATATCTCTCAGAGAAGCATGAGTAGCAGCAGTCACACTTGCCCGGATCTTCCCTCGGAGTCCAAGCTCAAACCTCTGGCATTTGTCCTCCTCCATGCTCACGAATGATGCATCGAACCGGGATAATTTTCCGAAAGTCTGCTCGTAGTCCGCAACGGACATATCCCCCTGCTCCAGCCGTAAGAACTCAGCCTCCCGTGCCGCGCGAAATGATTGCGGGTAGTACTGGTCCAGAAATCGGGAACGGAAAGCTTCCCATGTAGTGGTATGGACAGACCACCCAGACATTTCAAGGCCGTGCCACCACTGGTAGGCTCCTCCTTCCAGCAAGAAGGCCGCCAAAGTTACCCGTTCGCCCGGAGGGAAGTGCATCACCGTGAAGATCCTTTCCCATTTGGTGATCCAATCATGAGCATCTTCGGGGTTCGATCCCCCGTTGAAAGGTGTCGCTCCCAAACGTTGAGCCCTTTCAATGCTTTGCGCATTCCATTTCCCTTTCCAGATCCTCGTCAGTTTGTGTATGAGGAATCCTCCTTGGAGGCATAACCAACTGTCAAGAGGCATAGATCAGTTAACATTATCCTTAAACTCGAAAAGTAATTAGTACTAATCGCTAGTCTAGCATGCTGACCACAACTTAGTGCTTTGATACCAAGCTGACAGGACCCGCCCCGATCCTCTCTAGGACCACATGGGGACGTGGCTTGCTCCCGTCTGACACCCAAAATAATGTTCCAATTTTAACCTTAAACGTTCAAATGCATAAAAACCAAATTAAAGTTTTACATCAAATCCGAAATAAACAGATATCAGACAAGGGATGAAATCCAAATCACAAGTTGCGAGCACGACTCTAACAAAAACCTGCAGGTACACCACCCAACAGGGGTTCATGTACGCAGAAGTGGATCTATGCCTCAGCCTCAGGTTCCTCCTCTACCTCATTAGCACGACCTGGAGGGGTTACCAAAACAATAAGGGTGAGTGGGCCGAAACTCAAGTTTATAAAAACGTTTAGTAAGTAAAACATATAACTTACCCCTCCGTTTTCCAAACATGCATGCAGCATTATTTAAAATCATTAATCATATAATATGAACCATAAGGCATGTAATAAAACCATAAACATAATTTTAGCCACTGCACTATACACTCCAATCCCGACATCCCCGATGTCTGACGTCCCTGACGTCCAGTAAGGTCACAGTCTCAAGGCTACGCGTGCCACTCGGGTCTCAATTCTGAGTTCAATCCCCGAACCCCGTTCGGGTACAGCATCCCCGATGCTTAGCGTCATAGACGCTGGACGTTCTAGACGTCCGTGACCACTCCAGGGTACCTCATCTGGAGGAGACAGTATCATAAGAATTGATCTATACAGTGCAGTACCGAATACATTTGATTGATATCCACATGCAAAACATATATATACATAGATAAAATCCAAACCGATCTTTAAGTTTCATCAGACGGGTCTCAAGCCCAAATACCGTGAAACGTGCCATAACCATAATTTTAATATCATCAAAACCGTTTCTTGATTCCAGCATGTGAACATATAAGTAAATCGGAAAACATTTAAGCATGCAAGGGTTTAATGAAATCGGGCCCACTCACAGTACGATCCCGCGGTAACCTGCGCGTACGAGCTTGTATCGGGATTATCGTACAATTCCTGTCAGTCCAAATCACGTGTAAGGGTCACTACAAGTCTTAAACATTTAACCAAAAAGTCCGAAATAGAAACCGGCTCGGGGAAGCCGTCCAACACATTTCCCGAGGCAACCGGCCCTAAACTGACCCATCAAAACTATCTCAGATCAACATGGTTAATTCACAAAAAATGTTCAGAATGATGAGAGGAACAAAAGTCATGTTGATCGTGATTGGAGATAAGGCTCAACGCGCCCTCACGCGCCGCCCAAAGTGGCTGCGCGTGAAAGTCACGTGCCTGACACTGTAGCTACAGTGTCACCACCTTCACCCGTTTGTCTGTAATACGGGCCTGCCACCCGCGGCTTGACCCGATTAATTGACCCTCAATTTCCACTCGATTTCACTCATATTTGATCCTAACATGTTCATTAACTATCCAATTTAGGTTCTGAGTCAAAAATTAACCTCACTGGTCCCTTAAATGGACCCTCGACCCGTGATCAACCAAACGGGTCAATCACCAGAACTCCCTGGTTTCAAACCCATTATCCAATTAACTTCACAAGAAGCATAATAGGATCAAAACGAACTAAAATGGACAATCAATTGTGTATAAAAATACCTGAAGGTTGTCGTCCCAAGCTCTGCGATTTCTCTGAAAACTGCAGTCACCGTCCCAGCTCACCCGTGGCTGATGGCCTTCGATTTCGATGTGGTTGAGTTCCAAACATTCCCAGAAGACTAAACCAGGCCTTGGTTTGGTCCAATATTCACCAGAAATGAAAACCCGATTTTCCCTCCAATTTTGCCCGAAATGGTTTCTCTGGTTTTCTTCACCTGTTCTCAGTTCTTTCAGCATCAGAGTGATGCTTACCCACGTTCTAATCAGTTTTAAATAACCTCAGCCGTCCCAGAGGCTTGTGGAAGTCCAATTTTTCCATTGAAAATTGTTCCCCGAAAAGCTTCGATCTTGAAATTAAAAATTGTGGCTTTGCTGGATGTATCCAGCCATGTGCTGATGTCTAAAGGGTTTAAACAAATCCCAGCTTTCCAACTCACACACTGATTAATCAATTGGGGCACAGAACCACCGCACATGGTGGTGTCGTCCACGGTTCCCCCGCGGTTGCTACAGTGACCAGGGCAAAATGACCAAAATGCCCCTTGTTCAAATAATTACCAAATTGCCCCTTACTTTCTTGACCCGTAACTCAGCCATACGAAGTCCGATTTCGGCGTCCCGCCTGTCTACGAACTCAGGACATCGAGACCTACCTAACGGTCCTTGAGTCATGTGAAAATTAGTTGCCAAACGAAAAGTCAACATTTTCGCCCGTGAAGTCCAAATTACGGTAATGCCCCTGAACTTCCAATAGTCATAACTTTTTCCCTGATCGTTCGAATTGGACGTGCCACCTGTTTATGGACTCGTGACGTCCCGAACTATGTCACGGTCACTGGTCAACGTCCATTTGACTCACCAATTAAAAAGTCAACAATTTGGCCATACCAATCACAAGGGTAAAAACGTCAATTCATATATTAAATTACAATATTAAAATCCTCGAATTTCCAGGGTGTTACAGTTCTTGACCCGTAACAACCTCAAACGACCTCTGATTTTGACATGCCGCCTGTCTACACATTCAGTATCTTGAGACCTTCGTGACAGTCTTCACGGAATTCTTAATGGAGGTCCACAACAAAAAGTCAACATTTTGACGTTGTCAAAGGTAAAATCGTCCTTTAACTCCAAATTTTCCAAATTTACGTTTCCTCGTGATCCGGACTGTTATATCCATCCACTTAGGAATTGGAGCTTACTCGACGTCTGAGTGGTCAACTCACACTACACCAGTCTCAGGAAAGGGACCCAGCGTGACGTCTGAGATTGTCCACAATCCACTCAGGCATATAATATCTGAGCATCAACTAGTCATTTGAGAAAACCTGTCAATAAATGAAACCATGCACATATATCGAGAACATATATACATTCCTCGAATCCATTTTCCAGCTTCAGGTCTATAATATTATAATGTCATCATATCATATCATTATCATCAAATATATCATCATACGTATATATATATATCATCAAGTCATCATGTCATCACCAATATATCACCGCCATATCATCATCAACGTAATCCTCATCATTTCATACGAGCATCAAGCATTTATCATCACACATTACTTCTCATCATCAACATTGTTATATTCGAAAAAAAAATCATAATCAAGTTATTTCAATTTATATTTACTCTTAAAACCAATTTACAATCTCATATATTGTGCATCAAAATAATTTCCTTAAATTCATAAAAAAAAATCACATGCATTTTTCCCTGTATTTTACTTTCTGAACTTAAACCTTTAATATGTCAAGCCATTAATAATTAGTTAGAAACCAAGTGTAAATCATTATCGCAAAAATTATTTAAGAATCTTGACTCACTTTTCCGGTTAAAGGAAATTCCAAATTAAATCTTTACCCAAGCTCTGATACCAAGTTGTCAAGGCCCGTCCCTAAATTTTGTGAAAAATCGGACAGGTCTTGTTCCCATTTGACAATCCTTGTCAGACAACGGATTTTCCTACCTTCGTTCTTATTCTTATTTGTCACTTAACCAAACCGAATCTGCCTCTTATGGGGTACCGCCCACATCCAGCCCACTTGTCCCATTAAGAGATGGACATTGTTTTCTAATACGCTTTCGAAATTTCTTGTTTATCAACCTTCCCTTTGCTAATAATATAAAATAGATAATACTCGTATATAATCAAATGCCAAATGCAATATCCATTATTCCTATTAATATCTTTTAATTTTCAAAATAAGACTTACATTTACTATTCTCGCCCCTTGCATAAGTAATCCAATTTATGCACAACATAAATTATAAACCTAAACTTTTACATAAGGATACTAAATTCTTATAAATTCACAAGCATTCATTTTCCTTCCTATTTTGTAAAGTTACCATTTTCTATAATACATAATCTATATTTCCAGCTATAACCTTTAGAGAAATCCGTAATCATCATTTTTTTACTCAACGATATAACCACAAACGTTCACTTCTCTCCATCTATGTCCACTCACCATAGTTTATTATCATAAGTTCACTTAGATAAAAAAACATATATATATGATCATGATTAAGCCCTTAATGTAACAACCCGTCTCGGATCTCGAGATTAGATTATTGATTAATGATGGATTAGTGAAGTTAATCGGTGATTAGTCGGGTGATTTCGGAAGGACGGTGTGAATTGACAGTTTTGCCCCTAGAATGGGCGAAACGTTGACTTTTAGTTCAGGCAGTCAAATGGACCTTGGCCAACGATGGTGACGTAGTACCGAATGTCACGAGTTCATAGACAGGCGGTACGCTCGATTCCTACATTAGAGAAGGAAGTTATGATGTTCGGAAGTTCGGGGGGTATTTTGGGTAATTTGGTTGAAAAGGGGCAAATGATTTACATTTTATACGACAAGTATTTTTCACGTATTTCGAGGACCGTTAGGTAGGTCTCGATTCCCTGAGTACAACGACAGTCAGCATGCTATCATCGGACTTCGGATGGCTCAGATTTTAGCCTAAATGCCTTAGGGGCAAAATGGTAATTTGCAGGGGCAAGGGCAATTTAGTCTTTTTGTTGTGTTCAGTTATGTTTGGACATGTGGCTGTCTGGGAAATTGTGTCCAATAGAATTGGGACACTTGTCCTTCTCTAGAGGGCTGTGGAAGGTTGGACAACCTCCTTAATTGATTTTAAAAAGGGCTGATATTTGTTGCACGGGTTAGGGAGAACAGAAACAGAGTGTGTGAGAGTGTGTGTGTGTGTGAGAGTGTGTGTGTGTGTGTGTGTGTGTGTGTGTGTGTGTGTGTGTGTGTGTGTGTGTGTGTGTGTGTGTGTGTGTGTGTGTGTGTGTGTGTGTGTGTGTGTCTAAACCATGAGGAATCCACTTATACAATCCCTTTGATCTTCATCAAGTGCCTTGGATTGGTGAATGGAAAAGATTGAGGATGATGAGACGCAGATGACGGTGGCGGCACGGCTGTCCACAACGGCGAGGTGGTGAAAAACCTAAACAAAACCCGTGAAGTCCCCTGTTTGAGTTTGAAAATGGTAAAGGATGATTGAAGGGCTGATGATCGATTTGGTTCACTGGGTACTATGTGAGGTTGTAAGGAAATGATAAAGCCTGTTTTCGAGGTCTGAGTTGAACGTTAAGTGAAATTCCCATGAAACTTTCTTTTAAATTCGAAAATGGCAACTTTGGCTGTGATGATTAATGATCGAAATGGTTATTTGGGTGAGGTTTTCGACATCAAAAGAAAGCTAATGGATGTGGAATTACGGACAGAGATGGCCGAAAGCACGAGAACAGAGAGGAGGAAAGTCGAAGGTTTTTACTCGATCAGGGAGGTAAGGTTAAGGCTTGAATTTCAAGTTTTAAGGTTGTAAATCAATAGAATGGGAACAGACGTAGCTATAGGAAAAATTGGACGACTTAGGGGGTTGAACCGTCCTCGCCGGTTTGGCTGGACCGGGCCGATTTGAACGAGTTTAGATCGGGCTGGACTGAGGTTGAAGATGAACAGTAACCAGCGCGTGTGGGCGCGTGGCACAGATTTTCAGGAAGGTTTTAACATGAATTTTAAAGTATTCGTTGTAACGAACATTTTGGGACTGGTTTCGAGTCGATCGGACATCGTTTCGATAGGTTTCGAGATGTCCGAAGGATTAAAGGCTAGATTAAAAATAGTTAAAAATTCGGGAAAATTACAGGGCTTTAGTATAAACATTGTGAAGTAGTTAGTGACCTTATTATGGGATTTGGATAGGTTCGGGAAAGCCGATGATAGTGGAATCTCCGGGAAGACGTAATTGCACGAGTATCGAGGCGGCGACGTGAATGGTCTGTGAGTGGACTTTGCTTTCTAACTTATGATGCATGCATAAATGTTTTTATATGTTTTCTATACGAGATTCTATGATTATGATTATGATATCTATGATTTACGGTTTTACACGTATTTCGAGACATATGATGTATTCGCACGTTTTACAAGATTCTGTCTTAAATCGTGATTTGATATGATTTTGATGGTTTCATTTTGGGTTTAAAGACCCGGTTGATTGATGCCGGGGAAGGGCCCTTGATTAATAATATCCCCTGCGGCATGTGGTTATGTTTTGAGTTTAAAGACTCGTTGATATCCCGGGACGGCCTGATATGTTGTTTTAAGTTTAAAGACTCGTTGGAAGGCCTGATATGTGGTTTTGAGTTTAAAGACTCGTTGATAGCCCAGGCAGGCCTGCTGCACATGTGTGTTGAGTTTAAAGACTCTGTGCTTGAGATCCAGCAGATTGATTACCTTGATTTTCGGTTGGTTTTTCACTGGTTTTCAGATGTTTTGGGCAGTGGCCCGGATGTTTTGGATATGCGAATTTTTGGGACTAAGTTCCCGTACTTTGATGTTGATTTATGATTTTGGGCTGAGTTCCCGAACTTTGATTTTGATTTCTGGTTTTCATTGATGGTTTTTGAATGCATGCATTAGTTTTACGTGGAGGTTATAAATGTCTTTTCTGATAAACTATTTTCTGAACGTATTCTTTATTTTTGTCCACTCACAGTCTTTTATGTCTTTTGATACCTTCCAGGTTGATGCGGTACGGGTTTTTGTGAGAACACGGAGACATCACACACGCGATCCACAATGTTGTTGCGAACTCTAGTTAACTAATGATAAGTTTCGGATAACATTGACCTAAAATCCCTTGCCTAGCTTGCGTGTTCCACGGGGGTTGAACGAGTGTTTAGCTTTCATGTCGCATGTATGTTAGACGGGAGCATAACTTATCCCCTAATCCCAGGGGATTGGGGGTGGGCCGTGTCACTTAATTACCCTCAAATTTTTAGAATTATTTAAGGATGTTTAAGTAGAACCTAGAAATTTGAACGAGCATAACTTTCTCATGCAATGTCCAGTTAACTCAAACCTTGGACCATTGGATTCAGAATGATAGCATGAACATTTTTCATGTTGGCTGTAATCCCAAACTCCAACTCACGCGCTCACACGTGCCGTCAGAGGCTGAGGTTGTTTTCAACCCCTCGTGGGTCCTACTATTCGGGTCTCCCGACCAGGTGACCTGAATTAGTTGAAAATTGAATATTTCCAGTTTTTTCCCATCGATTCCACGTCCAAGTTGTTCTAATTGATCTTAGGTGGAATTCCATAACATCTAAATTGAGAATACTTACCTCAATTCCATGGTTTGAATCCATTACTCACAACCACTTTTTCGTCTTGGTTTTCTCCAGGCTTCCCTGTCTTCCCTTCGGCTTCTTTCGACCCAAAAATGACTTTGAATACTCCATATCCCTCTGATTCCCTTCAGTTCACTAGAAAACCTCAAAAAAGAGGCACGGGCCACGACCATTATTTCAACTTCATGGCCATGAAGGTTTCCTTCCATTCCTAGACTTTCCTGCCCACTCATTCCGCTCTATTATCCTTTTTCTTCTTCCCTTTCTTTCCCCTCTCTCTCTCCTTGGATTTTCCTTCTCATGATGGTGGCCTTTCATGTTTTTCTTTTCTTTTAGCCTAATACCACCAAATGCCCCTAAGCATAGGGCGCGCGCACACACACACACACACATACACACACACACACACACACACACACACACATATAGAAACTAAGTCGGCAGTGCGGTTTGTGGAGGGAAAACTGAAGAAAGTTGAAGACACTTCTCGAATGTCCTACGTTCATCATGCCAAATTACCAAAATACGCTTTTTGTGCCAAATGAACAAAAGGCCCCTAGGCATTCTTGACTCAGATCGAACTCATTCGATTTCCAATTTTGGCATGCTACCTGTCTATATTCTAAAGAGTCTGAGCCCTTCGTACCGGTCTCCACGAAACGGCCAAAACGTATGCAAGTTAAAAAATCAACTCTTTGACCTTTAGGGGTAAAATTGTCATTTTTCATTCTTATTTTCAAATTTTACTTTTCTTTGGACCGTTACACCTTTCTCAATGGGTCTCTTGAGTGAAGATGTGATGAGTCCACCCCTTTTCAAGAGCTGTAGTTGCCATGCATATTCTATCTTTAAACTATCATGGCATTAGTGATGACTTGACGGTTCACAGTTTAAAAGAGCAGAACCGGCTTCTTTGACCAAACACTATAGCTCATTTGGAGATAGAAAATAAGAGAGCTTAGTACAAAGGTTTGACATCAAGTATATTTAAGTTGTGGAGCCCTGGAGGCTCATTGGGGGTTTGTGTGTGTCCTAGAAATTAGGGAGCCTAGCGGAGCTTATGAAGTATTCTGACTTTGTTATTGAGGTCTTAATTAATGATGTGGTGAACAAGCAAAAATGGCAGCTTTTTTTAATTTATGCTAGCATTAATGACGAAAAATGTGCTAGATAGTGGTATATCTTAAAGCATCATCTGCAAAGGGAGGCAGGTGCTTGTTTATTACTTGGGGATTTAATGATAATTTGATTGTATATGAAAATGATAGAGGGAATGTTAGGATATTGATTGCAGATGAAAATGATAGAAGGAATGTTAGGATAGCAGCAACTATGCATTCTTTTCATTCCTTTGTGGTAGATTGTAAACTTCTAGGCCTAGGATTCATAGGATATCTGTTTACCTGGTGGAACAAATGCAATCACGGGTTTGTGCAAGCAAGACTGGATAGGGGGCTAGCCGCAGATGTTTGGATTCATGCCTACCCCTACGCCAACTTTCCCATTGTTTGGTTCCAAGCTCGGACCACTCTATGTTGGACATGATACCTTCCTAAAGGTTATGAGAAGAAGGCAGAGGTTCATCTTTGATCCTAGATGGAATAAAAAACTAGAGTGTGAGAGGGTTGTGCAGCAAGAGTGGCGCAAACCACTATCATGCCTACCTAGCTATCTTGTTACTGAAAGGTTGAATTAGGTCCAGAAAAGGGCTATTACATTGGGAAAAGAAAGCTAGTACAAATTCCCAATGCTAGATTGAGGATTTGAAGGTTACATTAAGTGAGTGCTATAAAGAAGAGGTTTTTGATAGGCCATGGGTTAAGTCTATGAAGGGGGGGTTAAACAAAACAGTGACTAAGAATGAAATCTACGAGTTACAGTCTCGGGTGTGGTGGCTCAATGAAGGGAATAGAATGAGAGGGGTTGACACAATAGACTACATGATGTTGACACAATCCACTCTAAAACTGTAAAGAGGCGTTGACACAATAGACTACATGAGCTATAAAATGAGAGGGGATTATGCAAGGATAATGATGAGGAGATATTTGTAGTAGCTTTTGGCTTCTTCTAGAGGTTGTTTGAGAGTGTTGTCCCAACCAAAATTGAGGAGGTCATATATTGTGTAGATTACATGTTGTTAGCTGAGGAGAATGCTCTACTGGTTAGGTCGGTGTCGACGGAGGTGGTACGGCAGGCTATTATGCAAATCAATATTACTAAATCCTCCAGAGTGGATAGTTTCATTACAAACTTCTACCAATTTTTACCAACGCCATTAGGGCTTAATTAGAAGCAACATCATTCGGGTAGTACAAGTATTGTTTCAAACTAGCTATTCTTTACATAAGATGAATTTTACTCAATTGGTTTTGATTTTCTAAGGTGCCTAGTGCCCTTAATATGTCACAGCTCTTGCCTATTGCTTTGTGTAATGTGATTTATAAAATAAAATCAAAGGTGCATACCAACTAGTTGAAAAGTGTGATGACAAATGTAATTAGTGCCTCACATTATGCATTTTTCACTAGGAGGCAGATTACTGATAACATTCTCGTGGTACATGAGCTTTTACACTCATTAAGGAAGTGTAGAGGTGCAAAGGGGGTGGACATGTCGGTTAAATTGGATATGTCAAAGGCCTATGATAGGGTTGAATGGAGTTTCTTACTTGCAGTGATACGTCAAATGGGTTTCATGAGTCTTCCTGTATTGGATCTCTAAATGAGAATCACTTATGTCTCATTTAGTGTGATGGTGAATGGCTTAGCTTCAGAAAATTCCAGACCATCCAGAGGCCTACAGCAAGGGGACCCGATTTCCCCTTTCTTTTTTGTCTTATGTGTTGAAGGCTTGTATGTTCTCATTCGGCCACGGGAAGATGTGGGTGTTATTCATGATGTACTAGTGGCTCTAGATGCCTTCAATGTGCCTCATTTGTTCTTCGCTGATGATACAGTGCTATTTTCTAAGTCCTCAGTGGGCGAAGCTAGGGGTATTTTATTAGTTATGGCCATGTTATTAACTATGATAAGAGCTTTATTTTGTTTTTGTACTAATTGCCTTGAGTATTTTCAAAGTCATATAGTGGTTTGGCTTAGGGGTACAAATGAGAGCTCAATTTGGACGCTACTTGGGCCTCAAAGCTAATTTTGGGGTTCTAAGAAAGCTGTATTTGAAGACATAAGGAATAAGATGAAGGCTAAGATCCAGGGGTGGTTTGAGAACTCCCTATCAATAGACGAGAAAGAGGTCATTGTTAAAGTTGTTGCCTTAGCACTCTCGAACTGTGCTACACCTTTTTTTTTCCAGATACCTATTGGCGTGTGCAAGTATATGGAGAGGATTTTGGTCTGATACTAGTGAGGCAAACAACATCTTCAGTGTGGGATTCACTAGGCTTCTTGGGATAAGTGACCACAATAAAGTGTAAGGGCTGTATGGGCTTCCAAGATCTTCGCTACTTTAACTTGACCATGCTTGCTAAGATTGGTTAGCAGTTACTTATGGAGCCATCCTCTCTCCTAGCTCATCTTCTGCAAGAAAAGCATTACTAATCTAGCTCTTTTTTTGGAGGTAAAAGAGGTGGTTGGTTCGTCTTGGGGTTGGAAAGGAATCTTGCAAGGCCATAGGGTTTTAAAAGAGGTTCTTCGATGTCACAATGTAGATGGGAAGAATGGTAGTGTCTAGTCTGATCCTTGGGTCGATTAGTAGGCTCTTTACTAATTGACCCTTTTGGATCATGTCTGCCACTTCCCCCGTCCTTAAAGTTCAGTGATTTGGTGCTCCCCTCTCTTTTCGGATAAGATGTTGAGCTCTTGAGGCATTGATTTTCAGATGAGGAGGCGAGGATTGTTGAGAGGGTACCTTTGAGTAGAGGGGGCTACTATGATCGTTTGGTATGTCATTATTCTAAATTAGGGATTTATAGTGTTTATTCTGGTTATTTGTTAGGTATTGAAATGAGTAAAAATGGTGATTGAAACAAAAAGGTTTGGTGAGTCTAGTAATAGCATGTGACGTGATGTTTTTTAGAAGAGGATTTGGAAGCCGAATGGGCCCAATAAAATTCGTTAATTGATTTGGCGCTGCTGCCAGGGTTTTATTGTTGTCCAGTACAATCTTATAAGTAGGCGGGTGCTATGATGATGTATGCCTATTGTGTGGGGATGAGGGTGATACGGCTCGTCACATATTCTTCAATTGCAAGTTTGCTCATGTTGGATGGTTTGGGTGTCTGTTGCAACTAGATACCAAATGACTTCAGGGTCTATCCTTTTATGATTGTTGGGTATCTTTGTATGAGACTTTTGGTAAAGTTGATATACGAGATGTGGTGTTACAAGTCTTGGCTTTGGGGTGTTGGCAGATGTGAAAGGCTCGAAATGATGGATGCTTCAGTGATATTATCATAGACCTAGGGGAAGTTACTCAACTACTGAACCAACAAGTTTCAAAGTTTATTGTGGCGAAAACACCAACCCTCCCTATTGGACATGTGCACATGGCGCCCCGTGATTGAGGTGAGCACTACGGCCCCCTTGTGGCATAGACCTGACTTTGGTGTGCCTAAGGTGAATTGTGATGGTGCTTGGTCTTCGGGGGGTCAACTGGGAGCCGTGGGTTGGTTGATGCGGTCGTAGTCTACAAGCTTCAAGGATGCAGGTGGGAAGGGCGCCTTACGGTGTGCTTCAGCGCTTCACGTCGAGGCTTTGGCGATTCTACGGTATTTAGAGGCTTGCCTCGCATCTAATCATTGTAGAGTGGTAGTGGAGATGGTCTCCCTTCGTTTAATCCAGCTGGTGTAGCATCAAGGTAAGGAGGAGTCGATTGTCAACATCTTCTTTGACATCCACGCCTTTTTGAGTCTGTTTCTTCGTGCTCTATTCGGTTTGCCTCAAGCGTTTGTAATAAAGTAGCTCATTTTATTGCTGCTTATGTGACGAATTTGGGAGAGTGCTATGTATGGGTGGATTATGAATTAGACTAACTTTTTAACCTTCTTGTTGAGAATATTGAATTTTATATTCGTATCTAATAAAGATGAATTTCATAGGAAAAGAATTATCTTTCACAAAAATTGACTAATCGTTAGAGAAATATGCAATTCAGGGTAAATAATAATTTCCAAAAGCAATAAGAATGAAAGCAAAACAATAAATGAATCCGTTTACATTACGACAGATCAGATGACATTACAGATAAGCTTTGGCCTCCAGGTGTTGCAATAAAATTTGCCAGTGCCGACGGTCTTTAAAATTTCTTACTTGGCGAACCAAAACCCGGACACACAGGAGTCAGGAACAGGATGGCTATATTCTCTCGGAAAATCTTTGCCTCTATCTTCTCGGGAAAATCTTGCGAGCTTTGCATTTAGAATAGTACAATCTGATTTTCGAATCGTCTCCACCAAAATCTCCTTTTTTATACCTTAAGTCCTCATTTTCGTCTCTGTACTCCGTTAGATTGTAGCGGTTTCGTGTAAAATCACAATAAGAAAATCACATCCCAGCATTTTTGGTGTTGGTACACTTAGAGGAAATTGAAATTCTTGATTTTTTTTTTTCTGCTTGAATTTCTCTGTTGTATTCTCGAAATTTTGGTTGTTTGGCTGCGGTTTTTTGGCCATCAGTGTTCGGTTGTCTGATTGAGAAGCTTAGTAGCTCAGAATCTGAGGAAGAGAGAAGATGACGTTGGGGTCGATGCCAGGGAGTTCGGGGTACTTGGATTTGCATCCGGATAGGAAAATGTTATATTTCAAGAATCCTTACATTCTCCGTTTAACCCTAGTAGCTGGGATTGGTGGACTCCTCTTGGCTACGACACAGGTACTAACAACCGCAGCCAATTCTTACTCTGATTCTGGTACCAAATTACATAAATGCATACATACATCTATCTCTTTGAAGAGGACAATGGTTGTTTCTGTTGCTGCTGTTGTTGTTTTTAAAAAAAACTACGAGGAGCATGATATGTTTATTCTATTTATTTATGAATGGGCATAAAGATAAAATTTTGGGCTGAAAAAGATTCCTTTTTCTTTTCTGGAGTTGGTTATGTTGAAGAAGCAAGGTTATTTTGAAATCCTTTTCTACATAACCCAAATTCAACGTTAGATGAAACCAGAAAATTGAATCAAGCTGTGTGAAGTAATTATTTAGTTCGCTGAAACAACTCAGCAATCAGCATTTTGGTCTTATATAGTAACTTTCCTTGTTAGGTGTGATTCAGGCAGAAAAAATTGAATCAAGCTGTGTAATGTTTTCCCAAATTTCGGTTTTGTGGTATTTCTCTTGAAGTTCAAATTTACTAAGCATTGTCAATGTAGTAATCTTGCACCTTCCATTATGTTTGGGCAAGTTTTCCTGTCTTTATTTATTTCTTTTGTGGGCGAAGAAAAGTAACATCTTTACTAAAACTCATATCAAGTATAACTATGATCATGTCATTTGTGCTCGTTATTTTTATTGGGGGTGTGAGTTTTTCTATGCACTGCCCTAGTTTTTTCTTCAACATGATATCAGCACTCTACATTAAGTGGGGAGAAATTCTTGCCTGCAATGGGTGTATATAGCGCTTTTCTCCTCACTTGCTGTTTACTGGACCAGTTTCTGTATACACCTATTGTATAGAAGAGTTTTTCCAACGTAAGAAAAACCACTGGCTTAGGAGCATTCGCTTGTTTAATTTACTTTTTAGTCCCCATGGTGCGAAATTTGGCATCCACATCTGCATAAACCCAAGGCCAATACTGCCATGTAGGTTGAAATGGATGACACAGTGGCCAACCTAAAATGTTGCCCTGTTTTAAAATTGTTAGATCTGACATTGCAAGATTTTTCAAGTCAAGGGCCAGAGTTAAATTTCACCCATATTTTATATAGGCACATGTTTATTTATCTGGACCTAAGATTTTATTCTATAGGACTGCTCGTTACAAGCTTTCAGTGCTGTCTTAGATTGAATGACAACTAGATGGTGTTTAAAAATAGTGGTCTTTGCTAGCGATAACATAATGGTATAAGCCTTTCCTTAGCAGGCAAGGGTCTTTCCTTCTTTTGGAGAATATAGTAGGGATGAACCCCTAATATCAATAAGCACATTTTCTCCATACATGAAATCCCTCTTTATTAAAGAAAAGGCTTATAGTGAAAACCTCATTTATACACAATTTTCTTCTACTTTGGTCACATTTATTGACATGATTGATTAGTTAGGGTATAGAATGGTTCTTTGGAGCTTCGATTGTAGGTTTTATGTATTAAATGTTTGGGCATTTTGGGCGGAGCCCTAAATTTGATACTTAAACCTAAAATCGAAGCAATCCGAGATCACAAACTTGAAGTCTAAGTTCTAAATGATGATTCTACATCCTAAAACAATCAAACATGTGGACAAATGAAAACAAATTTGGAAAAATAAATTGAGTAGAAATGAGGTTTTCTAAAGGCATCGATGTCATGTGGAGAGAAAGACTCAGCAGGTTTTAGGAGATGTTCTAACAGCTTTAGTCTGTTATTTTTCTCTGAAGATTTAACAACATTGGATGACATTGATTGCAGGTGTGATATCAGGGGCCTTTCTGTATATCAAAGATGATTTTGAGGCTGTCAAGACGAGTAGTTTCCTTCAGGTACAAGCATTTTGTGTTATGGTAAGCTTTGTCTTGTGGTCGAGATATGGTTGAGTACGGAAGAGCAATTGGAAATAGGACCATTTCTTTTTTCAGTGTATGGCTGAGTGGGGATCTGAATAGAGGAAGAGAAAGATCTTGATGAAAAGTTCTTATGTTGGGTCTCCCACCTGGATTGATTGGATGGCGGTGGTGAATTATTTTGATATTGGCATCTAAGTGGCTGCCTCTGCCCCTTTGTCTGACTTGGTTTTGTTAAATTCTTGATAGCTGCAAAACATAAATTGTAAAAATTTGAACCTTTTCTTCAACCACTCTAATTCTTTAAGTTGGCAGGAAACAATTGTAAGCATGGCCATTGTTGGTGCTATAATTGGAGCAGCTGCAGGGGGTTGGATTAATGATGCTTATGGAAGTAAGAAGGCTACTCTTCTAGCGGATGTGGTCTTTGCTCTTGGGGCGATTGTCATGGCTGCTGCTCCAGATCCATACGTTCTTATAGTGGGGCGACTTCTGGCTGGCCTTGGTGTTGGTGTTGCATCTGTTACCGCTCCTGTATATATATCGCAGAGGCATCTCCATCAGAAATAAGAGGAGGACTAGTGAGCAAGAATGTCCGTATGATAACTGGTGGCCAGTCTCTTTCCTACCTTGTAAATCTTGGTTTTACAGTGGTTAGACTTATCGTAGCAATCTGATTTTCTCCCATCATTGTCTAGTATTTATTTAAAAACCTGTTTATATTCTCCTCAAAGAAAAGTTATTTCCCTAGGAACCCATAGTTTGTTGTTTTTATTGTAGTTTTGCATTGGAGTATTTTTTGGTGAAGTATTATTGTTTCTAGTTACAACATTTTGGGGAGCTGTGTCTGTGGCGAACAACTGGCTATGTTTAATAAGGCTTATTTTTTTCGTTTTATGTTACCACACCATGATTTAATTCACAGAATGAGGTTTCAAAATACTGAATAAATTGCACAGATTCAGAAGAGAAACCTTTTTATTCTTTTCTTTTGTGTACTTATCATAATTGAGATATTCTGCCCAAGTCTGCAAGAGGATAGAAAGATCTTTTTTCCCAAAAAACGAAAGAAACAAATAGCGAACCAATAAAAGAAATTTACTGCTTGGGAATTCAATTATACAATTTGAATGTTTGGTGATAATATATGTTGGTCTCGTTTCATGGTTTTCGTTTGGTCAAAGTAGGCTCCTCGTTTTCATAGAATTTGAAAAGGAAAATGAAAATTTTCCCAGTTAAAATTACTGAATGACAGGACACTGAAGGTGTACTTTGAAAGTTTGTCTGATAATAGATCATGAGATGTTGAGGGTATGAATCTCTGCCATTATTATTTTATATAATTTTTTCTTTCTTTCAACCTTTACCCCAGGGACCTGAAAAATTTAATTCTACATCTCTTTTCTTCAAAAGTTATTGCAGGAGAAATTGTGTTGTGTAAATCTTATGGCAGTTATGTTGCTCAAATGAAAGGTCTCCAATTTTGCAGTTTTGAAGGGACAGCATCAGGTTAAGAGTTTTGGGCTGAGAAATATTACTGTAGGAGTCTCTTCTGTTATTTTGTGGATGATGTGTTGAGCTGTTAATTTTTAGCATGCTACTACTTAGTGTTTCTGATCAAGGTCGAAGTGTTTATTTGTCTTCACTTGTAGTTGGTGGCAACAGTTATGCTTAATTATCGCACCTGAATCTTTGGTCCTTAAGAGATAACTCTTTGGAGCTAAGAAGTAGCCTTTTCAACAAATTGCTCCAACTTTAACTGTCATTTGAAGTGTTAGAAAGTTGTAGTTGTGCCACTTTCATTTGTGTCTGGAACTAAGAAAAAAGATGGATTTTTCTACTTGCGTTTTTGCATTTGGTCTTCAGAAACAGAAGAAGGAGAAAATGAACTATCCTGGTTGGAGTTTCGAGGTTAAAATAAGATATGAAATTCTAGTTCACATGAACAGAAGCTATTCACTTGTCGTATTTCTGCTATCTAATTTGTCACACTTTTTCTTGTCTTTTCAGTTTTTGTTGTTTTGGCATAGTGTTTGTTGCATGTATTATTTCAAGATATTAACAAGTACAAGTAATATAATATGAGCAGTCCTGAAATCTCAAGTTGTAAATTTCTGGTTGATTAAGTGAATACCATTAATTTTTATATGTGATATACTTGTGGAGCTTTATGTTAAGGAATCCCAGCTAACGGAGGAGATTGCAGATCAATCTCCTCCTTAATATCTGTTCTTCCTTAGTATATAAACTTACCTAGGTTCATATTGCCTAGTTAGGACTCTCCTAGTTCTTACCTAGTTAGCACTCTCTATTTCCTGTATAAATCTGCTACTCTGTACACTTTGTGAATTAATTCAATAAACAGAAAATTCCATACCTTATACTTTATTACTGCTATCTAAAATGTTGATATTCTAGTTCATTTACTTGGTGTTCTGGCACTGGTGCATGGTTAGTTAAACTCTTGTAACTTTCTACGGTGTGGTAGATCCTCACTTTCTTGTATTCCATGTTGACACGGTTGTGCTAATGCAGGTCCCTGGGACATGGCGATGGATGATTGGAGTATCAGGTGTTCCTGCTGTCATTCAGTTCTTTCTCATGCTGTGTCTGCCAGAGTCTCCTCGATGGCTTTTTATGAAGGTAAATTATAATTTCGTGGGTTGAGAAAGTAGGGAGAGAATGATATGCGTCAATCAGAGTTAACCAGATTATTTAATCATATAACTACATAACAACCTGAACAAACCAGGTAACCATCTTTTCTTAGTATCTAAACTTACAGTATCATTTCTCTAGTGAGCAATCCCTGGAGCGTGAGCATGATGATCATGGTCAACTTGTTGCATATGCCATTAGTACTTTAAAAATTATGAAAAATCTTAAAAGTATAAAATGCGAAAATAAAATAAACTAGAATTGTGATGGATGTGCCAAACTTTTAACTATAAAGTTGAAATCTTTGGGTACTAATTCCCTATTTGAAGAATAATTAGAATATCATTGCCTATTTAACAACTTACTGCTGTGTCCCTATAAATTTTATGACATCATAACCTTGCATAAGGCAATGACAACTGGTGCCTTCGCAAACTACTTAGTAGGGCATCATGTGCTTGTCATTTCATTAACTTAAGCTTAACTACAAATCAGTTTTCTTCTTAGGACGAATAAGTTGGGCATCGCATGTCTCAGACAACTATTTCTGGCATAAAACGAAGAAATAAACACCTGTGCATACTCATGCATGTGCGCACACACTGTATATATTAAACATGTGGATAAATAAAATAACTACAAGGAAGCTTTAACATTAAACAACCAAATCAAATCTTATAGGTAGGGAGCAGCCAAACTGCACTTAAGTAACCGAATCAAGGAAGTAAAGGTGACTAATGCGGACAATCAAAGTGACAAGATTGAAACGTGTTCCTGTAAGGACCACGGTTCACAATCAGAGACAGTGACAACAACTAGTGACTATGTTGAAGATGACAATGAACTAGTTAGATATTTGATTTTAAAAAGACTGATGTATTTGATTTTAAAAAGACTGATGATAAAGAATATGGAAACATATATGTAATGTGAAATTGTCAAGCTGTGAGGCAGAAGGGTAGAATTTGCATAATTATATAGATAAAAAAAAAAAAATTTGTGCTCTGTTTTTTTCCCTTTCCCTATTCTAGCTGTTTCCTTTCCTCCTGCATAATCAAATCAGATATTTTATCTCAATTTGCTGGGTGATAAAGATAATGCCATTGTTGTGATGTCCAGAATTTATAATTTATCTCGCTTAGAGGATGAAATAGATTATCTTTCTTCTCAAGCAGAGGAAGAACAGCACAAGAAGAAGGATGTTAGCTACTGGAATGTTTTCAAATTAAAAGAAATCAGACTTGCGTTTCTGGCTGGGGCTGGGCTTCAGGTAGGATGAGGTGTTCAATTGAAATAATCGTGTTATAAACTAGGATTTCGTTCTTCTTCCTAAATGCAGAATGACATGGAACATTAGTTTCACTATATTATGCTAATTTGGCTGATTTCCACTAGCCTATATATATGCACACACACTAGATTCACCACATAAAAGTGATAAAACTAAGGGAGAAGAGTAAATGGAGAGAAGATTGAACAGGAAGACTTTGAATTCTTCCTTATTTCCTCTCTTGCACACCCACTACCCGACAAGCAATATACTGTACGGATTAGAGTTATGGTGCTAAATTCTATAAACTGAATTTTGTTCTGTTTAATATGAGAATTTTGGAGGTGCAAATTAAGTGATAAAGAGAGCAGATGTAAGGTTCATTAGTATGTTATTTGATTTCATTTCTCTTTATCTTCTGATATTCCAAGTTTATCTTCCCATTAAATTCATGATGGTTGATGAAGCAACCTTAGGTTTTTTGATGGATTCTTTGATTTTCCGGTAGGGAGGTGTGGTAGTTGCAGCATTGAGGATGGTGTTTATCACTGAAGTTATATGAGGGATTCAATTTGTCTTAGTAGATAATCTACGTAACATTGCAATTTTGCCTTGGCATGAATGAGCTAGTTGAAAGGGTTTAATTGCAATTAGCTTAGTTTTGTGTCGGAACAGTCTTTAAAAATGTTGCGTGTTTGATTTCCCCTTATGCGAGTTCTAATCACATCTTGTATGATGATCCCCAGATAATTCCTTCAGTTGCATTAATCTTTACCCATGGCATTTCTAAAGGCTTAGGCTGGCCCTTTTAGAGTGATAAAAAAATTGCACAGGTTCTGATTCCAGTTCTAGTTCTGGAACTTTTTTCTTTTTTGAACTTTCTTTACCTCTTGTCGTTGAATCTTCATTCTGTATTATGGATGTCTTTTCACGTGGACTAATGTAACAAAATCAAATCTATGCTGTTAACCAGAATGAATTCACTTATTTTCTTATGAAGTGCATTTTGGTTGTTCAGGCATTTCAGCAATTTACTGGTATCAATACAGTCATGTACTACAGTCCAACGATTGTCCAGATGGCTGGCTTCGAGTCCAACCAATTAGCTCTTTCACTCTCCCTTATTGTGGCTGCCATGAATGCTGCTGGGACAGTTCTTGGTATTTACCTCATTGACCATTTCGGCCGAAGAAAGTTGGCCCTCTCGAGCTTAAGTGGTGTTGTTGTTTCACTTGTTATCCTGTCAGCTGCTTTTTTCTTGCAATCGTCGGGCTCTACAAGTATAGTCTATGGGTGGATTGCAGTTCTAGGTTTAGCCCTGTACATTGGTTTCTTTTCACCGGGGATGGGACCTGTACCATGGACAGTGAACTCAGAGATATATCCTGAAGCATATAGAGGGATATGTGGAGGCATGTCGGCTACTGTGAATTGGATATCGAATTTAATTGTGGCCCAGACATTCCTTTCAGTTGCTGAATCTGTCGGAACAGGTGCAACTTTCTTGATCCTTGCGGTTGTGGCTGTCATTGTATTTGTGTTTGTGATTCTGTTGCTGCCGGAGACGAAAGGCTTGAAATTTGAGGAAGTAGAGAATATTTGGAAGGAGAGGGCTTGGGGCACCAGTGGTGCTTCTCACACACGCAGCCTTCTTCATGGGGGCCACGGGTTTTAGGTATTTTCCAATTTTATTATTTTACGCATCTGCTAGATTTGCTATATGTTCTACAACACCAATTTGTATCTTATATATATATATATATATTTGTTTTTTTATATATATACACATATCTTTATCTTCATTTTGTTTAGTATTTTCTTGAGGACCAGCTTTTTTCGTAGTTACTAAAAAGCATCATCGGAGCATGTTGATTCGTAAGCTGACATTGGTAACGGACATGAGGCGTAAAATGGGTCACACTCGGCCCAATTTGGCACCAACCTAGACCCTAAGTTAAATTCATATCTTGTTATGCCGTACTCAGTATTTTAGACTTCTCACACCCTTGGTACCCACGTTCACTATGACGTGAAGGCACCACCTGCTCAATGATTCTTGACTTGTTTCCCAAGCAACTACACTTTCATCGCGTGGAGGGTCTCATCCGTCACAATTAATTACGAAATTTGGGGCCTGCTCCAAATGCCGTGGGGAAAACCGATGCTTACCTTGGAAGAGAGAATATAAAATATAAATCCTCAACTCATTCGTATATATAAGTAACCCTCACCGTTAGGCCTAAAATTTATGGGTTGGTGGGTTATCACTTAAACCCGTTGATCAAAAGTTTGACCCGATTACCGTGGCCCAATCCAGCTTGAATGAATTGAACTTGGACTTAGGGTATTCAAATCCGATAGGTCAGAATTCAATAAGGCTGACTCGACCCATCCATATAAACCCAAATTGAAAGCCAGAGTATAAAAAACCCATTATTAATTAGGAAATTGAGCATTTATATGCTTGTTTTATTGATGAGCCCTGATATGGGTAGTAATTGGAAATGCATTTGTAATTTGAGCTCTCCTAAATCTAGCTCGTTTCCTCAATATTTTTCCAACTCCAAAATTTGTTTATTAAGTCAATTCTAAAAACTCAATTAAATATTATCCAAGTGGGCTTAATAAGCCCGATCTGCGAAATCCGATAAAAATCCAACTCAAATCCGGCCCGACAACAGATATGGACTTTCATATTTATAACCAAACCCACTTGGTTAGACTCTATATTTTTTAAATTAAGAAATAGGCCCAATCTAGCCTTACTCAAGTCCAAAAAAGTTGGGCTACGCTAGCCCAACCGGGCCCAATGATGAGGACTAATATAAAGAGTGGGCAAAACTAGTTTGGCTCGAGGAAGATGGCATTTCTCACCAAAACTGATCTTTGGGTTCTATATCCTTTTGGGTCCTTTGATGCAGTACCAAAACTACCTTTCGATTGTTTTGAATATGTTGAAAAACATGCGTCTTCACAGCGCCCAAAATGATGGATTGCCATAATTCGCTATTAGATATTTTCCGTTTTTTCCTTCCTAAAGAATCTTGGAACAAGTTGTTGGTTTGTAATCAAGGTTGATCTTATCGATCCGGTATCTTTGGACAGTGGCAGAGCCAGCATGGGTCCAGATGGTCCAAGGCCCCATTAAATTTTATATATTTTAATATAATATATGTATAAATATATTTTAATATACTATAATTAATAAAAAAATTATTAATAAGTAAGAATTATTATATAATTAAATTTAATTATATAATCTGGGATTTGCACTCAATTTAAAAATACAATTTTAGACTTCCTAATACTATATATATATATAATTATCATATATGATTTATAAAAATTAGAGTGATATTTTGATATAAAAGTATATAGTTCGTATTATAATTAGTTTTTTTTTTCAATTTTCAAAATTTGAAGCATGTCTATTTCGTTTTAATAGTTCAATCATAATTTATTTTGGACTTTCAACGATTTCAAACTAAAAATCCATCTAAGGCAACTTTGCATGGTTGTAGTAAATTAGTAGCATGATATGATTTTTTTGTATATAATTTGGTTAATTTAATATATATTATGATGAGTTGAATTATATTAATTTTTAAAATATATTTAAAAAATATTCACTTGAATAAATCTCTGACTACGCGGACTACGCCACTATCTTTAAAATAATGCCTTCTTCATGTATCATGTCCCTTGTTTAAATTATCGTCAACTTTTGTGAACCCCCTATTTTATAGTTTACACTATGATTCTAAAAGGTATTAGAATACCATTAATTTAGATATTCGTTTCTTTGTCACCCAAATCAACCAATCATTGTGTTCTATTTTAATCAAATCCATTCCCTACTTGCCAAAAGATCATGCAGTGCCAAGCTACCAGCTCAGCATTACTGTTTATTTGGTGAACCACCCCTAGCTGCTTCCGCATGAGACAGATCATACATGCTACTGTTTAAATCCTCGATTTGTTCTGGTTGAGGAGAAACCCTTAAATCAGCTTATTGGAAAATTTCAGCCACTTCATACGTCAATTCTACCGTGATTTTCGTCACGCCCAAATTAGATTATAAATTTTTGTCAATTGTTTATTTTTTATGCGTACTTAGAGTGTTAGAGATCAGTCATACCATTAGATCCATCACTGGTCCATAAGTTCTTCAGAATACGATGAGTTTGATGGTGGTAACTAATTGCTCTTAGTGGAGATAAATTAGGATTATACATATTATTAAGGTTTAGGTTGTTTTGGGCATTGTGGGCGTGATTTGTACTTTTGTATATTTTTAGTGGTAATGGGTCTTTTAGTTGTTTGTGGTTTTTGTTCACACTAATATTTGACAGTTTGACTTGTGAGTCTTACTATCACAGCTTGATTTTGATAGTATATTTTTTACCTTTGTTTATTATATAATTAAATACAATTTTAGTTTAGCAAAAATAAATATATATTGACGGTTAACTCACAAATTTATCTGAATAAAGCACACATTACTTTTGCATTTGATGATTAACTAAAAAGAAAATAAGGCCACCTAGTGTTATAGCCTAATAGTATTTCTCTCTATATACGCTATGCGAACGTGTCGGGTTTGACTCTCGTAAAGAACGAGGTTAATATCCAATGTGTATAATTTTTAATTTTTTTTTTTTGCCAAAGTTTATAATTTAGTTCTCTCCACCATTATTATTGTATCAGTAAAAAATATGGATTAAAAGAAAGTAAAAATAATTAGATAGAACTTCAACCAGTTTATGCCCCCAAAAAGCTCAATCGAGGCACAACGTGATAGATATACTATGTTAAGCTTAATCCAACGTAAATGGATTGGTGCAAAAACCCATTTATGCCTCTGTTGATACCATATCGATCAAATAGGTTAGACCTCGGAAAATCACTCGGACTTAGCTCGGCCTACCATCAGGGCCCATCACGACATGAAAGGGCCACCTGGCCCAGACCCATCAAGAAGACCAATGCCTAAAGCCCATTACTAGGCCCATCACCTAAACCTAGATATTTCCTATAAATAAGGAGCCACCTCCCTAATTTGTAGGATTTCACTCTCTCTCTAGAAATGAGTTCACCCTTCTCTCTCTACATTCTTACTTTTCCTTTAAGGCTCAAGGCTTTTTGTATCATGTACAAACACTTATATCATTAATGAGAATAGAGCAACACCGTGGACGTAGCTCGATTTGCGGTGTGAACCACGTACATCTCGTGTCCCTTGTGTGTGTGCGGTCTTCATGAACTAGTTGGTCCATTTTATGCATCAACAGTTGACACCGTCTGTGGGAAGACGACGAAAATCCATGTGTCTCACTTTCTTCTTTCTCCCGCTAGAACCCAAATCACTCAAAGGCACTGAGCATCGCGCTGCACCCATTCTGGTCGGCCTGACACCTTTTCCGGTCTTCCTAGCCCCTTTTTTGGTCGGGCCTGACACTCTTTTCAGGTCTTCCTAACCTCTTTCTAGTCATCTTGACCTTATTCTGGTCGGCTTGACACTTTTTCTGGTCTTCTTGATTCTATTCTGGTCAGCTCTTGACACTCTTTATGGTCTTCCTAACCCTTTGTTCTGTCTCTCTTACCTTGGCTGTTTTTTAGTCTTCCTAAACCCTTTCTGGTCTTCTTGACCCTATTTTGGTCGGCTTGAGAGATTTTTCCGGTCTTCTTGAATCTATTCTGGTCGGCCTGACACTTTTTCTGGTCTTCCTGACCATTTTTTCTGGTATTCCTGACACTTTTTCTGGTCTTCCTGACCACTTTTCTGGTCTTTCTGACACTTTTTCTGGTCTTCCTGACCCCTTTTCTCTAGTCTTCCTGACCATATTCTGGTCGACCTGACACTTTTTCTGGTCTTCTTGACCCTATTCTAGTCTGCCTGACACCTTTTCTAGTCTTCCTGACCCTATTCTGGTCGGCCTGCCCCCATTTTCTGGTCTTCCTGATACCATTCTTGTCGGCCTTAACACTCTTTCTGGTCTTCCTAACCCTTTTTTGGTCTTCTTGACCCTATTCTGGTATTCCTGATCTCCTTTCTGGTCTTCCTGACCCTATTCTAGTCGCCCTAGACCCCTTTTCTAGTCTTCCTGATGCTTTTTTGGTCTTTCTTCGCCTTCACCAAGACCGACCGGCCCACATGATCGTGCGAGGTCGCCTAACTTGTCTGATCAAATTGCTCTTGGTCTTCCTTCATCTTTACCAAGATCGATCGAGCCACCCTCATCGTGCGAGGGTCCGTGCAAGCAAAACTGACCAAGGTGACATCCACTCAACCTTGGCACCAAGTAGTTCTCTGTGGGTCTAGGGGACCTCTCCTAGGCCGATCGGCCACCTCATCGTACGAGGTTCCGCATTCTTGATTCGCGATCAAATCACCATAGTTGGCCTTACCACCTTGACAGGGGCCTTCCCTCGTCTTACCAATGGACCCTTGGTTTGCTGGACACTCTCTTCCTCGGCCAGACATTGGCTAGACACCTTCTTCCTCGACCATGACACTTCCTTGCTCGGTGGGACACTCTCTTGGTCAGCCAAGCACCCTTTTTGGTCGACTGGACACCCTTCTGGTCAGCCTAGCACCATTTTTGGTCAACCCAGACACACTTTTCTTCGGCCAAACATCGGCATAACGATTGGCCAGACATGTTCTTCATCGGCCAAACACCCTCTTCCTCGGCCAGGACACTTCCTTGCTCTGGCTGGACACCCTCTTTGGATGCCCTAGCAACCTTTTTTGGTCGGTCGGTTCGACACCCTTTTGGTCGACCTAGCACCCTTTTTGGTAGGCCCAGACACCCTCTTTCCTGGGCTAGACATCGACCAGACACCCTCTTCCTCGACTTAGACATCGGCCATACATCCTCTTCCTCGACCAGACTCACTCTTCCTTAACTGGATACCCTCTTCCTCGACCAATTACATCGGCCAAACACCTTCTTCCTCAACCAGATATCGGCCAGACACTCACTTCATTGGCGAGACATCCCTCTTCCTCGACCAGACACTTCTTTACTCGGGCTGGGACACCCTCATGGTCGGCCTAGCACCTTTTTTGGTCGGCTGGACACCCTTTTGGTCGACCTAAGACCCTTTTTGGTTGGCCAGATACCTGCTTTTCTTGGTCAGGGACATCAGCCACACACCTTGTTCCTCAGCTTGACACTTTTTTGCTCGGTTGGACACCCTCTTGGTTAGCCTAGCACTCTTTTTGGTCGGCTGGACACCCTTTTGGTCAGCCTAACACCCTTTTTTGTTCGGTTAAATACCTTCTTCCTGGGTCAAACATCAGCGAAACACCCTTTTCCTCAGCCAGACCTTTCTTTGTTCAATCGGACACCCTCTTGGTCGCCCTAGCACTCTTTTTGGTCGACTAGACACCCTTTTCCTTTGCCAGACATCGACCAGACGCCCTCTTCCTCGGCCAGACATCGACCAGACACCCTCTTCCTCGTCTAGACCCTCTTGGTGTACCTAGCACCTTTTTTGGTCGGTCGAACACCCTTTTGGACGGCCAAACACCCTTTTTGGTCTGCGGGATACCCTCTTCCTCGGCCAAACACTTCTTTGTTCAGTTGGACACCCTCTTGGTCAGCCTAGTACCATTTTTTGTCGGCTGGACACTCTTTCGGTTGGCCTAGCACCCTTTTTCGCCAGCCGAACACCCTTTTCATTGGTCAGACATCAACTAGACACCCTCTTCCTCAGCTAAACATTGGCCATACACCCTCTTCCTCGGCAAAACATTTCCTTGTTCGGCCGAACACTTTCTTGGTTGGCCTAGCACCCTCTTTGGTTGTCCAGACACCTCTTTATTTGGAAAACACTTCCTTGCTTGGCTAAACAACCTTTTGGTCAGCCTACCACCTTAATGCGGTTGTTCTTTCGCCCCGTCAGAGGTTCCTTGGTCGACCAACCCTCGCTTTGGTTGACCAGCGACCACACCTCGTTCAACCTACCACTTGACACGAGGTCTACCCTCGTGCCGTCAGCAGATACTTGGTGATCCACAAGCATCAACACACGTATGTATCTATTTCTCAACAAACTTTATATATGCATACAACATCGCCTTTCGGCACATATGCATCATCATGCTCACATCATTCCCCATGGCACATGAGCATCATACATACAACATCGCCTTTCAGCACATATGCATCATCATGCTCACATCATTGCCTATGGCACATGAGCATCATGCATGCATCATCACCTTTCAGCACATATCCATCATCATGCTCGCATCATTGCCCATGCCACATGCACATCATGCATATAACATCGCCTTTCAGCACATATGCATCATCATGCTCACATCATTGCCCATGGGCACATGAGCATCATGCATACAACATCGCCTTTCAGCATATATGCATCATCATGCTCACATCATTGCCCATGGCACATGAGCATCATGCATGCATCATCACCTTTCGGCATATATCCATCATCATGCTCACATCATTACCCATGCCACATGAGCATCATGCATATAACATCGCCTTTCGGCATATATGCATTATCATGCTTACATCATTGCCCATGGCACATGAGCATCATGCATACAACATCGCCTTTTGGCACATATTCATCATCATGCTCACATCATTCCCCATGACACATGAGCATCATGCAACATCATTTCATGTGCTCATGCAGCTCTTTCACAAACTCCGATCGGGAAACGCTATTCGTAGCCACAGAAGTAAATATTGACGAAATCGCCAATATATCGGTTTTTCCGGTCGACGGCAGGTAAGCCAGGGGTGAAGGTATTTCTTCCCCCACTATCGACGATTTCGGGCATTATCGACGGATGTCGTTGATTTATGGCAATATTGATCGAAACTACCGATATTGGACCCAGCCACCGAACCACAAGTGAATTTCAGCAGCGAAGTACCGAAAAAAAAAACAAACTATACACAAGAAATCACGGATTGAACAGAGGAAGAGCTTCAATTTCAATCAATCCACTGTATAAATCAATTATATTCACGGACGAAGAGAATTATTGAAAAAAAAAATTAATCACAGACGGACTCACCACGAAAAGCATAAATGGGGGGGGGGTGGCGGGGGGGGGGGGGGGGGACAAACAAAGAAAACCTCGAACCCAGCCCACCCCTGATCTGCCGACGTTGACGCCGAAGCCAGTCGAACCACCTCTGCATCCAGCATCCCCGGTTCTCCGCTACGCTCTACTCCTCGGAGGACGACTAATGGCAGCTCTACCCCTCTCGTCTCGTCCGTCGTTGCCGTGGCTCGCGCGGGTCCCCCCCGTCTCGCCCTCACCGTCACGGTCGCCTCAGTCCTCACCCAGTCGCCGCCTCGTCCAGTCGCCCCACTGATTTTCCCCAATTACGAAATCGATCGAGTATTGATTGAGGATAAGGAGATCTATTGAGTAAAGAATAAAATGGAACGAAACACGCATTTCATTTCATTTATTTTGATAACCTTTTTTTTTAATTATTTACATATTTTTTTAATTATTTATTTGTCATAATATATTATATCATTTATTATTAATTTTGTTTTTTAACCCCAAATAGAAAAAATAAATTAAGCCTTAATTTTTTTTTTCAAAATTCAACATTTATTATTAGGTAAAGTAAAATATGTTTTAGTAATGTATGTTTTAATATAAAATATGGCTTAATTCATATATTTGGTAATATTTGTTTTAATTTAGAATATGTATTTAAATTATGAATTTATGTGTTTTTTTCCTTAATTATGAATATGTATTAAAAAAAAATGAAGCCTTAAATGTTTTTTTTTTCAAATTCAAAATGTATTATTAGGTAAAATATGTTTTAGTAATGTGTGTTTTAAATATGAAATATGGGGTAATTTCATATATTTGCGCAATATTTGTTTTAATTTATAATATATATTTTATTTAGAATATATATTAAAATTATGAATATATGAGTGTTTGCTCCCTTAATTTTTTATCTTCATCAAAGTCTAACTTAGAATATATGTTCTAATTGAAATATTTTTTATTATTATTTGTATTTTTATTATTATTATTTGTCATTATCAAATTTTAATTATTTTTCACATATTTGGTAATATTTGGTAATATATTTGGTAATAATTTATTATTAATAAATTTATCATTTATTACTAAAATATGTTTTAGTAATGTATGTTTTAATATGAAATATAGGGTAATTCATATATTTGGTAATATTTGTTTTAAATTATAATATATGTTTTATTTTAGAATATATATTAAAATTATGAATATATGTGTGTTTTGCTCCTTAATTTTTTATCATCATTAAAGTCTAACTTAGAATATATGTTCTAATTGAAATGATTTTATTATTATTTGTATTTTAATTATTATTATTTGTCATTATCAAATTCCAATTATTTTTCATGTAACTTAGATTTCATAAAATGGCCAGTGCAAGTGAAAGCCGCCCAAGATCTTGACCCATCATGGAAATATGCCATTGCGATTCCTGGAAATAAAAACGATGCCATATGTTCGTTTTGTTCGACATCAGTTTCAGAGTGTAGGCATAACGCTATTAAAGTTTCATCTAGCAGGTTTTGATCCGAAAAAAAATGTTCAAAAATGCAAAGATGTACCTAAAGCTATTAGGGATGAGGTCAGAGCATAAATCAAAAGTAAAGATACTGCTATACAGAATAAGAATGTGATTGGTGAGAAAACATACGAGATGGCTTGAGAGGAGATCCTCTATACACTCAACAGAGCATTCAGATTAATGATAGCAATGATGAAGAGGATGACGATGGATTCACTTATCCATCAGATTTGCATAGATCTGAGAGAGCAGCATATCACTTTGCTGTAAATGCATTGAGGGATGAGGCACGACGAAGTGTTGACACTTATGGAGTTGGTACCATGCATGGTGCTCAAGGAGGCAGTAGCAGTCGTCAACAACCTCAACAGATACGTCGATCACAAAGTTTGCGTGATCCATTTTCAATTCCTCCAGAACCAAAACTCTACAAAACCCCAGGAAGTCAACAGATGACTATAAAATCTATGTGGAAAGGGACGAAAGAGAAGTTGGGTTGATACATAAGAAATTTTTTTATATATGAAGGTGTGGCTCCAAATAAAGCCAACTCTCATCATTTTAAGAATATGATTATTGAAGCCAACGAGCAGGTATTTAATAAATTTATTTATAATATACCTTTTATTTAGCTTATGAAATAGCAATAAATGCTAACTTATGTTTTGGTTTGCAGGTGAAGGCGCGTCCCAATCCTTCTTCAAATGAAGTGAAAAATAAATATCTTCCGATGGAGTATGAAGATATGACGGCATATGTGGAGCAACAAAAGCGACAATGGGAAACTTATGGATGTACCATCATGTGTGATGGTTGGACTGGTCCAACGAAGTTATCCATAATCAACTTCAAGGTATATAGTAAGGGGTTCAACTGTATTTTATCAGGTCAGTTGATTCTTCCAAAAGTCATATAGACTATTTGTACATGTAAAATTTGTTGAAGCAAGTTGTTCAGGAGGTTGGAGTACAAAATGTTGTACAGATCGTTACTAATAATTGGGGTCAAAATTTATGAAGGCTGGAAAAGAAATGATGAAGACGTATCCTGTAAGACCCGTGTCCTGGAGGGAACGGTGAACAATCCCACATTCCTGCGAGGGAAAATGGTCTGGGAGAGGTTGTTGGTGTGCCTTAAAGGTGTAGGCACACACCTATCTAGCACTAGGCCTTTTGGAGCTCAGTGGCTTTGGGGGGGATTGGAACCCCAAAGTTAAGCGAGTTGAGGCTGGTGCAATTCCATGATGGGTGACCCCCTAGGAAGTTGCACCATGAGCTCCCGAAAACAAAACCGTGAGAGCGAGGCCCAAAGCGGACAATATGGTGCTAGATGAGTCGGGTCCTGACCGAGGAGGGTCGGGTCCTGACAATTTGGTATCAGAGCCGGACCCTGACCAGAAGTGTGCCAGCGAGGGACGCTGGGCCCCAAGGGGGGGTGGATTGTAAGACCCGTGTCTTGGAGGAACGGTGAACAATCCCACATTCCTGCGAGGGAAAATGGTCTGGGAGAGGTTGGTGGTGTGCCGTTAAAGGTGTAAGCGCACACCTATCTAACACTAAGGCCTTTTGGGAGCTCAGTGGCTTTGGGGGGGATTGGAACCCCAAAGTTAAGCGAGTTGAGGCTGGTGCAATTCTATGATGGGTGACCCCCTGGGAAGTTTGCACCATGAGCTCCCGAAAACAAAACCGTGAGGGGCGAGGCCCAAAGCGGACAATATGGTGCTAGATGAGTCGGGGTCCTGACCGAGGGAGGGTCAGGTCCTGACATATCCAATCTATTGGACTCCTTGTGCAGTCCATTGTATCGACCTAATATTTGAAGATATTGGAAAGAATGAGACAATGACACTCATCTTAAAAAATGCTAGGCAGGTAACTAACTACATTTATAATCATCTATGGTTACTAGCTCAGATGCATGAATTCTATCAAGGAGACTTGGTTCGTCCTTGTACAACAAGGTTCGCAACCAACTATATTTGTATAAACAGTATAGTTAAGCATAAACTTGTCCTTAGAAGATTGTTTACCAGTGATCAATGACATGATAGCCCATTGAGTAGGGAAAGTGGAAGGCAAGAGGGTTGAGGCTCATATCCTCGACCAAGAGATTTTGGGAGTCCTTGGAGATGATGCAGTCAATATATGAACCTTTATACTGCATCCTTCGAATTGTTGATACAGAGGTAGTCCCAACCATGCCAATCCTGTATGATATGTTCAATCGAATGAAAGAAAAAGATAACCCGTCTTAAAGGAAAGAAGTGGGTCCTCAAAATCATACAGGAGCGATGAGAAAAAACATTAGTGCATCTCTTACATGCCGCTGATATATTTCTATCTCATTTCACTTGTTAATATTTATTTATTGTTGTTTACTAAGCAAATTTCATTCACGATTTGCAGCTTATTACTTGAATCCCCGATATCAATACCAAGCAGGTGTTGGGCATGACTCCTACCTTCGTCCAATTAGTTCAACAAGTATTCCTCAAACTGAATCCAAATGGGTAATTGAGTTTACAAAATTTTTGGAATAGACGTAAGTTCACTACCATATATGAACCTTGATATTTTGGAATATGTACATCTATGACATGATATTAACACAATTCTTAATGTAGTTGATCAACTTTAGAGATGATCGGAAAAACATTTCGTTCACGTATGGCTGTACAATCACGAACGACAATGCCACCGAGGTATATGCTTGCATTTAACTTGATATTGTATGAATTAGAACTTTATAATGCCTCTTACATTAAACTTGATATTGACAGCGGAGTGTGGGAATTATATGGCCAAGCTTCTCCAGTCTTGCCAAAAAAGGCAGTTTGTATATTATCACAAACGGCTTCATCTTCGGCATGTGAGAGAAATTGGAGCACATTTGCTTTAATTCGTACAAAGCAAAGAAATCGTCTCGCATATTCAAAGTTAGAACAATTTGTTTTCTGTTATTATAACATGAAACTCAAGTTAAGAGATGAAGAAGCTGAATGTAGAAAATGTTGAGGAAGGAAGACTACGTTGACCTTTTGGAAAATTGCTGGTTTAACATGTGGAAGGTAATGAAGTTGATCCACTTCAAGCATGGATTATGCCAGCTCAATTGGATGATGATAGAGGGAAGGCCTGACCCTCCGGCGTAGCCCATCTTGCTAGTGAACATGGTGTTAATGTCGATAGAGTGCTATCTGAAGAAGTGGGGAGTGAGGAAGCAGGAAGTGAGCGGGAGATGTCTTCATGGGAGAGATCAATGCCTTGTTCTACCCGCTGAACGTGACTTGAGAGCTGATGCTACTAGTAAGGGACTACATCACAATAAATCTACAGATGATGATGATGATGATGATGATGATGATGATGATGATTGGTGGAGATGATGTTGAGACAACGATGAAGACAAGGATGACGGAAGAGATGATATGAGAGGGGGAAATGAACATGTATCCGAAACATATGCACCCTTGAGCCCATTTACTGGAGAGGCAGATTTCACTCATGCCATTCAAGATTATGATCATGGTTGTAAAGAATGAGGAGTAGGAATCGGTGGTGTTGGGAAATATTACACTCCGACACGCAATATATATGAAGGTTATGGAAACCCATCTTCTGAGGATTCCATGGCAATTAGTTTTGAGTCAATGAGTTTGGGCACCGGTCCTAGTAACAACTCAAATGATCCATATGCTTATGGTCCATATGGTTACCACCAGTTAGACAGCCATCTCCCTTAAATGCCACATGGTTATGGAGGCTATGAAGATCCTCATCTCCATGAAGATTATGGAGAAGTTCGTTGGGTAAATCCTAACTACCCCATCTATGGAGGAAAAGTAGGTCATTCAAAGAAGGTATACGAATACTATGTCCAACAATACATTTCTATTTGGTCAAGTAGCATCACTTGGTAAAACTTTAGTGTCTTGGTAGATAAAGACCAATCTAATTTTCAAGCTGGTAGACACTCTACTTATTTTTGATGAAGTTCAATGTGTAAAGTATTTGGTGTGCAATATTATCAACAGAATTATGTTTTAATTTAATTTTATCTTTAAGATTTTATACTGTTAGTTATCGACAGACCTATATTCTATCATATGATTCATCATATATTTATTGTATCAAAGTCATTTTATAGTTTTTATTAGTCATATATAACCATTATTGGGTACTTAAGTTTTTCCCAAAGTTTCATTCTAAATTTCCATCATTTGGACCTAATTTCCGTCATTTTTGTTGACCGTAAACAATATCGATATCGATATCGATATTTGGGGCGAGATATTTGTAAATTCGACTAGCGATATATCCGTCGATACGTTATTTCAATCATTGTCTGTAGCTACCAATCAGACGCATTACTCGAATTTCTCCGGAAAGCGTGCTCCGATCGGCAAACACTATCCGCAACTACCTACCGAATGCACGAGTTTACTTCCTCCGTGAAGCATTCTCCAATCAGAAAACGTTATATGTGGCTACCGACCGTAAGCACAAATTTACTTCCTCTAGGAAGCATGCTCTGATCGGCAAACGCTATCCGTAGCTACCAATCGGACACATTGCTCGACTTTTTCTAGCAAACATACTTTGATCGTCACACGCTATCCATAACTACCATTCATATGCATTACTCGACTTCCTCCAGGAAGCATACTCTGATCGACAAACCCTATCCGTAGCTACCAAACGACTTCCTCCGGGAACCATGCTCCGATCGATAAATGCTATCCATAGCTACCAATCGGACGCATTACTCGACTTCCTCCGGGAAGAATGCTCCAATCAGCAACGCTATCCATAGCTACCAACCGGATTTGTTACTCGATTTCCTCTAGGAAGTATGCTCCGATCGGCAACCGCTATCCGTAGCTACTGATCGGACGCATTACTCGACTTCCTCTATGAAGCATGCTCCAATCAGTGAACGCTATTTGTAGCTACCAATCAGAAGCATTACTTGACTTCCCCCAAGAAGCATGCTCCAATTAGCAACCACTATCCGCAGCTACCGATCAGATACACGAGTTTACTTCCTCCGGGAAGCATGCTACAACTAGAAAACGTTGTCAACAGCTACCGATCGGATGAGCAAGTAGGTACATTGTAACTGCTCCACATTCAGGGGACTAGTGCAAGCTGTCGAACCCGGTACATTTCCTCACTCCAGGACTTGGGGGACTAGGGGGTGATACCCCTCTGACCGATCGACATGTATCAGCCTGACTTATAAGTCCTCAACCGAGGAAATCCACCTTAGTCAACGACTTAGGGGACTTCTGTTGATACCATATTGACCGACCAGGCTAGATTGGACCTAGCTCGGCCCACCATCAGGGCCCATCGCGACATGGAAGGCCACCTAGACTAGGCCCATCAAGAAGGCCCATGCCTAAAGCCAATTATTAGGACCATCACTTAAATCTAGATATATCCTATAAATAGGGAGCCCCCTCCTTCATTTGAAGGATTCCACTCTCTCTCTAGAAATGTGCTCTCCCTTCTCTTTACATTCTTACTCTTCCTTTAAGGCTCAATGCCTCTTGTATCATGTACAAACACTTATATCATTAATGAAAATAGAGTAACACCGTGGACGTAGCCCGATTTGGGTGAACCACGTACATTTCGTGTCCCTTGTGTATGCGCGGTCTTTACGGATTAGTTTGCCCATTTTATGCATCAACAACCTCTATTATTTATTAGGGGGAAATATCATAAGAGTGGAACTCGATATTTTTCATAGGAATGAATATAGGTTTTATTAGACTAGTAATACTAGTGAAATGCAATATGTGGTATACTTAGGCATAAATATACTCGGTTAATACAAATCCTTAAATTTATTTCTCGAGAATACTTTAGACACCAAGGCACCAAACTCGATAAGCATTATTGTTTGTCAATAGTGAGAGCTTGCATTACATTTTTTAGGCCATGAGTACAATTATTGGGACACCATTTATTAATCATATTCTCAACATCCTCAAACAGGATCTAAGGTATCAATTGAGTGTTCAATAAAAATAATACAAATAAAATTATTCTTTTTGTATGTGTCATTAACGCCAGTAATCTATTTATTTTTTTATTTACTTATTTCGCAGAGTGTTTATACCAACCACTCACCTATGTCACCAGAATTCAATCAGCATTAGAAAGCATCCACATCACAGGCATACAATGTCCTTGCAATTAAACTGTATGGGACCTGGGTTGCTGGGCTCCCACTAAATTTTATATATTTTAATATAATATATGTATAAATATATTTTAATATATTTTAATTAATTAAAATTTTGTTAATAAATAAGATTATTATATAATTAAAGTTAATTATATAATTTGGAATTCGCACTAAATTTTAAAATATAATTTTAGGCTTCCTAATGCATATATATATATATATATCATTATCATATATGATTTATAAAAATCATAATGATATTTTGATATAAAAATATGTAGTTCGTAGTATAGTTTTTTTTATTTCAATTTTCAAAATTTTACACATATCTATTTTGTTTGAATACTATAATCATAATTTATTTTGGGCATACAACGATTTCGTACTGAGAATCCGTCGAAGATAACTGCATATGATTGTAGTAAATTAGTAGCAGGATATGAGTTTTTTTGTGTGTAATTTGGTTAATTTGATATATATATATATATATATATATTATGATGAATTGAATTATATTAATATGTTTAAGTATTTAAAAAATGCTCACACTCAGATGAATTCCTAACTACGCCATTGCCGGAGAGATATTCTATGTACATATGTAATGTCACATAATTGTATTTCTCTTTATTCAAAATAGGTTTTTTAGGCTAAATGGACCATGATCAAGAAAAACAATCTCAAAATGCATCAGGAACAAAGATTTGCCTCAATGTGCTATAGGAAGAGGTACATCGTCAAGACTATTGTACAAACTAACTGACGATTTCGCAAACGCCGTGTATAATGCAAACTTGGCATCTATGCCGGAGAGATATTCTATGTACATATGTAATGTCACATAATTGTATTTCTCTTTATTCAAAATAGGTTTTTTAGGCTAAATGGACCATGATCAAGAAAAACAATCTCAAAATGCATCAGGAACAAAGATTTGCCTCAATGTGCTATAGGAAGAGGTACATCGTCAAGACTATTGTACAAACTAACTGACGATTTCGCAAACGCCGTGTATAATGCAAACTTGGCATCTATGCCGGAGAGATATTCTATGTACATATGTAATGTCACATAATTGTATTTCTCTTTATTCAAAATAGGTTTTTTAGGCTAAATGGACCATGATCAAGAAAAACAATCTCAAAATGCATCAGGAACAAAGATTTGCCTCAATGTGCTATAGGAAGAGGTACATCGTCAAGACTATTGTACAAACTAACTGACGATTTCGCAAACGCCGTGTATAATGCAAACTTGGCATCTATGTGGCACCCAAGTGCCATGTAATGGGTGGGTATTTTAGTCAATTTGTGCGGACGAAGACGTGTAGAAGACATCCATCAATGAAGTGATTCCAATTCGAAATTGCGAGGGCTTGAAACCTAGGGATTCAAAATCGCGAGGGCTTGAAACCTAGCGATTCGAATTCGGCCAATGGAAAATCGTAAGGTTTCCCACGGTTTGAATCACGATATGGGTGAGAGTGGAGAATGGAAGCAACATCGAAGATGCTTTTGTGGGAAGGTGGCCACAATGAAGACATCATGGACCAATAATAACCCAGGCAGGAGATTTCTGGTTACCCAGATGGCTACGTATGTTATAGTTGTAGATGAAATTGGGTGTGGATTTGTGTTTGCTGGTGGATTTATACTTGCATTGTTGCCCAAGAAGTTTCTTCGTCACTTGTTTAGGATAGATTTTGATGTAAATTTTGATTTTGTAGTTTAAAGGATAAATTTGATTTGAAAAAATTTATGAGTTTGGAAGGAATTGGTGGTTTGATATCTAATTGTTGATTACTATCCTAAGTTCACTGATGCTGGTGATTTGAAGTTTCTTCTATGCAATTGATGATTGCTACCCTAAGCTCATTGTTGCTGGTTTGACATCTAATTGTTGATTTGTTGTGATATTACAGGTTAGGGTTCATAATTCTCATGGAAAAAGGGTATAACTATTGGGAGTGGTTAGATCTAAAGATTTGAAAAAGGTTAAAAAAGATAATTCCATGGTTGATAAAGAAGTTATATATAGGAAAAGAGTAGATGTGGAAAGAGAAAAGGAAAGTGTTTAAGCTTAAGATTGCACTTGTGATAGCTTTGGTTGTATTGTTTGGTATTTGATATTGCTTAGTTAAAATGGTTGAAATGTCTTGGCTGGTTAAGCACTAATATTTTTTGTTTGATGCGCAAGTGTCTTGTATAATGTATTGCAAGTGTTTAATGTTATGAGATGGTCGAATTTAGACAGTTAGTTTTGGTTATGAAATGGCATATGCTTTGAGTGACAAGGCCCGTCCCAATTTCTATGGAAAACTGAAATTATTCAATCTCCATTTTTGGCATGCCACTTGTCAGCGTACTCAAGAGGCCGAGAACTTTGTAACGATTTTCCCAAATTATCAAAACGAGGTTGCAGTAAAAAAAAAGTCAACATTTTGACTTTTTGATCAAAAGTCAATTCTTTGACTTTTCAAGGGCAAAATGGTCGATGTTTGTTTCTTTGAAAGTCTGGGGTGTTACATCGAGCATGAATCCACTTGTGGCACTTTAAGCATAAAAATATTTGAGCATTAAAAATTGAGCATGTTGATCATTACAAAGGAGATGATCATTACAAAAGGAGTTGATCATTACAAAAGGATCTGATCATTACAAAATGATATGACCTTCGAATACAGAGTACTTGACCATTACTGAAAGATTAGTTGATCATTACAAAACGGTTACTTCATCCTACATTACTATAGGATTAGTTGGTCATTACCAAACACTTACTTCATCCTATTGCACTACATGGTTCCAAATGCATAAAATAAAGAGCAAAAACTATCTGTTAGAACATTAAGCTAGCAAACTTATCTCTAATAATGGTGCCAATGGGGTAGAAATTTTCTTGCCCTATTCATCCAATCTTTGTTGGCTAGCTTTCGCTTTGGTAGCATTGGCTTTGGCTTTGGATTTTCCTTTGTAGGTGATTTGCATCTCTTTGGTTTGGAACTGCCAACTTGACCTTCCCCTTGTGAGACATGACTACTATGCGAAGTTGATATTAGATGTGTGATTGGTTGAGACCATGGTTTAGCTGCGGCCATTTTAAGTCTAGTTCTTTTGGAAGGGGAGCTCAATGAGGCCATTGTGGGCTGTTGGTTTGATTCAATTTGGGAGGAATGTGGTGGTGTAGGCTGGGAGGATTGCGGTGCTATAGGCTAGGAGGACTGCTGCTGGGCAGAATACTATGATGTATGCTGGGAAGATTGTGTGTGTGTGTTTGGGTGGATTGTGGTGCTGCAGGCTGGGAGGAATTCTTTCCTCTTTTTACCTGTACACAAAATTCGAGAAAAAATTAAAATTCAATCAACTCAATTTGAGATTAGTAATTTTGTTCACAATTCATGTTGATACTAAATATTTGTGTTCCCTGTGCATTTTAAGACTACATTTTGTTGAACCAAGTGAATTTTGAGACTAAATCATGTTGTTTCTGGTGCCTAGCAGTCAACAATTCAGTATTATAGTTCAGCATGAAGTCAATATCAATTCACAATCAATTCAACAAGTAGTAGATGAGATAATGAGCACTTACTGATTGCTTATCCAAAGTTTTAGACTTTGCAGCTTTGGTAGCATCTCTTTCTTTCCTCTTTTCTTACTTACGCTTGAACTTTGCTTCCTTTGTAGGGTCTACTGGTGGTGTACATGCATTCCTCTTGTGTTCAGCAGCCCTACAATTACCACATCTGAGTGTAGAATGGTATCTTTGGTACTTGTTAGGATTTTCTAGCGCCTCTTCATTGTGTCTTTTCTTCATTTTCATCTTAGGCCTACCGGGCTGCTTGTGATATTTCGGAGGCTTAAATATTGGGGCACCTAATTTCTCCCATTGGTCTTCACAGGGGATAGGATGGATGGTCCTCCCGTATGTCTTCTTCTAGGCCTCTAAATGGTAACTCTAATGTACAAACATCTTTGGATTGCCTTTAAACCGGCTTACGACACTACATGCATGTAACGACTCGACTTGTAATTATGGATTATCTAAAAAATTTTGGGATTTTTTTCTGGGAATTTACAGAATTTATTTAGCATACTTGACAGTTTTACCCCTAAATTTAAAATTGGCTTGCTATTTTGAGGAATGGGCATTTTAATCATGGGAATTATGGATATATTTTAGGAAAATTTTGGATAAGCATTGTTGGATTATCATCACTTTCAGTTACTCTCTCTCTTGCCCGTGAAACATACAAACAAACACACACACACACACACACACACACACAAATAATGCACAACATCGAACCTTATTTTTTAGTAGCTTTTAGACCAAACCAAGGTTAGATTCGAACTCTAGGGACTCTCACGAGCAAGGAAAGCTCAAGGTTGAAGGTGGAGGACCTGGGGATTGCACAGGGTAAAAGATTAAATTATGGCCGAAACTTTGGCCGAAACTTTGTGAGCCCTATCTTTGAATCTATGTAAGATTTCTCAATTCTTTTCTCATTTTTGGGTTCTTAGGCTTGAATAGATGAATTTTGACTATTAGAACGTCCAATTTGGTTTCGAAATGAGGGAGAGATGAAGGTTTGAAGTTTGGACCTACAATGGAGGATTCCGGCTAGCCGATGGTGGCGGCCACGACAATGGTCTCGACAGTGCATCCGTCTTTTCTAATGAAGGGATGTCGTCAGTTGGCGTCATAATGATGTCACCAGGTGACGTCATAATGACGAAATCTGACACGTGGCGTGTAACGACCCAACCCGTAATCACGAGATTACTAGGAGATTAACGCAAATGATTGGGATTGGTCGAGGTAAAATGACGATTTTGCCCTTGGAGAGGGGAAAATTTTCACTTTTGACCCGAGAGGTTATTTACACGCTAATCGAAGTCCATTTCATAGAGCGAGGCATTACAATAATGTGGATAGGCGGCACATCGATTTTGAACGTCATATGATGGAGTTACGGATCAAGGAAGGTTTTAAATTGAAATTTACGAGTCACATTCTACGAGAAGTGTGGATCGTCGTTTGTCTGTGGTGGCCCCAAAAATATCTCTACGGGGACCATAGGATGAGTGACAAGTGTCACTCATCCTATGCCCCTTTACTCTTACATCCTTATCTCTTCATCACTCTCTTATTTTGGAAACACACCTGAAATCCCACCCTCACCATTTTCTTCCTGGTTTGCACTAGTTGATGCTGGATGAGAGAGATAGGGAGGTTGTGAGGTAGAGAGAGAGAGAGACTAAGTGAGATGCTGGAGGCGACGGAGCCACGGTGGCTGGCAAGGAACCTGGACAACAAGTAAGCTGTGTGTGTGTGTGTGTGTGTGTGTGTGTGTGTGTGTTTTTTTTTACTTTCTAGTTTGGGTTTTAGATGGATGTGAGGGTGTTCTGAGGTCAAGGTTATATTCCTTGAGCTCTTGTGAGCATGTAGTAACAAAAAGGGAAGGAAAAGGATGCAGGAATCGTCCTGGGATAAGCTCGAAGGATGGCTGTGAGTTTCGATCGTGACTGGGGGAAATTCATGTATGTTTCCTTACTTTTAAGGCCATAGATCGGTTTTTGGGAGTATGACGTGTAGTTTGGTGAAAAATGGAGAGAAACGGTTGAGAAATGAAGGAGAGCGAGTATTACAGTCATTCAGGTCAACTCGGCTGGAGGTAGAAGACAATGAAATGGCGGTCCATGACATCTCTGTCAGGCCACGTGGCAAATTAGGTGGTGCCACATGGAAACCTATCAAGGTTGTCATAGCCTACGTGGCAGGTGACGTGGGAAGATGATGTCAGCAATGACATCGGCATGTGACACGTGGCATGTGTCAGAGCATGACACATGGAACCTAACAGGTGGTGCCACATGGTAGGTTTTCAGATGTTTTCAGATGTCAGAGGTTAGGCAAACGTCAGCAAGTGGCGTTAGCTAGGGCTGATGTCAGCATCTAACGTCAGCGTTGACCAAACTTTAATCAGCATGTGTGGGCATGAATTTAAAGGTCAAATTGGTCTTGTTCAAAAGTTTTTGATGTCCTGAATCCAATGGTGGTGGTTTCAGGTCGATCGGAGGTCATTTGGTTGGTGTTTTAGAAGTTTTCTCCTCTGGAAGCGTGTTCGGGACGAGTGTTCTATTCTGTGGTTATTGGGGGGTCTATTTTAAGGACTTATATAGATTGATAGTGACCCTTGGGTGTGATTGAACTGGCCTAGACGTCTCGGAGGCTTTGAATTGGCTTACGACTTGTGTTGTGAACTTTTGTTTTCCTAACCCTATGTATGCATTTTTATATAGTTTTATATGATTTATAATGAGAATTGTTGAATGATTCTTTGCGTACTATTTATGTGGACTTTGAGAGTCTTACGAATGTTTAAGAAATATCTAAATTACTCGTTTTGCGGGGAAATTGGGTTTCTTATACTTTGGATCATTACTAAGTCTTGGTAAATGGTTTTATTCGCTTTCAGTCGTGTTTGTATGATTTTGGTGATGATTGATGAATTGGGATTTTTATATGATTTTCTAAACACTATAATGGCTCGTTTTACAAGGTTTGGTTGAGTTATGGTTTGAAGCCTAGACCTGCGATATTGGTTTGTGGTTTGGATTGTGATGTTAATATGGATATGTGTTTCCTTGATAGTCGTGACGATTGTGGTGTTGAGATTATTGGTGGTGAGATGTGATGTGGAGACCCTCCTTGAGATATCGATGGGTCGAATGGTCTCGGACGTCAAGGCTAAGCTCCGTAGTTCCCGAGACCGATATTGTGATGGGTAGTCTTGGAAGTCGAGGTAAAGCTCCGTAGTTCCTGAAACTTGTGAGCAATCTCAAACGTCGAAGTAATGCTCCGTAGTTCCTGGGATTTGGATCATGACTCAGGCGTCGAGGTAGTGCTCCGTAGTTCCTGAGCCAGTCCACACTCGAACGCCGAGGTAACGCTCTGTAGTTCCCTAGTGATTTTAGCCTACCGATAATGCACTTTGGTATGATGACTCAGTAGTGGATTCAGTGTGTTGGGTATTTCATTATGGCTTGTGTGGTATGCTTGGTATGCTTATGCACTGATATGGTTATGCTTTTGTTGAGATTGTGTTAGGGCTGGCTATCTATTTTATGAGTATGTATTTTGGTCTTGTCGTATATGCAGTGGTGTTTGATATGGTTTCATGTTGGTAAAGTTATGATATTGCTGGTTTTCTAGTTACTGCACACATTTAAGATTAATGTTTTATTCGTAAAATTGATGCATGCATAGTTTTTTTTCAAACGAAGGGTAATGTCAGAATTCAGAAAATAGTTTTTCTAAACCTTTGTTTTTGTCCACTCCCACTTTCTATTGGTTTTGACACCCTCCAAGTTTATCGCGGACGCGAGCTATGTGCAGGCTCAGGCATCACGTAAATTTGCATTCTATGGATAGCCTATCCCTTGTCTAACACGTGGTAAGTATACATACATGAATATCGAGGGTACTTTAGAGTTTCTACATGACGTTTCAGACGGGAGCAGGTCCTCCCACACTAATCAAAGGGGATTACGGGGAGGGTCATGTCAACATGGTATCAGAGCAATAGGTTGCTCTCTTTAAGAATTTCACATTGAGTGTGTACGATAGTTTTGTTACTGATTTGAAGCCTCTACGACGACAACCCCGTCATCAGCTTGGTAACAATGGAAAGGATAGAAAAGTTAACGAGAAAGCATCTCGTATGGGTTCTGTTAGGCATTGGATGTCGTGTTTAAGCGGGGTGGACCCTGAGAAGGGCCAACTTTTTTGTGGGCCTAGTGGCCTGGAGCCATGGATTTGTTGGGTGATTGCATCCTAGGATAGTAACTATTTGGAGTTATGACCAATGGTCGGTCCAGATGGATGTGCTGCAAGGAGCAGCAGGGGTTGTTGATGACCCTGATTTGTGTACTGGTTACCCAAATTACCAGGAAATTGGCACTTGTGGATTAGATTCCGTGGTGACTGATCAGTAGATCTCATGTTTGAGCAAATGGTACGGGCGATAGGCTGCCCTCTTGAGCATATGGTACTGATGTAACAACCCGTACCTTCGGGAAGGGTAAAAAGGTAATTTTGTAAAATTTTGTGTAACTGGACGATTTTGCCCTTGTGAATAGTAGATGAAAAGTTGACTTTTTGAATTACTGATTGGTTGAGTGTTAGCCCTTGACTGTGACGTAGTTTAGGACGTCACGAGTCCGTAGACAGGTGGCAGGTTCGATTCGGACAACCAGAGGAAAAGTTATGATGTTCGGAAGGTTGAGGGCATAACCGTAATTTGACTAAATTAGGGGGGAAAGAGTTGACTTTTCCTACGACCGAGTTTTGACGTGTTGACCTTGGACCGTTGGGTAGATCTCGTCGTTCTGAATTCAACGACAGGCGGCACGTGTTTATCGGAGTTAGGACGGGCAAGTTACGGGTCTAAAACGGTAAGGGTAAAATGGTAATTTTGAAGTTAAGAAGGGTATTTTGGTCTTTTGGCTGGGGGGCATGGTGCAATCGGATTGGGACACTTGTCCAAGGCAGAAAGGAGATTTTGTGTGAGAAGGGAGAAGATTGTGACATGTGGCAGGGCTCTAGTGGGTTCTAGGCCGTGCATGAGTGTGTTTAAAATTGTGTGTGTGTGTGTTGAGTTTAGCCGAAGGGGGGGGAAAAAAAACAGAGGTGAGCTGAGGGAGGAATTGATCGAACCGGGTGAGTGTTGTGAGGCTCTGTGATGTTCAAAGGAGAGCTAGGAGAGGGAGTGATTGTATCTGTGAGGATTTGGGCGTGACGATTAGTATGTGAGGTGTGTGAGAAGTGAGGAAAAACCAGAGAACAGGGCAGGGGTTTTGTGCACGGTTGTGAACCCCGATCGACCAATCTCCACAACTGGACGGGTGGAAGTGTTCAGAGACCTGAGCGGAGCTTTGTGAACCGAGAGGAGCACGGCGGCGTGCACGGCGGAGACCAGAAACAGGTAATTGCCCACGGTCCTCTGTTTTTCCCAGTTTGGTTTAATTCAATAGTTGTGGGTTTTGGGTACGAGTCGAGGCTTTTGGTGGGTGCTATGAGACTCAGGAGGTCCCTAGGAGTCGAATAAGTTGTTGTCGCGATGGGGGGAAGGTTGGATTAGCTGGGAACCGAAACAGGGGTTTCGGGTAAATGTTTTCAAATTCGAAGTCGACGAGCTAAGGACTTCGATGTTGGGTTTTCTGGTGGGGAATGGATTAAGAAGGTTAGGACGAAACTAAGGGATTCAACGGGATTAAAAATGGATGAAAATGGGATGAAAACCGTGAACGCCGGTTCACGGCTGGACTGGACCGGTTCAAACCAGGTGAACCGGGTTCACCTGAGGTTGCTGGTGACACTGTTCACGCGCGTGGATTTCACGCGCAGAACCTTCTGGACGCGCGTGGGGGCGCGTGAGGGGTAATTTGGGAAATTAGTCAACATGACTTTTAAAGTATTTGATGTAACGAACATTTTGGCGTTGGTTTCGAGTCGATCGGACATCGTCTCGATATGTTTCGGGCTGTCCGAAGTTTTTAGGGCTGGGTTAAAAATAGTTAAAAATACGGGAAAATTATGAGGTTTTAGTATGAGTATCGTAAATCAATTAGTGACCTTATATTGGGACTTGGACAGGTTCGGGGGAAACCGAGGATAGTGAATGGCCGGGGACGGTAAAAGTGCGCGTGTATCGAGGCGACGCTGAAATGGTCTGTGAGTGGACTTTGCTTTCTAACTCTTAATGCATGCATATATGTTTTCCTATACTTGATTCTATGATTTGATTTATGATTGTGATGGTTTACGGTTTGTGCACGTTTTTCGAGGAAATTACGGTATTTTACGTTTTACGAGATTTGACGGATAATGTGATTTGAACCTGGTTTTAATGATTGATTTCAGGATTTGAAATACGATTTGATTTCAATGAAAGTAAAAGGATTTTGAAAAGTGACTTCGGGCTTAGAGGCCCAGTTTAGAAAAGTGGTTTTAAGAACGTGATTTCGGGTTTCGGAATCGAAATCCCGGGTGACGATTCGGGATTCGATTCGGGACTTGAAGTAGATTTCGGGTTTGGGTTCGGAATGGTTATTCCGGATGCTAGCTTACGGAATGATGGTTGCGGACTCGGACCGGGAAATGAGAAGGAAATGAGTTATGGGTCTGGATTCGGAATGACGGTTATGGATGCCGGAAGGGCATCAGACCAGTGGTTTCGGATTCGGGTTTGGATATGGAAATGGAAAATGATTTTAAATGGTTTTGGGATTGGATTTGCTGGATCTGGATATTGGGTTTAAAGACCCGGATATATGTGACGGGGGACCGGCCGGATTGGGTTTAAAGACCCGGATTGAGTTTAAAGACTCGGGAGTTTAAAGACTCGGATATATTGATTTTTCCCCCGTAGGCCTTGAGTTTAAAGACTCGGGAGTTTAAAGACTCGGATATGATTAAGGCCTGGATTGAGTTTAAAGACTCGGGAGTTTAAAGACTCGGATAGATCCAGCAGGTTCGATGGATGAGAATGTGGTTTTAAATGTGGTTTGGGTTTTCACTGAGACTTGATGATGATGTTTTGGGTAGTAGCCCGGATGAAATGGTTTTCATTGGTTATACTGGTTTCCGGTGTTATTGGGGCTGAGGCCCGGGTTTTGGAAAAAGGAAAAATGTGCTTTGGTTTTCGTACATGGTTTTATGATATGAATTGATATGCATGCATTGGTTTTTAACACGGAGGGTATAACTGTTTGTGTTTTCTGATAACTGTTTTGAATTTAAACTTTATTTTTGTCCACTCACAGTCTTTTCGTGTTTTCGATACCCTCCAGGTTGCTGCAGTGCGGGCTGTTGGTCGAGAGAGGGTTGACCATGGTAACAGTAGTTGGGGATGGTTTGAGGTACCCTATGGACTTACTAGATCGTAGTCCTTGTGGTTTGGGCCGATTTACGGCCAGATTGGAGATGGTGCTGCTAGGTGCAGCCGAGGTGGTGGTTGTTGAGGTGGTTGGTTTGGAACTCCCTTGTCCGACTTACGTGTCACACGGAGGTTAGGCGGTTGTTTAGCCCTCGTGTCATGCGTACGTTAGACGGGAGCGGGGTTTAGCCCTTAATTCCGGGGGATTAGGGGTGAGCCCTGACAACTGATAGGAGTGCGCTTCTCAGTTGATTTTGCACACGCTTAGTGTTAGATATTGTTTTTACAGATTTGGATGTGACCACCGAGACTTTCATACATCACATTCACCCCCCTCGTTTTATCGAGAAGCCTGAGAGGTAGAGTTCCTTCCTTAGACGCGGAGGTATATGAGTGTTGCTCGGTATGAGCATAGATTTCTATATTTGGTTCAGTTCGCACTGGGTGCAACGATTAAGGAAATAAGGATTCGTTGGTTTCGTCGGGTCTTTGGAATAAAATTAGAGTAATAGTGTTAGTTAGAGGACTTACCATATTCCGGACTTTGGTAGATGTGGCATCTCTGAGGGAGATGGGATTGACGGAATTCCAACATCGATTGGTTGTTTCAGATTGACGCCGAGGGCGTCTAGCATATGCATTTACTAGGGAGCTTTGATGAGGGACGCTGCTAGCTTTGAGTCTTCGAATGGCAATCGTACGAGTTATGGTGGTCGATGAACAGGATGGAAAGGATACCAAGAGGGCCAATTGAGATTACAATCATTTTTCTAGTCCGGTGGGACTTTTGTACAAACGTATTACACCTGAAGTAGAGACAGATGTTTTACCTTGCCTTGGCTTGGATGCATAAGTATTGCTGGATTAAGGATCCACACACTTTTATTTCCAAAAGATTTACATTCTTGTTTACTCAAAGTTGATCCCACTTGGTTGGGACACGAGCGTCGGTATTCTGACTTGGATATGATTTGAGACCGTTTGGTTTGGGTAGAGAGGTTTTGATAATAAGATGGATTGGATTTCTTTGGATAGTTATATGATTTGGATGTGATCCTAGGCATGGCCTGGTGGGCTACCCGTTACACCTCCGTGAGTGTTTGAGGAACCAGATGTATTTGCTAGTTCTAACTACTTTTTTAGGGAGTTAGTTCGGCTTTGGAAGCCGAGAGTTTACTACAGGATAGCTATAAAGGATATTGGACTTGTGTTATGATGTCCCTGGAAAACATGGTGAACTTGGGAAGATATCAGTTAGGCAGTAGTCTCCGAATGCGGAGGATTTATGTGGTTTCTACCTCAGGAGGAGGTTTCGGGTATTCAATCCATTTTGTTACTACCGAGTTGGATGGTACCGATAGAGTTGAGAGAATTTAGGGTTTAGTTGCAGGATTTGGCAATCTTGGGGTTCGTTTGACTTATGATGTATTCTTGAGGAGCCCTAGTGTCGTTTATACGGAAGATGGATTGCACCCTAAGATTTTGGATTGACGATTAGTAGCTGAAAGGGGAAATAATGTGGAAATAGTAATCCTTATCATGGAAGTTCTTCTTAGTGAACTTTCTTCATTGCTCTTCACTTATAGGTTTTGTGAATGTAGAGTTTTAGATCATGACATTTGAGGTAACTAACACCCCTAACGATAATGATGGACGTGATGCATGGCGTCTTCCAAAAGTTATGGATCAGTGTAGAAATTGGGTAACACCTTGACGTGAATGAGGAGTTCGAGGCCATGTGTGGAATACCGAAACCTAGTAATGATTGCCCTTAGAGGAAGTCGTGGTATGCCCAGTTGAGCAAGTATCAGTTTGGTTGGACTAGTGTTGGTTTCCTGGTCATGATTTTGTTGTTGAGATGATTTTTCCGAATAGGGTTCTCAGGAATTGAGAAACGATTGACTATTGCACTGGTTTGACTATCTTGGATGATAATGGACGTTTTGGAAATGACAGTGATGCATCGATATGTAGGGTTAGATGGTGCACTTGTGTTAGACGTGAAGATTTTTCCTGCAGCTAGGCGGTTGGGATGTCTCGAGATGACTCAGTTACCCACGTTTAGGAGCTTGTCGTAGTGGCTCATGTATAGAAGAGTTTGACTCATCATCTCTTGGTGGTTGTATAGGATCTTTATAGTTTTCCCGAGCCTTATGTGTTTGTGCTCCAAGAGAGTCGAACTCGAGGCAGAGGAGACGGATGATTGACTAACAACGATGATACATCTGTGTATCATTCTGGAAAGGTGAGTATAGTAGTCAATGCCTCGATAAGGATGTTTGCAGGCTCGTTATCTCATATGAGTACCCTTTATCTACCTTGTTCTTGGAGCTCCGGATGGAGGGATTGTACTGATGGTAGATAACTATGGAGCGTTATTGAGCGGTGTTTCTGCGAGACGTATATTGTTGGATTAGATGTTTGCAAAATAAATTCATGATCTGATCCTTCACATCATCAGGACGGGGGTTGAGGTAAGTACCTGACATGATTTTTCACTCAGGATTGTACGTCTGGGTAGACATAAACTGGTTGACCTTTGGAGTTAACAAAGAGTTAGATTAGTTAGTGACCTGGATGATTTGTCTTGGGAGTACATTTTGGACATGTCTCGGGTGTTGGTTGGGTGACTAGGAGAACTTGGTGAGGATTTTGAGATTAATGTGCGGTTTTCCGGATCTAGGGTCGGACGGATAGGGTCCAGTATCGGGCCATGATTGGCATGGTAGCCATATGATAGTTGAATTATATCCGAAATAGACGCTGTATAGTAATCGGATTGGACCTGAGGTTGACTGTTCATTGAGATGTTTGGACCATGCGTCAAATACTGTGCTCTATAGGAAAGAACATATAGAGGGTTTGAGCTTTGAGCCATGGTTGTTGGCAAGAGGAACCCTAGTGAAACTGATTTTACTACCCCGACTAAAGCAAGTATTCGACGTGGTTAAGATGCACTCGGGTGAGTGAGATGTCAGATTGGGACTCGAGAGGAGTTAGGATCACAGAGTTGATCTCTTGGTGAGCCAAGGTATTGTAAGAAGATTCTGGTACGAGTCGGATTAAGGTAAAAAACTCGGATAGAAACAGTGCGTCGATGGGTTACCAGTTGGCCACGAACGTTTTTCGGGGGTATTGTTGATGGTGAGACTTCCTAATGGAAGATGACTTGTGATTGCTCATAGGAAGCAGAGACATCAGACTGGGTTCTAAATTGCAATTGCATGGTGGCAGGTGAGGTCGACGAGTGTTGATGCCTCGGGCGAGTCCTAGGAGTTGAGTTTTGGAGTTTTAGTAACAGTTTGACCCCTCAATTTTTGGGTGTGGACATTGAGGATGAGTTGGGATTTGGCGTTGACCATTGGATTATAGTGGATATTAGGGGACGTTATGTCCTTGCGTGTATTGTGGATGGATTATGGATGTGAACTTGCACATGAAAGCCTTGGGTTTGAGGCAGTATGGGATTCCCATGGTTTTGGACATGAGTCCGTGTGAATTTCGGGGAAGAAATTCTTTAAATGGGGGTAGATTATAACGACCGAACCCGTAATCACGGGATTACGAGGAGATTAGCACAAATGATTGGGATTAGTTGAGGTAAAATAATGATTTTTCCCTTGGAGAGGGGAAAATGTTGACTTTTGACCCGAGAGGTTATTTACACGCTAATTGAAGTTCGTTGCATAGAGCGAGGGATTACGGTAACGTGAATAGGCGGTACGTCGAATTTGGACGTTGTATGATGGAGTTACGGGTCAAGGAAGGTTTTAAATCGAAATTTATGGGTGCACGTTTGACGAGAAAGGTTGATCGTTGCTTGTTTGTGGTAGGGCCAAACAAGATTTCCAAACAAAACCTCACCCAACGACTCAATCTCCCACTTTTTCTTCTCTGGGCCCTTTCTTGGGTTCAAACCCTCACCTCCTTCTCTTCTCTTCTGTTTTTTTTCTCTCTCTCCTCTGGTTTCTCTCTTTTCTCTTCTCTCATTCTCCCTCTTAGGTTTTCTTCCTTCTGTTTTCTCTTTTTCTCTCTCGATCGAGCCACACACATACACACACAACCACTTAAAACACATACACAAGCACACACATACATACATAGTCGGTGCACACATCCTGTAAGGGATAAAAGGACATTTGTCTCCTCACTAAACCATCCATAGAAAAATCTCCTATATGAAATCACCAAATTATCCCTACATAATTTATACCCAAAGTGAAGTCATCCAAGCTCCGTTTTTGGCATGTCGCCTCCCAACGTATTCGGAAGGCCAAGACCTTTACAATGTGGTTTACGAAAAATCCAAAAGCCATCTTAGTCAAAAGTCAACACTTTGACTTATGGTCAAAAGTCAACTCTTTGACTTCCATAGGCAAAATGACCATTTCTTACCCTTTTTGAAGTCTGTGCTGTTACACTTAAGGCTCATGGCATTGTACCAAATGTTTTCATTTTCATGACATATTTTTTTCTTTGTTATCCTTTTGAATTGAACCAAGAACATGCAATGATTTCTTCATACATCTATATAGCTTGTAGAAACTTTGAACTCTGAGTGCCAATGTCATGGAATTGGGAAGCACTTACTTTTACACTTCTCATTCTCCCTATGATTCTCATTTAACACAACCTCAATACGAGCTCAAATTATAGGGTATGACCTTAATGAATGGTTGAGTACTTGGGTAGTTTATAACTTGGGTGATGAAAGAAAAGCCTAAGTGTTTTGCTTCAATTTTTTCCTAGGGTACGTGTAATTGTGAAGGATAAATCCTTTAGAGGTTAAGCACACATAGCTTATATCACTTGTTATGGAAAGCCACACATCAAATCAAAAGTATCTATATAATGTTAGTTCTTTAAAAATCAAGGCAAAGTGATGTAATGAGATCAGCAGTTATGTACAAAAGTAATGAGTGTTTAAGAGTGCAAAGAAGTATATCACTCCAAAAGATTGGTAATTAGGTTCAAAGATCTCATAAGGAAGTCCCCACTAATTTCCTATGGTTCACTAAAATTAAATAGCTTTTCCCACCTTATCACTAAAAATATGGCATTCGTGAAGTGCAGATTATGAACTTTTTAACCATAGCGTGATTCTTTGTAAAGCAAATTTTGTTAACATTGCATGTATGTTCCTATTAACAACTTAAAGTACTATCACTAGAAAAGAAAAGAAAAAGTGAAAAAACAAAAATAAAACAAAAATAAAAAATATGGTCGTGTACTCTTAAACCTATTAGTTTCTATACAAAAATTTAATCCTCACCTCCAAACCTAAATTGAACATTATCCTCAATGTGATAAGCATTAAGAAAGATCAAATTAAAATTAAGGTTTAAGAGATAAAGACAGAAACAATAAGACATGGTAAGACGTGGCATGGCCTAGATGTTAAGCTCCCGTTGGATGGTAAGGTTGTTTGGTGGTTGAAGTACATCATTGGACATTACTTGCCATGGTGGCTACAGCTTCCCTGGAATTGGAGTGCATTCTGAGAGGAAAGGCCAAGGTTCCATGGCTGTGAGAAAGGGATCATCAGGTGGTACATGTTTGGACTAGAGTGTTGATGGCGCACTTGAGGGACAAGGTGCTTTCTCAATGGCTTGATAGCCTTGAATGGCGTATGTACTTCTGGGCCTACCATGGGCACGATTTGGGGCAAAAAGAACTGTACCTTGTTGTGACTCTCATGATCTGGAAGTCGAGTGACAATCTTGTGAAGACCTTCCTTGGTGCATGAACCTGCAATGGTATCCTGCAATGCATTATTCATTAGTTCTAAGGATGGACCATGAATGGGTTTAATAGGGAATAGGATGACATCATGTATACTGAATGTTTGCAGCTTCTCCAAAACATTGAGAACCATCGTCCCTCATTTGATATTGATGTCAAAGTCCATATTAGCTAGAAGGGGTTTTCCAAATAGGGGAAGTCGATTATCACTTTGGCCCCGAGTTACTAGAACATAGATATCTGTGGTAATGCAAACTCCATTACCTGCACACTTACATTCTTAATCTTACCCATTAGATTTGTCATAGTTTAATTGGCTAATCTAATGCCCAGATCGATATGCTTTAAATGTACTAGGTTTAAAGATTTCAAAACATGATAGGGCATTATAATTATTGCCGTCCCTCTATCACAAAGAAAATTGTTAAATCTATTTCCTTCGATGACATCGATGAGTGAATGAGGGCCATGATCCTCGACCTTGGGTGGCACACAATCCAGCGTGGTTGGATTGCTCTCAAGAGTGAATCTATTCGCTGCTCCATGTTTTCTAGAAACTACGTCCGTCAATGATTTAGCAAAGAGCGTTATATGCTTGATGAGTTTGTGGAAATGCAATGTGATTTCGAGATGTTCCAGTATCTGTTCCATCTCCTTCTTGAAATCCTTCTTTTCTTTACTTTGGTTGGCAAACCCGTGTGGAAATGGCACATAAGTTTTATTATCTAAATTAAAATGTATGTTTTTAGTTCGTTTAGAATTGGAAATTTTCTAAGAGGTTGAGCACTTGACGTGATATGGCCCTGAGAAGAGGTTGCCCTGGGGACGGCCTAAGTGTTTTGCTCAGTAGGGGCTAGAGCTGTTTCAGGTGCAACATAGGTGTTCTTTGTGGAGTTCCAAGCATGTGGTCAAAGTTTGGATCTGAGGTGGTGCATCAGAGCTAGATTGGCACGTCTCGAGTGCAAATTGAAAATGCTTTGGTGTAAGTGCACGGTGTTGTCCCAGCAGGTATGTGCTAGGCACATGTTGGTAGATGAGGTGCTTGGGTCCAACGCGGTGCTGGCTCTGCCGTAGAAAGGCTGGCACACCTTGCTGTGGTGCAAGGGCTCTTGGTACAGAAGAATGAGAACTAGATTGGTGCTAGTTTTGACACAGCAATAAGGACAAGTGTTGTGGTTGTTCATGGGCTTTTGGTGGGCCATATTGGGAAACATGCAGGTCTACTTCTTCATCATCCATCCCTTCCAAAAAATTTTAATGGTTTTTAAAGATAGGACTACAAATCTGTGCTCCACTTTGTAAGGCGATGGCATTGGCTGAAAGGTGTTGAATTCCTTTAGAATTTACCGTGACTTGTCTTGGCAACCTGCCTTGATCACGTGGTAGCATTTGGGATGCAACCTGCCCATTTTGAGTCTCCAAATTTGTGATTGATCGCTCAGTTTTAGACATGTATGCTCGAGTATCTTGAGCCAAGGAAAGGACGAGGTCTTCCAATGGTGTGGCACCAATGTGTTGCGGTTTTTTTGGGGGGGGGGGGGGGGGGGGGGGGGGGTGGACTGATAAAATTCTAGGGTGAATTTTAGACAACTTGTGGATGGTTCCGTTGAAGATTGGTATGGTTCCTCCACCCCGGGTTTTATGTATCTACATACGATTCATTTTGGGGCCTTGGACCATTATTGAAACCTCCTGCGAAGTTGAGTTCTACCACAACTCGACACTCTTGTTAAGTGTGTCTTTGAATTGAGCATCCCCGTAGATTTGGATACCCTTGTCCTTCTCATTGCACAACTTCCTTTCCATTGTTATGAGTTGAAGCAATGTCATCATCTTGGTTATTGGTGTGGGTGCCACTAGTAGGTTTAGAGGAATGGCCTTTGTAACTAATTTTTTTCTCACCTTGGGCTACGCTTTCAAATGATGTGCTTGCATCTATAGCCGTGCCCTCCAAGATACCTTGTGATTATGAGTTGACCATGGTGTGATCACTTGTTGTCAAACCTCCATAGAAGTATAGCATTAGGCGATGACCATCAATATTGTGGTGTGAACACTCCCTAACCATTTGGTTGAACATCTTCCAATATTCATAGAAGGGTTCATCCCAACCTTGGCGAAGGGCCATTATCTTAGCCTTAAAATCATTAGTCTTCACGATAAGGTAATACTACATGAGAAACTTTGAGGAAAAGTTCCACAATGCCTTAGCAACATGAGAAACTTTGAGGAAAAGTTCCACAATGCCTTAGCATGATCCTTAAGACTTGGAAAATCTCCTTGATATGCAAGTGAGGATTCTATCCCGAAAGTCCATGGAATGTGGGCAGTAAGTATTGTGCCGGACTTAATTCGAAGTTTGCCACCATAGACTTAAGAAAGACAATACGGAATCGGTGTTCCGAGACATGGAGGATGGGAAACTCCTTAAGGAGCCATGGGTAGGTGGTGGCACAAGAGCACGTTGGTCATTGGAATCTCGTGGATTTGCCATATGTGGGCTAGGTTGAGCCGTGAATTGAAGAGGCCCTTGAAGATGAACTTGAGGTGATCCAAGAAAGTGAGCCTAGGCTTGAATTAGAACCATGAGCTAACCTGTGCTTAGATGAGGACATATAAAGTACCTAAAAAAAGTAAAATGATTTGAGTCAAAAGATTTTTTTTTAAAAAAAAAAGTGGGCACTGTTGAGAGATAAGTCCCTAACAACGGAAAAAAAAACTTGATAGTAAATTAAAACAACACAAATATGTAACTTATTCTATCCAGATTAAAAAATTTGTAAGTGCACAAAATCGTGTAAAATAGTATAGTAAAAAAGAAAATGTCGATCACTCAAGAACTTGTTCAGCATTTATATCACTCAGTTCAGATTATTTATATCAAAAAATTTACATTATTAACTCAATCACATAATCAAAACACTACTTAGACATGACAAAGACAGAAAACAAGATTCAACAAGAGACAAAAAAACACATGAATAAGACACTAACAAAGACACATGGGAGGGGAGGTTGGTAATTATGCTTTGAGTAATCAAACAAGAAATTAAATGCAAGAATCTAAATCGCATTAGAGGTAACAAGTTAGTTGATTTAGCTTAAATAAGGAAAATCATGTCACACTATACACCACTAACCAATTAATTCATTAACACGATTTTCAAGATTAGATTACTATAGAACTTTTTAATCTGATGCCCATGCAGAGGCCCTGATGTTGAGTCACTCTACATATATTAGTTTCTCTTACTTGGTATATTATAAGCATGATGTGCACCTTAGAACTTCTATAAAATTTTATCAATATAATGCATGAAGAACATAGAGACTTTAATGACATCGCAGTAGCCCTAGAAAAGTGATGTGCAGAACTTGGGTGTCATGAATTAAATTACAGATAAGATGTAAACCACTACCTTCGATGCTAAGAATCTAAAATAGATGATTAGTCACACAAGCAATCATTCATCAATAGTTCATGCAAACGAGTCGATCACACTCATAAGAAATAAACATACATAAAAATAGTTATCACAATCATATCCAGCATCTATAGCAATACAAATCAAGAGCCAAAATATAGTTATGAATAGAGCTTCGAGCAACCCTAATTCTAATGGAAACTACTTACGCATAATTGAAAAACAAAACATGATATAAGATTGCATTAAGGATTATAATAAATTAAAAAAGCAAGGGAAAGAAGGAACCAAGAACATTGAACCACGACAAAGGTATAACAAGTTTGCTCCTCCCAAGCTCTATGCTTAAGTCATTTTCCAAATTCTAGCTCGAGATTGGGAAGCAAACAATATTCCTTCTAGAATTAGGAGTCATTTTCACTACAAGAACTTAGTTAGAATCTTCTTGGTCTTTCTTGCACACCAAGGTTGCTTCTGTTGTCTTATGAGGTTTCTGGACGTCACACAATGAGTTGAAAATTGCATTGGACACTTGGAGTATAGCTGGGCAGATTCTGAGCTCTAAAACCATCATAATTGGGTTTTTTTTAGAACTTTCTGGAACTTGGCATGCTACAAACCTTAACCACTGAGAACTTCCTTGGGCTTATTATGAAGGTTTGAGGCTCAGGAGACACTGAGAAATGGGTTGAGACCTCAGATCCGAAATCTAGGCCCAATTCTTAGCCCAAACTGTCGCAGACATGTCCCAGTACGTCCTTTGGTAATTTCTAGAATATGCTCCAAAATATCCTTAAGAGTGTTTTTGGATAGACTATTCAAGGAGTTTTCCAAGTGCCAATTGGTGAAGATGACACACTCAAAAGATTGCAAGCATATAGGTGGCAAGATCATGTACTACTAGCCCAAGATATGTCCAGGACATGTCCAAGGATAAGGTCTTGGCTAGTACTCGACTGGGACATGTTCAGGACATCGTCAGAAACACCATCTTTGTTTAGTTCTTAGACATTGTAAAATGGACTCTAGGAGGCGTGGGATGGACTTATCTTAGGTGGTCCTCAAACACAAGTCTTGGACCCAGAAGGGCAGGTTCTTAGTACTTCGAAGTTGCACCCCAGCAAGTCCTCAGACATGTCTAGGACTCAATTTAGGGTTCAATTTTCATCTTGAGATAGTTTCCTCATTTTAACTTTGATTTGAGCCATTCTTTTTGCATTCTTCTCAAAATAAATCTACTTTTCCAAATCTACACAAGCCTCAAAAGATAGATCAATTTCTTCTATTGATGGTATGAATTCATTCAAAATATGTGTAAAGAGGGCATTAGATGACATAAAAGTCATTCTTAAATCATGACTAAAAACATATGCAACGGTCCAAGAAAACTTCCAAAAGTAAGGGTAAATTTGTCTTTTCATAGATTTTTTACTCAACTTAATTTTAAATCTGGGTCGTTACAGCTACATAATTCAAATCGATACTTTCTTTATTATCATCTACATGAGTAATGCAAAAAAATTGCTCAAAAAGTTCCTCATAACTAATATTGGCCGAAACTAGAATCCCTTTTGTTTCTCCAAATTTGTATCAAGAAATCATTGCTTTATTCACCCATTTCCCATTGTAGCAAATCAGAGTTCTCAATACTTCGTCCATACATACACATCATCAAGCAATTTTTATGTTTCGGCATATGTCAGATTCTACCACTTAACTACCATTTTATAATCCTTGGGATAGTCGAGTTGCGACTGGTTAGAGTTTGGTTGGACAGGTTACCAGGGTTGGTACTTGTCGATGGAATCCCTGAGTGGGATACAGAGTAGTTGGTACGGGCGATTGATTCCGTTGGATACGGAGTCTGGATATAGCGAGGTGACCTGGTAGACGACATTGGGATAGTCGAGTTGCGACTAGTTAGAGTTTGGTTGGACAGGTTACCAGGGTTGGTACTTGTCGATGGAATCCCTGAGTGGGATACAGAGTAGTTGGTACGGGCGATTGATTCCGTTGGATACGGAGTCTGGATATAGCGAGGTCTGGTAGTGAGGTCTGCACGAGTCTGTGGAAGGCACTACTACCGAGAGTGGTTGTAGCTGTGGTTGTTGGGAATCGGGGACGTTCAGGGGACGTTTTCTTTTCTCGTATGAGTTGTCAGGATGACTGTACTCATAATTGTTAGGTACGAGGGAGACTGAGTTTCTCCAATATGAGTTGAGGTACGGGATCGTCGCTCGGTATGAGCGGAGATCCAGGGTTGTCAGATTTGCACCCGGTGTGCCGATGCTGGTACTAGTGCTGGTGCTGGTGCCGGTGATCGTGATGGCGATGAGTTACGAGTCGGGAAGCGACTCATTCGAGATGGGCATATGTTCGGTATCTGTGGTTCGGGAGTGGATCACGGATAGTTAGGGTACAAGTGGTTGATGTCTGGGTACGTTGTTTCCAATCTTGTTGGAACTTCGAAATCGCGAGAGGTTGCGATTGAGGTGACGAGAGGAATGCGGGTTTTCCGCATTGGTAACGGGTATGTCGAAGTCGTTTTGGGTGACTTCTCGGATTCTACCATGATTGATGATGGTAGATGACGTTGATGATATGATGTTGTTGGTTGCCACTCGTACACGGATTGTGTATTGGTTGGTGGACCCGGGATTTGTTCTGGACCATCAAGAGGAGATGAGTATATCGAAGTTAGGTGACTGAGATTTCTCATTTTCTGCTTGGTGGCAGACGATGTTGGTTTACGTGACGTGGTGAATGCAGCGAGTTTGGTTGTATTCACATAGGACGAGTTTTGATGTCATCGTCTTGGATCATCTTTGGATTTTCCTAGGTGGAATGCCAAGGATCGATACGAGGTGATTGGGGAGGACCCACAGTCTCGATTGTGACGTCTATAGTCGTTTGACGTAGTGGTGGATCTGGATCGTGATCTTGATGATCCAGATAGGTGGAGAGTTTATCACTCTTACTTGGATGTTGAGTGGGGCATGTTGGGACTGAACTTCTTTTCGAGGTAAATCCCATATGGCTTATTACTCGCCTGAGTAGTTGTCCGATGAGTAGTTTTCCTACGTGGTCGGATATGGTCGGCCTTAGATGTGTTGATGTTGGGATTGGCTTCCCTATGAAGTCAATCGATCGTATTGTGGTAATCGGTTGAGCGAGTAACCGATAGGTTTGGTTTTGGTACGTCTCGGTAGACGTGAACGATATTTCAGGTTTTGGAATCGGATTTCTGGATGACGATTCAGGATTTGATTTTGCAACTTGAAAAAGGATTTCTAGATTTGGGTTTTGGAATCGGATTCTGGGTGACGATTCAGGATTTGATTCTAGAGCTTGACTGTAGATTTTCTTTTATGGATTTGGGTTCGGAATAGTTATTCCAAATGCTAGCTTACGGAATGATGATTTCGGATTCGAATTTGGACATGATATGGATATGACTTCTGGGTTTGGATTCGGGATTTCGTACGAAATTGCGGATTCAGATTCGGATTTGGGAATAGATGATGGGTTGGAGTTTTGATTTGTCTAATACTGGATTGGACAAATGAACTCCATAATTGAAACGTGTTTGACTACGACCTAGGTGGTCTGGTTTTTGTTGTGGTATGTCGCTGGGTAGATGTACGTACTTTGTACGTTGTTCAAGGTACGATACTAGGCAGACTTGTCGTGCCTGGTGACGGTATATAGGAGATACCGGTGGTGCGTTGGAGAGCGTATTGGTAGTCGGATTGGTTCTGATACCATCGGATTAGTTGAGGTCGTGGACTGGACATTGGATACTGTGCATTGGGTCATAGTAGTTCTGATGGGCCTGGTTACACACAGGTCGAGTGTTTTGTTAGTATGCATATACTCCGGTTGAGTGAGTTGGTGGTTAGTATAACCACAAGGGAGTATAGTGTTAGTTTTCGACTGACGACTGTTAAGTGGTGACGGTCTGTCGGAGGTGTCAGCGTGGATCGTTGAGTGAGGTCTGATGACTCCCAGTGGGAGCAGACGTCAGGATATCTTAGTGAGTGAGTAAGGAACCGTAGAGTTGTTTATGTCAGCGAAAGGGTAGATTTGACAAGTGGGTCGATCATAGGATACTTGGGCTACTCTGATACTGACAGGTGGTGTCAGTTCGGAGCGTACGACTTCTGCTATTCGACGTGGTCGAATGTAGACGAGGCGACATGAGCGTTAGTGGTACGTCTGGTTGCAGACGAGTAAGTATTGTTCTAGTTGGTTGGTGTACGAGGGTACACGTATTTCGAGGTCGATTCTACCTTCCACGAGGTGGATGTGGAATCAGAATAGTTGGCGTTTCGAGAACGGAACTAAATTAAGGAGGGAAGAACGGTTGGGTTTAGGTCGGTTGGAATTTCGGGGACGAAATTAATTAAGGAGGGAAGGTTGTAACGACCCGTCCCAAATTTCATGATTAGATTAGTGACTAATCACGATTAGTGAGGCTAATCCGTGATTAGTAGAGCGAAATCGGACGAACGGTGCGAAATGACCGTTTTGCCCCTAATGGTGGCAAAACGTTGACTTTTTAATCGGGCGGTCAAATGGACTTTGACCGATGACCGTGACGTAGTTCGTGACGTCACGAGTTCATAGACAGGTGGCACGTTCAATTCCGACGTTCGAGGAAGAAGTTATGACGTTCGGAAGTTTAGGGGCATTTTGGTAATTTTGGATAAAAGGGGTCAAATGTTGACTTTTTGACCGGGAGGTCCGATGGCCGAGGGCCGAAGACCGTTACGTAGATAAAGACGATACGAATCCATAGGCAGGCGGCACACTGAAATCGGACTTCGAACGGAAGAGTTATGGGTCACGGAAGTTCGATTTCACTATGCACGAACTTCGAGACGGGGACGTTTCGGTGAAATCTGATTGGGTGGATATTTTGGTGGGCCCCATGGATGAGTGACAAGTGTCACTCATCCCATTGCTTTGATCCCCCAAAATGTGGATCTAAATAATTAAATATTATTATTTTAATTATTTTATAATCAAATCCACCAACCATTAATCCTACCCATCCATTTCAATTCTAACTTTAAATCCACACCCTCCATTTCTCTTCTCTCATCAGCCATCATTCTTCTTTGTTCATCCTCCCACCCGAAACCTATTATCCCATTTTTCTTCATTTTCTTCATCCACCATTTTCAAACACCACACCATACACATACCACCACATCTCATCATTTTTCATCTTATGTGTGACGTGAGGAGGGACCGTGATGATGAGGACGCGACGGCGAGGACTCACGGCGGCGGACCACGGCGGGGGAACCCGAAAACCCGTGAGGTACATTTTACTCAAAATTTGGATTTTTAGTTTTAGGGGTTTTCGATGATTTCTAAAGATTAGGAATGGTTTCTAGGGACCCTAGGAGTCTATTGGGATTGGATTCGAGGGTTAGGAAGGCCTGGAACGACCGTGAACGGCGGAGGAATGCACGGCCGCCATGGCCAAACTCGAAGGTATGGTTTTCGATGCTTTTCTTACATTTTAAGGTCATAGGACGGTAGGTTAGGTTGAGACGAAGAGAATGGGACAAACGGGGAGTGTTTTGGTGGCCGGAGCTGGGAGAACCGGCCGGGTCAAGCCGCGGGTCACGGCGACCCGGTTGCAGACGTTCGGGTCGACCCGCGGGAGGGCAGGGATGACAGGTGACGTCATCCTGCTGACTTCATCATGTCAGGGATGACGTCATCATTGTCAGATCTGACAATGTCAACTGACATGTCAGAAAATGGGCCAATAGGAGTGCAACACGTGTCACATGTCAGTGCACAGTCAGCACTGACATGTCAGTGACGTGGCCCAATCAGGGGCTCACACGTGGCACCGACGTGGGCCAGTGCCGTAATGACACGTGGCACATGTCAGACTGCCACGTGGCACTGACAGCACAGTGACGTGGACCAATGGGAGAATGACACGTGGCACCTGTCAGAGTCTGACATGTCAGACCTGACAGCTGTCAGATAACGTCATGCTGACGTCAGCAGGTACTGTAGCAGGCGCGTGAAGCCCACGCGCAGCCACTTCAGCCGGCGCGTGAGGGCGCGTGGCAGGGAATCTGGGGAAGGTTCCAACATGTGAAATCTTCTATTCGATGTAACGAACATTTTGGGACTGGTTTCGTGTCAATCGGACACCGTCTCGATATGTTTCGGGGCATCGGAAGGTTTAGGTTCGGGATTAAAAATAGTTAAAAATACAGGAAAATTACGGGGCTTTGGTAGGAGGTTAATTAAGTAGTTAGTAACCTTCTATTACGATTTGGACAGGTTTGGGAGTCCCGGTGATGGTGATTGGATCGGGGAGCTGTATGGCACGCAAATCGAGGCGGCAGCTCGGACGGTCTGTGAGTGGACCTTGTTTTCTAAATTGGTGCATGCATAAATGTTTATTATATGTTTTATTACTTGTTTGATGATGCCATGGGTGCATTTGTATGTGGTTACGTATAAGCACGTATTTCGAGGTTTCGGCCTTATACGGTGCTTATACGGGTCTGTATGTCTTTATTGATTTAAATGAACTGGATTTGGATTTCAAAAGGATAAACTCGGGTATGAGACCCATTTGGTTTTGTCTCGGGCATATGACCTCAGATATCGGGCACGGTGCCCAACTGATGTCCTATGTTCGGGCACGAGACCCAGTCACTTTACGGTTTATGATTTCAGGTTAGGGAACCTTAAATGGAGTCCCAGGTTCATGACGGTTTATGGGAACCGGCATGAACCCTTGTTATGGTATTATGGTTCATGACGGTTTATGGGAACCGGCATGAACCCTTGTTGGTTATTACCGTACATGACTGTTTATGGGAACCGGCATGTTACCTGATTATGGATATTATGGATTCATGACAATTCAGGGGAAACGGTCATGAATGGTTATGTTATGTATATATATGTTCGTCTACCTTCCTTTACATGCTCTACTATCTCCTCCGGGGAGGGTCGTTGGCCTGGGTGGACCCCTGAGTAGTCACGGAGCACCGACTGAGTGGGGTCACCCCCCAGTTGGGTTCCTTACTCTCAGGAAGGCTATGATTACTATTACCTCGGGTAGGGTCAGTGGTCTACGGACATTGATCTTGACTTTGAGAAGACTCGGATTGAGACCTGGGTAGCATGCGCGTGGCTTTGGATACCGTGACAGGATTGGTTGTGTGACTTATATATATGTATGTGATGGATATATGATATATGATATGTGGTGTGTACAGGTGTGCACAGGATTTGGGCAGTGGCCCATATGGTCGTTTTTATTGTGGTCCTTTCGACCTTAGTTTATATCTGCTTTGGGCTTAGTCCCACATATGGTTTGTTTTGGATAAATGATTTTTGAATGCATGCATGCTTTTTAGTGGAGGGTACAAATGTCTTCTCGTTAAAATGTTTTTATAAACTCTTGTTTTGTCCACTCACAGTTTTTAATGTTTTGACTGCCCTTCAGGTTGACATCGGATGTGGACTGTAGCAGAGATCGAGATATCACATGCCTCCTCCGGATCCTGGCGTACTCTGATAGCCTGGGAGGGCAAAGGTCGGAAATATCCCTTGTCTGACACTTCGTGTCAGACGGGAGCAGGGTCATCCCGCACTAATCCCGGGGGGATTGGGATGGGTCCTGTCAACGTGGTATCAGAGCGGGGTTGTCTCTATTCGAGCAACCGTGTAGCTCTTGGAGTATGTACGCAGGTCGAGGATGTGATATCTCAAGGGGCTGCAGTTCGTGGTCAACCTGATTGTTGGGGTGCCAGTACGATAGTTAGTAGGATTGGCATGCCTTGGTTCGGCATTCGATGCCGGGGTTGCCGTAGTTCTGTCGTGGATGACAGTGTGGGACCCTACAAAGGGATAAACAGTATCTTCGAGTTTTGACCGGGAGACGGTTAGTTGGGATCGTCTTTCACGATGTCGTAGGATCGGTTCCGACGACTGGTTTGGAGTTGCGACCACTCGATGGTCGGACTTGGGTTGGGTTAAATGGATTTACTGCGGTCGGCAGTTAGTTGTCGGTTTCGGGGAATCCTAGTTGGATTGTCGGTAGGATTGGATTGACGTTTTTACGATGTCAAGACCGCGGGGTCGGTCAGGTTGTTGATGTTACTGCTTTTCGCAGTTGGGTTCCGAGGAACTCTAGGTGTGATTGTGGAACCCTACCATGGTAGGTATGGTTCGGGAAGGCGAGTTGACTGGTGGTTTGACTTGGACGACTATTCGGATTTGGATTCGGTAGTCGGTCTAGTCATGTCAGCTTGTGTTGGGACTGCACTTCGCAGTCAGGGTTGTACGTATCGGTTAGACCGAGTTGGTTGTCGTGCTACTTCAGTTGTGGGTTGGTGCAACTAAGGTCGCGGGAGACCTGGTAGACGACATTGGGATAGTCGAGTTGCGACAGGTTAGAGTTTGGTTGGACAGGTTACCAGGGTTGGTACTTGTCGATGGAATCCCTGAGTGGGATACAGAGTAGTTGGTACGGGCGATTGATTCAGTTGGATACGGAGTCTGGATATAGCGAGGTCTGGTAGTGAGGTCTGCACGAGTCTGTGGAAGGCACTACTACCGAGAGTGGTTGTAGCTGTGGTTGTTGGGAATCGGGGACGTTCAGGGGACGTTTTCTTTTCTCGTATGAGTTGTCAGGATGACTGTACTCATAATTGTTAGGTACGAGGGAGACTGAGTTTCTCCAATATGAGTTGAGGTACGGGATCGTCGCTCGGTATGAGCGGAGATCCAGGGTTGTCAGATTTGCACCCGGTGTGCCGATGCTGGTACTAGTGCTGGTGCTGGTGCCGGTGATCGTGATGGCGATGAGTTACGAGTTGGGAAGCGACTCCGTCGAGATGGGCATATGTTCGGTATCTGTGGTTCGGGAGTGGATCACGGATAGTTAGGGTACAAGTGGTTGATGTCTGGGTACGTTGTTTCCAATCTTGTTGGAACTTCGAAATCGCGAGAGGTTGCGATTGAGGTGACGAGAGGAATGCGGGTTTTCCGCATTGGTAACGGGTATGTCGAAGTCGTTTTGGGTGACTTCTCGGATTCTACCATGATTGATGATGGTAGATGACGTTGATGATATGATGTTGTTGGTTGCCACTCGTACACGGATTGTGTATTGGTTGGTGGACCCGGGATTTGTTCTGGACCATCAGGAGGAGATGAGTATATCGAAGTTAGGTGACTGAGATTTCTCATTTTCTGCTTGGTGGCAGACGATGTTGGTTTACGTGACGTGGTGAATGCAGCGAGTTTGGTTGTATTCACATAGGACGAGTTTTGATGTCATCGTCTTGGATCATCTTTGGATTTTCCTAGGTGGAATGCCAAGGATCGATACGAGGTGATTGGGGAGGACCCACAGTCTCGATCGTGACGTCTATAGTCGTTTGACGTAGTGGTGGATCTGGATCGTGATCTTGATGATCCAGATAGGTGGAGAGTTTATCACTCTTACTTGGATGTTGAGTGGGGCATGTTGGGACTGAACTTCTTTTCGAGGTAAATCCCATATGGCTTATTACTCGCCTGAGTAGTTGTCCGATGAGTAGTTTTCCGACGTGGTCGGATATGGTCGGCCTTAGATGTGTTGATGTTGGGATTGGCTTCCCTATGAAGTCAATCGATCGTATTGTGGTAATCGGTTGAGCGAGTAACCGATAGGTTTGGTTTTGGTACGTCTCGGTAGACGTGAACGATATTTCAGGTTTTGGTATCGAATTTCTGGATGACGATTCAGGATTTGATTTTGGAACTTGAAAAAGGATTTCTAGATTTGGGTTTTGGAATCGGATTCTGGGTGACGATTCAGGATTTGATTCTAGAGCTTGACTGTAGATTTTCTTTTATGGATTTGGGTTCGGAATAGTTATTCCAAATACTAGCTTACGGAATGATGATTTCGGATTCGAATTTGGACATGATATGGATATGACTTCTGGGTTTGGATTCGGGATTTCGTACGAAATTGCGGATTCAGATTCGGATTTGGGAATAGATGATGGGTTGGAGTTTTGATTTGTCTAATACTAGATTGGACAAATGAACTCCATAATTGAAACGTGTTTGACTACGACCTAGGTGGTCTGGTTATTGTTGTGGTATGTCGCTGGGTAGATGTACGTACTTTGTACGTTGTTCAAGGTACGATACTAGGCAGACTTGTCGTGCCTGGTGACGGTATATAGGAGATACCGGTGGTGCGTTGGAGAGCGTATTGGTAGTCGGATTGGTTCTGATACCATCGGATTAGTTGAGGTCGTGGACTGGACATTGGATACTGTGCATTGGGTCATAGTAGTTCTGATGGGCCTGGTTACACACAGGTCGAGTGTTTTGTTAGTATGCATATACTCCGGTTGAGTGAGTTGGTGGTTAGTATAACCACAAGGGAGTATAGTGTTAGTTTTCGACTGACGACTGTTAAGTGGTGACGGTCTGTCGGAGGTGTCAGCGTGGATCGTTGAGTGAGGTCTGATGACTCCCAGTGGGAGCAGACGTCAGGATATCTTAGTGAGTGAGTAAGGAACCGTAGAGTTGTTTATGTCAGCGAAAGGGTAGATTTGACAAGTGGGTCGATCATAGGATACTTGGGCTACTCTGATACTGACAGGTGGTGTCAGTTCGGAGCGTACGACTTCTGCTATTCGACGTGGTCGAATGTAGACGAGGCGACATGAGCGTTAGTGGTACGTCTGGTTGCAGACGAGTAAGTATTGTTCTAGTTGGTTGGTGTACGAGGGTACACGTATTTCGAGGTCGATTCTACCTTCCACGAGGTGGATGTGGAATCAGAATAGTTGGCGTTTCGAGAACGGAACTAAATTAAGGAGGGAAGAACGGTTGGGTTTATGTCGGTTGGAATTTCGGGGACGAAATTAATTAAGGAGGGAAGGTTGTAACGACCCGTCCCAAATTTCATGATTATATTAGTGACTAATCACGATTAGTGAGGCTAATCCGTGATTAGTAGAGCGAAATCGGACGAACGGTGCGAAATGACCTTTTTGCCCCTGATGGTGGCAAAACGTTGACTTTTTAATCGGGCGGTCAAATGGACTTTGACCGATGACCGTGACGTAGTTCGTGACGTCACGAGTTCATAGACAGGTGGCACGTTCAATTCCGACGTTCGAGGAAGAAGTTATGACGTTCGGAAGTTTAGGGGCATTTTGGTAATTTTGGATAAAAGGGGTCAAATGTTGACTTTTTGACCGGGAGGTCCGATGGCCGAGGGCCGAAGACCGTTACGTAGATAAAGACGATACGAATCCATAGGCAGGCGGCATACTGAAATCGGACTTCGAACGGGAGAGTTATGGGTCACGGAAGTTCGATTTTACTATGCACGAACTTCGAGACGGGGACGTTTCGGCGAAATCTTATTGGGTGGATATTTTGGTGGGCCCCATGGATGAGTGACAAGTGTCACTCATCCCATTGCTTTGATCCCCCAAAATGTGGATCTAAATAATTAAATATTATTATTTTAATTATTTTATAATCAAATCCACCAACCATTAATCCTACCCATCCATTTCAATTCTAACTTTAAATCCACACCCTCCATTTCTCTTCTCTCATCAGCCATCATTCTTCTTTGTTCATCCTCCCACCCGAAACCTATTATCCCATTTTTCTTCATTTTCTTCATCCTCCATTTTCAAACACCACACCATACACATACCACCACATCTCATCATTTTTCATCTTATGTGTGACGTGAGGAGGGACCGTGATGATGAGGACGCGACGGCGAGGACTCACGGCGGCGGACCACGGTGGGGGAACCCGAAAACCCGTGAGGTACATTTTACTCAAAATTTGGATTTTTAGTTTTAGGGGTTTTCGATGATTTCTAAAGATTAGGAATGGTTTCTAGGGACCCTAGGAGTCTATTGGGATTGGATTCGAGGGTTAGGAAGGCCTGGAACGACCGTGAACGGCGGAGGAATGCACGGCCGCCATGGCCAAACTCGAAGGTATGGTTTTCGATGCTTTTCTTACATTTTAAGGTCATAGGACGGTAGGTTAGGTTGAGACGAAGAGAATGGAACAAACGGGGAGTGTTTTGGTGGCCGGAGCTGGGAGAACCGGCCGGGTCAAGCCGCGGGTCACGGTGACCCGGTTGCAGACGTTCGGGTCGACCCGCGGGAGGGCAGGGATGACAGGTGACGTCATCCTGCTGACGTCATCATGTCAGGGATGACGTCAGCATTGTCAGATCTGACAATGTCAGCTGACATGTCAGAAAATGGGCCAATAGGAGTGCAACACGTGTCACATGTCAGTGCACAGTCAGCACTGACATGTCAGTGACGTGGCCCAATCAGGGGCTGACACGTGGCACTGACGTGGGCCAGTGCCGTAATGACACGTGGCACATGTCAGACTGCCACGTGGCACTGACAGCACGGTGATGTGGACCAATGGGAGAATGACACGTGGCACCTGTCAGAGTCTGACATGTCAGACCTGACAGCTGTCAGATGACGTCATGCTGACGTCAGCAGGTACTGTAGCAGGCGCGTGAAGCCCACGCGCAGCCACTTCAGGCGGCGCGTGAGGGCGCGTGGCAGGGAATCTTGGGAAGGTTCCAACATGTGAAATCTTCTATTCGATGTAACGAACATTTTGGGACTGGTTTCGTGTCAATCAAACACCGTCTCGATATGTTTCGGGGCATCGGAAGGTTTAGGTTCGGGATTAAAAATAGTTTAAAATACGGGAAAATTACGGGGCTTTGGTAGGAGGTTAATTAAGTAGTTAGTAACCTTCTATTACGATTTGGACAGGTTTGGGAGTCCCGGTGACGGTGATTGGCTCGGGGAGCCGTATGGCACGCAAATCGAGGCGGCAGCTCGGACGGTCTGTGAGTGGACCTTGTTTTCTAAATTGGTGCATGCATAAATGTTTATTATATGTTTTATTACTTGTTTGATGATGCCATGGGTGCATTTGTATGTGGTTACGTATAAGCACGTATTTCGAGGTTTCGGCCTTATACGGTGCTTATACGGGTCTGTATGTCTTTATTGATTTAAATGAACTGGATTTGGATTTCAAAAGGATAAACTCGGGTATGAGACCCATTTGGTTTTGTCTCGGGCATATGACCTCAGATATCGGGCACGGTGCCCAACTGATGTCCTATGTTCGGGCACGAGACCCAGTCACTTTACGGTTTATGATTTCAGGTTAGGGAACCTTAAATGGAGTCCCAGGTTCATGACGGTTTATGGGAACCGGCATGAACCCTTGTTATGGTATTATGGTTCATGACGGTTTATGGGAACCGGCATGAACCCTTGTTGGTTATTACGGTACATGACTGTTTATGGGAACCGGCATGTTACCTGATTGTGGATATTATGGATTCATGATGGTTCAGGGGAACCGGTCATGAATGGTTATGTTATGTATATATATGTTCGTCTACCTTCCTTTACATGTTCTACTATCTCCTCCGGGGAGGGTCGTTGGTCTGGGTGGACCCCGGAGTAGTCACGGAGCACCGACTAAGTGGAGTCACCCCCCAGTTGGGTTCCTTACTCTCAGGAAGGCTATGATTACTATTACCTCGGGTAGGGTCAGTGGTCTACGGACATTGATCTTGACTTTGAGAAGACTCGGATTGAGACCTGGGTAGCATGCGCGTGGCTTTGGATACCGTGACAGGATTGGTTGTGTGACTTATATATATGTATGTGATGGATATATGATATATGATATGTGGTGTGTACAGGTGTGCACAGGATTTGGGCAGTGGCCCGTATGGTCGTTTTTATTGTGGTCCTTTCGACCTTAGTTTATATCTGCTTTGGGCTTAGTCCCACATATGGTTTGTTTTGGATAAATGATTTCGAATGCATGCATGCTTTTTAGTGGAGGGTACAAATGTCTTCTCGTTAAAATGTTTTTATAAACTCTTATTTTGTCCACTCATAGTTTTTAATGTTTTGACTGCCCTTCAGGTTGACATCGGATGTGGACTGTAGCAGAGATCGAGATATCACATGCCTCCTCCGGATCCTGGCGTACTCTGATAGCCCGGGAGGGCAAAGGTCGGAAATATCTCTTGTCTGATACTTCGTGTCAGACGGGAGCAGGGTCATCCTGCACTAATCCCGGGGGGATTGGGATGGGTCCTGTCAATACTAGTCAAGTTAACACAACCCCAAGCTGCTATCTCACAAACCAAAGGCACTTTCATTTTGTACATTTTTATGTCATACTTATTGTGGAACCCAAAATCATCCGAAAACTGTGGAGCTGCCCAATGGCACATAATTCCCGAAATGACCAAATTGCCCCTAGCAATAATACAAATGACTTGCAGATACCCGCACATTAAATGATCTATTTACCAGCTAAATGCGTTATTTAATCGAGTTAATAGTCTCCGCAATATTAATATTCTCCCTGACAGTTAATTGTCATTATTCTTAATAACAAAAAATTAATATTGATATTAAATTACAATAATTATCATTATAATCCTAATGAGCCATTATTATAATGATTAAATAATATATTTTATTATAAATATATTATTTCTTAATTACAAATTCAACCGACCAATCAGAAGGCTCCGAGGCTCCCAAGGAATTCCTATAAATAGCAGAGCTCATTTCACTTTCTAGGTAATTCTGTTCAACGCTACTTAACCTCTTGAGATTTCTCTTTCAAAGCTGACTTAAGCATTGGAGCGTTCTTGGTCGAAAAACCCCCCGGATCTCGATCATTGAACGAACGATAGCTTACTGTTTGTTGTTTGCAGGGATCCTTGAGTCTTTTGAGTTTAAAGGACAAATTTTGCTTCAACAATTGGTGCTTTCATTGAGAGCTTGAAAATATTCAAGAAGAAGCTCTGACGATCATTCATCGTTCATCTAACTTCGTTCATCGTTCATCAAACGTTGTTCGAAGATCTTGAACATTGTTCATCATTCGACAATGACTTTTCAGCTAAAGATTATCCGATTCAGCATGGCTAGGGTTCATCAATCCTTTCAATTAGCCGGGGAAGGTGTTTCTGCCTCAATTGCCCAGACGAGGAATGAAGCTCACATAGAGACTCCAGAGGAACGCCCAACTCGACCCCAACGTGTGTCCATAGAAGCGTCCATAGAGATGCAGGGAAGGATGCAAATCCTCAGCTTCAGAGCGGTCCCTTCTCCAACAACCCAGGTGCTTGCGCTAGGGGAAGGAACTTCAACCTTGCAACAAATAGGCGGGCAGTTGGTGAGAGGAGCATCAAGGTAGAGTCAGCCCACTATAAACATGGATCTACCAGATTTCCTAGATGGGCGCCACGACATCTCAGGAAGAAGCCACCACCAACTTTCTCAGGAAAACTTAGCTCAACAAGTAGAAAGGTTGAACAACCAAGTTCAAATTCAGTTGGAACTATTGTAGCAACTCCTCGTAGAAAGAATAGCCCAAGAGCCAAAGAGACATTCTACTTCGCGTGGAAGACAAAAGAATGTTCGAAGGCGCCCGGGAAGGAAAAGGCCCGATGCCGAATAATGTCTCAGGACACTTCGTTAGGTGGCTCCGGAGAAGAAAGTCACACCCATAGAGAAAAAATCCCATGACGCCCAAGGCCATCAGTACATGAGCGGCTTGGAAGTAGAGTCGGGGCAACATCAGACTCCACAGAAAACCCCAAGACAATCTGCCCATGGCAGTGAGGGGGAGGACGAGACTTACTCATCAGCACGACCTCAAAAGTTAAGGGTGGAAACTCGAGCAGGTTCCCCACGATTAACGCGAAAATGACTATCTGCCCCAGCAAGGTGTGTTGCAAGCTGATGATGTCCAAAAGATTCTATATCGACACCTCCGTGCTCAGTGTGATAGCGGCCTAGAAGACTATCTATGCCGCCAAATTCAACAACCCATACCCTTTGTGAGAGATATTGAGGAGGAGTCGTTCCCTCAGAGATTCACGACGTCGAGCTTCAATCAGTTCAAAGGAACTTCCAACCTAGTGAAGCACATAGATTACTACCGGGGAGTCATGGTTCCCCATAGACACAATGATGCACTCATGTGCAAAGTGTTTCAAGCAACTCTTCAAGGAAAATCCATGACGTGGTTCAATCATCTCCCTCAGAGGTCGATCGCTTCTTTTGAAGAGTTGGCTCTAGCGTTCGTGAAGGAGTAATCGCAACTTCGTACGGTCAAGGCAAAGGAAGACCATCTCTTCTCTATCCGGAATCAAGCAAAAGAGAGCCTCCGCCAATACATTCGGAGGTAATGTGAGGAAAAGTCTCGAATTGTTGATTGCAGCGACCTTGTTGCTGCAATGACGTTCAAACAAGGGCTTCCCCGGGACATCCAGCTTTACGGAGACATTGTCATGGGAAATGCACGAAGTCTCATCAAGATGCTCTCCTTAGCCGAGCAACATGCATGCTGGGAGGATGAAAAGAATGCTGCACATGCACCAAATCATACCGGGACAAGTGAGAAAGCCTCCAAATTTCCACCACCACACAAAGAGGATATTGGCAACAAATTTTCACATGGGGGGTTCAAAAAACGCAAGGCGGGCTAAACTCCTGATGCTTCACCCATCGGGAAGCCTAATATGCAATTCTCAATTCTAGTCCACCAGATTCATAATGAAATTAAGGACAAAACTTGGTTCAAAAAACCAGGACCCATCAAAGAAGATTAGGAGAAAGCTGATAAAACCAAATATTGCGCCTATCATGAGTGCTATGGGCATAATATCAGCACATGTATATCTTTCGAAAGATATCTCCAAAATCTCATGAAGGAGGGACATTGCGTAGACTAAATCAAAAAGAAGACTGCAGATCACATGGAGAATAAAGAACCTAAGGAGCCATCATCAAAAGTGATCCGCATCAAATAGCTGCATGTCAAAATTTGAGAGACATAGAAGTATATGTGGCTTTCAATTTTTCTTTTCAAGTTGTCTTCTAAATTCAAGTACCATGCATTTGAATTATCAATAAGGTTGAAAAATTGTTCTGAATTCATACAAACATATTTGTACATCATATACAATTTTCAAAACTTATTCCTTCTAACATCCAAGCCTTCGCCCTACGAAGCATCTAAGCCTTCGCCATGCGAAGCACCTAAGCCTTCGCCATGCAAAACACCTAAGCCTTCGCCATGCGAAGCACCTAAGCCTTCGCCATGCGAAGCACCTAAACCTTCGTCATGCAAAGCACCTAAGCCTTCGCTTTGCGAAGCAACCAAGCCTTCGCCATGTGAAGCACCCAAGCCTTCGCCGTTGAAGTGCCCAAGCCTTCGTCATCTAAGTACGCAAGCCTTTGCCATGCAAAACATCAAAGCTTTCGCCATGCAAAGCACACAAGTCTTCGTCTTGCGAAGCACTCAAAGGCTTCCGTCAGGAAGCACTCAACGTCTTCCACTAGGAAGCACTCAACACTTTCCGTTAGGAAACAACCCAAGTCTTCCTCCTAGAAGCATTCCGAGTCTTCCACCAAGAAGCACTTCAGGCCTTCTTTTAAGAAGAAAAAGCCCTTCCTTGAAGGCAACACAAAAGTAATGATGATCAAGTTAGCAAGTGTTAGATTCCAACGGGGGCATCTAGTGCTTGTGTTAGTTTACAATTCAATCAAAACGGTTAGTAGAATTTTAGACGCTGGGATCTCAAAATTCTTCATAAGTAATATTTCATTTATTCATTTGAAGGATGGTTGGCTAATCACATCTTGATCGCTCAAACCAGTTATTCAGTACAACAATGCAAAAACAATAATCAAAATGAAGTAACTACATATGCAAGTCTTCAAAGCCCATGGTCCTTCGAAACTCTACACACTCTTCTGCTGAAAGTAGGGACATGTCGTTGAATGGTGACTCGTCGGTTTCAGGAACATCGTCTTTCTTAGCCTACCCATCAGGCTCGAGCTCCATGTCTAGTTCAACCTCCAGCTCTTTTATGGTAATCCCACTCCGACTCTCCGTACCCAACTTTTGTGCTTTATCTTCCTTAAAACACAAAGTTTTGGGGGCATAAGATGACAGCAAGCAGCCAGCTCTCAACTTATGGATTTCAACATACAACCGTTTGACTTTTTCTTCGAAATCATGCAAGCATCTGCGCAGCTGGAATAGACCTCTTACTGGGTTGTGACATGCCTCACATCAAGTGATAGGAATCCTTGCCTCCCTTGCTAAAAGCTTCAATGTTGGCACCACCTGTACTTGAAGATGACAAGTCCGCAAATGCACCGAGCTCTTCTATATGTCAAACACCATATGCATGGTCATTAGAAGTACGCCTCGTGCAACACTTTGAGCTCCAACCAGGAATTGCCTTACATTCTAATGTGTCTTGATCCTTGTGTCTCAGGCCCTTCTATCTTCCAAGCGCCACATGTATGGTCCACCTCTAAGCTTTCTTCCTTCAATTATGCTCAACAGGGCCTAGAATGGCTGGTCTCTAGAAGGTCATTCGCTGGGCAAAACAACTCATTGCAAAGTTTCATGCACTCCATGGCACCACATGCACTTCGCCTCGTATCATGGGTTACCTTGTCTCTCCTTGCACTATGGCACATATCCCCTTGCATTTTGACGTGCCTAACTTCAAGTCATAGGATGCCTTGCCTCTTGTGGATGAAATCCTAGACAGGTCATGGTGCACCTTGCTTCTCATGTGTCGAATTCTTCTATCCACCAAGCACCAAGTGAATGGTCACTGGGAAAAATACCTCATATCATTTGCCCCATCACCTCCTACTACAACCTTGCCTTGCCTTGCCTTGCACTGTGGCACACCAATCCTTGAATGTAGAATACCTTGCGTCGCACTTACAGCATGCCTTATCTTATAGTTGTACCACGCCTTGCCTCACAGTGTAAGGCGCCTCGCCTTGGGTTGTGACACTCCTCACTTCGAATGATGGAACTTTTCGTCTCTCCCTGTTGAAAGCCTTGATGCATCATGGTATATCGCTCCCAATGCCTCGAGCTCTTCAATCCGTGAAACGCCACGAGCATGTTAATTGGATAAGCATCTTGATGTCAACTCCACCCTTTCTAGAAGTCGGAAGTTCTCACAAAATAAGTTCTACAAGACTTCACTAGAAGTATGCTTTTATGCATCTTGAAATGATCATCTCTGAAAATTGAATATATTGCCACTTGAATCATCACAATTGGACTTCTCGAGCTCCCAAATAGTCAAAGTGACGAAGCTGAAAAAATAAATATTAATTTTTAAAATATATATATATACACACAAAAGTAGACTACTTGCAACGGAAAAGAAAGAAAGAATAAAAGTTAAATATCAATTTCTAAATATATAAATCATATATATATATATATATATATATATGAAAATAGCATCTGCGGAATAGTCAACCAAAAAAAGAAAGCAAAAAGCAAGAACAAGGACAAGTGTGTTGTGCAACATACAAAATAGGCAGGTCTTTTTGCTACCCGCTACAGACGTTTCGTCTACATCAACCTTGGTGTATCTCGTACCTTTCATTCAACGTCAGACTGTGCAGCCATCATGTTTGAAAAACAATGTCGTGGGATAACTTCTCTACATCCCAATGAGAGTGCGCACTCATACGCACCTGATGCATCCAACTCTCCACCCGTCATCCCTTGCCACGCGTCAGAGCTTGGAACTTTTCTTCCCCGACTCAAAAGAAAACTGCAAAATCTGCTGCCTACGCGCTAGCTGATGGCCCGTCCCACGCACACGCTTGCCAACAGTTGACGAGCCTGCCGCGCTGCCCCTATTTGTCTCCGACCGTTCTCGCCGTCCTCCTGCTGCGCGCTGTTCGTTGTCTTCGCGAGGCGTGACCCGCCAGACGCCATCCATCCACTCATGCCACTGATATAGCTCGCATGGCCAATAACGCCATCTTCTTTCAGCCAAGACAATTATTGTTACCATTTACCAGATTATCGGAGGACTAGCAGCTGCAACAATCACTCCCTGCAACTCTCCCACCTGCAAAAACCAAAAAGGGAAAAAAAGAGGAAGAACGCTCGCAGATGCCATGGCATCAAGCCATCTCATCGTCATCCTTTAAATAGTAAGTTCTCATCTTAACCTATTAGTGGATGAATTGATTGAGGGTTATCATCCTTCACCAACGGCAAAAAAAAAAGGCAGTTTTGATATTTTGAATGGAAGTTACAATTTCCATGCTGCTATATTGAATCAATTAGAGGCATAAATGGAAAAATTGAGTTGGAAGTTACAAACTCCAACAATTAATTGGAGAATTGATTTAAAAGGAAACCACATAAGAAGGAAAAGACAACCGCTCCAATTAGTGAGTTAATTAAACCTTACTCATCCTCCACCTCCAACAAAAAGTCAAGGCAAACATTAATTTTGATTTTTGGAGTTCAGTGACCATCTTCAAATGGAAAATATGAAAACTCTAATTATCAATGAAGGAGTTAACTACAGAAGGACTACAAGCTCACCTCAATTACATGAACTCTAAGCCCACTGCGTACCGGTACCAACTAGATGTGACATTCCGAACTCAGCAGAATTAATCATACTAAAAAATAATGCGAGAGAAGACGAAGTCTTATTCCCAAATAAAAATTTATTGGGACCACAATACAAATTACATCCTTTAGGATTCCCGGAATTCCTCAGCGATGTGGAGGTATTTGTGGAACATAAAATCATCCAAAATGGGCAATGGTGACAATTCCCCTAAATATTATGCTGCTTATAGATGTTTTACTATTATAAAGCTAAAAAAAAAAATTGGGCAAGAATACCTGGACAAAAAAAAAAAATCATAGCTCACACTAAATATATATTTAATACTTTTAAAAGATGATTTTTTAAAAAGATAACCAAATAAAAATTTGTAAAAAAAATATATAGTAAATCCTTCTACTAACAAAACAAAAACACCTTACTTCTTTTCATTCTATTATTTCATGTTTCTTTATCCATTATTTTAAAATAATAATGGATCTTCTGCAAATTCCTCTTTCATATAATTTTATTATGAATGTTTTTGTATTACAGTTCTCAAACCAATTTTTTCATAGAAGGATGACGGATTAAACTGATATGTTCCAATTTTAGATTTTTAAATTATTTCTTTAAATGACGTAAATTGAGCTTATGGAAAATGAAGTCTCCAGCTCCTGAGTATCGATAATTTTTTAATAAATTTTCTATTGATTAAAGACTGTAAACAAATCTTAAAAAGTTAAGCCAGCCACCAGCCACCAGCCACCAGCCACCGGCTATCAGGCTACAAGTTGCTGGCTTCGTGGCCCCACCTCCCAATTTTTGATATCCATAATGCATGCATGTCCATGGTTATATTGCATCATGCATGACTATGATGAATATATATATAATGGATACGCATGTATGCCATCCCATGTGCGTGTATCAAAGACAGGCCACGTGGGCATCTGCTTACCGGTGATGATCAAATAAAGACAACTGGCGAACAGACCACGTGTCCTGTCACAATGGCCTTAATAATTCGCGGGAACCAGGAGTCGGGGATCCGCTGAACAGAAATCAATACATACACGCAGGGGAGGGTCCCGCCAAACGTTTCTTGCATATACCGCCACCGCAGAGGAACGGCAATCAGTGATCAAAGGGATATAATCCAGAGAGTTCTTTTGTAATATCTCTCCGACCAAATCATGCAACTAAGTTTCTTATAAATGTGAAATTTATTTAATTTTTATTTATTTAAACAACCTTTACCATTTTATATTTTTCGTTTCTTTAATAAGGTTTGTTGGGCCCAACCTTTCTGATTCAAACCAATGATTAGTTTGGTAATGGATTGGTGGCTGCTTAATGTCCTTTTGCTTTATACGTCCAAGAGTTATTTTTGGAAAATGATACAGAGGTTACGTGGTTTTCAATTTCTTTTAAAAAATGTATTTACAAAAATTCTTGCAATTAAATACAAAAAACTTAAAACCGGTTTCTCTTCTCCTAAATAAAAAAAAAAAAGGAAAGAAAAAACTAAGTAGTAGAAGGAGGAGGAAGATCATTTTCTTTCCTTTTTTGTTTTTGGATTTGTAATATGAGTTTATTTGTGGTGATAATTTATTTAAGCAATACTCGAGTTTAACTTCCCCATCATATTATTTTACTATTTTTTCAATTCATCCCTTTATCCAAAATTATCTTTCAAAATTTCATCTTTTCAAATCTTCTATCTAACTATTAGAGCAGTTTTGTCTTAATATATCTCCTTGATATTGGTTGACGTGGTTAGATTAGGACAAAATATGCTTTTTTACGCTATTGGATCGTTGGAGATCAAGTTTCTCTCATATCTACTATACTTTTCGGTATTTCAAGATCAGATGTAATGGATTTGACGACAGTGACTATATTTTTGTGTATATTTTGTTTGTTTACTGTCATATCTTGATTTTGATAGTACAATTTTACATTTTCTTATAATATACAATAATATCTCTTTTGATAAAAAAAAATAATACAATTAAGTACAATTGGTCCTTTACAATTGATAGCATTGATTTTCATTCTTAATTTATTTATTTCTTTTTTACAATTTTTTATATTTTATTTTTTTACTTTTTTTTTTTTTGTGAAATGTAACTACTAATATCTATGTCCTAAAACTTATAGTATTTATTGTCTAGTTTTTTTGGCGTAAAATTACATCAAAATTTTCCCACCCATGCCTTTAAGCTCATACTTGATATATAGGGAATTTCGTTTCTACTTTTTATCATATAGACATTTTTAATTACTTATAATGCAATTGCAGTTATCTTGTATATAAATAATACAATTATGATTCAATATGTACATATGATTTAATTATCATATATTTTTATATATAATATAGTTGTAATAATTATTGAATAGTGTTATTATAGTTTATCACGCACCTAGAGTACATGTTTAATTTATCTTGGATTAAGATTTATTTTGCCCAAATAGTGTACTTTTCGAGAAATCTTACACATATAGTGCAGTTTTAGTTGATCTTGCACATATAAAATTATTACCATCTACTTTACATATTGTATAGTTTCAATCCCCAAGAAAAGTTACAAGTTATCTTATACATATCTTGCAATTTCAGTCCTAATTTATCTTGCACATATAATGTAGTCTTAGGTCCATCTTGGATAATTATCATGTATCTTGCACATATAGTGCTATTTCAATGCATCAAGGAGAGTTAAGATATATCTTGCACATCAGTTTCAACCCCTCGAGGAGAATAACGATCTATTTTGCCTATTGTATCAATTTTAGCCCATCCAAAAGAAGTACGAACTAACTTGCACATATAGCTTATGTCCGTAGTAAAGAATTATAACCTATCTTGCACATATAGTGTAGTTTCAATGTATTTTGGATAATGCAATCTATCTTACACATAAAATATAGTTTGGTCAAATCTTGAACATTATGTTTTAACTAACCTTGAGTGTATAGTGTGTAACGACCCGTCCCAAATTTCGGGATTAAATTAGTGACTAATGAAGGATTAGTGAGATTAATCGGTGTTTAGTTGGGCGATTTTGGACGGATGTTGCGAAATGACTGTTTTGCCCCTAGACTGGGCAAAATGTTGACTTTTGACTCGGGTGGTCAAACTGTGACGACCCGGAAATTCCAAAAAGGAAAAATTGGAAAAATTGGAAGGAAAGGCCGATTTTGCCCTTAGTTATGGGGGCAAAAGTTGACTTTTGACCGGGACCTTGTTTGGACTTTCCGTTTTGTTTTATGATAAAAAGGTTTTATGAAATGATTTTCATGTGTTTTGGCTTGAAAGCCGGTGATTCATGTGTTTGACCTTATGCATGCATGGTTTGATAAACTAGAAGGTAAATAATGTATTTTGAGATGTGTTTTCAAATGATATTATTTTTGTCCACTCATACGTTTTCTGTTTTTGATTACCTTTCAGGCCGTGACACGACGTTCGGGGCTGATCGAGAGGCAGAGGCATGAGCAGAAATCAATCAGTCATCCCTTGTTTGACAGGTGCTGAGGGGTAGTTTCGAGACTTCAGTTGACTTGTTAGACGGGAGCAGGACTGGGTGCGGTTATCAAAGTCTAGTTGGGACGGGTCCTGTCACAAACGGACTTTGGCTGATGACTGTGACGTAGTTCGGGACGTCACGAGTACGAAGACAGGCGACACGTCCGATTCCGACATACGAAGTGAAAGGTATAAGGTTCGGAAGTTGAATGGCATTTGGGTAATTTAGTTGAAAGGGCAATTTGGTCATTTAGTTGCATTGGGATCTGTGCCCAGTGATATTAGGACACTTGGCTTCCTTGGGAGATGTGCCCACCAGATTTGGGACACTTGTCTCTTATTGGAAGGCCGTGGATACCTCCTCACCGCCTCTCAAAATTATTTGAAACAATTGCACGATTTTGGGAAACCAGAAAACAGAGTGATCGTGTAAGGACCATGAACCCAGACCCTTACAAAGCTCATGATCTTGATCTTTGTTTGTAACTTGTGAAGGGAAATGAGGGAAGACAATAAGAGGATTGTGGTGGCGTGATCACGATGGCCTGCCGTGGACGGTAGCCTTGGAACCGTGAGAAACAGAGTCTAAAGTGAGACCATGAACCCAATTTGTTCAAATCACTCTCAAGCTTCATCCTTTGCCTCTGTTGTGTGAACGAAAGATGAAAAGGGAGTTATGATGAAGCTGGTGGTGGCCACGACAGTGGACGATGACATGTTAAGGTGAGTTTCCGATGAAGCTTTAGTTTGAATTCGAAAATGGTGATTTTGATTATAGAAGTTGTTGATCGATTCTGTGAATTGGAATATGTTTCTGAGGTTGCAAGGAGGCCCTTGGACTTGAAACCAAGACCTATGGTGGTCTGTGGTGGTCGGCGACAGAGGACGAAGGAAGGCCGGTTGTTCTTCGAATCGGGAAGGTACTTTCTAGTTTCTAAGTATATGTTTTGAAACCATAAATCGATTTGAAATAGTGGGACGAATCTATAGGACTTAACTGGGTTGAAAATATATTGAAAATGGGAGAAAACCAGGAATGCCGGTTCGACTGGACCGGGAATTAGCGGACCGAACCGGACCGGTCTGAACCAAGTCGACCTGAGGTAGGGGATGATGAACAGTATGGCGCATGGGCTTCACGCACAGCCGCTTGCGGCGGTGCGTGAGGGCGCGTGGGACCTCTTTTGTGGAAGTGTTCAACACGTGTTTTAACGTATTCGATGTAACGAACATTTTGGGACTGGTTTCGAGTCGATCAGACATCGTTTCGATATGATTCAGGATTTTCGAAGGTTTAGGATCGAGTTTAAAAATAGTTAAAAATTTAGAAAAATTACGGGGATTTAATAGAAGCATATTGAAGTGGTGAGTGACCTTAGAATGTGATATGGACAAGTTCGGGAGGTCTGGTGATAGTGGATTAGCCGGTAAAGGCGTATTACACGCGTATCAAGGCGGTAGCGAGGACGGTCTGTGAGTGGGTGTTATTTCTAAATTATGATGCATGAATAAATGTTTTATATATTTTCTATATATGATTTCTATGATTATGATTATGATATTGATGATTTATGATTTTCATGTATTTCGAGATGTTTTATGTATTTGTACGTATTCCGAGATTGTGCTTTTATACTGCAATTTGATGATGGCTTCAATGACATGGTTTTTGAGATTTGAATTACGATTTGATTTCAAACATTTATAAATGGATTTTGAAAAGTAATTTCGGGCTTGAGGATCCATTTATAAATGTGATTTCAGTTTTGGAATCGGATTTCTGAAATATGATTCTGGATTCGGTTTTGGAACTTGATACATGGATTTATGGATTTTATATAATTTTAACATGGTTTTGGGTTTAAAGACCCTTTCTTAATCTGGTTTTGGGTTTAAATATCCGTTGATTGATGTGACGAGGGAAGGCCCTTAATTGATATGTTTTGAGTTTAAAGACTCGTGAGTTTAAAGACTCGTTATTGTGATATCCCCCGAGGCCTATTGTGTTTTGAGTTTAAAGACTCGTTGATACCCCGGGAAGGCCTGATATGTGTTTTGAGTTTAAAGACTCATTGATATGTGATCTAACTGGTTGATTGAAATGTGATTTACTGTTGATTTCAGATGGTTTTCAGATACTTTTATTTTGATTTATGGTTTTGGGCTAAGGCCCGAGGTTTGAGAAAAGGAAAGGATTTCTGGTTTTCATAAACGGTTTTCTTATCTTGAAAAGAAATGGTTTTCGAATGCATGCATTGGTTTTACATGGAGGGTATAAATGTCTTTTCTTATAAAATGTTTTTTAAACTAGTTATTTATTTTTGTCCACTCACAGTCTTTTTTGTTTTTCGATGCCCTCCAGGTTGATGCGGTACGGGCTGTTGTTGGTGAGACTGAGACATCACTCACACGATCCACAGTGGTTTTTGCGCACTCTGGGAAGTCGGAAGTTAGTTTTGGACGGCTCGCCTTGGTATCCCTTGTCTGGTCTGCGTGTTACATGGGGGTTAAACGGGTGTTTAGCCTTCGTGTTGCACGTGGGTTAGACGAGATGTAACGACCCGTCCCGAATTCCAGGATTAGATTAGTGACTAATCACGATTAGTGAGGTTAATCGGTGATTAGTTGGGCGAAATCGGATGAACGATGCAAAATGACCGCTTTGCCCTTGGAATGGGTAAAACGTTGACTTTTCATTCTGGCAGTCAAATGGACTTTGAACGATGACCGTGACGTAGTTCGTGATGTCACGAGTTCATAGACAGGTGGCACGTTCAATTCCGACATTCGAGGAAGAAGTTATGACGTTCGGAAGTTAAGGGGCATTTTGGTAATTTTGATTAAAAGGGGCAAATAGTTGACTTTTGACTTGGGATGTCTGATGGCCCAGGATCGAGGACCGTTACGTAGATCGTGACGATACAAATCCATAGACAGGCGGCATGCTGAAATCCAATTTCGAACGGGAGAGTTATAGGTCACAGAAGGTCGATTTCACTATGCATGTACTTCGAGACGATGATGATTTGGCAATATCTGATTGGTCAGATATTTTAAGTGGGACCCATGGATGAGTGACAACTGTCACTTATCGCATTGGCTAAAACCCCTAAATTGGGGATCTAACTTAATTAAATAATATTATTTTAATTATTTAATAATTAAACTCACCCAACACTCAATCCTAACCCTCCATCTATTTTACTCTCTCAAATCCTCACCATCCATTTAATCTTTTCTTCTCTCATCTGATCATCTTCATTTCCTTTCCCTTAAACCCGAAACCATATTCTTCATTCTTCCATTTCTCCATACAAACAAACACCTCACCACACCTCACCACCACCATCACCGTGCATCAACATGACCGTGTGAGGAGTGAGGATGGATTGAGGAAGACAAGAACGGTGGCGAGCCACGGCGGCGGTCCACGACGGAGGATGAACCCAAGACGGTGGGTTTTAGTTTAAAAATCCAAGTTTCGGTTTTGTTGGTTTTTACTCGATTCCATTAATAAGGTTGGCTTCCTGGTGGTTTAAGGGGAAGGACTGGATTGTTTTCGAGTGTTTGGATGGCTTGTAACGACGGTGAATGGCGAAGGAAACCGCTACCCGCCATGGCCGATCATGGGGTATGAGACTTTGAGGTTTTCTCCTGTTTTTAATGTGTAAAAAGATCTGTAATGAGATTAGGAAAAAGTAGGTATTAAAATAGGTTGAAATGGACCGAAAATGGACGAGTTTAGGCGTTGAACCGATCCAGACCAGTTCGGCCGGTCCAAGAACCAGAGAACCGGTTCGACCATTGGAGAAGATGAACAGTGTACCCAGCGCGTGGGCTCAAGCGCAGGTGCTTCCATGGGCACGTGTCCCATAATTTGGAGATGTTTTTAACACGCAAAATTTTTCTATTTGATGTAACGAATATTTTGGGACTGGTTTCGTGTCGATTGGACACTGTCTCGATAATGTTCGGGGCATCAGAAGGTTTAGGTTCGAGTTTTAAATTAGTTAAAAATTTGGGAAAATTACGGAGCTTCAATGAGAGGTTAACAAGGTAGTTAGTAACCCTCTAGATTGATTTGGACAGGTTTGGGAGTCCCGGTGACGACGATTTACCCGGTGAGGCTTACGACAGGCAAACCAAGGCGGCAACATAGGACGGTCTGTGAGTGGACCTTGATTTCTAAACTGTGATGCATGCATAAATGTTTTATATGGATTATGAATGTGATTCTATGATGTTGAATTGGATGGTTGTGAATTATATGGTTTCACGCTTTACGAGGCGATTTACGTGCTTGCACGTAAATCGAGGTTTTTCGGTTTTGCACTGATTTTCCGTACTTATGGTTTTGGATATGATTTCATGAAATGGTTTTGGAATTGAAAAGGTAAACTCGGGTTCAAGACCCATCTGTTTTGGAAACCCTCGGACTCTACGTCCTTTTAGTGACATTCTCGGGCCGGAGGCCCAATTAGTTCTTAAATTGATTTCGGATTTGGAAATATGGAATCGGGCATGAGACCCATTTGATTTAAAAAATCGGGCACGAGGCCCAGTTGGTTTACGAATCGGGCATGAGGTCCAGTTTGTATGTGGATTTGGGCCTAGGGCACAGTTATGTGTTACGATGGTGATTTCGGGTCAGGGACCCACAAATGGTTTTTATGGTTCATGACTGTTTATGGGAACCGACATGAACCCTTGAAATGGATTTATAGTTCATGAAGGTTTATGAGAACCGGCATGAACCCTTGAAAGGATTTTATGGTTCATGAGGGCTTATGAGGGTCGGGCATGAATCCTTGGAAGGTTTAAAGAATGATTTCAAAAGGTTTTTCATATGCCATCCTTTATATATGATTGTCTCTTCCGGGGAGGGTCGTTGGCCTGGGTGGATCCCAGAGTAGTCACGGAGCACTGACTGAGTGGAGTCGCCCCCTAGTTGGGTTCCTTACTCTCAGGAAGGGCATGGTTCGTAACCTTCAGGGAAGGTCATTGATCTACGGACTTTGACCTGGGTGGACCCTGGAGAGACTTGGATTTGAGACCCCGGTTAGCACGCACGTAGCTCTAGATACCGTGACAGGTTCGGTGATATGAAATATAATGGATAAACATGATTTCGATTGGTTTGGGAAATTGTGTTTTATGATGATAAATGGATTTGGGCTGAGATCCCGCATATGTTTACTATGTTGTGGTTTTCTGTAAATGGTTTGGGCAGGAGCCCGTATGATTATGGTTGTTTAAACATATGTGATTGGATAAATGGTTTTACTATGCATGCATGCTTTTTAGTGAAGGGTATAAAGGTCTTTATAAAATGTATTTACGAACTTATTACTTTTTGTCCACTCACAGTCTTTCTGTTTTCAATACCCTTCAGGTTGACTACGATGCGGACCGTAGCAGAGACCGAGATATCACATACCTCCTCCGGATCCTAGCGTACTCTGGAAGCCTCCGGGCTAAAGGTTTTAATTTTCCTTGGTCTGACACTCCGGGTCAGACAAGATCAGGGGCATTCCTCGTTAATCCCAGGGGGATTGAGGACGAGTCGTGACACGGGAGCATGGCTTATCCCTTAATTCAGAGGGATTGGGGATGGGTCGTGTCATAGTGTTTTTACAATATATTTTCATATATAGTACATTTTTAATTTCATTTGTATATAGTGTAGATTTCGACTGATTTTCATATATAATGTAGTTTCAACTAATTTTCTACATTTTTATTTATGTTTATAGGTTAACATAGTCTTCAAACATCGGTTAGATAGTAAACTTACTTAGATAACCGTAAACGTAAAATACATAACCATTTCCAACATTCATATATTAACCAACTATGTTGCACAATCCCAATTAAGAATATTTAGGTACTTAGAAAAAATGATCACATGAACAAGTCTTTAGCTCTAGCTATGGTTAAATCCTTGGCATTAGGAACATGTGTTACTACTAATACGTTCCCTTGCGTTAATCACATAAATAATCCTTGCTACTTTTATTTAAGTTTCCATATTACTCCTTCTATTATTTCTTTATCATTCACTTATTAACAAACAAGTCTAACTGTTTGATTTCCCTTTTATGACCAAAACTATGTTACAAACTGTATGTATCTTAATCATGTAGTGCAAATAGTAATTAAGGTAATTAATAACAACCAAAAAATCATTGTGATATACTAAAATAACAATCTTAATATTAGTTCCCATAACTTATCCTTTGGTCATAATCTACTTTTATAATCATCAGACTTGTCATATTCAAACTACCATGTTGATTTCTTAATTATCCTCATAAGCAACACCCATAACGAATCCTTTTGTTTAATAATCTCATTACCACTTATCAAAATTATCATTAATTATCCAAATACACTTAAAACAAAACCCTTTTGTATGCACAAGATAAGTTGAACCTTGAAACTATGTTCAATCGAAGGCCAATCAACTCAAAAATTACACCATTACACTCAGAGCATCATGAAGAACCATATTCATGTTGGCCGGCCAGCGAGTAACCATTGTAAGCGCCCTCACGCGTTGGTAAAAAGCACCTGCAAGTGGCCTTCACGCGCGTACAGGTGTAGCCACACCTGCACGCGCCTATGACCTCCAGCTGGGTCTGCACTTTGGGTCACCCGACCCGCGATCATGACCTGGTTCCAAATCCAAGGTTTTACGTCTAATTTTCTTATTTCAAGTGTCTATACACTTCTTCACAAACCCAAAAGAAGATCTATGATGTTTAAAGAACGAAAACTCACCTGATAGCCTGGTACTAAGGCCTGGATGATTCGGCCATGGTTCATAATTGTGCCTACCACGTTCCTGTGTCCAACACCACTTCCTACTAATCAAGAAATGATCGTACAGACATGTTTCTCTTACTATAACCCTTATTTGGAGCTGGACAGCCTCCAGAAGGGATTGATGATTTGGGGCCATTTTACCCCCACGAGTTTAGGTTTTGTTTTCCCAAACCCTCATTTTCCATTCATTTCCTCATCACCCTTTCCATTATCTCTTCTTCCCTGTACTTTGTTTTCTTTCCATGGCTTCCCTCTCCCTCACGGTTTCGGTCTCTTAATGCTTTCATAGTTTTTAACCCTAGACCACCAAACTACTACTCAACTCACACTCATCTCTTTATATAGAAATTATTTTGGTAGAAGAACATTGGGAGGGGAGAGTAAAGAAATGTGAAGAAAATACTAGAATGTCCTAGGTTCCTCATGCAAAATGAACAAAATACCCTTAAACTTTCTATCAATCATATTCGACCTCTGTTTTTGACATGCTTCCTGTCTATGTACTCTAGAGGCTGAGATCTTCATAATGGTCTTTTCGAAGTTTCTAAAAGATGTCTCAGTCAAAAGTCAACACTTTGGGTTTTTGGTCAAAAGTTAACTCTTTTTACTTTTAGGGGAAAAATTGTCATTTTTCATTTTCTCGAATATTCGGGGTGTTACAATTCCTCCCCCCCCCCCCCCCCCCCCCCCCCCCCCCCCCCCCCCCCCCCTCCCCCCTAAAAATAATTTTGTCCTTGAAATTTTCAAACCTATTATCACTTTCAACTTTCCAACTGAGTTACTCAAGTTTAACCAACCTTCCAATTTAAGTGCTATTCCGAGATCATGTATATTCTCAAGTCATTCACATAAACAACCTTACACTAGGCATTCTTGAGTCATATCCAAGTATCAAGATAGGATCATCCACATCACATAACTCATATCTCATTACTCCATATCCAATCTTAACCAATTCGTATCTCATGTATTATCCATATCACACATCCCACAACGACACTGTGGTTAGTCAATCTTACTCGACGTCTAAGATTGACTAACCACAACCCACTTAGGATTTGGGGCATAGCTCGATGTCTGTGTGGTCATCCCACACTATATCAGTCTTAGGAAAGGAGTATTAACTCGACGTCTAAGGTTGATTCTCCACCGACTATCCATAACACAATAATGACATACTGAGAAACATATACATGTTCATAATCACAACATAACATCGATTGACATGACCCATCCCAATCCCCCTCGGGATTAATTTGGGATGTGCCATGATCCCGTCTGGCACCTCGTGGCAGACCAGGCATACACCGAAACCCTCTCGGGGCAACCAGAGTGCGACAGGATCTGTGGCAGCATGTGATGTCTCCTTCTCTATTACGGCCCGTATCCGCAATCAACCTGAAGGGTATTTAAAATGGTAAAAGCTATGAGTGGACGAAAATAAAAAGTTTACAAAATCACATTTCCGAAAAGACATTTATATTCTTCACTAAAAAGCATGCATGCATAGAAGCCAGTTAGAACAACCATTTTGTTTAAATTCAATCATAAGGCTTCCAAATCCATAATCAATGAAAAATGCTTCTCAAATCAAACCACAAGGAAAAACATTTCTCAATCACTTTCATTTCTACAGTAGGGTCTCAGCCCAAAACTAAACCATGTGGGTCTCTACCCAAAACCACGAAAATACATTATATCAATCCTTCGCATCCCAGATACCTGACATCCCAGATGTATAATCAATATTGTCACGGTTCTAAAGCTACGCATGCTACTCAGGGTCTCAAGCCCGAAGGTACCCCTGGTGTCAGGACTGGTCTCAAATCCCTCGGGATTAACGTGGGACCCGTCTGATCCCGTCTGACACTAAGTGTCAGACCGGGGAAAATTCCATCTCTACGGATTTTCGAATTCTCCGTCGAACGTTCGAATTCGACGTGCCGCCCTTAATTAATCCCGCTAATTAATCCTTAATTAATCCCGCTAATTTGGGACGGGTCATCACAAACTTCCCCCCTTAAATAATTTCGTCCTCGAAATTCAAATTGACCCGATTCCACAACCAAACTGTGGAATCCATCCATGTTCCTCTAATCGGATCGCTGCACCCACACGAGAATACTCGTGTAGCGGTACACGTCTAATACACATACCGTACTCATCGGTACGTACCATCCCCAGAGCCTCCAAAGCTCCAATTCACTCTCGTGAACTACACGTCTACCCGTGTGTCTCACCCGAGACAACATGTCGACACTCGTCGACCACACCTAACACTCACTTGACAGGCCAGCAATACCAAGCTGACATCCAAATGGCTTTTCAGTCTGCCACTCTGACAGGTTCCATCTGACAGTCGTCAGGCTGAAAACGTATCCCCACTAAGGCTATCACAGCCAAGCTGGCATCCTGCTCAGCATCCGATCAGACAACATCCATATATTCTTCCATCCCAATGACACAAATCTCATCTCATAGGTCATCCTCGGACCTATGCCCAATAATGACTCTAAACACTCGCACAAGTCAACTCTCTCAATTTCCTATTCCCCAAAACTGACTCTTCTTAGAGTCCCAACAACCATATCGATCCGAACGCATCGGATAACTATCCATCCATTACCCTCACAGGTCACATCCGTCGTGACCAGCATGCAACTCCCAGCTCCACTGCGCTTCGCTGTACTACTCTGATCTCGACTCGCTCTCGAGTCCTCGCGTCGTGTCTCGCATCACTCAGCGATACCACTTGTCATCTAGACTCACCTCTACTCTCCAAGCTATCACTATCGAATCAAATCCGATCGCCACTCATGTCCATCTAGGACTCTATCCAACTACAACCTACTTACTCTCTCGGGTACTCTCGACCCGACATAACGATTGATCATGGTCAATCCCATCGTCCAATGTTCACAACACACCGGTGCATCCACATCACACCAACATCAGGGTGTCACCCGACTTACTCGAGGACTGCACTCTAGCAATGTCCAACCACAAACTACTGTCCGCATTCCAATCATGGTCTGGACCCCAACCGTCCGTCACCAGGCGCACATCAGTCCATCACCTCGGACATTCACTCTTCACATCCTGTGACGCTAATATACCATCTACTCGTCACGTCAATCGAATTGACCCACATCCTAGGTGTTCGATTCTTACACCCTCTGGAACTCCTAGCCATCAAATCACTCCTCGTCGTCCCACCTAGGAACGAAATCCAGGAGAATCCAAGAGAATGACGTCCAAGTTCATCCTATGTCATCCTCCGGCACTCAGCACTGTCTGCTACAGCGTCACACTCATCACCAATACAGAATCAAACACTCTTCTCATCGTCTCCATTATAACTTCTCTTGATTCCGTAGTTCCAATCAGGTTGGAAACATGTGTCCTTTCCAAATACTGGCCTCACTCATTCCGTGTGGAGTTCACGCTATTCAAGGTTAAACCTTGTACATTCTGGTAACCACAACTCGTACCTTCAAACCACCTGATCCAACCCTGACGCACAAAATTGGTCGGAATCTACTGACCTCTGTCGGTAGGCTAAACAGATCGCAACGTCTGTCGTGATATGAAGCCAAATCTCTGCGTACTACCAAATCCGAAAAACCGACCCATACGTCATAAGACGTCACTTACGTCATCCATTTGTACCTGGATCTCACGTTTCACTTCAAAAATTACGACTTCTGAGTACACCCTTGCGACTCAATCTCGCAACACTGGGGGAACTAGTCTCCATTACTGGGGAAACTGATCTCCAACACAGGGGAAACTAATCTCCATCACTGAGGAAACTGGTCTCCATTACTGAGAAACTGGTCTCCATCACAGACGAAATTGATCTCCATCATTGGGGGAAACTGGTCTCCATACCAAGTACTCCTGTACCTTGCACTGAGCCACTCGGGATCCTCTCTGTCCCACTTATAACAACCACCTTCGCAAGGGTAGCGTAGCAAGTATGCCAGCACCCAACATCAACATCTCATTCTGCGATCGGACTCAGCCGTCACCGAGTCGAATCCAGAATCAATTCTCGTACTGTGCGTCACTCACGCACCTCGTATCATCGTCACGACTGACGAATCCCATCGTCACAATCGTCACGGCAACCTGAGTCTATCCAACTCGATAAAACTCATCTACGTCCATCGATAGCAGTGTCTGTCACAACCTCGTGCAGACCAATCTCAGAAACACTCTTCTACCGAAACTCCCAATCCATGCGGTAGTCTCACCGCCGGTAGCAATCACTCCGCACTTAATATTCACCGATCGGTCCACCTCTGGATCCGATAACAAGTACCACACTCCTGGTAACTTGTCCAATCAATCACCTACTAGGATTATCACAAACCCGGCTGCCCACTGCAGCCCAACCCTCCTGAGCGATCCATCGCTCTCGACTCCGAAGAGTCATCATACTCCAATACTGGTACCAAACCAGCCAATAACTACGCTATGAGGATCTCGTCCTCTCGTAACTCTATGGCTCTCAGCCGCTGGCCTCCACAAGAACTGGCCATACTTCGGGTCCTATACTGCACAAGTGCTACGTGCGCAATCACATCTTATCACGTCACACCACAACTACTCCGGCATCTCCTGCCAGTCGACATCCCACCGGGATTCGACACATAAAAACATGGCAACACATGCCAAATAGAATCACACGTTCCTATTACCAACTTTCGTGACTGTAGTCGTACAGGGTCATCGTAAATTAGGTGACCCTGACCTCTGACTACCACTGGTATTAATCCGTACATCCTCTATCCGACAAGACCCACTGTTGAGTGGTCACGACTCTCAAGTCGTCGTACTGTGTCTACCGGTCGGGATAGTCCTATCCACCGGTAACACCATGGCTCTAAGCTGATCTCTAACACACAAATCCTGATCTTACTCGGGATCCATTTCCTAAAAACACGTGGCATGCACGGCATGGAATGCCAATCAAAACTCAAACTAATGTATCACGTGACAAACCTCAACTAACTGAGGTTCGATTCCATCGAAACCTCGTACTAATGCCCTAACTACAAGGTTGATGACAGGTTGTTACAACTTCAGAGACATCACATCCTCGACATGCGCGTACTCTACGCTCTGATACCAACTTGTATTAGAGTACCATGAGTATCAAATAAGGCAACCACGCTCTATACCAACTTTTTAGGACCAGTCCCAAATCCCTCAGGATTAACGTGGGACCCGCCTGATCTCGTCTGACACGAAGTGTCAGACCAGGAAAAATTCCATCTCTAGCCCTCGCCGGGGCTATCAGAGTACATTAGGATCATGTGAGGAGAGGAGTGATGTCTCGTCTCTACTACAGCCCGCATCCGTGATCAACCTGAAGGGCATTAAAACATTAAAAGTTGTGAGTGGATAAAATAATATTTTAATAAAAACATTTCATACAAAGACATTTATGCCCTTCAATAAAAGTATATGCATGCATTCAAATACCGTTTAGCAAACGTTCATAAAAACCTTTGTCAAACAATTACAAAACCTTCCAAGGGTTCATGCCCGGCCCCATAAACCGTCATGACCCATCAATCCATTTGGGTCCCTGACCCGAAATCACAATTCAAAACCCGTAGGTCAAATCAATAGGGACTCAGCCCAAATCACATCACATGGGTCTCAGCGCAAAACCTTTCTCAGTGAAATACCAAAACATACCATACGGGGTCTCTGCCCCAAACCACTTTCCAAAAATATAAAATATGGAACACGGGGTCTCCGCCCCCAAATCACTTTCATAAAACCTCATACGTACCGACATACGTATAACCCATCCGCGTCACTTCCGAGAAGATGCCAACTCGGGGCACACAGCCCCTAGGTAAAACATCCCCGATATATGTCGCGATATCATCAATCTATCTAGTGTGCACACTACTCGGGGTCTCACTCCGAGTCTTCTCCCAGGAATCTCCATCTGGGAGGCTCAATCTATGGATCTAGTCCGAGCTCTCTCTCTGGATCTAGTCCACATATCTCTCTGGAATCTGGTCCGGGACCACAACATAAGTACCCTCCACTCCTGGAACGGGATCCCTATGGGGATACCCACTCTGGTCTGTGGCTCGCGACTCTCCAGGTCGACGTCTGGAGGAGACCATATAATCAATATGGAGGGTTCATATATTTTCAAATACTTTCTTTCTTTCTCAAATACATTTCTTAACTGGGTCTCATACCCGATTCATTTCAACAGGATTCCTCGAATCCGATTCAAATCACTTTCACAGGCCTCGACCTAAATCCTCAGTCCAATATGGTCTTATGCCCGCATACTCATTTCATAAACTGAATTGGGATTCAAGCCCGATGTTACATTCAACAGGGCCTCAAGCCCGATACCACGACTAACTGGGCCCTAAGCCCGAAACCATAACTGAACAAGACCTCACGTCCGATTTCATAACCAACGGGGCCTTAAGCCCGATATCTCCACTAAATGGGTCTCAGGCCCGATATCATAAATCAACGGGGCATCAAGCCCGATGTTACATTCAACAGGGCCTCAAGCCCGATACCACGACTAACTGGGCCCTAAGCCCGAAACCATAACTGAACAAGACCTCACGTCCGATTTCACAACCAACGAGGCCTTAAGCCCGATATCTCCACTAAATGGGTCTCAGGCCCGATATCATAAATCAACGGGGCATCAAGCCCGATAGTAACACTAACTGGGCGTTAAACCTGAATCGTAAACCAAATGGACCCTCGGTCCGATCATATAGCTCAAATGGACCCTAGGTCCGATTCCTCGTCAAATCAAATGGACTCCAAGTCCGAGAGTTTGTAAACCAAATGGGTCTCGTGCTCGATTTCATATATCTAAATCTGAAATCCATTTATTAAACCCTCGTTGAAAACCTAGAACGTATATGCATCGTATAAAATCGTAAATCTCGAAATACGTGCAAATACGTAAATCCTAGGCTACCACAAACAATTGCACTCATGGAAACACAAAATATGTATTAAAAGCATTTATAAACATTTATGCATGCATCAATTTTGAGAGCAGGGTCCACTCACAGACCGTCCGAAGCCGCGCCTCGATACGCATGCCATAAGCATCTCCCGGCCCAATCGTCGCCTCCGAGATTCCCGAACCTATTCAAATTAGTTTAGAGGGTTACTAACTATTTATATAACCCCCTCACTAAAGTTCCGTAATTTTCCAGAATTTTTAACTATTTTAAACGCTAACCTAAACCTTCAGACGTCCCAAACTATATCGAAACGATGTCTGATTGACACGAAACCAGTCCCAAAATGTTCGTTACATCGAATAGATGATTTGACATGTTGGAAACTTCCCCAAATTCCCTGTCACGAGCTCGTAAGCTACTCAAGAAGGGACTGCGCGTGGGCCTCACGCGCCACTGCACAGTCCTTCTCCTTCCTCTCGACGGCCGGTTCACCTGGTTGGTCGGTCGAGTTGGACCGGCGAGGCCGGTTCAGGAGTTTTCCCTACTCATTTTGGTCCGATTCAACCCCAAATCAATCCTATAATTCCTATTTCTTCATTCCCTATTAATCCCAATCAAGAAATCTAATTAAAACCTCCTAAATTGATCCAACAACATAGGGCCTTACGACCTCTGTTTTTCCCAGCCACCTTCACGGCTTCCTCCGCCATGAACCAACCTCCAAATCCTCTTAAAACCTTCCTAGCAACTCCCTAATCATCTCCCAATCATCCAATACAGCACATAATGCATAAATCGAAAAATGGAAGAAATTGGGTCTAACCGGGTACGGTGCTCGGGTTTGTGGCCGCCGTCCATGGCGGCGTGGCTGCCTGCCGGCCACCAACATCCTCACTTCCTCCTCTCAGCCTCTGAGCCTCACCTGGATGATCAAAGGTGTCAGGACCCACCCCGGTTCCACCCCGAAAACCGAGGTAAATCCTGCTCCCATCTGACAACCCAGAATGAAAAACCGAAAATACCCTTACGAAAACCACAATAACACTGTCAGACGCAGGAGAAATTTAACATCCCAGAGTCAACAGTTATACAGAGCATAGTACCAGACTAAGGAAAACAAAAACCGATATACAAAGTACACGCACAACGGAAAATCGGAAACACTCTGGGAAAACTCTCGAGTACTCTATGCCTCCGACGTTGCCTCAACGTCTAACCCCCGCACTAGCTCCACGACCTAGAGGGCAATTAAAAACAGAAAGTGTGAGTGGACCATAAAGAATAAAAGTTTCGAAAACCGTTTTATAATCAAACCAGGGTTTTTAGCCCTCCATTTTGAAAACATGCATGCACAACCCATTTATTGGAAATAGTTATAAACCACATAGTAATCATCACAAAAACGGTTATAAATCACAGAATAAGCATCATGAACACAGTACGATAAAACATAAATCCAAGTCATCATTATCCGATCAAACCTGCTGGACCTATCCGAGTCTTTAAACTCTCGAGTCTTTGAACTCAACACGCCTACGGGGGAAATATCAGTATCCGAGTCTTTAAACTCCGAGTCTTTAAACTCAATCCGAGTCTTTAAACCCAATCCGGGCCCGTCCCCCGTCAATCACAATCCGGGTCTTTAAACCCAATAACCAGATCCAGCAAATCCAATCCAAAACCATTTGAAAACCAATTCTAAATTCGTATCCAAACCTGAATCCGAAACTACTGGTCTGATGCCCTTCCGGCATCCAGAACCGTCATTTCGAACCCAAATCCGGAATTCCACTTTTCAACTTTAAAACCAAATTCCGCTTCTGAAATCCGCTTCTAAAACTGAAAACCTCGCTTATTAAATCATGTCTTAAATCTATTTATAATTATTGAAAATCACTTATCGTTTGAAATCCCAAAATCATGGCATCGAAATCAGAATTCAAACCTTTCTCGTAAAACGTGCCATTAAGTAAAAAAGTTATAGCATAATCAAAGATTATGAAATCACATGTAAAACCATAAAACAATTATATAAAAGCAGTTATGCATGTTCAGTTATAGAGAAAGGGTCCACTCACAGTCACCGGAAGGTCACTCGCGCCCCGTACGTTCCTCGTCTGCTTCGGGAAGTCCCGATCCTATCACAAGTCACCAAAAGACGTCACTAACACGTCAACGAAGATCCTCCTAATTTTCCCTAATTTTCCCGAACTTCAAACGTACGTAAAACGAAACCCTAGAACTTCAATCCCACGGAACTAGCTCGAATCGACGTCCGATTAACCTGAAACCTAGCCCAAAAGATTCGTTACAACTTCTAGACCGAAAACTATGTTGGAAAGTTCGCTGGAAAATGCCCCACGCGCCCCCACGCGCAGCCCAAAGTGGCTGCGCGTGGGCCTCACGCGCCTGCTACAGTGTGATCGTCAACCTTTATCCCAGCGGTCCAGACCGGTTCAGCCAAACCGAACCGGCGTGGCCGGTTCTCTGTCATCCGTCCACCAATTCCCTTCCTTCCAAGCCCAGTAGCTTGGTCCCGTCCTAAGCAACCTATTCCCCTCAACCAAACACAACAATCCTACCTCTAACCCATCGTCCCTAGGTCGAACCCGTGACCAACCAAAACCTCTGTTCTTCCAATCAGCCACCTGTGTCACCCCCTATCACGGCGTCGATGTTAGCAGGTTGCTAAGCGCCTAAGGAATCGATTAGGACCTACCAGACACCTCGACTCAGCCCCTAGCGTCACGACTAACCATTTGAACAAAACGGGAAAAACAGAGCAAGCAAAGGAAAAGAGAAATTACCTGCCTCCTGGTTGCCGCCGTGAGCTCTACCGTGCTCACTAGACTCCCCTCAAGCCTCTGAACACCGCCCCAGCTTCAAACCACGGGTTTGATCACAACTCCGCAACACCACCACTTCGACTCTCTCTGTTTTTCCTTAGAACTCCAACCCTCACACTACCCTGATTTCTTCCACAGTCCTCACTCACAAGACATTCACCACTTCTTCCCTTCTCTCTGTCACTCTCTTGATCACCAGAACTCACCACACCCTCTGCAATTGATCAATCCCTCTCCCAAACTCACTCTTTGTTTCTCTCTTGTGCACGGCCACAAACACACACACGAAGCATTTGAACCGTGCAAACTTGTAGAACCCTCTAGCACACTGCCACATGTCACAATCCTATAGCCCTCTCGTAAATATCCCCTTGCACCTGCACACTTGTCCTGATCCAATTTGCACAAATCCCAATGCACCAAAAGACCAAAATGCCTTTACTTGTGAGTTAAAATTACCGTTTTGCCCTTGCCGTTCTAGACCCATATCTCGCTCGTCCGACGTCCGATGAAGGCATGCCGCCTGTCGTTGAACTCAGGATGACGAGATCTACCTAACGGTCCTCGGTCTACGTGAAATTGACAAGTCTAGCAGAAAGTCAATGTTTCCCCCTATTTTAACCAAATTACTGTAATGCCCCCAACCTTCCGAACATCATAACTTCCTCCTCGGATGTCGGAATCGGGTGTGCCACCTGTCTGTGGAGTCGTGACGTCCCGAACTACTTCACGGTCATCGGTCAATGTCCAATTGACCGCCCGAACTAAAAGTCAACTTTTTACCCAAACTAGGGATAAAATCGTCATTCTACGCTAACGAACCCTAAAGTAGCCAACTAACCACCGATTAAGCTCACTAATCCATTACTAATGACTTTTCTAATCCCGGCTTTCGGAATGGGTCGTTACAACCTACCCTCCTTAAAAAAATTTCGTCCCCGAAATTCCGCAGCTCGTTCCCGACCCCTATGGTCTTCTACCCGATGGTCAACTCTCGCCAAAACCAACTACTCTAGACAAGCCCTAACCTATCATCTCCACCTTGGGTATTTCACAACATGTTCATGGTGTACGCAAGGGAAACTCTATGAACAGAAAACAAAGGTATTTTAAAATACCTCATATAGAGTACCCAATATAATTCATAGAGTACGTCCTCACGTATTACCACCTCACCTTCCAGAACCCAACTCAAGTCCTAACCCAGAACAATCTAGTCCAAAAAGAAATCCTACCTACCGGCTCACTACTCAACAACTTCGACCACCTTGTCGGAATAAACCAACAAAGTCCTAAAGGAAAATCCTAGATTGTGGGTTCTCTTCAATAACCTCATATCGATTAGTTATAGTCACTCCTTTCCCGTTCCTTCCGTTCTTCTTCAACGGAACTCCCCGTAATCCTGAACCTCCTTACTCCAAGTCACCTAGGGAAAGTCCTAGACTCTACCCCGAAACCAAACAACATTGTGTACAACTTAACCAAGGATAATACAAGTACCTGTCACCGCACCAGGCGCTGACTGAGCCTCCTGCTGAGTCATCGCAAACACTCGAGCCTGGGGTCCTGCAGATCTACCACGTCCCCTCGAACTACTGGTGGCACCTCCACCTCCTCTAGTGCTCGCTGTCCCTGACGCTGTACTCTGTCCAGGCTCTGCCGCTCCTCGGCCTACACCACCCTTCTGTGGTAACAACGGACAATCACGTCGGAGGTGGCCTCGCTCCCCATAGTAGTAACACACATCCCGGCCAGAAGGACCCGGTCTCCCTGTAGACGCAACAGACATCACACTAGTTTGCGGAGTCAACTGTGCTCGATACCCACGAAACCCTGAACTCTGGAAACTACCAGGTCAACCAAAACAATCATCACCCGACGATGATGCTCCACTGTAGTTACCCCTCTTCGGTGTCCTTTGACTCGAAGCTCCAGAAAAAGGTGGCTCCCGGCGTCGTACCGGCAAGCTAGCCTCAACCCTCACAGCATCATCCGAAAACTCTCGGAGGGTAGCAAACGATCCAGCCGTCACTATGGCTCGAATCTCGCCTCGCAGGCCCAACTCAAACCTACGGCACTTTTCGGCTTCCGTAGCCATAAACGCAGGAGCAAAACGAGACAGCATCTGAAACTTATGTTCGTACTCAGCCACACTCATACTCCCCTGTTGGAGTTGTAGGAACTCAGCCTCCTTGGCATCACGAAAAGAACGAGGGTAATACTGATACAAAAACCGTTCCCGAAACGTCTCCCAGGTCACAGTGTGGACGTCCTAACCAGACAACTCGAGGGTATACCACCACTCGTACGCCGCACCGTCCAGTAAAAAGGTAGCCAGTAACACTCGATCCTCCGGTGGGCAATACATCAATGCGAAAATCCGCTCAAGTCTCGTAATCCACCTCTGGGCTTCCTCAGGATCTGCCCCACCTAGGTCGGGCCGGGTCGTCACACTTGGGTCCACCAATGTCTGGGATAGTACCATAATGGTATGTCTCCCCCGGATCACTGCCCATGGTATATCGATCCATAAAAATTCTAATAATGAGCCTCTTCGTAGAGCGGCCCCTCTTAGTCAATGCTCCGTGACTACTCCAGGATACTACGGGACCTCTAGATGAGACAACTACTCGTAAGGATGGTATAATGAAAAACCAAAATCAAACAAGTGTAAAACCATCGAAAAACCATTTATAAATATTTCAACAAGGTCTCAACCCGAGATATAACTTCCATAAAACATTTCCACAAAATCCAGATTCATTGAATCTGATCCAATTAAAATATCATAGGGACTCAGCCCAAATCCAAATCCAGATCCAAATTCGAAAACCAAATCTCATAAGGTCTAAGCCCAATTCATTACCATAGGGTTTCAAACTCGAAATCCCATTTATAAACCACAACTGGGACTCATGCCCAATATCATAACCAATTGGGCCTCAAGCCCGATATCTCGTAAATCAACTGGGCCTCAAGCCTCAGATAATATTTCCAAATGCAAAATCCTTTTATTATTCAAATCATTTGAAACCACAAGAATGTATAAAATCCTTAGGCCAAGTATATCATAAAGCATAAATCATTGAAATACGTACAATACCACGTATATACGATAAATAGCAACACACCACAATCATATGCACTCAAGGCATCTCAAATAATTTATATAAAACATATAAAACAGTTATGCATGCATCATGTTTAGAAAGCAAGAGTCCACTCAAAGACCGTCCTTACTACGCGCTTGCACGCTACGCCGTAAGCCACTCGGGCTATACTGAACTCTCCGGGTCATCTGGACCTGTCCAAAATATACTTAAAAGTCACTACTAACCTAGACAAGTCTTAATCAAGAACCCTCAAAACTCCCAAAAAAATTCAACGTGTCCCGAAAACGTTTCCCTAGGCTAAAAACCTCAACTTGACCAACCTAACGATCTCTGATCGACCTGAAACCATCATCATTGGATTCAGAACGTCGAAACTTTTCAAAAAAAAATCGGTCCCACCTCAAAATTCGTTCCCACGCGCCCTCCACGTGCAAGTCAAATTTCCTGGTCAACGATGGTCAAATTCAACGCTAACGTCATCAAAAGTCATGTCGTCGGTTAACGGTCAAAGTTAACAAGCCAACTCGGTCAGTCAACAGGTCAACTCAGTCGGTCAACGGGTTAACTCAGTTGGTCAACTTGGTCAACCCGATTAAGGCTCGCTGGAGAGGACGACCGGCACCGCCGTGTTTGGCGGCAGGAAAACTCCGTTTTAGGCCTAAATTTCAAACCTTGATATCTCACTAATTTATCAACCAATTTCAACGTTCTACCTATGTAAATTCATCTACTTAACCCAAGAATCCAAATCTAAACCCAGAAATTGAAGAAAGTACCTGATTTGAAAGTTATGCCCTCCCAAAGTTTCGACCAAACTTCAAATCATCATTCCGGCCACCTCCGTCGTCCAAAACTTTCCAAAATTTGCTCAACAGACTCCCTTCACCTCAAGGAACATGAATATGAGCTTAGATTCGATCAAAACCATTAAAATCAAAAACCCAAATTTCAAACCCACGGTTTTTACCTTATTTTCCCGATTCCGCCTACTTCCCATGGCGGCTCCATCATTCCTGGCCGTCCCTCAGTCTCTCTCTCACGTTATCTATCTCTCAGAAGGTGAAGTGATGAAGATGGAATGATGGTGGAGTGGGTGTTCGGGTTGGAGAAGGAAAAAGGAGAAAATGAAGATGAATGAAAGATGATTGTGAGGATGCATGTGTATATGGAATAGGCCATAGGGTGGGTGACAAGTGTCACTCATCCTATGGTCCAAATTCAGATATTTGGGTCCCACTAAAAACAAACTTTTCGAAAACCTAACAATCCATGAATAGTTCCTAATATGTTTCTTGAACCATAACTTCCTTTTCTGACGTCCGATTTCGACGTACCCCTTATCGATAGACTCGTAAGATCCCGATCTACGTAATGGTTCTCAGTCCTTGTGCGTTTGACCACCTAGGTCAAAAGTCAATTTTTTGCATATTTTGAAGGGCAAAATCATCATTTTACACTGACCATCCAAAAATCCATGACTAGTTCCCGATTTGTCACAATAATCCTTAATTAATCCCGTGAACTCGGACGGGTTGTTACATAGATCATCACATATTTCTATCGCATCTCAATTCCATGAATGAAACCCACAATTCAAATTTCGGGCCTATGCCCAAACCATAAGTTATGTCAAAATCTCGTGAAATGCAGCATTAAATAATTCATAAAATCATATAAATCTCAATCAATCCAATACCCCCAAAAACATGTGGAAAAATCATTTCATGTCTAAAACAAATTTTCAAAATTTAATATAAATCCAAAACACGATATAAACAAGTTTCTCATAAAACGTGCATAATAACCAATTAATCATCATATCCATCATATTATCATAACATCACATCACATTATCATATATATCATGTTATCATGTTATCCTCCCCATGACATCTTCATATCATCATCAGCTCACATGAGCATCATATATTCCTCATTCATCACTATCCTATCATTCTTCTAATCAACATATCATATCCTTATCGTATCATTATCATCTTTGCACACCATGTCATCACGTTTTACATATATTTTCATCGTAACTTGACATTACTTCAAATAATTTCACCATCAATTCATCCCTTAAAATTCAGATTATCATTTCAAACATAATACATTTGTTTCTTATAAATCATATCAGAAAAATAATTAAATATGAGGCTCAAATTTTGAGAACAACCTAACTAATACCCAAGCTCTCATACCAAGTTGACAGGACCCGTGCCTAATTTTCGTTGAATAATGCACGGGTCCTACTCCCGTCTGACAACTTGTGTCAGACGAAGGATCTCAAAATTTCATCCACTTCCAGCCCACTTCTCCCAACAAGTAGTGGAGTTTACAAATTTGTCTGTCTTGTTTCCGTTAATAGGTTAACATAGGTAGTAAATCCATGTTAACACAAGATGTTCTGGTTTGTTTGGCTTCAACACAAGTTTTACACTTGTGATTTTCATCAATATTAAACTTAGGTAGTCAATCCATGTTAACTAACCTAAGCATAGTATCATAATTAACATGTCCTAATCTACCATGCCAAACATTTGGGGACTCAATAACATAAGCAGAACGAACTGTGTAATTATTATTAATAGAAGGTACAACAATCATTGCATTCATCTTTAAAAGACCATTATTCAGGTACCCTTTCCCCACATACATCCCATTCTTAGTAAGTACAAATTTATCATCCTCAAAGACCAATCTGAATCCATTCTTGCTTAATAGAGATCCAGAAACCAGGTTCTTTTAGATGTTAGCCACATGTAGCACTTCGTTCAAAGTTAGTTCCTTTCCAAAAGTCATCTTGAGGATCACCTTTTCTTGACCTTCAACCTTAGAAACCAAAGAAATTCCCATAAATAGTTGCTATCATTGGGTCACTTCATGATAGGTTGTGAACATCTTCCTATCTGAGCAGATATGTCTTTTATCTCCGGTGTCCATCCATCATTCCTTGGTATTTCTTATTAAGTTCACAACAGAGATCACAGCCAAAAGATTGAACTCAGATAGATCCTTTGAGATCTTATCCTCCTTGGTTATGTGAACGTTTGTGGTATTTCACTTAGTCTTTTTAGAACCACAGTTTGCCGCCTTATGTCCAGACTTGTTACACTTAAAGCAATTGCCTTTGAATTCTCCAATTTTCTTTGAGTTCTATTACCTAAAACTTTCTCCATGCTTGCTATTTTTCTTGTTCTTTAGCCTATCTTCCACAACGTGTGCCTTAGCCACCATAGAATTTTCGGTGTGTTTTTTTTCTTCAGAACCACAGCTGTCTTCTCAATTCTTAGCCTCACAATCAAATCCTCAAGTCCCATCTCCTTGCGCTTATGCTTGAGATAATTCTTGAAGTTTTTCCAAGAAGGTGACAATTTTTCAATTGCTGCAGCCACTTGGAAAGTATCACTTAGAACCATGTTCTCCGCCTCAATCTCATGGAGAATAGTTAGAGTTCTTGGACTTGGTTGATATCCTTCCTAGAGTCTACCATCTTGTAGTCAAGAAACCGACCAACCACGAATTTCTTCATGCTAGCATCTTCAGTCTTGTATTTCTTGTGTATCACCCTGAACTTTTACGAATTGGTAAAGTTGAAATTTAATGCAAAATGACCCTTTTACCCCTAGTTGGGGGAAATTGTTGACATTTAACTCGAACTGTATTTTGGACTTTGACCTATGACTGTAACGTAGATCAGGACGTCACGACTCCGTAGACAAGCGGCATGCCAAAATTGGAGGCCGAATAGGAAAGTTATGGTCAAGGATGCGAAACGGTACTATTTATGAAACCTCGGGAATTTCACACTTGGCAGGTTCTTACTAGATAAGGGCAATCTGGTGGGACCCTTGGATGAGTAACAAGTGTCACTCATCCCATTGGCGGGTTTCCCCATGCATTTGGATCAGTTTAGGGTTCCATCTTCATCATCTTTTCTTTCATTTTCATTTGTTATCATTCTCACCATCTCACAAACTCTCTCTCAACCCGTGAAGGACCAAAACACACAAACACCATACCACCCTAACTTCTATTTTTCCATCATCTCTTAGTTCATTAGTGAGGCTGAGTGTGTGAGGGCGTGAAGGACGACTAGAGTAGGTTATACATGGCGGCGGATCACGGCTGAAAGGTGAGAAAAACCAGAAAACCCAATTTTGGAAATTCATTTTTAGACGTGTGTTGAAGGTTTTATTGGACTCTAAACTGTTCTAGTAACACAGACGATCTTAGAGGACTAGTTTTCGAAGCAGGAGGTGGCCAAAATCGCGAGTTATCGACAGTTGAGGTTTATGGTTCACTGTTCATCCAATCTCAGGTAATTTTTAGATTGTGTTTTCTAGTTTTGATCATATAGATCTCTTAGTTAGGTTGAAACGATCATATAGGGAAAGACTAGATAATTTTTTTTTGAGGAATAAGAGTTTTGGAAATGGGTCGAGTCATGGGTCTGTGTGACCCAGTTTGTAGACCCATCGAGAGGACAGGGACGATGGTGTCATCAGCTGACGTCATCACCCTGTCAGACTATCAGATGACGTGGCTAATTGGACGATGACATGTGTCACATGTTAGAGCCCAGTCATCACTGACATGTTAGTGACGTGGCCCAATTAGTGACTACAACGTGTCACTGACATGTTAGTGATATGGACCAACCAGCAGCTGACACGTGGCACCTGTTAGTCTAAAAGGTGTCAGACCTGACACTGTCAGATGACGTAAGCAGTGACTTCAGCATTGACTTTGACCGTTGACCTGACGTCAATGTTGACTTTTTGGTCAATATTGACCCCGACTTTGACCCGCTCGTGAGGACACATGGGCACGTTCTATGATGTGAGACCAGTTGCATTTTAAAGGCTTCGACGATCTAGATCCAATAGTGGTGGTTTCCGGTCGATCGGAGATCGCTTGATAGGTCAAAATGAGGTTTATAGCCTCGGGAAGCGTGTTCGGGGCGCGTTCCTAGGCTGGCATTGTTCCTAGGTTTTAGATATGAGTTTGTAAAGTTCATTAGTGACCCTTGGATATGTTTTGGACAAGTTAGATATTGTGATATTGCTTCAGGACAGGTTTTAGGCATTTGATTAAGCGGCATGACAGTACTGTGAGTGGGTTTTTGGTTTCTAAACTGATTGTATGCATGACTATTTTCATTCTACTATTATATGATTGTGTGTGAAACACGTTGGGTATTATCTTTGGATTATATATAAATATGTATTACTCTGTTTTGGGAACGAGACCCGTCTGGTTATTATATTGTTGGTTTTTGGAGTCGTACAGGGATGTCACAGGACCATATGGATTACTGTCTCCTACAGTTATTGGTACCTTGAGTGGTCACATCGCATTGCCTGCCAGGGATCAAGCTACGGATCGACCGGACCATAGGGTGACTCAGGAGCAGGATTGCTAGTATTAGACGTCTAGGACGTCAGACATCTGGGATGTCATACCTTGGACTGGGTTCGGGGATAAGACTCAGGATTGAGACCTTGGGTGGTACGCGTAGCCTTAGGTCCGTGACCTTATTAGACGTCTGGGATGTTAGACATCAGAGATGTCAGGGTTGGGATATACGGTGCAATACTATTATTGTGGATATATTATTATTATTATTATATTGTGTGTGATTATATGATGTATTATTTGGTTGTGATTATATATGTTTTGACTCAAATGCATGCATGTTTTGAAAACGAAGGGGTAAAACAGTTTTTTTTACTATTGATTATAAACGGTTTTGAAATATCCTTTATTTTCGACCCACTCAAATTTTCATTATTTTCTTGACCCCTCCAGAATGTGGCCCAGAGGTAGAGGCGGATCCCGAGGATGAGACATAGTTATTTTACTACTGCGTACTTTATACCCGTGTTGGGTAGGTCGAGCACCATTTTGTAAGACTAATATTTGTGCTCGCATCTTTGTAGTGCTCTCTATCCCTTGTTTGGCACTGTTGAACCAGTACTCGGATTTAATGATGTTTAAACTTTATGTTGTGAATTATTTAACTCGTTAAGGGTATTTTGGTCTTTCTCTGGGGCTGTGTCAGACGGGAGCAGGGCACATCCCCGTGTGGTCCTTGGGGGATTGAGATGGGTCCTATCAAGTTGGTATCAGAGCAGGGTTGAGCATTAGGATGGCTTATTGTTTAAGCATGAGTCTTTTAATGCGATAACTAATCTATGTTTCTTAGCGGCGGATCATGCCTCCTATGACAGGACCCGACCCTTCTTTGTCAGGACCCGACTCATCTAGCACGATATTGTCTGCTTTGGGCCTCCTTGCCCTTACCCTCACGGTTTTTTTTTCGGGAGCTCACGGTGCAACTTCCCAGGGGGTCACCCATCATGGAATTGCACCAACCTCAACTCGCATAACTTTGGAGTTCCAACCGAACCCAAAGCCACTGAGCGCCCGAAAGGCCTCGTGCAAGATAAGTGTGTATCTACACCTTTAAGGCGCACCACCATTCCTCTCCCAGACCATTCCCCCCTCGCAAGAATGTGGGATCGTTCACCATTCCCTCTAGGACACGACTCTTACAATCCACCCCCTTAGGGCCTAGCGTCTTTGCTGGCACACTTCCCGATCGGGGTCTGACTCTGATACCATTCTATCAGGACCTGATCCTCCTCGGTCAGGACCCAACTCATCTAGCACGATATTGTCCGTTTTGGGCCTACTTGCCCTTACCCTCATGGTTTTGTTTTTGGGAGCTCACAGTGAAATTTCCCAGGGGGTCACCCATCATGGAATTGCACCAGCCTCAACTCGCTTAACTTTGGAGTTTTAATTGAACCCAAAGCCACTGACCTCCCAAAAGGCCTCGTGCGAGATAGGTGTGTCCCTACACCTTTAAGGTACACCACCATTCCCCTCCCAGACCATTCCCCCATCGCAAGAATGTGGGATCGTTCACCATTCCCTCCAGGACACGGGTCTTACATCCTAGACGCGAACCTCTGGCTCGGACGAAGGAAGAAGGCGCAAGAGAGATGGGAAGTACAAGCATTGAGCGAGCCCAACGGTTGGGTGCTACGATATTCACTGGGGGATTTGATCCTGAGGAAGTGTACATGTGGATTAACTGATGGGAGCATATTTTTGCAATTATGCATTGTCCTCCGAAGGAGCGAGTACTATTGGCCACATTTATGCTTGAGGGTGGTGCCTACTAGCTGGAGTGCAGCCACTACACCCTAGGAGGTGTTCATGGAGAGGTTTCTGGACCAGTAATACCCCTGTTCATTCGGGGGATGCTCGGGAGACAGAGTTTTTGCAGCTCCAACAATGGAGCCGGACAGTTGAGGAGTATGAACAGAGCTTTTTAGTCCTATCTCGATTTTCCTCGGCATATGTGAGGACCGAAGCGGACAAGTGTCGCCATTTTGAGTAGAGACTCCGGGGGGACATTCATGCCATTGTGACATCATCTAATTACGCCACCCTGAGGGACTTGACTGACCCAGTGGTGCGTGTTGAGGCCAGCCTAGCAGTGCAGCAGCAGCAACAACATACCCACAGTGAGGGATGGCGCAGGGATCGTCTACATCTTGGACCTTCGACCCAGAGGGGTTCGAAGGGAGGACACTTTGGTGGGAGGTCATTCTCTCCCACCTATGGACGGTCTGGCAGGTATGGGAGTCCACAGATCAGGGAAGAGGTCGAGTTTCTGGCCACAAAAGATAGCTGCTAGTGGTGCATCTATGGGGTCGTCAGGACCGAGAGCATTGTCATGCTTTTCTTGTGGGCAGATCGAACATTTTGCCAGGGAGTGCCCTTTACTCCTGGCTGGTGGCAGTGGGGTTAACCAAAGTTCGGCAGGACCAGCTCATCATGCAGCTACTACATCGGATGCCATAGGTGGCGGAGCTCAAGATGGAGCTCAAAGACGTGGTCGTGGTCGACAGGCGGGATTACGGGAATTAAAGGTATAACTGAAGGAGTTGTTGGATCTGGGAGTCATCCGACCGAGTACTTCACCTTGGGGCGCATCGGTTTTGTTTGTTAAGAAAAACAAAGGGAGCTTACGGTTATGTGTGGACTATCAGCAGCTTAACAAGGTGACGGTAAGGAACAAGTACCCCTTACCCAAGATCGATGATTTGTTTGACCGGTTGCGGGGAGCAAAGTATTTCTCTAAGATTGATCATCGATATGGTTACCATCAGCTAAGGATTGTTGAGGACGATGTTTTGAAGACTGCTTTTCGGACGAGGTATGGGCATTATGAGTTTTTGGTAATGCCGTTTGGGTTGACGAATGCACCGGCTGCATTCATGGATCTGATGAATTGGGTGTTTCGAGCCTACTTGGATAAGTTTGTGATTGTGTTCATCGATGACATCTTGAATTATTCGAGGAGTGCCAGAGCACAGGAGAAACATCTGCGGTTAGTGTTGGTCAAGCTAAGACAGAGAAGTGCCAGAGCGCACGAGAAACATCTGCGGTTAGTGTTGGGCAGGTTGAGTCAGAACCAGTTGTATGCTATACTTAGCAAGTGTTAGTTTTGGTTAAATAGTATTGGTTTTTTGGGTCATTATTTCAGCTGAAGGGATTAGTTTGGACCCCCAGAAGAAGGAAGCTATAACCAACGGGGAAAGGCCAAGGACAGTTATCGAGGTACGGAGCTTGGTGGGTTTAGCAGGCTACTATCAGCGGTTTGTAGAAGGTTTCTCTACGATCGCAGCTCATTTGACCCGATTGACCCGGAAAGAGGTTAAGTTTGTTTAGGATGGACAGTGTGAGCATATTTTCCAGAAGTTAAAGAGACGATTGACTACTGCACCAATTCTTGCACTTCCTGATGATGGTGAGGAGTTCGAGGTTTATAGTGATGCATCACAACAAGGTATGGGTTGTGTATTGATGCAACATGGTAGGGTGATCACTTACACTTCACTACAGCTAAAACCTCATGAGCTGAGCTATCCCATCCATGATTTGGAGTTGGCGGCAGTGGTACATGCTTTGAAGATTTGGAGACACTATCTGTATGGTGAAACTTGCAGGATCTTCACCTGCCACCAGAGTTTAAAGCACTTCTTTACGCAGAAGGAATTGAATCTGAGGCAGAGTCGGTGGCTGGAGTTGATTAAGGACTACAACTGCACGTTTGAATAACATCCAGGAAAAGCAAATGTGGTGGCGGATGCACTTAGTAGGAAGTCGGAGGGTTCGATTGCACACCTGAGGATGGTGTATCTTCCTTTGCTTGTGGAACTCCAGAAGGCTGGAGTCATGCTGGGAATGGATGACCAAGGAGTTTTGTTGCCTAGTTTTCATGTACGACCAATTCTGATCAACCAGATCGTTGAGGCTCAATTTCAGGATCCTACACTGTGTGTTTATCGGATCAAAGTTGAGACAGGTGAGCCGCACAATTTCACCATCCGAGACAATGGAGCTTTAGTGAAGCAGGGTCGTATATGAGTGCCTGCAGTGGCAGAACTGAGAGCTTTAGTACTTGCAGTGTCAGCAAATGTTTGACCTGTCAACAGGTTATGGCCGAATGGAAGAGACTGTATGGGGCCATGCAGCCACTTTCGATTCCTGAGTGGAAGTGGGATCACATCACTATGGATTTCGTATTCAAACTGCCTAGGACCCGGAGTGGTTATGATGGAGTCTGGGTGATAGTGGACAGATTGAAGAAGTCGGCACATTTTCTACCAGCGTGAGAAACGTTCAAGCCTAATCGGTTGGCTCAGTTGTTTGTGGATAATATTATCAAACTACAAGGTACGCTGGAGTCGATATTTTCGGATCGGGATCCACGCTTTACTTCGTGATTCTGGTGGACTCTATAGAAGGCTCTAGGTACGAGCCTATATTTCAGTACGGCTTTCCATCCACAGAGTGACGGTAAGTTTGAGAGGACTATTCAGACATTCGAGGATATGACGAGAGCATGTCCGCTATAGTTTCCGGATTCATGGGATACGTTTTTGCCTCTGATGGAATTTGCGTACAACAACAGCTACCATGCGAGTATTGGCATGGAACCTTATGAGACACTATACGATCGGCAGTGTAGGACGCCTGTTTGTTGGACGGAGGTAGAGAGTGAGCAGCTTTGATCCCAGAATTGATGGATATGACCCTGGAGAAGGTCCGGATTATCAAGGAGAGGCTGAAAGCGACGCAGGATTGCTAGAAGAATTATGCTGATAGATGGATCAGGGATCTTGAATTTACTGTTGGAGATTGCGTTTTTCTAAAACTGCCTTCGTGGAAGGGAATTGTGAGATTCGGTCGACGTGGGAAGCTGAGTCCCCGTTATATTGGGCCATATGAGATCACCGAGAGGGTTGATGGTACAAAAATATGTGCGTGATGAATCACATATCTTACCGAAACAACAATTGGAGCTTAGGACCGATTTGAGCTTTGAGGAGCAGCAGTGTAGAAATTGGATTGGAAGGACAGGGTGCTAAGGAACAAGAGTATTACCTTAGTAAAAGTGCTATGGAGGAATCATGACGTGGAAGTAGCCACGTGGGAGCTCTAGACTCAAATAAGAGAACAACATCCGCAATTATTTGAGTGAATTTCTAGGGCGAAATTTTTGTAAGGTGGGTGAATTGTAACATGACACTTTTGTAAAATGACCTTTTTGCCCCAAGTTGGGGAAAATTATGGACTTTTGACTCGGAATGTATTTTGGACTTTGACCTATGATCGTGATGTAGATCGGGACGTCACGGGTCAAGAGAGAGTTTGGATCAGTTTAGTGCCCGAAATCGCGAGTTATCGACGGTTGAGGTTTACAGTTCACTGTTCATCCAATCTCAGGTAATTTTTAGATCTTGTTTTCTAATTTTGATCATATAGATCTCGTAGTTAGGTTGAAACGATCATATATGGAAAGACCAGATCGAAAATGGTTGAGGAATTAGAGTTTTGGAACCGAGTTGGGTCGCGGGTTTGTGCGACCCGGTTTGTAGGCCCGTCGAGAGATCAGGGACGATGTAACGACCCGTCCCAAATTTCGGGATCATTTTAGTGAGTAATCACGAATTAGAGTGACTAATTGGTGATTAGTCGAGAAATCGCGGACGGACGGTGCGAGATGACGATTTTGCGCCTGAGAATGGGTGAAATGTTGACTTTTGACCCAGGTGGTCAAATTGACCATAATTGATGACCGTGACGTAGATCGGAATGTTAGAGTCCGTAGACAGGTGACACGTAGAAATCGGACGTTCGAACGGAATATTACGGGTCTAAAATGGAAATTAGCACTATTTATGCAAACCGAGAAAGGATGACATGTGGCATGATTTGATTGGAGAAAAATCTGGAATGACCCACCAGATGAGTGACAAGTGTCACCCATCTGATAGGCCCAGAACCCAATATTTTGGGTTTATCTTCATCTTCATCATTCAGTCATCCTCACATCTCTGTGCTTTCCCATAACCTGTGAACCCAATCCCTCACAAGTATGCTCAAACCTCACCTGATGCGACTGGACCGTGAACGAAGCAACGACAGCGAGGTAAGGAAACCAAAAACCTGTAGCTTGTTTTGAGTTCAAAAATGGAGGGACATGTTTTGATGTATGTTGACCATTTTGGAGATTTGGACGAGGTTCCTAAAGACAGGACGAGGTCATTGGGCTTGGAATCGAGGATCGCGGTGGCTGGAGTTGACTGCAGAACGGAGTTGCAGTGGCCAGTTAGTGTTCACCTTTGAACATGTATGGCTAGATGAAGCCATAGGAAGAAGAACAGAAGGAAATGGTGGAGGAATAAGGGTTTCAGGTCCTAGTCGGGTCTAGCGCATGGGCGACCCGTTGCAGAGGACCCGTCGAGAGGCTGAAGATGAGATGACATCATCATCTGACGTCATCATCAGACAGCTGTCAGACAAGGACCAATCTTGGAGCGACACGTGTCACATGTCAGTACCTAATCAGCACTGAAATGTCAATGACGTGGCCCAATCACGGGTTGCCACGTGTCACTGTCATGTCAATGACGTGGACCAGTGGCAGGTTGACACGTGGCACTGTCAGATCTGACAGTTGTCAAAGTTTCAGAGGGTGACGTCGGCGTTGACTTTGTTGACATCAACAGCGTTGACTTTGCTAAAATTAGTAGCGTTGACTTTTATAACATTGACTTTTGCGTTGAGCACGCACGTGGGGTTGCGTGAGCTCAATTTTCGAGGTGGGACTAGTGTCTTTTTTAAGGTTTCAAAGATTTGGATCCAATGGTGGTGGTTTCGGGTCGATCAGAGATTGTTAGGTTGATCAAATAGAGGTTTTTCACCTCGGAAAACGTGTCTTGGACACGTTCACTTTTCTGGGTGTTTTGGGGTTTTATCCTATGAACTTATATATATAGTTAGTGACCTTCGGGTATGATTTGGACAGGTTCGAAAGTCCCAGAGATGGCGGATTAGCCTCGGCGAGGCTTAAGGCATGCGTATCGAGAAGGCAACTAGGACGATCTGTGAGTAGACTTTTGTTTTCGAAATATGATGCATGCATAACTATTTTATATGTTTTATATATGTGATTTCTATGATTATGATTGCGGTAATTATGATTTACGTATTGGCACGTATTTCGAGGTTTATGATTTTATACTGTATTTTACGTGCTGGTATTTCCAAGATGGTTTAATGGAATGGTTTTGGATTTGGAAATATGAAATCGGTCATGAGACCCATTTGATTTGGAAACCATCAAACTAGGAGTCCATTTGATTGAATGAAATGTAGGGCTGAAGGCCCATTTGATTTACATGATCGAGCTAAAGGCCCAGTTGATTATGATACCGGGCATAAGACCCACTTGTGGTTTATAAATGTGATTTCGGGTTTGGAGACCCTAAAACGGATTTGGATTTGAGAAATCGGATTTTCTGGATTTTGATGGTTTTAAGGAAATTTCGGGCTTGGCCCCTTTGAGATGTTTTGAAATGATTTTATAACGATGTTTTTCATGTACCATCCTTAGATGAGGATATGTGGATGGTCTCCTCCAAATGTCTGGGACACTAGGGAAGTCACGGCTCATTTCCTGCGAGGGGTCATTGCACGGACCGATCAGACCGTATAGTGACTCAGAGCAGGATTGCTATGATTTGACGTCTAGGATGTCAGACATGGGATGTTAGAGATTGACCCGGTGAGACCCCAGAAAGCACGCGTTGCTTAGACCATGAGATATGACGTCTTGGACGCTAGATGTGACGACCCGTCTAGAATTAGTAGGATTAATTAAGAATTAATGACGGATTAGCGAGACTAATCGGAGATTAGACGAGGATTAGCGGACGTTCGGGCGAAATGACGATTTTTCCCCTAGAATGGGAAAATCATTGACTTTTCGTTCAGGCGGTCAGATAGGCTTTGACCGATGACCGTGACGTAGTTTGTGACGTCACGAGTTCATAGACAGGTGGTACGCTCGATTCCAACGTCCGAAGAAAAAGTTATGACGTTCAGTAGTTCAATGGCATTTTGGTAATTTAGGCCAAAAGTTTACTCCTGACCTGGGAGATCCGATGGCCTAGGGCCGAAGACCGTTACATAGATCGGGATGATACGAATCCGTAGACAAGCGGCACGTCGAATTCGGACGTTTGATGGCGAAGTTATGGTTCACGGAAGTTCAAGGAAACTATTGCACGAATTTCGAGACGAATTACTTTTGGACTTTAGTGGGGTCAGATATTTTCCCCATTAACCAATGGATGAGTGACAAGTGTCACTCATCCACTGGCCACCATTCCACATTCATGCATTCAACCCTTGCATTTTCACCGATCATTTTCCTTGTCCCCAAACAAACCGATCAACCCATTCTCCCCAAATTCAACCCTCCAACCTTGTGATCATGACTAAGAGGCCAGACAGTAAGGGAGGACATTTGGAAGGTGGTGACCTGCCAAGCAGCAACGCCACCGTGCACGGCGGCCATGAAAACCGAGAGGTACCCGGTTTGCCCAAATTTCTATTTTAATTTGATTTCAACGTTTTAGATTGTTTTGGATGACTAGGATGGAGTTATTGGGTTAGTAGGAGAGTTCTAAGGTGTTTTGGAGGGTGGTTCACGGCGGAGGAGGCCGTGGGAACTGCTGGGAAAAACTTGAAAGGTGGAGTTCAATTTGGAACATTGGGTTTTAGGTGTTGTTGATTAGTTTTAAGGATTGGTTTGGATAGAAAACTTGAAAATAGGAAGTTTAGGATCGAAAAGGAGAAGATTGGATGAAAAATGAGGGGTCTAAAGGGTCGGACCGGTCACGCCAGTCCAACTGGACCGGACTGCACAGTTGAACCGGCCGGACCGGTCTGATGCAAGGAAGAAGATGACTGCACAGTGGCGCGTGAGGCCCACGCGCAGTCTCTTCTAGGGGCTCGTACGGGCGCGTGGTCAATCCTTTGGGGGTGGTCCCAACATGTAATTTCGTCTATTCAATGTAACGAACATTTTGGGACTAGTTTCGTGTCAATCGGACATCGTTTCGATATGGTTCGGGACGTCCCGATGGTTTAGATTCGCGTTTAAAAATAGTTAGAAATTCTGGAAAATTACGGGACTTTAGTGAGGGGTTATTTAGTAGTTAATAACCCTTTAAATTAATTTGGACTGGTTCGGGAATCCCGGAGGTGACGTTTGACCCGGGAGACGATTATGGCACGCGTATCGAGGCGCGGCTTCGGACGGTCTGTGAGTGGACTCTCCTTTCGAAATTGATGCATGCATAAATGTTTTATAATTGGTTTAATACAAGTTTTATGATGCCTTGAGTGCATTTGTTTGTGGTAGCCTAGGATTTACATATTTGCATGTATTTCGAGATTTTCGGTTTTATACGATGCTCATACGTACTAGGTTTTCAACGAGGGTGTAATAAATGGATTTCGGATTTAGAAATATGAAATCGGGCACGAGACCCATTTAATTTACGAAATCTCGGACTTGGAGTCCATTTGAGCTGACGAGAAATCGTATCGAGGGTCCATTTGAGCTATACGATCGGACCGAGGGTCCCGTTGATTTATGAGCCGGACTTGGGGCCCATTTGGTTGTAATATCGGGCTGGAGGCCCCTTTGACTATGGTATCGGGCTTAAGGCCCCGTTGGTTGGGAAATCGAGCTTGAAGCCCTATTGCTTTATGGTTTCGGGCGTAGGGCCCAGTTAGTGGTGGTATCGGGCTTGAGGCCCAGTTGAATGTAATATCGGGCTTGAGTACCAGTTCAATTTTTGAAATGAGTATTCGGGCATGAGACCCTGTTGAACTGAGGATTTAGGCCGAGGCTTGTGAAATGGATTTGAATCGGATTCGAGGAATCCTGTTGAGATGAATCGGGTATGAGACCCAGTTGAGAAATGCATTTGAGAAAGAAAGAAAGTATTTGAAAAGATATGAACCCTCCATATTGATTATATGGTCTCCTCCAGCGTCGACCTGGAGAGTCACGATCCACAAACCAGAATGGGTATCCCCATAGGGATCCCGTTCCAGGAGTGGTGGTTACTAGATATGATGTGGTCCCGGACCAGATTCCGGAGAGATGTGTGGACTAGATCCAGAGAGAGAGCTCGGACTAGATCCAGAGATTGAACCTCCCAGATGGATATTCCTGGGAGAAGACTCGGAGTGAGACCCCGAGTACTGTGCACACTAGGTCATAGATTTGATATCGTGACTATATCGGGGATGTGTTCCCTAGGGGCTGTGTGCCCCGAGTTGGCATCTTCTCGGAAGTGCCGCGGATGTGTTATACGTATGTTGATACGTATGAGGTCTTATGAAAAAGTGATTTGAGGGCAGAGACCCTGTGCTTTATGTTTTGGGAAGTGATTTGTGGGCGGAGACCCTGTGTACCATGTTTTAGAAAGTGATTTGGGGCGGAGACCCCCGTATTTGATATTGTGGAAATGATTTGGGGTGGAGACCCCGTATACTGTGTTTTGGTATTTCACTGAGAATGGTTTTGGGCTGAGACGCACGTGATGAGATTTGGGCTGAGTTCCCATGTATTGATTTATGGTTTTGGGTTTGTGATTTCGGGTCGAGGACCCAAATGGAATTATGGGTCATGACGGTTTATGGGGCCGGGCATTAACCCTTGAAAGGTTTTCTAATTGTTTGACAAAGGTTTTTTTTTGAACGTTTGAGAAATGGTTTTAAATGCATGCATATGTATTTATGAAGGGCATAAATGTCTTCATGTGAAAATGTTTTTAATAAAAGTTTATTTTTTCCACTCACGACTTTTAATATTTTAATGCCCTTCAGGTTGGTCGTGGATGCGGGCTGTAGCAGAGACGAGACATCACTCCCCTCCTCCTACGATCCTGACGCACTCTGATAGCCCCGGCGAGAGCTAGAGATGGAATTTTCCCTGGTCTGACACGTGGTCTCAGACGGGATCAAGCGGGTCCCGGGTTAATCCCGGGGGATTTGGGACCAGTCCTGACAAGTTTGTATCAGAGCGAGGTAGGCTCATTTGATACTCATGGTACTCTGATACCAGTTGGTATCAGAGCGTAGAGTACTCGCAGGTCGAGGATGTGATGTCTTTGAAGTCTTAACAGCGGTCATCAACCTGGTAGTTATGGCATTAGTACGAGGATTTGGTAGAATCGAACCTTAGTTAGATGGTGTTTGGCACGTAGTGCGATAGTTTGAGGTTCGATTGGCGTGGAATGCCACGTGTTTCGAAGTTTGATCCCGAGGAGGATCAGTGTTGGTGTGAATCTAACGGATTAGAGCCGTAGTATGACCGGTAAATAGGACTATGCCGACCGGTAGACACAGTATGACGACTTGAGAGTCGTGACTGCTCGACAGTGGGTCGTATCGGATAGAGGATGTCCGGATTTATACCAGTGTGGTCAGAGGTCAGGGTCGCCCGGTTTACGATTACCCTGTACGACTACGCTTACGATGGTTGGGAATAGGAATGTGTAACTCTGGTTGGCGTAGTGATGCCATGTTTCGATGTGTCGAATCCCGGAGTAGTTGTGGTGTGACACGATAGGATACGATTGCGACGTGTAACACTTGTGCTGTATTGGACTAGGAGTACAGCCAATTCTTATGAAGGCCAACTGCTGAGAGCTGTAGAGTTACGAGAGGAAGAGATCCTCATAGTGTAGTTATTGGCTGGTTGGGTACCAGTATTGGAGTACAATGACTCTTCGGAGTCGAGATCGAGGCATCGGTCTAGATGGTAGGGCTGCAGCGGGTAGACGGGTTTGTAATAACCCTAGTTGGCGATTGATTGTACAAGTTACAAAGAGTGTGGTACTTGTGATCGGATCCTGAGGTGGACCGATCGGTGGATGTTGTACGTTGAGAGGTTGGTACTTGCGGTGAGTTGAACGCATGGATTTGGAGTCTCGGTAGCAGAGTGTTTCTGAGATTGGTCTGCACGAGGTTGTGGCAGACGCTGCTATCGATGGACGTAGTCGAGTCTTATAAAGTTGGATGGACTCAGGTTGCAGTGACGATTGTGACGATATGATTCGTTAGTCGTGACGATGATATGAGGTGCGTGAGTGACACATGGTATGAACAGTGATTCTGGATTCGACTCGGTGACGACTGAGTCCGATAGCAAAATGAGATGTTGACGTTGGGTGTTGGCACACTTGCCACGCTCTAGTGAAGGTGATGGTTATAAGTGGGACAGAGAGGATCCCGAGTGTCTCAGTGCGAGGTACGGGAGTATTTGGTATGGAGACTAGTTTCCCTAGTGATGTAGATCAGTTTCCTTAGTGATGGAGACCAGTTTCCCAGTGATGGAAACCAGTTTCCTCAGTGATGGAGATTAGTTTCCCCTGTGATGGAGATCAGTTTCCCCAGTAATGGAGACTAGTTCCCCCAGTGCTGCGAGATTGAGTCGCGAGGGTGTGCCCAGAAGTCGTAATTTTTGAAGTGAAACGTGAGTTCCAGGTACGAATGGATGACGTAAGTGACGTCTTATGACAAAAAGGTTGATTGGTCAGCTTTGGTGGTATACAACGATTTGGTTGCAGATCACAGCAGGAGTCTGTTGTGACTCTTTAGCTGAGCGGTACATAGGATTAGGATAACTTGACATCCTTTTGGATGTGCATATACGATAGTAAACGGATAGGGGAGTTGGAGGTCACGGACGCGTGGATCGTTTCCAGTTGAGCTGTGGACTTGAGAGTCCATCGTGGATTGGTTTTGGTTGATTACGGTTGACCAGACCTCCTGAGTAGAGGACTTGGAAATCGATTATCTATAGGACATGAAAATACTCGTGTGATGAGCGAGTTAAGTAATTGGAAAAGAAATATGTTTCCAACGTGATTGGAACTTTGGAATCAAGAGAGGTTGTAATTGAGATGATGACATCAAATTTCATCCAACGATGACATCAAATCTCATCATCTTGGATTCGTCCATAGGTAGGACGATGATGAGTGATATGACAGCTAAGAGTTCAAGAGGGTGTAAGAACCGAACACCTAGGCTGTGAGTTAAGTTTGATTGAATGGACGAGTAGATGGTGCTTAGCGTCACAGGATGTGACGAGTGAGTGTCCGTGGTGATGGACGGTTGGGGTCCGGATCATGGTTGGAGTGCGGATGGTAGTTCGTGGTTGGACGTTTCCAGAGAGCAGTCCTTGTGTAGGTCTTGGGCGCCCCGATGTTGTTGTGGTATAGGTGCATCGGAGAGTTGTGCACGTTCGAAGATGGGATTGATCACGATCAATCGGTATGTCGGGTTGAGAGTTCCCGAAAGTACGAGTATGTTGTAGTTTGGATAGAGTCCTAGATGGACATGAGTGACGATCGGATCATATCCGATGAGTGACAGTTTGGAGACACACCAGAGTGTAGATGACAAGTGGTATCGCTGAGTGATGCGGGATACTATACGAGGACTCAAGAACGAGTCAAGATCAGAGTAGCGCAGTGGAAACGCAGTGGAGCCGAGAGTTACCAGCTGGTCACGACGGATGTGACCTGTGAGAGTAATGGATGGATTCCACAATTTGGTTGTGGAATCGGGTCGATTTAAATTTCGAGGATGAAATTCTTTAAGGGGGGAAGTTTGTGACGACCCGTCCCGAATTAGTGGGATTAATTAAGAATTAATGATGGATTAGTGAGACTAATCGGAGATTAGATGAGGATTAGTGGACGTTCGGGCGAAATGACGATTTTGCCCCTAGAATGGGCAAATCATTGAATTTTCGTTTAGTTCGTGACATCACGAGTTTATAGACAGGTGGCACGCTCGATTCCGACGTCCAAAGAAAAAGTTATGACGTTCGGAAGTTCAAGGGAATTTTGGTAATTTGGGCCAAAAGTTGACTCTTGACCCGGGAGATCCAATGGTCGAGGGCCGAAGACCGTTACGTAGATTGGGATGATATGAATCGATAGACAGGCGGCACGTCGAATTCGGACGTTCGACGACGAAGTTACGTTTCACGGAAGTTCAAGGGAACTATTGCACGAATTTCGAGACGGATTACTTTTGGACTTTGGTGGGGCCAGATATTTTCCCCAGCAACCAATGGATGAGTGACAAGTGTCACTCATCCACTGGCCACCATTCCACATTCATGCATTTCAACCCTTTCATTATCATCGATCATTTTCCTTGTCCCCAAACAAACCGATCAACCCATTCCCCCCAAATTCAACCCTCCAACCTTGTGATCATGACTGAGAGGCCAGAGAGTGAGGGAGGACGTTTGAAAGGTGGTGACCGGCCAGGGAGCAACGCCACCGTGCACGGCGGCCATGAAAACCGAGAGGTACCCGGTTTGCCCAAATTTCCATTTTAATTTGATTTCAACGTTTTAGATTGTTTTGGATGACTAGGATGGAGTTATTGGGTTAGTAGGAGAGTTCTAAGGTGTTTTGGATGGTGGTTCACGGCGGAGGAGGCCGTGGGAACGGCTGGGAAAAACTTTAACTGTGGAGTTCAATTTGGAACCTTGGGTTTTAGGTGTTGTTGATTAGTTTTAAGGATTGGTTTGGATAGAAAACTTGAAAATAGGAAGTTTAGGATCGAAAAGGAGAAAATTGGATGAAAAATGAGGGGTTTAGAGGGCCGGACCGGTCACGCCGGTCCAACTGGACCGGACTGCACAGTCGAGCCGGCCGGACCGGTCTGATGCAAGGAAGAAGATGACTGCACAGTGGCGCGTGAGGCCCACGCGCAGTCTCTACTAGGGGCTCATATGGGCCCGTGTTCAATCCTTTGGGGGTGGTCCCAACATGTAATTTCATCTATTCGATGTAACAAACAGTTTGGGACTGGTTTGTGTCAATCGGACATCGTTTCGATATAGTTTGGGACGTCCGAATGTTTAGATTCGCGTTTAAAAATAGTTAGAAATTCTGAAAAATTACGGGACTTTAGTGAGGGGTTATTTAGGTAGTTAATAACCCTCTAAATTAATTTGGATAGGTTCGGGAATCCCGGAGGTAACGTTTGACCCGGGAGACGATTATGGTACACGTATCGAGACGCGGCTTCGGACGGTCTGTGAGTGGACTTTCCTTTCGAAATTGATGCATGCATAAATGTTTTATAATTGTTTTAATACATGTTTTATGATGACTTGAGTGCATTTGTTTGTGGTAGCCTAGGATTTATGTATTTGCACGTATTTCGAGAATTTTAGTTTTATACGATACTCATACGTACTAGGTTTTCAACGAGGGTTTAATAAATGGATTTCGAATTTAGAAATATGAAATCGGGCACGAGACCCATTTATTTTACGAAATCTCGGATTTGGAGTCCATTTGAGCTGACGAGAAATCGGACCGAGGGTCCATTTGAGCTATACGGTCGGACCGAGGGTCCCGTTGATTTACGAGCCTGGCTTGGGGCCCATTTGGTTGTAATATCGGGCTGGAGGCCCCTTTGACTATGGTATCGGGCTTAAGGCCCTGTTGGTTGGGAAATCGGGCTGAGACAGGAACAGTTGTACGCTAAACTGAGCAAGTGTCAGTTTTGGCTGAGCAGTATTGGTTTTCTCGGACATGTGATATCAACGGATGGGATTAGCGTGGATCCCCAGAAAACAGAGGCGGTGACTAACTGGGCTAGACTGACAACGGTAACGGAGGTGCGGAGTTTTGTCGGGTTAGCGGGTTACTATCGGAGATTCGTGGAGGGTTTCTCCAAAATTGCTGCACCGTTGACTCGATTGACTCGGATGGGAGTGAAATTCATTTGGGACGAGCAGTGTGAACGGAGTTTTCAAGAATTGAAGGATCGTTTGACCACTGCACCTGTCCTTGCATTACCGGATAACAGTGGAGAGTTCGTGGTCTTTAGTGATGCATCGCTACAAGGTTTGGGCTACGTGTTGATGCAGACTGGTAAGGTTATTGCTTACGCATCACGGCAGTTAAAGACTCATTAATTGTACTACCCTACCCATGACTTGGAGTTGGGAGCGGTGGTTCATGCTCTAAATATCAGGAGGACATTACCTATTCGGCGCAACGTGCAGGATATACACCGACCACCAGAGCCTAAAGTATCTATTCACCCAGAAGGAGCTTAACATGAGGCAACGGAGATGGTTTAGAGCTACTAAAGGATTATGACTGTACGATTGAGTACCATCGGGTAAGGCCAATGTGGTGGCAGATGCACTCAGCAGGAAATCAGCGGGATCAGTTGCACACTTGGGGATGGTGTATCTTCCTTTGCTTGTGGAATTCCGGAAGGCGGGAGTTATTTTGGATACGGATGATGACAGGACCCACCCCGATTATCGCCTCGATAATCGGGAAGCATCCTGCTCCCGTCTGACAATCGAATCCAAAAGACCGGAAAACTAATTAATATTAAAACACACCCATTGTCAGACCAGGGAGATTAAACAAATATATCCGACTGGACGTCAAGCCCACGGTTTCACAGAGCAATAATATTACAAAACTGGTTAAGGAACAAATCCTACTCTGTGAACTAACTACTCCGCAACGGAAAACTTTATGCCTCCGCCTCAGCCTCGGCGCTTGCCCCCGCACTTGTACCACGACCTGGAGGGAATTTAAAACAACAAAGTGTGAGTGGACCGAAACATAAGTTTTGCAGGAAAAACAGTTTTTCCGAAATTGGGTTCGCCCTCCAGTTTTGTAATCCGCATGCATAACCAAATATTCAAAACTTGCGTATTAAACTTTTGAAAACTCTTTTTCCGAAACACATGAAAAATGTTACAAGGATCGTCATAACTCATGTAAAACCATTTAATAATACCAGATTCCAGAAACCGTCATTTTGAAACGTTAATTGCACAACTCAAGTAAAACGTAAATCAATAATCACAATTATGCCGTTGGATCCATCCGAGTCTTTAAACTCAAAATTAGGCCTTCCCGGGATATCAACGAGTCTTTAAACTCAAAACATGATCAATAGGCCTCGGGGGTATCACAGTAATCGGGTCTTTAAACTCACGAGTCTTTAAACTCAATCCGGGTCTTTAAACCCAATTTTCGGGCTCGCCCCCGTCATTAAATAACCGGGTCTTTAAACCCAAAACCGGATCCAACAATCAACCGGGTCTTTAAACCCCAAACCGTTTTTAAACACAATAAATCGGGATTCATCACAAACCGTTTTTCCAACATCATTCCGAAATCATATCACATCATAATAGGACTCATGTCCGAATTCACATGCAAATTCCAACACATGCAATTTCCGAAAATTCACTTCGCAAATGTGATCAAAACATCGTAAATCCGTAATATGCATAATCATATCCAGATACTTCATCAAAACATCACGCATGCATAAGTGAAAAACCGTAACCTCGAAATGCGTGAAATACGATAAATATCTCGAAAGAGTGGAAACACGTAAAACCGGAATATCATCTCACCATCATAAAATTGTAGGCAAAACCATAAGATAAGTAAGAAAAATAGTCATGCATGCCCAGTTTAGAAACCAAAATGTCCACTCACAGTTTTAGGACGCGTCAATCGCATCCCGCGCGCTCCTCCGTAGCTTCGGAAGTGTTCGTGCCTGAAAAAATGTACAAGGAGGGTTACAAACATCCCAAAATAACTTGTAGGATTTTTCCTAATTTTCCCGGATTTTTCGGCGAAAATAAACTTAAAGACTTAATCTTCCGGACTCCCGAAATTATCCCGAACGACTCCCAAACAACTTGAATCCTAAAGGTAAAATGTTAATTAGACTGAAAGGATTAATTCTCATGTTGACCATGATCGGAGTTGACGTCACACGCGCCGTCACGCGCCGCCCAAAGTGGCTGCGCGTGAAGGCCACGCGCCAAGCTACAGTATCTTCGTCCTTACCCGAATCGACTGATAAACGGGTCTGTACCCGCGACTCAACCCGACCAGTTCAAGCTCAATTCTCAGTCAATTCCTCCCGTTTTCAATCCTATTATCTTCTCTAACCCATTAATTTTAGGTCTGCATCATTGGTTAACCTCGACTTATACTAAATCGACCCAACTCAAGCTCACACAGTCAAACAAGTCAACCTCTGAAACTCACCCAAACTGACTCCATACTCAAATTAATTTCACCAGTAGCTTAAGGAAACTTATACGAACACACTGGTACAATCAATTGGGTTCGCCGTTACCTGGAAGTCATTGACCTGAAGCTCGAGAATACTCAGAACCAGGGAGCTCCGTTCTTGGCCAATTCTTGAGTTTCGTCCTTCGAATTCGACGTGGTTGGTTTCCTTTTGCTCCCAGAAGACTAGAATGGCCCTTGGTTTAGCTCGAATGTCCCCTCAATTTGATCTTCAATTTTCCCTCCAACTGGTTTTTCCTTCAAACTGGACCTTGGGTTCTTGGGCAATCCGTGCTCGAATCCCTTCAATTCTTGCACGGCCGAGATTCTGTCACTCCCAGAAGACTCACAGTGTGTTTAGATTGATCCCTCGACCCTTAGAAATTGAACTCTGCGATTTCCCCCCAAAAACCCAAAACGGTTTGCTCACGGTTTCTCTCACAGTTCCTCTCAAGCTCAGCTCCCAAATTGAACCAAAATGACCCTAACTCAATCCTCACTCCATTCCCATACTCAGTTATTCGATCGGTGTGGCCAACAGCCCGTGGGAGACCAACTGAGGCCTCTGAAAACGGTTTCCTGCAAACACAGAGACCACAGCCATTTCTCGTTCCTCCCGTGCACTCAGTCTCTGCCCAGACACGCATGGCTGCTTCCCACAACCTCAAAATCCATAAACTAAACCCACTCACCAGTCCACTTAGCCATAAACAAATGCACGCTCAAAAACACCACGGCCGTACTCTGTTTTTCACGGTGGTGCTACAGTAACAGCCGTGAAATGACCAAAATGCCCTTCTGTGCAATATTTACCAAAATGCCCTCCAACTTCCGTGACCCGTAACTCGGTCATCCGACGTCCGTTTCGCGCGTGCCGCCTGTCGTTGTACTCGGGACCTCGAGACGAACCCAACGGTCTTTGAATCATATGGATATCAATTGTCAAACAAAAAGTCAACTTTTTCCCATATAACGTCCAAATTACGATAATGCCCCTGGACTTCCGAACATCATAACTTTCGCCTCGAGCGTCTGAATCGGACGTGCCACCTGTCTATGAACTCGTGACGTCCCGAACTACGTCACGGTCATCACTCAACGTCCGTTCGACCCTCCAATCAAAAGTCAACAATTTGCCCATACGAATCACAAGGGTAAAAACGTCATTTTATTCAATATTTTATAATATTACATTTCCAGAACGTCCGGGGCGTTACAATCTCCCCCCTTAAGAAATTTCGTCCCGAAATTTCAAGGAAACAAGTAGGGGAACTGTTCTCGCATCAGCGCCTCGGGTTCCCATGTGGCTTCCTCCACATTCTGGTTCCTCAAGAGAACCTTTACCAGAGGAACGGTCTTCCGACGTAGTACTTTATCCTTTCGATCCAAAATCTGCACCGGCTGTTCCTCAAAGCTCAAGTCATCTCGAAGTTCAATGGGATGTTCCTCCAGTACATGAGATGCGTCGAACACGTATTTCCGCAACATCGACACATGAAAAACATCGTGGACCTTCGAAAGCTCTGGCGGTAGTGCCAACCTGTAGGCCACCGGGCCAATCCTCTCGGTAATCTCATAAGGTCCGATATAACGAGGGCTCAACTTTCCTCGCCTGCCGAATCTCACTACACCCTTCTAAGGGGACAATTTCAGAAATACCCGATCTCCGACCGCAAACTCAAGATCTCGAATCCGATGGTCCACATAGCTCTTTTGTCTGTCTTGGGCTGCCTTGAGCCGATCTCTGATGAGTTTGACCTTCTCGGTCGTCAGTTCCACCAATTCGGATTTAGTCAGTTTCCTTTCACCCACATCCGTCCAACACAACGGAGTCCTACACTGCCGTCCATACAGGGCTTCGTACGGAGCCATCCCAATGCTCGCCTGATAGCTGTTGTTGTAGGCAAATTCCATCAAGGCTAGATGTGACTCCCAAGTGTCCTGAAATTGCAAAACGCAAGCTCGCATCATATCCTCCAGTGTCTGGATGGTCCGCTCAGACTGGCCGTCAGTCTGAGGATGAAATGCAGTGCTGAAACGAAGTTTTGTCCCAAAGGCTTCCTGTAGACTTTGCCAAAACCGAGAAGTAAACCTTGGGTCTCTGTCAGAAACTATTGATTCCGGTGTACCGTGCAGACGAATGATCTCGTCGATAAACAACTGGGCCAACTGTGTCATCCTGAAGTTCTCTCGCACTGGCAAGAAATGAGCTGATTTCGTAAGCCTGTCCACAATCACCCAAACTCCATCGTGACCTCTGGGTGTCCTAGGAAGTCCAAACACAAAATCCATCGTCAAGTGATCCCATTTCCATTCCGGAATAGGTAGTGGTTGCAAGGCTCCATAAGGTCGTTGTCTCTCAGCCTTCACTTGCTGGCAAATCAGACACCTGCTGACAAACTCGGCAATCTCCCGTTTCATTCCCGGCCACCAGTAGTGCTCTCGCAAGGTACGATACATCTTGGTCCCACCAGGATGCATCGCGTAGGCCAAACTATGAGCTTCGTCCAAGATCTCCCTCTTCAGTGCCTCAATGTCGGGCACGCACAACCGCCCTTCTTTTAGCAAAGCTCCATCCTCCCTGACTGTGAAATCTAGCCGCTCGCCGGCTTCCACTTCAATCCGCAGTACACATGAGACAGGATCTTGAGATTGAGCCTCAACAATCCGATCGATCAGAAGTGGTCTCACATGAAAGTTAGCCAGTAAAACACCTTGGCCATCCAAGCCCAGATCAATGCTAGTCTTACGGAGTTCAACCAAAAGTGGCAAATGAACCGTCTGTAAATGTGCTACAGAATGCGTTGACTTCCGGCTTAGAGCATCAGCCACCACATTGGCTTTTCCCGGGTGGTACTCAATTGTGCAATCATAATCCTTAATTAGCTCTAGCCACCGTCGCTGCCTCACATTTAACTCCTTCTGAGTGAACAAGTACTTCAGGCTTTTGTGATCCGTGAACATTCTGCAAGTCGCACCATACAGGTGATGTCTCCAAATTTTCAACGCATGCACAACAGCAGCTAACTCCAAGTCGTGCGTCGGATAATTGCGCTCGTGCGGTTTCAACTGGCGCGAAGCATAGGCGATCACTTTCCCATGCTGTATTAGTACACATCCCAAACCCTGTAAGGATGCATCACTGTACACCTCAAATTCCCCACTATCATCTGGAAGGGTCAGTATGGGAGCAAATGTCAACCTTTCCTTTAGCTCCCGAAAACTACGCTCATAATCGTCATCCCACTCAAACTTGACTCCCTTACGCGTCAGTCGCGTCAACGGGGCAGCAATGGTAGAGAAACCCTCTACGAACCTCCTGTAATAACCAGCCAAACCCAAGAAACTTCTGACTTCAGTGACGGTCCTCGGTTGTTCCCACTTCTCCACTGCCTCAATTTTCTGAGAATCCACACTGATCCCGTCAGTTGAGATCACATGCCCCAAGAAACTCACGCTCGTCAACCAAAACTAACATTTGCTGAGCTTCGCATACAACTGGTTTTCCCTCAAGGTACCTAGCACCATCCTTAAGTGCTCCTCGTGCGCTTCCGCACTCCTCGAGTAGACTAGGATATCGTCAATGAACACGATGACAAAATGGTCCAAGTATGGCTGCAACACTCGGTTCATCAAGTCCATAAATGCTGCGGGTGCGTTGGTCAAACCAAACGGCATCACAAGGAACTCATAATGACCATATCGGGTCCTAAAGGCTGTCTTGGGTACATCCTCACCCTTAACCCGCAACTGATGATACCCAGAACGTAGATCAATTTTGGAGAAGTACTGTGCTCCTCACAGTTGATCAAACAAATCATCGATCCGAGGCAACGGGTATTTGTTCCTGACTGTTACTTTATTCAGTTGCCTGTAATCGAGGCAGAGTCTCAAACTCCCATCCTTTTTCTTCACAAACAACACCGGGGCTCCCCAGGGGGATACACTCGGTCGAATAAACCCTATCTCAAGTAATTCTTGTAACTGCGCCTTCAGTTCTTTCAACTCGGCTGGCGCCATACGATACGGAATCTGAGAGATAGGTTGCGTACCTGGAACCAGATCAATAGTGAACTCGACATCCCGATGCGGTGGCAATCCCGGTAGATCCTCAGAAAAGACATCCGGGAACTCCCGTACTATCGGTATATCCTCCACCCTCAATGGTGCAGCTCGTGAGTCCATCACTCGGGCTAAGTATCCCTGGCACCCTTTCCTCAACAACTTACTTGCCTTCAGGGCTGAAATCACTCCGACAGGAGTTGCTCGTTGTATTCCCTGAAAGGTGGTTTCCGGTAACCCCGGGCTCCGAAAAGTAACCTTCTTATCGACACATTTGATAGAAGCATGATGGAGCGTCAACCAGTCCATTCCTAAAATGACATCAAAGTCGTGCAAGTCCAAGAGTATCAAGTCTGCCATCAGACCAACATCACCTACCATTACGGGACACTCCCGCAACACTTGATTTACCACAAATACATCTTCTGTGGGTGTGCTCACACCCAAGTCACAGTCCAAAGCGGACACCTCTCTACCCGCCAACAACTCACAGTCCCGCGAAATGAAAGAATGAGTAGCTCCGGGATCAATTAAAGCACAAACATCATGCCCAAAGATCGTGAGTGTACCTGTCACAACACCAGGCGCTGCCCTGGCCTCCTGCTGCGTAACAGCAAAAACTCGGGCCTGTGGTCCAGCTGCTCACCCACGGCCCGGGCCCCTCTGTCCATTAGCCGCTCCAGTACCACCTCCTCGAGTACTCCCAGTCCCAGAAACTGCAGCTGTGCTCCGTCCCTGCTCTGCTCCACCCCGACCAGCGCCACCACCCTGTGGCAAAGATGGACACTCCCTCCGATAGTGGCCCCGCTCGCCACAGAAGAAACAGATGACACTGGAAGCATCGCGAGCAAAACCACCACCCTGCCGTCCCGTGGAAGCAACCGAAGTTGCGCTCGCCTGCGGAGCAGTCTGCGCCCTAGGCGCTCGGAATCTGGAACTCTGATAGTTACCAGGCCTGCCATAACGATCATTTCCTGCAGATGAGGCTCCACCATAACGTCCCTTCTTCGGGGCTCTCTGACCATACGATCCAGGATATGAACGTTCTCGACGTTGTCCACCACCAGAGTACTGTGGACGTGTCGGGAGACTGGCCTCAACCCGCACTGCGGCATCCGACAACTCCCTGAGAGTAGTAAAAGCTCCAGCCGTCGCAATGGCCCGTATCTCACCCCGTAGACCAATCTCAAACCTACGACATTTCTCAGCCTCAGTAGATACAAAGGTAGGAGCAAAACGGGCTAGCATCTGAAACTTCTGCTCATACTCAGCTACAGACATGCTCCCCTGCTGGATCCGAGTTGACGTCACACGCGCCGTCATGCGCCGGTCAAACTGGCTGCGCGTGAAGGCCACGCGCCAAGCTACAGTATCTTCGTCCTTACCCGAATCGACTGATAAACGGGTCTATACCCGCGACTTAACCCGACCAGTTCAAGCTCAATTCTCAGTCAATTCCTCCCGTTTTCAATCCTATTATCTTCTCTAACCCATTAGTTTTAGGTCTGCATCATTGGTTAACCTCGACTTATACTAAATCGACCCAACTCAAGCGCACACAGTCGAACAAGTCGACCTCTGAAACTCACCCAAACTGACTCCATACTCAAATTAATTTCACCAGTAGCTTAAGGAAACTTATACGAACACACTGGTACAATCAATTGGGTTCGCCGTTACCTGGAAGTCGTCGACCTCAAGCTCGAGAATACTCAGAACCAGGGAGCTCCGTTCTTGGCCAATTCGTGAGTGTCGTCCTTCGAATTCGACGTGGTTGGTTTCCTTTTGCTCCCAGAAGACTAGAATGGCCCTTGGTTTAGCTCGAATGTCCCCTCAATTTGATCTTCAATTTTCCCTCCAACTGGTTTTTCCTTCGAACTGGACCTTGGGTTCTTGGGCAATCCGTGCTCGAATCCCTTCAATTCTTGCACGGCCGAGATTCTGTCACTCCCAGAAGACTCACAGTGTGTTTAGATTGATCCCTCGACCCTTAGAAATTGAACTCTGCGATTTCCCCCCAAAAACCCGAAACGGTTTGCTCATGGTTTCTCTCACAGTTCCTCTCAAGCTCAGCTCCCAAATTGAACCAAAATGACCCTAACTCAATCCTCACTCCATTCCCATACTCAGTTATTCGATCGGTGTGGCCAACAGCCCGTGGGAGACCAACTGAGGCCTCTGAAAACGGTTTCCCGCAAACACAGAGACCACAACCATTTCTCGTTCCTCCCGTGCACTCAGTCTCTGCCCAGACACGCATGGCTGCTTCCCACAACCTCAAAATCCATAAACTAAACCCACTCACCAGTCCACTTAGCCATAAACAAATACACGCTCAAAAACACCACGACCGCACTCTGTTTTTCACGGTGGTGCTACAGTAACCACCGTGAAATGACCAAAATGCCCTTCTGTGCAATATTTACCAAAATGCCCTCCAACTTCCGTGACCCGTAACTCGGTCATCCGACGTCCGTTTCGCGCGTGCCGCCTGTCTTTGTACTCGGGACCTCGAGACAAACCCAACGGTCTTTGAATCATATGGATATCAATTGTCAAACAAAAAGTCAACTTTTTCCCATATAACGTCTAAATTACGATAATGCCCCTGGACTTCCGAACATCATAACTTTCGCCTCGAGCGTCCGAATCGGACGTGCCACCTGTCTATGAACTCGTGACGTCCCGAACTACGTCACGGTCATCACTCAACGTCCGTTCGACCCTCCAATCAAAAGTCAACAATTTGCCCATATGAATCACAAGGGTAAAAACGTCATTTTATTCAATATTTTATAATATTACATTTCCAGAACGTCCGGGGCGTTACAGATGAGCATAGGGCTTTGTTGGACAGCTTCCATGTACGACCAGTGCTGATTGATTGGATCATCGAAGCACAACTTCAGGATCCGATACTCTGTATCTACAGGATTGAGGTCGAAGCGGATGAGAGACAGGATTTTATCATCCGAGATAATGGAGCACTTGTGAAGTTGGGTCGTTTGTGTGTACCTGCAGTGGCAGAGTTACGGGCCGAGATTCTGGAGGAGGCCCATAGTTCGGCTTATGCTATGCATCCGGGAGGTACAAAGATGTACCGTACGCTCCGGAGCCATTATTGGTGGCCAGGAATGAAGAAGGACATTGCAGAGTTCGTGAACAAATGCTTGACCTGTCAGTAGGTTAAGGCGGAACGGCAGAGACCTTATGGGGCTATGCAGCCACTTCCGATTCCCGAATGGAAGTGGGATCACATCACCATGGATTTCATCATTAAGTTACCAAGGACCCAGAGTGGAGTTGACGGAGTGTGGGTGATTGTGGACCGGTTAACCAAGTCAGCCCATTTTCTGCCGTGTCAGGAGACGTATAAACCTAAACCAGTGGCTCAATTTTTCGTAAAGGAAATCATACGATTGCATGGTACGCTAGAGTCGATCGTGTCTGATCGTGATCCGCGTTTCACTTCCAGGTTCTGGCGGAGTTTACAAACCACTTTGGGAACAACCCTACGTTTTAGTACTACGTTCCATCCACAGACCGATGGACAGTCTGAAAGGACCATTCAGACCCTGGAGGACATGATGAGGTCTTGTGTGCTACAGTTTCAAGATTCATGGGATACTCACTTGCCGTTGATGGAATTCGCGTACAACAACAGCTATCAGGCAAGTATCGGGATGGCACCCTATGAGGCACTGTATGGTCGACAGTGCAGAACACCTATTTGCTGGATGGAGATAGGGGAACGAGCGACGGTATGGCCGGAATTGATAGGCCTAACCCAGGAAACTGTTCATGTTATCAAGGAAAGATTGAAGGCGGCACAGGATCGCCAAAAGAGTTATACCGATCGACGGATTCGAGACTTGGAATTTGAAGTGGGAGATTTTGTCTTCCTGAAGTTATCTCCGTGGAAAGGGATTATCCGTTTTGGTCGACGGGGGAAACTGAGTCCGCGTTTTATTGAACCTTATGAGATCGTGGAGAGGATTGGCCGGGTTGCTTACAGATTGGCACTACCTCCAGAACTTTCTAGAGTTCACGATGTTTTCCACATATCGATGCTACGGAAGTACGTACATGATGCCTCTCATATACTGGAGGAGCAACCTGTCGAACTCCGAGAGGATTTGAGCTTTGAGGAACAACCAGTACAGATTTTGGACCGAAAGGACAAGGTACTACGGTAGAAGACTATCCCTCTCGTGAAGATTCTCTGGAGAAACCAGAATGTGGAAGAAGCCACATGGGAACCCGAGGCACAGATGCGAGAACAATTTCCTTATTTGTTTCTTTGAAATTTCGGGACGAAATTTCTTAAGGGGGGAAGGTTGTAACACCCTAGAAGTTCGAGGATTTTAATATTGTAAATTAATGAATGAATTGACGTTTTTACCCCTGTGAATTGTATTGCCAAATTGTTGACTTTTTGATTGGTGGGACAAATGGACTTTGACCGATGACCGTGACGTAGTTCGGGACGTCACGAGTCTATTGATGGGTGGCACGTCCAATTCGGAAGATCAGGGAAGAAGTTATGACTATCGGAAGTTCAGTGGCATTACCGTACTTTGGACGATAGGGGCGAAAATGTTGACTTTTCGTTTGACAATTGATTTTCACACGACTCAAGGACCGTTAGGTAGGTCTCGACACCCTGAGTCCGTTAACAGGTGGCACGCTGAAATCGGACATCAGATGGCTGAGTTACGAGTCTGGAAAGTGAAGGGTATTTTGGTAATTTCTGAACTGAGGGCATTTTAGTCTTTTCACATGCGGGTTACTGTAGTAAACTGTGGGGGACAGCGGCTTGCACCACTGTGTGTGGTGTTTCTGAGAAATCTCATTAGTTTAAGCTGTAATGAACTGGAAAGGGCAGATTTAACTAAGCCTTAAGGACTGTATCAACGTGGGCTGAGTCATTCTTCAATCGTGGACACCATTTTTTTAATTTTGATTCGAAGCTTTTCGGGGAACAATTCTCAATGGATAGATTGGACCTCCACGAGCTGTTGGGTGGCACGGTTCCATAAATTGAGTGAGTGTCTGAGTGAACTGCAATCTGCTGAGGTGAGGGCTGTGAGCTAGAGAGGAAAAACCAGAGAAAAACAGTTTCTGGAAATTGGAGGGAAAAATCGGGATTTAATTTCTACGGTTTGTTGGACCAATTTAAACACAGAGTGAGCCTTCTGGAAGTGTTTAGAACACATCCATATCGAAATCGAAGGCAACCAGTCACGGGTGAGCTGGGACGGTGACTGCCGTGTTCAGAGAAATTTCAGAGGTTTGGACGGCTACTTCAAGGTAATGATTTGTTCAGTTTAGGCCTCCTTTTGCTGCTGTATAAGTTAATTGGATAATGGAACCGTATTGGGTGAGTTACAGAGGTTGACCCGTTCGACTGTTCAAGTATGGATGGAACGATTTAGTGCATGTCGAAGTAAATAAATGACTTAGAACTTTAATTGGATGTTTAGGGAGGATACTAGAATAAAAAATGATGGAAATTGATTAGGAATTAAAGGGTAATTATCCGGGTCATGTCGCGGGTTGAAGGTCCGAATAGCAGGGAAGTCGGGTAAGGAAGACAACACTGTAGCAGGCGCGTGACTTTCACGCGCAGCCACTTTGGGCGGCGCTTGAGGGCGCGTTGGGCCTTATCTCCCATCCTGATCAACATGACTTTTTATCCTCTCATCATTCTGAACATTTTTGGTGAATTAACCATGTTGATCTGAGATAGTTAGGTGGGTCAGTTTAGGGCCAGTTGTCTCGGGAAGCGTGTTTGGACTGTTTCCCCGAGCCGGTTTCTATTTTGGACTTTTTGGATGAATATTAAGGACTTGTAGTGACCCTTACGTGTTATTTGGACTGACAGGAATTGTACGATAATATCGGAACGGGTCCGTACGCGCAGATTCGCAGCAGGATCGTACTGTGAGTGGGCCCGATTTCATTAAACCCTTGCATGCATAAATGTTTTCTGATTTACTTATATACTCACATGCTGGAAACAAGAAATGGTTTTGATGATCTTGAAATTATGATTATGGCACGTTTTACGATGTTTGGGCTTGAGACCCGTCTGGTGAAACTTGAGTATGGTTTTGGATTTTAACTCTTTATACTTATATATGCATGTGGATATCAATGATTATATTTTGGTACTGCACTGTAGTGATATACTCGTATTATACTGTCTCCTCCGGATAAGGTAAACCGGAGTAGTCACGGTGCAATGCCTGCTATGGGCCATTCTAAGGAGGAACCGGACCGTAGAATGACTCAGGAAAGGGATTGCTATGTTGGGCGTCTGGGACGTCGAGCGTCTAGACGCTAGGCATCTGGGATGCTATACCCGGACAGGGTTCGGGAATTGGACTTGGGATTGAGATCCCGAGTGGCACGCGTAGCCTTGGGATTGTGACCATATTGGACGTCAGGGACGTCGGACATCTTGGATGTCAAGATCAGAGTGTATTGTGCAGTGGTTATAATTATATTATGGTTTTACTATATGCCTTATGGTTATCATATCTATGATTTATGGTTTCAAATGCTGATGCATGCATGTTTGGAAAACAGAGGGGTAAATTATATGTTTTACTTATTAAACGTTTTTATAAACTTTGAGTTTCGGCCCACTCACCCTTAATGTTTTGGTAACCCCTCCGGGCTGTGCTACCGAGGTAGAGGAGGATCCTGAGGCTGAGGCATAGATCTACTTCTGCGTATCTGAACCCCTGTTGGGTGGTTTACCCGCAGGATTATTTTAGAGTCGTGCTCGGAACTTGTACTTTTGGATTTCATCCCTTGTCTGACATCTGTTAAATTTGGATTTGATGTATAACATTAATTTGGTTATTTATGCATTTGAACGTTTGAGGTTAAAATTGGAATGTTATTTTGGGTGTCAGACAGGAGCAGGGCACGTCCCCTTGTGGTCCCCGTGGGATCGGGGCGGGTCCTGTCACAGTCGGTTTAAAGTATCGAGCCAGGGGCCCAGTTGTTTATGACATCAGGCATGAGTCCCATTTATGGTTTATAAAAGGTAATTTTGGGTTCGGAGACCCTAAACAGATTTGGATTTGGGAAATTGAATTTATGGATTTGCGGTGGTTTATGGAAACAGTATTTCGGGCAAAGGCCTTTTTCTAAACGGTTTTGAAATGATTTTATGAAATGTTTTCCATATACTATCCTTATGATATGATATCCATCCCCCCCCCCCCCCCCCCCCCCCCCCTCCCACCCCCCAACAAGGAGGGTTTTTGACCTGGGTGGACCTTGGGGAGACTCGGCTGCGACCGAGGGGCACGCGTAGCTCTAGACATGACATCTGGGATATCAGGCATTGCCTGCGAGGGGTCATCCTATGGAGCGACGGGACCGTAGAGTGACTCAGAAGCAGGATTTCTATTATTAGACGTATGGGACGTCAGGCATCTGTGATGCCAAGGATTAGTATAACTATGTTTTATCGAGTTTACATATTATGGAATTAGGTAGTGACCCACAAATCTTTGGATTTACGGTTTTGGGCTGAGGCCCTAATGATTTGAGGAAGGAAATGGTTTTGAATGATAAATGATTTTATTAATTTAATTTGATTTAGAGCAAATAATTGAGTTCACTTGTTTTTGAATGCATGCATGGTTTTTAGTGAAGGGTATAAATGTCTTTTCTGAAGTGTGTTTTCTTTGAACTATTTAATTTTTCGTCCACTCACACTTTTAATGGTTTTCAATACCCTTCAGGTTGATCGAGGATGCTGGTTGTAGCAGAGACCGAAACATCATAATTAATCCTCCATTGATCCTAGTGCGCTCTAACATGTGGTGTTAGACGGGAGCATGACGCATCCCAAGTTAATCTCGGGGGGATTGGGATGGGTCGTGTCACCTACTTGATAGACGCCAGGTTTGTATTCGCTAATAGTGTGAAACATTGCGTCTTTCGCCCACTCAATCTTGTACACCGCCGAAAACACCTATCCTAAAGGATTATACTCACTGCTCAATTCAACTGGTCATGATCGGATACAAACCAAAAATCAACCTTAGAGCTTGTGCACCTTATACATTTCTTTGTTCCATCTGAACATCAGGTTGTGGACGAGAACATCGTCAAAGAGGCATCACGAAGTTTCAATCATGCATACTTAGTACGATTTGCAGGAGTTTAACCTACAGCTCTAATACCAAGTTGATAAGAGCCTTCCTGAATTTCCCCTCGGTCCATGAAAACCCTACTTTCATCTAACGACACCAGAAACCTTAAAACAAATCCTAAAATTGCTTCACAAGTCCAGCAAAGACTCTAATTGAGAATTTTTCCTAGAATTGGCAAAATCTCCTTTGTAATTCAGAAAAACTACCTTCATATGTCAGATGAAAGATCTAAATACTAACCAATAATTATCACCAATTAAACTGGACTCTTAGTTACGATCATTAAAAGGATAATAATATATTTTCTAATATTCTCTCAACTTATAACCGATGATAATATGTTTAAAACATAGGAATTTACAAGCCATGCAACATAGGTCGACCCCCTAAATATCGAGAGTACACACGTTTTCTAATGCATACAACATAACTTTGGACATCTAAAACAGCCTCTAAAAGATCTCGGATGGACTTAAAATTTGGGCAACCAAATCCGGAACATTGAAGCATGTCAAAACGCGTAATTGTGAAGTGGCAACTAGCTCCACGAGCCACCACGCACCTAGCACGCTATGACTGCATTAAAGTGATTAAAAATACTAAACCAATAATTATCTCCAATTAAACTTTGGTACTTAGCTCTAAGCATTAAAAAGAAATCAATATATTTTATTATAATTTCCCTCAACTTATAATCGATGATAATACGTTTAAAACAAAAGAATATACAAGCCTTACAATATAGTAACTAAGCCTAAATACAAAATTTCTAAAAAAAATTTCGAATAATAAAAAGCAAGCAATATCACTGGGCTATAATGAACATCCCTATTTGTTTGGTAGCTAGGGAATAATTAGAAACATAATGCAATGTATGTGGTAAAAAAAAGAAGTTTTTTACATGTATATTTTCTGGAATTTCTCATGTTTTTACAAGAACTCCCTAAATTTTAAAAATTACACAAACACTCCTTAAATTTCAAAATTCTTGCACATAACTCCTTCTGTTTCAAGTTTTTTTTTTTATATAATAACAAAAAACCCTTGGATAATAATCCTTAATAAAGATTAAGTTATATAACAATTAAACACCGTTTCTCAATTTTTTATTTTTTATTATAAATTTTTTTACTACATTTATAAAAAAAATAAAAAAATAATAATTCAGCCATTCGTAGAATTTAAAAAAATAATTAAAAAAGGCAAAATTAATGTGAATTATAAAAAAATTCTGCCCTTTTTTTTATAGTTATTAACGTGAATTAGAATTCGTGCTCAATTATTTATTTATTTTTTTATGAAGATTAAGCTATATCATACATGAGGGACTTTAAAAAAAATTAATATTATTAAAAAATGGCAGAATTTTTTATTTTTTATTTAATTTTTTATAAAAGAAATAAAAAATTGAGGAAAGGTATTTGGTTGTGAAATAACTTTTAATAAAAGGAATAATCTTGTCATTGTAAATAAAATTTTAAATAAAAGAATTATGTGTAAGAGTTTCAAAATGCAAAGGAGTATTTATATAATTATTAACGTCCAAAAAATATTTAAGAAAATACGAGAAATTTTTGGACGGATATGTGTAAATAACCCAATAAACAAAACAAACAAAATGTATATGTATCAAAGAGATGTGGATAAGATTGAGTAGTACCAACAAGTAGTGGATAAACTCTAAAGATCATCAACTCACTACCAACAAAAAACCAGACACAAATTGAAAGGTGCGGTGTGGATTGTTTCACCCTTTGCCTACGAACTACAAAAAACTTCACCAAACCGACCCCATTCTAGCTTTCCCTTCCTCCCACATGCAAACAAATCGTGTCTAACAACATGGCTGGCCCATAACCTTTTGGCCCCACCTCTTGTTCATATGTCACTCACTCGGTAACATGTTATCTTCAATTTAAGAGTGAAATTTTTTTATTTATTTATAATTTTACATATTATATTCAATTATTATGCTATTACGAGTGAATATTTCTTTATAATTTACACGTTTAGTTTAGTGGGTGAGATTGAATTGGATTTAAAATGTTCTCAATTTTATGAATAGTTATGCAACAATAATGTATTTATACTTAAGTGGTGTGAGGGAAGTAGATATAAAAAATAAAAAATAAAAACTTAATTAATCAAATCAATTCATTCAATATAGTAGATTTTTTTTTTTTACTTGAAAAAGTATTTACAGGGAAGTGAGAAACTTCTACCACATATTATAGTGGAATTAGAAGAGGTAAATTGACTTCTATGTCTATTCTCCTAATCTTTCTAAATAAAAGCACATCTATCACTCTTTCAGTGAAATTTAAAGAATTATCTAACAAATTCAATCTTAATCAATTTTGGGAATGAAATATGAGTAAATACTATGATTGAAAGAAAACACCAATTTATCTTAGTCCATGAGTAAATGTGATGACTTGAAAATTCGAAAAAGGGAATTTGGAAAGTTTAGAAGTGAAATGACGGTTTTACCCTTAGTTAATGGGTCAAAAGTTGACTTTTTGTTTAGGATACTTTTTGAACTTTCCGTAAGGACCATTTTGTAGGTCTCGGAGTCCTAAGTTCATAGACAGATGGCACGCCAAAATCAGAGTTTGGACGAATTGTTTACAGGTCTAAAATGCCTAGGGGCATTTTTGTACTTTTGTGACCAAGGGTAGTTATGTCTTTTTGCAGTTTTGTTGAGTCAGCAATTTGGTGACTCACCCTGTTAGCCGTGTGACATATGTCACTTCCCTTTACAAATTAGTGGCAATTGTTGTTTCTGTGTGTGTTTTGGTGTAGTGTTGGCTAATTGTGAGGTTAGGACCCGAGAACCCAACGACTCACCCTACTTCCACAGTCCATGAAAACATAGAAATAGAGAAGAATTGAAAGGGGAAATGAGTGCCAAAGAAAGGAAAATAGAAGAACAAATGGAGATGGAGCTCAGACCCGAAAACCCAGAAATTAGAAGGAGCTTAAATTTGAATTTCACATTTTGGACGTGGATTGATGAAACCAAGCTTATATGAAGCCTTCTGAGATTCATACGACTTGAACCATCACAAAACCTAAAGAAAGTGACATCGTTTAAGCCTTGAACAAAGCCTACGAATACCTTTCAACTTTGAATTGAAATTGGACTTGTTTGAGGTAAGAATTCATAGACTTGAGATCATATATCCTTAATTGTGATCGACTAGATGGATTTGGATGAAACAATAATAGAAATTGATGCAGAATTGGAGGAATTCCATCTAGGTCGAACACGTGGGTCGAAGGACCCGTTTTGCAAGAAAACGGGTTGAAGAGACGATAAACAGTGTTGAACAGTGGCAGGCGCGTGGGGGCGTGTGGGCACGATTCCCAAGGTACAATCAACATCACTTTTAATGTAATCGATGTAACGAATATTTTGGCACAAGTTTCGAGTTGATCGGATACTGTTTCGGTATAGTTTTGTCTATTCGGAGCGTATGTATAAGATACTTCCTAGTAGGTCACCCATTCTAAGATTGCACTAGCCTTAACTCACTTAACTTTGGAGTTCCCAAGGAATCCAAAGACCATGAGCTCCCAAAAGGCCTTGTGTTAGATAGATACGTCCCTACACATATAAGGTACTTCACATTTCCCTCCCCGAGTGATGTGGGATTATTCACCGATCTTGCCTTTCCAAGCTCACGGGTCTTGCTCACCGTTCTTGCTTCTCAAGCTCACGGGTCTTACTCACCGTTCTTACTTCCAAGACCGGGTCTTACAATCCACCCCCGTTGTAGCCCAATGTCATAGCTGGCACACTTCCAGTCGGGGTCCAGCTCTGATACCATTCTGTAACGACCCGACCCATCTAGCACAATATTGTCCACTTTAGGCCCAGCTCTCACGGTTTTGTTTTCAGGAGCTCACGTGCAACTTCCCAATAGGTCACCCATCCTGTAATTGCACCAGCCTCAACTCTCTTAACTTTGGAGTTCCCAAGGAATTCAAAGCCCATGAGCTCCCAAAAGGCCTTGTGTTAGATAGATACGTGCCCACACATATAAGGCACTTCACCTTTCCCTCCCCGAGCGATGTAAGATTGTTCACCGATCTTGCATTTCCAAGCTCAAGGGTCTTACTTCCAAGACCGGGTCTTACAGAATCGAAGCGCATGGATGGTGTGCGAGTGGACGTTTATGTTTATAAACTGTGATGCATGCATAGTAGATGTTTTCCATGTTTTATTGTATGATTTGAGTTTAAATGATTTGAATGATGATTTGATATCATTGCTTGATGATTTTGTGGATTTAATTATTGATTTATGAATGATTTTACGGATTTGCGTGAAATGATGTTTTAGGCTTGAAACCCTGTTGGAAATGATGTTTTGGGCTTGAGACCCTGTTGGAAATGATGTTTCAGGCTTGAGACCCCGTTAGAAATGGTTTTGACTTGGTTTAAAGTCAAAGTTGGTTGTGAAACTAATGTTTTGGATCTAAGTTCAGTGCTCCGGATGTATAATGCCTGGGAAAAACCCGAATGTGTAATTCTTGGGTTAACTCAGATGCGTAATTCCTGATAATTTCCGGAGCGCTCCATATGTGTAATTCCTGGAGAAACCGGATGTGTCATGCTCGGTAAGTCCGGATGTATAATCCCAGGAAAGACCTCGGATGTGTAATTCCCAAATTACCCTAAGATGTGTAATTCCTGAACTTTAAAGTGTTTGATTGTGTTAGATAGTGATTTTGTATTTAGATATTTTATAATGATTCTTGGAAATGGATTTCAGGAAATGTGGGCCACGGGTTGATGAATTGTGGGCCCCATGGTTTTCTATGTGATTTGGCTTGAGAGCCGATTGTTTATATGTTCTACTCTATGCATGCATGTTTTAAGCTGGAGGTAAAGGGTTCGTTTTGAAATGTATTTTGAAACGATGTTATTTTTTCTACTCACACCTTTTATGTTTTTGATGACCTTCCAGGTGGTGGCATGAAGATCGAGGATGATCGAGAGGTGGAGGCATGAGTGAGAATCAGTGCGACTATCTCTTGTCAGGCAAGTACTGAGGGTGTTTTCGGAACTTCAGTTGACTTGTTAGATGAGAGTAGGACCAGGAACGGTTATCAAAGTCCTTTTAGGACGGGTCCTGTCAGTAAATACTACGAGTATTACTTATAATCCTACTTTATGTATCTCACTATATGTGTTGCATAATGTGACAAGTTTTGTTGTCCTTTTTAATTATCTATCTTAAATAAAAAAATCAAACTGAAATCCCACATATAAAAGTTTAAAATAGAAAGAAAAAAATCAAAACAATTCCCGGTTTTTCATTATGCATCAAATCATGATCTTCTTCCTAAGAAAACATAAACTCTCTTAATTTCTTCATATATTAAAGATTATGGTGCCTATTAAACAATAAGCTGATACGACATAAATTCTAATTTCATTCGTTCCAAGTATCTCTAATTCTTCTCTCCTTTAAAAATAAAAAATCCTAAACGCAACCAAAAAATGAAAACAAAATAAAATATCTTCCCTGTCAGTAAATACTACGAGTATTACTTATAATCCTACTTTATGTATCTCACTATATGTGTTGCATAATGTGACAAGTTTTGTTGTCCTTTTTAATTATCTATCTTAAATAAAAAATCAAACTGAAATCCCACATATAAAAGTTTAAAATAGAAAGAAAAAAATTAAAACAATTCCCGGTTTTTCATTATGCATCAAATCATGATCTTCTTCCTAAGAAAACATAAACTCTCTTAATTTCTTCATACATTAAAGATTATGGTGCCTATTAAACAATAAGCTGATACGACATAAATTCTAATTTCATTCGTTCCAAGTATCTCTAATTCTTCTCTCCTTTAAAAATCAAAAATCCTAAACGCAACCAAAAAATGAAAACAAAATAAAATATCTTCCCTTTCTTTTTTTCTTTCTCATCCCTTTATTTGTGTGTGTATATAAGCTGCCGTGATTGGAGAATTAGTAATTACCAAAACATGAAAACTCTACAGAGAGGTAGAACCGTAGAACCACATTAGTCATGGCAAAAGGAATGTACATCAACTCAATGGGGGTCTCCCTCCATATTTGTAAAAAAATAATTTCTTTTAATAAGATGAAAGTTATTAAGGGAATGATGAATTTATTTCCTTCTATATTTTTTTTTTATTTTGTAAGGAAAAAGATGAAAGATCAAATCAACTTTCTAATAGTAGGATTCAAAAAATAGGATCGGAGATAGTACTCATAACGTTATTTATGCTAGATATATCACATGTTTGCAACAAAGTCTTATAATTTCTTTTAGACTTTTTACTTAAGATGTTACTTGAATTTTAACTTTACTCTCAAGCTGGACCCTAAACTCAATTTATAATAAAATATCCTTGAAACCCACTTTTCATATCAAAATGCTCATTAAGTATGCTAACTAACTATCAAATATGCTAACTTATCGTCAAATATAAGGGCAATATAGTCACTTCGGATAAGTTAGCATTTAAGTGGGGCCCACATTGAAAAGTAAAACATATAGTCCTTTTCATAGCCTTAATTCGCCCTAATTATCGATTTACAATCTTATTCATTGTTATTTTACTTTTTATTTGTATCTTACATTATTTGCTTTAAATTCAATCCTAAATCATCAAAATCCCCCAATTTCTGTGAGTTCTTGTTTGAAGTCTTTAAGTGATTTTTTTGTGTTTCATAAGTACAAAGTAACCATTTAGTTTTTTTTTTTTTTTGGAGTCCTAGGCATGTCTTAGTGATTGTTTGCTCATTACATTATGTTTGTGAGTCTAGGTCTAGGTAATTTGGATTTTGTTTTTAATTATTTTTAATGTTTTGATCTGAGTTACTGAATCTAAGTTATAAGTAGATTTAATCCTTGAATAAGTTCTCGAGAAATTGACTTTTACTTGTCATTATTAATTCAAGGCTTATTAGACTAAATGCACCCTGAACTCGCACATTTGTCACACTTTGCACTCTGAACTGATTATTCGTTCACTTAACATCCTAAAATGACCGAGTTAACCCACTCAACTCCGTTTACATTACATCCATTCATTTTGATGTTCAAATGACTATGTGGCACCTACATGGATTAAAATATATTAAATTAATAATGTGCAATTATGGAATTTCACAACTCTCCTTCTCAATCTCCCCCAACCCCAATCTTCTCTAAGGACCTGAAACCTTCATCCTCTTTCTCCCCCTCTTTGCACCTTTGAGCTTCATCTTCAACAAAATCTACTGTTTGGAAGAGGAAGGAATCCGAATCGACCAAATTCGAGCATGAAAACATTAGATTTTCCACTAATTTTAAATTTCAAATTAGGGTTGAGAAGATGTTCCTCCTGTGATGGCAATGATGATGGGTAATGAAATTTAATAATTATCACAAATTAAAATCTTGGTGCAATGAATCAAAAACCCCAGAAAATTTCAATAGCAGATTAAATCAAAAAACCCAATTTCTGATTGAAGACAAGCTCAAAGGAAGGCAACCCCAGTTGAGTGTTTGAGTTGCTTGGCCTCTCGAGTTGTAGAATCATGCTAGGTTTGGGTGAAAATAGGTTTTTCGGTGGGACGAGGAATTTATGTCTTCAAACACAATTAGATTATGAGATTGAGTTTGTGTTCCTAATGGGCTTAACGATTTGTTGTTATTCTGTCGATCTGGGAAATCGATGAAGGTGATGGTGGATGACTCTGCCAAAGCTAATAACGGGTCATCCACTCTTTGAAATTGTTGATGATTCGGAGGCGGAGCCACAATGGCCTTTAACGGGTCGAAATAGGAAGGCAGGTTGATCTCATGAATCATGCTCACGAACCCTATCTCGATGGCATGCGGCATCCATGACAAGTCGCACCCAAGTCTCCACGAGATGAACCATGACCAACCGACAACCATCAATCCTAACTCAACTAATTTCCACCGCCGCTAACGTTGATAGGTCATAATTTATACATGTTTTATCTATGATTTCATACCCTTTTACGTTTGTTTTGTTAATATTTCGTTCTATGCAATTGGAGAAAATAATATATTTTGTGAGAAATGTGTAGATTAAATAGAGCTAGGAATTATGAGAATTTGAGCGAAAGAATCACCTAAAGCGAAGTTGAAATGAAGAAGTTACGAAGGAAAGAAGATTGCATAGGAAGGCTCTGCAGCTTTAATTCCGGATTTTCCTCCTTTTTTAGGTTAATTTCAAGTTCCTTCCACATTTATTCTCCATATTGTATAGGGATTTTAGTCCTATTTCCTTTTGTTTTCTTATTTTTAATTCATTTACTTGTAGGAAAGGTTTTAATTATATTTTTTAATTAATTAGGAAACCTTTTCCTTATAGAATTTAATTAAAAACTCCTATTTTTAAGAGGATTACTTATTCTCTTATAAATAGGGCATTAGGGTTTATTACAAGGGGGTCGAATTTACCTTCTTAGGTCCCAAAACTCTGTCAAAATTCATACTTAATTTATTTACATAGTCTAGCCGTATTTTATTATTTTTTTTATGCTTTTGGATTCAAGCTTGTGCTAAGGAGGACGTGAGGCTTCGGAGAAGAAGAATGTTTGAGCCCCTTTTCCTACTCCTTGCTATTCTTTAATATTTTTGTTTATTTATTCTTTTATAGTTTTATGTTTCTTATGCATTTAGTTATGTTATTCATTAATTCAATAATGTTTGAGTAGTGTAATTAGGGCTAGGGTTACTTGAAGCCCTAGCCATGCTAGTTCTTACTTAGATTTCTGGCTCTTGATTATGATTGTTATGCATGCCTAGATTTGTTGGATTACTGCGCTTCATGAACTCAATTTATGCTTATAATCTTAGCTACCTTATTTGTGTATAATTGTCAATGTAATTGCTTGACGGATCACCTTGATGTTTGTGTTCACCCTACAATTTATGGCATCACGTTTAAGAGGGGGAATCTTATTCGTTATCTAAACTCATGACTTCCTAGGTCTACACATCACTTTTCTAGGGATAGTGTAGTGTCATTAAATCTTCTTTATGTTTCATGCATTATTACGTACCATCGGTAATAGTTGTTTAAGGGCGGGCACATCATGCTTAAACATGCAATCTAAGAGAAGATAATATGTGTGGGGTGAGCCTTAGCCGGACCCCTGCACGGGCACTTAATTCAGATACATACATAGTAATCTAATCAATGAAATCTAACAGAACTATAATTGGTAAAGGTGGATAGAAACCCTAGCTCGACTTAGTTAGTTAATTTTATTTAATTTACTTACATTCATTTAACGCGACAACCCTCCCATATTTGCATTTTAATTACTCCACTTAAGTCAATTGAGTTAAACGAAATTTGATATCATTAAGCAAGTCTTTGTAGGATGGACCTTTACTTGCATCTATACTATTTACACGTCTTGTGTAACGACCCGTCCCAAATTCCATGATTAGATTAGTGACTAATCACGATTAGTGACTAATCACGATTAGTGAGGCTAATCCGTGATTAGTAGAGCGAAATCGGACGAACGATGCGAAATGACCGTTTTGCCCCTGGTGGTGGCAAAACGTTGACTTTTCAATCGGGCTGTCAAATGGACTTTGACCGATGACCGTGACGTAGTTCGTGACATCACGAGTTCATAGACAGGTGGCACGTTCAATTCCGACGTTCGAGGAGGAAGTTATGACGTTCGGAAGTTTAGGGGCATTTTGGTAATTTTGGATAAAAGGGGTCAAATGTTGACTTTTTGACCGGGAGGTCCGATGGCCGAGGGCCGAAGACCGTTACGTAGATAAGGACGATACGAATCCGTAGACAGGCGGCACGACGAATTCGGACGTTCGACGGTGAAGTTACGGTTCACGGAAGTTCCCGGTTACTATTCACGATGGCACGTTTTACGAGACAAAAAGTGCAGTTTGTCTCTAGTGGGCCCAGATATTTACTGGAGGCCCAATGGATGAGTGACAAGTGTCACCCATCCACTGGCCACCATTCCTCCATTCATGCATCTTCCATCCATCTTCATCGATCAATTTTTCTTCCTTCCCCACAAACCCGATCGAACACCCAAGCCCAATCCAACCATCCTTCCCCTTTTGACCAGAACAGAGAGACCAAGAGGAGGAGTGAGGACAAGCAGTGGTGGTGGCTGGCCGGGCAGCAACCGCCGTGGACGGCCGAGGTGCAAGGTGAGCCATTTTCTCGGTTATGTTCAATTTCCATTATTTTTAGATTTGGATGTTAGGGATGCTTTTGGATCTTTAGAAGATGATTAGGGAGTTGCTAGGATGATTTTAAGAGGATTTGGAGGGTGCTTCACGACGTAGGGAGTCGTGAGGGTGGTCGGGAAAAACAGAACCGTGAGGTTCATTTTGGAACCATAGGTTTAGGCGAGTTTTGATTGATTTTGTTGATTGGGATAGATTGGAAATGAGAAAATAGGAATTTAGGAATTAAAATGGAAGAAAACGGACGAAAGACGAAGAGTGTAGGGCCTTGGACCGGTCACGCCGGTCCAGGCGGACCGGAATTGCAGAGAAAACCGGACCGGCCCGGTCGGACCGGTTCGATCGAAGGAGGACGACGGGCACTGTAGCGGCGCGTGAGGCCCACGCGCAGGCAACTTCCAGTGGCGCGTGTGGGCGCGTGCTAGGGTTTTTGGGGATGTTTTCAACATACGAAATCATCTATTCGATGTAACGAACATTTTGGGACTGGTTTCGAGTTGATCGGACACCGTCTCGATATGTTTCGGGGCATCGGAAGGTTTAGGTTCGGGATTAAAAATAGTTAAAAATACGGGAAAATTACGGGGCTTCAGTGAGGGGTTATATAAGTAGTTAGTAACCCTCTAAATTAATTTGGACAGGTTTGGAAGTCCCGGTGACGGTGATCGGCTCGGGGAGCCGTATGGCACGCGTATCGAGACGCAGCTTCGGACGGTCTGTGAGTGGACCTTGTTTTCTAAATTGGTGCATGCATAAATGTTTATTATATGTTTTAAATACTTGTTTGTGATGCCATGCGTGCATTTGGATGTGCGGTTACGTATAGGCACGTATTTCGAGGTTTTGGCCCTATACGGTGCCTATACGGGGTTGTATGTCTTTATTGGTCTAAATGAAATGGTTTTGGATTTCCAAATGGATTATGAATATGATTTTATGATGTTGATTTGGGTGCTTGTGAATTATATGGTTTCACATATTTCGAGGCGATTTACGTGCTTGCACGTAAATCGAGGTTTTCCGATTTTATACTGATTTTCCGTACTTATGGTTTTGGATATGATTTCATGAAATGATTTTGGATTTGAAAAGGTAACTTTCGGACTTGGGGTCCAGTTTCTATGTGGATTCGGGCCTAGGGCCCAGTTATGTATTACAAATGGTTTTTACGGGTCATGACGGTTTATGGGGACTGGCATGAACCCCTGAAATGGATTTACGGGTCATGACGGTTTATGGGAACCGGCATGAACCCATGCAAGGTTTTATGGTTCATGACGGCTTATGGGGGCCGGACATGAATCCTGGAAAAGTTTAAAGAATGATTTCAAAAGGTTTTTCATATTCCATCCTATATATATATATATATATATATATATGATTGTCTCCTCCGGGGAGGGTCGTTGGCCTGGGTGGACCCCGGAGTAGTCACGGAGCACTGACTGAGTGGAGTCGCCCCCCAGTTGGGTTCCTTACTCTCAGGATGGGCATGGTTCGTTACCTTCAGGGAGGGTCATTGATCTACGGACATTGACCTGGGTGGACCCTGGAGAGACTTGGGTTTGAGACCCCGGTTAGCACACGTGTAGCTTTATTTACCGTGACAGGTTCTGGATATGAATATATTGGATAAACATGGTTTCAATTGGTTTTGGGAAAACTGTGTTTTATGATGATAAATGGATTTGGGTTGAGATCCCACATATGTTTACTGTACTATGGTTTTCTGTAAATTGGTTTGGGGCAGGAGCCCGTGTGACTTGTATTTACGGAACTTGGGGTTGTGACCCTATTTATGGATTTTTTAACATATATTATTGGATAAATGGTTTTACTATGCATGCATGCTTTTTAGTGGAGGGTATAAATGTCTTTTATGGAAATGTTTTATAAAATCTTTATTTTTGTCCACTCACAGTCTTTCTGTTTTTAATACCCTTCAGGTTGACAGCGGATGTGGACTGTAGCAGAGATCGAGATATCACATGCCTCCTCCGGATCCTGGCGTACTCTGATAGCCTGGGAGGGCAAAGGTCGGAAATATCCCTTGTCTGACACTTCGTGTCAGACGGGAGCAGGGTCATCCCGCACTAATCCCGGGGGGATTGGGATGGGTCCTGTCAACGTGGTATCAGAGCGGGGTTGTCTCTATTCGAGCAACCGCGGAGCTCTTGGAGCATGTACGCTGGTCGAGGATGTGATATCTCAATGGGCTACAGTTCGTGGTCAACCTGATGTTGGGGTGCCGGTACGATAGTTAGTAGGATTGGCATGCCTTGGTTCGGCATGGAGGGAGCCGTGAGGGTGGTCGGGAAAAACAGAACCGTGAGGTTCATTTTGGAACCATAGGTTTAGGCGAGTTTTGATTGATTTTGTTGGTTGGGATAGATTGGAAATGAGAAAATAGGAATTTAGGAATTAAAATGGAAGAAAACGGACGAAAAACGAAGAGTGTAGGGCCTTAGACCGGTCACGCCGGTCCAGGCGGACCGGAATTGCAGAGAAAACCGGACCGGCCCGGTCGGACCGGTTCGATCGAAGGAGGACGACGGGCACTGTAGCGGCGCGTGAGGCCCACGCGCAGGCAACTTCCAGTGGCGCGTGTGGGCGCGTGCTAGGGTTTTTGGGGATGTGTTCAACATACGAAATCATCTATTCGATGTAACGAACATTTTGGGACTGGTTTCGAGTCGATCGGACACCGTCTCGATATGTTTCGGGGCATCGGAAGGTTTAGGTTCGGGATTAAAAATAGTTAAAAATACGGGAAAATTACGGGGTTTCAGTGAGGGGTTATATAAGTAGTTAGTAACCCTCTAAATTAATTTGGACAGGTTTGGAAGTCCCGGTGACGGTGATCGGCTCGGGGAGCCGTATGGCACGCGTATCGAGACGCGGCTTCGGACGGTCTGTGAGTGGACCTTGTTTTCTAAATTGGTGCATGTATAAATGTTTATTATATGTTTTAAATACTTGTTTGTGATGCCATGCGTGCATTTGGATGTGCGGTTACGTATAGGCACGTATTTCGAGGTTTCGGCCCTATACGGTGCCTATACGGGGCTGTATGTCTTTATTGGTCTAAATGAAATGGTTTTGGATTTCCAAATGGATTATGAATATGATTTTATGATGTTGATTTGGATGCTTGTGAATTATATGGTTTCACATATTTCGAGGCGATTTACGTGCTTGCACGTAAATCGAGGTTTTCCGATTTTATACTGATTTTCCGTACTTATGGTTTTGGATATGATTTCATGAAATGATTTTGGATTTGAAAAGGTAACTTTCGGACTTGGGGTCCAGTTTCTATGTGGATTCGGGCCTAGGGCCCAGTTATGTATTACAAATGGTTTTTACGGGTCATGACGGTTTATGGGGACTGGCATGAACCCCTGAAATGGATTTACGGGTCATGACGGTTTATGGGAACCGGCATGAACCCATGAAAGGTTTTATGGTTCATGACGGCTTATGGGGGCCGGACATGAATCCTGGAAAAGTTTAAAGAATGATTTCAAAAGGTTTTTCATATTCCATCCTATATATATATATATGATTGTCTCCTCCGGGGAGGGTCGTTGGCCTGGGTGGACCCCGGAGTAGTCACGGAGCACTGACTGAGTGGAGTCGCCCCCCAGTTGGGTTCCTTACTCTCAGGATGGGCATGGTTCGTTACCTTCAGGGAGGGTCATTGATCTACGGACATTGACCTGGGTGGACCCTGGAGAGACTTGGGTTTGAGACCCCGGTTAGCACACGTGTAGCTTTATTTACCGTGACAGGTTCTGGATATGAATATATTGGATAAACATGGTTTCAATTGGTTTGGGAAAACTGTGTTTTATGATGATAAATGGATTTGGGCTGAGATCCCACATATGTTTACTGTACTATGGTTTTCTGTAAATTGGTTTGGGGCAGGAGCCCGTGTGACTTGTATTTACGGAACTTGGGGTTGTGACCCTATTTATGGATGTTTTAACATATATTATTGGATAAATGGTTTTACTATGCATGCATGCTTTTTAGTGGAGGGTATAAATGTCTTTTATGGAAATGTTTTATAAAATCTTTATTTTTGTCCACTCACAGTCTTTCTGTTTTTAATACCCTTCAGGTTGACAGCGGATGTGGACTGTAGCAGAGATCGAGATATCACATGCCTCCTCCGGATCCTGGCGTACTCTGATAGCCCGGGAGGGCAAAGGTCGGAAATATCCCTTGTCTGACACTTCGTGTCAGACGGGAGCAGGGTCATCCCGCACTAATCCCGGGGGGATTGGGATGGGTCCTGTCATCTTGTGCGCTTGCAAAGTTTATTACACGTAGAGGTTTTTCCTAGTACATCTTTTGTGCTTGGTAAAATTTCTATCAAGTTTTTGGCGCCGTTGCCGGGGATTTGTTCCTCAACGGTGTCCATTTTGTTTGATTCAATTGACTTAGTGGTTTTTCTTTTTGTTTTGTATATAACTTTTTTCGTTTTTTTATTACATGTTAGGGACATGGAATCGTGGAATAGCTATTATTCTTCTCAAGGTTGGGCCTATGAGCCCTATGCAAACATTCATTCGGTTCCAAGTCATCAAGGGGGATGGGCATACCTGTGACGACCCGTCCCGAATTAACGGGATTAATTAAGGATTAATGACAAATTAGCTAGGCTAATCAGGGATTAGACGAGGATTAGCATACGAGCAAGGCGAAATGACGATTTTGCCCTTGGAATGGGCGAATCGTTGACTGTGACGTAGTTCGTGACGTCACGTGTTCATAGACAGGTGGCACGCTCGATTCTGACGTTCGTTGAAAAAGTTATGACGTTCGGAAGTTCAAGGGCATTTTGGTAATTTGTGCCAAAAGTTTACTTTTGACCCGAGAGGTCCGATGGCTAAGGGCCAAAGACCGTTACCTAGATCGGGACGATACGAATCCATAGACAGGCGGCACGTCGAATTCGGACGTTCGACGGTAAAGTTACGGTTAACGGAAGTTCCGGGGAACTATTTCAGGGACCAATGGATGAGTGACAAGTGTCACCCATCCACTGGCCAACCTTACCCATTCATGCATCTCACCCTTCCCTTCATCGATCATTCATTTTCCTTCCACCCAAACACCAAACTGATCCATTCTCCCTCCCCAAATCCAGACCTGAACCCCACTGATCATGACTGAGAGGCCAGGAGCGTGTAAGGATGAAGGGTAGATGATGGTGGCCAGCTGGAAGCCACGCCGTCGTGGACGGCGGCCTTGAACCCGAGAACATACCCGGTTAGGCCCAAAACCTCTTTATTTTCGCTTTTGTCATTATGGGCTATATTGGATGTTTAGGATAGGATTAGTGGGTTGCTAGGATGATTCTTGGATGGTTTGGAGGCTGGTTCACGGCAGAGAAGGCCGTGGGAACAGCTGGGAAAAACAGGGCCGTGAGGTCCATGTTGCAACCATAGGTTTCTGTGGGTTTTAGTTAGTTTTGTTAATTGGGATTGATAGAAAACATTAAAAGAGGAATTTTAGGATTGAAATGAGACAAAAACGGACGAAAAATAAAGAGTGTAGGGGCCTGGACCGGTCATGCCGGTCCAGTTAGACCGGCTGCACAGGCTGGACAGGACCGGCCGGTTCGGCCAAGGTTGAAGATGAGCAGTCCGGCGCGTGAGGCCCACGCGTAGGACCTTCATTGGGCGAGTGAGGGCGCGTGGTTCGTTCTTTGAGGGTGGTTCCAACATGTGAAATCATCTATTCGATGTAACGAACATTTTGGGACTGGTTTCGTGTCAATCGGACATCGTTTCGGTATAGTTCGAGACGTCCGAAGGTTTAGGTTCGCGTTTAAGAATAGTTAGAAAATCGGGAAAATTATGGGACTTTAATGAGAGGTTAATGAGGCTATTAGTAACCCTCTAAATGAATTTGGACAGGTTTGGGAATCCCGGAGGCGACGATTGACCCGGGAGACGATTATTGCATATGCTTTTATGAAGGGCATAAATGTCTTTATGAGAAAATATTTTTAATGAAATTATTGTTTTGTCCACTCATGACTTTTAAATGTTTTAATGCCCTTCAGGTTGATAGCGGATGTGGGCTGTAGCAGAGACGAGACATCACTCCCCTCCTGCTACGATCCTGACGCCCTCTGATAGCCCCGGTGAGGGCTAGAGTTGGAATTTTCCCTGGTGTGACACTTCGTGTCAGACGGGATCAGGCGGGTCCCACGTTAATCTCGGGGGATTTAGGACCGGTCCTGACAATACCCCCAAGATTACATGTACGTGTCTAAACCTTACAATCATCCCTATATGGAGCCATACCACCGCGGGTGGAGTGAACCATCAACCTACACTTGGACTCCTCCTCCTTTGGATCCTAGCCCTGCCCGACCTCAAAAAACACTTCGGGATGCACTAAACGAGGCCCGATCTCAAAGAACACTACGGGAAGCCCTCTTAGAGGACAAGGAACTAGAGCACCTTCGACTTAAACTTCTTTGGGAACCCGATTGGGATGATGAGGATAATGATGTGTATGTCCCCTTGCCACCCACAGACAGCACCAATGAATGCACCTCGGGTCATGGCCTTGATGTTCATGAAATAGAACCAAACCCGCAAGTATTGCACCAAGTTTTGGCCGAGGTCCCTGAAATTCCAGCACCTATCCTTGAGGTCCCTGAAATTCCAGCACCTATCCTAGAGGTCCTTGAAATTCCAACACCTATCCTTGCTGCCTCAAGTCCTCAAACACCTCTTATCCTTAATTTTCCAGGGCCTACCTTATCCTTATCTTCACCATTTTAGTTCCTTACTCAACTTCGGTGTGACGACCCGGAAATTTGAAAAAGGAAAAATCGGAAAAATTAGAAGGAAATGATGATTTTGCCCCCGGTTATAAGGGCCGAAAGTTGACTTTTTGTTTGGGATGCCTTTTGGACTTTTTGCCATGACCGTTGGATAGGTCTCAAGACGCTGAATCCGTAGACATGCGGGGTGCGTCAAACGGAGTTCAGACGTGAAAGTTATGGGCCTAGAATTGTGAGGGGTATTTTGGTAATTATTTGTGCAGGGGCAAAATGGTAATTTAGGGCAGCAGGATGGATTGGACGGTTAGATGGGCTGAGTCAATTGTGTGGGTGAGCTACTTAGATGATCAAGTGACAGATGTCACTGTGGTGTTTAAATTAGTGGCGAAGTATTGTTTGAATATTCACAAACGATAACAACAAAATCGTTTTGTTGTTTGAGGGATTATCAATATATCTGAATGAATTGAATTAATACCAGGGACAGAGATTTAATGGGATATCGAGAGAGGGACTTCTCTCTGTACCGTCTGGCAATTGTGAGAGGAAATTAGTAAAGAAGAACAGGGAAGAGAATAGAAGGGAGCCATGAAAACCCGAAACCTGTGCTTGAACAATTAAAAATTCAATTGTTGAGGTTGAGACCAACCCAAGTCGAATTAAAGTAAGAGAGAGTTTTATGGAACCATTTTGCATCGAACCGCCTACAAATTGGGGAGAATTAATGGAAGGAAGGTCAAGAACTGAAGCATCAAATCTCTGAAAAAATTCGAGATTGAGTTCGAGTTAAGGGAAGCTTTGAATGATGAAATTGAAGTTGTAAGACTGTTAAGCATGATGCTACGATGCTTCTTGATGAATCAATTGCAAGAAAACAATAAGAATTGATTGAGATTGAAGGGTGAACAGTAACTGCGACAGCGTGGGAATATGGAGGTTGAGTTTGATGGTATAAAGGTAAGTTGTTGTGTAATTAAGATTACAGGACCTCAATTAAAGTTATAACGATGTTGTAGGATGAATTAATTGTGGAAATTGAACACGAATTGGCAGGATTGAACCGGGTTGCACCGCAGAACCCGTTTGTAGGGAATTGGGCGGGAGAGACGACACTGTAGCACTGTACTGTGCAGGCGCGTGGCTCCCACGCGCAGCCGCTTGCGGCGGCGCGTGAGAGCGCATGGGCATAATTCCCGAGTTGAGGTCAACATGACTTTTGTTCCATTTAATGTAACGACATTTTAGCGTTGGTTTCGAGTCAATCGGACACCGTCTCAATATTGTTTCGAGGGTCCGAAGGTTTATGTTACATTTTTAATTCGTAATTAATTCCCAGAAAATTATGGGAAATTAGTATGATGTTAATTAAGTTATTAGTGACCCTGAATAATGATTTTGAGCAGGACTTGGGATTCCTGGAAAGTGTCGAAAATTACGGAAAAGTGTGCAGCTCGGGAAGCGAGCGATATGGACGGTGTGTGAGTGGACGTTTGTTTTATAAACCATTATGCATGCATAGTTAAATGTTTTACATGATTTGATTTGTAATGATGTCCGGATGATGTGGCATGATTATATGTGATTTAATGATTATTTTAATCGGTCTTTCAGGCACGTTTTACGAGAAATGTGCAAATGATGTTTTGGGCTAGGCCCAGAGTCAAAAAGGTTTCTAAAAGGATATTGTAACTTAGTTGATGAGTCCATGATGATTTCTGGATTATTTTATTGTTCTAAAATAAGATTTTACGGATTTACGTGTAAATGACATTTAGGCTTGAGACCCTGTCGGGAATGCTTTTCACTTGGTTTGAAGTCATGGATATGATTGATATGTGTTTGTGGTATGGATTGTGTTTGTGATTGTGGATACTGGACCATGTTCTGGATGGTGCGAGTGCAGTTCCTAGACGTGACGCGGATGTTGCGTGAGTGCAGTCCCCGAGTATGTGGTACATCTAGATGGTGCGTGTGTAGTTCCCAGACATGGCTGATATGACTCAGATGGTGCCTGAGTGCAGTTCCCGAGGTTGGCCTACGCGTAGTGCGGATGTGATTGTGTGATTGTTTGTGCACTTGTGAGTAGTGCAGATGTGACTGATTGATTGATTGTGCACTTGTGAGTAGTGTTGTTTGATGTTGATTGTAATTGCGTACTGGTATTGAGTACAAGTGTTTGGTCTTTGTGGCCAGGTGATTATGTTTTCATATGTTTGGCTTGAGAGCGTGGATTTGATACTTGTTATGTGATTTGGCTGCAAAGCCGGTGATTGTTAGTCATATGTTTTTCCCTATGCATGCATGGTTTGATAAACTGGAGGGTAAATGATGTATTTTGAAATGTGTTTTAAATGATATTATTTTTGTCCACTCACACCTTTTATGTTTTGATGACCCTTCAGGCCGTGGTACGACGTTCGGGGCTGATCGAGAGGCGGAGGCATGAGCAGAAATCAGTGTAGTTATCCCTTATATGACAGGTGCTGAGGGGTAATTTCGGGACTTCAGTCGACTTGTCAGACGGGAGCAGGACCGAGCACGGTTATCAACGTCCAGTTGGGACGGGTCCTGTCATTAGGTGTTTTGGTGAGAAATTTGATGTTGTGCCTAATGGTTTGTGCATGTTTAATGGTCCTTGTAGGAGGCAAGATGAAGGAAGTATCAAGATGGTGGTATACTCCTTTGAGACATTCAGCTCCACCCAAGGATCAAGGCCACGGCCCAAGCAACCCAAGGACCCTCCAAGGCCCCCACACTTCGATCATTATGCTTACTTGTCTATTGGGATCAAGCAGTTTTTACTTACATTCAAATCTTTATTGTACTTGTTCCCTGAAATTTTAAAGTCTAGGAAGTGGATTTCTACATGTAGAACTAATCAATTCATTTATGTTGCAGGCAAGATACCACTAAAGGAGGGCCAGGTTTGGAGTCTCTCAAGTGCCTCTTGGACCGCAAGCATCCTAAGTGCTCAACTTTGCCCTGGTTTGTTCCCTCGTTCATATGGACGTTTTTTTTACCTTCTAACTCATGATTTTGTCTTCCTTTTATGCTCAAAACATTGAGGACAATGTTTCATTTAGGTTTGGGGGTATTGGACTTAAGTTTAGGGGTACACAACTCAGTTTCTGTTTTGAAATGCTTGCTGTTTTTTTTCAGTTTCTGCTTTTATTAGCTTGCTGTTTTTTATTTTTTGTTATGTTTTCTTTGCTGTTTTTTGTTTTGTGATGCTAGTTTTTATGCCTAAACATGTTAATATGAATGTATAGAACATGAGAATTTCTTGTACTTACTAAGAATCATTGCCATTGCCATTGAATTCACACTTGCACCTCACGATACCATAATCAAGTGACTAAGCAACAAAAACAATTGAATTTAAGCATACTTAGAAAATTAGTGGAGACTACCATTGTGAGATTTTTGAGCTTGATTTCCTTTCTTTCTGAGTGATCTATTTGTTTCTACTCTCAATCACTCATCACTTTGTTCATAATTGCATGATCTCTTTCTATTTGCATTGATGTTTAAAAAAACCATATCTATTGGATGCTCTTGATTTAATGTGTAATTGTTTATGAGATGTGATATAGGTTATGTGTGTTTTAGCTCCTAAAGGCCCTTCTTATCCCCGTCCAAATTGCATGCTCCCTAAGCCCCTTTGAAGGCAAACACTTAGCCATTTTGTTCTTCACCTACAATATGATCTACCCAAGTTTTGAACTGTTCATAATGGCTACATCCTATAATCTAAACTTGTGTCAAGGTTGCATCAAATGAGATTCATGGTGAGGAGGAAATATGTTGATGTTTTGTGCTACTTATACTCATGTGATGGAAGTATGTTTGAATGGAAGAGATCGTTTGTTTATTTGTAAAGTGAGGAAGTTATTGCATGATCTTGGCTCAGCTCATATAAACAAATATGTATCATGTTCATTAGTGAAAAGAAAAGAAAAGAAAAACTGTGATTAGAAGAAGAAAAAAAAAACAAAAATTAATGAACTTTGAGTTGAGTCAAGTGAGCCAAGTACCTCAATTAGAGCATTTTTTGTGAGCTTAAGCACGATTTCATCTAGACTCAAGGTCCAAGTCATGACTTCTCATGCCTTGATTCGGTTTAGGTTCTTTGAATTCCAACTTTCCTTTCTATACCCACTAACCTAGCCCCATTACAACCCTTGAATGAAGACCTATTGATCTTGTGAATTGTTATGCAAAGGATTAAGGTACGTATCTCTGTTCTTAAAATTCAATTCCTTTGTGAGATCATATTTTCAGATAAAGTGTTGTTCTTCATTGAAATTCATATGTGATTAACTTGATTTTCTTTACATAAACTCTTCACATATGCTTGCTAAGTGGAAGCCTTAGGATTCTCGAGCGTATTGAGTGATGTCTAGTGAGGATTAGAGTCGAGGCGAAATCTTTCTAGGGTGTTTAGATGACGTTTTTTTCTAGTTTGATCATTTGGGATATTGGTATAAACACTTGACACCTAGAGTTCACGGTTATGGCATGTTTCTTGGTTTGTGTGAGTTTGTTTTATATTCATGATTCTTATTAATTTGTTGATCCTTGATTTCTAACATCCTTTGTGTTAAGTAAAACGCCTGTGGGTATCGTGCTGCTATAACCCTCAAGAGACAAAACTCCTCCTACTAAGTGAACCTAGAGGTTTAAATGCTTATCTTAACTAGATTGAGTCTTTTGTTTTTGTGTTTTTCTCGAGGACTAGTAAAAGATAGGTTTGGGGGTATTTGATAGGTCATAATTTATGCATGTTTTATCTATGATTTCATACCCTTTTACGTTTGTTTTGTTAATATTTCGTTCTATGCATTTGGAGAAAATAATATATTTTGTGAGAAATGTGTAGATCAAATAGAGCTTGGAATTATAAGAATTTGAGCGAAAGAATCACCTAAATCGGAGTTGAAACGAATAAGTTATGAAGGAAAGAAGATTGCATAGGAAGGCTCCGCAGCTTTAATTCCGGATTTTCCTCCTTTTTTAGGTTAATTTCAAGTTCCTTCCACATTTATTCTTCATATTGTATAGGGATTTTAGTCCTATTTCTATTTGTATTCTTATTTTTAATTCCTTTACTTGTAGGAAAGGTTTTAATTAGATTTGTTAATTAATTAGGAAGTCTTTTCCTTATAGAATTTAATTAAAAACTCCTATTTTTAAGAGGATTACTTACTCTCTTATCAATGGGGGCATTAGGGTTTATTGTAGGGGGGCCGAATTTACCTTCCTAGGTCCCAAAACTCTGTCAAAATTCATACTCAATTTATTTACATAGTCTAGCCGTATTTTATTATTTTTTTATGCTTTTGGATTCAAGCTTGTGCTAAGGAGGACGTGAGGCTTGAGAGAAGAAGAGTGTTTGAACCTCTTTTCCTACTCCTTGCTATTTTTTAGTATTTTTGTTTGTTTATTTATTCTTTTATCGTTTTATGTTTCTTATGCATTTAATTATGTTATTCGTTAATTCAATAATGTTTGAGTAGTGTAATTAGGGCTAGGGTTACTTGAAGCTCTAGCCATGCTAGTTCTTACTTAGATTTCTGGCTCTTGATTATGATTGTTATGCATGCCTGGATTTATTGGATTACTGCGCTTCATGAACTCAATTTATGCTTATAAGCTTATGTAACATGACAGGACCCGCCCCGATCCCCCTGGGACCACCCGGGACGTGCCCTGCTCCCGTCTGACACCCGACATTAAAATACCAAAAATACCCTTATTGAAGATGAAATGCATAAAGAAAAACCAAAGTTAAGTCATACATAGCACGCCACACAAATACTCGAATACAAATAGTGTCAGACAAGGGATAGTTCCCGAATACAGTTTATTGAGCACGACTCTAGACACACTACGTGCCAACCTACCCAGCAGTAGGGTTCAGGTACGCAACGTAAACCTATGCCTCTTCCTCCTCGGGATCCTCCTCCTCGATAGCACTTCCTGGAGGGGTAGTAAAACAACAAAGGTGAGTGGGCCGAAACTCAAGGTTTACAAAGTAGTTTAGCATTTCGAAAACATATAGCTTTTCCCCTCCGTTTTCCGAAAAGACATGCATAGTATCATAAACCACAAAACCATATAGTCATAAGCAGAATAATATCAACATAATATAATCTTAGTCACTGCACTATACATCCCAACCCTGACATCCCAGATGCCTGACGTCCCAGACGCCCGATAAGGTCACAGTCTCAAGGCTACGCGTGCCACCCGGGGTCTCAATCCCGAGTCCAAATCCCGAACCTAGTCCGAGCATGGCATTCTAGATGCCTGACGTCCCAGACGTTTAATAGTAGCAATCCTGCTCCTGAGTCACTCTACGGTCCGGTCCCTCCGTAGAATGACTCCTCATAGGCAATGCGCCGTGACCACTCCGGTACCTACATCCGGAGGAGATAGAATCCTAGGGTAGATCTATACAGTGCAGTTCCACAGATAATATCGAGATCCATTATATATATATATGACTCCAAACCATTCATAAACAACCAGACGGGTCTCATGCCCAAACATCGTAATACGTGCCAAAAATCATACACAAGATAAACAGATACTTTTACTTGAATCACATATAGATATAGTAGAAAGTAAAACAGTTATGCATGCCGAAGTTTAGTGAAATCAAAGGCCCACTCACAGTACAATCCCGCTGCAATCCCGAGCGTAAAGCCCCGTCCAAGGGTTAAAGTACAATTCCTGTCATGCCCAAAACATACGTAAAGGTCACTTTAAGTCCCCACTAAACAACTAAGAAACCCTAGACTGAAACCGGCCCGGGAAAGCCGTCCGAACACGCTTCCCAAGGCGTCAAACCCTAATTTGACCAACTTAACGATCTCCGATCGACACGAAACCACCGCCATTGGATCCGTATCGTCGAAACCTTGAAAATGGCACTGGTCCCACACAAAATACTGTTCACACGCGCCCCCCACGCGCCGGTCAACCCTCTGGTCAATAGTGCTACAGTGATGCTGACGTCAGCATGACGTCACTGCTGACGTCAGCATGACGTCATCACTGACAGTGTCAGAGGACAAGTGTCAACAGCCCATTGGTCCCTGGTCTGACAATATTCTGACATGATGACATCATCATGACGTCACTGCTGACGTCAGCATGATGACGTCATCAGCTACAGTACCGGGTCTGAGAACCGGGTCACCGCAGACCCACGGTTCGACCCGATCACAGATCGTGATTCCGACCACCATTTCAGGTGGGATTTGTTCCTATGGACTCGTCTCTACCTCAACAATGGTTCTGTGCAAATAAAACTAGATTTTAAGTTCGAGAAACCACCTGAAAAACGACGGGGAACTGGCTGCCGGTTCTGGTTCGTCTTCTCCGGCGAGCCGTCAAGCATCCAGCCACAAACTCTGGTCCAAAATGCTCGTCTAGTCCCCTAGGTTATGTCTCAAAAACAACCAAACAAGTTTAACGTTAAAAACGGACGATTCGAGACAGGGAAGGAAAATCGGTCTTCTCGGGTTTGCCGGCTTACCGCCGCCGTGTCGCTGCCGTGGGCTGCCCAGTCCAGTCCTAAGCCGTCCAGAGGTCACAACGGTCCTAGCCCTAGGTTGGTTCGAGCCCAGAAGTCATGGTTTGGACGGTTTGGTTAGTTTTGGGCTGCACGGGTTCCTCTCGGGTTTGTGGGCTTTCCGGCCGTGCAGGGTGGCCGTGGTGGTGGTGATGGCCGTCTAGAGGTTGCTAGTGGTTGCCTGGTGCTGCCTGGTTCGTGAGTTGAGGCTGAGAGGCTTGAGGTGTTTGTTCGAAGGATGAGAGGGTGCACGGTTTAGGGAGGAATGAAAATGAAAATGTGTTTCTCTGATGGTTTAAGAACAGAAGGAGAAAATGGAATGAAGGGCTGAGATTCAATCTGAGTTAAGAGTGAAGGGTGAGGATTTAAGGAAATTAAATTAATTAATTAGTCTAAAGGCAGACATAGATCCAGATTGTTGGGGATGATGTGGATGAGGTAGATGAGTGACATGTGTCACTCATCAAGGGTCCAGATTGATTGGGTTAAAGTGAATCAGATTCTAATATTTTATTATTATTTTAAGTTCCGAGTCTCGGTTAGTTCGGTTACGTTCTTGACCATAACTTTTTCGTCGTAAGTCCGAATTCGGCGTGCCGCCTGTCTACGGATTCGTATCGACGAGACCTACGTAACGGTCATTGGCCCTCGTCCGTTGGACTTCCCGGGTCAAAAGTCAACATTTGGCCCCCAAATGGCCAAATTACCAAAATACCCCTCGACTTCCGAACGTCACAACTTCTTCCCCGAACGTCGGAATCGAACGTGACACCTGCCTATGAACTCGTGACGTCCTAAATTACGTCACGGTCACGTGTCAAAGTCCTAAATACTTCCCGAGGTAAAAGTCAACTTTTTCCTCCCTTAGGGGCAAAACGGTCATTTTACAGTAAAATAAGAATTACGAAAGTTCGGGTCGTTACATAACACCCCGGAAATTCGAGGATTATAATAATGTAATTTATTGAAAGAATTGACGTTTTTACCCTTGTGAATGGTATGGCCAAATTGTTGAATTTTTGATTTATGGGTCAGATGGACTTTGACCAATGACCGTGACGTAGTTCGGGATGTCATGAGTCCATAGACAGGTGGCACGTCCAATTCGGACGATCAGGGAAAAAGTTATGACTATCGGAAGTTCAGGGGCATTACGGTAATTTGGACGATTGAGGCAAAAATGTTGACTTTTCATTTGACAACTAATTTTCACACGACTCGAGGACCGTTAGGTAGGTCTCGACGCCCTGAGTCCGTAGACAGGCGGCACGCCGAAATCGGACTTCGTATGGCTGAGTTACGGGTCTAGAAAATGAAGGGCATTTTGGTAATTATTGAACCAGGGGCATTTTGGTCATTTTACCTCTGGTTACTGTAGCAATCGTGGGAGAACATGGCTGCACCACCGTGGGTGGTGATTCTGAGCAATCCCATTCTTTAATCCGTTAGTGGACTGAAAAGAGCGAATTGTTTAAACTGAAAGACATCAGCACATGGCTGGATTCGTCCAGCAAACACGGGCATTTGATTTAATCCAATTCGAAGCTTTGCGGGAAACTTTCTCAGTGGCCAGGCTGGGCTTCCACAAGCCTCTGGGACGGCTCAGTTGGTTTAAACTGAGTAGGATGTGCGTCTACTTCATTCTGCTGCAAAGAGGGTTGGGAATTAGAGAGAAAAACCAGTGATTGAGTTTCGGAAAAATTGGAGGGAAATTTCGGATTTTGATTTATACGGTCTGTTGGACCAATCTAAACACTGAGTGATTTTTCTGGGAGTGTTTAGAACACATCCATATCGAAATCGAAGGCAACCAGCCACGGGGGAGCTGGGACGGAGGCTGCCGTTTTCAGAGGAATTTAAGAGGTTTGGACGGCTACTTCCAGGTAACGTTTTGTTCAATTGATCATTCCTTATAGTTCATTTTAGTCCTATGATGCTTCCTGGAAGGTTAATTTGATTTTGGTTTGGAAACCAGTGAGTTGGGATGATCAACCCGTTTGGTTGATCACAGGTCGAATGGCCAGTTAAAGGACTTGTCGAGGCAAATTAGTGTCACAGAACTTAAATTGGAAGAATAATAAACATGTTAGGATCAAATTGGATTGAAATCGAGTAGGAATTGATGGGTAATCAACCGGGTCAAGCCGCGGGTGGCAGGCCCGTATTACAGATAAACGGGTGAAGGTGGTGACACTGTAGCTATAGTGTCAGGCGCGTGACTTTCACGCGCAGCCACTTTGGGCGGCGCGTGAGGGCGCGTTGAGCCTCATCTCTGATCACGATCAACATGACTTTTATTCCCCTCATCATTCTGAACAGTTTTGGTGAATTAACCATGTTGATCTGAGATAGTTTTGATGGGTCAGTTTAGGGCCGGTGGTCTCGGGAAACGTGTTGGACGGGTTCCCCGAGCCGGTTTCTGCTTCGGACTTTTTGGTTAAATGTTTAAGACTTATGGTGACCCTTACGTGTGATTTGGACTGACAGGAATTGTACGATAATTTCGGTACAGGTCCGTACGCGCTGATTCACCGCGGGATCGTACAGTAAGTGGGCCCGATTTCATTAAACCCTTGCATGCTTAAATGTTTTCCGATTTACTTATATGTTCACATGCTGGAATCAAGAAACGGTTTTGATGATATTAAAATTATGGTTATGGCACGTTTCACGGTATTTGGGCTTGAGACCCGTCTGATGAAACTTAAAGATCGGTTTGGATTTTATCTATGTATATATATGTTTTGCATGTGGATATCAATAAAATGTATTTGGTACTGCACTGTATAGATCCATTCTTATGATACTGTCTCCTCCGGATGTGGTACCCCGAAGTGGTCATAGCGCATTGCCTGCGAGGGGTCATTCTACGGAGGAACCGGACCGGAAAATGACTCAGGAGCAGGATTGCTTATTTGACGTCAGGGACGTCGAGCGTCTAGGACGCTAGGCATTTGAGATGCCGTAGCCGGACAGGGTTCGGGGATTGGACTCGGAATTGAGACCCGAGTGGCACGCGTAGCCTTGAGATTGTGACCTTATTGGACGTCAGGGACGTCAGGCATCTGGGATGTCAGGATCGGAGCGTATAGTGCAGTAGCTAAAATTTATCTTATGATTTTATTACATGCCTTATGGTTCATACTATATGATTTATGGTTTTAAATTTTAATGCATGCATGTTTGGAAAACGGAGGGTAAATTATATGTTTTACTTATTAAATGGTTTTATAAACTTGAGTTTCGGCCCACTCACCCTTAATGTTTTGGTAACCCCTCCAGATCGTGCTACTGAGGTAGAGGAGGAACCTGAGGCTGAGGCATAGATCTACTTCTGCGTACCTGAACCCCTGTTGGGTGGTTTACCCGCAGGTTTATTTTAGAGTCGTGCTCGCAACTTGTAATTTTGGATTTCATCCCTTGTCTGACATCTGTTTAATTCGGATTTGATGTATAACTTTAACTTGGTTATTTATGCATTTGATGTTTTGAGGTTAAAATTGGTATGAATTTTGGGTGTCAGACGGGAGCAGGGCACGTCCCCTTTGTGATCCCTGGGGGATCGGGGCGGGTCCTGTCAGCTTAGCTACCTTATTTGTGTATAATTGTCGATGTAATTGCTTGACGGATCACCTTGATGTTTGTGTTCACCCTGCAATTTATGGCATCACATTTAAGAGGGGGAATCTTATTCGTAATCTAAACTCATGACTTCCTAAGTCTGCACCTCACTTTTCTAGGGATAGTGTAGTGTCATTAAATCTTCTTTATGTTTCATCCATTATCACGCACCATCGGTAATAGTTGTTTAAGGGCGGACACATCATGCTTAAACATGCAATCTAAGAGAAGATAATATGTGTGGGGTGAGCCTTAGCCAGACCCCTGCACGGACACTTAATTCAGATAAATGCATAGTAATCTAATCAAGGAAATCTAACGGAACTATAATTGGTAAAGGTGGATAGAAACCCTAGCTCGACTTAGTTAGTTAATTTTAGTTAATTTACTTACATTCATTTAACGCGACAACGCCCCCATATTTGCATTTTAATCACTCCACTTAAGTCAATTGAGTTAAACAGAATTGGATATCATTGAGCAAGTCTTCGTGGGATCGACCTTTGCTTGCATCTATACTATCTACATGTCTTGTGTGCTTACAAAATTTATTACACGTAGAGGTTTTGTCTAGTACATCTTTTGTGCTAGGTAAAATCTCTATCAAACATTAATCACCACACATAGCGCAATGATAATCCCTTTTTTTAATTGGTTTCCAAGAAAATCCTCCTTCAGTCTCTCCGTAATTATTTCGATGTAGATGTGAATTGTGACCATCAATGGATCTTGCAATCAATTCAAATATCCTAATTGATAATAATGGATCTTACAGCCGATTTCAATACTGTTGTCGATTTGTCTCTTCGTTGAGTAGATTGGAAAGACGAAGGTCTGGTTTCCATGAAACGGTGGCGGATATCTAGTTAGATTTCAAAGAAGAGATAGAGCAAAGATAGGTTTAATGGTGGTGAGGAGCTTCGCCGATAATTGGGATGGTTTATTTATGATGGGTAACATGGTACAGTGAGGAGTTTTGGGCTGATGATGAGTTTCATTTCATTTCATTTTTATTTTTATAAAATTTGATGAAAGAATTATATTTTACCTGCCCACATCACGGCTGACATGGCAAAAGAGTGCCAGCGTGTCAAAATTTCACATTTTATCCTTACTTTTCACGGCAACATAACACCTTGGAAGGAAAAGGAGCTGAGTGGCCATACTCAGGCATTTTAGGGTGTTAAGTGAACGAAGAATCAATTCAGGGTGCAAAGTGTGACAAAAGTACGAGTTCATAATGCATTTAGTCTAATAATCCTTAATTCAAATGAGCTTCATCCTCGATGAGACGGGTGGCAGCGACGGCTTCATATGCGGCTAAGGTATTATAGCGCTTGGAAGAGAGAGTAGGGGGTGAAGAGGGTTTCGATGGACAATTGACGATGGCGTTACAAGTACGCAGCAGGAGCCTATAATGCTGAAGGAGTTGATAGGGCTCTGTTTCTCTCGTTTATGATAATGTGTCTCTTTTGAAAATTTTCCTTTTATATACTCTTCTACATGTTTTACTTTTTTAAGTAAGTCTCACTCAGATGTTAATTTATCCAAAATAACCGTATTGCCCTTATATTTGATGGTAGACTTAACATAAAAAGAGGCATTTTTGGACAGAAAATGAATTTTATAAGATATTTTGAGACAAAAAAATAAATTTTATGAGGTATTTTATTTAAAATTCAATTCAGAATTCACCTTGAAATTAAAGTTAAAATTAATAAGGTATTTTGAATAAAAAGGTTTTCTTTATTGTCATGTATTATTTTGTGGGTCCAGATTCCAATCCTCCACCACGTGCCCACTTCTTAATTTTTGTCATCATCTTCATTCCCTCTCATCCTCGCTGACCTGTCCAAATGACATACGCGCGAACATGAATGATGTATTTATGTATGTGTGTCCATGATGAGTCATGACCATACATACATTCTTAATATCGATATTCCAGAAATTAAAAAAATATGGCATAATAATTGGAATGAAAAATAAGACATAATATCTGGATTTTAAAATTAAGAATAATAATTTGTTGCTTCGTTGTGGGTACAGCTTTAAAAAGCCGACTCACTGCATCCCTCACAAGCACTCACGAGAAAGATTGAGAGAGAAATCGAGAAAGACAGAGATGGAGGCCTTCACTTGCGAAACAGAATCATGGGTCTCTTCAATCAGAGAAAACCCAGATGAGTCATTAACTAATCAATCCCTGCAACGCGCGTATTCTTCTGAATTCATCCAACAAAACGAGGACGAAGAATGGCCCAAGTTGAGCAGCTTAAAGAGCAAGAAGAAGAAAAAGAAGAACCAGGTTTTGCTTGAAGGCTACGTAGAGGCAGCTGATGAAGATGATTTGACGAGGACCAAGAGCTTGACGGACGAGGATCTTGATGAGCTCAAAGGGTGTTTGGATCTGGGATTTGGCTTCAGCTACGAAGAGATTCCTGAGCTCTGTAACACCTTGCCTGCTCTTGAACTCTGTTACTCTATGAGCCAGAAGTTCATCGATGAGCAGCAGAAGTCGCCTGAGAACTCTCCGGCGCCAGTTGATTCATGCCCCTCGGTTTCAAGTCCAATTGCCAATTGGAAGATCTCTAGTCCTGGTGAGTGATCTGGGTTTTCGTAATTTTATTGGTTTTATTCGAAAATGATCTGATCGGAATGATCGTTATATGATAAGAGGGTTTCTTTACCTTTTAAATTAAAATGTGGCATTGTTAGCTAACCGTGGGGTTGTGATTATATTTGTACTTTAGGGATACGGAATTTTTATATTTGTAATCAAAATTAAATTAAACTTGTGTTCATTGAGAGTAATTTAGGCAGTCTACATTTGTATGATAAGGTGTTTTGATAGAGGTTATGTGTATGAAATAATGAACTGGGCTGGAAGCATAACTCTGAAACTTTTATGCTTCTGCCTGCCTGCCTTGATTTATGGATGTAAACCCAATTGTAAGTTGTTCCGAATTAAGTTGTCTTTTGAATCTGTCCCCAATTGGGTTCTCTTGTGTGAATCTTCAAACATCTGATCTCTTGGTGACCTTTTTCTTGTCCAGGCGATCATCCTGAGGATGTGAAAGCAAGGCTCAAATACTGGGCACAGGCTGTGGCATGCACTGTCAGATTATGCAGCTGAGAAATGTTAGGACTATATATTAATCTTTAGAGGAAATTAAAAAATGGATGGACAATTTCCTTGAGATCAAACATCAACGGGTGGAGCTTCCTCTCGAGCCGGTGGTTCACTGATTTATTCTGTAATGGCTCTTGTCAGGAATGAACGTTCGTGCAGTTTTAGAACCCGTTGACGAAGAGGAAGAAAACGGTGAAGAAGAATATTTCAGGTTTGAGATGAACCGAATACCTGAGACTTGACGTAACTGTTCCAAGGCTAATTCATTGTCTATGATTATTGTATCCAGAAGAATGAATATAATTCATGAAATGAATAATCTATCCATCATTTTATTTCAAGCAATGTTTCGGTGTCTATGAATTCCAACCGTAGCTGTTGGTTTTTATGCAGCGGTGAGAGCCTTCATTAGAGCTTCACCAAGTACTTGCTCACCTCTGCATTTGCTGAGGTATCTAACCTAACTGAGTCAAGATGTGCTGAGGTAACTAACCCGAATGTGAAAGTTTGTTCTTTAATCCAAACAATGCATTTATTTTTCTGTGCGGACTAACCTGTGTTTATCTGTCCTATGGATAGATTGGGTTGATGCCCATTTGGCTGGAATTGTAGACACAATTAAAAAGGGCAGAGAATCGGTAACTGTGTTTTATCTCTCTGACTCCTGATTGACCATGAAATTTCATTAGCATACTCTCTTCCTTGTTATCCCTGGTTTATTTTGATGACCAAAGGTTTCTCATGGCCATATCCAGACTTGATTTTTGAAGTTATCTATGGTGACCCATATGCATTCTTGTTCTAATTTCTGTTAGAAATGTTACAATCTCCTTGATTTATGAATTGATGCTTTTTACTTTTGTGATCATCCCCCATTAGAGAAATGTAAGCAGCAATCAACTCGGGATGTGGACAGGAGATTACAAGTGGTACCGCCTTAGAAAAACTTCCCGAATTTGTTTCCTATCCCTGTGTGATGAGGTATTCGGTAGATTTAGGATACACATGATAAGTAGCATTCCCAAAATGCAGATTAGATTAGTAAGTTTAATGATGTTGTAGGATAAGAAAATTGTGTGGCTTAAAGATATAGCCATGGACTTATTCAACCATCTAGATGCAAGTTTTGACTTGGCAATCTATTTTTTTGAAGAATTTAGAATATGCTGCTTGTTCTCTCACTCGGTTTGCCCAATGACCTGTTTTGAAGATGGTACCTCAGGGGCGGGGCCGCAAGTATTATCCTTTTAGAAACATTTAATTTAATGTTTTGAAGATTTGAAGAAATCACGTGGTGTACTTTTAAATGTATGCATTCTTGAGGATCAAGATAGCTTATTTTCCTTCATCATCATGTATATCTCTTCCCAAAAGAGTCTTGACAATTACGTTAATTAAGTTTAGTTTCATCAGCTTCTTAAATCATTGCTCTATCCACTGTTCTTGGTCAAAGAGTTTGTTGTCAACCTGTATGAGTAAACCCATTTAAAGACACGCACCAACTTCGAAATAAATAAACCAATATTTTACTGAATTTCTAACAAGTCGGAGCACGTAGATTGTGTTTTGAGTACTTTATTACTCGTCGTTTTGGCCACGGTGGTGGTCGTTTGAATCATACCTACGTAACGTACCAATTGTTCGCTCTCATTCACACTTCAGAATAATTGCTGCTTGCACTCGTAGCCTTCATTTTATAAGAATTCAAACATATGCATTATTGCCACGTCTCCCTTTCCCCCTTCCTTGAAAGCTCTAGGTTATTCTTCCATAGGGGCTTTTTTAGGTATGGCTTTTTAGGTGAGTAGTTCTGGGTTGTGCGGATGCTTGAAAAACGTGCTGCACATAGAGCATGTGACTCCATTTCAAGCTTTTCTTTCCTTCTCTTTCTTGCTTCGACTTTTTCGCTTTAATGGAAAGGGACAGGCCTTTTGGGGCTAAAGGACATTTTGTTAGGACCACTGTGACTAATGGCTTTAGCTTTTTAGACAGAAGTCCTCTTTATTTTTTTCACGTGGTTTGTTGGTTTGGATGCTGGAAGGTCTAGCAGCCACTTCTTTTTGGGTTACTGATAGTGGGCTTCGAAATGGTGGAGGTCTGCCTTGGGCTGGGGCTTGTAAATGGTTTTGAATCATCAAAATGTGGGTTTCGGTTGGCAAAGGTGGGCTTTCAACGAGCTGGGCTTGGGTTTGTCGCCCCTAAGTGGACCAAAAGCTCCCACTTCCAAGAATCTCAAAATAGGCCTCATAACCATTCCATAACCCACTCAACAAGCCTCCAGATTTTGTGAGGCTTTGGCCCACTCAAGCATGTCGGGTATTTTGGTACGGGTTTGAATAGCTGGTGCTTGATGAGTAATTAATTAATTAATTGAAGACTCCATAATTGTCTTAAGACTTAAAACTTTTGTTTTTAGCCAGAATTAATTACTAACCCTTGGCAGGATCTCTACATACTTGAAACCTTTGAAACAAAGATATTGAAATCAATGAGGATTCACCCTTATATTACAAAACTCTTTTAAACTCTAAAAAACTCTACGTTCAATAATGCAAAATAGAATTCATAGATCTGCTTGTGCCTTTGTACAATTAGATACAAAACTCTCAGTAAATATCAAATTATATTATAAATTATAATCTCGACACGTAATACAGTAAATATATATTAATTTCTCCTAGACATCCCAAATTAAGGAGGTGCATTCAATTTGGATTTTAATAGTTTTTAATAAATTTTAATGAGTTTCAAATCTGATGGGTTTCAACTGATTTTAATTTTTTTTTTTGTTAATTTCAAGGTATTTTCATAAGGATTTTAAATGACTTGTTTATTGATTTGTTATGTAATGACCCGTCCCGAATTCCAGGATTCGATTAGTGACTAATCACGATTAGTGAGGTTAATCGGTGATTAGTTGAGCGAAATGGGATGAACGATGTAAAATGATCGTTTTGCCCCTGGCTTGGGTAAAACGTTGATTTTTCATTCTGGCGGTCAAATTGAATTTGACCGATGACCGTGACGTAGTTCGTGACGTTACGAGTTCATAGGCAGGTGACACGTTCAATTCCGACATTCGAGGAAGAAGTTATGACTTTCGGAAGTTAAGGGGCATTTTGGTAATTTTGATTAAAAGGGGTAAATAGTTGACTTTTGACCTCGGATGTTCGATGGCCGACGACCAAGGACCATTACTTAGATCGGGATGATACGAATCCGTAGACAAGCGGCACGTCGAATTCGGACGTTCGACGACGAAGTTACGGTTCAAGGAAGTTTAAGGGAACTATTGCACGTTTTACAAAACGACTTAACTTTTGGATTCTAGTGGGCCCCAGATATTTAGTTCCTGCCCAATGGATGAGTGACAAGTGTCACCCATCCACAGGCCACCCTTATACATTCATGCATCTCCCCATTGCATCTATCATTCATTTTCTTCCTCACCAAAACACAACCCGATCTCACCTCCCCTTAAACCAATCCAACCCTTTTCCATTTGATCATCCCTAAGAGACCAGAGAGTGTTGAGAGGGACTGAGGACGGCTGCAGGAGACTGGAACCACCGTGGACGGCGGCATGGAGGAGGCACAACACGAGAGGTACTCGGTTTAAACCATTTTTCATTTTCTTTTGATTTTGCACATTAGGGTTGATTCTAGATGATTAGGGTGAGCTTAGAGGGTCATTAGGAAGGTTTTAAGATGTTTTTGAGGGAGTTTAGATGGATGTGAATCCTTGGGAGAAAAGAAGAAAATTGGACCGTGAGGAAAAGGTTGGACCGATCGTGTTTGCTGGGCTTTAGGGGTTATAATTGATTTAGTTAGGTTCCTAGGGTCATAACATGTAGAATAGGATCGATTAGGAGAAAAACGGGTGAAAACTGGACTGAGAATGGACCTGGACCGGTCACGTCGGTCCAAGTTGCAAAGAAAATCGGGCGGGACCGGTCGGCTGAAGGTAGGAGACGGTCTACAGTGCACCAGCGCGTGAGCCCACGCGCAGGGCCCTTTGGGCAGCGCGTGGTGGGGAATTTGGAGAAGTTTTCAACATGTGAAATCTTTTATTCGATGTAACGAACATTTTGGGCCTGGTTTCGTGTCGATCGAACACCGTCTCGATAATGTTCGGGGCATCAGAAGGTTTAGGTTCAAGATTTAAAATAGTTAAAAATTCCAGAAAATTACGGGGCTTTAATGGGAGGTTATTTAAGTAGTTAGTAACCTTCTATTATGATTTGGACAGGTTTGGGAGTCCCAGTGATGACGATTTTCCAGGTGACGCTTACGACAAGCAAACCGAGGCGACATCATAGGACGATCTAAGAGTGGACCTTGATTTCTAAACTGTAATCCATGCATAAATGTTTTATATGGATTATGAATGTGATTCTATGATGTTGAATCAGATTGTTGAGAATTATATGGTTTCACGCTTTACGAGGCAATTTACGTGCTTGCACGTAAATCGAGATTTTCCAGTTTTATATTGATTTTTTGTACTTGTGGTTTTGGATATGATTTCATGAAATGGTTTTGGATTTGAAAAGGTAAAATCGGGTTCGAAACCCATTTGATCTACGAACTCTCGGACTTGTGGTCCTTTTGATTTAAGAAGGCATCGGGCCGGAGGCCCAGTTGGTTTACGATTTGGCCGGAGGTGCAGTTTGTATGTGGATACGGGCCTAGTGACAGGACCCGCCCCGATCCCACAGGGACCACAAGGGGACGTGCCCTGCTCCCGTCTGACACCCAATAATTCATACCAATTTTAACCTCAAAACATCAAATGCATAAATAACCAAATTAAAGTTATACATCAAATCCGAATTAAACAGATGTCAGACAAGGGATGAAATCCAAAATTACAAGTTGCGAGCACGACTCTAATATAAACCTGCGGGTAAACCACCCAGTAGGGGTTCAGGTACGCAGAAGTAGATCTATGCCTCGGCCTCAGGTTCCTCCTCTACCTCAGTATCACGACCTGGAGGGGTTACCAAAACATTAAGGGTGAGTGGACCAAAACTCAAGTTTATAAAATCGTTTGATAAGTAAAACATATAATTTACCCCTTCCATTTTCCAAACATGCATGCATCATTATTTAAAACCATAAATCATATAATATGAACCATAAGGCATGTAATAAAACCATAAGTATAATTTTAGCCACTGCACTATACACTCCAATCCGACATTCCTGATGCCTGGCGTCCAATAAGGTCACAATCACAAGGCTACGCGTGCCACTCGGGTCTCAATTCCGAGTTCAATCCCCGAACCCCGTTCGGGTACAGCATCCCCGATGCTTAGCGTCATAGACGCTGGACGTTCTAGACATCCGTGACCTCTCCGGGGTACCTCATCCGGAGGAGACAGTATCATATGGATGAATCTATACAGTGCAGTACCAAATACATTTTATTGATATCCACATGCAAAGCATATATTTACATAGATAAAATCCGAACCAATAATTAAGTTTCATCAGACGGGTCTCAAGCCCAAATACCGTGAAACGTGCCATAACCATAATTTCCATATCATCAAAACCATTATTTATTTTTAGCATGTGAATATGTATAATAAACCAGAAAATATTTATGCACGCAAGGGTTTAAGAAAACGGCCCACTCACAGTACAATCCTGCTGAAAACCGAGCGTATACCCTCGTCCGGTTACAATTGTACAATCCCTGTCATGTCCAAAGTATATGTAAAGGTCAATACAAACCCCTAATATTTAACCATGAAACCCTAGACCGAAACCGGCCCGGAAAAGCCGCCCGAACGCGCTTTCCAAGGCAATAAACCTCATTTTGACCAACTTAATGATCTCCGATCGACCCGAAACCACCGTTATTGGATCCGGATCGTCGAAACCTAAAGAATGGTGGTGGTCCCACCAAAATTACTGTTCACACGCGCCCCCACGCGCCTGGTCAACCCTCTGGTCAACAGTGCTACAGTACTGCTGACGTCAGCATGACGTCATCACTGACAGTGTCAGAGGACACGTGTCAGCAGTCCATTGGTCCCTGGTCTGACAGTTTTCTGACATGATGACATCATCATGACGTCACTGCTGACGTCAGCATGATGATGTCATCAGCTACAGTAACCGGGTCAGAGAACCGGGTCACCGCAGACTCACAGCTCGACCCGATCACAGATCGTGATTTCGACCACCATTTCAGGTGAGATTTGTTCCTATAGACTCGTCTCTACCTCATATATGGTTCTGTGCAAATAAAACTAGATTCTAGGTCGAATAAACTACCTGAAAATCGACGGGAAGGTTGGCTGCCGGTTCTGGTTATCTTCTCCGGCGAGTCGTTGAGTTTCCAGCCACGCTGGTTGTCTAGGTCCCCTAAGTGTGTCATACAAACAATAAAACAATTTCAACGTCAAAAACGGACGTTTCGAAGCAGGGAAGGAAATCGGGCACTCACGGGTTTTTCGTCCTACCGCCGCCGTGTCGCCGCCGTACGCCGTCCAGTTCAGTTCTGGGTCGTCCTGTCGTCACAGTGAACCCAACCGTACGTTGGTTCGAATCCAAGTGTGAAGGTTTCGATGGTTTGGGTGGTTTGGGTTGTTCGGGTTTCTTCTCGGGTCTGGGGGAAATCCGGCCGTGCAGGGTGGCTGTGGAGTGGTGGCCGGCATCTGGGGGTGGTTGTTGGCTGCCTGGGGTGTGAGGTTGAGTGGTGAGGTGCTGGTGAGTTGTTCCAAGAGGTAACCGTGCTAATCGGGTTGAGAGAATGAAAATGTAAGTGTAATGTCACATGGGTTTTAAAACAGAATATGAAATGAAATCAAGGGCCAGGATTGAATCTGACTTAAGATTCAATGGTGAGGATTAGATCTGGAGTTTTTCAGATCAAGGGCTGTGATTAAAAGGTGATTTAAATCCTAAATAAATGCTTAGTGGAGCTTGATCCAATCTAACCATGGGTGAGTGACACTTGTCACTCACCAGGTGTCCTCCAATCAGATTTCCAGAATAAAATATTTGACACAAAAACCGAGACACGAACCTCCCGATTTCACGTTTCTGACCATAACTTCCTCGTACGAAGTCCGATTTCGGCGTGCCGCCTGTCTACAGACTCAGGACGTCGAGACCTACCTAACGGTCCTTGAGTCGCGTGAAAATTAGTTGTCTAACGAAAAATCAACCTTTTCGCCCCAAAATGTCCAAATTACGGTAATGCCCCTGAACTTTCGATAGTCATAACTTTTTCTCTGATCGTCCGAATTGGACGTGCCACCTGTCTATGAACTCATGACGTCCCGAACTATGTCACGGTCATAGGTTAAAGTCCATTTAATCCACCAATCAAAAAATCAATAATTTGGCCATACCAATCACAAGGGTAAAAGCGTCAATTCACACATTAAATTACAATATTAAAATCATCGAATTTCCGGGGTGTTACAACCTTCCCCCCTTAAGAAATTTCGTCCCGAAATTTCAAAGAAACAAATAAGGAAATTGTTCTCGCATCTGAGCCTCAGGCTCCCATGTGGCTTCTTCCACATTCTTGTTTCTCCAGAGAATCTTCACGAGAGGGATCGTCTTCCGACGTAGTACCTTGTCCTTCCGATCCAAGATCTGTACTGGTTGTTCTTCGAAGCTCAAATACTCCCGTAGTTCGACAGGTTGTTCCCCCAGTACATGCGAAGCATCATGTACGTACTTCCGTAGCATCGATATGTGGAAAACATCGTGAACTCTAGAAAGTTCTGGAGGTAGTGCCAATCTGTATGCAACCCTGCCAATCCTCTCCACGATCACATATGGTCCGATAAAACGCTGACTCAGTTTCCCCCGTCGACCAAAACGGATAATCCCTTTCCACGGAGATAACTTCAGGAAGAAAAAATCTCCCACTTCAAATTCCAGGTCTCGAATCCGTCGATTGGCATAACTCTTTTGGCGATCCTGTGCCGCCTTCAATCTCTCCTTGATAACTCGAACAGTTTCCATGGTTAAGTCCATCAATTCCGGCCCTACAGCCGCTCGCTCTCCTATCTCCGTCCAGCAGATAGGTGTCCTGCACTGTCGACCATACAATGCCTCATAGGGTGCCATCCCGATGCTTGCCTGATAGCTGTTGTTGTAAGCGAATTCCATCAATGGCAAATGAGTATCCCAAGAATCCTGAAACTGTAGTACACAGGACCTCATCATGTCCTCCAGGGGCTGAATGGTCCGTTCAGACTGTCCATCGGTTTGTGGATGGAACGCAGTACTGAAACGTAGGGTTGTTCCCAAAGTAGCTTGCAAACTCCGCCAGAACCTGGAAGTGAAACGTGGATCACGATCATACACGATCGATTCCGGCGTACCATGCAATCGTATGATTTTCTTTACGAACAACTGAGCCAGTCGGTTAGGTTTAAAAGTCTCCTGAACTGGCAGAAAATGGGCTGATTTGGTTAGCTGGTCCCCGATCACCCATACTCCATCAACTCCACTCTGAGTCCTTGGTAACTTAAAGACGAAGTCCATGGTGAAGTGATCCCACTTCCACTCGGGAATCGGAAGTGGCTGCATAGCCCCATAAGGTCTCTGCCGTTCCGCCTTAACCTGCTGACAGGTTAAGCATTTTCTCACGAACTCAGCAATATCCTTCTTCATTCCTGGCCACCAATAATGGTTCCGGAGGGTACGGTACATCTTTGTACCTCCCGGATGCATAGCATAAGCCGAACTATGGGCCTCCTCAAGAATCTCGGCCCGTAACTCCGCCATTGCAGGTACACATATACGACCCAACTTCACAAGTGCTCCATCTTCCCGGATGGTAAAATCCTGTTTCCCATCCGCATCGACCTCAATTCTGTAAATACAGAGTATCGGATCCTGAAGTTGTGCTTCGATGATCCGGTCAATCAGTACTGGTCGTACATGGAAGCTGGCCAACAAAGCTCCATGCTCATCCGTACCCAAAATAACTCCCACCTTCCGGAGTTCCACCAGTAAAGGAAGATACACCATCCCCAGGTGTGCAACTGATCCTGCTGATTTTCTACTGAGTGCATCCGCCACCACATTGGCCTTACCCGGATGGTACTCGATCGTACAGTCATAATCCTTCAGCCGCTCCAACCATCTCCGTTGTCTCATGTTAAGCTCCTTCTGAGTGAATAGGTATTTAAGACTCTGGTGGTCGGTGTATATCCAACACGTTGCGCCGAATAGATAATGCCTCCAGATTTTTAGAGCATGAACCACCGTCGCCAACTCCAAATCATGGGTAGGGTAGTTCAACTCATGAGTCTTCAGCTGCCGGGATGCATAGGCGATAACCTTGCCAGTCTACATCAACACGCAGCCCAGACCTTGTAACGATGCATCATTGTAGACCACGAACTCTCCACTGTCATCCGGCAATGCAAGGACAGGTGCAGTGGTCAATCGGTCCTTCAACTCTTGAAAACTCCGATCGCACTGCTCATCCCAAATGAATTTCACTCCCTTCCGAGTCAAACGGGTCAATGGTGCAGCAATTTTGGAGAAACCCTCCACAAATCTCCGGTAGTAACCCGCTAATCCGACAAAACTCCGTACCTCGGTCACTGTTGTCGGTCTAGCCCAGTTGGTCACCGCTTCTGTTTTCTGGGGATCCACGCAAATCCCATCCGTCGATATCACGTGTCCCAGAAAACCAATACTGCTCAGCCAAAATTGACACTTGCTCAGCTTGGCGTACAACTGTTCTTGTCTCAGCTTCTCCAAGACTAACCGTAGATGTTCCTCATGTGCTCGGGCACTCCTCGAGTACACCAAGATATCATCGATGAACACAATCACGAACTTATCCAGGTAGAGTCGGAAGACCCGGTTCATCAGATCCATGAATGCTGCCGGAGCATTCGTCAAGCCAAAAGGCATAACAAGGAACTCGTAGTGTCAGTAACGGGTTCGAAAAGCAGTTTTCGGAATATCCTCCTCCGAAATCCTCAGTTGGTGATACCCAGACCGCAAATCAATTTTCGAGAAGCACTGTGCTCCCCGCAACTGGTCAAAAAGGTCATCGATCCTGGGTAGAGGATACTGGTTCCTCAGTGTCACCTTGTTGAGTTGTCGATAGTCAATACACAAACGGAGACTTCCCTCCTTCTTCTTTACGAACAACACCGGTGCTCCCCACGGTGAAGTACTCGGTCGGACATATCCCAAATCCACCAACTCCTGCAACTGAGTTTTGAGTTCTCGTAACTCGGCCGGCGCCATCCGGTATGGTGCCTGGGATATAGGTCGGGTACCAGGGAGTAGTTCAATAGTAAACTCGATCTCCCGTGATGGTGGCAACCTAGGTAAGTCTTCCGGGAATACATCCGGAAACTCGCATACCACCGGTATCTCGTCGATACCCGGAGTATCAACCTGCTCTGACACGACATGCGCCAAGTAACCCTGGCATCCCTTCCGTAGAAGTTTGGTAGCAGTAAGTGAAGAAATCACTTCAGGAGGCGAACCGTCACGTTCCCCCTGAAAGATAACCTCCGGCAAACCCGGGCTCCGCAGAATCACTTGCTTGCTACAGCAATCGATGAGTGATCCATGCTCCGATAGCCAATCCATCCCTAGGATTATATCGAAATCGTGGATATCCAGAATAATTAAGTCTGCTGGTAAATCCACATCCTCAATTCTTACCGGGCACCTCCAAATCACCTAATTCACAAGGTACACGATGCCCATCGGGGTGCCAACACCCATTTCGCAATCTAAGGCTGATACCACACAATCAAGCATACCAGCACAACTCTTCGAAATAAAAGAATGTGTAGCTCCCGCATCCATCAATACACGTACAAGAAGGTTTAAGAAATGTAGTGTACCTGTAACCACGCCTGGGGCAGTCCTCGCCTGCTGCTGGGTCATTGCAAACACTTGGGCCCTCGGCCTTCCGTTCCGTCCGCGCCCGCGCGCGCCACGCCCAGCACCACGCCCAGCACCACGGTCACCTCCCTGACCGCGACTTCCATTAGTGTGGGAAGCCGTGCTCTGCACCACACTAGAGCCCCCAGCGTCGTTGTTCTTGGACAACTGCGGGCAATCACAGGCATACTAGCCTCGGCCTGTCCGAATGCCCACCAGAAGCACCGCTCCAAGATGAACGCTGCCCAGAGTTGTATCCTGATCCTCTGCCCTGAGAGCCTCCGCGACGACCTGACCAGCCTCCGCATCGACCTCAATTCTGTAAATACAGAGTATCGGATCCTGAAGTTGTGCTTCGATGATCCGGTCAATCAGTACTGGTCGTACATGGAAGCTGGCCAACAAAGCTCCATGCTCATCCGTACCCAAAATAACTCCCACCTTCCGGAGTTCCACCAGTAAAGGAAGATACACCATCCCCAGGTGTGCAACTGATCCTGCTGATTTTCTACTGAGTGCATCCGCCACCACATTGGCCTTACCCGGATGGTACTCGATCGTACAGTCATAATCCTTCAGCCGCTCCAACCATCTCCGTTGTCTCATGTTAAGCTCCTTCTGAGTGAATAGGTATTTAAGACTCTGGTGGTCGGTGTATATCCAACACGTTGCGCCGAATAGATAATGCCTCCAGATTTTTAGAGCATGAACCACCGTTGCCAACTCCAAATCATGGGTAGGGTAGTTCAACTCATGAGTCTTCAGCTGCTGGGATGCATAGGCGATAACCTTGCCAGTCTACATCAACACGCAGCCCAGACCTTGTAACGATGCATCATTGTAGACCACGAACTCTCCACTGTCATCCGGCAATGCAAGGACAGGTGCAGTGGTCAATCGGTCCTTCAACTCTTGAAAACTCCGATCGCACTGCTCATCCCAAATGAATTTCACTCCCTTCCGAGTCAAACGGGTCAATGGTGCAGCAATTTTGGAGAAACCCTCCACAAATCTCCGGTAGTAACCCGCTAATCCGACAAAACTCCGCACCCCGGTCACTGTTGTCGGTCTAGCCCAGTTGGTCACCGCTTCTGTTTTCCGGGGATCCACGCAAATCCCATCCGTCGATATCACGTGTCCCAGAAAACCAATACTGCTCAGCCAAAATTGACACTTGCTCAGCTTGGCGTACAACTGTTCTTGTCTCAGCTTCTCCAAGACTAACCGTAGATGTTCCTCATGTGATCGGGCACTCCTCGAGTACACCAAGATATCATCGATGAACACAATCACGAACTTATCCAGGTAGAGTCGGAAGACCCGGTTCATCAGATTCATGAATGCTGCCGGAGCATTCGTCAAGCCAAAAGGCATAACAAGGAACTCGTAGTGTCAGTAACGGGTTCGAAAAGCAGTTTTCGGAATATCCTCCTCCGAAATCCTCAGTTGGTGATACCCAGACCGCAAATCAATTTTCGAGAAGCACTGTGCTCCCCGCAACTGGTCAAAAAGGTCATCGATCCTGGGTAGAGGATATTGGTTCCTCAGTGTCACCTTGTTGAGTTGTCGATAGTCAATACACAAACGGAGACTTCCCTCCTTCTTCTTTACGAACAACACCGGTGCTCCCCACGGTGAAGTACTCGGTCGGACATATCCCAAATCCACCAACTCCTGCAACTGAGTTTTGAGTTCTCGTAACTCGGCCGGCGCCATCCGGTATGGTGCCTGGGATATAGGTCGGGTACCAGGGAGTAGTTCAATAGTAAACTCGATCTCCCGTGATGGTGGCAACCTAGGTAAGTCTTCCGGGAATACATCCGGAAACTCGCATACCACCGGTATCTCGTCGATACCCGGAGTATCAACCTGCTCTGACACGACATGCGCCAAGTAACCCTGGCATCCCTTCCGTAGAAGTTTGGTAGCAGTAAGTGAAGAAATCACTTCAGGAGGCGAACCGTCACGTTCCCCCTGAAAGATAACCTCCGACAAACCCGGGCTCCGCAGAATCACTTGCTTGCTACAGCAATCGATGAGCGATCCATGCTCCGATAGCCAATCCATCCCTAGGATTATATCGAAATCGTGGATATCCAGAATAATTAAGTCTGCTGGTAAATCCACATCCTCAATTCTTACCGGGCACCTCCAAATCACCTAATTCACAAGGTACACGATGCCCATCGGGGTGCCAACACCCATTTCGCAATCTAAGGCTGATACCACACAATCAAGCATACCAGCACAACTCTTCGAAATAAAAGAATGTGTAGCTCCCGCATCCATCAATACACGTACAAGAAGGTTTAAGAAATGTAGTGTACCTGTAACCACGCCTGGGGCAGTCCTCGCCTGCTGCTGGGTCATTGCAAACACTTGGGCCCTCGGCCTTCCGTTCCGTCCGCGCCCGCGCGCGCCACGCCCAGCACCACGCCCAGCACCACGGTCACCTCCCTGACCGCGACTTCCATTAGTGTGGGAAGCCGTGCTCTGCACCACACTAGAGCCCCCAGCGTCGTTGTTCTTGGACAACTGCGGGCAATCACAGGCATACTAGCCTCGGCCTGTCCGAATGCCCACCAGAAGCACCGCTCCAAGATGAACGCTGCCCAGAGTTGTATCCTGATCCTCTGCCCTGAGAGCCTCCGCGACGACCTGACCAGCCACGACCCTTGAAGGATGAGGGTGCTCCCCTGTAGCCCCCTCCCTTGTTGTTCTTCTGGCCTGATAGACCACGGTGTGGGCGATCCTACCGTCGCCCCTCGCCCGAAGGCTGTCGTGTCTAGTGTGCCGCCAGACTGGCCTCGACACGCACCGCAGCGTCGATCAAATCTCTCAGTGAAGCATGAGTAGCAGCAGTCACACTTGCCCGGATCTCCCCTCGGAGTCCAAGATCGAACCTTTGGCATTTGTCCTCCTCCGTGCTCACGAATGATGCAGCGAACCGGGATAGTTTCCCGAAAGTCTGCTCGTAGTCCGCAACGGACATATCCCTCTGCTCCAGCCGCAGGAATTCAACCTCCCGTGCCGCGCGAAATGATCGCGGGTAGTACTGGTCCAGAAATCGGGAACGGAAAACTTCCCAAGTAGTGGTATGGACAGACCATCCAGACATTTCAAGTCCGTGCTACCACTAGTAGGCTCCTCCTTCCAGTAAGAAGGCCGCCAAGGTCACTCGTTCGCCCGGAGGGCAGTGCATCACCGAGAAGATCCTCTCCCATTTGGTGATCCAATCATGAGCATCCTCGGGGTTTGATCCCCCGCAGAAAGGAGTGGCTCCCAAACGTTGAGCCCTTTCAATGCTCGTGCATTCCATCTCCCTTTCCAGATCCTCGTCCGTTCGTATATGAGGAATTCTCCTAGGAGGCATAACCAACTGTCAAGAGGCATAGATCAGTTAACAATATCCTTAAAAGTCAAAAAGTAACTAGTACTAATCACTAGTCTAGTATGCTGACCACAACCTAGTGCTCTGATACCAAGCTGACAGGACCCGCCCCGATCTCACAGGGACCACAAGGGAACGTGCCCTGCTCCCGTCTGACACCCAATAATTCATACCAATTTTAACCTCAAAACATCAAATGCATAAATAACCAAATTAAAGTTATACATCAAATCCGAATTAAACAGATGTCAGACAAGGGATGAAATCCAAAATTACAAGTTGCGAGCACGACTCTAACATAAACCTGCGGGTCAACCGCCCAGCAGGGGTTCAGGTACGCAGAAGTAGATCTATGCCTCGGCCTCAGGTTCCTCCTCTACCTCAGTATCACGACCTGGAGGGGTTACCAAAACATTAAGGGTGAGTGGACCAAAACTCAAGTTTATAAAATCGTTTGATAAGTAAAACATATAATTTACCCCTTCCATTTTCCAAACATGCATGCATCATTATTTAAAACCATAAATCATATAATATGAACCATAAGGCATGTAATAAAACCATAAGTATAATTTTAGCCACTGCACTATACACTCCAATCCGACATCCCTGATGCCTGACGTCCCTGACGTCCAATAAGGTCACAATCACAAGGCTACGCGTGCCACTCGGGTCTCAATTCCGAGTTCAATCCCCAACCCCGTTCGGGTACAGCATCCCCGATGCTTAGCGTCATAGACGCTGGACGTTCTAGACGTCCGTGACCTCTCCGGGGTACTTCATCCGGAGGAGACAGTATCATATGGATGAATCTATACAGTGCAGTACCAAATACATTTTATTGATATCCACATGCAAAGCATATATTTACATAGATAAAATCCGAACCAATCATTAAGTTTCATCAGACGGGTCTCAAGCCCAAATACCGTGAAACGTGCCATAACCATAATTTCCATATCATCAAAACCATTATTTGTTTTTAGCATGTGAATATGTATAATAAACCAGAAAACATTTATGCACGCAAGGGTTTAAGAAAACGGCCCACTCACAGTACAATCCTGCTGAAAACCGAGCGTATACCCTCGTCCGGTTACAATTGTACAATCCCTGTCATGTCCAAAGTATACGTAAAGGTCAATACAAACCCCTAACATTTAACCATGAAACCCTAGACCGAAACCGGCCCGGAAAAGCCTCCCGATCGCGCTTCCCAAGGCAATAAACCTCAATTTGACCAACTTAATGATCTCCGATCGACCCGAAACCATAGCCATTGGATCCGGATCGTCGAAACCTAAAGAATGGTGGTGGTCCCACCAAAATTACTGTTCACACGCGCCCCCACGCGCCTGGTCAACCCTCTGGTCAACAGTGCTATAGTACTGCTGACGTCAGCATGATGTCACTGCTGACGTCAGCATGACGTCATCACTGACAGTGTCAGAGGACACGTGTCAGCAGTCCATTGGTCCCTGGTCTGACAGTTTTATGACATGATGACGTCATCATGACGTCACTGCTGACGTCAGCATGATGACGTCATCAGCTACAGTAACCGAGTCACTGCAGACTCACGGCTCGACTCGATAACAGATGGTGATTCCGACCACCATTTCAGGTGAGATTTGTTCCTATAGACTCGTCTCTACCTCATCTATGGTTCTGTGCAAATAAAACTAGATTCTAGGTCGAATAAAATACCTGAAAATCGACGGGAAGGTTGGCTGCCGGTTCTGGTTATCTTCTCCGGTGAGTCGTCGAGTTTCCAGCCACGGTCCTTGGTTCAAACTGGTTGTCTAGGTCCCCTAAGTGTGTCATACAAACAACCAAACAATTTCAACGTCAAAAACGGACGTTTCGAAGCAGGGAAGGAAATCGGGCACTCACGAGTTTTTCGTCTTACCGCCGCCGTGTCGCCGCCGTGTTGCCGCCGTACGCCGTCCAGTTCAGTTCTGGGTCGTCCTGTCGTCACAGTGAACCCAACCGTACGTTGGTTCGAATCCAAGTGTGAAGGTTTGGATGGTTTGGGTGGTTTGGGTTGTTCGGGTTTCTTCTCGGGTCTGGGGGAAATCCGGCCGTGCAGGGTGGCTGGGAAGTGGTGGCCGGCGTCTGGGGGTGGCTGTTGGCTGCCTGGGGTGTGAGGTTGAGTGGTGAGGTGCTGGTGAGTTGTTCCAAGAGGTAACCGTGCTAATCGGGTTGAGAGAATGAAAATGTAAGTGTAATGTCACATGGGTTTTAAAACAGAATATGAAATGAAATCGAGGGCCAGGATTGAATCTGACTTAAGATTCAATGGTGAGGATTAGATCTGGAGATTTTCAGATCAAGGGCTGTGATTAAAAGGTGATTTAAATCCTAAATAAATGCTTAGTGGAGCTTGATCCAATCTAACCAATGGGTGAGTGACACTTGTCACTCACCAGGTGTCCTCCAATCAGATTTCCAGAATAAAATATTTGACACGAAAACCGAGACACGAACCTCCCGATTTCACGTTTCTGACCATAACTTCCTCGTACGAAGTCCGATTTCGGCGTGCCGCCTGTCTACAGACTCAGGACGTCGAGACCTACCTAACGGTCCTTGAGTCGCGTGAAAATTAGTTGTCTAACAAAAAGTCAACCTTTTCGCCCCAAAATGTCCAAATTCCGGTAATGCCCCTGAACTTCCGATAGTCATAACTTTTTCCATGATCGTCCGAATTGGACGTGCCACATGTCTATGAACTCGTGACGTCCCGAACTACGTCACGGTAATAGGTTAAAGTCCATTTAATCCACCAATCAAAAAGTTAAATAATTTGGTCATACCAATCACGAGGGTAAAAGCGTCAATTCACACATTAAATTACAATATTAAAATCCTCGAATTTCCGGGCTGTTACACCTAGGGCCCAGCTATGTGTTACAAATGGTTTTTATGGTTCATGACGGTTTATGGGAACTGTCATGAACCCTTGAAATGGATTTATGGTTCATGACGGTTTATGGGAACCGGCATGAACCCTAGAAAGGATTTTATGGTTCATGACGGCTTATGGGGCCGGGCATGAATCCTTGAAAGGTTTATAGAATGATTTTAAAATGTTTTTCATATGCTATCCTTTATATATGATTGTCTCATTCGGGGAGGGTCGTTGGCCTGGGTGGACCCCGGAGTAGTCACGGAGCACTGACTGAGTGGAGTCGCCCCCCTGTTGGGTTCCTTACTCTCAAGAAGGCTATGTATCATTACCTTCAATGTGACGTCTCGGAAATTCGAAACACGAAAATTTGGAAAATTTGAGGAAAAGGACGATTTTGCCCCTTGTCTGATAGGTGCTGAAGGATAGTTTCGGGACTTCAGTTGACTTGTCAGACGGGAGCAGGACACCCCACGGTTATTGAAGTCCAGTTGTGACGGGTCCTGTCAAAGTGGTATCAGAGCATTTGGTTACCGATCTGCCATGCCTCCGAGATGCGAGCCTTGTGTGCGGCCTAGTAATTAGACGTGATATGAGGGTGTCGGAAATCCCTGGAGTGATTAGGGCCCTGGATTGGGGGTCGAGTATTGTATCACGTGTTGTGATTGTGTCGGACTTGTATTGGTCCGGTTGGTTGGTTACGATAACGATATGGTCTATGGTGGGCATGTTAGGCCCAAGATAACCTCGACCCGAGGATAGCGGGTAATGGAACTCCGAGGGAGTTCGGAAATTGATTTAGTGTTTTGAGAGATCCTGAATAGGATGTGGTTCACCTAAAGATGTGTGCTAGGTGACCGGATATGCCAGTAGTGGCATTGATGTTAGTATATGTTGATTTTGACTCGAGAGGAGTCGAAACATTGAATTTGGACTCAACAGGAGTCAAGAGTTGGTTTAGGACTCGAAATGAGGCATGATGTGTTATGAGGTCTCCAGATGAGCCGGGAAAGATAGAAAGAGTGGTTATAGTTGTACATAACAAGTGAGGGTTCACGTGGGAACCCGAGATATTGAACTGGATGTGATTTGAGTCTCCATGGTTGTTGTTGGAGAGGTTGTTTGAATTTCGGGGGCGAAATTCCTTAAGGGGGGAAGGTTGTGACGCTCCGGAAATTCGAAACACGGAAATTTGGAAAATTTGAGGAAAAGGACGATTTTGCCCCTGGAATTGGGCGAACGGTTAACTTTTTATTCGAGCGGTCAAACGGACTTTGACCGATGACTGTGACGTAGTTCGGGACGTCACGAGTTCATAGATAGGTGGCACGCCCGATTTCGACATTCGAGAAAAAAGTTATGACATGCAGAAGTTTAAGGGCAGTTTGGTAAATTGGTAAAAAGGGCCGACAGTTGACTTTTTGATCGGGACCTTGTTTGGAATTTCCGGGAGTACCGTTGGATAGGTCTCGAGACGCTGAATCCGTAGACAGGCGGCATGCGTCAATCGGAGTCCGAACGAGAAAGTGATGGGTTTAGAATCATGAGGGGCATTTTGGTAATTTTTCCAAGTAGGGGTAAAATGGTAATTTTCTGCAGCTGGGATAATTGTGATGAGCCAGTATAAGGGTGACTCATCTGATTTGGGGAGTGACATCTGTCACAATTACATGTGGGTTAGTGGCACTTGATTAATTAAATGACTTTGAAAGGATTAATGTTTGAATAATTAGTATATAGTTAGCAAAAACAAAGAACAGAAACTGGCCTTCCTTGATCGATTCTTCCCAGCAACCAAACCTTGAGAATTGGATGTGAGTGAGATTGAATTCGTGCAGAAGTAGAAAGAAGAATGAAAGGAGTGATGACCCCAGTTGAACCCAATGGAAAACACAGAAAACCCGAAAAGCCATTAAAGGGCTTCAAAATCGATTTCGAATTTGTAGATGTTTCTGAGTGAAATTGCCCTTAAATTTATTCTTCTGGGATTGCTACGAGTCGAACCAGATGAAGAACAAAGGAAATTGGGGTCAATTGGCCATAGAACAAAGAGGATGAGGTTTCGGGATTTTCGAGCTTGAGTCGAAGAGATTGAGATGTGGAACCACGAAATTGATCAGGGGAATATGTTTATAAGGACCCAACGATGCTTCTTGATGCATCAATTGAAGAAAAACATGGAGAATTGATGACGATTGGATGATGAACAGCAACCGGAGATGTTTCGATGTTCAACCTTGAATCGTATGGATTCAGGTAAGGTTTCATGTTATTGACTTCACAGAACCCTAATTAAGTCTACAACGATGCTAACGGATGATTGAAAGGTAGAATTCGATGTCGAATTGATGGAAATGGAGTCGGGTTAGCACGCGGGTCGAAGGCTCCGTTTACCAGGTAAACGGGTGAGGAAAGAGACTGTTCACGGCACTGTAGCAGGCGCGTGGCACCCACACGCAGCCGCTTACGACGGCGCGTGGGGGCGCGTGAGGGGGAATCCTGAGGTGTGTTCAATACGAAACTTGTCCTATTTAATGTAACGAACATTTTTGGTTTTGATTGCGAGTCGATCGGACGCCGTCTCGATAATGTTTCGAGGGTCCGAAAGTTTAAGTTACGTATTAAATTAATATTAAATTCCCAGAAAATTATGATAAATGAATATGATAATAATTATGACCTTAGTGACCCTGAGTAATGATTGTGGACAGGCTTCGGGATTCCTAGAAAGTGGCGAAAATTACGGAAACGCGTGCAGCTCGGGAAGTGAGCGATTTGGACGGTGTGTGAGTGGACGTTTGTTTTATAAACCATGATGCATGCATAGTTAAATGTTTTTCCATGATTGATTGCATAAATTGACTTGCAATGATGTCCTGATGATGTATGATTATGTGAGATTTAATGATTATTTTAATCGGTAATTTGTGCACGTTTTTCGAGGAAATGTGTAAATGATATTTTGGGCTAGGCCCGGAGTCAAAATGATTTCAAAATGGATATTTTGATGAATTGATGATTCAAGAATGATTTCTGGATTATTATAATGTTTTCCCTGTGATTTTACGGATTTACGTATAAAGAGTATTTGGGCTTGAGTCCCGGTTGGTAATGATTTGACTTGGATTGAGTCATGGAGCTGATTGACATGTTTTGGCATATGCTCCCAGGATGATTTTCATTGTGATTGTGGTTGTGAATACCCAGATGATCGAAGCTAGGGGTGTTCCCAGACGACCGGAACTCGGGGATATGATTGTGATTGTTCCCAGGCAGCCGGAGCTCGGGGTGTTCCCAGACGGCTGGTACTCGGGGTGAGATATATGCCCAGATAGCCGAGGCTTGGGGTGTTCCCAGACGGCTAACGCTCGGGGTGATGCGTGCCGGGGCAGTCGGAGCTCGGGGTGACTTCCCAGACGACTGAGGCACGGGTTATGGCCTACGCGTAGTGCAAACGTGACAGTGTGATGGTTTGTGCACTTATGAATAGTGCGGATTGATTGATTGATTGATTGAGTAATTGATTGTGACCTTGTACATAGTACTGTTTGATGTTGCGTACTGGTATTGAGTACGAGTTCTGGTCTGTGTGGCCAGGTGACTATGTTTTCCTATGTTTGGCCTGAGAGCCGAAATTTTGACTTGTTATGTGGTTTGGCTGGAAAGACGGTGATTCTGAGTCATATGTTTTTTCCTATGCATGCAGGTTTGATAAACTGGAGGGTAAATGATGTCTTTTCAAAAGTGTTTTAACGAATATATTTTTGTCCACTCACACTTTTCTGTTTTTGATGACCCTCCAGGCCGTGGCACAACGTTCGGGGCTGATCTCGAGGCGGAGGCATGAGTGGAAATTAGCACAGTTATCCCTTGTATGATAGGTGCTGAAGGATAGTTTCGGGACTTCAGTTGACTTGTCAGACGGGAGCAGGACCAGACACGGTTATTGAAGTCTAGTTGGGACGGGTCCTGTCATTCAAGGAGGGTCATTGATCTATGGACATTGACCTGGGTGGACCCTGGAGAGACTTGGGTTTGAGACCCTGGTTAGCACGCGTGTAGCTCTAAATTACCGTGACAGGTTCGGTGATATGAAATATAATGGATAAACATGATTTCAATTGGTTTGGGAAATTGTGTTTTATGATGATAAATGGATTTGGGCTGAGATCCCGCATATGTTTATTATGTTGTGGTTTTCTATAAATGGTTTGGGCAGGAGCCCGTATGATTATTAATTTTTAAACATATGTGATTGGATAAATGGTTTTACTATGCATGCATGCTTTTTAGTGAAGGGTATAAAGGTCTTTATAAAATGTATTTCTGAAATATTAGTTTTTGTCCACTCACAGTCTTTCAGTTTTCAATACCCTTCAGGTTGGATACGATGCGGACTGTAGCAGAGACCGAGATATCACATACCTCCTCCGGATCCTGGCGTACTCTGATAGCCCGAGAAGGCTAAGGTTGGAAATTTCCCTTGTTTGACACTTCGTGTCAGACGGGATTAGTGTCGTTCCTCGTTAATCATGGGGGGATTGAGGACGGGTCGTGACAGGTGGTATCAGAGCATAGGATTGCTTATCAGAGCTGGGTTGCTCATGTTACTCTGAATTCCAGAACGTATTTTGCGCGATACTCCATACGCAGGTCGAGGATGTGATGTCTCAATGGGCTATAGTTCGTTATCAACCTGATAATTAGGATGCCGGTACGATAGTTAGTAGGATTGAATCGCAAATCATTTTGGTTCGGAACTAGACGTCGGGATTGCCATAGTTCTGTCGTGGATGATAGTGTGGGACCCTACGAAGGGATGAACATAAAGGTACTTTCGAGTTTTGGATCATGAGACGGTTAGTAGGGATCGTCTCTCACAATATTGTATGATCAGTTTGACGACTAGTTTGGAATTGTGACCAGCTGATGATCGGATATTGTTGAGTTAGATGGATTTACTGCTGGGAGCAGTCGGGTTCATGGAACTCTAGTTGGATTGACGGTAGGATTAGATTGACGTCTTTACAATGTCAAGACCATGTGGATGGTCAGATTTTGGATTGTACTGCAGTTAGCAGTTGGGCACAAGGAGACCGTACTGTGTTCTCGTGGAACCCTACCTTAGGTGTATGGTTCGGAAAGGTGAGTTGGTGAGTAGTTGACTTTGTCGACTTCTCGGAGCTGAGATCGACCGTCGGTTGGTCATGTCATGTTCGGACATGTTCGTTCATGTTCGATCTAGTCATGTCAGCTTTAGTAATGGGACTGCACTCTGCAGTCGAGGTTGTACTTATCGGTTAAACCTAGATGGTTTTCGTACTACATAGTTGTGATGGACTGTTTGTGCAACTAAGGTCACGGGCGACCTGGTAGACGACATTGGTTGAGTTGAATTACAACTGGTTAGAGTTTGGTTGGACAGGTTACCAGGGTTGGTACTTGTCGATGGAGTCCCGGAGCGGGGATACAGAGTAGTTGGCACGAGCGGTTGATTCCGTTGGATGCGTAGTGCGGAGTCTCGATACTGAGGTCTGGTAGTTGGGTCTGCAAGAGTTTGTGGCAGGCACTACTACAAAGAGTAGTTGTAGTTACGGTTGTTAGGAATCGGGGACGTTCGGGGAACGTTTTTCTTTTCTCGTATGAGATGTCAGGGTGACTGTACCCACAGTTTTTGGGTACGAGGGAGGCAGAGTTTCTCCAAAACGTGCAGAGGTACGGGATCATCGTTTGGTATGAGCGGAGGTCCAGGGTTGTCTGATTCGCACACTCTGTGCTGATGCTGACAGGTGATGTTGGTGATAGTGACAATGGTGTTACTAGTGCTGGTGATAGTGATGATACTGGTTCTGGTACTGGTGCCGGTGATTGTGATGACGGGGAGTCGCGAGTCGGGAGGTGACTCCGTCGAGATGAGCATATGTTCGGTATCTGTGGTTCGGGAGTGGATCACAGATAGTTATGGACTGGATTGGATCCAGCAGTAGTTAAGATGTGAGGATCAAGTACTGTCATGGGGGATTAGTGACCGGTTAGTCAGACACGATCTGTCGCGGGGTTAGCGACCAGTTGGTCGGTGTTGGCCAGAGTTGGTTAGATATGGTGGTATGCAGAGATTTGTCTGCAGATCACAGCAGGAGTCTATTGTGTCTCTTCAGTCGAGCGGTACATCAGATTAGGATGAATTGACATCCTTTTGGATGTACATAATACGGTCGTAAACGGATAGGAGAGTTGATTGTTTACGGACACGTGGTTGATGTCCGAGTGTGCTGGTTCCGATATGGTTGGAACTACAGAATCAAGAGTCATTGTGATTGAGGTGACGAGAGGAGTGCAGGTTTTCCCGCATTAGTAATGGGTATTCGAAGTCATTTGGGTGACTTCTCAAGTTCTGCCAAGGTAGATGATGGTAGATGATGACAGCTGATGGTAGATGATGGTTATGTCACCAGTACATTGATCGTGTATTGGTTGGTGGACTCGGGATTTGTCTGGGGTCATCTAGAGGAGATGAGTATATCGAAGTTAGGTGACTGAGATTTCTCATTTTCTGCTTAGTGGCAGATGATGTTGGTTTACATAGCGTGGTGAGTGCAGCGAGTTTGTTTGCATTCACGTAGGATGGATTTTGTTGTCATTGTGTTGGATCATCCTTGATTTTCCTCAGTGGAATGACAAGGATCGATATGAGGTAATCAGTGAGAACCCACAGTCTCGGCGTGTCTTGTCGTTGACTGATCTATTAGATGTGGGAATTGGTTGACGAACGATGTGTCTTGGCTTTTTGGCTATGTAGATGATGTGACTAAACTTCTTTTCAAAGTGAATCCCGTACGATATATTACGCCCGAGTAAGTGTCCGACGAGGTCAGATTTGGTCAGCCTAGATGTGTGGATGTTGTTGGGATTGGCTTCCCTATGAAGTCAATCAAATGTAATGTGTAATCGATTGAGCATGTAACCGATAGGTTCAGTTTTGGTGCATCTCGGTAGACGTGAACAAGATTTTGGGTTTTGGAATCGAATTTCAAGATGACGATCCAGGATTCGATTTCGAAACTTGAAAGTGGATTTATGGATTTGGGTTCAGAATGGTCATTCCTGATACTAGTTTGCGGAATGATGATTTTGGATTCAGATTTGGAAATGGATAATGGGTCGGAGTTTTGATATGTCTGGTACTGGATTGGACATATGGACTCCAAATTGAAATGTGTTTTGGCTACGACCTAGGTTGTGATCGTCGTGTTGTTGTGGTTATGGTTGAGGTGGTTGTTGTAGTCTGGTTGGTAATGGATGTATGTACCTTGTACGTTGCTCGGGGTACGATACTGGGGATACTTGTCGTGCCTGGTAACGGTATATAGGTTATACCGGTGGTACGTTGGTGAGCGTGTTGGTAGTCTGCTTAGTTCTGATACCATTGGATTAGTCGAGGACGTGGACTGGACATTGGATACTGTGCATTGGGTCATAGTAGTTCTGACGGGTCCAGTTACACACACATTGAGTGTTTTGTTGGTGAGTGTTTACTCAGGTTGAGTAAATTGGTGGTTAGAGTAACCACATGTAAGTATAGTGTTAGTCATTGGCTGGCGACTGTCAAGTGGTGCCAGTTTGTCGGATGTGTCAACGTGGATCGGTGAGTGAGATTTAGTGACTCCCAGTGGGAGTAGATATCAGGATAGATTGGTGGTTGAGCAAGGAAACCTTTGAGTTGTTTGTGTCAGCGAAATGGTAGATCTGACAAGTGGTTAACTCATAGGATACTTAGGCTGCTCTGATACTGACAAGTGGTGTCAGTACGGAACTTGTGATTACTGTCATTTGACGTGGTCGAATGTAGTTAATGCGACGTGAGTGTTAGTGTTACGTCTGGTTGCAGACACGTTTTATGTTGACTAGTGGGTGTGCTAGTGTACACGTGTTGTGAAGTTAAGATTGCTTTCCACGAGGTGGTTGTGGAATCAGTATAGTTGGACTTTTGAGAACGGAACAAAATTAAGGAGGGAAGAACAGTTGGAATTAGGTTGGTTGGAATTTCGAGGATGAAATTAATTAAGGAGGGAAGGTTGTAACGACCCGTCCTGAATTTCAGGATTAGATTAGTGACTAATCATGATTAGTGAGGTTAATCAGTGATTAGTTGAGCGAAATAGGATGAACGATGCAAAATGACCGTTTTGCCCCTAGCGTGGGTAAAACGTTGACTTTTCATTCTGGCGGTCAAATGGACTTTGACCGATGACCGTGACGTAGTTCGTGACGTCACGAGTTCATAGACAGGTGGCACGTTCAATTCCGACATTCGAGGAAGAAGTTATGACTTTCAAAAGTTAAGGGGCATTTTGGTAATTTTGATTAAAAAGGGCAAATAGTTGACTTTTGACCTTGGATGTTCGATGGCCGAGGGCCGAGGACCATTATGTAGATCGGGACGATACGAATCCGTAGACAGGCGACACGTCGAATTCGGACGTTCGACGGCGAAGTTACGGTTTAAGGAAGTTTAAGGGAACTATTCCACGTTTTACGAAATGACTTAACTTTTGGATTCTAGTGGGCCCCAGATATTTAGTTCCTGCCCAATGGATGAGTGACAAGTGTCACCCATCCACATGCGACCCTTATACATTCATGCATCTCCCCATTGCATCGATCATTCATTTTCTTCCTCACCAAAATACAACCCGATCTCACCCCCCCCCCCCCCCCCCCCCCCCCCTTAAACCAATCCAACCCTTTTCCATTTGATCATTCCTGAGAGACCAGAGAGTGTTGAGAGGGACTGAGGACAGTTGCAGGAGGTTGGAACCGCCGTGGACGGCGGCATGGAGGAGGCACAACCCGAGAGGTACTCGGTTTAAACCATTTTTCATTTTCTTTTGATTTTGCACGTTAGGGTTGATTCTAGATGATTAGGGTGAGCTTAGAGGGTCATTAGGAAGGTTTTAAGATGTTTTTGAGGGAGTTTAGATGGCTGTGAAGCCTTGGGAGAAAAGAAGAAAACTGGACCGTGAGGAAAAGGTTGGACTGGTCGGATTTGATGGGCTTTAGGGGTTATAATTGATTTAGTTAGGTTCTTAGGTTCATAACATGAAGAATAGGATCGATTAGGAGAAAACGGGTGAAAACTGGACCGGGAATGGATCTGGACCGGTCACGCCGGTCCAAGTTGCAGAGAAAACCGGGCCGGACCGGTCGGCTGAATGTAGGAGATAGTCTACAGTGCACCGGCGCGTGAGCCCACGCGTACGGTCCTTTGGGCGGCGCGTGGTGAGGAATTTGGGGAAGTTTTCAACACGTGAAATCTTTTATTCGATGTAACGAACATTTTGGGATTGGTTTCGTGTCGATCAGACACCGTCTCGATAATGTTCGGGTCATTGAAAGGTTTAGGTTCGAGATTTAAAATAGTTAAAAATTCTGAAAAATTACGGGGCTTTAGTGAGAGGTTATTTAAGTATTTGGTAACCTTCTATTACGATTTGGACAGGTTTGGGAGTCCCGGTGAAGACGATTTGCCCAGTGACGCTTACAGCACGCAAATCGAGGCGGTAGCATAGGACGGTATGTGAGTGGACCTTGATTTCTAAACTGTGATGCATGCTTAAATGTTTTATATGGATTATGAATGTGATTCTATGATGTTGAATTGGATTGTTGTGAATTATATGGTTTCACGCTTTATGAGGCGATTTACGTGCTTGCACGTAAATCGAGGTTTTCTAGTTTTATACTGATTTTCCGTACTTGTGGTTTTGGATATGATTTCATGAAATAGTTTTGGATTTGAAAAGGTAAAATCGGGTTCGAAACCCATTTGATCTACGAACTCTAGGACTTGTGGTCCTTTTGATTTAACAAGGCATCGGGCCGGAGGCCGAGTTAGTTTAAAATTCGGACCGGAGGTCCAGTTTGTATGTGGATACGGGCCTAGGGCCCAGCTATGTGTTACAAATGGTTTTTATGGTTCATAACGGTTTGTGGGAACCGTCATGTACCCTTGAAATGGATTTATGGTTCATGACGGTTTATGGGAACCAGCATGAACCCTGGAAAGGATTTTATGGTTCATGACGGCTTATGGGGGCCGGGCATGAATCCTTGAAAGGTTTAAAAAATGATTTCAAAAGGTTTTTCATATGCCATCTTTTATATATGATTGTCTCCTCCGGGTAGGGTCGTTGGCCTGGGTGGTCCCCGGAGTAGTCACGGAGCATTGACTGAGTGGAGTCACCCCATATTGGGTTCCTTACTCTCAGAAAGGCTATGGTTCGTTACCTCCAGAGAGGGTCATTGATCTACGGACATTGACCTGGGTGGACCATGGAGAGACTTGGGTTTAAGACCCCGGTTAGCACGCACATAGCTCTAAATTACCATGACAGGTTCGGTGATATGAAATATAATGGATAAACATGATTTCAATTAGTTTGGGAAATTGTGTTTTATGATGATAAATGGATTTGGGCTTAGATCCCGCATATGTTTACTATGTTGTGGTTTTCTGTAAATGGTTTGGGTAGGAGCCCGTATTGTTGTTTAAACATATGTGATTGGATAAATGGTTTTACTATGCATGCATGCTTTTTAGTGAAGGGTATAAAGGTCATTATAAAATGTATTTCTGAAATATTAGTTTTTGTCCACTCACAGTCTTTATGTTTTCAATACCCTTCATGTTGGATACGATGCGGACTGTAGCAGAGATCGAGATATCACATACCTCCCCCGGATCCTGGCGTACTCTGATAGCCATAGAGGGCTAAGGTTGGAAATTTCCCTTGTCTGACACTTCGTATCAGACGGGATCAGGGTCGTTCCTCGTTAATCCCGGGGGGATTGAGGATGGGTCCTGACAGGTTAGGAATTTAAAAGATTTTTTTATCCTCCATGTTAAACCAATAATTAAAGCAAACAAGCAAAATAAGGTGACTGTTAAACCAATAATTCAAAATTAAGGTCTTAACATTAACTAAAAACTTTAAACATAATGTCAAATCAAAGTTTCAAAATTAACCTGAAATTTTTTAAACATAATATTTATAGTCATACATTAACCTCTCCTAATTTAAGCATAATACTAAACCAAAAGTCTCTAACCATTTTCCTCTTAGTTCAATCCGAAGGAGTATACCGTATCCATTATGAGCGCTCTTCAGTTGACATTTTTAAGAACGCATTTTTCATCCCCAACTTATGGACCTTATCGAGTGCTTTGAAACGAGCAAGTTTATTCAAGTTTGGAGCTTCCTTGATTGCTTCCCAAATATTGGTGGTTTTCTCCGTTTGTTTCTTCTCTCTTTCTTTGTTTCTCTCTCTCTCCTCTCTCTCTCTCTCTCTCTCTCTCTCTCTTTGTTTTCTCTTCTCTCTTTTCTCCAACAAGTTGCTGATCCTTTGGATTTCAGTAGCGATTGTTACAATTGAGTCCATGCCAACACTAACTCTTTATAAGACTTGCTCTAGTGGTGGTGTTAACCAAGCTACTAGTTGCTTCATAATCAATTTTCTGTTTCTTTCGATGAGGGAGCTTTTCGTAGGAGCATTCAAACTTGTTTTATAGAAGTGTGATAAATTAGTAGGTGTTGACGTATTTTGGTATGATATTTTCTGAGCCTCATTGTTATCATCAACCTCATACTCTTTTACGATGTCCGGTCTAATTTTTTCTTGTAGCCTAGTAGGTCTTCTTTCTTCAAATACATATGTCACATCATCAGTGTCATCCCCCACACCAATTGAGTGATTTCCAATAGTTGTTCCATTGCTAAATACAATTGTCAAATCCTCATAGCCATCATATGATTCAATGCGTAGTTTCTCTTAGTTTTGGTGGGACTGTAAAGAAAACATATCACCTTCAAGTAATTGTTTCATACTTCATCACTAGTCGTGAACTTCTTTGTGATAGGGTCCCACCCAAATCCAGAATTATGGCACACAAGCTCAGCCAAACTTGGATAGCGTTGCTTCAGAATTTTCAACCGATTTTGATAGTGCTTGTAAGTTTTTTCACATCCAAGACACTCAATAAGAACGAGAAGTATCTTATCACATACTATATTCTTAGATATCACAACCACTAGCATCACGCCAACTACTCTTGACGGCATCAACAAGTCATCCTAACAACATACGGCTCTCTTGGATGCTCCATTGACTATACTTTGTTTTTAACTTCTCTTGTTTTGCATCTTCCATTTTAATGTTACTAAATAATACAACCAATGACTTATTAATTATTTATCTATTTATTTTCCATATATGTTCTTATAATCCAAAATAATGAAAACAACTAATTCATATAAATTATACATAAATGCTTAAATACTCAAAATTGTTCACACTCATGCCCATGCAATTATGACCTAGCCGACGTGCACAATTGTTTCCCTTTTTTATCCTATAATTTGTCTTTTATTGTTTATAATAATAGTGGTTGAGTTTAGGTCCCTACCAAAGACACATTTGAGTTGGTAAATCCAAAGATTCCTTTTTTTTTTTTCAATGAGTTTCCTAAGCAAACAATTGTCAATAATCAAGGCAAGAAAAAAATTCAGAACCTGCAAACAATAATCAAAACCCAATCAAGCCTATTATGCAACAGATAATATCGAGTAATAGACCAATAATCAAAACCCAATCAAATTCATGAACAAAAGCAGCAAAAACAATTAATAATGCACCTCAACATCAAACCCTAAATCTAAAATTGGGGAAGTAATGCGCATATACCCAACAAGTACACGTTTCAAAAAACCCACATATATGTTTGGTTGATTATGAATTTCAAAAGGCAATATCTGTCGAAAAGAAACAATTAGGGCATAATAATATTGCTTCCATAAAGTTGGAACAAAGTCAACATGTCACAAGGTATTTAAGGCATCTAGCTTAAATACCAATGACAAGAAACTCATTCTAACTAAAAACTAGAATACAAAATAAAAAATTCTAGAAAACTGGAATACCAAACGACAATTATATTGCTTCCATAAAACTGGAATTTCATGAATGACCATACCTAAAATTAGGGAAGTAATGCACATATACCCAAATACATGTTTCAACAACCCCACATACATGTTTGGTTAATTATGAATTTCAAAGGCAATATCTGCCGAAAAGAAACAATTAGGGCATAATAATATTGCTTTCATAAAGTTGGAACCAAGTCAACATATCACAAGGTATGTAAGGCAACTAGGTTAAATACCAAACGTCAAGAAACTCATTCTAACTAAAAATTGGAATACAAAATAAAAAAATTCCAGAAAACTGGAATACCAAACGACAATTATATTGTTTCCATAAAACTGGAATTTCATGAATGACCATACCTTTTCAAGTGAACCAATCAATAAAAAAAATCCAGAAAACTTCAAAGAGATTGGATAAACACATATCTGTGCAGGGAAGAGGATACTACGCATGAAATTGGAATTTTTGCTTAATTTCTGTTCGAAAAATACACCACGCAGGGGGGCATTTAGACCTAATCTCAAGATATATGACTTGGAAGAGCAGTCCCTATCGATTTCTTTCCATTACCCGAATTCGCGCGTTGAAAATACCCTAAGTTGGGTAATCAGAAACACGGATGAGGGCTTTCTTTTCGAACCTCATTCACCTGGTTGGCGGGTGGTACCCTCAATCCATAATGTATGCCACTTTCAGCTTCTATACATGTTCAATGGTCAACTTCGGTTGGAAGCAATGTATAGATGAGTTTCGTTTCTTCTAATCGTGGAACCGCCTAAAGTTATGACCAGTCAAGAGTAGAAATGTCTAGTAATTAGGGGGCGGCCATTCGGTGGCATGAAGGGGAGAGAAGGGGAAAAGAGAAAAAAATCAAAATCTTTTGTGGGTGAGATTGAATTTGTGTTTTAGCTTTGGTATTTATACCATCTATCAAAAAATCCTTTCAAATTCAAGATTTGTTAAAATCATCTAATATATACCAATTTTTACAAGTATATTTTAAAGGATTCTTAAATAATTCGTTTTGAATACACCATGATGAACGCATTTTAAATCAATCCATTAAATAATAAATTGAATACACCAAATTTTTTAATAAATCATTTAATATCCTACTTGAATTGTAACGACCCGTCCCGGGAGTCGGGATTAGACAAGTGTTTAGTGACGGATTAGTGAGGTTAATCGGTGGTTAGTTGGTTACTTTTGGACTTTGGGCGTAGAATGACGATTTTGCCCCTAGTTTGGGACGTCACGAGTCCGTAGACAGGTGGCACGCCCAATTCCGACGTTCGAGGAGGAAGTTATGACGGTCGGAAGGTTGAGGGCACTTTCGTAATTTGGTTAAAAGAAGGGCAATTGATGACTTTTTGCACGATGAGGTTTCTTCATGCGAACCTAGGACCGTTAGATAGGTCTCGCCATCCTGAGTACAACGACAAGCGGCAGGTATCGATCGGAGGTCGGACGGTTAAATTACGAGTCTAAGAACTCGAGGGGTAAAATGGTAATTTTGCAAGGCAAGGGCTTGGGAATTGTGAGGAATAGGTATTGGACACTTGGCAGCTGTTGGACAAGGATGCCACATGGTTTTTGACGCGTGGCCATCTCTGGATGGACGTAGAAGCGTCGCCCACCGCCTTGAAACCGTTTAAACAGAGTACGAATGTGTGCACGGGTGAGGGGAAAACAGAGACTTGAGGGACTGATCAAGAACCAGCTAACAAAATCTCCCCGATCTTTTGTCATTTTGGTAAGGAAGTAAAAAGAGAGGAAAGAAGAGGATATTGGTGGCACTGCCACGGGCACCGCCGTGGGTGGTGACTGTTAACCGTGAAAGGAACAGAGCCCAGGATGATCGTGGACCCCAGCCTTCTCAAAACTTGATTAGATAATGATGGTTGGTAAAGGAGAGATGGAGAAGAAGTTGGGGGGATGTTGTTGGTGGCCACGGCCAGTGACGACGGCGATGGCAGAGTAAGTTCTCCGTAGATTTTTGTATGAAATCAAAAATGGTAGTCTCAGTTTTACAAGGTTTTACTCAAAATTATTGATTGGGTTTGGTTTTGGAGGACTTAACGGACTAAACAAGCGTCAAACTGAGGGGAGTGGCGACCAGAATCACAGAAGCCGAACAAACCAGGGATGCGCGATTTTCCTTCGATTCAGGAGGTAGAATTCTGGCCTTAATTTCGTTGTTTGAATAGGTAGATAGATAGGAAACAATGAGACGAATTTAATGGTAGGAATAGGTTTAATTTTGGACTGAAATTAGATGGGAACCGTGAACGCCGGTTCACTTGAACCGGTTGAGCCGCTGAACCGGTCGGACCGGGTTTGCCCAAGGAAGACGATGACATTGTGCTGGGTGCGTGGCTCGCACGTGCAACCCCTTTGGGCGGCGCGTGAGGGCGCGTGGGGCTCCTTTTGGGGAAGTTTCCGACATGACTTTTAAAGTATTCGATGTAACGAACATTTTGGCGCTGGTTTCGAGACGATCGACATCGTCTCGATATGTTTCGGGAAGTCCGAAGGTTTTAGGCCTCGGTTTAAAATAGTTAAAAATTAGGGAAAATTACGAGGCTTTAGGTTAAACTTAATAAAGTAGTTAGTAACCTCGTTATGGGATATGGACAGGTTCGGGAAAGCCGAGGATAGTGGAATGGTCGGGGACGACGTAAGTGCGCGCGTATCGAGGCGACGCCGGAATGGCCTGTGAGTGGACTTTGCTTTCTAACTCTTGATGCATGCATATATGTTTTTATATGTTTTCTATACTTGATTCTATGATTTGTTTTATGATTGTGATGGTTTACGGTTTGTGCACGTTTTTCGAGGAAATGACGGTATTTCACATTTTACGAGATTTGATGGATATTGTGATTTGAACCTGGTTTTAATGAATTGATTTCGGGATTTGAAATACGTTTTGATTTCAAAGAAAGTAAAAGGATTTTGGAATGTGTTTTCGGGCTTGAAGCCCAGTTCAGAAAAGTGGTTTTGAGAAATGTGATTTCGGGTTTTGGAATTGGATTTCCGAATGACGATTCGGGATTCGGTTTGGAACTTGAAATGGATTTCTGGGTTTGGGTTCGGAATGGTTATTCCGGATGCTAGCTTATGGAATGATGGTTGCGGACTCGGATCTGGAAAGGAGATAGATATGAGTTCTGGGTTTGGATTCGGGATCCTGATGAGATTGCGGATTCGGATTCGGATTCGGAAATGGAAAACGGTTTTCAAACGGTTTTGGATTGGATTTGGTGGATCTGGTTATTGGGTTTAAAGACCCGGATTATGTTTGATGGGGGACGGGCCCGGATTGGGTTTAAAGACCCGGATTGAGTTTAAAGACTCGGGAGTTTAAAGACTCGGATATATTGATATTTCCCCCGTAGGCCTGTTGAGTTTAAAGACTCGGGAGTTTAAAGACTCAGATTATATTGAGGCCTGGATTGAGTTTAAAGACTCGGGAGTTTAAAGACTTTGATAGATCCAGCAGGTTCGATGGATGGAAATGTGGTTCAAGTGATTGATGATGACGGTTTTCAAGGATGGGTTTCGTCGGTTATAATGGTTTTCGATGGTTTTGGGCTGAGGCCCGGGATTTGAGAAAAAAAGGAAAAATGTGTTTGGTTTTCGTACATGGTTTTATGACATGAATTTGATATGCATGCATTGGTTTTTGAAACGGAGGGTATAAATATACTTGTGTTTTCTGTTAACTGTTTTTGAACTTATACTTTATTTTTGTCAATTCACAGCCTTTTCGTGTTTTCGATACCCTCCAAGTTATTGTGGTGCGGGCTGTTGGTCGAGAGAGATGGAGACATCACACATACGATCCACAGTAGTTCGGCACACTCTGGGAAGTCCGGTTACCTTTGGATGGTTGGATCAAGAATCCCTTGTCCGACTTACGTGTCACATGAAGGTTGGACGTCAGTTTAGCCTACGTGTCATGCGTAAGTCAGACGGGAGCAGGGCTTAGTCCCTAATCCTGGGGGATTAGGGGTGGGCCCTGACAATAAATTGTAAGACCCAGTCTTGGAAGCAAGAACGGTGAGCAAGACCCGTGAGCTTGGAAAGGTAAGATCGGTGAACAATCCCACATCGCTCTGGTAGGGAAAGGTGAAGTACCTTATATGTGTGGGCACGTATCTATCTAACACAAGGCCTTTTGGGAGCTCAGTGGCTTTGGGGGGGATTGGAACCCCAAAGTTAAGCGAGTTTAGGTTGGTGCAATCCCATGATGGTGACCTACTAGGAAGTTGCATGTGAGCTCCGGAAAACAAAACCGTGAGGGCTGGGCCCAAAGCGGACAATATTGTGTTAGATGGGCCGGGTCGTGACAGAATGGTATCAGAGCCGGACCCTGGCCGGAAGTGTGCCAGCGAGGACGCTGGGCCCCAAGGGGGGTGGATTGTAAGACCCGGTCTTGGAAGCAAGAACGGTGAGTAAGACCCGTGAGCTTGAGAAGCAAGAACGGTGAGCAAGACCCGTGAGCTTGGAAAGGTAAGATCGGTGAACGATCCCATATCGCTCGGGGAGGGAAAGGTGAAGTACCTTATATGTGTGGGCACGTATCTATCTAACACAAGGCCTTTTGGGAGCTCAGTGGCTTTGGGGAGGATTGGAACCCCAAAGTTAAGCGAGTTTAGGTTGGTGCAATCCCATGATGGGTGACCTACTGGGAAGTTGCACGTGAGCTCCCGAAAACAAAACCGTGAGGGCTGGGCCCAAAGCAGACAATATTGTGTTAGATGGGCTGGGTTGTGACATGAATACACCTAAATTTCAAACTTTATTAAAATCACTTAAAATCACCTATGGAATACAACCCCCTTAGTGTCTAATTGTGTACATCGTTGTTATAATACTCAATTTTGCTATGCGAGAGAGAGAATACTCGCAACCACTACTGTCATCGGCATCGTCACTGTCTTTCGTGGATCAAAGACCTCCCTCCTCCTCCTCCTTGTTCCTTCCTCATTGGTTTTCATGAATGTTATCAGTATGCCGAAATATCTTTAATCACAATTTTGGCAAAGAGGTGGCCGAAATGGAATGGGGTTTCTTAGGCAAGCGATGATCGTCACTGTACTTAGATTCGAGGTACCTGTCTCGAGATCGTTGTGGACGGACGACACGAGTGTTAGGTGCTGGATTTGGATTCCATAAGGATTGGGATAGGGTTTGATGTAAGGTCGGATTCATTTTGATTTTGGGATGATTATTTCTCATGTAACAATGAAGTGTGGACGAGCTAAGACTTATGCTGATTCTTGGGTTTCTTTGAGTTTTCGTTTTTGAGTGATAAATTTGATGAAAGGTTGAATCTTTAGGTCATTTATGGGCCAAACATGCAGGTTGTGAAAAAAATTTGAATGAGTTGAAGAGAAGAAAGTGTTTGGTGTTGCATGGCGTGGATGTGTATGGCATGTATTCTCATCCACATCTGACTTGGATGAGTTGATATCATCATCTTCAACTTTCCTCATGTGGATTGATGAGGAAGGAGACGATAGTGATGTCAATTGGATTGACTTGTAGATCAGATGATTCTTGGTGTCACGTCTAGTGATGTGACAAGTGAGTACCCAAGACGAGACAGATCGAGTAACGTGAGGATGATCGAGATGACCGAAGTGATTATGACGACTGTGAGGTGTTCAGACCAAGGCCTAGTCGTCATTGGAATGAATTTCCCTGCTGATTATGCTAAGCTAGGAGCAGAAGAGAACTTTTAAGGATCCCTTGGCATAGTTGGTAAGATGACAGAGTTTGGAAGTGGGAATTAAAGTGAGATGAGAACGATACGTAGGAATCAATCAGGAAGAGATGAATAGCCGATGCCTCGAGATAGAATTGAGAATAGAGAATGTGATGGATTGAGGCTGGCTCGTGAGGCACGATTGAACATCAGACCGATGAGTACTATGATCGGATGTATTCCGACATAGTGGTGTATTGATTAGACGTCGGATGCTGTGTACTTGAGCAGAATTGACAGAGAGGGTTCAGATAGTTGGTGAACCAAGAGCTCATGGCCACACGTCGGTGGAACCCTAGTGCCTGTTTGTGTTTTCTACTGAGACAAGTATTTGATTGGAGTTCCTTGTACACCCAGACGGGTGAGATGTCGACCCACAATCGACAGGACGAGTAGTACGATGGTTAGGACTCGAGGTGAGTCTAGATAGCAGCGGATATCGCTGAGTGATGTGAGATACGATACGGTACGAGGATTCAAGAGCGAGTCGAGATCAGAGTGTGCAGCGGAAGAACAGTGGAGCCGAGCACTATCGATTAGACACGATCACGCTCGTGGACTTAGTGACAGTGATGGAGGTTGAGTATCGCTCCGTGGGAGCAGTGAGGATAGTTTTCGGATCGGATGCTGATTAGGACATCAGTTCCGATTGTCGGATGAGAAGAACCATCAGACTGAAAAGTCGACGCGATGACTCTCGAGAGCCACGATCGGAACGCAGCTAATGAGAGTTACGTTGGAGCGTTGGGGGCTCCGGTGACCATGAACACCGACAAGTACAGTGTAGTGATGGACGTGTACTTGTACACGAGAGTGGCTGGGTGCGGGGACACGATTGAATGTCCACAGGTGGTTGTGGAAATCGAGTCACTTTGAATTTCGAGGACGAAATCCTTGAAGGAGGGAAGATTTTAATGACCCTTCCCAAATTAGAGGGATTAATTAAGGATTAATGATAGATTAGCGAGACTAATATGGGATTAGACGAGGATTAGCGGACGTTTAGAGCGAAATAATGACTTTGCCCTTGGAATGGGAGAAATGTTGACTTTTTGTTCGGATGGTCAAATGGACTTTGGCCGATCTCTATGACGTAGTTTATGAAGTCACGAGTTCATAGACACGTGGCACGTTCGATTCCGACATACGTGGAAGAACTTATGGCGATCGGAAGTTCGAGGGCATTTTGGTAATTTGGGTGAATAGGGGCCAATGGTTGACTTTTGAAAAGTAAGGTCAGATTCCCGAGGGCAGGGGACCGTTACGTAGGTCGGGACGATACGAATCCGTAGACAGGTAGGACGTCAAATTCAGACGTTCGACGACGAAGTTACGGTTCACGGAAGTTTGAGTGCACTATTGCACGTTTTACGTGACGAGGAACTTTTGGCAGCAAGTGGGCCCCAGATATTATTGGACATGCCCAATGGATGAGTGACAAGTGTCACCCATCCATTGCCCAGCCCAAACAATTCATTCATATCCATCCATTTTTCTTCATCGATCATTTTCCATCCACCAAACCCAAACCCGATAAAAAACCTTCACCCCAAATCCATACCCTTCAACCCTATGATCATGTCTGAGGAACCAAGAGAGTGAGAGGAGGACTGAGGAAGATGGAGGCCGTGTAACGACCCGTCCCAAATTCCTAGCTTAGATTAGTGACTAATCACGATTAGTGAGGCTAATCCGTGATTAGTAGAGCGAAATCGGACGAACGGTGCGAAATGACCGTTTTGCCCTTAATGGTGGCAAAACGTTGACTTTTAATCGGGCGGTCAAATGGACTTTGACCGATGACCATGACGTAGTTCGTGACGTCACGAGTTCATAGACAGGTGGCACGTTCAATTCCGACGTTCGAGGAAGAAGTTTTGACGTTCGGAAGTTTAGGGGCATTTTGGTAATTTGGGTGAATAGGAGGTCAAAAGTTGACTTTTTGATCGGGAGGTCCGATGGCCGAGGGCCAAAGACCGTTACGTAGATAAGGACGATACGAATCCGTAGACAGGCGGCACGTCGAATTCGGACGTTCGACGGCGAAGTTACGGTTCACGAAAGTTTCGGGATACTATTCCCGGCGACACGTTTTACGAGGACCATTTGTCTCTAGTGGGCCCAGATATTTGCTGGAGGCCCAATGGATGAGTGACAAGTGTCACCCATCCAATGGACATCATTTTTCCTTCATGCATCTCACCTGCCTCTTCATCGATCATTCCTCTCCATTTCAAACCATTTTCACCCGATCCCATTTCACCCAAAATCCCAAAACCTTCATCCCTTATGATCTGAGGAACCAGGAGAGTGAGAAAGGAGGACTAGGACGGCAGCTGGTGGCTGGAACCGCCGTGGGCGGTGGCGGGAGCCCAAAACCCGATCGGGTACCCGGTAAGCCCATTTTTCCTCATTTTTCGATGTGAGCATTATGGTTAGTTTTAAATGATTAGGGAATGATTATTAGGATGATAGGAAGGTTTTTAGACGGTTTTGGTGAGGGTTAACGGCTGGGAAGCCGTGGGGGACCGATCGGAAAAATGGGACCGTGAGGTCCATTTCGAACCAAGGGGTTTCGGGTAGTTTTCTTAGGTTGTAAGGATTGGGATAGATTGGAAATGAGAAAATAGGAATTTAGGAATTGGAATGGAGGAAATCGAACCGAAAATGAGGGAGAAGGAGGCCTGGACCGGTTACGCCGGTCCAGTTGCAGAGGTTGGACCGGACCGGCCGGCCCAGACCGGTTCGATCGCTGGAGCAGGTGACACTGTAGCGGCGCGTGAGGCCCACGCGCAGCCACTTCAGGCGGCGCGTGAGGGCGCGTGGCAGGGAATCTGGGGAAGGTTCCAACATGTGAAATCATCTATTCGATGTAACGAACATTTTGGGACTGGTTTCGTGTCGATCGGACACCGTCTCGAGATGTTTCGGGGCATCAGAAGGTTTAGGTTTGGGATTAAAAATAGTTAAAAATACGGGAAAATTACGGGGCTTTGGTAGGAGGTTAATTAAGTAGTTAGTAACCCTCTAAATTAATTTGGATAGGTTTGGGAGTCCCGGTGACGGTGATCGGCTCGGGGAGCCGTATGGCACGCAAATCGAGGCGGCAGCTCGGACGGTCTGTGAGTGGACCTTGTTTTCTAAATTGGTGCATGCATAAATGTTTATCTACTTGTTTGATGATTCCATGGGTGCATTTGTATGTGGTTACGTATAAGCACGTATTTCGAGGTTTCGGCCTTATACGGTGCTTATACGGGTCTGTATTTCTGTATTGATTTAATGAACTGGATTTGGATTTCAAAATGATAAACTCGGGTATGAGACCCATTTGGTTTTGTCTCGGGCATATGACCTCAGATGTCGGGCACGGTGCCCAACTGATGTCCTATGTTCGGGTACGAGACCCAGTCACTTTACGGTTTTGATTTCAGGTCAAGGAACCTTAAATGGATTCCCAGGTTCATGACGGTTTATGGGAACCGGCATGAACCCTTGTTGGTTATTACGGTACATGACGGTTTATGGGAACCGGCATGTTACCTGATTATGGGTATTATGGATTCATGACGGTTCAGGGGAACCGGTCATGAATGTTTATGTTATGTATATATATGTTCGTCTACCTTCCTTTACTTCTATTATCTCCTCCGGGGAGGGTCGTTGGCCTGGGTGGACCCCGGAGTAGTCACGGAGCACCGACTGAGTGGAGTCACCCCCCAGTTGGGTTCCTTACTCTCAGGAAGGCTATGGTTACTATTACCTCGGGTAGGGTCAGTGGTCTACGGACATTGATCTTGACTTTGAGAAGACTCGGATTGAGACCTGGGTAGCATGCGCGTGGCTTTGGATACCGTGACAGGATTGGTTGTGTGACTTATATATATGTATGTGATGGATATATGTTATATGATATGTGGTGTGTACAGGTGTGCACAGGATTTGAGCAGTAGCTCGTGTACTTGGTTTCTTTATGGTTTGGGGCCGAGTCCCTTATGGATTTGGGCAGTGGCCCGTATGGTCGTTTTCATTGTGGTCCTTTCGACCTTGGTTTATATCTGCTTTGGGCTTAGTCCCACATATGGTTTGTTTTGGATAAATGGTTTTCGAATGCATGCATGCTTTTTAGTGGAGGGTACAAATGTCTTCCTTATTAAATGTTTTTATAAACTCTTTGTTTTGTCCACTCACAGTTTTTAATGTTTTGACTGCCCTTCAGGTTGACATCGGATGTGGACTGTAGCAGAGACCGAGATATCACATGCCTCCTCCGGATCCTGGCGTACTCTGATAGCCCGGGAGGGCAAAGGACGAAAATATCCCTTGTCTGACACTTCGTGTCAGACGGGAGCAGGGTCATCCCGCACTAATCCCGGGGGGATTGGGATGGGTCCTGTCAGGCCGTCCAGGAGCAGCGTCGCCGTGAACGGCGGAGGGCACCTCAAACCCAAGGTATCGGTTTAACCGATTTTCCTCATTTTTCAATTTTAATTATTATGGGCCATTTCTAGTGATTGTATTGAGTTAAATAGGTTACTAGGGTCATGCTAGGATTATTTTGGTGACGGTTTGAGGTTAAGGAACCCCTGGGGAAGGTTTGGAAAAATTGAACCGTGGAGAAAGATTTGAACCGATTGGGTTTTGTAGGTTTTAGAGGTTTTGGTTTATAGATTTAAGTTCCTAGGATCAAATTAGGAAGATTAGGATTGATTAAGAAGGAAAACGACGAAAAATGGACCATGTAGGTGCCTGGACCAGTCACGCCGGTCCAAGTTGCAGGGAGAACCGGACCAGCTGGTCGGACCGGTCGGCTGAAGGAAGAAGATGACCCTGTGCAGTGGCGCTTGAGGCCCACGTGTAGGGCCATCCCATGGTGCGTACGGGCGCGTGGTGAAGAATTTGAGGGTGGTTCCAACATGTGAAATCATCTATTTAATGTAACGAACATTTTGAGACTGGTTTAGAGTCGATCGGACATCGTCTCGATATAGTTCGGGCTGTCCGAAAGTTTCGGTGCGCGTTTAAAAATAGTTAAAAATCCCAGAAAATTAGGGGGCTTTAGTGAGGGGTTAATTAAGTAGATAGTAACCCTCTAAAGTGATTTGGACAGGTTTAGGAACCCTAAAGACGACGATTGACCCGGGAAACCGTATTGCACGGACGGTGTGTGAGTGGACTTTCTTTCTGAAATCGATGCATGCATAAATGTTTTATATATGTTTTAATATATGTTTGTGATGCCTTGAGTGCATTTTGGTGTGTGTTCATGTATTGACACGTACTTCGAGGTTTTCGAGTTTTATACGTGCTTATACACGCTTATGCTTTCGGTTTTCATGAAATGGTTTTGGAAAGGTAAAACTAGGCATGAGACTCATTTGGATTTGGTTTGACTCGGGCATGAGACCCTATTGATGACCTACGGGTCTGAGTCGTGGTCGCGACGGGTGCTGTGTGCATGACGACGTGACGCTCGCCTCCGGATTGGGATGCGTTCCTTCCAGAGAGGTCACGATGCACGTCCCGTCGTCGAGCAGCCACTGGAGGCTCGACTTCGGAGTGCTGATGGTTTAGAGGATCGATCGGCGACGTGTGCACTATGGTCTCGAGATGGTCGCAGAAGTGATGTGTTCACGGCGACATACCAGGATTGAGCACGGTCCTAGATTGATGGTTGCACGCATCGCTATGATCGGGATCGTGACTGACCCTCAGATATCGAGCTCCATGTCCCTTTGATTTAAGAGTTTTGGCTTGATGCCCAGTTATTGTGAAATCGGGCTAGAGGCCCTGTTGAGTCCTATGTTCGGGCTGGAGGCCCATTTGCTTTGTGTTATCGGGCGTGAGTCCCATTTTATGGTTTTGTATACTAGTATGTATATACCCTCCTTATGAGCTTATTGATTGGTCTCCTCCAGTCGTCGACCTGGAGAGTCACGATCCATAGATTAGAGTGGGTATCCCCATAGGGATCCCGTTCCAGGAGTGAGCATTATGATGTGGTCTCGGACCAGATTCCGGAGAGATGATCGGACTAGGTCCGAAGATGAGCCTCCCAGATGGAGAATTTCTGGGAGAAGACTCGGAGTGAGACCCCGAGTAGTATACATACTTATATATATATATATAGAGACATCGTGACTATATTAGGGATGTGTTCCCTAGGGGTTGTGTGCCCCGAGTTGGCATCTTCTCCGGAAGTGCTTAGGATGGGTTATATATGAGATTTCACTGAGATGGCGTTGGGCTGAGACCCACGCGTATTGGTTTTGGGCTGAGACCCTTATGAGATGGTTTTGGGACGAGTTCCCACGTGTTTTGGTTTGGGCGGAGGTCTCGTGTATTGATTGACGGGTTTTGTGCCAAGGCCCAAATGGTTTTATGGTTCATGACGGTTTATGGGGACTGGGCATGAACCCTAGAAACGGTTTTTGAATGCATGTATATGTAAGACCCGATCTTGAAAGTAAGAACGGTGAGCAAGACCCGTGAGCTTGAGAAGGAAGAACGGTGAGAAAGACCCGTGAGCTTGGAAAGGTAAGATCGGTGAACGATCCCACATCGCTCGGGGAGGGAAAGGTGAAGTACCTTATATGTGTGGGCACGTATGTATCTAACTCAAGGCCTTTTGGGAGCTCAGTGGCTCTGGGGAGGATTGGAACCCCAAAGTTAAGCGAGTTGAGGCTGGTGCAATCCCATGATGAGTGACCTACTGGGAAGTTGCACATGAGCTCCCGAAAACAAAATCGTGAGGGTTGGGCCCAAAGTGGACAATATTGTGTTAGATGGGTCGGGTCGTGACAGAATGGTATCAGAGCTGGACCCTGATTGGAAGTGTGCCAGCGAGGACACTGGGCCCCAAGGGGGGGTGGATTGTAAGACCCGATCTTGGAAGCAAGAATGGTGAGCAAGACCCGTGAGCTTGAGAAGCAAGAACGGTGAGCAAGACCCGTGAGCTTGGAAAGGTAAGATCGGTGAACGATCCCACATCGCTCGGGGAGGGAAAGGTGAAGTACCTTATATGTGTGTGCACGTATCTATCTAACACAATGCCTTTTGGGAGCTCAGTGGCTTTGGGGGGGATTGGAACCCCAAAGTTAAGCGAGTTGAGGCTGGTGCAATCCCATGATGGGTGACTTACTGGGAAGTTGCACATGAGCTCCCGAAAACAAAACCGTGAGGGTTGGGCCCAAAGCGGACATTATTGTGTTAGATGGGTCGGGTCGTGACACATATGTTTTTAATGAAGGGCATAAAGGTCTTTATGAAATGTTTTTATAAAATATTTGTTTTGTCCACTCACAACTTTTGTATTTTGAATGCCCTTCAGGTTGATCGCGGATGCTGCTTTAGCGGAGACGAGACATCGCATTCCTCCTTCGGATCCTGGCATACTCTGATAGGCCCGGTTGGGCAAATGACGGAAATATCCCTGGTCTAACATTTTGCGTCAGACAGGAGCAGGCACGTCCCACGCTAATCCCGAAAGATTTGGGACGGGTCCTGTCAGATTCTCTATGGGTTACGGTCATCAAAAGTATATATGAGAGATTGGTAATTTAGTATAACCTTTTTGTTTCTATGCTATTTCTTCTTTTGCATTTTGATTCCATTAGTAATAAGTTTTCAGCATATCGAGGATCACTGTGTTAATACTGTTTCTATTGAATTTTAATAAGTACTTCTCTTCTGTCGAAAGAAATGAGGACAAAAAGGTGTACGAAGATAAGAGATTGCTGAAAGTGAGGAAAAAAAAAAGAGATAGAGAAAAGTTACTTCTCAAAATGAGATGGTTTTAATTATTTGCATTGTCTTATTTGTTGAAAGCTAAAACAAGGAAGTTGAACAAGTCAAGGGCTAAACTATTTTAATGTATGGTATTAGTATTTCGCCTAACACTGTATTTTTAAAAATTTATAAGGAACCTATTTGATTTTTGAATGCAATATTAATGTAAACAGATTTTTCAATTAGTGTCCTAGTGTATACAGATTTTTCATAACAACTTTTGTTATATAATCCTTACTGTATGTGTTCATTTGTTTTTTATTTTTCCGCTCGTTTTTAGGTAAAAATGATGAGTCTAGCCGTTTGGAAAATTCTACATGGACAGATCGAAAAGTAAGTTTTGTTCCTATACTATTTCAATGCTTATATTTCTTCTATGTCACTTCCTTATTTTATTGTGCTTTCAGGTGGCGGACTCAGTTGCAAAGTACCACGTTTTATTGCATATCCCTGAAGAAAGCTCCGATGCTGCAAATTTTGCTGCAATATGTATCCTTAGATAAAACGAAAATTTAGTAATATCAAAATCTAAAGCAAATATTGTGGTAATTTATCAAGATTCTAGCTGTCTTTTATCTTTTTAGAATGATCAAGTAACTTCTGTTTCTATTGTGTGCATTCTTACTCCATTTATTACCAAGCCCATGACTTCTTTGGAAAAATGGCTTCTCCTAGGTTCTAATTTTTTTGTCCCTTTCTAAAATACTGAAAAGTAAAATAGTGGGCTTCTCCTAGATAGCTGTCTATCTCACTCTACAGACCCAAAGCATTTACCTGCCTGCAAAAAGGCAGCAAATAGGAAAACCCATGAAGCACCAGAATTAATTATAGCATGAAGTCACAGCTTTCTTATATTGTAGTTTAAAATTACGCTGTTTTAAATTCTATGGTTATTTGTTAATTTTTTTTCTTTTCTATTCGGTATTGCTAGTTGTAGTGAATGTTGATACTGTTTATATGTTGCGCATACCAACTGGCACAATGTGAATTTGAATTTTCTAGTTAACATGTTTCAGTATGGCTTATTTTAAGCTGTTTGCATGATTAGAACATTATTAGAAAGTCAATAGTGTGGATCCTTCCATCGACATGTTACAGACCCACAAAAATCTGTACCGTGTATAACAGCTATTGGATACAATGGTATGAAACTTTGGCAAAATGGTATGTTTTGTATGAATGTTTGACAAAATGTATATGGAGTATTACATAGGAATGTTGTAAGAATTTGGTTTTTCTTTTAGAGGGCTTCGTTAGTGCTGAAATTTTGAGGTCCAATTTAGAGAAGGCGTGGCTGGGTATTCATATCCAGGTATTTAGCTTTTTTCTTATTATCAACCATTATATTTTGGTGTTAAGTTCACTTTGAAAACACTTTGATGCATGATGAGATGATATGTTTCACAACCTTTCTCTGACCAGGTTGTGCATATAGCTTTGATCCATTATTAACAATTTGTTATGTCCTTTCAAAAAAAATATTGTTATGAAGGTTAATCGAAGCTTTGAACATTGTGTTTTATTTTACATGTAATTTTGTCCCTTCAACCATCTTGAAACCAAGATTGGGGTTATTGTATAATTCGTGTTATACCCTTCCCAGCTCAGACTTATCAAGATCAATTAGAATCATGTCAAGTAATGTCAAGTTTTCCACTTTCATCTTTTGCTTGCCTCCCTATAAACATATAACCAGGGATTGGAAAAATACCAAGGAAACTGGATAATCCAATACATCCGGAGTTGGCCTGGTTTTTGCTCTTTGAATGGGTTAAATCAGGTTGTTCTTTGAACAAATTGATCAGTTCAGCTCAGGCTGCGAATTGCTTAGTATGAAACTGGAAAAATCCTGGCTTTAACTGGTTACCAGTAGACGTTAATATTTTTTGAAGTTCGCGTGGGGAAGACATGAACCCAAGACCTTGTTGAACTTCATCCCAGAGATAAACACAAGCAGCGGATTGATTGCTTCACAACCAAGTAAGTATTCTTACTTAATCTCCTAGGTGTAAACTGATTGTGAATCAGGAGTAGCCTGTGATTAATTGTGATTGGTAGTGATTAGATGATTAGTGTTTAGAAGAAAAATGGAAATCAGTGATGATTTGAATGGAAGAATTTCACACAGTTTGGATATGCACACTAACTGTTCGATGAAATGCTTTGTAAAGGAAACTAACACAGTCTTCCCAATTCAATCTGAGATTTCATCATTCTCATTCAATCTGTTTTTAATTCATCACACCACACATTGTTTTATTGCAATCTGATTATATGAGAATGCAAGCATTTCACACACTTCACTCTCACACACTCATACGGTTACAACACACGCACATTTCATGACACCCTTAGAACCAATAAAACAGTGCCACCTCAATTACTTAGATTCTCAGAACCTTCACGGCCCAGTCACACACAATTGCACGATCTCTTTCAATTTTGTTATCCACCTCATCAAACCTTTCCACCTCAGCAACTCTTTCCACCTCAGCTACACTCTTCAATTCTGTTATTCACCTCAGCAGGCCTAGCTTGAGAGTGATGCACTGGATTTAAAACCAGCAGGTAGCTTATACTTCAACAGCCCCTCCTAAGCTGGAGGCTGGTTTGATTCCTAGAAGCGTTCTCAGTCTCACTAGAGTGTCCTTAGGAATTGCTTTAGTAAAGATATCTGCAAGTTGCAGTTCAGTCTTTCAGTACAAGAGTGCAATATTGTCTTCTTACAGAGCTTCTCTAATGAAGTGATATTTTCTGTTAATATGCTTGGTTTTTTGGTGAAACACTGGATTCCTTGCAATGGCTATAGCTGACATGTTGTCACAGAATAGGGTAGTTTCCTCACACTGTTCCTCCCCAAAATTCTTAAGTACAAATCTCAACCATATAGCCTGAGTTGTAGTATCTGGTGCACTCACATATTCAGCCTTAGCAGTAGACAAAGCTACACTGCTTTGTTTAACAGAGGCCCAGGAAAACACCCCACTTCCCAAAGAGAAAGCATAATGATGTACTTCTCATATCATCCTCTGAACCACCCCAATCACTGTCACAGAATCCTATCAAGTTGGAACATTTCCCTTTCTCATATTCAATCACATAGGACAGTGTTCCCTGGATGTATCTCAGAACCCTTTTAGCCGTTCCTAGGTGCTTAGTTGTAGGTCCATGCATGAATCTTGATAGCAAACTAGCAACAAACATTATGTCTGGTCTAGTTGCTGTAAGATACAATAAACTCCCCATAATCTTCCTGTATAAGGACTCATCTGCAGGCTCACTCCCATCAACCCTTATTAGTTTGTCTCCTGGAACCAAATGTGTGATTACTGTTTTGCAATCCCTTAGTCCAAACTTGTCAAGCAGTGTAGTGGCATACTTCCTTTGGTGTATGAATACATACTGATCAGTTTGAATCACCCACATCCCTAAGAAGTGATGCACCAAACCAAGACCAGACATCTCATACTAGTTCATCATTTCAGACTTGAACTGCCTCATTAGTTGCTCACTTGAACCTGTTTAGACAATGTCATCTACATACAAAGAGACAATTAGGATACCTCCATCTTCTGCTGTTTTCACATATAAAGCAGCAGAAATTGACACATTTCTGTCCCAAAATGGTTACAAGAAGGGTGTACCCCTCTGGTTGTTTAATATAGACTTCTTCCTCCAGAGTTCCATTTAGGAAAGCAGACTTAACATCCAGTTGATATAATTTCCATCTCTTATGTGCTGCAAGGGCAATTAGTGTCCTGATAGTATCCAATCTAGCTACTGGGGCAAATGTCTCATTATAGTCAATCCCATGCTTTTGTGCATAGCCTTTTGCCACCAACCTTGCTTTGTGTTTCTGGATTGAACCATCTAAATTCAGCTTGGTTTTGAAGATCCACTTTACACCTATAACAGGTTTCCCCTTAGGTCTGTCCACCAAATCCCAAGTTCCATTTTTATGGATCATTTCAAGTTCAGCTTCCATAGCTGATTTCCACAAGTGATCTTTAGCAGCCTCAGTGTAGTTCTCACGTTCCATTATGCACATATGACATCGTGCATAGATGTCATTGATACTCCTGTATCTCACTGGTGTACTACTTGATGTTTCAGGCTCAGAAACCTGAGTTCTGGTTGAGTCTGTTTCAGGTTGAGCTGCAGGAACACTAATCTGATCCTCTGGCTCAGGAGCCATATCTCTGTACTCTACACCATACCCTAGTGATACAGAACCTCCTCCATGCTCCCTGTTCTCCTTCCAATCCTAATGAGCACACTCATCAAAAATCACATTTATTGCAATCACAATCTTCCCTGTCTTCAAATTTAGCAACCTGTAACCCTTCTCACATCCACCATATCCCATAAAAACACACTTGATACTTTTCTCATCAAGTTTCTGTCTCAATTGATCAGGAACATGTGAATAACATATTGAGCCAAATACCCTTAGATGTTTGACTCCAGGTCTCCTCCCTGTAAATTGTTTAAAAGGTGTTTTACCACTTATAGCATGTGTAGGACATCTATTCAGCAGATATACTGCTGTATAAACAGCCTCACCCTAGTACTTATAGGGCACCCCTTTGTCATGCATCATTGCTTTTTCCATTTCTACCACTGTTCTGTTCTTCCTCTCAGCAACTCCATTTTGCTGTGGGGAATAGGAAACAGTTAATTGCCTCAGAATCCCATGATCTTCACAGAATCTCTCAAATTCATTAGACAAGTACTCCCCTCCTCTATCACTTCTCAGCTGCTTAATCTTGAATCCAGACTGTAATTCAACCATAGCTTTGAAATTTTGAAACATATTGAAAACTCCTGATTTGCTGGACAAAAAATAAGTCCAACACATCCTGGTGAAGTCATCAATGAAGGTGATGAAATATCGATTTCCTCCAGCAGTTGGCTCTTGCATAGGACCACAGACATCTGTGTGTACCAATTCTAGAGGAGTAGCTGCCCTCCAGGCCTTTTCTTTGTTAAATGGCTCAACATGTTGTTTCCCTGAAACACAAGCCTCACACACACCACTCTTTTTATCTGTGAGAGTTGGCAATCCCACAACCATGTCTATCTGCTTCAAGAGCTTTAAACTAGTGAAGTTTAGATGACCATACCTCCTGTGCCATAGTTCTCAGTCTTCAACAGCAGATGACCTTAGAGCCATAGGATTCATACACTCCAAAGTCATAGGAAAACATCTGTTGCCAGTCATGGGAACTTTGGCTACTCTATCCTGCAGATCTTTGTCTTCAAAGATGTCAACAGTATTATTCCCAAAAACAAGCTAATAACCATGCTCAATCATCTGATCTACACTTAGAAGATTTTCTTCCAAGCCAGGTAGCAACATTACATCTTTAATATACCTTTGACCTTGCTTGGTTTGAATTGCAAGAGTTCCCTTTCCCATTGCCTGCACAAGTTCACCATTCCCGATTTTTACTTTCACTCTAATGCTTCTATCAATGTCCACAAGCATGGACTGTCAGGACCCACCCCGGTTTCACCCCGAAACCCGAGGTAAATCCCGCTCCCGTCTGACTCCCCGACACAAAACTCAAGTAAAACTCACTCAAACCCAGTCAGACGCAGGAGTAATTAAACAAAAGATCCCGAAGTTATCGTTTACAGAGCCTAGTACAAAAATACAAAAAAAACAAAATCCGACAATAGATACACACACGCGGAGGAAAACTTAAGCACTCGAAAATCCCGCTCGTCACTTCGATGCCTCAGACACTGCCTCGACGTTAAGACCCCGCGCTAGCTCCACAACCTGGAGGGCAATTTAAAACAAAAATGTGAGTGGACCAGAAAGTACAAAAAGTTCAAAACCACTTTATATGAAAACCGAGTTTAACCCTCCGTTTTGAAACCACATGCATAACCAACAGTTATGAACACAGTTATAAAATAATCATTATAAAACATCATAAGAAACAGAAACACTATAAAATATCATAAGAAACCATAGCATGAGTATCAGAAACCGTATCAAATCCTCATTTCCCGATCGAACCTGCTGGACCTATCCGAGTCTTTAAACTCCCGAGTCTTTAAACTCAATCCAGGCCTTAATCATATCCGAGTCTTTAAACTCCCGAGTCTTTAAACTCAAGGCCTACAGGGGAAATCAATATATCCGAGTCTTTAAACCCAATATCCAGATCCGGCAAATCCAATCCCAAAACCATTTGAAAACCATTTACCAAATCCTCATCCAAACCCGAATCCGAAATCACCGGTCCGAAGCCCTTCCGGCATTCAGAACCGTCATTCCGAACCCAAATCCGGAAAAATATCCATTTTCATAACCCATTTATCATTATCAGAAAACCTTTATAGGTGGAAATCCCCAAATGTGGCATCAAAATCCGAAAACCAGCATTTCCTCGAAAAACGTGCAAAATCCCGAAAACATCTCGAAAAACGTGCAAACATCTCAATCACGTATAATCACGTAAAACCACCATAACATATGCAATAAACATAGTGTCTTAAGTAAAACCATCAAAAACGTATATAAAAACAGTTATGCATGATCGAGTTTAAGGAAAGGGTCCACTCACAGTACTGAGCCCTACTCGCGTCCCGAACGTCCAGCCCGTTCCTCGGCTTCCTCGGGAAATCCCGATCCTGTCAAACACCGTCAAATTATGTCACCAACATGTCTACGAAACAACTACCTAATTTCCTTAAAATTCCCCGAACCAAAGACTTAAAACCCGGGACCCTAAACATTCACCCTCGCGGAACTAAACTCAAACGACTTCCGATTGACCCGAAACCAACTCCCTTGAACTCACGATAGCTCCTGGACCAAAATCCATGTTGATCACTTTTCCATCCGCCGCCGCACGCGCCCCCACGGGCCGCCCAAAGTGGCTGCGCGTGGCACTCACGCGCCAGCTACAGTGCCATCTTCAACCTCCCGCACTGTACTGAACCGGCCGCCGTAGCTTGAACCGGCGAGAAGCATTCTCCACCGTCCGGCCACCATTTCAGCCCCTTCTTTCACCTGCAGCTTCGTCCAGACCAACCCTATCGATTCCCCAACTCCGTTCACCTCGACACTGTCCCTAGCCCGTCGACTAAACTCAAAACCAGACGGCCAATGTCCCCCTGTTTCACGACTCCTCTACTCCGGTCACCTCCCGTCACGGTGGTGACACCAGACGGTCCCTAAGACCTCACTGAACCTAGACCAAACCTCCGTTACCCTCGACTCACCTCCAAACTTGTCGACTCACCGTTTGAATTTCACGGCCAAACAGAGCATCAGAGTGCTCATCACCGCCCGAGCTCCGCCGTGGACACCCCCGTCACAGCGACCATCCTAGTCGACACCTAGGACCTCCCTGAACACTATCCCGACCTCCAATCCTCTCGGCTCTCAGCCCAGACCCATGACTTTCCAAATGAAAATCACGGGAAAAACAGAGCAGGAAGACTTACCCTTCGGTTGCAGCTCCGCCGTGCGCACCGCCGCCTACCACTGTGATCGTTGGACTCCTTGCAACCTCTTCAGCCTCCCCTTGCCTTGGTTTGCCTCACCTCACGGCGTAGCCACCACCTCGAACTCTCAGGCTCCCTGTTTCCCCCAAACTCCTCCGCACCTCCGCCGTGCCGCCGTGCACGATTGCACCACCAAGTCACCACCACCAGCTCACACTGACCTCCCTGTCTCTCCCTCACTCACCCGCACTCAACACCAGCCAAGATCCTTCCTCAATTCTCCCTCACAAGCTCACTTTGTTTCTCTGTGCTTGTCGAAGAACCACACACGCACACACGGGTTCACCCAAGTATTTAGGACCGCACACACACAGAAGAACCCCCCAGAACCCACTACACAAATGCCATGTGTCACAATCCAGTCCATCCTTATCCCACCTGCTTAAAACCCAGCCGTCCATCTTGCTTCTCTCTGCACAAATCCCCAAAAGCCAAAAAGACCAAAATACCTTCCTATTTTACACATTTTTACGGTTTTACCGAAACTTCCTAGGCCCGTAACTCTCGTCTCGTAAGTCCGATGAATACGTGCCGCCTGTCATCGAACTCAGGACGACGAAATCTATCTAACCATCCTAGGTCAACCTACCAAAACTCGATTATTCAAAAAGTCAACTTTTCCCCTCTTAATTTACCCAAATTACGGTTATGCCCTCGACCTTCCGAACATCACAATTTCCTCCTCGGATGTCGGAATCAGGCGTGCCACCTGCCTATGGATTCGTGACGTCCTAAACTACGTCCTGGTCACCGGTCAACCCTCATTTGACCACCCGAACTAAAAGTCAACTATTTTTCCCAAACCAGGGGCAAAATCGTCATTTTTATCGGGACCAACTAACCACGGATTAATCTCACTAATCACACCTTCTCTCGGGATGGGTTGTTACATGGACTCCTGAGCTGTCATATGGTTACTGCAGGCACTGTCAACATACCACACACCGCTATTCTTTGCATCAGTGACTGTGTTGTATGCCAGGAACAGATTACTAGGAGTCTCTATAACTTCTTTAGCTAAATTCACTATGGCCTTGTCTCCACTCCCACCACCAGCTTTGGCAGGACAAGTTCCAGCAAAATGTCCAAATTTTTGACACTTGTAGCACTTAACCTTAGCAACTAACCAACAGTGTCCATAGTGAACCAGTTTTGTGAGACTGTGAATTAGAGCCCCAATGCTTATTTCCCTTATAACCTCCCTTTTGCTCAGAGTAGGAACTGTCCTGTCTAGGTTCAATCGATAGACTTGAGAATGCCCTCTATACTGAGTTCTCAGAATGCAGTCCAACTCTCTGATCATAGGCCCTGATTGATGCAATCACATCTTCAACATTGATAGCATCCAAATCCCTTGTTTATTCAATTATAGACACAATGGGATCGAAGGGCTTTGTCAAGCTAATCAGTATTTTCTGTGCTAATCCTTTTTCATCAACTTCTTCACCATAAGTTCTCATCTGATTCACTACACTATACACCATAGACATGTAAGTTGCAAGTGTCTCATTGTCATTCATCCTAGTATACTCAAAATCACGTCTAAGTGATTGAAGTTTGACAAATCTCACCTTTGCATCTCCTCTGTACTCCCGTGTTAGAAGATCCCAGACTCCTTTTGAGGTTTCTTCATTCGGAATTCTTGGGAAAATATCATCAGCTACTGCATTCTGCAGTATGCTCAAGGCTTTTGCATCTCGAATCTGATCTTGATGAGAGGACTGGATCTCAACTTCTTCAGTTCCTTCACGTCTCACAGCCCTCTTAGGAATGCCATCTGATACTAAGTTCCACAGATCATACACCTTTATAATTGTCTTCATCTTTACACACCAAAAATCATAGTTGGTTCCTATGAACATAGGAGCTCTCAGCTCCCCGCCAGATCCTGCCATCTCAGCAAGTGTTTCTTCCCTTCTTCTTCTTCCTAAACAGCTTCACTCTTTCAGACGCCCCAGATCACAGTGATCGTGAGAGCTCTGATACCATGTTGAACTTCATCCCAGAGATCAACATAAGCAGCGGATTGATTGCTTCACAACCAAGTAAGTATTCTTACTTAATCTCCTAGCTGTAAACTGATTGTGAATCAGGAACAGCCTGTGATTAATTGTGATTGGTAGTGATTAGATGATTAGTGTTTAGACGAAAAATGGAAATCGGTGATGATTTGAATGGAAGAATTTCACACAGTTTGGACATGCACAACAACTGTTCGATGAAATGCTTTGTAAAGGAAACTAACACAGTCTTCCCAATTCAATCTGAGATTTCATCATTCTTATTCAATATGTTTTTAATTCATCACACCACACACTGTTTTATTGCAATCTGATTATATGAGAATACAAGCATTTCACACACTTCACTCGCACACACTCACACGGTTACAACACACACACATTTCATGACACCCTTAGAACCAATAAAACAGTTCCACCTTAATTACTTATGTAACGACCCATCCCAGAGATTAGGGTTAAGGCCGTGATTAAGATGGGATTAGTGAAGTAAATGACGATTTTGCCCCTAGTTGGGCAAATAGTTGACTTTTAGTTCGGATGGTCAAATGGACTTTGACCGGTGACTATGACGTAGTTTGGGACGTCACGAATTCGTAGACAGGTGACACGCCCGATTTCGACATCCGAGGAGGAAGTTATGATGTTCGGAAGGTTGAGGGCATAACCGTAAATTGGGTAAATAGGGGGAAAGTTGACTTTCCGTATAATCGAGTTTTGGTATGTTGACATAGGACCGTTAGAGAGATCTTGTCGTCCTGAATCCAACGACAGGCGGTACGTATTTATCGGACTTACGATGTGGGAGTTACGGGTCTAAAAAGGTAGTGGCAAAGTTGTAATTTTGATGAAAAAGGAAGGGCATTTTGGTCTTTTGAGCTCTGGGATTTGTGCAACAGAGAGGGACAGATGGAGGGCTGAGATTGAGCCACTTGGGAGAGGAGTTGAGGGATTGGTGACACGTGTAGGGGTTCTGGTTGGTTCCCGGATTGTGTGCACGGGTACAATAATTTGGGATTAAATCGTGCAGTGTGTGTTCGTGTGTGTTCTTCGACCCAGACAGAAACAGAGGGAGAGAATTGAGAGAAATTGGACAGTGTTTTGTGTGAGTTGTGTGAATTGGTGAGGGAGTGAGTGACCAGAGGTCAAGAGGGAGACAAAGAGGAGGTTTTGAGGTACAGTGGTAGTGTGTGAGGGAGTTGGGAGCCACGGGAAAACAGGAAGGAAAACAGGGAGGAAGTGAGTGTTTGTGGGTGGTGTTGCGGCTGTGATCGATCAAGCGAGGCCAGAGGAGGTGTCCAGAGGTTGGAGGTAGACGGGAGGAGCTACTGCCTCGCGGCTGAGCTCACGACGGCGACAGGAGGCAGGTAATTTCTTATTTTCCCTTTCGATACTCTGTTTTTCCGTCGAGTTTCAAGTCGAGAGTCGTGGCGTTAGAGGTTGAATCGAGGAGTCTAGTGAGGTCTAGGGGACTTAGTAGGGTCCTAGGGTTCTTCTAGTTGTGCAGCCGTGGAGGAGGAGTGCACGACGGAGTCTAGACAACGGAGAGTACCCTGTGTACTTTGTTTTTCCCTTTTGCTTCAAACGTTAAGTCGTGCGTTTTGGGTGAGAGTCGAAGGTCTTGGTGAGTTGGGTGAGGTTTAGGACAGTCCTAGGAAGAGTTTGGGGTAACCACCGTGACGGGGGAAGACTTGGGTGGCCGGAGAAGGAAACAGGGTAGGTGTTCGGGTTTCTGTTTGAGCTTGAGTCGACGGGTTAGAGCTTGAGACGAGGAGTTTGAGTGAGGGGGATGAGTTCCTTAGGACGGGACGAAGCAGTGGGTGAAGAGAGGGATCGATTTGGTGCAGGTACGGCGGAGAACCGCTGACGCCGGTTCGATTTGAAAGCACTGTGCTGAACCGGGTCGACGCGAGGAAGACGGAGGTACTGTAGCTGGCGCGTGAGGGCCACGCGCAGCCACTTTGGGTGGCGCGTGGGGGCGCGTACGGCGGCGGTTGGGAAAGTGGTCAACATGGTTTTTGTTCTAGGTATTGTGACGAGTCTATTGGCGTTGGTTTCGGGTTATTCAGACGTCGATTCAATGTAGTTTCGCGAGGTTGTAGGCTTAGGGTTCCGATTCGTTACGTTTAGGACCCGGGGATTTTCGAGGGAAATTAGGAGAGTCTTCGTAGACGCGTTAGTAACGTACTTTGGCGGTTGTTGACAGGATCGGGAGTTCCCGAGGAAGCTGAGGAACGTACGAGACGTTCGGGACGCGATTGAGGGCTCAGTACTATGAGTGAACCCCTTCTCTAAACTCGAGCATGCATAACTGTTTTCTATAATTGTTTTATGGTTTTAATCATGATTCTATGTTTATCGAATATGCTTTGTTGGTTTTACATTGTTGCATGTTTTTCGAGGAAGTACGGTATTTGGCACGTTTTACGAGAAACGTCGATTTCTGAGTAAAATGCCATGGTTTTGGGGTTTTCAAAGGATAACTAGTTTGAATGCTTATAAATGGATTTTGAAACATGATTTGGTGATTAAAGGATTTTCGGTTTTAGAATCGGATTTCGGAAACGGAATTTGGTTTTAAAGTTGAAAAGTGAACTTTCGGATTTGGGTTCGAAATGACGGTTCGGGGAGCCGGAAGGGCATCGGACCGGTGGTTTCGGATTCGAGTTTGGAAACGGATTTAGAATTGGTTTTGAAATGGTTTTGGATTGGATTTGCTGGATCTGGTTATTGGGTTTAAAGACCCGAATATTGATTGACGGGGGACGGGCCCGGATTGGGTTTAAAGACCCGGATTGAGTTTAAAGACTCGGGAGTTTAAAGACTCGGATATATTGATATTTTCCCCCGTAGGCCTGTTGAGTTTAAAGACTCGGGAATTTAAAGACTCGGATAATATTGAGGCCTGGATTGAGTTTAAAGACTCGGATAGGTCCAGCAGGTTTGATCGGAAAATGATGATTTGAGATTCACGTTTTATGATACGGTTTATGATGCTTATGATATGATTCCTATAACTATTTTTATAGTGTTTCTGTTTCTTTTGATGTTTTATGGTGATTGATTTATAACTGTTTTAATAACTGGGTTATGCATGTGGTTTCAAAACGGAGGACTAAAACCTGGTTTGCTTATAAAATGGTTTTGGAAACTTTTCTTTTATTTATGGTTCACTCACACCTTCTGTTTTAAATTGCCCTCCAGGTCGTGGAGCTAGAGAGGGGTTTCAGCGTCGAGGCAGCGTCTGAGGCATAGGAGTCGCGAGAGGGATCCCGGAGTGTTTTTCTTTTCCGCGTGCGTATGTCTAGTTTATCGGTTTTATTTCCTGTGTATTTGGGACTATGCTCTGTAAACTGTTAACTTCGGGATGTATTGTATAGTTTTTCCTGCGTCTGACTGAGTATGTTGGTGGTTACGTGTGAGTTTTACTTTGGTGTTGTGTCGGGGAGTCGGACGGGAGCAGGATTTACCTCGGGTTTCGGGGTGAAACCGGGGTGGGTCCTGACAACTTAGATTCTCAGAACCTTCACAGCTCAGTCACACACAATTGCACAATCTCTTTCAATTCTGTTGTCCACCTCATCAAACCTTTCCACCTCAGCTACACTCTTCAATTCTGTTATCCACCTAAGCATGCCTAGCTTGAGAGTGATGCACTGGATTTAAAACTAGCAGGCAGCTTATACTTCAACAGACCTGTGGAAGCCAACTAGGTGGACTGCTGTCAGCTTTGATTTTATGTTAGACGCTCGTTATATTTATTGAATTCTAGTGTTAGAGTCTTTTAATAACAACAGCTCCATTCCATCTAATCCCACTGAAACACAACCAGTGTGTCGTATCCAGGGACTCCCATCATTGTTCTGAATTTGGCCAGCTGTTTTTGAGATTGAACCTAAATAGTATTGGAAACTATATTATTCTGTAGACATCAATGAGAAGGAAGGTATAAAAAAAGTGAGGAAGAAGGTGAGAGCAAATACATATAGCTGGGTTGATGCCTTAAAGGCGTAGTTCATGAGTTCTGGGAGGAAGATTGCAGGTTGCACATCAATAACTCATAGTGTAGCAAAGAATGAGGTAGAAAAAAGAGAATTTTCATAACTAGATGCGTTGTTCTGATAGCCAAATCTGAAAGATATGTTTGGCATATGCATTGGTCTGTACAAATGCATTTGTGAGCTATTAAGATTATGAAGAACATTGAGGTTTGTGAAACTTTTCATGCCTTGATTTGTGGTGTGCATGATTACCATACACGGTGTACAGTAGTGAAGTCAGCTTGTTGTGAGAGAAAATGTAAGACTCGTGTCCTGTAGGGAACGGTGACCGATCCCACATTCATGCGATGGGGGAATGGTCTGGGAAGGGAATGGTGGTGTGTCTTAAAGGTGTAGGCACACACCTATCTAGCACGAGCCCTTTTGGGAGCTCAGTGGCTTTGGGGGGGATTGGAACCCCAATGTTAAGCGAGTTGAGGCTAGTGCAGTTCCATGATGGGTGACCTCCTAGGAAGTTGCACCGTGAGCTCGCGAAAACAAAACCGTGAGGGCAAGGGCAAGGAGGCCCAAAGCGGACAATATCGTGCTAGATGAGTCGGGTCCTGACCAAGGAGGATTGGGTCCTGACAGAATGGTATCAGAGCCAGACCCCGACTGGGAAGTGTGCCAGCGAGGACGCTGGGCCCTAAGGGGGGTGGATTGTAAGACCCGTGTCCTGTAGGGAACGGTGAACGATCCCACATTCCTGCGATGGGGAAATGGTATGGGAAGGGAATGGTGGTGTGTCTTAAAGGTGTAGGCACACACCTATCTAGCACGAGGCCTTTTGGGAGCTCAGTGGCTTGGGGGGGGGGGGGGGGGGGGGGGACTGGAACCCCAATGTTAAGCGAGTTGAGGCTAGTGCAATTCCATGATGGGTGACCCCCTGGGAAGTTGCACCGTGAGCTCCCGAAAACAAAATCGTGAGGACAAGGGCAAGGAGGTCCAAAGTGGACAATATCGTGCTAGATGAGTCGGGTCCTGACCAAGGAGGGTTGGGTCCTGACAGAAAACATGAGAATCCGCTACTAGTGCAATGTGACAGGCTCTTGGTGTTGTAAGTTCTGTCCCTTTACTGATTTTGTGTTTTTGATAGACTTCAGGTGATCGTGCAAACAATAGGATGATGCTAAGGTAATGCGAAATATAAATGAACAATAAAGTAAACACACCACACACACGAACACAAGAATTTAGCGAGGTTCAGCTAATCTTTGCCTACGTCCTCGTGTGATCTCCTTGAGAGATCACTAGCACTTATGAAGATAACAAGAACTTATGTATAATCCTAACCTAATCCCCAAACCCTAGGTCACGATCTCTCAAATCACTCCTTTGCTCTTATACCCGTGTATGACTTCTTTGTTTACGTCTTATTTTCTGTTTTTGTAAGGACTCCTAAGAGGCCTATTTATAATGTATAGGACTTAGGTTACATTCCTAAATAAAGTAGGACTCCTTTTCCTAAACATAATATGAGAAAACATGGTAAAGTACTTGGATATTACATCCCTACTTAAGACTATCTTCTTGTTCACGAAATCCCATAGCTTGTAGCCCTTCACTCCTTCACTGAAACTAATGAATATGCACTCGAGTGACTTAAGCTTTAACTTGGTTCTCTCATCACTTGGAATATGGAGATAAGCACTGCAACCGAAAACTCTTAATTTTGAGTAGTTAACGAGTTTTTCAGTCCATACCTCTTCTGCACACTTAGAATTGAGAGCCCTTGATGGCAATCAATTAACCAAGTAGCAAGCATGGTTAACTGCTTCTGCCCAGAACATATCTGGTAATCCAACGTGAAATCTCATGCTTCTCTCTCGTTCCATGAGAATTCTGTTCATCCTCTCGGCAGCACCATTTTGTTAGGGAGTTTTCTTCATCGTAAAATGTCTTGTAATGCCTTTGTTCTTTGAAAAACTCTAGGAAGCTGTTGTCCTTATATTCACCTCCATGTCACTCCTTAGGTATCTGATTTTTCGTCTAGTATGATTTTTCACAGCAGCTTTCCACTCCTTAAACTTAGTGAAAGCTTCAGATTTCTCCCTCATGAAATAGACCCAAATCTTCCTTGAAAAGTCATCTAAGAATGTGATATAATACTTGGGGACCTGCCTTGGATCTGGTTGGTGCACGACCCCAAACGTCTGTATGAATATACTCCAACAGATTTTTGCTTCTTTCCTCACTATTCGCAAGCTTGAACGACGTCTTTATTTGTTTCCCAAGGATACAGTACTTGCAGAAATCTAGTTTGCATTAATTGACACCTTCTAGCTTATTCTTCATGTGTAACTCTTGCAAACTGTTCTGACTCTTGTGCCATAGCCTAAAGTACCAAAGCTCAGTCTTGTCATCAATATCACCCTCCGTAGATACTGTTGCTCCACCTACTACTGTATTTCCTCGAAGCTATATAGTTGATTAGGTTGGATTTCTCGCTTCATTACGACAAGGGATCCTTTGACAACCTTGAGTGTCCCTCCTTCAGCTGAGTACCTTAGCCCTGCCTTGTCAAAGGTGCCGAGAGATATAAGGTTCTTCAATTTTGAAATGTGTCTGACCTTGTCCAATGTCCTAACAACCCTGTCGTGCATTCTGAATTTAATTGATCTGATACCTTGGATCGTAAGTGGTTAGTCATCTCCCATTAACACTTCTCCGCTATTGGTTTCCTCATATGTATCAAACCATTCTTTGATAGAACACATGTGGAATGAACATCCTATATCCAAAATCCAAAATTTGAAAGCATTGGAGCTGGATGATACTGCAAGGAGCTCTCCGTTGTAATCCTCATAAGTTACAACACTTGTTGCGTTTGAGTTCCCTGCCACCGCCTTTGCTTTCCTTTCTTTCCATATGTTGCAGTTCTTCTTCCAATGATCTGAAGCACCACATATGAAACAAACCTTTTTATCATTTCCTTTGGATTTTGACCTACCCCTATTGCATAATTTATCTAGTATTTTCTCTGTCCTGCCTCTCTCTGTGTCTTTAACATAAAGGCCTTGTGCTTGAAAGGTTTCAGTGTTCTTGTCTATCTTGACATAAGACTGAATAGTTTCGGTAACCTCATCTAACTTCAAAGTATCCTTACTGAACATCAATGTGGTCCTGAGGTGCTTGAACGAAGGTGGTAGAGATCTTAGCATTAAGAGTTCCTTGTCGACGTCCTCATATTTTACATCCACCTTGGATAAATTGGCAACACAATTCTGAAACTTGCTTAGGTGATCTTACAAGTCTTCCCCTTCTTCCATCCAAAGGTGGGATAGTTTATCTTTTAAGAAGAGTTTGTTGGATAAATTTTTACCCCCGTAGAGTTTCTCCAGTTTATCCCGTGTTTTCTTAGAATTCATGTCCTCGTCGATACGAAGTAATACATTATCGGCAGGTGTTGCTCTATAAAACTCTTCGTCTTCCTGTCCACCTTCTGCCATTGAAAATCTACTATGCCAGTTGGCTTTTTCTTTGTACCGAGAAGAGCCTCATGCAGATCTTGTTGGATCAGGACATTCTTCACCTTCCTATGCCATAACATGAAGTTCTCTTTCCCGTCGAATGGCTTGATCACAACTTTCACATCATTGCTCGTCTTTGCCTTGGTACCCGCCATCTCAAAACACTCTCCCCGAGAGCTCTGATACCAATTGTTGTAAGTTATGTCCCTTTACTGATTTTGTTTCTTGATAGGCTTTAGTTGATCATGCAAACAATAGGATGATGCTAAGATAATTTGGAATATAGATGAACAATAAAGTAAACACACCACACACGAACACAAGAATTTAGCGAGGTTTGGCTAATCTTTGCCTACGTCCTTGTGTGATCTCCTTGAGAGATCACTAGCACTTATGAAGATAACAAGATTACAAGAACTTATGTATAATCCTGACCTAATCCCCAAACCCTAGGTCACGATCTATCAAATCACTTTTTTGCTCTTATACCCGTGTATGACTTCTTTGTTTACTGCTGTCTTATTTTCTGTGTGTTTGTAAGGACTCCTAAGAGGCCTATTTATAATGTATAGGGCTTAGGTTACACTCTTAAACAAAGTAGGACTCCTTTTCCTAAACATAATATGAGAAAACATGGTAAAGTACTTGGAATCCTAGTCAAACCCCAATTTCTGGTATTTTTCCGAGCCAATTCTTCAACACTTGGGTATATCCCTTGCTAGATTTCATTACAAGGATTTGCAAGCTAATTGATACTAGCCCCTGATCTTAGCATATTAACTTTAACTATGAGATAACTTTTGGTGACTGAATTAGGAGTTTGAATGGTGAAGATTGTAAATTCCACATCACTCAAGAAGGGGTTTAACTTCTATATATCTAGTCTTCCATCTGTCTTTCACCTTGTGAATTATGAGCAGCATGCAGCTTTGGCCTAGTTAATTTTCCTTATATTTATCATGTGGCTTATGCCTTCTTAATCTGAATTTTTTAAAATTACATAAAATAAAAAATTGGTTTGAGCCCAATACCGGACAACCTGACTAAACTCAAATTCAATGGGTTTGGTTGGTTCACTTTCTTTTCAGTCATTTTGGGCTCTCCAAATACCAGATCAAATTGGTGTGGCTGGTGGTTTGGCCTTGAAGTTGAACCTACGTGACCTGTGCCCACCTCATAGCTGCATTTATCATTTAAGCATTTGCAACATTAAACATTACCTCCTTTTGGGGAATCACTGTTAATGTTTGATGAATGCACATAAGCTGGGAAATAGTACGTATCTGCTAATTTGATTAGAGTAAATAATCTATGGACACCCTTGATCTTGGCTATATGGTTTTGAGCTCCCTCACTTTCATATTTAAAACGTATGTGAATATGCATTTTCTTAGTTTGTTGTAACAGTGACAATGACCAAATCTGATAATCAATCACAGAAAACAACTGCAACTGTATTGAGTGCAGCTCTGGCTTCAAATAAGCCTGAACCATCTACTTCTGGGGTTTCTAATACTATCTCAATTGATAAAGAACGTTCCTCAAGTACAGCTGCTGTCACTGATCAAGGAAGTTCCTCAAGTACATTTGTTCATTGCCTTTAAAGGGCACCAATGTTAAGCCACCAGATACTATAGATGTTTCCTCTGGCATGGTTAAGGAAACTAAAGGGCATGATTGCACAATCGAGGTACATATTATAGTCTTCATTTACTGCCTTGTAAGTCTTGGTATTTGCGTACTTCATTAACTATGACACGAATGGGCCTATTTTTCTTTCTCCTGAACAGGAGAAAGGTAACGATTTAGGATACAAGACATCTTCAAAATCATTTGATGCCAAGGGGTTAGAATGTGTCGGAAATGAACGGCCCAGCTCTTCCACCAATTCTGGCCGAGGAGTACAGGGTGGTGCTGTGGAAGGCCTGAAAAATTCTGGAGGTGTTAGTATCTCTTCCATTGCCGAAGGTGCCTACAGTGGTGCTGAAAAGACCACTACTAGTCATTCAGCTGTCTCGGGAGAAGGTTCACAAGCATTTAGTAATGTCAAAAATGAAGTAGTGCAAGTTGAAAAGAGTGAAAGTGAACATGATAAGATGGTTGATACATTTGAGAATAATACAAGGGTGAACAAATCAAGTGATGCCCACTTGAATATTCGATTGCTAGATGGTGTCAGTCTGAAACAGAAGTTTTCTGTGAGAAGTACTATGAGAATGGTCAAAGTCTATGTTGATGAAAAACAAGGAACTGACATTGGCTCTTATGATCTAGCCATCCCTTATCCTCGCAAGGTATTCTGTGATCTAGGTAAGAAAATTCTGGATAGCTATTGCATATGTTTCTAAGTAGCCAAGAGATAACTATTGCTCTGTCTGTTTGCATGATAATGTGTCAAAAATAACACTAGACTTCCTCATTGAGGGATTCAGAAAGTCTTCGGACTGAAGCAAATTGGTGTCGTAATAGAATTATCCATGATTGGTGTTCATGCTGATTCTCATGTTCTGTGTATTTAGATAATTAGGTCTTAATATATTAACCCATTTATAATTTATAATTTTATTTTATGCAGATTTAAGTAAATCATTATCAGATTTGGGCCTGTTTGATCGACAGGCATTGATAATGGTTCCCCATCAAAAAGGGACTAGTTATCCGAATGGGAGGTCTGCATTCTCAGACCAAACAGACGCGAGAAATATTGTCAGTTCATCCGATGGAAATAACGGGGGATATTTTTTGTACGTAAAAAGATTTTTATCTTATTTTAATCCTCTCTCTTATTTGGTTGGTGGTGCTAGCTCGTCAAGTTCAGGACCACAATCCCAGAGTGGCACCTGGGAACATGGTGCATATGGTGCACCCCTCTGCTGTGATACCAAAATATCTCTAACATTTGTATTAGGTCTCTCAAGGAGGCTTATTATTTATTTAATGGCTTTTGATTTGCAAAAGTTTAGGTGCTTTTGAGTCGCCAAAAACATAAATAAGAGAAATTCCACAATTGTTAGCATAGTTTGTTAGAAACAAGTGCATATGGTGAGAATCCCAGCATTTAGCTGATATTTTCTAATAGAATTTAGGCAATGCATAAATTCGTTAATAGGTAAGGTCATTAGTCTGTCTTGTCTTCCCTATGAACTAAATACATATGACTGTTAAGCAGATTTTTTTTACTGTTCTGATTGCTCCTAACGTGGGGTTCACATGATATCTTTCTCATTCGGTTAGGAGATTGGGTTTACCTTAGTAAACTGGTGGCATTTTAATGTATAAGGTATGAATTATCAGTTTATTATACCCATAGGAAGTGTGTTCAACACAGTAAGCTCACACCGACTTGCAGAGGCAGAAAAACCGCAAGTGTTTGTAAAGCACCTACTTTCTGAAGTAGCTTGGAGGAAAAATGGAGGTTAAAATAAAAAGGTTTTATATTGAGTTTTCATGTTCCCTTTTAAATGTTGCAAATTATGCAATTTTTGTCTTCCCTTATTAAGTCTGTGCCTATAATTTTCTTTCTCAAATATATTCTGTTATACTGACAGTCTGCCTATCCCTTCAGGCCCCCCAAACCCTAACATTGGAAGTAACTCAACTCAAAGCACTTCTACGAGTAGTAGAAATGAAGGGAAGAAAAGCAGGAAAATACAAGCATCTTGTTTTGGAAGTAACATTCACACACTGAAACACGACGAAGATGATGAACGGTTCAGCGATAAAAATGCCTTCTGGAATGGTAATTCTACTCAGTATGGTGGCAATGATGATGATAAATAATATATTCCTAGGTTTATACTCCGGTCTCTATGCATAGCCGCAGTAGCTGCTGCTTAGCTGTCTGCTTTCTGCTTCTTACCATATGAATGTGTTATTATAGATAACAAGTAATCGAGTCTGTCACGGTTCATGTTGTCGAACAAGTACGTTGAATTGTTACTGTTCACATTGCGAATAGAAAGGATTGTAGGAGTAATAAATCCCATGAAATACTGTGAAACTTGAATGACTGACTATTGTGGCAGTCAGAGTAATAATACCCGTGTTTTTGGAAGAACGTACCTATAAAAACCATCAGGACCTGGGGATTTTGTCGGGTGCAAGGAAAGCAAAGCTTGTCTAATCTACTCATCACTAGCTCGTCAAGTATACTATTTTCACTTGTAGAAACACAACATGGGATGTAATTACCAACCGTGTTAGATCCACAGAGCAGAGAAGCCGTTAACATGGATTGGAAATAGTCCACAGCAATGGATTGAATCTCATCTGCATCCTCAGCCCATCTCCCCACCTTATCATGAATTCCCAGCAGATGATTTTGGTTTTGACGTTTCACAATTTTTGCATGAAAGAACTTAATATTCTTGTCACCCTAGTTCAACCAATGAATTTTGGACTTCAACTCCCAATGAATCCAAGATGGCTTGTTTCAAATCAATTTCCAACTCCTTGATATGACTGCTGTCAAAGGATGACTGTTGAATGGCAGACCGCAGCTCCTCTTTAAGTGACCCAATCAGTATTAGGGCTTGGGAACAGATTTCTTCCTCCAAGACAGAAGACCCCTTCGCACCCAATATAATTTTCGCTCAATTAGGGTTGTACTTACATTGGAGGATGCTATCACCACTCCTTAATGACCTAAATATAATCCTGATCAGAACCTCATTTCAGATCATAAATAAACTACCTCCGTCTATTGGAGATCAGCAGCAGGATGCTTCAGGTATGTTTCTTGTACTCTTCTTGAATCACACTTCACACACTAGCCTGTAAATTGAATTGGATAGGTTGATCACAAGTAGAATAGGGTTTTGATCTTGCTGGTTTGATTCTGGAATAGAGTACTGGATGTAGGAATTGAGAATTCTGCAATGATGACACAGTGCACACAATGTGTTTGATAAAATGTCTGAGCAGAGAATTGAATACTAACTTTGTTTTCTTCTCAATCCGATTGTGTTCTTTTTTCTGTATTTCTTTCTTCTCTTTTAATTGCTTTATATGTGAGCTTTGTACAATTAGTTAGTTAGTTAGTTAGGAAGACTGTTACAATTTCAACAGCTCATCCAATTACAATGAGGCACTTGGATCCTAAGCCTAGAAGCATGTGACAGCTAGCACTCCTCATCCTCTAAGTAATCCACCTTTCCCTAACTGATTTAACTAACTTCACACAGCTCACATTTCACTCTTGGATCAGTGCACTTAGCTTAGGTTCCAACACTCCCCTCTAAGCTATGTACTGATCTAACTCCCAACATTCCTCTTAGGTAGACAAACCTACCCTTGGCCAATGCCTTAGAAAAAATGTCAGCCAACTGCTCCTCTGTCTTGCAGTAGAATAGCTCCACTTCACCAGCCTGAATTGCTTCTCTAATGAAGTGAAACCGTCTGTGTATGTGTTTACTCTTCTGATGGAACACACGGTTTTTAGACAAGGCAATTGCTGAAGTATTGTCACATAGGATAGGAGTAGGTCCTGTTTGTTCTTCACCAAAGTCTTCCAACACAAACCTGAGCCACTTAGCCTGTGTTGTGGCCTCACTTGCACTGACATATTCAGCTTCTGCAGTGGACAGTGCCACACTGTTTTGCTTTACAGAAGCCCATGAGAAAACCCCACTGCCAAAAGAAAAAGCATACCCTGAGGTGCTTTTCATATCGTCCAGACTACCACTCCAATCAGAATCACAATATCCAATCAGTGTAGCCTTCTTTCCCTTCACATATTCAAGTCCATAATCCAATGTACCCTAGATATATCTCAGAACCCTTTTTGATGTTCCATAGTGCTTCTTAGAGGGGCCATGCATATATCTAGATAGCAAACTGGCAGCAAATATGATGTCTGGCCTAGTTGCTGTTAAGTAGAGCAGACTGCCCACAATATGTCTATAAACACCTTCATCTGCAGCCTCTGAACCATCATTTATGCACAACCTGTCGTTTGTTGCAAGTGGTGTGCTTAGAGGCTTACATCCCTTCATTCCAAACCTCTTAAGAAGTGTCTGAGCATACTTCTTCTGATGAATGAACACAGACTTGTCAGTTTGGATCACTCATATCCCCAGGAAGTGATATAGTAACCCCAAATCAGACATTTCATACTTCATCATCATTTCCCTCTTGAACTCAGCCTTCAATTGGTCACAGTTTCCAGTGTAGACTATATCATCTACATAAATTGAGACTATTAGCATCCTCTCACTCCCTACTGTTTTCATGTAGAGGGTTGCTTCACTAGGACTTCTTAGGTAGCCACAGCTGCACAAATGTGCATCTATTTCTGCATACCAGGCCCTTGGAGCTTGTTTCAGTCTATATAGAGCCTTTCTCAGCCTGTACACCTTCCCAGGTTCCTTCTGAGCTTCAAAACCATCTGGTTGCTCATCATACACTTCCTCATCCAACCTGCCATTAAGGAAGGCAGACTTGACATCAAGCTGATAAAGCTTCCAGTTTTTCTGTGCAGCTAGTGCTAGGAGTGTCCTGATAGTATCCAGTCTAGCCACAGGTGCAAAGGTTTCATTGAAGTCTATCCCAGGCTTTTTGGAATAACCTTTTGCAACCAATCTAGCTTTATGTTTCTGAATTGTTCCATTCAGGTTGAGCTTGAATTTATAGACCCATTTTACTCCAATAACAGGTTTGTCTTTAGGCCTGTCAACCAGCTCCCAAGTGGCATTCTTCTCAATCATCTCTATTTCTGTTTCCATTGCTTTTCTCCATGTCTTTTCCTTTGCAGCTTCTGCAAAAGTTTCTGGTTCAATGATGGACATGTGACATCTAGCATAGATGTCACTTATCCTTCTGAGTTTGATAGGAGTAGAACTAGGAGTATCCTCATCAGTGCTTGTGTCTGTTGTCCCTGCCTGCTGCTGATCTGAATTCTGATCATCACCTTCAAATTCCCCAGATTCCATGTCAAAACCTGCTGGTGTAGTCACAGTCACTTCACTGTTTGGTTCCCAGTTCCACATCATTGCTTCATTGAAGATCACACTTCTAGAAACCATTACCTTCTTGGTTTCCAAGTTGTAAACCCTGTACCCTTTCTCACAAGTTCCATATCCAACAAATACACACTTGATGGAGGCCTCATCTAGTTTATGTCTCAACTGAGTGGGAATATGTGCATAACACACAGATCCAAACACCCTTAGATGCTTTACACCAGGCTTCCTCCCACTAAACACCTCAAATGGTGTTTTCTCTTCAACTGCTTTTGTTGGACACCTATTTAGTAGGTAAACTGCTGTACTTACAGCCTCACCCCAGAACTCATAGGGCATTTTCTTTTCATGGAGCATGGCTTTTGCCATTTCAACTATTGTTCTGTTTTTCCTCTCAGCCACTCCATTTTGCTGAGGGGAATAGGATACTGTTAGTTGCTTCTCTATCCCTTTTGCCTCACAGAATTCCACAAACTCAGTGGAAGTGAACTCTCCACCTCTGTCACTCCTCAACTTCTTTATTTTGTAGCCACTTTGTAATTCAACCATTGACTTAAACTTCTTGAATACATTAAAGACTCCTGATTTGTATCCCAAGAAATAAGTCCAACACATTCTAGACAGATCATCAATAAATGTCACAAAGTACCTGTTTCCTGCCATTGTTTCTGTTTGCATAGGGCCACATATATCTGTATGTATTAGTTCCAAGGGACTTGAAGCTCTCCATGACTTCCCTTTATCAAAACTCTCTACATTCTGCTTCCCTGCAATGCAGCCTTCACAGGTTTCCTTGAATTCTGACAGCCTAGGTAGACCCCAGACCATTTTTTGTTTCTGCAGTGTCATCAAACTGGAATAGTTTAGATGAACATACCTCCTATGCCATAGCCAGGCATTTCCTTCAACTGTGGCCTTTCTTGCCACTGTGTTGACACAATCCAGGGACAGAGAAAAACATCTGTTCCCTAGCATTGGTACTGTGGCAATCATTTGAGTTAGTCCTTCATCTTCATAGATGTTCACCTTCTTGTTCCCAAAGGTCAGATGGTACCCGTGTTCCACCATTTTCTCCACACTGAGCAGATTTGCATCAAGTCTAGGAACCAACATTACCTCATGGATCTGCCTCTTGCCACTTCTTGTGTTTATCTCGAGAGTGCCCTTGCCTGTAGCTTGTACCAATTCTCATGTCCCCATTTTGACTTTAGCTGTTAGGGATTTGTCAACATTGACCAACAATGACTCATGGGAAGTCATGTGGTTACTGCATGCACTATCAACATACCAGTCACCAACATCTTTTGATACTGAGGCTGAGTTGCATGCATAGAACATCACAGTGTCCTTCTCCTCTATAAGTCTAGCTTGATGAACTTCTGGTTTAGGAATTGCCTCAGTCTGTTTCTCAGAACAGTTTCTGGCTAAGTGGCCAGACCTGTTACATTTGAAACATTTCTTCGTTTTAAACCAGCAGTGTCCCCAGTGACTTTTGTCACAGATCTTGCACTTAGGAGTGCTAGACTCAGCCTTTCCTGCTTTTGTGTTTTGGTGACTAGGTTTCCAAGAATTGACCTTCCAATTCTTGAAACTCTTTTGATTTTTCTTCAATTTTCCCTGGTGCTCACTTCCCTGCCCCCTGAAACCCCCAGATTGTGCAGAGAAAGCTTTGTCCACATTGACACTTTCTGCTTAATGCCTTTCTAGTCTTTGATTAAAGGCTCTAATAGAAGCCACTATGTCTTCTACTACAATATTATCAAGATCTCTTGTCTCTTCAATGATGGAAACAATAGTATCATAGGACTTTGTCAAACTTATAAGTATTTTTTGTGCTAGACGTTTTTCAGGGATGTCTTCTCCATATGTTTTCATTTGATTTACCACATCATATAGTCTAGACAGATATGAGTTTAAAGATTCATTATCTTTCATTCTTGTATACTCAAAATCCCTTCTCAAGGACTGAAGTTTGACAGCCCTTACCTTGGTATCTCCCCTGTACTCCCTCTTCAACAGATCCCAAGCACCCTTTGCTTTGTCTTCATTTATGATCTTGGAGAAGATTGTATCTGCCACAGAGGTTTGAATCAGTCCAAGGGCTCGAGCATCTTTAATGAAATCAGTCCTTGTTGGCTGACTGATCATAGCACCTGCTTCATTCTTGACTTCACTGAGTCCTATCTCCACATATTCCCAGAGATACTGAGCCCTCAGAATTGTCTTCATCTTTATGCTCCATAATTCGTAATTGTTCCCATCGAACACAGGAGCCCGTAACTCCCCTCCAGCAACTCCAGAACCAGCCATGTTAGCTTCTTCCTCAAGACACGCCCCAGTTGCAAGATCAGAGACCAACTAGCTCTGATACCATATTGGAGATCAGCAGCAGGATGCTTCAGGTATGTTTCTTGTATTCTTCTTGAATCACACTTCACACACTAGCCTGTAAATTGAATTGGATAGGTTGATCACAAGTAGAATAGGGTTTTGATCTTGCTGGTTTGATTCTGGAATAGAGTACTGGATGTAGGAATTGAGAATTCTGCAATGATGATACAGTGCACACAATGTGTTTGATAAAATGTCTGAGCAGAGAATTGAATACTAACTGTGTTTTCTTCTCAATCCGATTGTGTTCTTTTTTCTGTATTTCTTTCTTCTCTTTTAATTGCTTTATATGTGAGCTTTGTACAATTAGTTAGTTAGTTAGTTAGGAAGACTGTTACAATTTCAACAGCTCATCCAATTACAATGAGACACTTGGATCCTAAGCCTAGAAGCATGTGACAGCTAACACTCCTCATCCTCCAAGTAATCCACCTTTCCCTAACTGATTTAACTAACTTCACACAGCTCACATTTCACTCTTGGATCAGTGCACTTAGCTTAGGTTCCAACACCGACGACGTTTGCTCTAGGCTCCGTGTCCAGAGCATGCATAGTATGTCCAGAGCCTGCATATTATGATCAGACCCCTCGATAATTGCATGATAAACATGGGCCTCAGGTACTAGTGAATCCACTGGTCAGAAGCAAAGTCCCTATCAATTTGTTCCTGAATATAACCATCCTCTATATTGTTAAGCCAGGTAAAAAGGTAACCGTTGTAAACAAGATTGAATATACTACAGTTGGATACAAACCGTCTGAATCACCTCGTATTATTTTCAGTTCTAGGGTTGGCCTCCTTCTTTTCAACATCACTGCGAATGTCATTGAAATCACCCACAACCATACATGCATCCCTAAAACACTTAATACGATCTTGAAGCCAGTCTCATTGTTTCTCCCTAATCTTATCATTAGGACTAGCATAAATGACATATAACTGCCAAACCTTATTATGGAAACCATCATAAATCAACATCTCAATTAGAAAATCCATATACTTAACCAAAACCACAACATCATCATAGTTCCAAAAAATACATCAACCACCACTACGACCTTGGGCTCCATAGCATGCATACAATCTAAATCGAGTTTACAATTTAAATACACAAACTTTGAACTTTTATTTTTTGTTTCATAATAACAATATAAAACTTGAGGAGCCTCCACTGGTCCACCAGGATTTGAATTGTCAAGACACCTCTGATGCCTTAACAATTCCAACAAAGAATCTGCATAACAATCACAGGCATTAGAGAAAGGTACGTGGACTCATCATCCCTCTACTCTAGAGACCTATCTAGAGAGGTCCCAACCATCTTAGAAAAATTCAACTTACGATGTGGAGGGCATCCCTCCCGGACACTATCCTCACAAGCCTCATTGCTATCACATTTCTTGCTACCAACCTTCACTAGTGCCATGTTGACTTGTGCCGAGCTCCCTAGCTTACTGCCAACACCCGCCTCCACCATAATACTGCGCTCTCATCATTTGAATAAACGTTGACAGCGGTTGTCCCTCTCAATAATAGGGCCTAGATTGAAGGGGTCTGAATCCGGCGCTGATTTGTTTTTTGGTCAAGGGACGTCACCCCTATAGCTAGGTTCAAAGGGCTCCCTTGGTCCATGGCATGAGCTTCATTGTGTAGGGGAACGAGCATGCCTTTAGGACCAATGCGACCAGCGTCAAATAATTGCTCTTACTTGCATGTCGTCGTTGCCTCCCTAGTTTTCCTCCCTAATAATTGCTTCCAAATACTCCTCCACCTCATCCTCTTCAGCCCCTGACTCAGCTAATTTGAGGGCAGATAAAGCTGAAGCCGGGAACCCATGCACAGCCCCACACAGAACTATGTCTCGCGAAGCACCTCATCGCTAGTTTACAGAATCAGATCTAATGAGATAGCCACTACCTTTGTGTCCAGAACCACCCTTCCTATTCAGAGGTATATCACAGTTAGCCTTCCACTTGCCGAAGGCCTTGATTTTCCTCCCTCTGAAGTCTTCAGTCGCATAAACAATACTCAAGTGTTGGGATGTGAGGATAAGAGTCCCACATCGGAAAAGAGGAAATAGAGTGGGTGCCTTATATAGCCTTGGGCAACTCCCCCTATCACCAATTGGTTTTAGGGCTGAACTCCCGAGTCTATATAATGGCCAGAATCCCGATCTCTAACATCAGGGAGATTCTCATATTTAAAGGCTACCCACTGAGTTTCCTAGCCTAGAAAATCTACGCAAGTCCCTATCATTAGGGTTTCACTAACATCCACATGGACTCAGATTCGAATGAAGCATCCAATACAATCCTCACCTTCCAAATGATCTATCTCCAAAACCTCCCCAACCCAGCCCCTAAAACGCTTAGCAACAGCCACTGTCATGTTAAGGAGAGGGATATCTGCATGAAGCTGGACCCAGAACATAACCATCTTTAGTCACAGAGAGTGAGAGCTCTGCCCTATGGGCATTTCATGCAGCAAAACAAGATTCTCCTTGGACAACCAAGGTTCCATCTCCTTCACACGGGGCTTGTCATATGGATACCCAAACCGGATTAAAAAAATCTCTTGTTTCAAATTTCTCTGATCGAGATCCTAGCAGTGCCTCGCTAGAGTCCAAAGAAGACACTCACGAACGTGTCACTATTTGGTGATCGTTGGGTGAAGATTTCAGCAACCAACTTGAACTTGGTCCCCACCAGCATATCATATGTCTCTTCCTTACTAAGCACCACCCACATCCGCTCATTCTCGGATAGGTTCAACTTATGCCCTAGTGAACTCGCCAGAACATCCATTCGACTTGTGCCCAGAGAAAATTTGTACTTCACGGCACACCCCACACTTTAGAAGAACACATAAAACATCATGGCCCTTTCCATCTCCCACTCATTCTATGCACCACACGTGTTTAAGAAAAAGGCCAATAATCCACTCACACACGCCCTGTGCAACCGGACTTTGGTCTTCGCCCCAGCAAATAGGCGCAACCACACACACCAAACCCTAGAAGAGAAAACCCTTGCTGAAAACCCTAGCACACGCAGAGGCATTTATTCTGTTTTTGATTTGTTATTTTTTTTTTTCAATTCCAATTTGATATTTGATTGGAACATTTAATTTATTTCAACATTATTATTCACCAGATCCTACCATTATAGTGACAGGTGCACAATATTTTTGAGTAATTATTAGACATATAACATTTTGAGACTTATCAAATTACCCCTAATCATCATTCGCTCGGGCCTCATTTAGTGAATTATTAAATTACGTCTCTTTAAAACCCAACATCGTTTAGGCCCAACGATGTAGAGAAGCTCACTTTGTTTTGCATGTTGATTTGTTATACTGTGGCCCAAGCCTATTTACTTAAAAAAGGCCCAAATATTGTTGCAACAGAACCAACAAGACTTGAAATATATGAGTTTCCTCCCTCAAGTTGGTTTTCTCCTCAATTTCCCTTACTCTCTCTTCCCCATGAACCCAGTATAGAAACAACCCAAAGAAAAAAGGCCAACTGGCCACCATATCGACCAACCTAGACCTTAGAATTAGGCTACAACCCTTCCCCTCAAAGAGACGATGATGATAGTGTAGAGCACGATCGTTGTAGACTACCGTGGTAGGGAGTGGGTTCGACGGTGAAGCGACGGTGACCCTCACCATCATCCTCGTTGTGAGAAAAACCAATTTTAAACTTAATTAGTATCCTTGTGACCGCCTCGTCAAGATAAGTTCAACCTTGATGGTCTCACACCACAGTGACCGCCGTGAATGACTGCACGACTAGAAGAAGTTGTGGGAACTGACTCTTCGGTCGTTTTTTTACTTCCCAAGGTAACTATTAGATTCGAAACCTATATTAATAGACTCATCTTTGTGAGAACTCAACATTAGACAAATTGCATGTGGATTTTGGTGCAAGGTGCAACGGCGGACTAGCTTGCTGGAAACTGGAGGAACTACGAAGCATGAAGACTTCACGGATCATTTCAAGCTTCGATAGGTATATTCTCATCTTGTTATAGTGCTTTTCGAAGTCCTAAGAATGTGTAGAATAAGATTGGCTATTTTCATGTGATTTTCGGTGTTTCCCCATAATTTTGGCCGACCTGGACTACTGTAAAGACCACGATTCAGCCGTCATCTCCGACAGGACTTTAGCGATTAGACTGGCGACCAAAAATTGACTAACGCCTTCAAGTTCTAACAGAATATACTAACAACATTGGCATATTTCATTAGACACTAAAGGCATCATAACAGATAGTCTATGGAATATTCCAGAGAATATTCTAGCATATGGCTGATGTATGGAGACGGGTGTTCGGCCAGCGCATGGCAGCGCATGAAGCAGTTTGAAGTTATTTTTCGGACAATGGCAGTGCATGGGCCTTGTTTTAGAGTCTTTTACATGTTAAGTACATTTTAGTCCGTTTAAAGTTATTTTAAGCACAATTTTGGGCAACCCTAATGAGATTTTATTTAGAATTTAATTTGTGAGTCGTTAGTAATCTTTACGAATGATTTTGTTAGGTTTAGACTAGCTTGGAGCTCGTACTATCTTGATTGTCGAGTGATTTTGGCCCCCGAGCAGTTTGTGAGTGGACCGCTTTCTCAAACTTGATTTTTGTAGCAAAGTTTGCTTGCACATTTTACGATGACTGTTTTTAGGTGCTTTTCCGAGCATGCAAGATTGAAATATTACTTGATGATGTTTACCTCAAGTATGATTGGTTGAGTTAATTATTGGATTTGCATGATTGGTTAGTTTTGATAGTGGTAAGTGCATAGTGGCTCCCTCTAAATCGCACCAAAATAAGTCAATTAACCTGCTGGCATAAGGGAGCCAAATGTGGGTACCGCTAGCCCTTGGCTCAGCTAGGGCTTGTCACCAGAGTGTCACTGGGATGTCATTCATCAGGACTAGGGTTACGCACAAGTTCTAGGAACTCGATAGGACTCTGGGACAGGCACCTCGATTGAACTTGGGATGTAGGACCACGTCAGAGGCTGTCTAGGGAGTGTCTAGGGACCCGGTAGGGATAGGAACTCGCGCCAGGTGACAGGACTCATCCCAATCCCCCTAGATTATCGTGGGATGTGCCTTACTCCCGTCTGACACCACGTGCTAGACTAGGGATAAAACCGTAACCCGCTCGAGGTTTCCAGAATTCGCAGTGAATTTCTAGAGTACACAGCGACATGTGATGTCTCGGTCTCAGCTACAGTCCACATCTACGATCAATCTGATGAGTATCAAAAACAATAAAAGTTGTGAGTCGAAAAAAATAATCAGTTATAAAATTATTTTCCGAAATAAACATTTATACCCATCACTTAAAAGCATGCATGCATGCATCAGAAAACAGTATTTCACATACTTTCTTAAAAGAAAATCATATGGCTTTTCAAATCAATACACATTGAAAACATTTATCAATCATAGCCATTTCCTCAGTAGGGTCTCAACCCAAAACCAAAACTCATAAAACATCTCAATAGGGCCTCTGCCCGAAACATAGACTCACATCCGGAGTCTTATGAAAACATGATCAACCAATTCTCTTTATCCAATATCCAACAAATCATCTCAATAACCACAATATCAGCGCTACGCATGCGACAAGGGATTACACATCTGAGTATACACGCAGGCTCGGAGCCCATGGCTCGACGTCTAAGGTGATCTAACTCAGGCTCGGAACCCCTGGCTCGACGTCTGAGTGATGGCATTCACTAGCTCGGAACCCCTAGCTCCACGTTTGAGAAATGTCCATCTCTGACACTCCTGAGCCTGAACCTCCATTTTGAGACAGTGTCATCGTGACCTCTCTAAGATCTACGACGTCTGGAGGCTACAATCACATCGTAGAGGATGGTTGTGTGGAAAACATTTCACAAATCTCAAATCATCTCAAAATATCTTAATGGGGTCTACGCCCGAAATATAGTTTCATCAAATCATTTTCCACAAAACCATCATAAAACCAATGTCCATAAAAATTTCATAAATCTAGGATTCCTTGAATCCTATCAAATCCAAACTCGTAAATCCACAATAGGGTCACAAACCCAAAATCTCATATTGTAAGGACCCGTCCTTGGACTCGGGATTAGTAAAGTGATTAGTGACGGATTAGTGAGCTTAATCGGTGGTTAGTTGGTTACTATTGGACTTTGGGTGCAGAATGACGATTTTGCCCCTAGTATGGGCAAAAAGTTGACTTTTAGTTAGGGTGGTCAATTGGGCATTGACCAATGACTATGTCGTAGTTCGGGACGTCACGAGTCCATAGGCAGGTGGCACGCCCGATTCCGACATCCGAGGAGGAAGTTATGATGTTCGGAAGGTTGAGGGCATTACCGTAATTTGGTTAAAATAGGGGGAAACGTTGACTTTTTGCACGACCGGGTTGTTACATGTAGACCTATGACCTTTAGGTAGATCTTGTCATCCTGAGTTCAACAACAGGCGGCATGCTTTCATTGGACGTAGGACGAGTGAGTTAGGGGTCTAGAACGGTGAAGGGCAAAAAGGGTAATTTGAACAAGGAGGGGCATTTTGGTCTTTTTGCACATTGGGATTTGTGCAATCTGATAAGGACAAGTGTGCAATGTGTATTGGATATTTTTTAGAGGGGACCATGGGATTGTGGACACGTGGGGTGTGTGTAGTGGGTTCTAGGGTGCACAGGCAGAATTAAATGGTTGTTTGTGTTTTGAGTCGTGTTCGAAGAGGAAAACAAAGACTGGAGACAGTGAGGAGGAATCGATCCAACTGAGTGAGAGTGTGAGTGTTGTGCGGTTCTATGGTGTTCGAAGGAGAGTTAGGAGAGTGTGTGATCGTGTTTGTGAGGCTTTGGGTGTGACTGTGTGTGGGAGGTGAGTAGTAGACCAGGGAAACAGAGAGGGAGTTTGGTGGTGGTGCTCAGAGAACGATGGAGACGTGCTTGACAGGTTAGGGTACGGCGGAGCTCACGGTGGCGGCCTGAGCACAGGTAATTTCTTAGTTTCCTCAGTATGCTCTGTTTTTCCATTTTGGTTCAAACTGAAAGTCGTGAAGTTAGGGGCTGAGTCGAGGTGTTTGGTGAATGCTAGTCGACTCAGTAGGTTCCTAGGGACCTTCTGATTGTGAAGCCATAACGGGGGGATAGACGGGTGGCCGGATTTAGAAACAGGGGTTTTGGACAGGTATAAGTTCGAGTTTGGGATATGAGATTTAGGTCGTGTTGTTGTGCTTGGAGTAGGGGAATCAATTACTAGGAAGGGGACGAAGCTACTGGTGGAAAAAGGAAGGAAAATGGTGGAGGAATGGCAAAGAACCGCCCTCGCCGGTTCAAACCGGTCGAACGGCTAAGGAAGACGATGAACAGTGTCTGTGTGCCGGCGCGTGAAGCACACGCGCAGACACTTTGGGCGACGCGTGGGGGCGCACGGTGGCTTTTATGGGGAAACTTCCAACTAGGTTTTTGGTCTAATTGTTGTAACGAATCTTTTGGGACTAGTTTCAGGATGATCGGACGTTGTTTCGAGTTAGTTCTACGAGGTGGAAGGTTTAGGGTTTCGTTTCGTTATGTTTAGGTTTCGGAAAATTTGTGGGGAATTAGGAGAACCTTCGTTGACGTGTTAGTGACGAGTTTTGATGACTTTGGACAGGTCGGGATTTACCGGAGACGATGGAGGATCACACGGGACGCGACTGACGCGCGAGGAAGTTGTGAGTGGACTGTTTGTTTTCTAACCGAGCATGCATAACTGTTTTACTTATTTAATTATATTTCGATCATGCTTTTGTGCCTTTGATATATGATTTCATGAATTATGTTTCTGTATTCTGCTTTACTTAATTATACTTTATATACCTGTTTTACTTATTGGATTTGTTCGTACTTCGAGAATAATGGTTTCTGTAATGCTTTCGAGAATGGTTTCGGATGAATGATTGGGAATTTGATTTAAGGTTGGAAGTGAAAATAGGGAGGAAGTTCCCTTTTAAGAAAAAGTGATTTCGGTTTTTGAAGCTTTCCGGTTGGGTTTTGGTTTTCGGATTTTGATAGATTTTCTTATATGTGAAAAATGGTTTTGAGTTAAAGACTCGGAAAATCCACTGGATCTGGTTTTGAGTTTAAAGACTCGGATTGATTTACGGGGGGAGTGCCCTGGACTGATGGTTTTGAGTTTAAAGACTCGGTAAGGCTTTGAGTTTAAAGACTCGGTGATAACGATACCCCCCGAGGCCTGTGATTGTGTTTTGAGTTTAAAGACTCGTTGATATCTCCGGGAAGGTCTGGTTACTGGGCATTGTGTTTTGAGTTTAAAGACTCGGGCGCACTTAAGATCCAGTAACTTGTATGCTTGTTGTTTTTCACTGGTTTTCGAATGTTTTGGGCTGTGACCCGAATAACTTGGTTTTCTATGGCTTTAAGGCCGAGTTCCTGAACTTTGGTTTTGATTTCCAATAATTTCTGCACGTTGTTTCATTTCATGCTACTGTTGTTTTAAGGTACTTGGTTATGCATGCATGTTTTCAAAACGGAGGGTGTAACCCTGTTTTCTTTATTGAACTGCTTTTATAACTCTTACTTATTTTTAGTTCACTCACATTTTTAATGTTTTTAACACCCTCCAGGTCTTGGTGCGAGCGTTGGGGCTACCGTTGAGGCAGAAGTCGAGGCATAAAGTCATCCGTTGCGCGCCTAGCTGACAATAGGGCTTGTTTTGTGTTACTGCTGATACATGCTCTGTAAACGATAGAACTTTTCTCCCTTGTCTGGCAATGTAAATTTGTGGTTTTAGTGAGTTGTTTTGGTCTTTAGCGTTCGGTTGTCAGACGGGAGAAAGGTTCACCTCGGTTATCGGGGTGATAATCGGGGTGGGTCCTGTCACATATCATAAATCAGAACTAGGTCACATGCTCGATATATTCCACGTTTGACTATACTCTAAGTCAAATCATAAACCAACTGCGTCATAAGCCCGAAACATTATTTCTAAATCCGAAAACCATTTCACTATTCAAATCACTTTTCAAAATCATCTTTGACTGTAATCCAAGTTAAAGTCAATAGTCCACTGGGTCTTATGCCTGAAATGTCTATTTCACGCGTCTCCTTGAAATCATTCAAAACTGATTGTCAAATCCTCAATTTCATGTATCTCCATGAAATCAGTCAAATCATATAAATCACATGCACGTAGAAAACTCGGCCGAAGCCCAAAAATCATATAAAAATAGAAATCTCGATATACGTGCAATATTACATTTCCTACAAAAATGTCAAATCATCAACATAAATCATATGCAACCAGTGCATCTAAAATCATGTTCATAAAACATATAAAACAGTTATGTCTGCTTCATTTTGTAAAGCAAGTGTCGACTCGTAGGCTGTCCAAGCTGTGCGCTCACAATCTGCGTCATAAGCCACTCCAAGGCTACTCCAACGTCTCCGAAACATCCGACCTGTCCACATCATACCTGAAGGTCACAATCTATCTAAAAAAGTCTAAACCATAAACCCTCAAAAGTCTCAGAACAGTAAACGTGTCTTGAACACGCTTCCTGGGGCTAAAAACCTTCAAATGACCTTTGATCGACTTGAAACCACCACCATTGGATTCAAATCATCAAAACCTTTTGAACAAGATCAATTTGACCTCGAAATTTATGCCACGCGCCCTCACCCACCGGTCAAAGTCGAGTCCACGGCGGTTAACTTTGGTCAACGCTAACGTCACACTGGTTAACGTTGACGTCATCTACTGACGTCAGCCTGAAAACTCTAACATCTGACAACCTACCACATGGCACACCCTGATTGGTACCACGTGTCCTGACACGTCATCTGCTAACGTCAGCCTAATAACTCTGATATCTGATAGTCTAACAACTTGCCACGTGGCACACCCTAATTGGTGCCACGTCATTTACTAACGTCAGCTTGGCAACTCTGACATCTGATAAGTTAACAACCTGCCACGTGGCACACCCTGACTGGTGCACTACCCACTGGTCCACGTTGACTAACAATACTGACGTGGACCTGCCACGTCATCTGATAGATCCTGACACCTTGCCACGTGGCACCCTACACCCTCTCACTAGTCCACGTGGTCTGAGATGGCTGACGTCGACTGACACATGGCCAGGTGTCGTCCTCTGGTTGGCCACATGGCCTGACAGGGATGACATGGACTGCCACATCATCACCTTCAACCTCCAGACGAGTCGACCCATTTGACTGTAACGGGTCGTTGGACCCGCGACCCTGACCAGGCCGTATCTCAGCAGTTCGACCACCGTTTTCCTCTATTTTGCTTCCTACACACTAGTCTCACTCCCAGGAATCTATCTACGATTTCAAAATCACCAGAAAAGGCATAGAAGTTACCTGTCAATCTAGAACTTCCATAGGCCACCTACAACCGTACTTCCAGTCCTATCTAGGGGACCTCAGCCAACGAGCTCGTATGAGCTCAACACATACACCTAAGGCATCAAAATCAACCCCAAACTTCCAAAACCTAAAACCCGAATTCAAACACCCACGAGCTTACCTGTTTTCATGGTTTCCGGCCACTGACGTGGCTCCGCCGTGTCCTCCCTGCACTCACTGCCTCTCTCACGTTCTCAGCCACTCTCTGTGGTCTCAACTAACAACAGATGAAGGAGATGAAATTGGGGAGGGTGTGGGTTTCAGTTTGTGAAGGAAAATGAGAGGTAAGGGAGAGGTAATGAATGCTTGAAAATGGGAAAATGAGCCAATGGGATGAGTGACACTTGTCACTCATCCATTGGTACAAATCAAATATTTTGGGTCGCAAATTCAAATCCAAATGTCAACCATCTCGATTTTCATGCAATTGTGAATAGCATAAAAAATGGTCATTGACCCGTAACTTTCCCGTACACTGTTCGATTTCGACGTGTCGCGTGTCTACAAACTCGTATCATCTCTATCTACATAATAGACCTCGATTCACGTACATTTGAATTTTCGACCTGGATCTACTCAGTCCAATCATCATGTGGCTCACCTATCGGATTGGCATGGAAACCCAACACTAGATCACATCCGCCCGATCTCAGACCAAGACAAATTACATTGTAACTCAAATCTTCTTGGAGTTCGAAATCAGGAGAACTCGGTCGCCCGACCAACACTTCAGATGTGTCCTATATACACTCATCAAGAACTCCAAAGACCAACCAACTCACTTCTACAAAGACGTACCAATCCAAACCTTGACCCCCATCCAAATGATGCGAGGGGTCGAATCTTGAAACTGTGATGTTAACCTCTAATCTAGCAACCTCTCATGCCCAATCAATTTGGCTCCTTCCCGAGTCAATCATGTCAACCGCTACAAACACAGGGATAACCTCCACCTAACAATCAATGACACTCATCCAGTCTGAGTGAATCCAATCTCTATCGTCATCATTGGCTGATGCTAATCCTAACTAGCACGATCCACAACCCACTCGGTCCACGACCGTCTCGATCTTTTCGATCATCTCGGTCCACTGAGGATCCTCACTAGCTCTCTCAGCCAATGTAACATAACCCATAACACCAACACGGGTCCACCAAAACTGATATTCACTCATCACGTCAGACGACACCAAGCACCTTTCGCTCCTTAAATCATTTAAATTGGGCCCACAACCTGGGTCTCAAATTCTTAAACAATCTTTGAAACCAAGAGAAATTGCAACCATGTTGCAAGCATACCTAGAAGCCCTTATCAAAGCAGTAGAAAATGAGAAGTTTCCTTCACCAGCCAATAATATCTGTTGATATCAACTGTAGTGATCCTCCCATGATCGTACCATTCCTCAAATCAGCTCGACTTTAATAAGCTTATACATCCATGAATGATGAAGTTCTACACGATTTCCTTGTTCACCTCTCTTGTCAAATCCAACTCTCGAAGTTCCATCGAATTTCGACAAGGAACATTGGGGCTTCCTAAAGTGACATGTCAAGTCAACTTAACCCTAAATCCACTAAGTTCAGTTATAAGACTTAATCAGAAAAATTCTTCTAGATGTGGCAACCATAAAACTCCTGTGTCATCGGAGGAAACTCGGCACAACCTAAATGCCAAGACCCGTCCCATCTAGCTCCATATTATCCGCTTTGGGCCTCGCCCTCACAGTTTTGTTTTCGGGAGCTCAAGTGTAACTTCCCAGTGGGTCACCCATCATGGGATTGCACAAGCCTCAACTCGCTTAACTTTGGAGTTCCAACCGAACTCAAAGCTAATGAGTTCCCAAAAAACCTAGTGCTAGATAGGTGTGTGCCTACACATATAAGGTACATCACCATTCCCATTTCAGGAATGTGGGATCATTCACCGTTCCCTCAAGGACACAGGTCTTACAATCCACCCCCCTTAGGGCTCAACGTCCTCGCTGGCACACTTCCCAGTCGGAGTCTAGCTCTGATACCATTCTACCAAGACCCGTCCCAGCTAGCATCATATTGCCTGCTTTGGGCCTCACCCTTATGGTTTTGTTTTCGGGAGCTCACGTGCAACTTCCTAGTGGGTTACCTATCATGGGACTACACCAGCCTCAACTCGCTTAACTTTAGAGTTCCAACCGAACCCAAAGCCAGTGAGCTCCCAAAAGGCTTAGTGCTAGATAGGTGTGTGGCTACACATACAAAGCACATCACCATTCCCCTCAAAGGAATGTGGGATCGTTCACCGTTCCCTCCAGGACACGGGTTTTTCACTAAGCCTCCCTCCAAGCTCGCTGAGCTAACTCGGGACGTCACAACACGTGTCCCATATCCCAAATAGTCATTCTATAGTACTTTCCCAGCCTCCAAGAAGTAACTCATTCGGACATCAACCACATGTCCTAGAAACCCATATGTCTTAAGGTCAAAACCTTATCTATCTTACCACCTTATCCAACCTGAACAGTTTCGGTTTACCAAACTACAACCAACGTAGTACTCTGACCTTCCTCGTATGTCCCAACCCTATGAGATCAACGCCTGCACCTAACACTCGTGCACACTCGCCATAATAAGATAAACACATATCTCTACTCTAGGTGCAGTACGCATGTTCAAAAGTTGCACTGAACTCGAAGGATAACTGCAATCTCAATCGGTCTTCTCGAGATCCTCTTTGTCCCGCTTATCGATCTCTGTACGCATACGATTTCCACTAGTCGAACTCGGATTGCTTCTAGCTCCTTGGCATTTGCAACCTCTAGACGCATCTAGTGTCATCCAGAATCATCCAATCGCCGCTGGATTTCATCCAACTCATCTCAGTCATCTCGATCACTATTGAGATTCTGTTAACTCATCCCCACTGAGATGTCACACTAACACTCGAGTCTTACTCCCAAGACCTTTGACAGGACCCGTCCCAACTAGACTTTAATAACCGTGCCCGGTCCTACTCCCGTCTGACAAGTCAACTGAAGTCCCGAAACTACCCATCAGCATCTATCAAACAAGGGATAACTGCACTTATTTCCGCTCATGCCTCTGCCTCTCGATCAGCCCCGAATGTAGTGCCACGGCCTGGAGGGTCATCAAAACAGGAAAGGTGTGAGTGGACAAAAATAATAGCCTTTGAAAATACATTTCAAATAGAATATTTTCCCCTCCAGTTTATCAAACCATACATGCATAGGGTAAAACATATGAATAACAATCACCGACTTTCCAGCCAAATCACATGAAAAGCATCAAATCCCGGCTCTTAAACCAAACATATGAAAACACTAACCTGGCCACAAAGACCAAAACCGTACTCAATACCAGTACGCAAAGAATGACCAAAACTCGTACTCAATACTAGTACGCAATCACAATCAACATCAAACATCACTACTCACAAGTACACAATCAATCAATCAATCAATCAATCCACACTACGCGTAGGCCAACCTCGGGAATTGCACTCAGGCACCATCCAAGTCCTGTCAGTCATGTCTGAGAACTGCACACGCACCATCTAGACGTACCACATACTAGGGGACTGCACTCACGCAACATCAGAATCACGTCTAGGAACTACACTCGTATCATCTAGACATGTACCAGCATCCACAATCACAAACACAATCCATACCACAAACACATATCAATCATATCCTTGACTTCAAACCAAGTCAAAAGCATTCCCGACAAGGTCTCAAGCCCAAATGCCATTTACATGTAAATCCGTAAAATCTCTTTTGAAAACATTAAAATAATTCAGAAATCATCCTTGACTCACCAATTAAGTCAAAATATCCTTTTTGAAACTTTTTTGAATCCAGGCCTAGCCCAAAATATCATTTGCACATTCCTCGTAAAATGTACCCGAAAGACCAATTAAAATAATCATTAAATCACAAATAATCATGCCAAATCACCACGACATCATTGCAAACCAAATCATGCAATCAATCATGTAAAATATTTAACTATACATGCTTACCAGTTTATAAAACAAAAGTCCACACACACACCGTCCAAATCGCTCGCTTTGCGAGCTACAAGCGTTTCCGTAATTTTCGGTTCCTTCCAGGAATCTCGAATCCTGTCTAAAATCATTATTCAGGGTCACTAATGACTTAATTAACATCATATTAATTTCCCAAAATTATCCGGGAATTAAATACGAATTTAAAATGTAACATAATCCTTCGGACCCTCGAAACAATATCGAAACTGTGGCCGATTGACTCGAAACCAATGCTAAAATGTTTGTTACATTGCATCGAATAAAAGTCATGTTGACCTCACCTTGAGAATTGTGCCCATGCGCCCTCACGCGCCGCCGTAAAGAGGTTGCGCGTGGGAGCCACGCGCTTGCTACAGTGCACCTTCCTCGCCCGTTTCTCTGGTAAACGGATCCTGCAACCCGCATGCTAACCCGATTCAATCCCTGTTAATTTCCACTTGATTGCTTCAATTGATTTATCTAATCGTATCGGTTCAACATTAATTAAAGTTCTGTAAAATCAATTACACCATTCCTTACCTCGAAGGTAGTCAACTAACCATGACAATTCGAAGGGTGTTCATCGTTTGATCCTATAAATTCTCAGCGATTCCTTCACATTGACTCACTCAGAAGCTTCGCAGGGTTCATTTAATGATGTTTCCAATTTCAATTTCAACCTTCATTCATTCTAACCATTCCAACTCAACTAGGATTTCCAAAACTAAATACAAGTGTCGTCTGGGCTCATTTATTCACCATTTCCTTCATTTTCAATCCCATTCGACTCGTTTAGACCTATAGAAGCTCATCCTCGTCTCTGTTTCCATCAATTGATCATCTAATTCAAAATTCGATCCCAAGTCATCAATTCAAGGTTTTCGGGTGGGTTTCGATTTTTCTGGGTTTTTCCTTCCCTTTTTCTTCTCTATTTCCTCACAATGTCACACTCTCAATTCGAATGGAGTTTCACGGTTTCAGTTTAGGGAATTGATGATTGCCTTGAATCAATTATACCCATCCTCTGTTTTTGTTTGAGGGAAGCACACACACACATGGTTTAATTCCAGCACAGATATCTCCCACCTCCTGCTATTTTGTGCCACTAATTGGCATAATCAAGGGACAGATGTCACCGGGTGATGAATCCTCATCCAAATTAGCAGGCACAGGTGTCCTTAACTCAGCTTAATACATCATTAACATGGCTGAATCACAGAGTACTAGCCAAATTACCATTTTACCCCTACACACATAATGACCAAAATACCCCTCACAATTCTAGACCCGTAACATCCACGTCCGAACTCCGATTGACGTATGCTACTTGTCTACAAACTCAACGTCTCGAGACCTATCCATTGGTCCTTCCGGAAAGTCCAAACAAGGTCCCGATCAAAAATTCAACTTTTGTCCCCCATAACCAATGGCAAAATCGTCATTTCTTTCCAAATTTTCCTTTTTCGAATTTTCGGGTCGTCACAACCCAACACAAACTAGTGAACCCTCATCGTCTCCTTCATCAATGTAACATAAGCATACCATGACAAGGTCGCAAACCATTGCTCACACTAAGCTACCATCAAATCTCTTGCTCATGTCGAAGGAACTCCGCCTCTCGAGATAAACTCCACCTCCCGAGATAAACTCTACCTCCCTCGTATCTCGATTGGACTGGGGAGAAAAACTCTACCTCCCTCGAACGTCACCCAACTCTCGCTAATCTCATCCACGTTCGTCGATATCAATGTTTGCCACAACCTCATGTAGACCAATCCACAAAAAAATCATTACTATATGTACCAAGCGCTCATAGAGGCGACCCATCACTCACTCAAACGGCAACCCATCGCCCGTACAATCCACTCAACGTCTATAATCCACATATTAGTCCACCTCGGGATCTAATCCACATGTACCACTCTCCTGGTAACTGGTTCAGCCAATCTCAAATAGGGTCTTCAACGACCACATCCATCCTGACCAATCATCGGTCACGGCTCTCAAGGGTCACCATACACTCGTACACTACGGCTCCCAGCTGCCGGGCACACAAGAAACTCAATCCTCCTCGGGTTTAACACGCTGAAAACACGGCGACCTAGACCAAACAGAATCTATCCGGGGTTCATTCCCCCATAACATTCCTATTCTTACCTTCACTATCAAGTTGATGACGAGATGACGACAGCCTAGAGACATCACATCCGACACATGCGCAACACCACACGAGTAACCTAGTGCTCTGATACCAAATTGACAAGACCCATCCCAATCCCCCTGGATTATCGTGGGATGTGCCCTGCTCCCGTTTGACACCACGTGCCAGACTAAGGATAAAACTGTAACCCGCTCGGGGTTTCTAGAGTGCGTAGTGAATTTCTAGAGTACGCAATGACTTGTGATGTCTCGGTCTCAGCTACAGCCCGCATCTACGATCAACCTGAAGGGTATCAAAAACCATAAAGGCTGTGAGTGGACAAAAATAATTAGTTATAAAATCATTTTTCTAAATAAACATTTATACCATTTATTTAAAAGCATGCGTCAATTAGAAAAAAGTATCTCACATACTTTATTAAAAGAAAATCATATGGCTTTTCAAATCAATACATAGTGAAAACATTTATCAATCAAAGCCATTTCCTCAGTAGGGTCTCAGCCCCAAACCAAAACTCATAAAACATTTCAATAGGGCATCTGCCCGAAACATAGACTCACATCCGGAGTCCTATGAAAACATGATCAACCAATTCTCTTTATCCAAAATCCAACAAATCATCTCAATAGTCACAATATCAGCTCTATGCGTGTGACTCGGGATTACACATCTGAGTATACACGCAGGCTCGGAGCCCGTGGCTCGACGTCTATGGTGATCTAACTTAGGCTCGGAACCTCTGGCTCAACGTCTGAGCGAAGGCATTCACTAGCTTGGAACCCCAGACACTTCTGAGCCTGAGCCTCCACTCGGAGCTACTCACCTCCAGGTAGTGTCGTCGTGACTCTTCCAGGATCTATGACATCTAGAGGCTTCAATCACATCATAGAGGATGGTCATGTGGAAAACATTTCCCAAATGTCAAATCATCTCAAATATCTCAATGGGGTCTACGCCCGAAATATAGTTTCATCAAATCATTTTCCATAAAACCATCATAAAAACAATGTCCAGAAACATTTCATAAATCCTGGATTCCTCGAATCCTATCAAATCCAAACTTGTAAATCCACAACAGGGTCATAAACCTAAAATATCATATCATAAATCAGAACTGGGTTACAAGCCCGATATATTCCACATTTGACTATACTCTAAGTCAAACCATAAACCAATTGGGACACAAGCCCGAAACATTATTTCCAAATCCGAAAACCATTTCACTATTCAAATCACTTTTCCAAATCACCTTTGACTATAATCCAAGTTAAAATCAATAAGCAACTGGGTCTCATGCCCGAAATGTCTATTTCATGCATCTCTGTGAAATCATTCAAAATTAATTGTGAAATCCTCAATTTCACGCATCTCCGTGAAATCAGTCAAATCATATAAATCATATGCGCGTAGAAACTTCCGAGGCTAAAAACTTCCAAATGACCAACCAAACGACCTCCGATCGACCTGAAACTACGACCATTGGATTCAAATCTTCGAAACTTTATGATAAGAGTGGTTTGACCTCAAAATTAGTACCCACGAGCCCTCACATGCCAATCAAAGTTCGGTTCACAGGGGTCAACGTTGGTCAATGCTGACGTCACACCGGTCAATGCTGACATCAGCCTGACAACTCTGAGATACGTATAAATGATTTTATTAATTTAATTTGATTTAGAGCAAATGATTGAGTTCACTGGTTTTCGAATGCATGCATGGTTTTTAGTGAAGGGTATAAATGTCTTTTCTGAAATGTGTTTTCTTTGAACGATTTAATTTTCATCCATTCACACTTTTAATGGTTTTCAATACCTTTCAAGTTGATCGCGGATGCGGGCTATAGCAGAGACCGAGACATCACAATCTTCACTGATCCTAGCTCGCTCTGGAAGCCCCAAGAGGGTCATGGTTGGGTTATCCCTTTTTCTGGCACGTGGTGTCAGACGGGAGCATGACGCTTCTCACGTTAATCCCGGGGGGATTGGGATGGGTCGTGTCACATACTTGATAGATGCCAACTTTGTATTCGCTAATGGTGTGAAACATTGGGTCTTTCGCCCACTCAATCTTGTACACTGCCATCTTTATTATTTATTCTTTCATTCTTTAATTCATTAATTCTTTAATTCCTTATTCTTTAATTTTTTAATTCTTTATTCATTAATTCTTTTATTAATTTATTCATTAGTTTATTATTCTTTTATTCATTATTCTTTCGTACTAACACATTATTAATGTTCCCTAATTTCCCCGGTTAAGAACGATCCTTATTTACCAATACTACATCTACACAAAAAAGTTTAAATTGCATAATAATCAAATTACATGTTTAATTTAATGCGTAGTTTAGGCTTTATCAATAATATCCAGAGTTCTCTCTAGGGAAACATATTCACAACCGGAGGCCTCTCATAATCTGAGTCCTTAAACTCCCGAGTCATTAAACTCAAAATCATAATCATCAACAGGGTCACAAGCCTGAAATATTATCAAATGGGTCACAAGCTCGAAATTAGTGTCTATCAACACTTTACAAACCTAGGATTCCTTGAATCCTATCATATCCACAACTGGGTCTCATGCTCGAAATATATTTCATAAATCTCATAACTGGGTCACAGCCTGATATACCTTACGTTTGACTATACTCTAAGTCAAATCATAAATCAACTGGGTCATACACCCGGAAGACATTTAGACATTTATAAATTCGAAAACCATTTCATTATCCAAAATCATCTTTGACTATCATCTGAGTCAAAGTGTAAATCAACTGGGACTCATGCCCGAATACTGATTTCACGCATCGCCATGAAATCGTTCAAAATGGTAAATCAAATCCTCGGTTTCAAGTCTCTCTATGAAATTGTCAAATCATATACAACATATGCACGTAGAATACTTGGACTAAGCCCAAAAGACCTATAAAACAGAAATTTCGAACTACATGCAATAACGCATTTTCTACGAAAATGCCAAATAAATCATAGTCAAAACATGTGTAATCATTGCATCGAAAATCATGTTCATAAAACATATAAAACATTTATGCATGCATCATATTTATAAAGAAATATTCCACTCATAGACCTACCGTACGGCGCGCTTCGAATCCAGCGCCATAGCCCACTCCGGGACTAATCCATACTCTCTGGAACGTTCGGAACTTTTCAAATCATACTCAAGGGTCACTATCAATCGATACAAGTCTTAATCATAAACCCTCACATATCCCAGAACACGGTCAACGTGTCTCAAACAAGCTTACCGAGGCTAAAAACCTCAAAATGACCTATCAAACGAACTCTGATCGACTTGAAACCACCACCATTGGATTCAGATCGTCAAAATCTTTCGAATAAGACCAGTTTCACCCCAAAATTTGTGCCCATGCGCCCTCACGCATTGGTCAAAGTCTGGTTAACTCTGGTCGTCGCTGGTCAACGGCGGTCTTCGGTGGCGGTCAACGACGGACGTCATGCTAATGTTAGCCTGACATCTGACACCTGTCAGATTTGACAATGTCAGGTCTAACAGCTTGCCAAGTGGCACCACCCTATTTGTCCACGTGGTCTGACATGCTAATTGGGCCTGACAACTAACTGGACCTGACAGCCTACCACGTGTCACCTTCAGGTTGGCCACGTGGCCTGATAGGTCTAACAGATGATGACGTGGATTGCCATGTCATCATCGTCTTCCTTCAGACGGGTCGACTCGTTTGACTATAAAGGGTCAACTTGACCTGCGACCTGACCTGGTCCTATCTTATTCATTTCTCACCCATTTTTTGCCATTCTTTCACCATTAGACTCGTCTTCATCCCAAAAACCTATCTACGACTTCAAGATCAAGAGAAAAGCCCAGAAATTATCTTAAGCAGATCGATCTTCATGTGTCCAGTTTCAAACCTCCACTATAGCTGGTCCACACATCCTTTCCCTTCAATTTTGATACCTACAAGCTCATATGAGCTCAATAAACTCAACCATGGCATCAGAACACACCCTAAACTTCCAAAATCCAATTTTGAAAATTCAAACTTAATATGGGTTTCGAGCTTACCTTTCTCTGGGTTTTCCGGCCACCTCACGATGGCTCAACCGCTCTCGACCATCATCTCAGCCTCTCACTCACCCTCTCAATCTATTCTTGCTTCAAATCGAAAGGAAATGGGGAAGGGAATGGGTTTTCGGGTTTGGATGAACAAATGGGAGAAATGGGAGATGATGCATATGTGTGGGTTATGAACTAAGGGATGAGTGACACTTGTAACTCATCTATTGCTCCAGGCTAGATCTTTTGGGCCTACTAAGGACAAACCCAGAAATCAATCGTCTAGGTTTTCGTGCAACTGTGAATAGTTCATGGAATTGTTCTAGACCCGTAACTTTTTCGTACGATATTCAATTTTGACGTTCCACTTGTCTACGGACTCGTATCCTCTCGATCTATGTAATAGTCCTCGGTCCACGTGCATTTGACCTCCCAGGTCAAAAGTTAACTTTTTGCTCTTTCTAAGGGCAAAATCGCAATTTTACCCAAATTGTCCGCTAATCCTCGATTAGTCCTCAATTAATCCTTAATAATCCTTCATTAATTCTTTATTAATCCTCAAATTCAGGACGGGTCCTTACAATCTACCCTTCTTAAAGAATTTCATCCTCGAAATTCAAATCGACGCAATTCCACATCCAAACTGCGGAAATCCAATCATACCTCCATTTTGAGGTATACGTCCAACATCGTCCACAGTACTCAGCCATAACCAAACGTCACTCGATGTCAACCACAATCCAATGGTCAATGCTGCAACTCAGCTCATCCTCTGTGACTGTATCCAAGAGTGACCAACCGTCAATGGAAACTTCCAATGCTCAATCTCAAGTCTCGATGAGACATCGACACTCGTCGATATCACCTGTCACCTATGCGGGTGTACACAGCGTTCATTTCAACACGTCTTTCTTATGGTCCCGCTCAACTAATAATCCAGGCCGACAATTCTACTATACCAAGTTGACATCACACGTCTTATCACACAAGACGGTTTTCCCACGTCCAAAATACTCACAATGCCCAACACATTCACGTTGTCCAACACATTTGGGGCATCTAACATTTTCACGATACTCAATACATCGACGACACACTATCGTTCCCAGCTGGTAACTCACGGCTCCACTATGCTTCCATTACGCAACTCTTATCTTGACTCGAGAGGAATCTCAAATTGACATCTCACTCATCCTATCGATACACAAACTGAACTCTCACTCATCTTGAGTGTATTTGGACCCCATCGAATACTTTCTCTAGCAGGTGTAATCACATATACAATCACTAGTGTTTCTCTAGCCCACATGTCTTGAGCTTCATGCTCGCATAATCACCAAACCTCTAACACCACCCTACACTAGGAACAACATTCAATGTCTGATCCTCATACTCATCGTACAACCATCATCGGACCTCGTCTGGATACCATATCATGTCATTCTCGGGCTCAATCTGATGATCGTACCACATCAATTAGATTAGTCAACACTCAACAATCACATCGGTCCTACTCATAGGCCAGCTCCCGAACTATACTCATGCAACATCCGATCACGTACCAATATCCACACGTATCCACACACCAAAACAGTCTCGGATCTAGTCCGTCCGTTACATGGCTGGCATAGTAGCCATTCATGATCCAACGCCGGAACCTGTCTGTCTGATATCGACTCTGGATAAGTTGTACATTCTAACTGAACGTCCTCTTCGAGTTTTCCTAGTCACCAGAACACCACTTGAGATGCGTCCCTCACATACTCATTTAGAATTTCCAAGACCAATCAGCTCACTCTAGATTGACTCCCCTCCGAGTCAATCACGTCAACGGCTACCCTCACGGGACAAACCTCCACCTAACAATCACTGACACTCATCCAATCTGAGTGATGCCAATCTCAATCGTTATGATTGACTGACAACATTCCTAAACTCTCGCAATCTATTACCAACTCGGTCCTCAACTGTCTCGATCCACTCTACCCACGGTGGATCCACACTAGTTCCTTCTCAGCTAACATATCATGACCCATAATACTAACACGGGTCCACCAAATCTGATACTCATTCACAACACTAGGTGATGGTGCCACCTTCCATTCCTTAACTCGAACCGAATCTGGTCCACAATCCATACAACATCCGCCTAGGTGGCATCTCAATGAAACACTTCCGAGATTCTATTCACATTGTCCAACTATCTCGTCAAACCAACTCCCCAGGTTCCATCGAATTCCAATAGATGACATTGGGTTGGAAACCCCAATTCCACGGAGTCCTATAACTGAACTCTTACTGATTTCAACCATGTCAGTAACTTCTGAAAAAATGGTTGCCACATGGGTTACGTACCCGAGAAAACCTCCTCTGAACGTGGTAACCACATAACTCATCGATAACACATCGGGAAACTCAAACACAACCTAAAATACAATCCAAGCTCACTGGAATATTTGGGGACATCAAAAAACGTGTCCCGAAAACCAATCCGTCTTAAGGTCAAAAGCTCTTACCTAAATCCAATCGGTGGTCCCACCACCGTACTAGTGTGAGTACTATCTGACACGTCCCACTCTATGGGATCAACTCCGGTTTCACATCTCACTAGTGCAATCCGACCACCACTAGCCAGGGTACCTGTCACCAATCCAGGCATACACTGTGCCTCTAATAACCTAAGCATACTCCCTATTCGGTTGGATTACTAGAATCTTACTAAGCCACTCGGAAATCCTCTATGTCCCGCTCAACGAATACTGAAACTCACACGTCTGCCACTCAAGGGCATGGGGCTTAAGGTAACCCTTGTCTAAGCTCCTCGGGTAATTACATCCCCTCAACGCATTTGGCGTGATCCAGAATTATAAACTGTTGTCACCCTCACTAGCGATCAAATGATTGTTGCTGACATTCCGTCAACCTATCTTGGTCGCTGTTGGATTCCACCCAACTCATCTTACTCTCTCTATCGGGTTTCTACCCATCACATCTCAATCATCTATGTCATATCCGGATTCCTTCCAATTCATCTCAATCATTATAGTGGAGATGATGTGGCATCTCGACACAATCACCACTGTGCTCATCGTCTTCTATTGACGTGCCCATCATCGTCTCAATCATCGTTTCCTCTACATCAACGACAAGAATCTTACCTTTCGTCAACCGATACGACTGATGAATCCTCATCGTCTCCGTCCATCGATAGCCATGTCTGTCATAACCCCCATGCGGCTGGGACTGCACCACCTCACGTTATCATTGTTATCTGTATCCAACGCTCTACGAGTCCTAAGCGCAACTCAACGTCTGTACCATCTGCTCAACGTGTATAATCCACTAATCGGTCACCTCGTGATCCGATCCACAAGTACCACTCTCTTGGTAACTTGTTTAATTAATCTCAACTCAGGTCATCCACGACCTCGGCTACTCGCTGCAGCACATCTTTTCTAACCAATCATCGGTCACGGCTGTGGAAGTCGTCATACTCAGCCCTCCTTGAGGACTACTCGACCTCACTCGAGGTCGAACCCCACTTAAACATGGCATTTCATGTCGAACAGAACCTATCTGAGGTTCATTTCCATGTAATCTTTCTATCCTTACCCTCACCATCAGGTTGATGACGGGATAACAGCAGCCCAGAGACATCGCATCCGACATATGCGCAACACTCTAAGAGCAACCTAGTGCTTTGATACCACTTTGACATGACCATCCCGATCCTTCTGGATTACCGTGGGATGTGCCATGCTCCCATATCGCATCGTGTGCCAGACCAGGGATACAACCATAACCCACTCGGATTCACCCAGAGTGCGTAGTGATTTGTAGAGTATGCAACGCCATGTGATGTGATAGAAGATTTATCAACCAAGAGATTATGAATGATAAACTCTTATGTGTAATACTTTGCAAGTGCATAAAATCGTATCATGAGTATAGTAGGTTTACAAAAGTCGATCCCTCGAGGACTTGTTCAACGTGAATCCACTTAGTTTAGAATAAAAAAACTTGAGATAAAGTCAAAAATGTTGGGGGGTTTTGAGTGATGATTAGAACAAAATTGAATGATGAAAACAAGTGAAAAGTGATGAAGAACTTGATTTGAAAGTTGATTGGATGATTAGGACGAATTAGGACATGTTATCCATCTTTACCAATTATAGCTCCCCTTAGATTTCGTTGATTAGATTAATTATGCATGTATTTGAATTAAGTGTCTGTGCAGGGGTCCGGCTAGGGCTCACCCCACACATATTAGCTTCTCTTAGATTGCATGTTTAAGTGTGATGTGCCCGCCCTTAAACAACTATTACCGATGGTGCGTGATAATGCATGAAACATGAAGAAGATTTAATGACACTACACTATCCCTAGAAAAGTGATGTGCAATGCTAAGGAGTCATGAGTTTAGATTACGAATAAGAGTCCCCCCCTTAAACGTGATGCTACAAATTGCAGGGTGAACACAAACATCGAGGTGATCCGTCAAGTAATTACATCAACAAATATACACAGATAAGGTGATCAAACTTACAAGCATAAATTGAGTTCATGAAGCATGGTAATCCAAAAAATCTAGGCATACATAACAACCATAATCAACAGCCAGAAATCTAATTATGAACTAACATGGCTAGGGCTTTAATCAGCCCTAATCCTAAAGGAAACTACTCACACATAACTAAGTTAACAAACAACATAATTGAATTCATATAAAGCATAAAGAGATTAGGGATTGAGAAGCAAAAATACTAAGATGAATGATGCGTGAGAGAAGTGGAAGAAACACTTCTTCTCCTCCCAAGCTTCAAGTCACAATCAAGGTACAAGAATCAAATCCAAAAGCATGAACACAAGGAAATTGCGGAACCTCTATGTATAACTTTGAGCAGAAACTTCAGTAGATTTTTGGGACCTTAGGAGGTAAATTGGACGTCCATAAACAATGAGAAAACAACTATTTATATCCCCTAACACCTGCCCTAGCATCTCCCTAAAAGAAAGGGAAAAACCAAGTCCAAACTAGGAAGGAAAACCTTTAGCTGTGAGAAAAAAGGCTTAGCCGCATTTTGTGATCCTTGTTGTACAAGGACTCCCTTTCCTTCCTTCTTTCCACTTCTTGACTTCATATTTGACTAAGAATTCATTTAATGCTAGCCTAAATCAGATTACAAAGCCCTAAAATAAAGGAAAGGAATAAAATTGTGGCTAGGGAAGCTTCCTTAACCCCAGTCGTGTACAAGATTGTTTCTTGATTTCCAAGAAACTTCATTTTCCTATTTTCTTGCCTCTTTAACTTCAAGATCTGATTAAGACATCTTTAAGCTTCCTCATCCAAGTCAATCCACATCATTCCTCATTGAGAAGGGATGGCAAATTCGTCCAAAGGCTACTTGATGCACAAGTAAGCACCCTAAACACCCTTAGCCCAATTTTGAGAACTTTGGGGGCCTAGCCGTAATTTCTTGGATTTGGGGGATCTTGGATGAGCAAATGGAAGGTGATATGATCCTTTGTGAGTAGTTTCTGGGTTCTTGAAGATCTAGCCTTGGAAAGATCACATTTCATTGCAAAACACGATTTAAACCTCAACTAAGCAATCTGCACAAACTTCTCAAAAGAGATCATTTTCTCCTATTGTTTGAATGATTATAATCAAAAGATAAGTAAAAGGGATTAGAAATATCGTTGAAATAATGCTCAATTGGTGACTTATCATGATGTCTCGGTCTCTGCTACAACTCGCATCCACGATCAACCTGAAGAGTATCAAAAACCTAAAAAGTTGTGAGTGGACAAAAGCAATCAGTTTATAAAAACACTTTATCGAAAAGATATTTATACCCCTCACGTAAAAGCATGCATGCATCATAAAACAGTATTCCAGATACTTTTGCAAAAAGCAAGATGTATTGCTTTTCAAAACAAAACACATTGAAAACATGGTGCAATCAAAGTCATTTCCCCAGTAGGGTCTTAGGCCAAAATCAAATCATATAGGGTCTCAGCCCAAATACAAAACACATGGGACCTCAACCTAAATATGTAGAATACAGGGTCTCAGCCCATCATCATCAGTATCATCAGTCACGATTCCAATCCCAGCAACGCATGCCCATAAGCTCCAGAATTGTCTAATCCTGAGCCTATCTCCTTGAACACATCACCTGCCGACAATCACCAGATCGTCGTGAACATATCACCGATCGATCTCGTATACCACGCTCATGAGTTGAGCCTCCCTCGGCTACCAGCTCTCTCGGTTGGTCGATAGCATGTGCATCGTGACCTCTCCGTACCTCGGAGGCGAGCATAATCTCCAGAGTGCTCTCCGAGGAATCATATTCACAGCCAAAGGCCTTTCATAATCTGAGCCTTTAAACTCAAGATCATAATCATCAACAGGGTCACAAGCCCGAAATATCATCAAATGGGTCATAAGCCTGAAATCAGTGTCTATCACCACTTTACAAACCCAAGATTCCTCGAATCCTATTTACTGCATAACTGAGTCGCATGCCCGAAATACCTTTCATAAATCTCATAACTAGGTCACGGCCCGATATACCTTACGTTTAACTATACTCTAAGTCAAACCATAAATCAACTAGGTTATACACCCGAAAGACATTTAGACATTTCTAAATTCGAAAACCATTTCATTATCCAAAATCATCTTTGAATATCATCCGACTCAAAATATGAATCAACTGGGACTCATGCCCGAATACCGATTTCATGTATCCACGTGAAATTGTTCAAAACTGTAAATCTAATACTCGGTTTCATGCCTCTCCGTGAAACCGTCAAATCATATACAACATATGCACGTAGAATACTTGGACTAAGCCCAAATGCCCTATAAAATGGAAATCTTAAACTACGTACAATAACGCATTTTCAAGGGTCGTTCGTGCTGCACGTTTCGAATCCCATGCCATAAGCCACTCCTGGGCTAATCTATACTCTTCGGGACATCCAAACCTGTCCAAATGATATTCAAGGGTCATTGTCCATCAATACAAGTCCTAACCATAAACCCTCACACATTCCGGAACGCCAACGTGTCTCGACCATTCTTCCCGAGGCTAAAAACCTCTAAATGACCTATCAAAAGAACTTTGATCAACCTGAAACCACCGCCCTTAGATTCAGATCATCGAAACCTTTCAAATAAGACCAGTTTTACCTCGAAATTCATGCCCATGGGCCCTCACGCGCTTGTCAAAGTTCGTTCAATGTTGGCCGTCAACGGTGGTCCATGACGGCGGTCAATGTCGGTTAACGCTGGCCAACTGCTGACACCTACTAGATCTGACAATGTGAGGTCTGATAGCTTGCCACGTTGCACTACCTGATTGGTCCATGTGGTCTGACATGCTAATTGGACCTGACAACCTGCCATGTGTCACCCTCTGGTTGGCCACATGGCCTGACAGGTCTGACAGATGATGACGTGGACTGCCACGTCATAATCGTCTTCTTTCAGACGAGTCGACCTGTTTGACTGTAACGGGTTGATTTGACCCGCGACCCGACCCGATCTTATCTTATTCATTTCTCACCCATTTTCCGCCATTCTTTCACCATTAGACTCGTCTTCATCCCAGAAACCTATCTAAGACTTCAAAATCAAGAGGAAAGCCCAGAAATTTCCTGACCTAGATCGATCTTCACGGGTCGAGTTTCTAACCTCCACCATGGCTGGTCCATGCATCATTTCCCTTCGATTTTGATCCCTTGAAGCTCATATGAGCTCAATAAACCTAGCCATGGCATCAGAACACAGCCTAAACCTCCAAAATCCAATTTCGAAAATTCAAACTTAATATAGGTTTCAGATTTACCTTTCTCTGGGTTTTTCACCACCTCGTGGCGGCTGGGCCTCTCTCCACCATCATCTTAGCCTCTCACTCACCTTCTCAGTCTATCCTTAGATTCAAACCAAAATGGAAATAGAGAAGGGAATGGGTTTTCGAGTTTGGATGAACAAATGGAAGAAATGGGGGATGATGCATGTATGTGGGCTATAGGCTAAGGGACTTATCACTCATCTATTAGTCCAGACCAGATCTTTTGGGCCCACTAAGGACAAACCCAAAAGTCAACTGTCTTAGTTTTCGTGCAACCGTAAATAGTTCCTAGAACCATTATAGACCCGTAACTTTCACGTACGATGTTCAATTTTAACATGCCACCTGTCTACGGACTCGTATCATCGATCTACGTAATCGTTCTTGGTCCACGTATTTGACCTCCCTAGTCAAAAGTTAACGTTTTGCCCTTCCCAAGGGAAATCATAATTTTACCCAAATCGTCTGCTAATCCTCGATTAGTCCTCAATTAATCCTTGATAATCCTTCATTATTCCTTAATTAATCCGTTCCTTACACCAGGCGCGGGAACTTGGCGCGAGACCTCGATTAGGGCCTTAGGTTCAACTTGAGATAATTTATTCGTTCTGACTCGGGTTTCAATCGTTCTTTTTTTATTATCTTTAGAATTGGCTACGCTTTCATATTCTTCACAATTCTCACAAAATAGATCATTTTTTCCCATGGATTGTACAAATATAATCAAAAGGAAATTAAAAGGGAAATAAATTGACATCGAAACGAGGCATAAATAACAACGTATCAAATACCCCCAAACTTAGCTTTTACTAGTCCTTTTGCAAAACAAGAAAACAAAAGACTTGATCAAATTAAGATAAGCATTTAAACCTCTAGGTTCACCTAGTTGGAGAAGTTTTGTCTTCTGAGGATTATAGTAGTATGATGCCCACAAATGTTTTACTTAAACAAATGTGATGTTAGAAACAATATTTTAACAAGTTAATAGGAACTAAGGACATAAAAAATGTTTCACAGACCAAGAGATATGCCATAACCGTGAGTTCATGTGTTAAGTGAATATGCCATATTTAAAATGATCATGCTCAAGAAAAACTTCATCTAAGCACCCTAAACGAGTTCGCCTCGACTCTAATCCTTACTAGGTATCACTCAATACACATGAATCATAGGGCTTTCACTCGATCAAGCATGTTTAATGAATTAATGTTATGGAATCAAGTTAATCACATATGAATTTCAATAAAAAATGGCACATTATAGAAATTAGATCTCATGGAAGAAATTGACACTTACAAAACATAGATACGTACCTCAATCCTTTGCATAGCTGTCCATAAGATCCATAGGTGTTTATCAAGGGTTATAATGAGGCTTAGCTCTTAAGTTTAGAAAGAAAGGATGATGTTTAGAAACCTATGTTTTGTCAGGGCACGAGAAGTTATGACTCACACTCGAATTTCAAACATTGAATCCTTGCTCTAACCTATGGCATTGTGACTTTCTTGAGGTACTTGGCTCACTTAGTTCAATTCACACTATTTTTCATTTTTTTTCCTTTTCGGGTTTTTTTCTTCTTTAAATTGAACCAAGTTCATGCATTAACTTCCTCAACTTCAAAATTGCATACCAATGAATCTTTGAATTTTGACCTTACTCCAATCACATGAATACGGGCAGAACATAATGTTAACATATTTTTTGTCCATCATGGATCTCATTTGATGCAACCTCAACACAAGCTTAGATTATAGGGTATGGCTATAATGAGTAGTTGAATTCTTAGGTAGGTTGTAACTTGGGTGACAAAAGAAAGGCAAAGTTTTGGCTGCAAATTTAGCTTAGGGAGCATGCAATTGGGAAGGAAAAGGCTTTTAGAAGGTTAAGCACACATAACCTATATAATTTCTCGTAGACATGCATAAATCAAATCAAGATCATCTATATGATAAAGTTATTTAAACATCAATGTAAATATAATGAGATCATGCAATTATGAACAAAAGTGGTAAGTGTTTAAGAGTAGAAACAAATAGATCTCTCAGAACGTAGTCACCACTAATTTTCTCGAGTTACTCAAATTCAGTTCCTCAATTTTCTTAATTATTTAAAACATGGCATATGGGCATTACATATTATGTATTTTTGGACATAGCATGACCCTTAGTAAAGCAAAGGCATGTCACTTAGCACATAAGTCCCAATTGACAAGCTAAAATACTCCAAATAGCATGAAAATGACAGAAAAATAACAATAAAAAAAGAAAAACAGTAAACTGAAATTTTCAGCAAGTACCCCCAAACCTATTATTTCTATATGCAAAAATGTAATCCTCACCCCCAAACCTAAATCAAACATTGTCCTCAATGTAAGACGCATGTAGTATGGAAAAAATAAAAGTAAGGTTCAAGGGATAAAAACATAAACATAAAAGGTTGAGAGATACAACCCGAAGCTATGTTACCACTGCTTGATTTAACGTCTAGGCAAGACGTGGCACGACATGCTATGTCTGGTCTACAGGAGGAAGGTCAATGAGGCTCGTGATAGGGCTAGGAAGAGTCTCGAGATAGTGCTTTAGGTGGTGGGCATTGACCTTGAAGGGTTCCCGCTTGATAGGATGCTAGATTTCCACTGCACCATGGGGGAATACACCGGTTATGTAGACCCTTCGTAAGGACTGTTACGTAGGTCTCATAATCCTGATTTCAAAGGCAGGTGGTATGCAAGAATCGGAGATCGAATGAGTTTGTTATGGGTCCAAATTGATTTGGGGCATTTTGGTCATTTCGTAAGTGGGATATTTTGTGATTGTGACATGTGCCTTATCTCTTCCCTCCCTGATCTCTTTGCCCACCGACTTTGTGTGTGTTTATATATATATATATATATATGTGTGTGTGTGTGTGTGTGTGTGTGTGTGTGTTCATATGTTGATGTGTGTTTTTGTATGTAGGAAACCAAAAGCTGAGAGGAGCAAAATCGTGAAGGGAGAGAAAGAGGAGGGAAGAAGGGAGAGAAAGAAAGAGAAAGAGAGAGCGTGTGGGGAACTAAAGAAAGGAAGAAGAAGAAGAAGGAGAAACCAGAAGTTCAAAAAATTGAAAAATCGTAAGGTGATGTGTGATTCGTTTGAGGCTTCTAAGCTTGCAACTACACTTAATATCCTAGTTGAATCGTAAGGTGATCGTGTGTTTTTGTATGTAGGAAACCAAACCTCGAGAGGAGCAAAATCGTGAAGGGAGAGAAAGATGAGGGAAAAAGGGAGAGATAGAAAGAAAGAGAGAGAGAGAGAGAGAGAGAGAGAGAGAGAGAGAGAGAGAGAGAGAGAGAGAGAGAGAGAGAGAGAGGGAACTAAAGAAAGGAAGAAGAAGAAGGAGAAACCCGAAGTCCAAAAAATTGAAAAAATGGTAAGGTGGTCGTGTGATTCGTTTGAGGCTTCTAAGCTTGCAACTATACTTACAAATATCCTAGTTGAGTTTCTGGGATTGATTTGGGTAGAAAAGTTGAAGGTCTGGACATGTGGAAGCTTGGAATGAAAGCTTGAACTTTGGTTGAAAGCTTGGGGCATTGAGTTGTGTTTTCGAGGTAGTAAAATTCCTGGAATTTACGGAGGAGAGTACATCTCGAAATTCAACTACGAGGACGGTGTATGAGTGGACTTTTCACTATATAAATTATTATGCATGCATAATTAAATGTTTTAATTGCTTTATTGCATGATTTATGTGGCAATAATTTGAATATGATTTTTAAGTGATTATTTGTAACGACCCGTCCCAAATTCTGGGATTAGATTAGTGACTAATGAAGGATTTGAGAGATTAATCGGTGATTAGTTGAGAGAAATTGGACGGACGGTGTAAAATGACCGTTTTTCCCTTGGTCGTGGGCAAAATGTTTATTTTGACTCGGGGAGTCAAACGTACAAGGACCGATGACTGTGAATAGATCGGGACGTCACGAGTCCGTAGACATGCGGCACGTCGAAATCGGACGTCGAACGAAGAAGTTATGGTCACGAGATTGAAATCGAGAATTTACGTCTCAAGATTCGAATTAAATATTAAATAAATCTGATTTGACAGATATTTGTGTGGGGCCCTTGGATGAGTGACAAGTGTCACTCATCCCATTGGTGACTTTTTCCCTAAAAAGGGGATCTTGGATATGATTGGTCCATTTAATTCATTTAAAATCATCACTCAATTCTCTCTCTCCTTCCCGCGATCATCTTCTTCATTTTTTTTCTGCAAAACCCACACCCCAACCCAACCATAACCCCTCCAAAACTCATCCATTTCTTATGGAATGTGAATGAATGTGAGAGAGTGAGAAGAGACGAGTCGAATGGTGGCACGGTCGTCGATCGTCGTGCAAGGTGGCACAATTCGGAGGTAAGCAACTGAAAATGTGAGCTTTGGGTTTAAACTTGAATGTTAGTTTTCGATGCTTATCGATCGATTCTATTAAATAGAAAAGGTTTCTGGCGAGCTTAGGAACATAGTGGGCCTGGTTTCATGGCCTGAGGTGGCTTGTGGTGGCTGGAGACAGCGGAGGAAAATCGAAGGTTCAAACATCGATCGAGGAGGTAACTTTCAGCCTCATTTTGTAATTTTGGAGTCATGGATCTACTAGAAATAAGAGGACGAAGCTTTAGGGATCGAATTGGACTGAAGACAGATCAAAAATGGAGTTGAACCGGTCTTGACGGTTCGCCAGTTCATCTGAACTGGACCGAACCAGAGAACTGGGTTCGCTCGAGGTAGGGGATGATCAATAGTGCATGCGCGTGGGGGGCGCGCCACACAGTGTTTGGGGATATAGTCAACATGACTTTTAATCTATTCGATGTAACGAACATTTTGGGATTAGTTTCATGTCGATCGGACATCGTTTCGAGGGGTGTTCAAAGGTTTAGGATCGACTTTAAAAATAGTTAAAAATTCGGAAAAATTACGGGGCTTCAATGAGAGGTTAATGAGGTAGTTAGTAACCCTCTAGTGTGTTTTAGATAGGTTTGGGAGTCCCGGTGACAGTGATTAGCCCGAGGAGGCTTACGACACGCATATCGAGGCGGCAACTAGGATGGTCTGTGAGTGTACCTTGATTTCTAAACTGTGATGCATGCATAAATGTTTTATATCTTTTATATATATCATTTCTATCATGATGAGTATGGATTGGTGATTTACATAATTTCACGTATTTCGAGGCGATTTACGTATTTGCTTGTATATCGAGGGTTATGGTTTTGCACTGATTATATGTGCTTATGGTTTCGGTAATGGTTTAATGAAATGGTTTTGGATTTGAAAAGGTAAACTCGGGTATGAGACCCATTTGTTTTGGAAACCCTCGGACTTGAAGTCCATTTTAGTTACATTATCGAGCTAGGGGCCCAATTGGTTCGTGAATTGATTTCGGATTTGAAAATATGGAATCGGGCATGAGACCCATTTGATTTACGAACTCTCGAACTTGGAGTCCATTTGATTTAATAAGGCATCAGGTGGTTTACGAATCAGGCTTGAGGCCTAGTTGGTTTACGAATCGGGTTTGAGATTAGTTGGTTTACACGATTGGGCTTGAGGGCCAATTGGTTATGATATTGGGCATGAGTCCCCTTTATGGTTTATAAAGGTGATTTCGGGTTCGGAGACCCTAAATGGATTTGGATTTGGAAACAGGGGTTTCTGGGTTTGTGACGGTTTATGGGGACCGAGCATGGATCCTTTGAAAGGTTTTGAGAATGATTACGAAATGGTTTTTTATATACCATCCTTCATTTATGGATTGTCTCCTCCGGGGAGGGTTGTTGGTCTAGGTGGTCCCCGGAGTAGTCACGGAGCACTAACTGAGTGGAGTCGCCCTCGTGGGGTACCTTACTCTCAGGAAGACATATATGGATACCCCAGGGAGGGTCAATGATCTGTGGACATTGACCTGGGTGGACCCTAGGGAGACTTGAGATTTGAGACCTAGGGTAGCACGCGTGTAGCTTTGGTAACCGTGACAGGATTGGTTATATGATATTGGTAAACACGATTTTTTGGAATTGTGAAATTGTGTTTTATGAATAGTAAATGGATTTGGGCAATGACCCACATACTCGGATTTACGGTTTGGGGCTGAGTTCCCACATATGGTTGAAATGAATTATGGATTTGTGTAAACGGTTTTGGGCAGGGGCCCGTATGACTTGAATTTATGGAACTTGGGGCTGAGACCCTAATAATGATTATTTGAATATGTGGTTTGATAAATGGTTTTCGAATGCATGCATTCTTTTAGTGAAGGGCATAAATGTCTTCTTTATGAAATGTGTTTTTATGAACTTATTGCTTTTCATCCACTCACAGTCTTTTGGTGTTTTTAATGCCCTTCAGGTTGATCACAAATGCGAACTGTGGCAGAGACCGAGACATCACACTTCTCCACCGGATCCTGGCGCGCTCTGGAAGCCAGTTGGGCTGAGGGTTTGAATTATCCCTTATTTGACACTTCGTGTCAGATGGGAGCATGGCACATCCCGTGTTAATCCCGAGGGGATTGGGATGGTTTGTGACATTATTTTCAGATTTCCTAGATTTATTGATTGATTTTAAATACGTATTTTACAATATTTTGTGAAAATTTAGTTTGGGCTTAGGCCCGAGTTTGGATATGCTTTGACCTGGTTTAAGTCAAGGATTTGTTTAAATGATTTTTCTTGGTTTGTGAACTATTTTTCCACGGTCAACCATCCTTGGATAAGGTCAGCGCTCAGATGTTCATAACTCAGCTCCACTGATCTTGAGGCTATAAGGATGGAGATTTGATGAGTTCTTATACATGTCATGGGTGGTGCGTGAGTTCAGTTCCTGGGGATAATGTTATAGTCTGGATGGTAATACATGCAGTTCCCAAACGTGTCCGGATGGTGTGTAAGTGCAGTTTACAGACTTGACTCGAATAGTGCGACATGTAGTTCTCAAGTTAACTTACGCATAGTGCGGTTTTTCACTGTGATTGTTACCTGAGTTGAGGATTGGTTGTGTCAAGCATTGAAGATATCTACGTAGATATGATATCCAACTAGTAGAGGTTAGAATATGTAGCTAGTAAAGGCCATGTTACAAAGGATTGGTCGATTGATTGGTATTGGATTGGGTGATTTGATTTATGGGTATTGATTGGCCGGTTTGACTTATTGGTATTGGGTTGATTGATTTGATATGATTGATTGATTTCAATTTTGATTGTTTACATTTTACTCTATTCATACATGTTTTAGAAACTGGAGGGTAATTGTTGTTTTCCTCAATAAATGTGTTTTAAGAATGTTTATTAAGGTGGGTCGAGAGGCGGAGGCATGAACAGTAAGGTAGTATGATTATATTTTGTCTGACAAGAGTTTAAGGCAGTTTCGATACTTTAGATTGTATGTTTGATGGGAGCATGATCTGGCATGATTATCAAAGTGTTTTAGTAGTGAGCCATGTCATAGGTGGTCGTCTCCTTCATTGGACTCGTGAATCAAGCGGATCATATAGTCAGCCACATCATTCTCACTTCCTTTTTTTTCCTGAATCTCCAAGTCAAACTCTTGGAAAAGTAGCATCCACCTTAATAACCTTGGCTTGGCTTCATTCTTTGAGAGAAGGTACCTTAATGTAGCATGGTCCGTGTAGACAATCACCCTGGTTTGAATGAGATATGACCAGAACTTTTTTGAAGAGAATATGACAATAAGGAGCTCCTTCTCAGTGGTTGAGTAGTGATCTGTGCATCGTTGAATGTCCTACTAGCATAGTAGATAACATAGGGAAGTTTGTCGACATTCTCCTAAAATAACGCCTATAGCAAAGTCTGATGTATCACACAAAAGTTCAAAAGAGTGGTCACAATCTGGTGCTCAAATGATAGGGGCAGCCATGAGCTTAGCTTTCAGGGTGTTGAAAGCTTCACAACAGTCTTTATTGAATTCATACACAGAAACCTTGGCTAAAAGGGAGTACAACGGTCTAGTGATTTTCAAGAAGCCCTTGATGAAGCAACAGTAAAAACCAGCGTGCCCTAGGAAGGATCTTACCTCTCTTACAATTGTTGGATAGAGGAGCCTTTCAACTCGACTAAATATGACATGCCCAAGGATGATGCCTTGTGTACCATGAAGTGGCACTTCTCCCAATTGAGAGCCAAGTTGCACTCTTGGCACCCTTCAAGCACATTGGTTAGATTTGCCAAGAAAAGGTCGAATGAGTGCCCAAATATCAAGAAGTCATCCATGAATATTTCAATGATATCCTCAACCATGTCAGGGAAGATACTCATCATGAATCTCTAAAAAGTAGCAGGAGCGTTACATAAACCAAAAGGCATTCGGCGATAAGCAAATGTACGGTATGTATATGTGAATGTCGTATTTTCTTGATCTTCCGAAGCAATAGAAATCTGGTTGTAACAAGAATATCCATCAAGGAACAAGTAGTGTCTAGCCAACCTCTTCAACATTTGATCGATGAAGGGCAATAGGAAGTGGTTCTTGCCATCCTGTTTGCACTCTTTGTGGCATAAGCTCATCCTTGTCATTCTTCACAACTCTGATACCACTTTTCTTAGGGACAACCTAAATAAAGCTTAACCATTTGGAGTCCGAGATGGGATAGATTATCTTGACATCCAATAACTTTGGGATTTCTTTCTTCACGACCTCTTGCATAGGTGGTTTAGCTGGTGTTGTGCTTCTTTAGAGGGTTTGGACTCATCTTCGAGTAGGATCTAGTTCATGCACTTGGAGGGACTTATACTCTTAACATTAGAAATGGTACATCTGAAGGCTGTTTGTCGGTTCTCACTGTCTATACACATCCAAAGGATGCCAAACATTACTCCTTCTAATATTTGCAGCCCAACCATTCCGAGGTTCAACCCCGAGCATCACTATCGAACGAGTAATCAACTCTCGGGATCAAAGTCAATGATCACTCATCTCGGACTCCTGAGTCACTATCCTAGAAGTCGTCAATCACTAAGTACCATCCTCGGCATCGGCAGACATAGTCCATCACATCAGGGGGAGTCCACTAAAACCATCTTCACAAATGGTCAATCCTGACCATACAAACCTAGCCCGATCCAACACGAGGCATAGGTCCATCATGCTTCCGCTGTGCTACTCTGATTCACCTACCAGCATCCTGACCTTTCATCCCTAGACATGACCTACCAATGGTCATCACATATCCCTGCTCGGTTAATGGTTCCTACCAGACACCAACACGTCACAACTGGCCCCAACCTCGACTTACGATGTGCCGATCGTATCATTATAAGCCTCCCAGCTTGTGACACATTATCCTCAATCTCGTGCTCACAGCACACTAGTGCCCAATTTCTGCTCACACCGAGCCAAAACCCCCACTCTATGCCCGGGTTGGGGAAACTGACATCCCTTGTCAGCCACAACTCTGAGCAGCTCACAGCCAACCAAACGTCACAATCACACTGGGCTCATCCACCAACCATTCACTACCTCGGCTGCACCTAGCAGCACTTTCTCCAGTCCGGCCGTAAATTGGCCCAACCACCATAACTATTCTAACCACGAACCCCGACTCATAGTTTCCAGACTAAGCACTTACTCTGGGGTTTCTTACTCCGGTACTCGCAATCTAAACCAGTCATCCCTATGGGGTTTCTCAAATCATCCTCGTCATACGGGTTATCCAAACCCGCGACAGCCACTAATTCACAACAACCTTGCCACTCGGGTCGTCACACCCAACTAAATCCATCCTTATCGTAAAGTACACACACCAATGTCAACTCGTAACCAACACTAGTGGGAATCCCTCAGATCCTCAAAGCCGTTTCCTATACACTCGCCACGCGAGGCATCCGACTACTCGTAGCTGCACAAATCCAATTCTCAACAAAATCAAACAAAAGGTCACCAATCCACATTATCATTATCCAGCCTAACCCGGTTGAACATGCCATCGTCCACTGGCCTCCTCGGCCCACATGTACTACCAGCTCAACAAGCTACTATCGGGCCCCATAGGCTGACCAGTCTACTCGTAATTGTAGCTCACCTGCTACTAGCCAGGGTAACCACGCTGGCATACAGCCGCCCCTATGGTCCAACCATCGAGCATATCTAGTGCCAAACATGCTAACTATTCCGGCCCCAAGCCGACATACGTCATACCCTGCACCGCGTATCGAGCAACTATCATCCTGACAACAATCGTCGTTAACTAACCACTAATAAGCGTACTGTCACTCTCGCGTCCAGATTGATGACGGGCTATTCCGCATCGAGACATAACATCCACAGTAGTATCACAACACCCCAGTCGACAGACCAATGACTCTGGGAACCAAATCTCGCGCAGAGTACACGAAACCTGCTCTAATACCAATTTGACAGGACCCACCCCCAATCCCCTTGTATTAAGGGCTAAGTCCTGCTCCCGTCTAACTTACGAATGACTCGAAGGCTAGACTAACGTCCAATCTCCATGTGATACATAAGTCGGACAAGGGATTTTCCAAATCACAGTTCCAACCTTCCGGAATTCCCAGAGCGCGCAGACTCTACTGTGGTGTGCATATGTGATGTCTTCGTCTCTCTCGACCAACAGCCTGCACCGCAACAACCTGGAGGGTATCGAAAACACAAAAAGACTGTGAGTGGACAAAAAGAAAGTATAAGTTAAAAAATAGACATCAGAAAACACAATTACATTTATACCCTCCATTTAAAAACCAATGCATGCATATCAAAAGCCATGTCATCATAAAACCATTCTATATTCAAGTTATTCAAAACATTTAAGAAAAACTGAACTCATTTTCCTTTTCTCAAATCTCGGGCCTTAACCCAAAATCATCAAAATCCATAACATTCGGGTCATTTCCCAAAACATCGGAAAACCATTATTGAAAACGATCATCATTAAGTCTCAGTGAAAACCAAAACACATTTATCATCCATTTCAACCAATCAAACCTGCTGGATCTATTTGAGTCTTTAAACTCCCGAGTCTTCAAACTCAATTCAGGCCTCAATATAATCCGAGTCTTTAAACTCAATAGGCCTACGGGGGATATATCAATATCCGAATCTTTAAACTCCCGAGTCTTTAAACTCCTGAGTCTTTAAACTCAATCCGGGTCTCTAAACCCAATCCGGGCCCGCCCCCGTCATATCATATCCGGGTCTTTAAACCCAATAACCAGATCCATCAAATCCAATCCAAAACCGTTTTAAAACCATTTCCAAATCCATGTCCAAATCAGAATTCGAAATCCCCATTTCGAATTCCAAGCCGAATCCGAAATCAGCATCCCGAATCCAAATCCAGAATCATATCCATCATCCATTTCCAAATTGGAATCTGGAACCATCATTCCGTAAGCTGGCATCCGGAATAACCATTTCGGATCCAAATCCGGAAATCTCCTTCAAGTTCCAAAACCGAATCCCGAATCGTCATCCGGAAATCCATTTCCAAAACCCGAATCATGTTTATCAAAACCAATTTTCTAAACTGGGCTTCAAGCCCGAAATCACTTTTCCAAAATCCCTTTTAAATCATTGAAATCAAATCATATGTCAAATCCCGAAATCAAATCATCAAAGCCATCATCAAATCATAGCAGAAAACTTTATCTCGTAAAACGTGCACTACCGTAAATATCTCGAAATATGTGGAAAACTGTAAATCATCAAGTTCAGAATCATAAACATAGAAATCACGTATAGAAATCATATAAAACATTTATGCATGCATCATAAGTTTGAAAGCAAAGTGCACTCACAGACCATTTCGCCGATGCCTCGATACGCGTGCACATATGCCGTTCTCAGCCAATCCACTATAACCAGCTTTCCCAAACCTGTCCAAATCCCGTAATAATGTCACTAAGTACTTCATACAGCTTATACTAAAGCCCCGTATTTTTTCTGTATTTTTAACTATTTTTAAACGAGCACTAAAACCTTCGGACATCCCGAAACATATCGAGACGATGTCTGATCGACTCGAAACCAGTCTTAAAATGTTCGTTACATTGATTACATTATTTCACATGTTGAACACGTCCTCAGAATGTGTGCCACGCACCCACACGCGCCGCCCAAAGGAGCTGTGCGTGGGCCTCACGCGCCAGGCACTGTTCATCCCCTACCTCTGTCAGACCGGGTTTGAACCAGTTCGGTCCAGTCTGGTCCAATCGAACCGGCAGTCACGGTTTCCTCTGGTTTTTTCATCTTTTTTAATCCTATTTATTCCAATAGCTTCGTCATACACTAACCAATTACTCTACTTACTGAAAACATGAGAAACACAGTGAGAAAGTACCTCCCCAATCGCGTGAAAACCTTCGACTTCCCTTCTCTCTATTCTCGTGTTTCCGGCCATGTCTGTCACTAGTTCCACGTCCATTAGCTTCCTTGTGTCGTCCAGAACCTCACCCAAATAACCAATTTAATCAACTATCACTAAAACACACCTTGCCATTTTCGAATTCAAAAGAGACTTTCACGGGTTTTTTTTACTTACCGTCCATGTTAGGTTTTGAAACCAGTCTCTATCCACTCCTAGCAACCTCCTGTACCTCATCTTAGCCACCAGTCCGATCATCGAGCCTCATAATACGAGTTTCCATTTTGAAGGAAACAGGGCACCTAATTCTCTCTGTTTTTCCCTAGTCCTCAACCACCGTCCACGATGGCTTGTCGTGACAGCACCATCACAATCCCCACCTTCTAGCCTTTCTTTTTCATTCAGAGAAGAAGTAGAAACAAAGAATATTAAAGGAGGTAGGGTGGGTTGATCTATCTGGTTTCTCTGTTTTCTGTTTTCAACCGTGCACGAATTGCACTTATTTTTAAAGATAATTCAGTGAGGCGGCAGAGAGGTTCCACACACCTCTAGATTGGGCCAGGTGTCCCAATCTCTGTGGTTCACTTCCCCAAGGTAGCCACTTGTCCAACACTAATTGGGCACAGATCCCAAGACATCACAATTACCAAATTACCATTATTCCACAAATTACCATTTTGTCCCTAGTGATTTTTGACCAAAATTCGTTCCTATCGACATCCGATGACAGCGTGGCACCTGTCGTTGTACTCAGGGAATCGAGACCTTCCTAATGGTCCTTGAAATGCGTGAAAAGTCCATGTCGTTTGAAAAGTCAAAAAATTGCCCCTACTCAACAAAATTACCAAAGTACCCTCGAACTTCCGAACGTCATAACTTTTTCCTCAAATGTCGAAATTGGACGTGCCACCGGTCTATGAACTCATGACGTCATGAACTACGTCACAGTCATCGGTCAAAGTCCGTTTGACCGTCCGAACGAAAATTCAAACGGGTCCTAACAGTGTTTTAAATGATCCGAAAAACTCCAAAACTAGACCCCGAGTCGTCGTGGACTTAGAGACTGCCCCATGCGCTATCACACGCTGTCCTGGTTCATGGAAGCTTTCCCAAGCTCTGCCATCTAGCAGAAGGCCATAAAGTGGCCTCACACTTCACCACGCACCAGCTAGAGGTTTGAAAGTCGCCTCACGCTCCACCATGTGCCTGTTAGAGGTCACACGCGCTAACCATGTGCATTTTCCCACCAAAATATTCTCGATGAAATTTTTTGTCTCCGTGATAGAATATGTCATCACGCTTATGGAATGTTATGACAGGATCAGAATGTTCCGTTAGATTTAAGATCACTAGGTTAGTTATGATGCCACTAGAATTTAAAGAAGTATGCTAAACCTAGTGACGTTAGCTAAGTTTAACATCAGGACTTGACGGAATTAACTAAACTTAGTGGCTGGTTCAATTGTTGGAGTCCACATCGCCATCGTCGCAGCCGTCCACATCGGGCAGATTCTGGGAAATTCGGCGGAGTTCAAGATGAACTCTGAGTTCTACCAAAATCACACCATTTGACTCAAAAATAACCTATGGTTTTGAAATTATACCTCTCAAAGTTTAATTCAAAGCCCATATCCAATCTCTATCATACCTCGATAAAATTAACATGCAATTAGTCTAAACTAAATCTCTCAACAATGCAATTCTAATGGTCTCGAAATTACGCTCAATAATTTCTTAGGGTGGCCAAAATCCCGCTGGAAAGCTACGGCTCTGTCGAGCCTCTTCACTCCATTACTCCTGCCACGGTGGTCAACGATGGCCATTATTCATGCCATCATCGTTGTCTTGTCGATGGGGAGTGTTTGGTTGAGGTTTGAGTGTTTGGGTTGGATGTAGTCACTACCTTACGTGGTGGCCGGTTGTTCTCACGTTGTGTTCTCAGCTGGGTTTGATGGGAGAGGGAGAGTGAAATGGAAAGTGGGAGATTTTGGGAATCTAAGAGTGACTTGGGCTAGTGAATTGGGTTTTTTAATTGGGAATTTGAACTGGGCTGCAAAGCTTTTTCTTGGTTAAAAGATATATCCTTTTTGGGTCCAAGAACAACAACCCTACAACTTAAGCCGAAACAGAGCTCGTAGGGGTATTTTGGTAAATTATAATTATTGGTGTTCAAATTTACGGAATAAGGTGTAGCACCCAGTTTTCACGTGGTCGAAGTACACGAGCAAATTATAGATACTCAACTTATCATGTGCGCATGACTCGAGCAACTCAAAAACATAATTAGCGGGTTATATATTTTATATTTATGCCTCAAGATGAGTTTCGAGCTTGTTTTCAAAACTAAGAGGTTAAAGTATATTTTAAACTTGTGGTTTTACATTGAAATAATTATGAGGTGTACTCACCCTTATGTTTTTGTACTTGTCAAGTCCCAATGGTACTTTGCACATTTCAAGGAGTTTTCACTTGCTGTGTTGATATTCACACCGGTAATTTAGGTGTGACGCATTGAGATCAGGATATCTTTGGCAGTTATTTAAATTGTATGATCATCAAAATAGTGTATTTTGCTCAATCACGGTGAATTGCTAATTATTTTTAATAATTACGTTTAGCACGATCTCCTAAAAGTCACTATTCGAAACGGCAGCCGCTTGGTCTGCGTAATGGCTAAGCGCCTAGATGAATTTTTGTGTACATCTTTATATGTATTTGGTCATATAAGTTCTTATATATATTTATTCATATAAGTTATTTATTTTTTAAATATAAGTATTAATTAAAATGATAGGACCCGTCCCAAAAGGACTTTGATGACCGTGCCCGGTCCTGCACCCGTCTGACAAGTCAACTAAAGTTCCAAAAACATCATCAGCACTTGCCAGACAAGGGATAGTCGCACTGATTCCCACTCATGTCTTTGCCTCTCGATTAGCCCCGATATTCATGCCACGTCCTGGAGGGTTATAAAAAACATAAAAGATGTCAGTGGAAAAAAATAACATCATTTGAAAATACATTTAAAAAACGAGCTTGACCCTCCAGTTATAAAACATGCATGCATAGAGTAAAACTTGTGAACAACCGTCTCTCAAGCCAAATCACATGAAAACCATCCGGACACAACCATCAACATCAAACTAGTCATAATGACCATCAACAACAGTACTAGTCACCAGTGCGCAAATATAAGTCACAATAATCAAACAACACTATTCACAAGTGTATAGACATCAGTTAAAAGATCACAATATTCGCATTACTAACAAGTGCACAATGAATCATACAATCACATCGACACTACGCATAGGCCAGCAACAATAAGTCAATAACCCCGAACATCATGACAAGACCTATCCCAATCCCCCCGGGATTAGTGCGGGATGACCCTGCTCCCGTCTGACACGAAGTGTCAGACAAGGGATATTTCCGACCTTTGCCCTCCCGGGCTATCAGAGTACGCCAGGATCCGGAGGAGGTATGTGATATCTCGGTCTCTGCTACAGTCCCCAATCTGATGTCAATCTGAAGGGCAGTCAAAACATTAAAAGATGTGAGTGGACAAAACAAGAGTTTATAAAAACATTTTAACGAGAAGACATTTGTACCCTACACTAAAAAGCATGCATGCATTCGAAAAACATTTATCCAGAAAAACCATAATGAAATCAAGTACACGGGCCACTGCCCAACTCCATAAGGGACTCAGCCCAAATCATAAGAAACTAACCATACGGGCCACTGCCCAAAACCTGTGTAAACGCACATCATACATCATATCATATATAGCATACATCACATATAAATATAATTCACACAACCAATCCTGTCACGGTTTTCAAAGCTACGTGCGTGCTACCCAGGTCTCAATCCGAGTCTTCTCAAAGTCAAGATCAATGTCCGCAGATCACTGACCCTACCCGAGGTAATAGTAATCATAGCCTTCCTGAGAGTAAGGAACCCAACTGTGGGGGTGACTCCACTCAGTCGGTGCTCCGTGACTACTCTGGGGTCCACCCAGGCCAACGACCCTCCCCGGAGGAGATAATAGAAGTAAAGGAAGGTATATGAATACATATATATACATAATATAAACATTCATGCCCGGTTCCCTTGAACCGTCATGATCCATAACATCCATAACAAGGGTTCATGCCGGTTCCCATAAACCGTCATGAACCAGAATGACCTGACAAAGGTTCATGCCGGTTCCCATAAACCGTCATGAACCACAATGACCTTTCCAAAGTTCATGCCGGTTCCCATAAACCGTCATGAACTTGGAAATCCATCTAGGGTCCTTGACCCGAAATCATCAGTGTAAAACAACTGGGCCTCGTGCGCGAACATATGACTCAACTGGGCACCGTGCCCGACATCTAAGGGTCAGTCACAACTCCGATCATAGTGATGCGTGCAACCATCCATCCAGGACCGCTCTCAATCCTGGTATGTCGCCGTGAACGAATCAACCGACGCGACCACCACAAGATCATGGTGCACTCATCACCGATCGATATCCTGAACCGTCAGCACTCCGAAGTCGAGCCTCCCCAGGCTGCCCGACCACGAATCGTGCATCGTGACCTCTCCGGAAGGAACACATCCCAATCCGGAGGCGAGCGTCGTATCGTCGATCGCCGTACACATAGCACCCGTCGCGACCACGATTTAGACCCGAAGGTCGTAAATAGTGTCATATGCTCGAGACAAAACCAAATGGGTCTCATACCCGAGTTTATCCATTTGAAATCCAAAACCATTTCATTTAGACCAATAAAGACATACAGACCTGTATAAGCACCGTATAAGGCTGAAACCTCGAAATACGTGCTTATACGTTACCACATACAAATGCACCCATGGCATCATCAAACATGTAATAAAACATATAATAAACATTTATGCATTCACCAATTTAGAAAACAAAGTCCACTCACAGACCTTCCGAGCTGCCGCCTCGATTTGCGTGTCATTCGGCTCCCCTAGCCGATCACCATTACCGGGACTCCCAAACCTGTCCAAATTTTAATAGAAGGTTAATAACTACTTAATTAACCTCCCATCAAAGCCCCGTAATTTTCTCGAACTTTTAACTATTTTTAAGCCGACCCTAAACCTTCCGATGCCCCGAAACATATCGAGACAGTATCCGTTTGACATGAAACTAGTCCCAAAATGTTCGATACACGGAATCGAAGATTTCCCGTGTTGAACACTTTCCGAAAATATGGCCCACGCGTCTTCACGAGCCCCTAGAAGGTCGAAAACACTGTTCATCGTCATCCTCATCAGAACTGAACCAGTTACTATTCATGGGCATTGTTCACCGCACGGTTTTCTCGGGTTTTCGGACTGATTCCGTTTGGTCCCATTTTAATCCCTAAATTCCTATTTCTTCATTTCCTATCTAACCCAATCCCTAAAACTAAGAAAAACCACCCGAAACGGAGCTTCCATCCGCCATCAATGGTGGCCGAATTTTCTCCGGTCGTTCACGGCCATTTCCAGCCATCCTAAGCCCCAAAAATAATCCTATTCTACTCCTAGGGTCCCCAGAAACCTAACCTAATTAAAGAAATCGATTAAAAACCATTAAAACTCAAATTTGGATTTTTGAACATTTTCCTTACCTCACGGTCTCTCCCGCCGTCGCCACCGCCGTCCCCCGCCATGGCTTGCCATCCTCAGCCTCTCATCACCTCACTCACGGTCACACACAAGCACATGAGGAATGGTGGTATGTGTGTGTGTGCTTGTTCGAAGAACAAACTAGAAAATGAAGAAAATGGAGAAGTATGAAAAAATGGGGGGTTTCGGGTTTGTATGTTTGGGGAAGGGGAAAATGTTAAGCTGATGAGGGAGATGAGGATTTAATGGATGGTGAGGATCTAAGGGATTAAATGGAATAAAGGGCCAAGATTGAATGATGGAAAGATTAATTATAAAATAATAATTATATTAATATTTAATTAACTAGATCTACAATTTAGGGGTATTGACTAATAGGATGAGCGACACTTGTCACTCATCCATGGGACCCACTAAAAATATCTTGGCCAATCAGATTTTGCCAAATCATCCTGTCTCGAAGTACGTGCATAGTGAAATCGAACTTCCGTGACCTATAACTTCCCCGTTCGATGTCCGATTTCAGCGTGCCACCTGCCTATGGATTCGTATCGTCCTTATCTACGTAATAGTCCTCGGCCCTCGGCCATCGGACATCCGGTCAAAAAGTCAACTTTTGACCCCATTAAACCAAAATTACCAAAATGCCCCTAAACTTCCGAACGTCATACCTTCCTCCTCGAACGTCGGAATTGAACGTGCCACCTGTCTATGAACTCGTGACGTCACGAACTACGTCATAGTCATCGGTCAAAGTCCGTTTGACCGCTCGAATGAAAAGTCAACATTTTGCCCACGCTAGGGGCAAAACGGTCATTTTGCATGGTTCGTCCGATTTAGCCTAACTAATCACCATTAACCTCACTAATCGTGATTAGTCACTAATCTAATCTAGGAATTCGGGACGGGTCGTTACAACCTTCCCTCCTTAATTAATTTCGTCCTCGGAATTCCAACCGACCTAATTTTAACCGTTCTTCCCTCATTAATTAGTTTCGCTCTCGAAACTCCAATTATCTTGATTCCACATCCACCCTGTGGAAAGTAGAATCGACCTCGAAACTCGTGTACACCCGTACACCCACTAACCAGAACGATACTCGTCTGCAACCAGACGTACCACTAACACTCACGTCGTATCGACTACATTCGACCACGTCGAATGACACAAGTCGTACGCTCCGAACTGACACCACTTGTCAGATCTACCGTTTCGCTGACACAACCAACTAGACGGTTCCCTGCTCAACCACTAACTATCCTGTCGTCTGCTCCCACTGGGAGTCATCAGACTTCACACCGCGATCCACCCTGACACCTCCTACAAACTGTCACCACTTGACAGTCGTCAATCGAAAACTATCACTATACTCACTCGTGATTACAATAACCACCAACTCACTCAACTTGAGTATACGTATACCAACAAAGTACTCAGCTTGTGTGTAACTGGACCCACCAGAAATACTATGACCCACTGCATAGTATCCAATGTCCAGTCCACGTCCCCGACAAATCCAATGGTATTGGAATAAAGCCGACTACCAATACGCTCACCAACATACCCACGGTATAACCTATATACCGTCACCAGGCATCACAAGTCTGCCCGGTATCGTACCTCGAACAACGTACAAGGTACATACAACTACCCATCAATCAGCCTATAACCACCTAGGCTGTAGCCAATCATGTTTCTACTATGGAGTCCATTTTTCCAATCCCGGACTAGACAAATCGAAACTCCAACCCATCATCTATTTCCAAATCCGAATCTGAATCCGCAATTTCGTAAGAAATCCCGAATCCAAACCCAGAAATCATATCCATAGCCATGTTCAAATCTGAATCCGAAATCATTATCCCGTAAGCCTCACTCGTGATTACAATAACCACCAACTCACTCAACTTGAGTATACATATACCAACAAAGTACTCAGCTTGTGTGTAACTGGACCCACCAGAAATACTATGACCCACTGCATAGTATCCAATGTCCAGTCCACGTCCCCGACAAATCCAATGGTATTGGAATCAAGCCGACTACCAATACGCTCACCAACATACCCACGGTATAACCTATATACCATCACCAGGCATCACAAGTCTGCCCGGTATCGTACCTCGAACAACGTACAAGGTACATACAACTACCCATCAATCAGCCTACAACCACCTAGGCTGTAGCCAATCATGTTTCTACTATGGAGTCCATTTGTCCAATCCCGGACTAGACAAATCGAAACTCCAACCCATCATCTATTTCCAAATCCGAATCTAAATCCGCAATTTCGTAAGAAATCCCGAATCCAAACCCAGAAATCATATCCATAGCCATGTTCAAATCTGAATCCGAAATCATTATTCCGTAAGCTAGCATTTGGAATAACCATTCCGAACCCAAATCCATAAAAGAAAATCCACAGTCAAGCTCTAGAACCAAATCCTGAATCGTCACCCAGAATCCGATTCCAAAACCCAAATCCAGAAATCCTCTTTCAAGTTCCAAAATCAAATCCTGAATCGTCATCCAGAAATCTGATTCCAAAACCCGAAATATCGTTCACGTCTACCAAGATGCACCATATCCGAACCTATCGGATACCTGTCCAACCGATTACTACCTTACCATCGATTGACTTCATAGGGAAGCCAATCCCTACATCAACACATCTAAGGCTGACCATATCTGACCACGTCGGAAAACTACTCATCGGACAACTACTCAGGCGAGTAGTAAGCCATATGGGATTTACCTCGAAAAGAAGTTCAGTTCCATCATCCTCAACTCAAACTTCCCAGTAAGAGTGATAAACTCTCCACCAATCTGGATCATCAAGATCACGATCCAGATCCACCACTACGTCAACCGACTATAGGCGTCACGATCGAGATTCAAAGCTGTGTCACCCGATCATAAATGTCACGATCGAGGATCGTCACAATGCCCAAAGTCCTCAATCATTTCCCACATCTAAACAGATTAGTCAACGACGAGACATGCCGAGACTGTGGGTCCTCACCAATTACCTCGTATCGATCCTTGTCATTCCACCTAGGAGAATCAAGGATGATCCAACACGATAACACCAAAACTCAACCTACGTGAATGCAGCCAAAACTCATTGCATTCACCACGTCACGTAATCCATCATCGTCTGCCACCAAGAAGAAAATGAGAAATCTAAGTCATGTAACTTCGATATGCTCAACTCCACCTGATGACCCAAGATAATTCCCGGGTCCACCAACCAATACACGATCAGCGTACTGGTGACGCAACCATCCTCTACCGTCATCTACCATCATCTACCGTGGTAGAAACTGAGAAGTCACCCAAAATGACTTCGAAATACCCATTACCAATGCGGAAAACCCGCACTCCACTCGTCACCTCAATCGCAACCTCTCGCGATTCCGAAGTTCCAACCATACCAGAACCATCACACTATGACATCAGCCACGTGTCTAGCACAAATTTAACTCTATCTGAGATTCACTCTGGAACCACAGATACCGAACATATGCACATCACGACGGATGTGACTGAACGTCATCACAATCACGGGAACCAGCACCAGCACGAGTACCAGCACCAATGCATTATCACCTGCACTAGTATCAGCACACAGGCATCCATACTAGTAGCAGCACACTAAAACCAGCACACCGTGTGCAAAACTGACAACCCTGGATCTCCGCTCATCTCGAGCAACGACCTTGAACCTCTGCTCATTTTGGAGAAACTCTGCCTCCGTCGTACCCAACAACTCTGGGTACAGTCACCTCGACCACTCAACCAAGTAAAGGAAACGTCCCCTGAACGTCACCGATTCCCAACAACCTTATACGACCACACTAGGTAGTAGCGCCTGCCACAGACTCGTGCAGACATAACTACCAAACACCTCGATATCCAGACTCCGCATCCAACAGAATCAACCGCTCATACCAACTACTCCGTATCCCCACTCCGGGATTCCATCGACAAGTACCAACCCTGATAACTTGCCCAACCAATCACTAACCAGTCGTAACTCGACTAACCAATGTCATCTACCAGGTCACCCATGACCTTAGCTGTACCAACAATTCATCACAACTACCGTAGCACGACAACCCACTAGATCTAACCGATCATTATAACCTCGACTGCAGAGTGCAGTCCTAACACAAGCTGACATGACTAGACCGACTAAGGAATCCAAATCCGAATAGTCATCCGAGTCAAACCACTCGTCAACTTACATTTCCGAACCATACACATCCTACCTTAGGATTCCACGATCACACCTAGAGTCACTTTGAACCCAACCGCAAGCTACCAAATGCAGTACAATCCACAATCTAACCGACCCCGCAGTCTTGACATCGTAAAGACGTCAATCCAATCCTACCGTAAGATCAACTAGGATTCCACAAATCTGACTGCTAACTGCCAACTGCAGTAAATCCATCTAACTCAACCAAATCCGATCATCGGACAGTCACCATTTCGAAACACGTCAAATCGATCCTACGACATCGTGAAGACGATCCCAACTAACCGTCTCACAATCACAATCTAACGTACGAATAAGTTCATCCTTACCATAGGGTCCCACAATGCCATCCACGACAGAACTATGGAAACCCCGGCATCCAATGCCGAACCAAGACATTTCACGATACAATCCTACTAACTATCGTACTGATACCCTAACTATCAGGTTGATAACGAACTATAGCCCCTTGAGATATCACATCCTCGACCAGCGTGCATTCCAAGAGCTCCATGGTTGCTCGAATAGAGACAACCCCGCTTTGATAAGCAATCCTATGCTCTGATACCACGCTGACAAGACCCATCCCAATCCCTCGAGGATTAGTGCGGTATGACCCTGCTCCCGTCTGACACGAACAAGGGATATTTCCGACCTGTGCCCTCCCGGGCTATCAGAGTACGCCAGGATCCGGAGGAGGTATGTGATATCTCGGTTTTTGCTACAGTCCACAATCTGATGTCAATCTGAAGGGCAGTCAAAACATTAAAAGCTGTGAGTGGACAAAACAAGAGTTTATAAAAACATTTTAACGAGAAGACATTTGTACCCTTCACTAAAAAGCATGCATGCATTCGAAAACCATTTATCAAGAAAAACCATAATGAAATCAAGTACACGGGCCACTGCCCAACTCCATAAGGGACTCAGCCCAAATCATAAGAAACTAACCATACGGGCCACTGCCCAAAACCTGTGTAAACGCACATCATACATCATATTATATAGCATACATCACATATACATATAATTCACACAACCAATCCTGTCACGGTTTCCAAAGCTACGCGCGTGCTACCCATGTCTCAATCCGAGTCTTCTCAAAGTCAAGATCAATGTCCGCAGACCACTGACCCTACCCGAGGTAATAGTAATCATAGCCTTCTTGAGAGTAAGGAACCCAACTGGGGGGTGACTCCACTCAGTCGGTGCTCCGTGACTACTCCAGGGTCCACCCAGGCCAACGACCCTCCCTGGAGGAGATAATAGAAGTAAAGGAAGGTATATGAATACATATATATACATAACATAAACATTCATGCCCGGTTCCCTTGAACCGTCATGATCCATAACATCCATAACAAGGGTTCATGCCGGTTCCCATAAACCGTCATGAACCAGAATGACCTGACAAAGGTTCATGTCGGTTCCCATAAACCGTCATGAACCACAATGACCTTTCCAGAGTTCGTGCCAGTTCCCATAAACCGTCATGAACTTGGAAATCCATCTAGGGTCCCTGACCCGAAATCATCAGTGTAAAACAACTGGTTCACGTGCCCGAACATATGACTCAACTGGGCACCGTGCCCGATATCTAAGGGTCAGTCACGACTCCGATCATAGTGATGCGTGCAACCATCCATCCAGGACCGCTCTCAATCCTGGTATGTCGCCGTGAACGAATCAACTGACGCGGCCACCACAAGATCATGGTGCACTCATCACCGATTGATATCTTGAACCGTCAGCACTCCGAAGTTGAGCCTCCCTAGGCTGCCCGACCACGAATCGTGCATCGTGACCTCTCCGGAATGAACACATCCCAATCCGGAGGCGAGCGTCGTATCGTCGATCGTCGTACACATAGCACCCGTCGCGACCACGATTTAGACCCGAAGGTCGTAAATAGTGTCATATGCTCGAAATAAAACCAAATGGGTCTCATACTCGAGTTTATCCATTTGAAATCCAAAACCATTTCATTTAGACCAATAAAGACATACAGACCCGTATAATCACCGTATAAGGCTGAAACCTCGAAATACGTGCTTATACGTAACCACATACAAATGCACCCATGGCATCATCAAACATGTAATAAAACATATAATAAACATTTATGCATGCACCAATTTAGAAAACAAAGTCCACTCACAGACCGTCCGAGATGCCGCCTTGATTTGCGTGCCATTCGGCTCCCCGAGCCGATCACCATTACCGGGACTCCCAAACCTGTCTAAATTTTAATAGAAGGTTAATAACTACTTAATTAACCTCCCATCAAAGCCCCGTAATTTTCCCGAACTTTTAACTATTTTTAAGCCGACCCTAAACCTTCTGATGCCCCCAAAAAATATCGAGACGGTGTCCGATTGAAACGAAACTAGTCCCAAAATGTTCGTAACATCGAATCGAAGATTTACCATGTTGAACACTTTCCCAAATTATGGCCCGCGCGTCCTCACGAGCCCCTAGAATGTCGAAAACACTGTTTATCGTCATCCTCCTCAGAACTGAACCAGTTACTATTCATAGGCACTGTTCACCGCACGATTTTCTCGGGTTTTCGGACTGATTCGGGGTCCGTTTGGTCCCATTTTAATCCCTAAATTCCTATTTCTTCATTTCCTATCTAACCCAATCCCTAAAACTAAGAAAAACCACCCGAAACGGAGCTTCCATCTGCCATCAATGGTGGCCGGATTTTCTCCGGCCATTTCCGGCCATCCCAAGCCCCAAAAATAATCCTATTCTAGTCCTAGGGTCCCCAGAAACCTAACCTAATTAAAGAAATCGATTAAAAACCATTAAAACTCAAATTTGGATTTTTGAACATTTTCCTTACCTCACAGTCTCTCCCGCCGTCGCCACCGCCGTCCCCCACCGTGGCTTTCCATCCTCAGCCTCTCATCACCTCACTCACGGTCACACACAAGCACATGAGGAATGGTGGTATGTGTGTGTGTGTGCTTGTTCGAAGAACAAAGAAGAAAATGAAGAAAATGGAGAAGTATGAAAAAATGGGGGGTTTCGGGTTTATGTGTTTGGGGAAGGGGAAAATGTTAAGCTGATGAGGGAGATGAGGATTTAATGGATGGTGAGGATCTAAGGGATTAAATGGAACAAAGGGCCAAGATTGAATGATGGAAAGATTAATTATAAAATAATAATTATATTAATATTTAATTAACTAGACCTACAATTTAGGGGTATTGACCAATAGGATAAGTGACACTTGTCACTCATCCATGGGACCCACTGAAAATATCTTGGCCAATCAGATTTTGCCAAATCATCCCGTCTCGAAGTACATGCATAGTGAAATCGAACTTCCGTGACCTATAACTTCCCCGTTCGAAATCCGATTTCAGCGTGCCGCCTGCCTATGGATTCGTATCGTCCTTATCTACGTAATAGTCCTCGGCCCTTGGCCATCGGACATCCCGGTCAAAAAGTCAACTTTTGACCCCATTTAACCAAAATTACCAAAATGCCCCTAAACTTCTGAACGTCATAACTTCCTCCTCGAACGTCGGAATTGAACGTGCCACCTATCTATGAACTCGTGACGTCACGAACTACGTCACAGTCATCGGTCAAAGTCCGTTTGACCGTCCGAATGAAAAGTCAACGTTTTGCCCACGCCTAGGGGCAAAACGGACATTTTGCATCGTTCGTCCGATTTAGCCTAACTAATCACCGATTAACCTCACTAATCGTGATTAGTCACTAATCTAATCTAGGAATTCGGGACGGGTCGTTACACATCAGCCGTCTGGGAACATCCCTAACTTCGGCTGCTTGGGAACACATATACCCCGAGCATCAGCCGTCTGAGAACAACCCTAGCTTCGGCTGCCTGGGAAACAACTACAATCACCCCAAGCTTTGGTCGTCTAGGAAATACCCCTAGCTTCGATCGTTTGGGAACTCATCACAAACATAATGAAAACCATCTAGAGATTACACCCCAAGCCTTTCAAAACCATCATTGCCTTAAAGCCAAGTCAAAACCATTTCCAACGGGGTCTCAAGCCCAAAATATCATTTTCACGTAAATCCGTAAAATCATGTCCAGAAATCGACAATTAAGTCCACCAAATCATCAATTAATGACCTCAAATCGTCAAGTAATGACCTCAAATCATCATTCATACCATTACAACTCAAATAATGAAATAAATCATGGAAAGCATTTACTATGCATGTATAATGATTTATAAAACAAAGTTCACTCACAGACCGTCCACGCGGTTCGATTCCGAGCAGTACGCTCCTTTGTAATTTCTAGGAACTACCAATCTTGTCAAAAACCATTATGAAGGGTCACTAATAATTATCAAGGGTCAATAATACCTCAAATAGTCTTACATTAAAATCCTTCAATTTCTCAGGATTTAAATACTTATTTAAAATGTATATATAAGCTTTGGATACACAAAATTATATCAAAACAATATCTGATCGACTCGAAACTTGCGCCAAAATGTTCTTTACATCGATTACATGAAAAATCATGTAGACTATACCTCGAGAAATATGCCCATGCTCCCCCACGCGCCACTGCAAGCGGCTACACGTGAAGCCCACACACATGCACATTACATGCTACAATGCGTCTTCCTCACCCATTTTCCTGCAAAATGGGTCGTTCGACCCGGTTTCAACCCGACTTAGATTTCAGCCAATTTCAACATGAATTTCAAATCAAATCCACCCAAAACCAATCCCAACTACCCCGAAACATGATTTCAATTCCAATTTGATTCAATTTTACCGCAAATGGATCAAACTCAAGCTTGAATATTCAAGAATGTCACATGGGCTGTTCTGGGCTAATTCCTTGTCAATTCCTTTAAATTTCACAATCATTTAGTTTGTATGGATCTCAAAAGGCTTAAACACGATCCAATTTCATCAGTCACAATCCACAAATTCAAATTCAAATTCTGAAATTTCGAACTCACTAGAATTGGGTCTCGGGTTTTTCTTCTCTTTTTCTTTCTCTGCTTTTGGTTTTTCTCTCTTAATTTTCTCTCAATTCCTATATGAAGATCGATATTGACAATTGATGTTCTCAGGGAACACCTAAGCTCATAGACTTTGGGTTTTCGAATGCCTTCAAACAAACACACACCAACAATTGCAATTACACACACAGTGACCCATTAATCCCACCCATAATAGTGACACATTTTTTCCAGCAATCCTTTTCTAATGGTGACAGATGTCACCATCTGCCAAAAACATACTGACTCACCTAAAATCAACCAAATGACCATTTTGCCCTTCCTTTGCATAATTACCAAAATACCCATATACATTTTATACCCGAAACAAGCACGTCTGAACTTTAATTTTAATGTGCCGCCTGTCTATAAACTCAGGACTCCGAGACCTACACAACGCTTTTCACTGAAAGTACAAAAGGTATTCCAAACAAAAAGTCAACATTGACTGCATAAACCATGGGTAAAATTGTCATTTCCCTTCTAACTTTCAAAATTCCCATTTTCGAATTTTCGGGTTGTCAGATAAAATAAAGATAATAAATTAAAAAAACATATAATGTTGTATAATAAAATTAATAAAAAACTTACATTCTCAACTTTTATAATTCTCAACTCAATTTATTTATCAAGATAATTAATTTTTGTTCTGAAATTATTTGATAGTATTCATTCTATTATTGATTTGTTGATATTTGTCTTTTAAAAAAACCGCCTAGACCCCTACCTAAGCCTCGTCTAACCGCCTGGGCGCTAGACCCATATCGACCGCCCTAGGAGTGTCTAGCGCAGTTTTGAACATTACCAAATGTGCACCATTTTAAACCTTAGGCTTCCGTCATATGGACATTACCATTTGGATGTTGGCTATCATACATCGATTTTGGCATATTGGTGGATTTGGCAGGTCAGAGTGTGTTACGAGTTCATAAGCAGTGGCAATTGCCTTATGAAGACTCACTTTCGCTATGGATTTTATGGATTCCCTTAATCCTATGATACATTTTGTGATCTCATTAGTCATTAATATATAAGATGACTTGACAAAAAGGGCTCATTCGGTTGTCGTTAGACATTTATCATTTGACATGATTTAAAAGTGTATAAAATTTTAAAAAAAAGTATTTAAATGTCATTAATATTATGATTTCGTCATATATTTTTTCATCAAGGGAGAAATTATTGTATATTATAAGAAATGGTACAATTATACTATCAAAATCAAGCTATGATAGTAAGACTCGCAAGCTAAAATGACAATACTAGTGCACACAAAGTCGCATTAACAACTAACAATTACACATCACTACAATTATGAAAAATTACAAATCAAGCCCACAAAACCCAAAACAATCGAAATCCTAATAGCGCTTATAAGACTAAACAAACTACCTCCACAAAAAGAATCTGTCACCGTCATCAAACTCATCACATCTGATCTAGAAGAATTAAAAAGCATAGCGGATCTGATGAATGCTTGATCTCCAGCGATCCAATTGCTTATAAAAGAAAATAAAGGACAAAATGTCAAAGTCTAACTACTATAACCAAAGCTAGTGGAAGATATTACGGCAAAACTCTTTCAATAGCAAGGTAGAAGGTTTGAGGAAAGAAAAAATTTTGAAGGAAGATTTTAGGTAAGGGGATGAATTGAAAAAATAGTTAAATAATATGGTGGGGGGCTCAAATTTGAGCAAGACTAGCCCAAACAGTCACTACAAAGGGACTCTTATTATGAACCCAAAAGAAAAAGAGGAAAAACGATTGGGGGGAGGAAGGAAGAAGATGATCTTCCCCCTCCTTCCCCTTATTTTATCTTTTTCTTTGAAATTAAGAAGGGAGAAAGCAGAGGTGTCATCATATTTTTTTTTAAACATCAATATAAAATAAATATTTTTTTTATTTACTTTTAGTAAATTTTGAAATAAATATTAAAGGTACCTTGATTCGCTCTTTGACAGGACCCGCCCTGATTATCGCCTCGATAACCGGGGAGAGTCCTGCTCCCGTCTGACAATTAAACACAAACAGCCAAAATAACCACACAAAATACATTACACCACATACATTGTCAGACCAGAGAGATTTAACGATCCAACCAACCGAACAACCAGTCCACAGTTTCACAGAGCATAATTACAAAACAAGATAAGGATAAAACCCTACTCTGTGAACTAAGTACATCGCAAAGGAAAAAAACTTTATGCCCCTGCCTCTGCCTCGGCGTTAGCCCCCAAAACTTGTATCACGACCTGGAGGGTATTAAAACAGAAAAGTGTGAGTCGACTAAAATAAACGGTTATGGAAAACAGTTTAATGAAATCAGGGCTCACCCTCCAGTTTTACAACACACATGCATAACTAGATATTCGAAAACACTTTTACTAATCATATGGAAACCGTTACAGTAAACAGCCATAAAACCATGTCAAAACGAATGTAACGACAAAAAATCAAGCTGTTGGATCCATCCGAGTCTTTAAACTCATATATCAGGCCTTCCCGGGATATCAACGAGTCTTTAAACTAAAAACATAATCAAGGCCTTAGGGGACATCACAGTAACCGAGTCTTTAAACTCAATCCCGATCTTTAAACCCAATCCGGGTCCGCCCCCGTCATAACATATCCGGGTCTTTAAACCCAAAACCAAATCCAGCAATCGTACTAGGTCTTTAAACCCAAATCATGTGTAAATCATAACAAGTCCGGATCCATCATGATCCAAGTTCCCAAAACCAATCCGATATCACATTTTGTCATAATAGGACTTATGTCTGAATTTCGTATTCCGTCCCAAATCTTACTCATAAATCACAATCAAATCATCATTAAAACGTGATATACATAATCATATAAAATTACTTCATCAAACCATCATTAATGCATAGGTGAAAAACGTAATCTCGAAATACGTAAAATGCGATAATCACATCGAAAATCGTGCAATCACGTAAAGCAGGAATGACATAATCATCACCATAAAACCATATATAGAAACATAAAACAAGTGAGTAAAAATAGTTATGCATGATCGGTTAGAAATCAAAAGTCCACTCACGAATTTGTACGCGTCAATCGCGTCCCGTACGCTCCTTGGTTACCTCGGGAATGTTCTGCCTGCCAAAGATCACAATTTGGGTTACAAACGCTTCCATTAAGCTTACATTAATTCCCCTAATTTTCGGGATTTTTCGACGTAATTAACTTAAAATTCTAAACCTTCGAACCCTCAAAACTAACCCGAACGACGTCCAATCGACTCGAAATTTAACTCAAAATGTTCATTAAACTGAAAGGATGAAATCTCAAGTTGGCCGTGACTGGAGATACGGCCTCACGCGCCCTCGCGCGCCATGCACTGTAGCTACAGTGTCATTTTCCTCGCTGCTAAACGGGTCCCAAACCCGCGACTCAACCCGATTGAAACTCTATCAATTCTCACTTAATTCCTTCCCTTTTCCACCTAAAACCTTCCATTAAGTGTTAATTTAGGTTCTCCCTCAATAATTTCACACAACAAGCTCTAAATCCAAGTCTTCTCTCAAGATCAAACAGACGGGTCAACTTTTGAAACTCACTTAGACCAGCTTGGTTTTCTAATTAAATGATACAGAAGTTTCGTATGACCTAAACAAAATTTAAACCGTAGCCAATTTCAAGAATACTTACCCGTAGGTGGTCGTCCTCAAGCTCGAAATTTTCCAGAAATTGGAACTTCAGTTCTAGGCCAAACCGTGATCAACTTCCTTCGATTTTTGTATGGTTGAGTTCGAAATGAACCCAGAAGACTATTTTTAATCTCTGTTTGGCTCCTCTCAACTCACGGATTGATTTTCGAATTTCCCTCCAATTTTCCCAATTTTCCCGATTCTGTTTTCTCTCAAGTTCATCAGCTCTCTCTTCTCCAATCTGATCCTCTCAACTCACTCTAACTCCCAATATTCAAACCGTCCACCCAAAAACTCGTGGGAATCTCTCAGTCCCACTGTGATTCTGTTTCCCGTAAACAGACCCAAAACCAATTCAACATTCCTCCCGTGCATTCTCTGTTCCCCTCAGTTCACTCAGCACGCCTAGCACTCAGCCTTTCTCAGTGATCAATGTCACTCAGAACGTTAAACAATTCACTGAACAATCCACTGAACAGATTAAACAATTCCCACGGCAAACCACCACGGTTGTTTTAAACTGTGCCTTGGCAAATTTCCATTTTGCCCTCCACAAAATTACCAAAATGCCCTTCTCGTTCTAGAACTGTAATTCAACCGTCTGAGGTTCGTTTTCAACGTGCCGCCTATCTACGGACTCAGGGCATTGAGACCTACCTAACGGTCCTCGAATTTCGTGAAAAATAGTGGTCGAACAAAAAGTCAACAATTTCCTCCTTTTTGACCTAATTACGAAAATGCCCTTGAACTTCCGAACGTCATAACTTCTTCCCTGATCGTTGGAATCGGACGTGCCACCTGTCTACGGACTTGTGACATCCCGAACTACGTCACAGTCATCGGTCAATGTCCGTTCGACCTACCGAGTAAAATGTCAACAAATTACCCATACTATTCACAAGGGTAAAAATTTCATTTCATTTATTATTTTACAAATTTGCATCCTTCGAATTTCCAGGGCGTTACAAACTCCCCCCCTTAAGAAATTTCGTCCCGAAATTTTAATGGAACAAGTATGGATACTGCTCTCGCATCTGTGTCTCCAGTTCCCATGTGGCTTCCTCCACATTCTGATTTCTCTATAGAACCTTTACTAGGGGAATGGTCTTCCGACGGAGCACCTTATTTTTTCGATCCAAAATCTGTACTGGCTGTTCTTCAAAGCTTAAGTCTTCTATGAGTTCAAGGGGTTTCTCTTCTAGTACATGAGATGCATCATACACATCCTTCCGTACCATCGACACGGGGAATACATCGTGGACTTTAGAAAGTTCTGGAGGTAGTTCTAATCTGTAAGCAACCTGGCCAATCCTCTCACCAATCTCGTACGGTCTGATGAAACGAGGGCTCAACTTTCCCCGCCTGCCAAACCTCACTATACCTTTCCAAGGAGATAGGTTTAGAAATACCCAATCTCCGACCGCAAACTCAACATCTCTAATAAGATGGTCCGCATAACTCTTTTGTCTATCTTGGGCTGCCTTGAGCCTATCTCTGATGAGTTTGACTTAGGCTTCGTAAGGGGCCATTCCAATGCTTGCCTGATAACTGTTATTGATGCGATTCCCAAGTACCTTGAAATTGTAAAACACATGCTCGCATCATGTCCTCCAAAATCTGAATGGTCCGCTCAGACTGACCGTTCGTCTGAGGATGAAAAGCAGTACTGAAACGTAGTTTCGTCCCAAAAGTCACTTGCAGACTCTGCCAAAACCGTGAAGTAAACCTCGGGTCCCTGTTAGAAACTATCAATTCTGGAGTACCGTGCAATCGGATGATCTCATCGATGAACAACTGAGAAAACTGTGTCATCCTGAAATTCTCTCGTACCGGCAAGAAGTGGGCTGACTTCGTAAGCCTATCCACAATCACCCAAACTCCATCGTGGCCTCTGGGTGTCCTAGGAAGTCCAAACACAAAATCCATCGCTATGTGATACTATTTCCATTCTGGGATAGGAAGTGGTTGCAAGGCTCCATAGGGTCTTTGTCTCTCAGCTTTCACTTGCTGGCAAATCAAACACTTACTGACAAACTCAGCGATCTCCCGTTTCATAACCGGCCACCAATAATGTTCTCGAAGTGTACGATACACTTGGTCCCTCCAGGATGCATCGCATAGGCAGAACTGTGAGCCTCATCCAGAATCTCCTTCTTCAGTGCTTCATCGTCTGGTACACACAACCGTCCTTCTTTTAGTAAGGCTTCATCCTCTCTGACTGTAAAATCTTGCCGCTCTCCCGCTTCCACTTCAATCTGTAGTATGCACGAGACAGGATCTTGGAATTGAGCATCAATGATCTGGCCGATTAGGATTGGCCGCACCTGGAAACTAGCTAGCAAAACATCTTGGCTATCAAGTCCCAAATTAATGCTGGTCTTACGGAGTTCAACCAATACGGGAAAATGGTTCATCCGCAGGTGTGCCACAGAATGTGTTGATTTCCGACTCAACGCATCAGCTACCACATTAGCTTTTCCAGGATGTTACTCAATCGTGCAGTCATAATCCTTAATCAGCTCCAACCATCGTCTTTGCCTCACATTTAATTCCATTTGTGTGAACAAGTACTTCAGGCTCTTATGATCTGTAAACAGTATACAGGTTGCGCCATACAAATGATGGTCTCCAAATCTTTAGAGCATGTACTACAGCAGCGAGCTCTAAATCATGGGTAGGATAGTTGCGTTCATGCGACTTCAACTGGTGGGAGGCATAGGCAATTACTTTCCCATGTTGCATTAACACGCATCCCAATCCTTGTAAGGATGCATCGCTATACACCTCAAATTCCCCACTATCATCCGGAAGGGTCAATACAGGAGCAATTGTCAACCTTTTCTTCAACTCCTAAAAACTTTGTTCATAATCCTCATTCCAAACAAATCTGACTCCCTTCCTCGTCAGCCGTGTCAATGGGGGCAACAATGGTAGAAAAGCCTTCTACAAACTGCCTGTAATAACCAGCTAACCCCAAGAAACTTCTGACCTCAGTGATTGTCTTTGGTTGTTCCCACTTTGCTACTGCCTCAATCTTTTGGGGATCCACACTGATTCCTTCAGCCGAAATCACATGTCCCAAGAAACTCAAGCTGGTCAACCAAAATTTACACTTACTAAGCTTTGCATACAATTGATGCTTCCTTAGGGTACCAAGCACCATCCTTAAGTGTTTTTCGTGCGCCTTCACACTCTTTGAGTAGACTAAAATGTCATCAATGAATACAATAACAAAGTGATCCCAAGTATGGCTACAACACTCAGTTCATCAAATCCATAAATGTCGCTGGTGCGTTAGTCAAACCAAACGGCATCACTAGGAACTCATAATGACCATAACGGGTTCTAAAGGCTGTTTTGGGTACATCCTCTTCTTTAACCCACAATTGATGATACTCAAAACGAAGATCGATCTTGGAGAAGTGTTGAGCTCCCCTCAGTTGATCAAACAGGTCATGGATCCATGGTAAGGGGTATTTATTCCTGATTGTTACCTTGTTCAGTTGTCTATAATCGATGCAGAGCCTCAAGCTCTCATCCTTTTTCTGAACAAAAAAAAACTGGGGCTCCCCACGGGGATACACTCAGTCTAATAAACCCCATATCGACCAACTCTTTCAATTGCGCCTTCAATTCCTTTAACTCAGCTGGCGCCATACGGTACGGAATCTGAGATATAGGTTACGTACCTAGAACAAGATCAATGGTGAACTCAATGTCTCGTTGAGGTGGCAATCCCGGAAAATCCTCCGGAAAGACATCTGGGAACTCTCGCACTATTGGTATATCCTCCACCTTCAATGGTGTAGCACGTGTGTCCACCACGTGAGCCAAGTATCCCTGGCACCCTTTCCTTAACAACTTTCTGGCTTTCAGAGCTGAAATCACCCCAATAGGATTTGCTTGTTGTATTCCTTGAAAGGTAGTTTCAGGTAACCCTGGACTCCAGAAAGTTACCTTCTTATCGACACACTTGATAGAAGCATGATGGAATGTTAGCCAATCCATCCCCAAAATGACATCAAAATCATGCAAGTCCAGGAGTATCAGGTCAGCTACCAATCCAACGTCACCTACCATTACGGGACACTCCCTCAACACCTGGTTTACCACAAACACCTCTCATGTGGGCGTACTGACACCCATATCACAACCCAGTGCGGAGACCTCTCTATCCACTAACAAACCACAACCCCGTGATATAAACGAATGAGTGGCTCCGGGATCTATTAAAGCACATACATCATGACCAAAGATTGTAAGTGTACCTGTCACAACACCAGGTGCTGCCCAGGCCTCCTGCTGTGTAACCACAAAAACTCGGGCTTGTGGTCCTCCTGCTCGCCCACAACCCCTCTGTCCATTGGTCGCTCCAGCACCTCCTCTAGTACTCCCTGTCCTAGAAACTGCAGCTGTGTTCCGCCCCTGCTCTGCTGCACCCCTACCTGCGCCACCACTCTGTAGCAAAGATGGACACTCTCTCCGGTAGTGGCCCCGCTTTCCACAGAAGAAACAGATAACACTAGAAACATTTCGAGTAAAACCGCCACTCCGTCTTCCGGTGGAAGCAACTGAGGTCGCACTCGCCTGCGAAGCCGGCGATGGTCTGGGTACTCTGAATCCGAGACTCTGAAAATTGCCAGGCCTACCAAATCGATCACTGCCCGCGGACGAAGCTCCACTGTAGCGTCCTCTTTTCGGGGCCCTCTGACTCAAAGATCTAGGAAATGAGCGCTCTTGACGTTGTCCACCTCCTGAGAATTGTGGACGTGTCGGTAAAATAGCTTCAACCCGCACTGCGGCATCAGACAACTCTCTGAGAGTAAAAGCTCCAGCCGTCACAATGTCCCGTATCTCACCTCGCAGGCCAAGCTCAAACCTACGACATTTCTCAGCTTCAGTAGATACAAAGGTAGGAGCAAAACGGGCTAGCATATGAAATTTCTGCTCATACTCAGGTACGAACATGCTCCATTGTCGAAGCTGCAGAAATTCTGTCTCCTTAGCATCACGAAAAGAACGGGTATAGTACTGATCAAGGAACCGCTCACGAAAGGTCTCCCACATCACCGTGTAAGCATCCCAACCTGATAACTCCAGAGTATACCACCACTCATAAGCGGCCTCATCTAGCAGAAAGGTGGCCAACACAACTCGCTCCTCAGGAGGACATCGCATCACAGCAAAAATCTGTTCAAACCGGGAAATCCATCGGTGGGCTTCCTCGGGATCTGCCCCACCGCTAAAGACCCTATCCCCAAGGTGTTGGGCTTGCTCGATCGTAGCACTCTCGCATCACTAACGACGCCTTCTGCAGGTCATGGAGGGGGTTCATGTCGCAGAGGCATGGCCGATCGTTCTCTGAAAGAGGCATAAGTTAGTTCAATAACCTAGGCACATCCAAGTGCCAGACATAAACCGTAAAGCTATGCCCTGATACCAATTGACAGGACCCGCCCTGATTATCGCCTCGATAACCGGGGAGAGTCCTGCTCCCGCCTGACAATTAAACACAAATAGCCAAAATAACCACACAAAATACAATACACCACATACATTGTCAGACTAGGGAGATTTAACGATACAACCAACTGAACAACCAGTCCACAGTTTCACAGAGCATAATTACAAAACAAGATAAGGATAAAACCCTACTCTGTGACCTAACTACATCGCAACGGAAAAAAACTTTATGCCTCTGCCTCTGCCTCGGCGTTAGCCCCCAAAACTTGTACCACGACCTGAAGGGTATTAAAACAGAAAAGTGTGAGTGGACTAAAATAAACAATTATGGAAAACAGTTTAATGAAATCAGGGTTCACCCTCCAGTTTTACAACACGCATGCATAACTAGATATTCGAAAACACTTTTACGAATCATATGGAAACCGTTACAGTAAGCAGCCATAAAACCATGTCAAAACGAATGTAACGACAACAAATCAAGCTGCTGGGTCCATCCGAGTCTTTAAACTCATATATCAGGCCTTCCCGGGATATCAACGAGTCTTTAAACTCAAAACATAATCAAGGCCTCGGGGGACATCACAGTAACCGAGTCTTTAAACTCATGAGTCTTTAAACTTAATCCGGGTCTTTAAACCCAATCCGGGCCCGCCCCCGTCATAACCTATCCGGGTCTTTAAACCCAAAACCAAATCCAGCAATCGTACCGAGTCTTTAAACCCAAATCACGTGTAAATCATAACAAGTCCGGATCCATCATGATCCAAGTTCCCAAAACCAATCCGAAATCACATTTTGTCATAATAGGACTTAGGTCCGAATTTTGCATTCCGTCTCAAATCTTACTCATAAATCATGATCAAATCATCATTAAAACGTGATATGCATAATCATATAAAATTACTTCATCAAACCATCATTAATGCATAGGTGAAAAACGTAATCTCGAAATACGTAAAATGCGATAATCACATCGAAAATCGTGCAATCACGTAAAGCAGGAATGACATAACCATCACCATAAAATCATATATAGAAACATAAAACAAGTGAGTAAAAATAGTTATGCATGCTCGGTTAGAAATCAAAAGTCCACTCACGAATTTGAACACGTCAATCGCGTCCCGTACGCTCCTTGGTTGCCTCGGGAATGTTCTGGCCTGCCAAAGATCACAATTTGGGTTACAAACACTTCCATTAAGCTTACATTAATTCCCCTAATTTTTCTGGATTTTTTGACGTAATTAACGTAAAATCCTAAACCTTCGAACCCTCAAAACTAACCCGAACGACGTCCGATCAACTCGAAATTTAACTCAAAATGTTCATTAAACTGAAAGGATGAAATCTCAAGTTGACCGTGACCAGAGATACGGCCACACGTGCCCTCACGCGTCACCCAAAGTGGCTGCTCGTGAAAGCCACGCGCCATGCACTGTAGCTACAGTGTCATCTTCCTCGCCCGTATTTCTGCTAAACGAGTCCCAAACCTGCGACTTAACCTGGTTGAAAATCTATCAATTCTCACTTAATTCCTTCCCTTTTTCCACCTAAAACCTTCCATTATGTGTTAATTTAGGTTCTCCCTTAATAATTTCACACAACAAGCTCTAAATCCAAGTCTTCTCTCAAGATCAAATAGACGGGTCAACTTTTGAAACTCACTCAGACCAGCTTGGTTTTGTTATTAAATGATACAGAAGTTTCGTATGACCTAAACAAACTTTAAACCGTAGCCAATTTCAAGAATACTTACCCGTAGGTGGTCGTCCTCAAGCTCGAAATTTTCCAGAAATTGGAACTTCAATTCTAGGCTAAACCGTGATCAACTTCATTCGATTTTTGTATGGTTGAGTTTGAAATGAACCCAGAAGACTATTTTTAATTTCTGTTTGGCTCCTCTCAACTCACAGATTGATTTTCGAATTTCCCTCCAATTTTCCCAATTTTCCCGATTCTGTTTTCTCTCAAGTTCATCAGCTATCTCCTCTCCAATCTGATCCTCTCAACTCACTCTAACTCCCCATATTCAAACCGTCCACCCAACAACTCGTGGGAATATCTCAGTCCCACTGTGATTCTGTTACCCGTAAACAGACCCAAAACCAATTCAAAATTCCTCCCGTGCATTCTCTGTTCCCCTCAGTTCACTCAGCACGCCTAGCACTCAGCCTTTCTTAATGATCAATGTCACTCACAATGTTAAACAATTCACTGAACAATCCACTGAACGGATTAAATAATTCCGACGGCAAACCACCCCGGCTGTTTCAAACTGTTCCTTGGCAATTTACCATTTTACCCTCCTTCACAAAATTACCAAAATGCCCTTCTCGTTCTAGAACCGTAACTCAACCGTCCGAGGTCCGTTTTCAGCGTGCCGCCCGTCTACGGACTCAGGGCTTCGAGACCTACCTAACGGTCCTTGAATTGCGTGAAAAATAGTGGTCGAACAAAAAGTCAACAATTTCCTCCTTTTCGACCTAATTACGAAAATGCCCTTGAATTTTCGAACGTCATAACTTCTTCCCTGATCGTCGGAATCAGACGTGTCACCTGTCTACGGACTCGTGACTTCCCGAACTACGTAACAGTTATCGGTCAACGTTCGCTCGGCCTACCGAGTAAAAAGTCAACAAATTGTCTATACTATTCACAAGGGTAAAAACGTCATTTGATTTATTATTTTACAAATTTACATCCTTCGAATTTCCTGGGCGTTACACTCTTTATATTAAAAACAAAAAACAAAAAAAGTCAGTTAATAGCGAAGGCTGGTTGGTCGGCAAATTCTTCACTTTCCTTCCCTTTTCCCCACCGTCCAATCTTTCCTTTGGAAGCAATATACCTGAAACATAATTACGGTAATAAAATTAAAAAATAAATATGCTTTTTTAGAAGGAGAAAACATGGCCGAAATAATTAAATTAAAAAATAATTATGCTTTTTTGGAAGGAGAAAATAAGACCAAAATAAATAATTCCAAAATAACAAGAAACAACTAGGGGTGTATTCAATTTGGAATTTTAGAGGATTTTAAAAGTTATTAGAAATTCATATGTATTTATTGAAAATTTATGAGTGTTTTAAAAGATATTAAAAAAGTTCAGAGGTATTCAAATTGAAATTGTATAGGATTTTAAGAACTTAAAAAATGTCCATCTAAATTCTATTGTATTCAATTAGGTTTTTAAGAATTTCCATATAAATGTGCGTATTCAAAATAACAAGAATTTAGAAGGATTTAATTAATTTGAGAATTTAGATGGATTATAAGATGAAAAGTATGAATAACAAAGGTTAAAGCAATTCCACCATTCACCCTAGGAATTGTTTTGAGTAGCTAATGAGATAAGACTAGATCGGTGCTCCCTCTCCTATTTTTCTTCTCTTTCCCCATTTTTCAATTTTCAAACTCCATTGGATGTTTTACTTTCAGAGGTTTGATTTTGCAAACTGAACTAATGGATTTTTCTGTGAAAATTACATAGTTTGTAACGCCCCGAAAATTCGAAAAACAAAAAATTGGAAAATTTGAGGAAAATGACGATTTTGTCCTTGTGATTGGGTGAACGATTGACTTTTTATTCATGCGGTCAAACGGACTTTGACCGATGACTGTGACGTAGTTCGGGACGTCACGAGTTCATAGACAGGTGGCACGCCCGATTCCGACATTCGAGGAAAAAGTTATGACGTGCGGAAGTTTGAGGGTAATTTGGTAAATTAGTCAAAATGGGCCATTTGTTGACTTTTTGATCGGGACCATGTTTGGACCTTCCGTAAGTATCGTTGGGTAGGTCTCGAGACGTTGAATCCGTAGACAAGCGGCATGCGTCAATCGGAGTCCGAACGAAAAAGTTATGGGTCTAGAACTATGAGGGGCATTTTGGTAATTTGTTTTGACAAGGGTAAAATGGTAATTTTGTTGCAGCAGGGATAATTGTGATAATTAGCTACCTGATTCAATTAAGTTAGGCGTGGATTGACCATTTAGTGACACTTGTCACCATTTGTGAAGGATTAGTGGCTTGAATGCCTAATACAAACAAATGCACCCGCCCACTGTCCCGTGTTTAAATTCGATCAAATTGATCGATGAAGGAGAAGACAGAGACTACCTGAGATGAACCTAAAACCCTACTGAGAAACCCAAAAAACAGTCCTTAAACAATTAATGTTGAATTTCATTTCTTAGACGGTTTCGATTGATTGATTGATTGATTGAGTACTTGATTGTGCACTTGTGAGTAATGCTGTTTGATGTTGATTGTGATTACGTACTGGTATTGAGTACGAGTTCTGGTCTGTGTGGCCAGGTGATTATGTTTTCATGTGTTTGGCCTGAGAGCCGGGATTTGACTTGTTATGTGGTTTGGCTGGAAAGCCGGTGATTGTCATTCATATGTTTTTCCCTATGCAAGCAGGTTTGATAAACTAGAGGGTAAATGATGTCTTTTAAAATGTGTTTCAAATGATATTATTTTTGTCCACTCACACTTTTCTGTTTTGATGACCCCTTAGGCCGTGGCACAACGTTCGAGGCTGATCACTAGGCGGAGGCATGAGCGGAAATCAGCGCAGTTATCCCTTGTCTGATAGGTGCTGAAGGATAGTTTCGGGACTTCAGTTGACCTGTCAAACGGGAGCAGGACCAGACACGGTTATCGAGGTCCAGTTGGGACGGGTCCTGTCAAAGTGGTATCAGAGCATTTGGTTACGGATCTGTTATGCCTCCGAGACGTGAGCCCTGTGCACAGCCTGGCGATGAGTTCGAGAGTCCAGATGTTGAGAGAGCGCAGCGTCTGGGAGCCACTAGATTTACGGGCCAGACTAACCCAGAAGAGGCCTATGAATGGCTTGTTCAATTTGAGCGGATTTTCGAGATTATGTGATGTCCACCGGAGGATATGGTTTTATTAGCCACCTTTATGTTGAGTGGAAATGCTTATGGATGGTGGCGTGGTTTACAGATGACTGGTATCACTGCTCATACTTTGACATGGGAGACGTTCCGGGATCGTTTCTTAAATCAGTTCTACCCCCGATCCTTTCGAGATGCTAAAGAAGTTGAGTTCCTTCACTTGAAGCAGGGGAATCTATCAGTAGCCGAGTATGAGCAGAAGTTCTTGAACTTATCAAATTTCTCTCCTCTGTATGTGGCAACTGAGGAAGATAAGTGTTCCAGGTTTGAGCAGGGATTGAGGAATGCGATACGAGGCGCTGTGACGGTAGGTTCGTATTCGAACCTGCGAGAATTATCAGATGCTGCGACTCGAGTGGAGGCGACTTTACCCATTTGAGAGCGCAATAGAAGCTCGGGACGCTACCTAGAGCATCAGAGTACTGGAAGTACGAGTCAAGGAGATGACCCAGATGATATTCGGGGAGGTATGTCAAGGCCCCTTCCCTCAGAATAATCGGATAGCATTTCGATTTCATCGCCATCACGGCGTACACAAATCACTTGGTTTCATTGTGGAGAGCGCTTTCATATTAGGAGAGAATGTCCCTACCGGTCGGATCAAGGGGAGACCGATCGTACAGTTGAGGGTCGACACCAAGGATCAATGTCGACAGGTACCGGTAATGCTAGAACTGGGCGACCAGGTCGTGGTCGGCCTTCGAGTTCACGAACGTAGATCTTGAAAACTGTCATAGCGTGTTGCACGATCTTGGTGTGACTGTAGCTGTTGTGATTAGTAGTACATGTTGTTATGTTGTGGTTGTGATGTAACGTTTTGTACTGTTATGTACTGTTATGCGTTTGTACTGTTATGTGAGCGTTTTAGCTTGGACCATTATGCTGTTGTGTGTTTGTTGTACTGTTTTGTTTTTTTAATATACTGTGACCGAATTTCGGGGACGAAATTCTTTAAGGGGGAAAGGTTGTAACGCCCCGAAAATTCGAAAAACGAAAAATTGGAAAATTTGAGGAAAAGGACGATTTTGCCCTTAGGATTGGGCAAACGGTTGACTTTTTATTCGAGCGGTCAAACAGACTTTGACCGATGACTGTGACGTAGTTCAGGACGTCACGAGTTCATAGACAGGTGGCACGCCCGATTCCGACATTCGAGGAAAAAGTTATGACGTACGGAAGTTTGAGGGTAATTTGGTAAATTGGTCAAAATGGGCCATTTGTTGACTTTTTGATCGGGACCATGTTTGGACCTTCCGTAAGTACCGTTGGGTAGGTCTCGAGACGCTGAATCCGTAGACAGGCGGCATGCGTCAATCGGAGTCAGAACGAAAAAGTTATGGGTCTAGAACTATGAGGGGCATTTTGGTAATTTGTTTTGACAAGGGTAAAATGGTAATTTTGTTGCAGCAGGGATAATTGTGATAATTAGCTACCTGATTCAATTAAGTTAGGCGTGGATTGACCATTTAGTGACACTTGTCACCATTTGTGAAGGATTAGTGGCTTGAATGCCTAATACAAACAAATGCACCCGCCCACCGTCCCGTGTTTAAATTCGATCAAATTGATCGGTGAAGGAGAAGATAGAGACTACTTGAGATGAAATGAGGAAACTACAGGGAGAAACTAAGTGAAAAACTGAAAAGAATGCAGTTATATGAACCTAAAACCCTACTGAGAAACCCGAAAAACAGTCCTTAAACAATTAATGTTGAATTTGATTTCTTAGACGGTTTCGATTGAAATTGACGAGATATTTCATCTTCTGGGAGCTCAACGAAGTGAACCAAGTCGATTGGGCAAGAAATTGTAGGTTAATTGACAGAGAACAGACTTTGCGACGTCTGCAAATTTTGGAGGTTGAGTTCAGATACTTGGAGGTAAGGTTTCTTGCAATTGGCTTTGAATTGATGCTTATAATAACTATAAAATGCTCCCTGTGCAATCAATTTGAGGAAATAAGGTGAAATGAGGTAGAACCCGATTAGGAACCCGTCGGGTATCTATGTTGAGTCGAGGACTTTGGGGATTTGGTTTCTTAAATTGAAGTTACAGATCATTAATCCACATTGAATAGATGCATATGAGTGAAAGAAATGGTGAAATTGAGGTCGAATTGACCAAGAACTGATCGGGTTGCACCACGGGTTGCAGACCCAGATAACAGGTAATCGGGTGAAAGGGGTGACACTGTTCACGGCGCGTGGCTTTCACGCGCAGCCGCTTGCGGCGGCGCGTGAGGGCGCATGGGTCGTTTTCTGGGAAAGTGTTCAACATGTGTTTTACTCTATACAGTGTAACGATCATTTTGGCGTTGGTTTCGAGTCGATCGGACACTGGCTCGATAATGTTTCGAGGGTCCGACGGTTTATGTTATATTTTAAAATAATATTTAAATCCCGGAAAATTATGGGGACTTGCTATGAGGTAAATGAGTTGTTAGTAACCCTATATAATGTTTTTGGACAGGATTCGAGATTTCTGGCAAGTGTCGGAAATTACGGAAACGCGTGCTGCTCGGGAAGCGATCGGGTTGGACGGTGTGTGAGTGGACGTTTGTTTAATAAATTGATATGCATGCATAGTTAAATGTTTTACATGGTTGATTGCATGATTTGGTTTGCAATGATGTTATGATTTGTTTGGATGATTATTTATGATTTAATGAATATTTTAATCGGTCTTTCAGACACGTTTTTCGAGGAAATGTGCAAATGATATTTTGGACAAGGCCCGGAGTTAAAAAGGTTTTAAAAGGATGTTTTGATGTATTTGGTGAGTCAATGATGATTTCTGGATTATTTTAATGTGTTCAATATGATTTAACGGATTTACGTATAATTGATATTTGAGCTTGAAACTCTGTTGGGAATGATTATGACTTGATTTGAGGTCATGGATATGATTGATATGTGTTGTGATATAGATTGTGATTGTGATTGTGGATACTGTGTAACACCCCGGAAATTCGAGGATTTTAATATTGTAATTTAATGTGTGAATTGACGCTTTTACCCTTGTGATTGGTATGGCCAAATGACAGGACCCACCCCGATTATCGCCTCGATAATCGGGAAGCATCCTGCTCCCGTCTGACAATCGAATCCAAAAGACCTGAAAACTACTAAATATTACAACACACCCATTGTCAGACCAGGGAGATTAAACAAATACATCCGACTGGACGACAAGTCCACAGTTTCACAGAGCAATATTACAAAACAAATTAAAGAAACAAGTCCTACTCTGTGCACTAACTACTCCGCAACGGAAAATTTTATGCCTCCGCCTCTGCCTCGGCCCTTGCCCCCGCACCTGTACCACGACCTGGACGGAATTTAAAACAACAAAGTGTGAGTGGACCGAAACATAAGTTTACAGGAAAAAAAACAGTTTTTCCGAAATCGGGTTCGCCCTCCAGTTTTGTAATCCGCATGCATAACCAAATATTCAAAACTTGTGTATTAAACTTTGAAAACTCTTTTTCCGAAACACATGAAAAACGTTACAAAGATCGTCATAACTCATGTAAAACCATTTAATAATACCAGATTCCAGAAACCGTCATTTTGAAACATTATTTGCACAAATCAAGTAAAACGTAAATCAATAATCATGATTATGCCGTTGGATCCATCCGAGTCTTTAAACTCAACATTAGGCCTTCCCGGGATATCAACGAGTCTTTAAACTCAAAACACGATTAGTAGGCCTCGGGGGTATCATAATAATCGAGTTTTTAAACTCACGAGTCTTTAAACTCAATTTTCGGGCCCGCCCCCATCATCAACATACCGGGTCTGTAAACCCAAAACCAGATCCAACCATCAACCGGGTCTTTAAACCCAAAACCGTTTTTAAAACACAATAAACCATGATTCATCACAACCGTTTTCCAACATTATTCCGAAATCATATCACAACATAGTAGGACTTATGTCCGAAGTCACATGCAATTTCCAACACATGCAATTTCCGAAAATTACTTCACAATATGATCAAACATCATAAATCCGAAACATGCATATTCATATCCAGGTACTTCATCAAAATCATCACACATGCATAAGCAAAAAAACCGTAATCTCGAATTGCGTGAAATACGATAGATATCTCGAAAAACGTGAAAACATGTAAAACCGATATATCATCTCACCATCATAAAATCATATGTAAACCCATGAGATAAATAAGCAAATAGTCATGCATGCCCAATTTAGGAAATCAAAAAGTCCACTCACAGTCTTAGGACGCGTCAATCGCGTCCCACGCGCTCCTCCGTAGCTTCGGAAGTGTCCGGGCCTGTGAAAACGTACAAGAAGGGTTACAAACATCCCAAAATAACTCGTAGGATTTTTCCTAATTTTCCCGGATTTTTCGGCGAAAATAAACTTAAAGACTTAATCTTCCGGACTCCCGAAATTATCCCGAATGACTCCCGATCGATTCGAACTCTAAAGATAAAATGTTAGTTAGACTGAAAGGATTAATTATCATGTTGACCGTGATCGGAGTTGAAGTCACACGCGCCATCACGCGCCGCCCAAAGTGGCTGCGCGTGAAAGCCACGCGCCAAGCTACAGTACCTTCGTCCTTACCCGAATCAACTAATAAACGGGTCTATTACCCGCGACTCAACCCGACCAGTTCAAGCCCAATTCTCAATCAATTCCTCTCGTTTTTGATCCTATTATCTTCTCTAATCCATTAATTGTAGGTCTGTGTTGATGATTAGCCTCGACTAGTACCCAAACGACCCAACTCGAGCTCAAACAGTCGAACAAATCGACTTCTGGAACTCACCCAAACTAACTCCATTCTCAAATTAATTTCACCAGTAGCTTAAGGGGACTTATACGAACACAATGGTACCATCAATTGGTCTCGCCGTTACCTGGAAGTTGTCGTCCTCACGCTCGAAAATACTCAGAACCAGGGAACTCCGTTCTTGGCCAATTCGTGAGTGTCGTCCTTCGAATTCGACGTGGTTGGTTTCCTTCTGCTCCCAGAAGACTAGAATGGCCCCTGGTTTCGATCAACAAGCCTCAGAAATCGAATTCAATTTTTCCCTCCAACTGGTTCATCTCTGAACCGCAACTCAGGTTCCTGGGCGAAACGGGCTCCAATCCCTTCAGTTCTTGTACCGTAGTGATTATTTCACTCCAAGAAGTCTCACCGTGTGTTTAGATTGATCCCTCGACCCTTAGAAATTGAATTCTGCGATTTCCCCCCCAGAAACCCGAAAATGGTTCAACACTGGTTCTCTCAATCTCTCTCAGATTTTCCACAGCAGGAAGGACGCAAATGAGTCTCTCAGCCCAAAGGCATTCAGAGTAATCGATTCAAACGGCCAGCAACTCGTGGGAGACACTCTGAAGTCTCTGAAAACGGTTTCCCGCAAGCATAGAGACCACAGCCATTCCTCACTCTCCCGTGCTCTGAACTCTGCCCAAACGTGCACCAAGGTCACTCAATCCTGCTTCCACTATCTAAATCCACATAAACAAATCGTCTGAGCCCTTCCACTAGCCATAAACAATTGCACGCACAAGACCCACGGCCGTGCACTCTGTTTTTCACGGTGGTGAACAGTAACCACCGTGAAATGACCAAAATGCCCCTCTGTGCAATAATTACCAAAATGCCCTCCAACATCCGTGACCCATAACTCGGTCATCCGACGTCCGTTTCAAGCGTGCCGCCTGTCGTTGTACTCGGGGCGTCGAGACGAACATAACGGTCTTCGAGTCAAATGAATATCAATTGTCAAACAAAAAGTCAACTTTTTCCCCTTATAACGCCCAAATTACGATAATGCCCCTGAACTTCCGAACATCAAAACTTTCACCCCGAGCGTCCGAATCGGACGTGCCACCTGTCTATGAACTCGTGACATCCCGAACTACGTCACGGTCATCACTCAACGTCCGTTCGACCTCCAAATCAAAAAGTCAACAAATTGACCACACAAACACAGGGGTAAAAACGTCATTTTATTCAATATTCATAATATTACATTTCCCGAACGTCCGGGGCGTTACACCAAATTATTGACTTTTGATTGGGGAATTAAATGGACTTTGACCTATGACCGTGACGTAGTTCGGGACGTCACGAGTTCATAGACAGGTGGCACGTCCAATTCGGACGATCAGGGAAAAAGTTATGACTATCGGAAGTTCAGGGGCAATACCGTAATTTTGACGGTTGGGGCAAAAACGTTGACTTTTCATTTGACAATTAATTTTCACGTGACTCAAAGACCATTAGGTAGGTCTCGACGTCCTGAGTCCGTAGACAGGCGGCACGCCGAAATCGGACTTCGTACGAGGAAGTTATGGTCAGAAACGTGAAATCGGGAGGTTCGTGTCTCGATTTTCGTGCTAAATATTTTATTCTGGAAATCTGATTGGAGGACACCTGGTGAGTGACAAGTGTCACTCACCCATTGGCTAGATTGGATCAGATCCACTATGGGTTTAAATACCATTAAAACCAACTTTTAATCACAGCCCTTAGATCTGAAATCTCCAGATTTAATCCTCACCTTTGATCTCATTCTGAGATTCAATCCTGGCCCTTGATTTATTTTCCTGATCTGTATTAAAATTCATGAAATCATACACCCATGTTTTCATTCTCTCAACCCGATTGCACGATTCCCTCTTGGAACCAACTCACCAGCCCTCACCACTCAACCCCACACCTCAGGCAACCAGCAACCACCTCCCTGACGCCGGCCACCATTCCACGGCCACCCTGCACGGCCGGCATTCCCTCAGACCCGAGAAGGAAACCCGAACAGCCCAAGTCACCAAACCATCCAAACCTTCACTCTTGGACTCGAACCAACGTACGGTTGGGTTCACCGTGACGACAGGACGACGAGGAACTGATCTGGACGGTGTACGGCGGCGACACGGCGGCGATAGCACGATAAACCCGTGAGTGCCCGTTTTCCTTCCCTGCTTCGAAACGTCTATTTTTGACGATGACATTGTTTGGTTATTGTTATGACACATTTAGGGGACCTTGACGACTAGTTTGAACCCAGGACCGTGGCTGGAAAATCGTCGACTCGCCGGAGAAGACAACCTGAACCGGAAGCCAACCTTCCCGTCGTTTTTCAGGTAGTCTTTTCAACCTAGAATCTAGTTCTAATTGCACAGAACCATTGTGGAGGTTGAGACGAGTCCATAGGAACAAATCTCACCTGAAATGGTGATCGGAATCGCGATCTGTGATCGGGTCGAGCCGTGGGTCTGCGGTGACCCGGTTCTCTGACCCGGTTACTGTAGCTGATGACGTCATCATGCTGACGTCAGCAGTGACGTCATGGTGACGTCATCATGTCAGAAACTGTCAGACCAGAGACCAATGGACTGCTGACACGTGTCCTCTAACACTGTCAGTGATGACGTCATGCTGACGTCAGCAGTGACGTCATGCTGACGTTAGCAGTACTGTAGCACAGTTGACCAGGGGGTACACCAGGCGCATGGGGGCACGTGTGAACAGTAATTTTGGTGGGACCACCACCATTCTTTAGGTTTCGACGATCCGGATCCAATGGCGGTAGTTTCGGGTCGATCGGAGATCATTAAGTTGGTCAAAATGAGGTTTATTGCATTGGGAAGCGCGTTCGGGCTGCTCTCCCGGGCCGGTTTCGGTCTAGGGTTTCATGGTTGAATGTTAGGGGTTCGTATTGACCTTTGCTTATGCTTTGGATATGACAGGGATTGTATAAGCGTACCAGAACGAGGGTATACGTTCGGTTTTCAGCAGGATTATACTGTGAGTGGGCCATTTTCTTAAACCCTTGTGTGCATAAATGTTTTCTGGTTTTATTATACTTATTCACATGCTAAAAACAATAATGGTTCTGATGATATGGAAAAATGGTTATGGCACGTTTCACGGTATTTGGGCTTGAGACCCGTCTGTTGAAACTTAATGATTGGTTCAGATTTTATCTATGTATATATATGCTTTGCATGTGGATATCAATAAAATGTATTTAGTACTGCACTGTATAGATCCTTTCATATTACATTGTCTCCTCCAGATGAGGTACCCTGGAGAGGTCACGGACGTCTAGAACGTCCAGCGTCTATGACGCTAAGCATCGGGGATGCTGTACCCGAACGGGGTTCGGGGATTGAACTCGGAATTGAGACCCGAGTGGCACGCGTAGCCTTGTGATAGTGACCTTATTGGACGTCAGGGACGTCAGACATCAGGGATGTCGGGATTGGAGTGTATAGTGCAGCAACTAAAATTATACTTATGGTTTTATTATATGCCTTATGGTTCATATTATATGATTGATGGTTTTAATTACAGATGCATGCATGTTTGGAAAACGGAGGGGTAAATTATACGTTTTACTTATCAAATGATTTTATAAACTTGAGTTTCGGTCCACTCACCCTTAATGTTTTTGGTAACCCCTCCAGGTCGTGATACTGAGGTAGAGGAGGAACCTGAGGCTGAGGCATAGATCTACTTCTGCGTACCTGAACCCCTGTTGGGTGGTGTACCCGCAGGTTTACTTTAGAGTCGTGCTCGTAAATTTGTAATTTTGGATTTCATCCCTTGTCTGACATCTGTTTAATTCGGATTTGATGTGTAACTTTAAATTGGTTTTTATGCATTGATGTTTGAGGTTAAAATTGGTATGAATTATTGGGTGTCAGACGGGAGCAGGGCACGTCCCCTTGTGGTCCCTGTAGGATCGGGGCGGGTCCTGTCATACTGGGTACTGGATCATGCTGGATGATGCGAGTGCAGTGCCTAGACGTGACTCGGATGGTGCCTGAGTTCAGTTCCCGGGTATGAGACGTCTAGAGGATGCGTGTGCAGTTCCCAGACATGATGGATATGACTCGGATGTTGCGTGAGTGCAGTTCCGGAGGTTCGCCTACGCGTAGTGCAAATGTGACAGTGTGATGGTTTGTGCACTTGTGAATAGTGCGGCTTGATTGATTGATTGATTTAGTACTTAATTGTGCACTTGTGAGTAATGCTGTTTGATGTTGATTGTGATTACGTACTGGTATTGAGTACGAGTTCTGGTCTGTGTGGCCAGGTGATTATGTTTTCATGTGTTTGGCTTGAGAGCCGGGATTTGACTTGTTATCTTGTTTGGCTGGAAAGCCGGTGATTGTCATTCATATGTTTTTCCCTATGCATGCAGGTTTGATAAACTGGAGGGTAAATGATGTCTTTTAAAATGTGTTTCAAATGATATTATTTTTGTCGACTCACACTTTTCTGTTTTGATGACCCTCCAGGCTGTGGCACAACGTTCGGGGCTGATCACTAGGCGGAGGCATGAGCGGAAATCAGTGCAGTTATCCCTTGTCTGATAGGTGCTGATAGTTTCGGGACTTCAGTTGACTTGTCTGACGGGAGCAGGACCGGGCACGGTTATAGAGTCCAGGGGACGGGTCCTGTCATAGTTAATGGTAACGTTTTCAAATTGTCTTGTTTTCATGGATTTTTCTGAAGATAGGAGAAGTGTGTTTGCCAACAACCTAGAGGATTCATATTCCGGAAATGCTACTTGAGCTTAATGTTGAAACTAGGATTGTGCAGGTAACAAAAAATTATAATAACCTAAAGATTTATGTATAAATCTCAGCACCAGTTCTGAATTCATTTGTACAAGAGAGCTTAGGTATTCAATATGGGTTTTTTAAAATATGGGTCAGAGCTTGGTGTTGCATGCAGAAATCGAGAAGGATGAAGATTGAAGAGGAAGAGTTTATGTGACTTTGTAGTTATCGTCTGAAATTTTTTTTTTGGGATAATAGTTTGGTCAATGAATCTTAGAAAAAACTATATAATTCACATAGTAATGTATATAAATTCTTATAAAATCAAAAGGTTCAAAAATAGGAGTTTATTTTGGGAAGTCCTTTCCGTGGTTTTCGGTTAGGGTTTATTTAGGGTTGGTTTCTTAACGGCTGAAGGTACTATCTCCACTTTCTCACGACGGCGACGACGACCACTACTATGTGGGGGGAGGTTTGTAAGGTTGCTGGAGTTTGGTTCCTAGCGTGGGCAACGATGGTGGATGCTCTTAGTGGATGTTTGGAGGGCCCGCTGCCGGTTTCGAAGATAGAGGATCAGGAGTTGGACGTCAGTGGAGGGGGACTTACGTCGATGTCGACAAGGTTTCTCCTAGTTGGCCGGTTGTTGACGGTGTGACGTTACAACAGTGAGGACCTTCAAAGTACGCTGCGCCAGATTTGGTACACTCGTGAGGGTTTCACGGCTGTGGCATTGAGGGAGAGTAGCTGTTTCCTTTTCTCATTTAGAAGTGCAGCTGATCAACGTAAAGTTCTTTAGGGTTCCCTTTAGAGTTTCGACAGACCATTTTTCGCAATTGATTCGACTGCTGGTCTCATTGATCCCATGGAAGTGCTACTCGATGAGCAAGAATTTTGGTTGCGGGTACGGTAGATTCCGCCATTGTTTCTGAGTCCCCAGTTGGTAGAGAAAGTGGGGAACCATGTTGGCCATTTTGTGGCGGTGGACAAGGGAAAGAACGGTGATTGTTTGAGAAGTTTTTTGCGGGTGCGGGTTGCGCTGTGGGTGGAAGAGCCAATTCAACGTTGGGTTACGCTGTTGTGAAGAAGTACGAACTAGTACGAACTAGAGTATGAACGCCTGCCTTTTTTTTTGGTGTGGACGTTTGGACCACGTCGTGAGCCAGTTTTTTGATGGTGGATGAGGAGGCTGGGGCTGGTCTGTCTTTTGGTCGCTGGAAAACCGTCAACCACGACTTTTCAGTATGCCTGCCACTGATAGATTTCGAGGGTCGGTTTTTGAGCTGTCAAATAGAGCCGCAAGGGTCCTGGGTCGTCATAATGGTGATGGGGGAGGGGGCGGGGGGCGGAGGATCTTCAGAGGGGTATGGAAGGGACAATGGGATGGGGTCGCAGTTTTGAGTGTGCTTTCGGTGCTTTCGGGACCAAATGACTCTCCGGTTTTCGGCAACATAAGGGGTGTGGAAGATGGGTTGGTCAAGTGGCGACCGTTGGGCCTCGCGAAGGGAGTGGGGGATGGGCCACCGATTGAGGTCTTCAATTCTAGTCAGGGTCATCCGATGGAGTGTGCTGACTCTTGTGCAGGAGCCTCCTGCTAAGTTAGCCACCACAATGGCTAGGATTTTCGGCTCAGCTCCACTGAATGGGAATTTCACCAAGTAGGTCCTTTTTTTTCAACCGTCTCTACTGGGGTTCCTAGGCCTTTTGTCTCCATGTTTACTGCTAACGAGTTCAAAGGGCCGTTGGGAAATGGTAACGGCCGGGAGCTATGCATAGGGGGGCTCTCGGTCGTTTCTTGCCACTAATTTTAGAGTATCCCGGGGTCGCAATGCAGGTTCTTCGAGCTTTGGTGCCTCTTCTGGCAAGTTGGTGGACAACCGGTTCGCAGAAATGATGAGGTCACCCCATCACGAGCAATGAGTATTTTTTGTTGGAATGTGCGTGGGCTAGGATGCCCACTCGTGATGAGGGCGTTGAAACTTTTCTTTAGGGCCAAGAAACCAGGTATTATTTTTCTTTTAGAAACCAAAAAAATAGTTCGACGGATGGATTATGTGAAGCCTGCTTTGGGTATTACATGGGGCTTTTGTGTTGGCCGAGAAGGCATGGGTGATGGTTTGGCTTTATTATGGGCAGATGATGTTCATGTCTCTATTAAATTTTATTCAACATGTCACATTGATGCACTGGTTGAGGGTGTGGGGGAGTGCCCCTTTTGTTTTACTGGTTTTTATGGAAATCCTGAGACTCGGCTTCGAGGTCATTCTTGGGAATTACTGCGCCGGTTAACTGATGGTAATGCTAATCCTTGGATCGTGGGGAATGAGGGACTTTAATGAAATTGTGGTATCTAGAGAGCAGCAGGGGCGCCAGTTCAGGCCTACTGGTCAGATGCGAGAGTTTAGTGGTGCTTTAGAGGATTGTGTCCTGATGACTATCTGTTTTAAGGGGTACAGGTTTACATGGAGCAATAGGTGGCAGGGGGATATGCTGGTGAAAGTCTGTTTTGGATCGACCAATGGTGAATCAAGCCTTTCTTCAAGTCTTTCCTGCAGTTGTTACTCATCATCTGAACTCTTGGGCTTTTAACCATCTACCTATCTAGATTCAGCTCCTGCCTAACATCCCTCGAGTTAGGGGGAGGTGACGGTTTTTCTTTGAGTAAGCATGGGTCTCTACTATTGGGTGCAAGGATTCTATCAGGGCAGGCTGGGAGGAGGTCCCTACTGGGGACATAGTGGGGAGACTTCGATGAGTGGATGGGGGCTCTTTGGGTTTGGAACAAACACTCATTGAGCAATATTCCCCAAAAAATTGGGCACATTCAGGCTCGCCTTGATGATTTTGTTCCTTCGCCCTCTTCGGGTCAGGATTTTCAGGTGGCTGAGAGAATCGATAGGGAACTAGATGCTCTAAGAGCTCAAGAAAAGTTATTGTGGAGACAACGCTCAAGGATTACTTGGCTCAGGGAGGGAGATCAAAACACCAAAATTTTCCACCAATGTGCTAAAGAAAAAGGGTTGAGAAACTTTATCCGCGGGGTGTTTGATGGGGGGGGGGGGGAGGGGGGTTTGGCAGTCCACGAATAAGGATATTGAGCGAGAGTTTGTGCTATCTTTTGATCGGTTATTTGCCACCTCAGGGTCTGGTGATTTAGCCAGGGTCTTGGGGGCGGTTCAGACTGTGTTGAGTCCCGAGGATAGTGTGGAGTTGGAGCGACCTTTTTTTCATCAGGAGGTAGAGACGGCCATTGCAGGTATGTATCCAACTAAGGCCCTGGGGTGGATGGCCTTCCCGCCCTGTTTTATCAGAAATCTTGGGATGTGGTGGGTGGTGATGTGTCCAATTTCTGCCTCTCGGTGCTTAATGACGGGGCGATTGTTCAGGCGGTCAACTATACGCTGATTTCTCTAATTCCTAAGGCGGGCTCGCCTACTAAGGTAACTGATTTCTGACCCATCACTTTATGTAGGGTGATTTATAAGATTATTTCCAAAACCATTGTTAACAAGTTAAAGGGGGTGATGCCTAAGGTTATCTCAGATTTCCAGAGTGCTTTTATGCCCTCTCACTTAATTACTGATAATATTTTTGCTGCTTTTGAATTTGTACATGCGTTTAGGAGACGGGGGTCAAGTAAGCTAAAAAAGATGATTTTGAAACTGGACATGTCTAAGGCTTATGATAGGCTGGAGTGGGGTTACTTGGAGGGGATGCTTCAGATGGTGGGTTTTAGGAATAGATTGGTTCAGCTGCTTATAAATTGTGTGTTTATAGTTAGTTATGCAGTGCAGGTTCGCGGTCAAGCTGTTGGTCACATTGTGCACACTAGAGGGCATCAGCAGGGAGACCCCTTATCCCCTATTTGTTTCTTATCTGTGCGGAGGGATTTTTAGCTCTACTCTTCCAGGCTCAGTAGGCCAAACATCTTCACGGTGTGTTAGTGGCATAAGGAGCCCCTTCTATCTCCCATCTTTTTTTTCCTAAAGATAGTTTGCTTTTCTGTAATGCATGGTTGGGTGAGTTCCAGAGTTTGTTGAAGTTTCTGCGAGAGTATGAGAGGGTGTCTGGTTAGTTCATTAACTTTGATAAGCCTGCTGCTTGTTTTAGTCTAGGTACTGACCCTCTTTTGCAATGTTTAATTTCCTCTTTGTTGGGTATTAAAGTTGTGGATTGCCATGAGAAATATTTAGGTCTTCCTACTGTTACTGGGCGGAATAAAAGGTTGATGTTTGGGAAGGTCAGGGATGCTCTTCGACGCAGGTTGACCACTTGGAATTCTAAATTACTATCTGCAGCTGGGAAAGAGGTATTGGTTAAAGCTGTTGCCCAAGCCTTGCCTACATATTCTATGAGTGTTTTCCAGTTGCCTAAATCCATATGCCATGAGCTATTGGCTGAGATTGTACGGTTTTGGTGGGGAAAGGCGGGTAGGAAGAGTATCCACTGGATGAGCTGGGACAAGTTGTGTCAGCCCAATGGGAAGGGTGGGTTGGGTTTTAAAAATTTTGAGCCATTTAATCAAGCCTTGGTAGCTAAACAGGCTTGGAGGTTGCTTGAACAGCCTAATTCGCTGGTGGCTCGGATGTTGAAAGCATGGTATTTCCCTAACTGTGACTTTATAGGGGCTGGAGTTGGATCTGTGCCTTCGTTTGTTTAGCGGTCTATCATTTGGGGGTGGGAGATAATTAAGCAGGGTTTGGTTTGTCGAGTTGGTACAAGGGCGTCGATTGAGGTGTTCCGAGATAGGTGGATCCCCTGACCCCAGACTTTCAGGGCGATTCTGAACCAGGGATTGTGAGCGGAGGAGAGGGTGTCAGCTCTCATTCACTCTGGGGGTGGATGGAATGTGGGGCTTTTGGAGGATTCATTTTGTGACGAGAATGTGAGAGATATTTGCAGTATCCCTCTCCCCTCTTGGGGTTCTTTCTCAGATGGGCGGTATTGGTTTTTTTCTAAGTCTGGAAAGTGTACGGTTAAGTCTGGCTACCATATTGCTTTTCAGCAGGGGGTTGTGGATGCAAATGGTGGTGGTGAATGCTCATCTTCTGGTCATAGTGAGGTATTGTGGAAGCATTTGTGGAAGCTGAGGGCTCCGAATAAGATAAAGATTTTTTTCCTGGCGCGCCTGTTCTGAAATTCTACATACGGCCCGTAATTTGGTTGACTGGAAAGTGTTGATGTCTGGTATATGTAATCACTGTGGGAAATATATGGAGGATGCTTTTCACACTTTATGGGTCTGTAAGCACAGTTAGAAAGTGTGGAGACTGTCCGATCTTCCCCTCACGGGGTTCCCCCTCGTAGGAGCTTATATTTATCGTTTTGCTTATGCTTACACACACTTCTCCTCTAAGCAGTTATGTCATTTTGGTTTTATCTGTTGGGGTGTGTGGAATTAGCGGAATAAAATGACCCATAATTTGCAGGTTAAAGGTGCAGTAGGGGGTTTTTGAGTCAGCAATGGCTTACTTTTCGGAATTCAGTGAACTTCCACAGGTTCTTTTGGGTGCTCCATTAAGGCGTGTACCTAGGTGGGTCAGACCAGTGGTGGGGACTTTGAAGCTTAACTGTGATGCGACGGTTTACAAGGACTCCCGTCAGCGCGGTGTAGGTGGGGTGCTTCGGGACTCGGCTGGTGTCCTGGTGGCTGGCTTCTCTAGTCTAGGACCTTCGGGTGGCTCTATTGTTGCAACTAAGATTGAGGCAATTTGGCGGGGTTTTTTGTAGGTTCAGTGGCTGAGAGTACATCATGTGGTGGTGGAGAACGATTGTGTGGAGGCCATTAGCATCATCAAATCTACCCAACATCTCTGGACACCAGTCAACCTACTGGCTAAGGAGGTTTTAGTTTTATTGCAGATGCTTTGGATTCCACTAGAGGCTCTTAATAGTGTGTCGCAATCTGCGAACTGTGTCGCACATCATTTGGCACAGGAGTGACAACCTACTCAGGAACGAACTACTTGGCGTCCTATGTTCCCCCCTTAGTTAACACCATTATTAGCTAAGGATGTTGAGGATGAATTGTTTTTGTATGTTTGCTTCTGTTTGGGAGGGTACTCTTTTCCTCTCATCGGTTTTCTCCCGGGCTAGCTGGGTTTTATGATGAGGATTTTAATGAGGCCCTATGCACCGGCTTGTGGTGCACCCTTACAATGTTTCTCTTCCATCTCAATTCATCAATGAAGTCTCCCTTTGAATAAAAAAAATGTATATAAATTCTTGAACATCTTTAAATATAATTTTATAAAAATTTCCCACAATAGATTTTATAAATTCTATACAATTATATAAATCTATCGTTTAAAAAATGACTTTCAAAATTCCCTACAATTCTAATTGAATACATGTTGAGGACAAATTGTATACATTGTAAGTGCCTATGTGGCACTAAGAGAAATCAAAATTGAAAATGGATAGTTTTCCCTTCTAGTGAGAGAAAGGAAAGTCTGTTTTAGACAGGAGAGGGGAGAGCGAGTAAAGTGGAGATTTTGATTTTCCATAAAGAAAGTGAAATAAAAAAAAATAAAAAAGGCAAATGATGGAAAATAGGAGAATGGTTCCCTTCCCTTCCCTTACCGTCCCTTGACATTATATCCATCTGTCCATCTGGCCATTTGTTAATTTGCCTCGCTCGCCAGTCGGCCACTCCGCGTTACCTCTCTGTCTTTTTTTTTTTTTTTTTTCTCTCTAATCAAACGTCACAAAAACGAACCCAACCTCTCAGCTTTCACCCCCAAAAAGCAAACATCCTAAGCCCCTTTCTAATCCGACCTGTCCCTTTAACCTCACAAACCCTAAAACAGAGAGAGAGACAGAGAGATACAGAGGCGAAAAAGAGAGAGAGAGAAAGAGAAGCAGAGGTAGTCATTTTCATCCTTATATATTTTCATTTTTGTTTTAATTTAGTCTCGTCTGTAATTTTCCTTATTGCCTTAAATAAGGTTTCGATCTGGGTGGGCTTCCTTTTTTGTTTTTCTAATCGATTCCTCATTCCTCTGTTTGACCTATTCATTTCTCTCTCGTTTTCCAAATCCCAGAATTCAATCCAATTGATTAATTTATGTAATTATTCTTAAATTCCATTAGGTTTTGTCTTTGTTTGGTCATTTTGAGCTTCTTTGCTTAATTTGGAGGATTGGAATCAATTTTTTTCTGTGTTTCTTGCGTTTCTCCTGCAATTCGTTTGTGAAATTGAATTTGTTGTTAACCTTAATGGACGGTGCTGACTGCCGTCGCCGTGGTTTGGTGGTAAGAATAATGGGTCTACTTTAATTTTTCGGATTGATGATATTTAGGAGAGGTGTATATAATATGAGCAATAATATTGTTTTGGTTGGTATTAAGATCAATTTGATTCAATTCTCTTGATTTCTAACGTTGGTATGGTACATTATAACTAATACTTGTATTATAGGCCTGAGACTAGGCTCACAGAATCAATGTTTGCACTGTATTATTGATACAATTTCTATTTATTAAATTTAAAAACAGAATACTCTGAGTTATATCATAAATTACAAATTATATTGTTCATTCTGCTTGATGTGCAATGTTTTGATCCATTACATCATGGGTTGACTTGTGTTATTGGAGCCATAGTGAAAAGCCATGCAAAAATGCCTAGGATGGCTGAAAATTCTTTTTAGATTTTGCCTCAGAGGTTCTAATCTATGCTTAACCAGCTCGCTAGGATGCCTTCACCTGACAGAAATCTTTCAATTCTTTCTACATTTTATTATGTGCGAATGTTGACTTTGGTCATATTATTGTGATGCAATACAGGCACATGCTCCTCCCCCTGGCTACTTTGTACGGTTGGAGAATACAAGTGCTGAAGAAGATTTATATTTGAGGAAGAAATTCACGATGCGCAGGTGGCTGTGTTGTACCTGTCATGTCGAAGAGTCTTATCCTTCAAATGAAAATGAACGCCTGAAGAGCCCAAAGAATTTTGCAGATGGTACATTTTCTGACTTTCCTTTAGAGTTATGGATTGAAAGATAGGAAATCATTTTAGTAACCTAAGGTGATAGTTTTTAACATTTCCAGTGATTCTAGAATTGTGGTTATAGTGCTAATTTTTTGTTGATCTAGAATTTTTTGAATTATTACTAATTCCTAGAGAACACGACCGCCTCCATTATGCCCCAGTGACAACCACCATTTGTGGAAATGGTGTTGGGTATCCATACATTGTTTGTTATACGACCTATGCTACATCTTGCATTTGTGCTACGATCCATAGCTCTGACCGCTTTCTGAACATTCAGTTTTAAGAGTTGTCTCTACATAGAAAGATTGTTCTGTGGATCTCAGCTCTGAGTATTTGTTGGTAGATAAAATTTGTGTATCAAATGAAGCCTGTAAGATTAATCCTGTTAAAGATCATGTATGGGTATATTGTTCAAATGTCTGCATGTGCGTGCACTCATGTGTCCCATCTGATGATTTGTCCTTGTCAGGCAAACTTATTTAACTATTTAGGAGTTATTGATTTTCCATTTTAGGTTGGATTCTTATGTAATGTTCTGTATGGGGGATGTCAATGATATCACTAATATGAACCAAGTTATATATTGCAATTGGTTTTTAAGGCTGCAAATTAATTACTTGAACAATTCAGTAGAAAGGCTGTGTGCAACCTATTATAATTTTGCATTTCTATTTTTGTAACTTGTTTTCTGTTATATATGTAATTGTTTAGTATGCACATATCTTCTTATTGTTTTAAATTTATCTATGAAGATACTAATGAAGTACTGAAGCACTTGTCAATAGAAAAGGCATCTTGCTTAATTATGATTTTATCTTTGGAGGAACATCGTAACTTGCTTTCTATTAACATCTCTAATTGTTTGATTAATAATATATATACCTTTGAAATTTAACAAAAACACACAAGAAAAAAAGTAGACAAGCTATAGTTATAGCTTGTTGGATAAATTTTGGGTTTTTTAAATTTAAATTGATTGTTAAAATCTGGTCGAATTCTTTTTTTTCTCACCTCTCTTTTTTTTGTTTTTCCTCTTAATGTTTGATCATCTGTTTTGTGTGTAATTAGGGAACCAAAAGGGCTCTAAGGTTTCAGCTCCTGTTAAATCTGAAGTACAGAAGGTGGCACCTCCTATCGAAGTGCCTCCCTTGTCTCTGGAAGAGCTGAAAGAGAAGACTGACAATTTTGGTTCAAAATCATTGATTGGTGAAGGATCATATGGGAGGGTATATTATGCAAGCCTGAATGATGGTAAAGCTGTCGCTGTGAAGAAGCTTGACGTTGCATCTGAGCCCGAGACAAATGTTGAGTTTTTGACCCAGGTCTGTCAGATAACCTTGTTACTCGAATATTTACATCCAATTTGGTTATATGTTATGTGACTAGTGGTTTCTTACTGTATCTGACTTTATCTTGACATATTACACTTAAGGTTTCCATGGTTTCCAAACTGAAGCACGAAAATCTTGTTGAGTTGCTTGGTTACTGTGTGGACGGAAATCTACGCGTGCTTGCCTATGAGTTTGCAACCATGGGATCTCTACACGACATATTACATGGTAAAACCATCTTCTCTTTTGCAATTTTGAATTTCAGATTTACTTGATTTGAAATTTCTTTGTAGAAAATAGAATCCATTCATTTGAGTGTGTAAAATTATAGGTAGAAAGGGAGTTCAAGGTGCTCAACCAGGTCCCACGTTAGACTGGATGCAGCGGGTGAGAATTGCAGTTGATGCAGCTAGGGGATTGGAATACTTGCATGAGAAGGCTGCAACTACTGTGATACACAGGGATATAAGATCTAGCAATGTGCTTCTCTTTGAAGATTTTAAAGCCAAGATAGCAGACTTTAATCTATCGAATCAGGCTCCTGATATGGCTGCTCGTCTTCATTCTACTCGTGTTTTGGGAACGTTTGGCTATCATGCTCCAGAGTATGGCTTTGAAACTTTCTACATGTATTTGGTTAGTTCAGGTGTGATGCACGGAAAAGGGGAGGCCAGCATTAAGTAGCAGAATCTATAGATAGAAGAATCGAAGTGGAACGGAGATAGTAGAGTTCTAGGGCAAAGAAACCCAAAGAAACCCTTAAATCAGACGATTCTGATTTATAATTGATTAAAGACTAAAATAATGAATACATAAAACTGTTGAATAGCCTTTTTATATTAAAGTGAGAAACCCTAGTTTTTGCTACAAGAAATCCTACTTCTACTAAAAATTGCCTGATAAATTCTACTCCTAATCAGACTACTTAAATGACTTAAATAGCAATAATAAAAAACCAGAATCCTCAAATTAACTAGGACCCTAGTATAATTGGGTATTGGCCCAAACCTCCTTGGAGATTACCCCTTTCAGTCATTGTTTTCAAGTGTTTGCAGCTTGCTGTTTTATGTTTAATTTAGTTAATTGCTTGTTTAATATTTACTGAAATGGCTTCTTCAATTTATTTTTATACATTTTTTTTTGGTGGGGAGAGGGTACCCAAATTTAGAACATGAAAATACAATCTGTGGACAATCAGTTCATAGGAAGATGTGGAACTTAACCTTGTATTTTACAACAGGAGGAAGATTTATTTTGAATAAATTTTTACTAATTTGTTTGATGGATAATGTTTGCAGTTTACTTGAGTCTTATTCCATTCATGTAGTTATACAATCATCTAGAAAATTGAAAATATATTGGAAATAATTAGTTAGTGTTCTAGTGTATTGGAACACAAGAACTCAACATTCATGTTGCCAAAGTGATTTATATATTCATCTTTGAAAACCATAGTGATTTTGTTTGAAAGCACTTTTTTTCCAAAGAACTGCTGAACGTTATTGGACTGGAAATGTGGCTAATCAAGAGATGATAGAGTGACATCTCCATGACTAAGATTGGGCAATGTGTGCCCATTAGATGTTAGAGATGTAGTGGTGAGAGATTACCATGGGTACCGAGTGGCCATGCCTATCCCTGGCTATACTTGCTTGTCATGAGTCTTTATTTTGGGCGATAGTTTTGTTTCGTCTTTTTTTGGCTGGAGAGGGATAGTTAATTTAACATTGATGTTTGTCAATGCAATTTCTAGGATGTATTGTGTCAAATGTGGACCTCCAAAAGCAACACTCCAGTAGCCCTTTTCCTAGAAGTCGCTGCTATTGCATGTTTGCATTTATGAGGTCAACTAGTTTATTCACTACCCAATCATTTAGAGAGGAATTGTTTGAAAAATCTTTCTTCCAGAAGTGTACGATTCTGTATCTGTTGCATTTTTTTGGTCTTTGAGAGTTAAAGATCACTACTAATTTGAATTTGATAAATTTTTTATGCAGGTATGCAATGACCGGTCAGTTGACACAGAAGAGTGATGTGTATAGTTTTGGAGTGGTTCTTCTAGAACTTCTGACTGGGAGGAAACCTGTCGATCATACAATGCCACGGGGACAGCAGAGTCTTGTTACCTGGGTGAGTTTATTTGCTTGCATCTTTGAGAGTATAATTTCGTTTGCTATTCTACCAGTTCTCTGCTGCTTGTAGTTTGACCTGACATATGCCCCTTGTTTTCTCAAGGCTACTCCAAGATTGAGTGAAGACAAGGTGAAACAATGTGTAGATCCAAAGCTAAAGGGAGAATACCCTCCTAAAGGAGTTGCAAAGGTCTCTCTTTCTCTTTCTTTGAATCTGAGCACACACATCTCACCACCACCTGGCGAGTGGATATGCATTTTTGCAACTTCAATCTGTAATGTGTGTACTCGCAGTTATAATTAGAAAGTGACAGTTTTTGTTTTGTTGACGCAGCTGGCAGCTGTGGCAGCATTGTGTGTGCAATATGAAGCTGAGTTCCGGCCAAATATGAGCATTGTTGTCAAGGCTCTTCAACCGCTTCTGAAACCACCGGCACCGGCACCGGCACCAGAAACTTGAAAAAGGAAGGGAAAGGAATGCTTGCTCAAATCACTGCTGGTTTCATCATATACTTTATATATATAATGTTTCTTTTATTTTCCTTCGTATATGAGATTGGATGTGTAGGATTGGGTTGGCGAGTATGATGGTTTATTACTGAGTTCTGTATGTATGTTTCCGGAAACTGTCGGTCTCATTTTTAGTGGTGAATCGACTTGGATTAGGGGTTGGGGGTTGGGTTGTGAGGTGGATACATATATATTTACACTGATTATTGCTTTTTCTTTCTTTCTTTGACTTGTAATGGAAAATGGAACTATGCAAAACTTTGATTACATTCGAATGACAAGTTGGGGGGCTTTTACTAAAATGGCAAGACAGATCACCCACTCCCTTCCCTTCTCCAGGAGACTTGGCTAAAGCGTAAAATATGATGCTTTTTACGCAACACTGTTTTTCGATGCCACGAAACATGAGATGTCCCGTCCCCTTTGTTCTTATATGTAACATAACAATATATATACAAAAATGCTTACTAACCAATTGGTTGATTCTATTATAAGAAATCAGTCATGGGCTCACCGCTCACTATGCTATGTACTCTAATTGTTGCTTTTGTAGTTTCTCTTCAAAAGTTATTCCTATAAAAATTCATTCAAATTGAGAATTATTTGACTAATAGTATAGCTAAATACATAAATAAAATAGTCCCAATTTAGATAAATTTTTATAGTGATGATTTTTGAAGAAACAGCAAAATCAACGGCTAGATTGTATATATGGATATTGAGTCCAATCGACCTTGCTATTAATATTATTTAGAACAAACTACGTAAAATCTACCAAATTATAAAGGTTGCTAGAAACTCATATTCAAACTATGAAAATTTTCTATACAAGGATACCCTAATCCCTTCTATCACAATCTACCATAACTAAAAGATTAAGGTAGTTACCAATTAGTCCGTAATATATAAACGCTCTTTTGGTGGCGTAGCCACTAGGGGTGGGCACGGTGCGATTTGATACGGATATTAACAATATTCAAATCAAAACCGTTAAAATTTTAACGACTCGATACGGTTTGAATTTTTTAAAATTAGAAATGAAACCGTTTAAATATAAGAAAACAACAAGTATATAAAAAAACAGTAAGGATATTAAAAAACCAGCAAGTACATTAAAAAAATAGTAAGGATATTAAAAAACAGCAAGTACATTAAAAAAATGTAAGTATATGAAAAAAAACAACAATGATATTATAAAAACAACGAGTATATTAAAAAAACAGTAAGGATATTAAAAAAACAGTAAAGATATTTAAAAAATTAAGAATACAAAAAAGAATAATCAATACTTAATATTTTGTATATTAATTTTGCGGAGAATTTGATTGCAAATATTACAACCATATTAAGATTTAACAAACAAATATTACCACTTAATAATCTTTTATTATACTTTTATTTAAGTATACATATATTTATATGAGTATATTTGAGTATCTTTTTATTTTAATTTTGTGGTAATAATATATTTAAAAATTAATATATTCCTTAACGGCCAAGTTTGGATTTAACGGATTTTCAAAATGAAAATCCAAATTCAAACCATTACTAACGGAGCCGTTTGGATTCTCAAATCATTTAACCTTTATCCGGTCAAATTTAAACCGTTGGATAAATAACGGTTTGAAGCGGATCGGTTAGTGGCTTTAACGGATTCGTGCCCACCCCTAATAGCCACTCCCTAGTTCCATTTCCAACTACACATCCATTCTTCCCTCCTCGTAAAATTATAGAAAAACAGCAAAAAAGCCAACTTTCTATATAAGTTGCCCAAAATAACTAAAAGTACAGTTCAAGTTTTTCCCATAAATTCCTTACCTTCATACTAAATGTTGAAATGAATTCATTCCTCGATGTTCTTATTTCTCCAAACCTTTAATTCAATTTCCCAGCATAAAACAGGAACAAATTCCAATCAATGTTATTTGATTTGAAAATGGACCTAAAGAAATGTGGTCTTGCTAGATGATGGAGGTCTTCTACTTGCTCACCGGGAGACCCGCGAAACAATAAGAAGAGTGCTTGACATGAATAAGGTGCTGGTCTAGTGGACTCCAATGCTTAAATTTTTCAATCAGAAAAGGAAAATTAAGCAAGGAAAGGGAGAAAGAGGTTGTCCCCTGTTCTCTAGTAACCTGACACCGCATATGTAGAAAAAAAAGGAGGTACACAAGGAGGAAAAATTGTTTGACCTTGGTAAATGAGATTTCAGGTTTTGCTAGGTTACATAATGGAAATGTATCGAAGTGCAAATCCTAGAATGGCGGTTTGACTATGTCCTTCACCTCGAAAGTGGCGAGTATCACGATACCTTAATTAATCAATTGACCTAATAACATAAGAATGGCTTTCCTTTGTTAGAATCCACAGATAACATTCTTTTCCTCTGTTAGAAATCCACATGCAACGTTCTGGAACTTCCAAATCAAAGAAATCCAATATGAGAGGGAGCTTTTTACACTTCAATAGAATGAACTCAGTAGGGTATAATACTTTGATCGAAGGTCCTATACGACTTGAACTAAGATCTATCTTACCTTCAATCTATGTGCCAACTCATAAAAAAATGCCAGACCGTGCTGATATAACTGAATTGGTCGAGGAAAAGGAAACCCTAGTGACTAAGAACTTTTCACCCCAAAAGCTCTTAGCAAGTGAGGAGAGATTATACATAGTTTGGGCAGCATAAGGTTTTTTTTTATAGTTATTACCTCTTTATAGGGAAATGTGACCCATATTTATAGTGGTAGTAAATGTAGTGGTTGGATCCCTAGCGAAATAAGGCACAAGTCATACTTTGAGATGGTGACATGTGTCTCAAAGACTTAGAATGACAGTGGTGGTGATCCATTTTTCACGTTGCGAGAGTGTTGTTCCTGTGTGGACTGAGGTACCGATCAAGGTGTGCCGACCACAAGGGTTTTTGGTGTAAACATCGTAATGTAGTGATGCATTAGTTGGCTATAGTATGGTCGACCGTGAATATGTTCAGTGATGTTAGTCTTCCTTCTAGTGGTCGATCATGATAGTATAAATATAAGCCCCCTAAGTTATTGAATGAGGTGGAGTTCCTTGGTCAAGGACTTGTTATTCTGTGCATAACATGTAGACCGACCAGTAGAGATGTACCCTATAGTCCCCCACATCTTTAGATGAGGAAGGTAGCCTTAAGCGGATGAGCCCTTGAAGGCGTGCTGATTGGCAGAAGTCCCTTAAGGAACATCGAATCAATGCAAACGAATGGTTACTCCTAGAAGCGTGCGGATCAGTTGAAATTTCCTAAGGAAGCTCAAATTGATACGGTAGATCGGTTTCTAGGTGTGCCAATTAGTGGTAGTCCCCTGAGGAACCTCAAATCGATGTGACTAATCAGTTGCTCATGGAAGCCTGCTGATCAATAGAAGTTCTTTGAGGAACATCAAATTGATACGACAGATCAGCCGTTCCTGGAGGCATGCTGATCAACCAAATTCCCCTACGAAGCCTCGAATTAATGTGACAGATCGGTCGCCTCTAAAGCCATTCTAATCTACAGAAGTACACTTAGGAACCTCAAATCAATGCGTCAGATACGTCGCTCCTGAAGGCCCTCAAATCAATGTGTCAGATCAGTCTCTCCTGAAGGCATACTAATAAGCCAAAGTATCGTGAGGAAGCTCAAATTGATGTGACAGATTGTTCGACGCTAAAGGTGTGCTGATCCGCGTGTACCTCAGTGTGCTTGCATATTTATTGGCTAACCATGTGGCTCGTTTAGTGGAGCCTTAGTGTTTGATTAGGGGGTCTGCAAATCAAATAGGCACATTAAATATGTTAGAGGCGTCTATATAAAAAGGGTGAGGGTCATTTGAGGATACTTTTTTGCAAGCTCTCATATTGACCGACCAACTTCTTCTGATCCACTGAGAAGAGCAAGTTAAAATATGAACTAATTTTTTTACTAAAGCCGTAGAACAAATGAGCTGTCAACCAAAACAGTAGAGTGAGTGAGCAACTGACTAGTTTCTGTTGATTAGCTTTCTGTCCGACTAAAGATAAAGTTTTCCCCTTTCATTATGTTCTTCCTATTTGTAGTAGGGTAGGTTGATTCTTAGTGTAGTCTATAATTTACTTGTAGATGTGATAGTCAGCAACAACTACTAGATATGAGGAAAGACCCCCACAAACTTTTGGGTGTGAAGCTTCTTCCTACTCGACTGATAATGCCAAGAGTAGGTTGGGTGGCTCCATGTCCACTAGCGGGTCCTCATCGTCCATCCGTGGACCTTTATTACTATAAGACCCGTGAGCTTTGTGGAGCAAGATCGGTGAACGATTCCATATTCCTGCTAGGGGATGAGTGATGTGCCTTATATGTGTAGGCACGCACCTATCTAATGCTAGGCCTTTTGGGAGCTCACTAGATTTCAATTCCTCGGGAACTCCAACGTTAAGCGAGTTGAGGCTGGTGCAATCTCATGATGGGTGACCTACTGGGAAGTTGCACGTGAGCTTCCAAAAATAAAACCGTGAGGGTTGGGCCAAAAGCGGATAATAGTGTGTTAGATAGGCCGGATCCTAATAGAATGGTATCAAAGCCAGACCTCGACCGGGAGTGGATTGTAAGACCCGTGTGGAGGGAACGGTGAACGATCCCACATTCCTGTGAGAGGAATGGTGATATGCCTTATATGTGTAGGCACACACATATCTAGCACTAGGATTTTTGGGAGCTCACTAGCTTTGAGTTCGGTTGGAACTCCAAAGTTAAGCGGGTTGAGGCTGGTGGAATCCCATGATGGGTGACCTACTGGGAAGTTGCACGTGAGCTCCTGAAAACAGAACTGTGAAGGCTGGGCCCAAAGCCGACAATATTATGTTAAATGGGCCGAGTCGTGGTAGAATGGTATCAGAGCCGGACCCCGACATGAAGTGTGCCAACGAGGACGCTGGGCCCCAAGGGGGGTGGATTGTAAGACCTGTGAACTTTGTGGAGCATTCCAGCGAGGGGATGGGTGATGTGCCTTATATGTGTAGGCATGCACCTATGTGGCGCTAGGCCTTTTGGGAGCTCACTGGCTTTGGATTCCTCAGGAACTCCAAAGTTAAGCGAGTTGAGACTGGTGCAATCCCATGATGGGTGACCTACTGGGAAGTTGCACGTGAGCTCCCAAAAACAAAACCGTGAAGGCTGGGCCCAACGTGGACAATATTGTGTTAGATGAGCCAGATCCTAACAACCCGATCTTGGAAGCAAAAACGGTAAGCAAGACCCGTGAGCTTGAGAAGCAAGAATGGTGAACAAGACCCGTGATCTTGGAAAGGCAAGATCGGTGAACAATTCGACATCGCTCGGGGAGGGAAAGGTGAAGTGCCTTATATGTGTGGGCACATATCTATCTAACGCAAGACCTTTTGGGTGGCTTTGGGTTCGGTTGGAACTCCAAAGTTAAGCGAGTTGAGGCTGGTGCAATTCTATAATAGGTGACCCCTTGGGAAATTGCACTGTGAGCTCCCAAAAATAAAACCGTGAGGGCTGGGCCCAAAGTGGACAATATTGTGTTAGATGAGCTGGGCCGTGACAATTACTCATTGATAGTGTTTCAAAATTATTTATGGATATTCATACCCATGATGTCGATGGGAATATACTTAAGGATTCATCTTCCCAAAATCTAGTGATAAAGATTCAAGAATTGGAGGCCAAATGACAGGACCCGTCCCCGAAGGACATAGATAACCGTGCCCGGTCCTGCTCCCGTCTGACAAGTCAACTGAAAATCCGAAACTACCCTTCAGCACCTGCCAGACAAGGGATATTTGCGCCTGTGCCCACTCATACCTCCACCTCTCGAATAGCCTCGATCATCGCGCCACGACCTGAAGGGTCAATAAAACAGAAAAGGTGTGAGTGGACAAAGATAAAGTTTGATAAATACGTTTGCCAAAAGACAATCTTACCCTCCAGTTTTCACAAACGTGCATGCATATCATAAAACATGAGTAATAGTATGAAATCATTTAAGTATGAACAGTGGACCGATAAAATCAAAACATATTTTCCCATGATCCGTAAAACTCATGTTCACCAACTTAGTTCATTTTATAAAACAGCAAATCCCGGCTCTCAGGCCAAAACATGTGAACACCATCCCCTGGCCACAAAGACCAAAAACCCGTACTCAAAACCTATACGTAATCACAAATATCATGTTTCTAAATTCCATGTCCACACCTTCCTTAAAACTCATTTTCATTAAATCAATTTATATTTAAAACCACGGTTTCCTCAAAATCATTTTCCATAAAACCACGAGACTTATTTCCATATCTTGTTGCTTAGAGTCACGTTTATCCCTACAACGCGTGCATATCAATAGGCTCAAGGACCGCTCAAAATCCGAGCATCCGCCGCTGTGAACACATCACCAGTCGGCAATCTAGATCTAGTGAACACATCACTTACCGATCTATATATATATATATATATCCAGCACCTCAGATCTGAGTCGAGCCTCCCCTGGGCTGCAGGACAAAGACCGTGCTACGTGACCTCTTCGGGGTAAACACTTCCATCCCGAAGGCGAACGTTATCTCCAGGGCGCACTCCGAGGAAAAAATATTTCCACCAGAAAGCCCTAATTATCCGTAACATATCATCATCACAAAAACCAGTGAAAAACAATTGCATTTAAATAAAAATCATTTCCAATACAGGGCCTCAGCCCCAAGTCCCGATTTACTTTATCAATCCGCAAATCATCATTATCATCTTGTAATCACATGGAAATACAAATCCAACCAAAATCACAATTTCATTGGGTCTCAAGCCCAAAATGTCATTTTCATGCAAATTCGTGCAACCGTAAACTCGAGTTGCCACGATCACGTAAATCCATAAATTCAATCACTGACTCATAATCCGAGTCCAAATATCATTTTCAATTTCCTGACTCATAACCCGAGTCAAAACATCATTTTCAATCCGAGCCTAGCCCAAAAACATCAATTGCATTATTTCTCGAAAATCGTTCCAAAATATAATATAATAATCATAAAACCGAGAAATCACCAGACTGAAACATCAATCATGCCAAAGCATATAAAATCATATAATAAAGCATTTTAAAGAATATATGCATGCATCACGGTTAGAAAACCAAAAGTCCACTCACACACACCGTCCAAAACGGTCCGTTTCCGAGCTGCACGTTTTTCCGTAAGTTCTAGAAATCACAACTCCTGTCCAAAATCATTATAGAGGGTTACTAACATCTCAAAATACTTCATATAATTTTACCCAATTTTTCCGGAATTTAAATACGTATTTTTAACGTAAAACAAAATTTCGGATACGCGGAACATCAACGAAACGATACCCGATTTCTTCGAAACCAGTGTCAAAATGTTCGTTACACTAAATGGAACAAAAGTCATGTTGAACTCACCTCGGGATTCTCACCCACGCGCCCCCACGCTCCGCCGCAAGCGGCTGCGCGTGAAAGCCATGCGCGTAGCACAGTAACGCTACAGTGCTCCTTCTTCACCCGTATGTCTGATAAATGGGTTGAAAAACCCGCGATAGAACCCGATTCAAACTCACCCAATTTGACATCAATTCAATCCAATCTTTCAACTGATCCCTTGTAATCCATCTCCATTTAAGTTCTGTAAATCGAATTACATAAATTAGGGTCTAAATCCTCACGACTCACGATCGATCCTCGACGGGTTTTTAATTCGGGTTCACTCATTTCAACCCTGATTTTCAAATTAATTCACACAGTGAGTATCGTGAGAGTGTAAGGAACATTTCTACAAGATCAATTTCATACAATCATACCTCTAACTCACTAAACTCAAGCTCGATTTTAAGCTGCCATGGGAGCTTCTGTTCTTCCCCCAATTCAACACGATTTCTCCTTGTTTTTGTTGCAGAGATGTTCGTTTTGTTCCCAGAAGTCGAATTGAATCCTCAATTGTGATCCTCACAGCTCACAATCTCGAATTCGAAAGTCCCCCCAATTTTCAAGATTTTCGATTCAAAATTAACCCAGGGGCCTCACTGTCACTCGAGTTTCTCTCTCAATTCGGCTTCCTCAGTCTCCCAATTGCACAATGAAGCTGAGACAAAGGTTAATTATGTAATGACCCATCCCGGAATTCGGGATTAGATTAGTAACCAATCATGATTGCAGGGTTAATCGGTGATTAGTTGGGCGAAATCGGACGAACGTGGCAAAATGACCGTTTTGCCCCTAGTCGTGGGTAAAACGTTGACTTTTTTTCGGACGGTCAAATGGACCTTGACCGATGACCGTGACGTATTCTGGGACGTCACGAGTTCATAGACAGGTGGCACGTTCGATTCCGACGTTCGTGGTGAAAGTTATGACGTTCGGAAGTCCGGGGGCATTTTTGTAATTTGGACGAAATAAGGGAAAATGTTGACTTTTTGATCGGGAGTTCCGATGGCCGAGGGCCAACGACCGTTAGGAAGGTCTCGATGTCCTGAGTTCGACGACAGGCGGCACGTCGAAATCGGACTTCGAACGGGAAAGTTACGATTCTAGATGGCATGAGGGCATTTTGGTAATTTTTGTTCTGGGGGCAAAATGGTAATTTGGGTTGCAGGGGAACTGTTTGATTGCCGCGGAAACAGATTCTGATACCCACGCCGTGAGTGACTGCCCCAATTGTTTTGTTCTATGAATTGTTTAACAAATTAACTTAGAGAATTGGGTTAGTGGCTGTTGAGTGGGGAGTGGGCGTGCTGGGTGAGCAGCACGGGCGCCATTGTTAATGGTTCTGGGTACTTGTGGGGGGCAGTGAGCATTGGGCTGGAAATTGTTTAAGCAATTGGGAGTGTTGCGCAGAGCACGAGTAATTGTTTAGGGAGTTGAGTGGTTAGAGCAGTGCACGGTGTGTGTTGGTGTGCGTGGAACCAGTGTGGGGTCAGGAGCTGGAAATGGTTGCTGGGTGAGTGTTTAGGAAAAAAATGAAAACAGAGTTTGGGCAGGAGTGTGGGTGAGTGCACGAGTGAGGTTGGGAGCACCGTTGCTCTTGTTTTGTTTACACTTTGAGTGAGGGGACATGGTCAGAGGCATTGCACGGGTGTGTTCTGGGTGCAGTGGAGTGGAATTGGGACTAGAAACTGAGTGGCGACATTGAACTGTGGAACAGAGCATTGGTTGGTTGGGTGGAACAATTGGAGGGTTTAATCGACTCTAGGATGTGTTGAGAGGGACAGAGAGGGCTAGTGAGAATCAGAGAGATGAGCTGGGAGGAGAAATGTCTAGTCTGGGTGAGAAATTGCGCCCAGAAACCCGAAACTATGTCTAATCGAATTCAAAAGTTCAAATCGAAATGTAGGCCAACCCAAGACCAATTATGGCTCAATTCTGTCTTCTGGGACCTCCTTTAGTCGATCCAGATCAAGAGATCGAAGCTTTAAGCCCTGGGAAGGCTTGGACAGTCACGGCGGAGTTCAGAGAAATTGAGGATGGGGTCGTGTAAGTGGGGGAGTTTGAAGACACAATTGAGCTTGGAAGCCAGCTTAGATTGATCAGACGAAACTGTTGGCTGGATCAATTGATTGAAATCGGACAGCAATGATGGAATTCAATGAAGGAGCAGTACACAGGTGTTCTTCGATGTTCGTCATCGAGTCGTCTGATTTTAGGTAAGTGGTTGTAAAATTAATGTCCCAGAACTGTAATTGAACTTGTAACGAAGGTGTTCATTTGCTCAATTGAAAGAATTAGGGTTGATTCGACAATGAACTAAACGGGTCATCACGCGGGTTGAACGACCCGTTTACCAGGCAGTCGGGTGAAGATGGTGACCGTTGGGGTTACTGTAGCTGGCGCGTGGACCCGAATTTCAAGGTGAGTTCAACACGACTTTTGTCCTATACAATGTAACGAACATTTTAGCGTTGGGTTTGAAATTATCGGACACCGTTTCGATGTGGTTCCGAGGGTCCGAAGATTTCTATTACGTTTGTAATTAATGATTAATTCCCGAAAAATTTTGGGAAATTAGTATGCTGTTATGTAAGCCCTTAGTGACACTAAATTATGTTTTCAAACAGGATTTGGAATTTCTGGAAAATATCGGAAATTACGGAACCGCGTGCGGCGTGAAACCGAGCCCTATTGGACGGTGTGTGAGTGGACGTTGCTTTCAAAATTTAATGCATGCATAGATTATTTCTATAATTTTATGATTATGATTATAAGTTGTGATTGATTTTGATTTCCGTATTTATATATATTTTGTCCCGTATTTATATGTATTTTTACTATACATGTGAAATTCCACGTATTTCGAGACTATGGTCCCTCGTATGCTTAATGATGGTTTGATGGAAGAAGTTATATGAAATGGGTGTAAAATGATTTAAGAAGGTTGTTTATGATTTGCGAGTGTGACTTACGATTTTGACACGTTTTTCGAGAAAGTTCCGGATTTGCACGTTTTACGAGATTTGAGTTATTGTGATTTGAACACTGTTGATGTTTGAATTGGGGAATTAAATTGAGACTTGTGATTTTGAGGATTTAAAATGTGGGTTTTGAGTATGTTTTGCTTGGATTGTGATTTGGTAATTATGATTGTGGGCTTGATGTTTTGATAATGAGAATTGAGAAATGAAGTGATTTCAAGGAATTAAAATGGATTTGAAAAAGGTGATTTCGGGCTTGATGCTCGGGGCATAAATGAAATTTTAACGAACGAGGTTTCGGTTTTCGGAAATTTAAAGCGGATTCTTGGTTTGGGTTCGGGATGATGCTTCCGGATGCCGGCTTACGGAATCATTATTGCGAATTCGAATTCGGGAATGAAAAAGGGTTTAATAAAGTGATTTGGTCTGTTTTGCATGCCCCGTGTTTCATGATGATTTGATTATGTTTGTAAAGTATGATTTGGGGAAAATGAATTTGGAATTTCGGACCATGGGTCCTCTTGTGAAAAATGTGATTTTGGGGATGGATCCCACGTTGTCGTGATTGATAAACTGTTTTGGGGTTTAAAGACCCGCTGAGAACTGCTTTGGGTTTGAAGACCCGTTGTTGTGTTTGAAAACTGTTTTGGGTTTAAAAACCCGGTGCTATTGCTGGAGCACGTTTTGAGTTTAAAGACTCGGTTAATTGATGACGGGGGAGGGCCCTTAATGAGTTTAAAGACTCGTTAGTTTAAAGACTCGGTTACTGTGATACCCTCGAGGCCTATTGATTATGTTCTGAGTTTAAAGACTCGTTGATATCCCGGGAAGGCCTGTTTATGCGCATGGTTTTGAGTTTAAAGACTCGGGCGCACTTGATATCCAACAAAATGATTTACTTGTGATTTATTAATGATTTCTGATGTTTCAGTTGAGTTGGGCAGTGGCCCGGTATATGGTTGATGGTTTTGGATCATGTTGTGCATTTGGTTTTGGTTCGTGGTTTTGGGATGAGGCCCGGTGTTGATGATTGCGGGCTAAGACCCGATGGTGGAGAAAGGAAAAATGATTTTGAGGTTCATACGAGTTTCTCCTTATGTTGAAATTTGATACACAGTTTTTCTTATGTGGGAAATCTTAACCGATTGCGAAATGATTTTTGTATGCATGCATTCGTTTTTACGCGGAGGGTAAAAACGTTTGTTGTAACTGTTTTGCTAAACTGATTTATTTTTGTCCACTCACACCTTTTGGTTTTTATTGACCCTCCAGGTCGTGACGCGTTGTTCGAGGCTGTACGAGGGGCGGAGGCATGAGCAATTACGTGTCGCTATCCCTGGTTTGGCAAGTACTGAGGGTAACTTGGGATTTTCAGTCATCTTGCCAGACGGGAGCAGGACCGTGCACGGTTATCGATGCCCCTTTCGGGGGCGGTCCTGTCCAATTAGCTGCTAATTGATAATCATTAAGACAACCCATAATTTAGGGAATAAAGTGGTATAATTGTGTTTTCCGCAAAACACGATTCCATGTTATCTGGGGCAAGGAAGATGACATAGTGACAGATGTCACTGTCTGGCAGCAAGAATCAATGTGAAAAGACCATTTTACCCTTCGTACGACAAAGTACCATTTTGCCCCTAGACATCCGTGACCCGTAACTTGGTCACCCGAACTCCGTTTTCGACGTGCCGCCTGTCGTTGGATTCGTATCAACGAGATCTACGTAACGGTCTTTGTCCCTTGTCCATTGGACCTCCCGGTCAAAAAGTCAACATTTGGCCCCTAATATGTCAAATTACCAAAATACCCCACAATTTCCGAACGTCATAACTTTTTCCTCGACCGTCGGAATCGAACATGCCACCTGTCTATGAACTCGTGACGTCCCGAACTACGTCACGATCATCGGTCAAAGTCCATTTGACCGCCCGAACTAAAAGTCAACATTTTGCCCACGTTAGGGGCAAAATAGTCATTTTGCACAATTCGTCCAATTTCACTCCACTAATCCCAGATTAGTCATTCTGTACTATAATTAATAAATATTAAATCCTGACACTCGGGACGGGTCATTACACCAAAAATTTGGAGTGACAAGACCCATCCCGATCCCCCTAGGACCACCCGAGGATGTGCCCTGCTCCCGTCTGACAATAACTCTCAAATACCGAAATTATCCTTAACGGGCTTCATGTTTTTTGAATTAAATAAATAAAGTCAGACATATGTGTTTAGAGTTCAACACTGTCAGACCAGGGATAGTACAAATACAAAATACGAGCACAAATGTCAGGTTATAAAACGGTGCTCAACCTACCCAATAGGGTGTACAAGTACGTAATAACGAAATCTATGCCTTGGACTCCTGGTCCTCATCCTCTACCTCGGTTGCACGGCCTGGAGGGGTTAATAAAATAATAAAGAGTGAGTGGACCGAAAATAAACAATGTTTCCAAAATCAGTTTAATAATATAATAATCATAAGGTTTTACCTCTCCGTTTTCAAACTTGCATGCATTGAGTCAAAACATAGGTAATCATAATAGTATCATAAAATCATATATAATTGAATAGGGAAAAACAATCATAATAATAGTGCACTGTAAAACCCAACCCCGATATCCCTGATGTCTTGCGCTCCCGATACCTAATAATTTCATGGTCCTAAGGCTACGCGTGCCACTCGGGGTCTCAATCCCGAGTCTCCCCAAGGTCCACCCAGGTTAATGACCTTCCCTGGGGGTATCATCCATAATTGCACTCCCCGATCATGAGCTACCCCTCGGGTCAGCTCCTCTCAGGTAATGTGTCGTGACCACTCAAGGATACTACGAGGAGACAGTAATCATAAGGTAGGTATACACAGTGCAATACTATTTAATTTCGTAGAAATCCCTGATTGACTCCGAAAAAAAAAATCATATATAATCCAGACAGGTCTCATGCCCAAAACATCACAATACGTATAAAGCATCATTATATAATACCAAGAATCATCTAATCTCAATCGTAAAGTAAAACAGTAAAAACAGTTATGCATGCAATCATTTTGAAATCAAAAGCCCACTCACACACGATCCTCACTGCTCAACGAACCGCTTAAACCTGTCCAAATACATCCAAAGGTCACTACTAAGCCCTACAAGTTCAAACATAAGACCTAAGAACAGTATCGGCTTGGGAAAGTCGCCCGAACAAGCTTCCCGAGGCATTACACCCAATTTTGACCAACCTAACGATCTCTGATCGACATGAAACCACCACCATTGAATTTGTATCGTCGAAACCTTGAAAATGGTGCCAATCCCACCTTGAAACTCTCCCTCACGTGCCCCCACACGCGGGACAACTGAAAGTCAATACTGGAAGTCAACGGTCAGCGCCTGCTAACGTCATCATGACATCACTGCTAACGTCAGCATGACATCACGACTGACGTCATCTGACAACTGTCAAGTCTGACAGGTCCACATGTCAACATGTGATTGGTCCATATCACTACCATGTGTCAGACTCTGACAGTGCCACGTGTCAACTGCTAGTTGGTCCACGTCACTAACATGTCAGTGACACGTGGCAGCCACTGATTGGGCCACATCACTGACATGTCAATGCACAGTCAGCACTGACATATGACACGTGTCACATCCTGAGTGGCTACGGGTCTAACTGGCCTAACATAATGATGTCAGCATGCTAACGTCATCGTCCCTAACCTCTGGATAGGCCAGCCCGGTTACTTGACCCTGTTCCCATTTCTCTATTTCTACACCAAATTCATCCATGTTTCTTCCTACGTGTTCGTCTAATCCCTAGAAACAATTCTAACTATTCAAAATCAAGAACAACACCCTAAAAGTTACCTGGTTCACGATGAACAATGGCGAGGAACTTCCTCCTTTTTTTCCAACCGTCTCAGCCTTCTCCTTCCCTCGAAATCGAGTCCCACGACCTCGTCTCAGTCCCTATAAAATTTTAGGATCCACCCCAACGATTAACACACGTCCAAATCTCAGTTTCCATTTTTAGGGTCAAAATGGGTTACGGGTTCACTCTCCTCTGCCGTCTCTCCGCCATGCTCAGCCTCACCGTCATCCTTGACTGCTCCCTTAGGTCTCGCTCTCAATTTCGGCAAGGATTAAGAAGTGGTGATAATGAGATGATGATATGGTTATGCGGGGTGATTTTGGTTGTTCACAGGCTAGAGAGGATGAAAGATGATGAACATGATAGATGTTGAAGATGATGCACAATGGGGATGAAAGATGTGAGGAAAAATGAATTAAATAAAACCAACCAATCATACATAGATCCACCATTCAGGGAAACCCTACCAATAGGATTAGTGACACTTGTCACTCATCCAAGGGCCCACAATTAATCTCTCACCAATCATATTTAAGCATTAATTAATTCAAATCCCGAGGCGTAAAAATAACTGATTTCGATCCCGTGAAAATAACTTCTTCGTCTGATGTCTGATTTTGACGTGCCGCCTGTCTACGGACTCGTGATGTCTCGATCTACGTCACTGTCATAGATCAAAGTCCAAAAAGAATCCTGATTCAAAAGTCAACTTTTTCTCCACCAGTGGAAAAATGGACATTTTGCATTAATGAATAGAAATTAGAATAAAATAATGTTCGAGTCGTTTCAATCTACCCCTCTTATAAAAATTTCGTACGCGAAATTACTCAAACAGATGCAGTTGTTGCTCCCTCATTTGATCTTCTAGCTCCCACGTGGCTTCCTCCACGTCATGATTCCTCCTCAACACTTTTACCAAATGAATAGTCTTGTTTCTCAGAACGTTGTCCTTTCGATCCAGAATCTGCACTTATTGTTCCTCAAAACTCAAATCAGTCCTCAACTCCAACGGTTGCTCCGGCAAAACATGCGATTCCTTCCGCACGTAGTTCCGGAGCATTGGCATGTGAAACACGTCATGCACCTTGGCAAGCTCCTGAGGCAAGGCTAACGGGTACGCTACTGAGCCGATCTTCTCAGTAATCTCATAAGGTCCAATATAACGCGGAATCAACATCCCACATCGACCAAATCTCACAATTCCTTTCCATGGTGACAACCTCAAGAATACCCAATCTCCGACTTTGAACTCCAGATCCCTGATCCGTCTATCGGCATAACTCTTCCGGTGATCCTGTGCCGCCTTCAACCGTTTTTTAATGAGGTGATCTTTCTCTTGGGTTAAATCCATCAAATCTGACATCGAAGCTGCCCGTTCACCTACCTTAGTCCAACAAACAGGTGTTCTGTACTACCGACCATACATTGCCTCATAGGCTGTCATCCCAATGATAGCCTGATAACTGTTGTTTTATGCAAATTCCATCATAGGCAAATGCTTATCCCAAGAATCCTGAAACTGAAGTGCACAAGCCCTCATCATATCCTCTAGTGTCTGAATAGCCCTCTCAAAATGACCGTTAGTCTGTGGATAAGAACCTGTGCTAAAATGTAGGTTCGTACCCAAAGCCTTCTGTAGACTCCGCCAGAATCTCGAAGTAACGCGTGGATCCCAGGCTGAAACTATCGACTCCGGTGTACCATGAATTCTGATAATCTCATCCATGAACAACTGAGCCAATCGATTAGGCTTGAACGTCTCACGCATAGGTAGAAAGTGTGCCGACTTCGTCAATCTTTCCACTATTACCTAGACTCCGTCGTCATAACCACCCCGCGTCCTAAGAAGTTTGAACACGAAGTCCATAGTGACGTGATCCCACTTCCACTCAGGAATCGGAAGTGGTTGTATAGCCCCGTACGGTTTCTACCATTCTGCCTTAACCTGCTGACAGGTCAAACATATGCTGACAAACTCAGCAATTTCCCTCTTCATTCCAGCCCACCAATAGTAATTCCGGAGGGTGGGGTACATCTTTGTCCCTCTTAGATGCATAGCATAGGCTGAACTATGGGCCTCCTCTAGAATCTCCGCTCTAAGATCTACCACTATAGGCACACACATACGACCCTATTTCACTAGAGCTCCATTGCCTCGGATGGCAAAATCCTGCTGCTCACCTACCTCAACCTCAATCCGATAAACACACAAGGTAGGATCCTGAAATTTATCCTCAATGATACGGTCGATCAGAATCGGTCGTACATGAAAACTAGCCAACAAGACTCCTTGATCATCCATTCCCAGCATGACTCCAGCCTTCTGGATTTCCACAAGAAAATAAAGATACATCATCCTCAGGTGTGCAATCGAACCCGCTGACTTCCGACTAAGTGCATCCGCCACTACATTCGCTTATCCTGGATGATATTCAATCGTGCAGTCGTAGTCCTTAATTAGCTCCAACCACCGTTTCTGTCTCAAATTTAATTCCTTCTGCGTAAAAAATGTTTTAAACTCTGGTGGTCGGTGAAGATCCTGTAAGTTTCTCCATAAAGATAGTGTCTCCAAATCTTCAAAGCATGTACCACTGCTGCCAACTCCCAACCATGAGTAGGATAGTTCAGCTCATGAGGTTTCAGCTGTCGTGAGCCGTAAGCAATAACTCTCCCATGCTGCATCAGTATGCAACCCAGTCCCTGTAATGATGCGTCGATGTAAACCTCGAATTCTCCACTATTATCTGGAAGTGCAAGAACTGGCGCAGTAGTCAATCGTTGTTTCAACTCCTGAAAACTCTGCTCACATTGGTCATCCCAAACAAACTTAACCCCTTTCCGGGTCAATCGGGTCAAAGGAGCTGCGATAGTAGAGAAACCCTCTACAAACCGCCGATAGTAGCCAGCCAAACCTACGAAGCTCCGAACCTCAGTAACCATCCTTGGTCGCTCCCAATTAGTCACAGCTTCCGTCTTTTGGGGGTCCACAAGAATCCCCTTAGCTGAAATAATATGACCCGGGAAGCCAATACTATTCAGCTAGAACTGACACTTGCTAAGTTTGGCATACAATTGGTTCTGCCTCAGCCTACCCAACACTAACCACAAATGTTTCTCATACGCTCCGGCACTCCTCGAATAGACCAAAATTTCGTCGATGAACAAAATTACAAACTTGTCCAAATATGATCGGAACACTCGGTTCATCAAGTCCATGAATGTAGCTGGTGCATTCGTCAATCCAAATGACATTATCAAGAACTAATAGTGCCCGTACCTCGTCCGAAAAGTAGTCTTCGGAACGTCATCCTTTGCAATCCTCAGCTGATGGTAACCAGATCGAAGGTCAATCTTAGAGAAATAATTTGTTCCCCGTAACTGGTCAAACAAGTCATCGATCTTGGGTAAGGGGTACTTGTTCCTTACCATCACTTTATTAAGCTGTCAGTAGTCCACACACAACCGTAGACTACCCTCATTCTTCTTAACAATAACACGGGTACTCCCCATGGTTAAGTACTGGGTCGGATGATTCCCAGATCTACCAACCCCTGCAGTTGAGATTTCAATTCCTGTAACTCTGCCGGTGCCATACGATACGGCGCCTGTGATATCAGTTGTGTCCCAAGAAGTAGTTCAATTGTGAACTCAATCTCACGATGTGGTGGTAAACTAGGCAAGTCATCTGGAACACACATCTGGAAATTCTTGTACCACCAGAATATCCTCGGCTCTCAAAGAATCATCACATGTTTCCACAACATAGGCTAAATAACCCAGACAACCCCTTTATAGTAATTTAGTAGCTATAAGTGCGGAAATTATCCCAGGTGATCAGACTCCCCGCTCTCCCTGGAAAATCACCTCCGGTAAACCCAGACTTCGCAAGATAACTAGTGTAATGACCCGTCCCGAGTGTCGGGATTGAATATTAATTAATTATGGTTTAGAATGACTAATCGGGGATTAGTTGAGTGAAATTGGACAAATTGTGCAAAATGACCGTTTTACCCCTGGCGTGGGCAAAATGTTGACTTTTAGTTCGGGCGGTCAAACAGACTTTGACCGATGACTGTGACGTAGTTCGGGACATCACGAGTTCATAGACAGGTGGCACGTTGGATGAAAAGGGGCCAAATGTTGACTTTTGACAAGGAAAGTCCAATGGACGAGGGCCAAGGACCGTTACATAGGTCTCGTCGATACGAATCCAACGACAGGCGGCATGCCGAAATCGGAGATTCGACGAAGAAGTTATGGTTACGGGAATAGACCTCATTAACCGAACGAACCGGGATTTCGAATAAAATATTATTTTATTATGAATAGTACTTGATGATTGAACACACCTGGATGAGTGACAAGTGTCACTCATCCCTAAAATTGAGGCTTAAACACAGATCCATGTTTTGGGGAAAACATCATTATGATGTTTTATTATTTTTAATTAATTGTTAAATCCTTTTATTTTCCATTAATCTCTTCTGCTCTTAACCCGTGTGCAAGCAAACCACAGAGAAGAGAGAGTTGATCTCTGTCCATCAATTCCCTTCCATTTCTGAGCTTGAGATTAAGGGATTGAGAGCCTGGTGTGACTGATTTAATTGGGGAAACACGGGAAGTGAGGGAGAGCTGAAAAACTAGAATTCGGATTTTAAAAAGTTTGGAGGGAAAATTCGAATAATGAGATTTGAGCCTTGAGGATTGAAATTGAAACTTCATTTAGCTTCCTGAGGTTGTGACGAGTTGTTTCAGATCAAAAACGAAGAGAATTGAGGCCAAATTGGCTCTGAACGGGTCTGGTAACAGTGTGCAGGGTTCGAGCTTGAGTCGTGGGAATTAAGGCTTGGATTGATGCAATTGCGTTGGGGAAACTGTTTCTCTTGGTCCATTTAAGCTTTTGGGGGGATCAATTGAAAGAAATCGATTGAAATTGACAACTTTCGAATGATGAACAGGGTTCGAATGTTCTTCGAATGATCATCTTTGATCTTGAGGTTCGAGGTAAGATTTCGTGTAATCGATGTTTCAGAACTCTAATTAGACTTGAATCGAAGCTGACTGAATGTTCAATTGTTGAAATCGGTGTCGAATTGACAGAGAACAAACCAGGTCTGTTCGCGGGCAAAAGGACCCGTTTTACAGGCAAACGGGTGAGGAAGACGGTTACTGTAGGTGGCGCGTGGGTTTCACGTGCAACCACTCACGGCGGCGCGTGAGGGCGCGTACGGCCTAGTTTCAAGGTGAGGTCAACATGACTTTGAATCATCTTATTGTAACGAACATTTTGACGTTGGTTTCGAGGAAATCGGATATCGTTTCGTTAATGTTCCGCGTATCCGAAGTTTTGTTTTACGTTAAAAATACGTATTTAAATTCCGAAAAAATTGGGGAAAATTATATGAAGTATTTTGAGATGTTAGTAACCCTCTATAATGATTTTGGACAGGAGTTGTGATTTCCAGAATTTACGAAAAAACGTGCAGCTCGGAAACGGACCGTTTGTGTGAGTGGACTTTGTTTTCTAACCGTCATGCATGCATATATGATTTAAATGCCTTATTATATGATTTTATATGCTTTGGCATGATTTACGTTTCAATCCGGTGATTTCTCGATTTTATGGATTATTATATTATTATATTTTGACACGATTTTCGAGAAATTATGAAATTGGTTGAAAATGATGTTTGGACTCGAGTTATGAGTCATGGATTGAAAATGATGTGTTGACTCGGGAATGAGTCAAGGGTCGATTTCTTGGATTTACGTGAAAATGGCAACTGAGGTTGCGAACGTATGGATTTGCATGAAAATGATATTTTGGGCGTGAGAACCCAACTGGATAGTGATTTTGACTCAAATTTGGGGTCACATGTGAATTTGATGAAATTGATGATTTTGTTTGATTTCTTGTGATTTTATGATTATTTTAATCAGTCTTTCGGGCACGTTTTACGAGGAACGTGCAAATGATGTTTTGGGCGAGGCCTGGAGTTTAAATGACAGGGACCCGCCCCGATCCCCCGGGGACCACAAGGGGACGTGCCCTGCTCCCGTCTGACACCCGAACCGAAAGTCCCAATTTTAGTCATAAAAACTTAAATGCATAAATGTCCGAATTATAAAGTCATACATAACCCAAATTTAACCGATGTCAGACAAGGGATACAGTCCAAAATACAAAATCCGAGCACGACACTAGAAAGGAAAATCCTGCGGGTGATCCGACCCGACAGGGGATCAGGTGCGCAGTATAAAATCTATGCCTCAGCCTCGGGGTCCTCACCAACCTCAGCAGCACGACCTGGAGGGGTTACCAAAACATGAAAGGTGAGTGGGCCGAAACTCAGGTTTGTAAAAACAGTATAATAAGTAAAATACGTACTTTTCCCCTCCGTTTTCCAAACATGCATGCATCAGTATTTAAAAACCATAAATACATGTAATATATCACAAGCATCATATTAAGCCAGAATGTAATATAAACCCAGCTACTGCACCATACACATCCGATATTGACATCCCAGATGTCCGACGTCCCTGACGTCCAATAATGGTCACATTCCCAAGGCAACGCGTGCCACCCGGGGTCTCAAATCCCGAGTCCAATCTCCGAACCCAGTTAAGTTATGGCATCCCAGATGCCTAGCGTCCCAGACGCTCGACGTCCAATAATAGCAATCCAGCTCCTGAGTCATCCTACGGTCCGGCACCTCCGTAGCATGACTCCTCGCAGGCAATGCACCGCGACCGCTCCGGGGTACCACGTCCGGAGGAGACAGTATCATACGGTGGATTATACAGTGCAGTACCCAAGATAGTCATCGTATCCACAAGTATATGTAAATATCTATATAATATAAAACAGTATTCAATTTCCGTAAAATGGGCCTCAGCCCAACACCGTAAAACGTGTCACAGCCGTAAATCGAGATAATCAAAATCCATTAATGATTCACGCACACATATAGATATACGGAAATGAAAACGGTTATGCATGCAAGTGTTAATAAAAACGGGCCCACTCACAGTACGCTCCCGCTGCGAATAACGCGCGTACGAACTTGTCTCCGGAATTAACGTAAGTTTCCTGTCATTTCCAAACACACACAAGTGTCATTATAGGTCCTTAAAATACCCTCAAAAAGTCTAAAACAGAAACCGGTTCGGGAAAGCCGGCCAACACGCTTCCCGAGACATCCGGCCCTAAACTGACCTTCCTCACTATCTCAGATCAACATGGTTATTTCACAGAAAATGTCCAAAATGATGAAAGGATTAAAAGTCATGTTGACCGTGATCCGAGATAGTGCTCAACGCGCCCTCACGCGCCGCCCAAAGTGGCTGCGCGTGAAAGTCACGCGCTGCTACAGTGACACTGCTACAGTGTCGTCGTTCTTGCCCGATTCACTGTAATTTGGGTCTGCGACCCGCGGGGTGACCCGAATAATTAACCGTCCATTTCTACTTAATTTCATTCCTTCTTGATTCTAACATGTTCTAAAATCATTTACTTATAGTTCTTAGTCCTCTAATCAACTTGACAAACACTAAAACGTTCCATCCAAACCCGAACAACCTCACGGGTCGAATCTCAGAACTCCCCCAAACCAGCTCCACTGTCCAATTAATTTATACAGAAGCATACTAGGACCTAGACTAACAAAATAGAACCATCAATTGAACGAAACATCACCTGAAAGTAGCCGTCCAAACGCTGCGATTTCCTCTGCACACGGCGGTCACCGGCCTAATTCCTCCGTGGCTGGTTGTCGTCGATTTCGATATGGACGAGTTCCAAATGCTCCCAGAATGCTTACTCAGTGGTTAGTTTTGTCCAACAAGCCGTAGAAATTGAACTCGGATTTTTCCCTCCAAATTGGTTTCTCTGAACTGGAACTTGGGTTCCTGGGCAATTCCTCGATCACACTCTTCGAATCTTGCACGGTTAGGTTTCTGCTACTCCCAGAAAGCTTCCCCAGTGTTTAGATCGACCCCAAAACCCGTAGAGATTGAATTCGGAAATTTTCCCCCAAAAAACCCGAAACTGTTCTTCACTGTTTCTCCCTGTCTCTCACAATCTCTCAGACCCAAACAGACACCAAAATGAACCCTTCTCTCACTCCCCTACTCGGTTAATCGATCAAGGAGTCCAACAACCGTGGGAGACACCCTCAGATCGCACTGCACCTGTTTCCCGCACACAGAGCCCTTACAAAGTTTTTAATTCTTCCCGTGGCCTGCACAGCCTCAAATTACACTCCCATTACCTCAAACTAATTAAACAATGTTCACAACTCAGTCAACTAAGGTTTAAACAATTGCACGCCCACAACCACCACGGCATGGCCGTGTACTCTGCTTTTCACGGTTGCTGCTACAGTAACCGTGCAAAAGACCAAAATGCCCTCAGGACAGGAATTACCAAAATGCCCTCCAACTTCCGTGACCCGTAACTCGGTCATCCGATGTCCGTTTCACGCGTGCCGCCTGTTGTTGTACTCAGGGCATCGAGACGAATCTAACGGTCTTCGGGTCGTGCGAAAAATCCCGGTACATCAAAAAGTCAACTTTTTCCCCTAACTCGTCCAAATTACGGTAATGCCCCTGAACTTCCGATAGTCGTAACTTTTTCCCTGATCGTCCGAATTGGACGTGCCACCTGTCTGTGAACTCGTGACGTCCTGAACTACGTCACGGTCACTGGTCAAAGTCCATTTGACCCATAAACCAAAAAGTCAACAATTGGCCATAATTCACAGGGGTAAAAACGTCAATTCAACATTAAATTACAATATTACAATCTACGAATTTTCGGGGTGTTACAGCCTTCCCCCCGTAAGGAATTTCGTCCCGAAATTTAAAGAAACAAATAAGGAAACTGTTCCCGCATCTGAGCCTCGGGCACCCATGTGGCTTCTTCCACGTTCTGATTCCTCCAAAGGACTTTCACGAGAGGAATCGTCTTCTGCCGTAGTACCTTGTCCTTCCTGTCCAAAATCTGTACTGGTTGTTCTTCAAAGCTCAAATCCTCTCGAAGCTCGATAGGTTGCTCCTCCAATACATGAGAGGCGTCACGTACGTACTTCCGCAACATGGACACGTGGAAGACGTCGTGAACCTTAGAAAGTTCCGAGGGTAAAGCCAATCTATATGCCACCCGGCCAATCCTCTCCACGATCTCATAAGGTCCGATGAAACGTGGACTCAGTTTTCCCTGTCGGCCAAAGCGAATAATCCCTTTCCACGGGACAACCTCAGGAAGACAAAATCTCCAACCTCGAATTCCAAATCTCGGATCCGTCTATCAGCATAACTCTTTTGGCGATCCTGTGCCGCCCTCAACCTCTCCTTGATAACATGGACTGCTTCCTGGGTGATATCCATCAACTCCGGCCCTACGGCCGCTAGCTCCCCAATCTCCATCCAGCAGATAGGTGTCCTGCACTGTCGACCATACAGTGCCTCGTAGGGGGCCATCCCAATACTCGCCTGGTAGCTGTTGTTGTAAGAAAATTCCCTCAAAGGCAAGTGAGTATCCCACGAATCCGGAAATTGCAGTACACAAGATCTCATCATGTCCTCCAGGGTCTGAATAGTCCTCTCAGACTGTCCATCGGTCTGTGGATGGAAAGCAGTACTGAAACGCAGTTTCGTTCCCAAGGTAGCTTGCAAACTCCGCCAGAACCTGGAAGTGAAACGCGGATCACGATCGGACACGATCGACTCCGGCGTACCATGAAGTCGGATGATCTCCTTCACGAACAATTAAGCCAGTCGGTTCGGTTTGTAAGTCTCTTGTACTGGCAGAAAATGTGCTGACTTCGTTAATCGGTCTACAATCACCCAAACTCCGTCAAATCCACTCCGGGTCCTTGGTAACTTAAAGACAAAGTCCATGGTGATGTGGTCCCACTTCCACTCGGGAATCGGTAGTGGCTGCATAGCCCCATACGGTCTCTGCCGCTCCGCCTTAACCTGCTGACAGGTTAAGCATCTGCTCACAAACTCAGCAATGTCTCTCTTCATCCCTGGCCACCAATAATAGTTTCGGAGGGTACGGTACATCTTTGTACCTCCCGGATGCATAGCATACGCTGAACTGTGGGCCTCCTCCAAAATCTCGGCCCGTAACTCTGTCTCCGCTGGCACACACAAACGGCCCAATTTCACAAGTGCCCCATCGTCTCGGATGGTAAAGTCCTGTCGTTCCCCAGCCTCAACTTCAATCCTGTAGATGCACAATATCGGGTCCTGAAGTTGCGCCTCAATGATCCGATCAACCAACACTGGCCGTACATGGAAACTGGCCAATAAAGCTCCATGCTCATCCGTATCTAGAATAACCCCAGCCTTCCGGAGTTCCACCAGTAAAGGAAGATACACCATCCTCAGGTGTGCAATGGATCCCGCTGATTTCCTGCTGAGCGCATCTGCCACCACATTAGCCTTACCCGGATGGTACTCGATCGTACAGTCGTAATCCTTGATCAATTCCAACCATCTTCGTTGCCTCAAATTGAGTTCCTTCTGGGTAAATAGATACTTCAGGCTTTGGTGGTCGGTGTATATCCTGCACGTTGCGCCGAAAAGGTAATGTCTCCAGATCTTCAAAGCATGAACTACCGCCACCAACTCCAAATCATGGGTAGGGTAATTCAACTCATGAGTTTTTAGCTGCCGTGATGCGAAAGCGATCACCTTGCCATTCTGCATTAATACGCATCCCAAACCTTGTAGTGAGGCATCACTAAAAACTACAAACTCTCCACTGTTGTCGGGCAATGCAAGGATAGGAGCAGTGGTCAAACGATGCTTCAATTCCTGAAAACTCTGCTCACACTGCTCGTCCCAGATGAACTTCACTCCTTTCCTGGTCAAACGAGTCAACGGTGCAGCAATCTTGGAGAAACCTTCCACAAATCTCCGGTAGTAGCCTGCCAATCCGAAAAAACTCTGCACCTCTGTCACTGTTGTCGGTCTGACCCAGTTGGTCACCGCTTCTGTTTTCTGGGGATCCACGCTGATCCCATCAGCCGAAATCACATGTCCCGGAAAACCAATGCTGCTCAGCCAAAACTGACACTTACTCAGTTTGGTGTACAACCGTTCATGTCTCAGCTTCCCTAACACCAACCGTAGGTGTTCCTCATGTGCTCGGGCACTTCCCGAGTACACCAAGATGTCATCGATGAACACAATCACAAACTTGTCCAGGTAAGGTCGGAAATCTCTGTTCATCAGATCCATGAATGCTGCTGGAGCATTTGTCAAACCAAAAGGCATCACCAGGAATTCATAGTGTCCATAACGAGTTCGAAAAGCCGTCTTCGAAATATCCCCCTCCGCAATCCTCAGTTGATGATACCCAGATCGCAAATCAATCTTCGAGAAGCACTGCGCTCCCCGCAACTGGTCGAATAAGTCATCGATCCTGGGTAGAGGATACTGGTTCCTCAGCGTCACCTTGTTCAGCTGTCGGTAATCCACACACAATCAGAGACTCCCCTCCTTCTTCCTTACAAACAACACCGGTGCTCCCCACGGTGAAGTACTCGGTCGGATGAATCCCAACTCGACCAACTCCTGTAACTGTGTTTTGAGTTCCCGTAATTCTGCCGGCGCCATCCGGTATGGTGCCTGAGATATAGGTCGGGTACCGAGGAGTAGTTCAATGGTAAACTCAATCTCCCCGGTGGTGGTAATCCAGGTAGATCTTCCGGGAACACATCTGGAAACTCCCGCACCACAGGTATCTCCTCGATACTCGGAGTATCAACTCGCTCCGACACAACGTGTGCCAAATAGCCCTGGCATCCCTTCCGTAGAAGTTTAGTAGCAGCAAGTGAAGAAATCACTTCAGGCAGTGAACCATCACGCTCCCTCTGAAAGGTAACTTCCGGCAAACCCGGACTCCGCAGAAACACTTGCCGACTACAGCAATCAATAAGCGACCCATGCTCCGCTAACCAATCCATCCCGAGAATCACGTCGAAGTCATGGATGTCCATAATAATCAAGTCTGCTGGCAGATCCACCTCCTCAATTCTCACCGGGCACCTCCGAATCACCTGATTCACCAAGTACACGACGCCTATAGGCGTGCCAACACCCATCTCGCTATCTAAGGCTGATACCTCACAATCTAACATACCCGCACAACGCCTCGAAATGAAAGAATGTGTAGCCCCCGCATCCAACAATACTCGTACAATAAGGTTCGAGATATGAAGTGTACCTGTAATCACATCCGGGGCTGACCTCGCCTGCTGCTGAGTCACTGCAAAAACACGAGCACTGGGCCCCGCAGTCTGTCCGTGCCCACGTGCGCCACGTCCAGCACCCTGTCCTCGGCCTCCGGCAGTGTTGGAAGCCGAACTCTGTGCAACACTAGCACCTCCAGTATCGTTGTTCCTCGACAACGATGGGTAATCTCGGGCATAGTGGCCCACTCCTCCGCAAGCAAAACAATTAACTGTCCTCGGTCCATCCCAAGACCCTCCTGATGCACCACTCCAAGACTGATGCTGCCCAGCACTGGATCTCGATCCGCCCCTCTGAGAGCCCCCTGATCGACCTGACCAGCCACGACCCCGCAATGATGTGGGTGCTCCACGATAACTTCCCCCCTTAGAAATCTTCCGGCTGGTTGGTCCCGGATGGGGACAATCCCGGCGCCGCCCCTCGCATGATGATTGTCGCGCCTGGTGTGCCGCCAGACTGGCCTCGACACGAACTGCAGCGTCGACCATGTCCCTCAGAGTCGCATAAGTGGCAGCCGTCACACCTGCCCGTATCTCTCCTCGGAGCCCCAACTCAAACCTCTGACATCTGTCCTCCTCGGTACTCACAAAAGCTGCTGCAAAACGGGAAAGCTTCCCGAAAGCCTGCTCGTAGTCTGCCATAGACATGTCCCCCTGCTCCAGTCGCAGGAACTCCGCCTCTCGTGCTGGAGAAAAGATCGCGGATAGTACTGATCTAGGAACTGAGCACGAAAGACCTCTCATGTGGTGGTACGAACAGACCACCCCGACATCTCCAGACCCTGCCACCATCGGTAAGCTCCGCCTTCCAGTAAGAAGGCCGCCAAAGTCACCCGCTCGCCGGGTGGGCAATGCATCACAGTAAAGATTCTTTCCCATTTATCAATCCACTCGTAGGCATCCTCGGGGTCAGATCCCCCAATGAAAGGTGTGGCTCCCAACCGTTGAGCCCGCTCAATACTAGCGCATTCTATCTCTCTCTCAATTTCCTCGGCGGTCCGTGCTGAAGGGGTTCTCCTCGGAGGCATAACCAGCTGTTAAGAGGCATAGATTAGTTAACGCAATTCTAAGACTCGAAAAGTACCTAATACTAACCGCTAGTCTAACATGCTGACCACAACCTAGTGCTCTGATACCAAGCTGACAGGGACCCGCCCCGTTCCCCCGGGAACCACAAGGGGACGTGCCCTGCTCCCGTCTGACACCCGAACCGAAAGTCCCAATTTTAGTCATAAAAACTTAAATGCATAAATGTCCGAATTATAAAGTCATACATAACCCAAATTTAACCGATGTCAGACAAGGGATACAGTCCAAAATACAAAATCCGAGCACGACACTAGAAAGGAAAATCCTGCGGGTGATCCGACCCGACAGGGGATCAGGTGCGCAGTATAAAATCTATGCCTCAGCCTCGGGGTCCTCACCAACCTCAGCAGCACGACCTGGAGGGGTTACCAAAACATGAAAGGTGAGTGGGCCGAAACTCAGGTTTGTAAAAACAGTATAATAAGTAAAATACGTACTTTTCCCCTCCGTTTTCCAAACATGCATGCATCAGTATTTAAAAACCATAAATACATGTAATATATCACAAGCATCATATTAAGCCAGAATGTAATATAAACCCAGCTACTGCACCATATACATCCGATATTGACATCCCAGATGTCCGACGTCCCTGACGTCCAATAATGGTCACATTCCTAAGGCTACGCGTGCCACCCGGGGTCTCAAATCCCGAGTCCAATCTCCGAACCTAGTTCGGTTATGGTATCCCAGATGCCTAGCGTCCCAGACGCTCGACGTCCCCGACGTCCAATAATAGCAATCCTGCTCCTGAGTCATCCTACGGTCCGGCACCTCCGTAGCATGAATCCTCGCAGGCAATGCACCGTGACCGCTCCGGGGTACCACGTCCGGAGGAGACAGTATCATACGGTGGATTATACAGTGCAGTACCCAAGATAGTCATCGTATCCACAAGTATATGTAAATATCTATATAATATAAAACAGTATTCAATTTCCGTAAAACAGGCCTCAGCCCAACACCGTAAAACGTGTCACAGCCGTAAATCGAGATAATCAAAATCCATTAATGATTCACGCACACATATAGATATACGGAAATGAAAACGGTTATGCATGCAAGTGTTAATAAAAACAGGCCCACTCACAGTACGCTCCCGCTGCGAATAACGCGCGTACGAACTTGTCTCCGAAATTAACGTAAGTTTCCTGTCATTTCCAAACACACACAAGTGTCATTATAGGTCCTTAAAATACCCTCAAAAAGTCCAAAACAGAAACCGGTTCGGGAAAGCCGGCCAACATGCTTCCCGAGACATCCGGCCCTAAACTGACCTTCCTCACTATCTCAGATCAACATGGTTATTTCACAGAAAATGTCCAAAATGATGAACGGATTAAAAGTCATGTTGACCGTGATCCGAGATAGTGCTCAACGCGCCCTCACGCGCCGCCCAAAGTGGCTGCGCGTGAAAGTCACGCGCTGTTACAGTGACACTGCTACAGTGTCGTCGTTCTTGCCCGATTCACTGTAATTTGGGTCTGCGACCCGCGGGGTGACCCGATTAATTAACCGTCCATTTCTACTTAATTTCATTCCTTCTTGATTCTAACATGTTCTAAAATCATTTACTTATAGTTCTTAGTCCTCTAATCAACTCGACAAACACTAAAACGTTCCATCCAAACCCGAACAACCTCACGGGTCGAATCTCAGAACTCCCCCAAACCAGCTCCACTGTCCAATTAATTTATACAGAAGCATACTAGGACCTAGACTAACAAAATAGAACCATCAATTGAACGAAACATCACCTGAAAGTAGCCGTCCAAACGCTGCGATTTGCTCTGCACACGGCGGTCACCGGCCTAGCTCCTCCGTGGCTGATTGTCGTCGATTTTGATATGGACGAGTTCCAAATGCTCCCAGAATGCTTACCCGGTGGTTAGTTTCGTCTAACAAGCCGTAGAAATTGAACTCGGATTTTTCCCTCCAAATTGGTTTCCCTGAACTGGAACTTGGGTTCCTGGGCAATTCCTCGATCACACTCTTCGAATCTTGCACGGTTAGGTTTCTGCTACTCCCAGAAAGCTTCCCCAGTGTTTAGATCGACCCCAAAACCCGTAGAGATTGAATTCGGAAATTTTCCCCCCAAAAACCCGAAACTGTTATTCACTGTTTCTCCCTGTCTCTCACAATCTCTCAGCTCCAAACAGACACCAAAATGAACCCTTCTCTCACTCCCCTACTCGGTTAATCGATCAAGGAGTCCAACACCCGTGGGAGACACCCTCAGATCGCACTGCACCTGTTTCCCGCACACAGAGCCCGTACAAAGTTTTTAATTCTTCCCGTGGCCTGCACAGCCTCAAATTACACTCTCATTACCTCAAACTAATTAAACAATGTTCACAACTCAGTCCACTAAGGTTTAAACAATTGCACGCCCACAACCACCACGGCATGGTTGTGTACTCTGCTTTTCACGGTTGCTGCTACAGTAACCGCGCAAAAGACCAAAATGCCCTCAGGGCAGGAATTACCAAAATGCCCTCCAACTTCCCTGACCCGTAACTCGGTCATCCGATGTCCGTTTCACGCGTGCCGCTTGTCGTTGTACTCAGGGCATCGAGACGAATCTAACGGTCTTCGGGTCGTGCGAAAAATCCCGGTACATCAAAAAGTCAACTTTTTCCCCTAACTTGTCCAAATTACGGTAATGCCCCTGAACTTCCGATAGTAATAACTTTTTCCCTGATCGTCCGAATTGGACGTGCCACCTGTCTGTGAACTCATGACGTCCTGAACTACGTCACGGTCACTGGTCAAAGTCCATTTGACCCATAAACCAAAAAGTCAACAATTGGCCATAATTCACAAGGGTAAAAACGTCAATTCAACATTAAATTACAATATTACAATCTACGAATTTCCGGGGTGTTACATTAAATGTTATCTAAAATGATATTTTGACTTTGTTGGTAAGTCAACGATGATTTTTGGATTATTTAATTGTTTTAAAATGTGATTTTAACGGTTTATGTGTAAATGGTATTTTGGGGTTTGAGACCCGGTCGGGAATGATCTTGACTTTGTATGAAGACAAGATTTGATTGAAATATTTTGGGATGTAATTCCCGAGATGGTTTACATTGTGATTGTGAAATTCCCAGATGGTCCGAGCTTAGGGGGATTACCCAGACGACCGGAGCTTGGGGGATGTGTGTAGGATCGTGAGTTGATCCTAAGGTATGCCAGCTTCTCGGATATGACTGAGCCTGGATGTACCACTCGGATGTGTCTGAGCCTGGGGATGTGTTCGCCCAGATGTGACTGAGCCCGAGGGTTGAGCTCAGAGGTGTCTGTTCCCGAGAGAGTGGCTGGATATTGGCCTACGCGTAGTGCATCACTTGTGAGTAGTGCAGTTGATGGTTTGATTGTGACTTGTGAGTAGTCTAGATGTGATTGTGATAGTTTGTGCACTTGTGAGTAGTGCAGATTGATTGGATTGATTGATTGATTGTGCACTTGTGAATAATGCTGATTGATGTTGTTTTTGATGACGTATTGGTATGGAGTACGGGTTTTTGGTCTTTGTGGCCAGGTGATTGTGTTTTCACATGTTTTGACCTGAGAGCCGGGATTTGATGTTTTATAACATGAACTGATTTGGTGAACTTGAGTTTTACGGACCATGGGATAATATGTTTTGATTTTATTGGTCCACTGTTTATACTTGAATGATTTCATACTATTACTCATGTTTTACGATATGCATGCGAGTTTGTGAAAACTGGAGGGTAAGAATGTATTTTGGCAAATGTTTTTATAAGAGGTCATTTTTGTCCACTCACACCTTTTCTGTTTTGTGACCCTCCAGGCCGTGGTACGACGTTCGGTACTGATCGGGAGGTAGAGGAGGCAGCAGAAATGAGTGCAATTATCCCTTGTCTAGCAAGCACTGAAGGGTAGTTTCGGACCTTTAGTTGACTTGTCAGACGGGAGCAGGACCAGGCATGGTTTTTGACGTCCAGTTGGGACGGGTCCTGTCAAAGTGGTATCAAAACATTTGGTTATTGATTTCCGTTGTTACGTCATGCCTCCGAGTCGTGCGTCTCGTACACGGTCTGAAGATGGGAGGGACGAGAATAGTGTTAGTGAAGGTCCAGATATTGAGCGAGCTCGGCGGTTAGGAACCACTGTGTTTCGTGGTGATTCGGGCCCGGATGGTGCCGATGATTGGATTACTCGATTGGAAAGGATTTTTGAGGTCATGATATGTCCCCCGGAAGACATGGTGCCCTTAGCCACTTTTCTTTTGGATGGCTATGCCTACAAGTGGTGGCATAGTTTACAGTTGACTGGTTGGGATGCCCGTACGTTGGCATGGGATGCATTCCGAGAGCGATTTCTGGATCAGTTTTATCCTCGCTCATTTCGGAACGCTAAGGAGGTTGAGTTTCTCCAATTGCAGCAGGGGAATCTGTCAGTAGTCGATTATGAACAGCAATTTTTGCACTTATCTAGTTTCGCTCCTATGTATGTGGCTACTGAGGAAGTTAAGTGTCAAAGGTTTGAGCAGGGATTGAGGAATGAGATACGAGGTGCTGTGACTGTGGGCTCGTATTCTACCCTGAGGGAATTATCGGATGCTGGTATCCGAGTGGAGGCTACTATTTTACCTGTGCAAGAACAATCTTTGAGCTATGGACGACGCCGAGAGTGTCAGGATACTGAACAAATAAATCAGGAAACATCGAAGCGAGTTAGTCTTCACTCCCTTGTGTCATGACCCTCGGTGGGTGTTCATCCGAGTGGAACTTCAACTCGGTCGACAAGTAAGCGGCGTGGTGGAGCTAGTCGCCTCAGCACTGCTCCCTGTCACTTTTGTAGGAAACTTGGACATTTGCGAAGGAACTGCCCCGATCGACTTGTCAGTAGTTCAAAATAAATGTATTGATACTTGGTTTCGTGCTACTTTGTAAATAGTTTGTATTGTACACTTGTGTTGTAATATTGTCTCATGTGTTTTGATTGTGTCGGACTAGTGTTGGTCCAGATGGTTGTTTTTGTTAACGGTTTGGTATGTGGATGGGCATGTTGGGCCCAGAATAAACTTGACCAGAGCTTGGGTTTGGTTATTGAATTGGAATCAGAGGGAGTCCAGAAATGGTTTTGTGTTTTGGAAAGGATGTGGTTTACCTAGGGGTATTTGCTAGGTGACCGAATATGCCAGTAGTGGCATTGACGTCAGTCGAGTTTGGACTTCGACTCAGTAGGAGTCAGGAGTTGGTTTAGGATGCAGGATGAGTCCTGGTGTGATTTGAGGGCTCCGGATGAGCCGGGTATGACTGTGAGTTGTTGAGGCAGGTTTTCTGACCACAGTTGGGTTGGTCATGATAACGTGTTGGTGTGCCTTCATCTACGGATGGGCAAGTGATGTGCTCGATGGATGTGTTGACTATACTAATATAAAATTTTTAGTGTTAGGCTTAGTCGACCAGAGTAGACTTGTGACCTAAGTGTTAGTGGTGGCCGGGGTTAGTGTGAATCCCGGGAGAACTAGACGTTCTTTCCTGTGGACACGTTGATGTGTCATTTTGAGAGTTGTGATTTGGCGAGGTGTTTTTGGGTAGCATAGGACAAGGATTGTCGATGCTAGCTAAACCCTCAGGCTTTTTACTTTTCCCTACCTGGTTTGGGATCGACCATATTGATCTATGGGTCGAGTATGCTGAGGTCATACTTCTGGAAAGGGCGATTATCAGGAATGGCAAAGGATGATAAACAGAAAGGCCTATTGTTTGTGACGGTGGTAGTCAGGAGACTTTGAGATTTCGACCTTAGAGTCAAGTCGGGTATTATTTCGGTACGGCTAGTGAGGTAGCCGATATTCTAAGCTGAGCGAGAGTTAAAATTTTTGATAATGTGAGGATCAGTGGAATCCTGTTATTAATGGAACTCCATGGGATTGGAGTAATACTTGACATTTGAGTATTGGGACTACTGGGGTCCAGCTGTAGGATCATACTTGGCATACGATTTGCTGTATCGTATGGATGATGGTACTTGATACCTAGCGACGGTACATGAGATATACCAATGATGTGTCGATGAACGTGTTGGTATTTGGCTTAGTTCCGATACCATTGGTTTTATTTGTGGACGTGAACTGGACATTGAACACGATGCACTGGGCAGGGTGATTCTGATGATTTCAGTGATTGTTTAAGCAGGTGCTCTTACCCATGGTTGGCTAGTGTAACTCTAGTGTTGAGTTGTGTGATCACTGCTAGGCTGGTGTTCAATGTGTTCCAGTTACACCATCTGGTTGAGTGAGTTGGTGGTTAGTGTGACCAAGATTTGCTTTGCGAGATGTTATCATGTTGTGACCTTACCAACATCTGGGATCGCTGAGGGGGTGACAGTTGTGGTTACTGCGGGTTGTATTTGTCGCAGGATTGAGTTTGCCCTGCGAGGTGAGATCATGTTGTTGATCTTATGCTACATTGACTGACGTTGTAGTATGATGTGTTGTCACTAATTTGTTAATGATTGGAGCTTTATAAGGGTGGTAAAGCTTTGTGGCGACAGTTTGGCTAGTAGTGTCATGGACTGACAAGTGAGTTTTGGTGACTCTCGATGAGAGCGGAGGTCAGGGCACATTAGTGAATAAGAGGAGCCGTAGAGCTGAAGGAGTCAGCTTAATGGTGACATTGCCAATTTCGGTGATCAATTTCACTCGAGGTGGTCGAGTGTAGACAGTACGACGTGCATCTGTGATGTGACGTCTGAGTGCAGACGAGTTCTACGTTGGCTAGTGGGTGTACAGGTGTACACATGTTGTGAGGCCCATTTGTTTTCCACGAGGTGGATGTGGAATACAGATAGTTGGAATTTCGGGGACGAAATTCTTTAAGGGGGGAAGGTTGTAATGACCCGTCCCGAGTGTCGGGATTGAATATTAATTAATTATGGTTTAGAATGACTAATCGGGGATTAGTTGAGTGAAATCGGACAAATTGTGCAAAATGACCGTTTTGCCCTTGCCGTGGGCAAAATGTTGACTTTTAGTTCGGGCGGTCAAACGGACTTTGACCGATGACTGTGACGTAGTTCGGGACGTCACGAGTTCATAGACAGGTGGCACGTTCGATTCCGACATTCGAGGAAAAAGTTATGGCGTTCGGAAGTTGAGGGGTATTTTGGTAATTTGGCTGAAAAGGGGCCAAATATTGACTTTATACCCGGGAAGTCCAATGGATGAGGGCCAAGGACCTTTAGGTAGGTCTCGTCGATATGAATCCAACGACAGGCGGCATGCCGAAATCGGAGATTCGACGACGAAGTTATGGTCACGGGAACGGACTCCATTAACCGAACAAACCGGGATTTCAAATAAAATATTATTTTATTATGAATAGTACTTGATGATTGTTCACACCTGGATGAGTGACAAGTGTCACTCATCCCTTAAATTGAGGCTTAAACACAGATCCATGTTTTGGGGAAAACATCATTATGATGTTTTATTATTTTTAACTAATTGTTAAATCCTTTTATTTTCTATTAATCTCTTCTGCTCTTAACCCGTGTGCAAGAAAAACACATAGAAGAGAGAGTTGATCTCTGTCCATCAGCTCCCTTCCATTTCTGAGCTTGAGATTAAGGGATTGAGAGCCTAGTGTGACTGATTTAACTGGGGAAACACGGGAAGTGAGGGAGAGCTGAAAAACTGAAATTCAGATTTTAGAAAGTGTGGAGGGAAAATTCGAATAATGAGATTTGAGCCGTGAGGATTGAAATTGAAACTTCATTTAGCTTCCTGAGGTTGTGACGAGTTGTTTCAGATCAAAAACGAAGAGAATTGAGGACAAATTGGCTTTGAACGGGTACTGGGGAAACACGGGAAGTGAAGGAGAGCTGAAAAACTGAAATTCGGATTTTAGAAAGTTTGGAGGGAAAATTCGAATAGTGAGATTTGAGCCGTGAGGATTGAACTTGAAACTTCATTTAGCTTCCTGGGGTTGTGACGAGTTGTTTCAGATCAAAAACGAAGAGAATTGAGGCCAAATTGGTTCTGAACGGGTATGGTAACAGTGTGCAAGGTTCGAGCTTGAGTCGTGGGAATTGAGGCTTGGATTGATGCAATTGAGTTGGGGAAACTGTTTCTCTTGGTCCATTTAAGCTTCTGGGGGGATAAATTGAAAGAAATCGATTGAAATTGACGACTTTCGAATGATGAACAGGGTTCGAATGTTCTTCGAATGATCATCTTTGATCTTGAGGTTCGAGGTAAGATTTCGTGTAATCGATGTTTCAGAACTCTAATTAGACTTGAATCGAAGCTGACTGAATGTTCAATTGTTGAAATCGGTGTCGAATTGACAGAGAACAAACCGGGTCGGTTCGCGGGCAAAAGGAGCCGTTTTACAGACAAACGGGTGAGGAAGACGGTTACTGTAGCTGGCGCGTGGGTTTCACGCGTAGCCACTCACGGCGGCGCGTGAGGGCGCGTACGGCCTAGTTTCAAGGTGAGGTCAACATGACTTTGAATCATCTCATTGTAACGAACATTTTGACGTTGGTTTCGAGGAAATCGGATATCGTTTCGTTAATGTTCCGCGTATCCGAAGTTTTGTTTTACGTTAAAAATACGTATTTAAATTCCAAAAAAATTGGGGAAAATTATATGAAGTATTTTGAGATGTTAGTAACCCTCTATAATGATTTTGGACAGGAGTTGTGATTTCCAGAATTTACGGAAAAACGTGCAGCTCAGAAACGGACCGTTTTGGACGGTGTGTGTGAGTGGACTTTGTTTTCTAACCGTGATGCATGTATATATGATTTAAATGCCTTATTATATGATTTTATATGCTTTGGCATGATTTACGTTTCAATCCGGTGATTTCTCTATTTTATGGATTATTATATTATTATATTTTGACACGATTTTTGAGAAATTAAGAAATTGGTTGAAAATGATGTTTGGACTCGAGTTATGAGTCATGGATTGAAAATGATGTGTTGACTCGGGAATGAGTCAAGGGTCGATTTCTTGGATTTACGTGAAAATGGCAACTGAGGTTGCGAACGCATGGATTTGTGTAAAAATGATATTTTGGGCGTGAGAACCCAACTGGATAGTGATTTTGACTCAGATTTGGGGTCACATGTGAATTTGATGAAATTGATGATTTTGTATGATTTCTTGTGATTTTATGATTATTTTAATCAGTCTTTCGGGCACGTTTTACGAGGAACGTGCAAATGATGTTTTGGGCGAGGCCTGGAGTTTAAATGTTTTCTAAAATGATATTTTGACTTTGTTGGTAAGTCAATGATGATTTTTGGATTATTTTATTGTTTTAAAATGTGATTTTAACGGTTTATGTGTAAATGGTATTTTGGGGCTTGAGACCCGGTCGGGAATGATCTTGACTTTGTATGAAGACAAGATTTGATTGAAATATTTTGGGATGTAATTCCCGAGATGGTTTACATTGTGATTGTGAAATTCCCAGATGGTCGGAGCTTGGGGGGATTACCCAGACGACCGGAGCTTGGGGGATGTGTGTAGGATCGTGAGTTGATCCTAAGGTATGCCAGCTTCTCGGATGTGACTGAGCCTGGATGTACCACTCGGATGTGTCTGAGCTTGGGGATGTGTTCGCCCAGATGTGACTGAGCCTGAGGGTTGAGCTCAGAGGTGTCTGTTCCCGAGAGAGTGGCTGTATATTGGCCTACGCGTAGTGCAGCACTTGTGAGTAGTGCAGTTGATGGTTTGATTGTGCACTTGTGAGTAGTCTAGATGTGATTGTGATAGTTTGTGCACTTGTGAGTAGTGCGGATTGATTGGATTGATTGATTGAATGTGCACTTGTGAATAGTGCTGATTGATGTTGTTTTTGATGGCGTACTGGTATGGAGTACGGGTTTTTGGTCTTTGTTGCCAGGTGATTGTGTTTTCACATGTTTTGGCCTAAGAGCCGGGATTTGATGTTTTATAACATGAACTGATTTGGTGAACTTGAGTTTTACGGACCATGGGATAATATGTTTTGATTTTATTGGTCCACTGTTTATACTTGAATGATTTCATACTATTACTCATGTTTTACGATATGCATGCAAGTTTGTGAAAACTGGAGGGTAAGAATGTATTTTGGCAAATGTTTTTATAAGAGGTCATTTTTGTCCACTCACACCTTTTCTGTTTTGTGACCCTCCAGGCCGTGGTACGACGTTCGGGATTGATCGGGAGGCAGAGGTAGCAGCAGAAATTAGCGCAATTATCCCTTGTCTAGCAAGCACTGAAGGGTAGTTTCGGACCTTTAGTTGACTTGTCAGACGGGAGCAGGACCGGGCACGGTTTTTGACGTCCAGTTGGGACGGGTCCTGTCAAAGTGGTATCAAAGCATTTGGTTATTGATTTCTGTTGTTACTTCATGCCACCGAGTCGTGCGTCCCGTACACAGTCTGAAGATGGGAGGGACGAGAATAGTGTTAGTGAAGGTCCAGATATTGAGCGAGCTCGACGGTTAGGTGCCACTGTGTTTCGTGGTGATTTGGGCCCGGATGGTGCCGATGATTGCATTACTCGATTGGAAAGGATTTTTGAGGTCATGATATGTCCCCCGGAGGACATGGTGCCCTTAGCCACTTTTCTTTTGGATGGCTATGCCTACAGGTGGTGGCATAGTTTACAGTTGACTGGTTGGGATGCCCGTACGTTGGCATGGGATGCATTCCGAGAGCGATTTCTGGATCAGTTTTATCCTCGCTTATTTCGGAACGCTAAGGAGGTTGAGTTTATAACGATCCGTCCCAAATTCCGAGATTAGATTAGTGACTAATCACGATTAGTGAGGCTAATCCATGATTAGTTAGGAGAAATCGGACGAACGATGCAAAATGATCGTTTTGCCCTTCGGTGTGGTAAAACGTTGACTTTTCGTTCGGGCGGTCAAATGGACTTTGACTTATGACTGTAACGTAGTTCGAGACGTCACGAGTTCATAGACAGGTGGCACGTTCAATTCTGACGTTCGAGGAGGAAGTTATGACGTTTGGAAGTTTAGGGGCATTTTGGTAATTTTGGTTAAATGGAGTCAAATGTTGACTTTTTGACCAAGAGGTCTGATGGCCGAGGGCCGAAGACCGTTACGTAGATAAGGACGATACGAATCCATAGACAGGCGACACATCGAATTTGGACGTTCGACGGTGAAGTTACGGTTCACGGAAGTTCAAGTGCACTATTGCACGAATTATGAAACGAGTTAACTTTTGGACTTAGCGGGGGCCCAGATATTTAATCCCCGCCCTATGGATGAGTGACAAGTGTCACCCATCCACTAGAAAACTTCATTCATTCATGCATCTTCCTTTTCCCGTGCATTTCCTTTCTCCATTTCAAACACACACAAAACACCCACCCGATCTCACCTATTTTCCTCCCATCCGTGCAACCCAAAACCCATCCACTCTTTACCCATGACCAGGCAGAGGACCAGGGAGCCTTAGGAGGTTGCTGGGCAGCCAGAACCGCCGTCCACGGTGGCGAGGGGAGGAAGAACCTGTGAGGTTCACGGTAAGTCCATTTTGATCCATTTTTCCATTTTTGATGTTATGGTTGGTTTTTAATGGTTTTAATGAGTCCATTAGGTTGCTAGGGACATGTTAGGAAGGTTTAAGGAAGCTTGGGATGTCTGGGCAGCCATGGGAGAGTTTTGGAAAACTTGAACCGTTTGGTTCAAAATCGAACCATAGGATTTAGACGTTTTCGGTTGCGTTTAAGGATTAGAATGGATAGAAAACATCAAAATAGGATGAAAGGAACCAAAAAGGAAGAACTAGGATGAAAAATGGGGTGTCTAGGGCTGTGAACCGGTCACGCCGGTCCAGTTGGACCGGCCAAACCAGGTGAACCGGCCATGAACAGTAAAACCGGTCTGTTGGAGGTTGGTGTCGATGAATAGTGTTTTCGACCTTCTTGGGGTGCGTGAACAGTAATTTGGGAAAGTTTCCAACACGGGAAATCTTCTATTCGATGTAAAGAAGATTTTGGGACTGGTCTCGCGTCAATCGGACATCGTTTCGATAGTTTTCGGGGTGTCGGAAGGTTTAGGGTCGGCTTAAAAATAGTTAAAAGTTTGGGAAAATTACGGGGCTTTTATGGGAGGTTAATTAAGTAGTTATTAACCTTCTATTAAAATTTGGACAGGTTTGGGAGTCCCGGTGATGGTGATCGGCTCGGGGAGCCGAATGGCACGCAAATCGAGGCGGCAGCTCAGACGGTCTGTGAGTGGACTTTGTTTTCTAAATTGGTGCATGCATAAATGTTTATTATATGTTTTAAATGCTTGTTTGTAATTCCATGGGTGCATTTGTATGTGGTTACGTATAAGCACGTATTTCGAAGTTTCGGCCTTATACGGTGCTTATACGGGTCTGTATTTCTTTATTGGTTTTAATGAAATATCCTTGGATTTCTAAAAGGATAAACTCGGGTATGAGACCCATTTGGTTTTGTCTCGGGCATATGACCTCAGATTCCGGGCACGGAGCCCAGTTGATGTCCTATGTTCGGGTACGAGACCCAGTCACTTTACGGTTTTGATTTCAGGTCAGGGAACCTTAAATGGATTCCCAGGTTCATGACGGTTTATGGGAACCGGCATGAACCCTTGTTATGGTATCATGGTTCATGACGGTTTATGGGAACCGGCATGAACCCTTGTTGGTTATTACAGTACATGACGGTTTATGGGAACCGGCATGTTACCTGGTTATATTATTACGGTACATGACGGTTTATGGGAACCGGCATGTTACCTGATTATGGATAGTATGGATCATGACGGTTCAGGGGAACCGGACATGAATGTTTATGTTATGTATATATATGTTCATCTACCTTCCTTTACTTATTCTATCTCCTCCGGGGAGGGTCGTTGGCCTGGGTGGACCTCGGAGTAGTCACGGAGCACCGACTGAGTGGAGTCACCCCCAGTTGGGTTCCTTACTCTCAGGAAGGCTATGATTACTATTACCTCGGGTAGGGTCAGTGGTCTACAGACATTGATCTTGACTTTGAGAAGACTCGGATTGAGACCTGGGTAGCACGCGCGTAGCTTTGGAAACCGTGACAGGATTGGTTGTGTGACTTATATATGTATGTGATATAAATATGATATATGATATGTGGTGTGCACAGGTGTGCACAGGATTTGAGCAGTGGCTCGTGTACTTGGTTTCTTTATGGTTTGGGGCCGAGTCCCTTATGGATTTGGGCAGTGGCCCGTATGGTCGTTTCCATTGTGGTCCTTTCGACCTTGGTTTATATCTTCTTTGGGCTTAGTCCCACATATGGTTAATGTTGGATAAATGGTTTTCGAATGCATGCATGCTTTTTAGTGGAGGGTACAAATGTCTTATGAAATGTTTTTATAAACTTTTGTTTTGTCCACTCACAGTTTTTAATGTTTTGACTGCCCTTCAGGTTGACATCGGATGTGGACTGTAGCAGAGTCCGAGATATCACATGCCTCCTCCGGATCCTGGCGTATTCTGATAGCCCGGGAGGGCAAAGGTCGTAAATATCCCTTGTCTGACACTTCGTGTCAGACGGGAGCAGGGTCATCCCTCACTAATCCCGGGGGGATTGGGATGGGTCCTGTCAATGTGGTATCAGAGCGGGGTTGTCTCGATTCGAGCAACCGTGTAGCTCTTGAAGTATGTACACAGGTCGAGGATGTGATATCTCAATGGGCTATAGTCCGTGGTCAACCTGATGTTGAGGTGCCGGTACGATAGTTAGTAGGATTGGCATGCCTTGGTTCGGCATTTGAGGCCGGGGTTGCCATAGTTCTGTCAGGGTTGACAGTGTGAGACCCTACGGAAGGGATGACGTACCTGTACGTTAACGTTTTGATCGTGAGACGGTTAGTTGGGATCGTCTTTCACGATGTCGTAGGATCGGTTCCGACGACTGGTTAGGAATTGTGGTCATCGGATGATCGGATTTGGTCGAGTTAGATGTATTTACTGCAGTCGGCAGTTAGCAATCGGATTCGGGGAATCCTAGTTGGATTGTTGGTAGGATTGGATTGACGTCTTTACGATGTCAGACCGCGGGGTTGGTCAGATTGTTAATTTTACTGCTTCTCGCAGTTGAGTTCCGAGGAACTCTAGGTGTGATCGTGGAATCCCATGGTAGGATGTGTATGGTTCGGAAATGTGAGTTGACGAGTGGTTTGACTTGGACGACTATTCGGATTTGGATTCGTTAGTCGGTCTAGTCATGTCAGCTTGTGTTGGGACTGCACTCTGCAGTCGAGGTTGTACTTATCGGTTAAACCTATTTGGTTGTCGTGCTACTTAGTTGTGGTTTGGTGCAACTAAGGTCGTGGATGACCTGGTAGACGACATTGGTTTAGTTGAGTTGTGACTGGTTAGTGTTTGGTTGGGCAAGTTATCAGGGTTGGTACTTGTCGATGGAATCCCTGAGTGGGATACAGAGTAGTTGGTACGGGCGGTTGATTCCGTAGGATGCGGAGTCTGGATATCGAGATGTCTGGTAGTTAGGTCTGCACGAGTCTGTGGCAGGCGCTACTACCGAGAGTGGTCATAGTTATGGTTGTTGGGGATCAGTGACGTTCAGGTGACGTTTTCTTTTCCCGTATGAGTTGTCAGGGTGACTGTACCTAGAGTTGGGCACGAGGGAGACAGAGTTTCTCCTATTCGAGCAGAGGTACGGGGTCGTCGCTCGGTATGAGCGGAGATCCAGGGTTGTCAGTTTTGCACATGGTGTGCTAGTGTTATTGTTGATGCTAGTGTGGACACTTTGTGCTGATGTTGATAGGTGATAGTGTTGATACTGGTACTAGTACGGGTGCTGGTGCCAGTGATTGCGATGACGTTGAGTTACATCCGTCGTGATGGGCATATGTTCGATATCTGTGGTTCGAGAGTGGATCACGGATAGAGTTAAATTGGTGATGGACACGTGGTTGATGTCCGAGTGTGTTGGTTTCGATAAGGTTGGAATTCCGGAATCGCGAGAGTTACGATTGGGGTGACACGAGGAGTGCGGGCTTTTCGCATTGGTATTGGGTAATTCGAAGTCATTAAGGTGACTTCTCAGGTTCTGCTAAGGCAGATGATGGTTGTATCACTAGTACACTGATCGTGTATTGGTTGGTGGACCCGGGATTTGTCTTGGGTCATCAGCATGTGTTGAGTATATCGAAGTTAGGTGACTGAGATTTCTCATTTTCTGCTTGGTGGCAGACGAGGTTGGATTACGTGGTGTGGTGAGTGCAGCGAGTTTTAATTGCATTCACGAGGATGGATTTTGATGTCATAGTCTTGTATCATCCTTGATTTTCCACGGTGGAATGCCAAGGATCGATACGAGGTGATTGGGGAGGACCCACAGTCTCGATCGTGACGTCTATAGTCGTTTGACGTATTGGTGGATCTGGATCGTGATCTTGATGATCCAGATAGTTGGAGAGTTTATTACTCTTACTTGGATGTTGAGTGGAGCATGATGGGACTGAACTTCTTTTCGAGGTAAATCCCATATGGCATATTACTCGCCTGAGTAGTTGTCCGATGAGTAGTTTTCCGACGTGGTCGGATATGGTCAGTCTTAGAGATGGGTCGATATTGGGATTGGCTTCCCTATGAACTCAATCGATGATATTGAGGTAATTGTTTAAACGGGTAACCGATAGGTTCGGTTTTGATGCGTCTTGGTAGACATGAACGAGATTTTGGGTTTTGGAATCGGATTCTGGGTGACGATTCAGGATTTGGTGCTAGAGCCTGACTGTGGATTTTCTTTTTATGGATTTGGGTTCGTAATGGTTATTCCAAATGCTAGCTTACGGAATAATGATTTCGGATTCGGATTTGAACATGGCTATGGATATGATTTCTGGGTTTGGATTCGGGATTTCTTACGAAATTGCGAATTCGGATTCGGATCTGGAAATAGATGATGGGTTGGAGTTTCGATTTGTCTAGTCCGAGATTGGGCAAATGGACTCGATTATTGAAACGTGATTTCCTACAACCTAGGTCGTCATTGTAGTTGTAGTTGTAGTCTGATTGATGGGTAGATGTACATATCTTGTACGTTGTTCGAGGTACGATAGTAGGCAGACTTGTCGTGCCTAGTGACGGTATATAGGAGATACCGGTGGTACGTTGGAGAGCGTGTTGGTAGTCGGCTTGGTTCCGATACCATTGGATTAGTCGGGGTCGTGGACTGGACATTGGATACTGTGCCTTTGGGTCATAGTAGTTCTGATGGGTTTGGTTACACACAGGTCGAGTGTTTTGTTGGTATGCATATACTCCGGTTGAGTGAGTTGGTGGTTAGTATAACCACAAGGGAGTATAGTGTTAGTTTTCGACTGACGACTGTCAAGTGGTGACGGTCTGTCGGGGGTGTCAGCGTGGATCGTTGAGTGAGGTCTGATGACTCCCAGTGGGAGCAGACGTCAGGATATATTAGTGATTGAGTAAGGAACCGTCGAGTTGTTGTGTCAACGAAATGGTAGATTTGACAAGCAGTGTCAATTCGGGACGTATGATTACTGTCATTCGACATGGTCGAGTGTAGTCGATGTAACTCGAGTGTTAGTGGTACGTCTGGTTGCAGACGAGTTTTGTTCTGGTTAGTTGGTGTACTAGCATACATGTGTTGCGAGGTAGATCGAATTATTTCCACTAGGTGGATGTGGAATCAGGATAGTTGGAGTTTCGAGAACGAAACTAATTAAGGAGGGAAGAACGGTTGGATTTGGGTCGGTTGGAATTTCGAGGACGAAATTGATTAAGGAGGGAAGGTTGTAACGACCCGTCCCAAATTCCGAGATTAGATTAGTGACTAATCACGATTAGTGAGGCTAATCCATGATTAGTTAGGCGAAATCGGACGAACGATGCAAAATGACCGTTTTTCCCTTCGGTGTGGCAAAACGTTGACTTTTCGTTTGGGCGGTCAAATGGACTTTGACCGATGACCGTAACGTAGTTCGTGATGTCACGAGTTCATAGACAGGTGGCACGTTCAATTCCGACGTTCGAGGAGGAAGTTATGACGTTCGGAAGTTTAGGGGCATTTCGGTAATTTTGGTTAAATGGAGTCAAATGTTGACTTTTTGACCAAGAGGTCCGATGGCCGAGGGCCGAAGACCGTTACGTAGATAAGGACGATACGAATCCATAGACAGGCGGCGCATCGAATTTGGACGTTCGACAGTGAAGTTACGGTTCACGGAAGTTCAAGTGCACTATTGCACGAATTATGAAACGAGTTAACTTTTGGACTTAGCGGGGGCCCAGATATTTAATCCCTGCCCTATGGATGAGTGACAAGTGTCACCCATCCACTAGAAAACTTCATTCATTCATGCATCTTCCTTTTCCCGTGCATTTCCTTTCTCCATTTCAAACACACACAAAACACCCACCCGATCTCACCTATTTTCCTCCCATCCGTGCAACCCAAAACCCATCCACTCTTCACCCATGACCAGGCAGAGGACCAGGGAGCCTTAGGAGGTTGCTGGGCGGCCAGAACCGCCATCCACGGCGGCGAGGGGAGGAAGAACCCGTGAGGTTCACGGTAAGTCCATTTTGATCCATTTTTCCATTTTTGATGTTATGGTTGGTTTTTAATGGTTTTAATGAGTCCATTAGGTTGCTAGGGACATGTTAGGAAGGTTTAAGTAAGCTTGGGATGTCTGGGCAGCCATGGGAGAGTTTTGGAAAACTTGAACCGTTTGGTTCAAAATCGAACCATAGGATTTAGACGTTTTCGGTTGCGTTTAAGGATTGGAATGGATAGAAAACATCAAAATAGGATGAAAGGAACCAAAAAGGAAGAACTAGGATGAAAAATGGGGTGTCTAGGGCTGTGAACCGGTCACGCCGGTCCAGTTGGACCGGCCAAACCAGGTGAACCGGCCATGAACAGTAAAACCGGTCTGCTGGAGGTTGGTGTCGATGAACAGTGTTTTTGACCTTCTTGGGGTGCGTGAGGGTGCATGAACAGTAATTTGGGAAAGTGTCCAACACGGGAAATCTTCTATTCGATGTAAAGAAGATTTTGGGACTGGTCTCGCGTCAATCGGACATCGTTTCGATAGTTTTCGGGGTGTCGGAAGCTTTAGGGTCGGCTTAAAAATAGTTAAAAGTTCGGGAAAATTACGGGGCTTTTATGGGAGGTTAATTAAGTAGTTATTAACCTTCTATTAAAATTTGGACAGGTTTGGGAGTCCCGGTGATGGTGATCGGCTCGAGGAGCCGAATGGCACGCAAATCGAGGCGGCAGCTCAGACGGTCTGTGAGTGGACTTTGTTTTCTAAATTGGTGCATGCATAAATGTTTATTATATGTTTTAAATGCTTGTTTGTAATGCCATGGGTGCATTTGTATGTGGTTACGTATAAGCACGTATTTCAAAGTTTCGACCTTATACAGTGCTTATACGGGTCTGTATTTCTTTATTGGTTTTAATGAAATGGCCTTGGATTTCTAAAAGGATAAACTCGGGTGTGAGACCCATTTGGTTTTGTCTCGGGCATATGACCTCAGATTCCGGGCACGGAGCCCAGTTGATGTCCTATGTTCGGGTACGAGACCCAGTCACTTTACGGTTTTGATTTCAGGTCAGGGAACCTTAAATGGATTCCCAGGTTCATGACGGTTTATGGGAACCGGCATGAACCCTTGTTATGGTATCATGGTTCATGACGATTTATAGGAACCGGCATGAACCCTTGTTGGTTATTACAGTACATGACGGTTTATGGGAACCGGCATGATACCTGGTTATATTATTACGGTACATGACGGTTTATGGGAACCGGCATGTTACCTGATTATGGATAGTATGGATCATGACGGTTCAGGGGAACCGGACATGAATGTTTATGTTATGTATATATATGTTCATCTACCTTCCTTTACTTATTCTATCTCCTCCGGGGAGGGTCGTTGGCCTGGGTGGACCCCGGAGTAGTCACGGAGCACCGACTGAGTGGAGTCACCCCCAGTTGGGTTCCTTACTCTCAGGAAGGCTATGATTACTATTACCTTGGGTAGGGTCCGTGGTCTACAGACATTGATCTTGACTTTGAGAAGACTCGGATTGAGACCTGGGTAGCACGCGCGTAGCTTTGGAAACCGTGACAGGATTGGTTGTGTGACTTATATATGTATGTGATATAAATATGATATATGATATGTGGTGTGCACAGGTGTGCACAGGATTTGAGCAGTGGCTCGTGTACTTGGTTTCTTTATGGTTTGGGGCCGAGTCCCTTATGGTTTTGGGCAGTGGCCCGTATGGTCGTTTCCAGTGTGGTCCTTTCGACCTTGGTTTATATCTGCTTTGGTCTTAGTCCCACATATGGTTAATGTTGGATAAATGGTTTTCGAATGCATGCATGCTTTTTAGTGGAGGGTACAAATGTCTTATGAAATGTTTGTATAAACTTTTGTTTTGTCCACTCACAGTTTTTAATGTTTTGACTGCCCTTCAAGTTGACATCGGATGTGGACTGTAGCAGAGACCGAGATATCACATGCCTCCTCCGGATCCTGGCGTACTCTGATAGCCCGGGAGGGCAAAGGTCGGAAATATCCCTTGTCTGACACTTCGTGTCAGACGGGAGCAGGGTCATCCCGCACTAATCCCGGGGGGATTGGGATGGGTCCTGTCAGAGTTTCTCCAATTGCAGCAAGGGAATCTGTCTGTAGTCGATTATGAACGGAAATTTTTGCACTTATCTAGTTTCGCTCCTCTGTAAGTGGCTACTGAGGAAGATAAGTGTCGAAGGTTTGAGCAGGGATTGAGGAATGAGATACGAGGTGCTGTGGCTGTGGGCTCGTATTCTACCATGAGGGAATTATCGGATGCTGCTATCCGAGTAGAGGCTACTATTTTACCTGTGCAAGAACAATCTTTGAGTTCTAGACGACGCCGAGAGCGTCAGGATACTGAACAGATAAATCAGGAAACATCGAAGCGAGTTAGTCTTCACTCCCTTGTGTCGCGACCCTCGATGGGTGTTCATCCGAGTGGAACTTCAACTCGGTCGACAGGTAAGCGGCGTGGTGGAGCTAGTCGCCTCAGCACTGCCCCCTGTCACTTTTGTAGGAAACTTGGACATTTGCGAAGGAACTGCCCCGATCGACTTGTCAGTAGTTCAAAATAAATGTATTGATACTTGGTTTCGTGCTACTTTGTAAATAGTTTGTATTGTACACTTGTGTTGTAATATTGTCTCATGTGTTTTGATTGTGTCGGACTAGTGTTGGTCCAGATGGTTGTTTTTATTAACGGTTTGGTATGTGGATGGGCATGTTGGGTCCAGAATAAACTTGACCAGAGGTTGGGTTTGGTTATTGAATTGGACTCAGAGGGAGTCCAGAAATGGTTTTGTGTTTTGGAAAGGATGTGGTTTACCTAGGGGTATTTGCTAGGTGACCGAATATGCCAGTAATGGCATTGACGTCAATCGTGTTTGGACTTGGACTCAGTAGGAGTCAGGAGTTGGTTTAGGATTCGGGATGAGTCCTGGTGTGATTTGAGGGCTCCGGATTAGCCAGGTATGACTGTGAGTTGTTGAGGCAGGTTTTCTAACCACAGTTGGGTTGGTCATGATAACGTGTTGGTGTGCCTTCATCTACGGATGGGCAAGTGATGTACTCGATGGATGTGTTGACTATCCTAAGAGAAAATTTGTAGTGTTAGGCTTAGTCGACCAGAGTACACTTGTGACCTAAGTGTTAGTGGTGGCCGGGGTTAGTGTGAATCCCGGGAGAACTAGACGTTCTTTCCTGTGGACACGTTGATGTGTCATCTTGAGAGTTGTGATTTGGCGAGGTGTTTTTGGGTAGCATAGGACAAGGATTGTCGATGCTAGCTAAACCCTCAGGCTTTTTACTTTTCTTTACCTGGTTTATGATCGACCATATTGATCTATGGGTCGAGTATGCTGAGGTCATACTTCTGGAAAAGGGCGACTATCAGGAATGGCAAAGGATGATAAACAGAAAGGCCTATTGTTTGTGACGGTGGTAGTCAGGAGACTTTGAGATTTCGACCTTAGAGTCACGTCGGGTATTATTTCGGTACAGCTAGTGACGTAGCCGATATTCTAAGCTGAGCGAGAGTTAGATTTTTTGATAACGTGAGGATCAGTGGAATCCTGTTATTAATGGAACTCCATGGGATTGGAGTAATACTTGACATTTGAGTATTGGGACTACTGGGGTCCAGCTGTAGGATCATACTTGGCATACGATTTGCTGTATCGTATGGATGATGGTACTTGATACCTAGTGACGGTACATGAGATATACTAGTGATGTGTCGATGAACGTGTTGGTATTTGGCTTATTTCCGATACCATTGGTTTTAGTTGTGGACGTGAACTGGACATTAAACACGATGCACTGGGCAGGGTGATTCTGATGATTTTCGTGATTGTTTGAGCAGGTGCTCTTGCCCATGGTTGTCTAGTGTAACTCTAGTGTTGAGTTGTGTGATCACTGCTAGGCTGGTGTTCAATGTGTTCCAGTTACACCATCTAATTGAGTGAGTTGGTGGTTAGTGTGACCACGATTTGCGAGATGTTATCATGTCGTGACCTTACCAGCATCTGGGATCGCTGAGGGGGTGACAGTTGTGGTTACTGCGGTTGGTATTTGTCGCAGGATTGAGTTTTCCCTTCGAGGTGAGATCATGTTGTTGATCTTATGCTACATTGACTGACGTTGTAGTATGATGTGTTGTCACTGATTTGTTAATGATTGGAGCTTTATAAGGGTGGTAAAGCTTTGTGGCGACAGTTTGGCTAGTAGTGTCATGGACTGACAAGTGAGTTGTGGTGACTCTCGATGAGAGCGGAGGTCAGGGCACATTAGTGAATAAGAGGAGCCGTCAAGCTAAAGGAGTCAGCTTAATGGTGACATTGCCAATTTCGGTGATCAATTTCACTCGAGGTGGTCGAGTGTAGTCAGTACGACGTGCATCTGTGATGTGACGTCTGAGTGCAGACGAGTTTTGCGTTGGCTAGTGGGTGTACAGGTGTACACATGTTGTGAGGCCTATTTGTTTTCCACGAGGTGGATGTGGAATACGGATAGTTGGAATTTCGGGGACGAAATTCTTTAAGGGGGGAAGGTTGTAATGACCCGTCCCGAGTGTCGGGATTGAATATTAATTAATTATGGTTTAGAATGACTAATCGGGGATTAGTTGAGTGAAATCGGACAAATTGTGCAAAATGACCGTTTTGCCCTTGGCGTGGGCAAAATATTGACTTTTAGTTCGGGCGGTCAAACGGACTTTGACCGATGACTGTGACGTAGCTCGGGACGTCACGAGTTCATAGACAGGTGGCACGTTCGATTCCGACATTCGAGGAAAAAGTTATGGCATTCGAAAGTTGAGGGGTATTTTGGTAATTTTGCTGAAAAGGGGCCAAATGTTGACTTTATACCCGGGAAGTGCAGTGGACGAGGGCCAAGGACCGTTACGTAGGTCTCGTCGATACGAATCCAACGACAGGCGGCATGCCGAAATCGGAGATTCGACGACGAAGTTATGGTCACGGGAACGGACTCCATTAACCGAACGAACCGGGATTTCGTATAAAATATTATTTTATTATGAATAGTACTTGATGATTGAACACACCTGGATGAGTGACAAGTGTCACTGATCCCTTAAATTGAGGCTTAAACACAGATCCATGTTTTGGGGAAAACATCATTATGATGTTTTATTATTTTTAATTAATTGTTAAATCCTTTTATTTTCCATTAATCTCTCCTGCTCTTAACCCGTGTGCAAGCAAAACACATAGACGAGATAGTTGATCTCTGTCCATCAGTTCCCTTCCATTTCTGAGCTTGAGATTAAGGGATTGAGAGCCTAGTGTGACTGATTTAACTGGGGAAACACGGGAAGTGAGGGAGAGCTGAAAAACTGAAATTCGGATTTTAGAAAGTTTGGAGGGAAAATTCGAATAATGAGATTTGAGCCGTGAGGATTGAAATTGAAACTTCATTTAGCTTCCTGAGGTTGTGACGAGTTGTTTCAGATCAAAAACGAAGAGAATTGAGGACAAATTGGCTCTGAACGGGTATTGGGGAAACACGGGAAGTGAGGGAGAGCTGAAAAACTGAAATTCGGATTTTAGAAAGTTTGGAGGGAAAATTCGAATAATGACATTTGAGTCGTGAGGATTGAAATTGAAACTTCATTTAGCTTCCTGAGGTTGTGACGAGTTGTTTCAGATCAAAAACGAAGAGAATTGAGGCCAAATTGGCTCTGAACGAGTATGGTAACAGTGTGCAAGGTTCGAGCTTGAGTCGTGGGAATTGAGGCTTGGATTGATGCAATTGAGTTGGGGAAACTGTTTCTCTTAGTCCATTTAAGCTTCTGGGGGGATCAATTGAAAGAAATCGATTGAAATTGACGACTTTCGAATGATGAACAGGGTTCGAATGATCATCTTTGATCTTGAGGTTCGAGGTAAGATTTCGTGTAATCGATGTTTCAGAACTCTAATTAGACTTGAATCGAAGCTGACTGAATGTTCAATTTTTGAAATCGGTGTCGAATTGACAGAGAACAAACCGGGTCTGTTCGCGGGCAAAAGGATCCGTTTAACAGACAAACGGGTGAGGAAGACGGTTACTGTAGCTAGCGCGTGGGTTTCACGCGCAGCCACTCACGGCGGCGCGTGAGGGCGCGTACGGCCTAGTTTCAAGGTGAGGTCAACATGACTTTGAATCATCTCATTGTAACGAACATTTTGACGTTGGTTTCGAGGAAATCGGATATCGTTTCGTTAATGTTCCGCGTATCCGAAGTTTTGTTTTACGTTAAAAATACGTATTTAAATTCCGGAAAAATTGTGGAAACTTATATGAAGTATTTTGAGATGTTAGTAACCCTTTATAATGATTTAGGACAGGAGTTGTGATTTCCAGAATTTACGGAAAAACGTGCAGCTCAGAATTGGACCGTTTTGGACGGTGTGTGTGAGTGGACTTTGTTTTCTAACCGTGATGCATGTATATATGATTTAAATGCCTTATTATATGATTTTATATGCTTTGGCATGATTTACGTTTCAATCCGGTGATTTCTCGATTTTATGGATTATGATATTATTATATTTTGACACGATTTTCGAGAAATTATGAAATTGGTTGAAAATGATGTTTGGACTCGAGTTATGAGTCATGGATTGAAAATGATGGGTTGACTCGGGAATGAGTAAAAGGTCGATTTCTTGGATTTACGTGAAAATGGCAACTGAGGTTGCGAACGCATGGATTTGCGTGAAAATGATATTTTGGGCGTGAAAACCCAACTGGATAGTGATTTTGACTCAGATTTGGGGTCACATGTGAATTTGATGAAATTGATGATTTTGTATGATTTCTTGTGATTTTATGATTATTTTAATCAGTCTTTCGAGCACGTTTTATGAGGAACGTGCAAATGATGTTTTGTGCGAGGCCTGGAGTTTAAATGTTTTCTAAAATGATATTTTGACTTTGTTGGTAAGTCAATGATTATTTTTGGATTATTTTATTGTTTTAAATTGTGATTTTAACGGTTTATGTGTAAATGCTATTTTGGGGCTTGAGACCCGGTCGGGAATGATCTTGACTTTGTATGAAGACAAGATTTGATTGAAATATTTTGGGATGTAATTCCCGAGATGGTTTACATTGTGATTGTGAAATTCCCAGATGGTCGGAGCTTGGGGGGATTACCCAAACGACCGGAGCTTGGGGGATGTGTGTAGGATCGTGAGTTGATCCTAAGGTATGCCAGCTTCTCGGACGTGACTGAGCCTGGATGTACCACTCGGATGTGTCTGAACCTGGGGATGTGTTCTCCCAGATGTGACTGAGCTCGAGGGTTGAGCTCAGAGGTGTCTGTTCCTGAGAGAGTGGCTGGATATTGGCCTACGCGTAGTGCAGCACTTGTGAGTAGTGCAGTTGATGGTTTGATTGTGCACTTGTGAGTAGTCTAGATGTGATTGTGATAGTTTGTGCACTTGTGAGTAGTGCGGATTGATTGGATTGATTGATTGACTGTGCACTTGTGAATAGTGCTGATTGATGTTGTTTTTGATGACGTATAGGTATGGAGTACGGGTTTTTGGTCTTTGTGGCCAGGTGATTGTGTTTTCACATATTTTGGTCTGAGAGCCGGGATTTGATGTTTTATAACATGAACTGATTTGGTGAACTTGAGTTTTACGAACCATGGGATAATATGTTTTGATTTTATTGGTACACTGTTTATACTTGAATGATTTCATACTATTACTCATGTTTTACGATATGCATGCAAGTTTGTGAAAACTGGAGGGTAAGAATGTATTTTGGCAAATGTTTTTATAAGATGTCATTTTTGTCCACTCACACCTTTTCTGTTTTGTGACCCTCCAGGACGTGGTACGACGTTCGGGACTGATCGGGAGGCAGAGGTAGCAGCAGAAATCAGCACAATTATTCCTTGTCTATCAAGCACTGAAGGGTAGTTTCGGACCTTTAGTTGACTTGTCAGACGGGAGCAGGACCGGACACGGTTTTTGACGTCCAGTTGGGACGGGTCCTGTCAAAGTGGTATCAAAGCATTTGGTTATTGATTTCTGTTGTTACGTCATGCCTCCGAGTCGTGCGTCCCGTACACAGTCTGAAGATGGGAGGGACGAGAATAGTGTTAGTGAAGGTCCAGATATTGAGCGAGCTCGACGGTTAGGAACCACTGTGTTTCGTGGTGATTCGGGCCCGGATGGTTCCGATGATTGGATTTCTCGATTGGAAAGGATTTTTGAGGTCATGATATGTCCCCCAGAGGACATGGTGCCCTTAGCCATTTTTCTTTTGGATGGCTATGCCTACAGGTGGTGGCATAGTTTACAGTTGACTGGTTGGGATGCCCGTATGTTGGCATGGGATGCATTCCGAGACCAATTTCTGGATCAGTTTTATCCTCGCTCATTTCGGAACGCTAAGGAGGTTGAGTTTCTCCAATTGCAGCAAGGGAATCTGTCAGTAATCGATTATGAACAGCAATTTTTGCACTTATCTAGTTTCGCTCCTCTGTATGTGGCTACTGAGGAAGATAAGTGTCGAAGGTTTGAGCAGGGATTGAGGAATGAGATACGAGGTGCTGTGACTGTGGGCTCATATTCTACCATGAGGGAATTATCGGATGTTTCTATCCGAGTGGAGGCTAATATTTTACCTGTGCAAGAACAATCTTTGAGCTCTGGACGACACCGAGAGCGTCAGGATACTGAACAGATAAATCAGGAAACATCGAAGCTAGTTAGTCTTCACTCCCTTGTGTCGCGACCCTCGGTGGGTGTTCATCCGAGTGGAACTTCAACTCGGTCGACAGGTAAGCGGCGTGGTGGAGCTAGTCTCCTCAGCACTGCCCCCTGTCACTTTTGTAGGAAACTTGGACATTTTCGAAGGAACTGCCCCGATCGACTTGTCAGTAGTTCAAAATAAATGTATTGATACTTGGTTTCGTGCTACTTTGTAAATAGTTTGTATTGTACACTTGTGTTGTAATATTGTCTCATATGTTTTGATTGTGTCGGACTAGTGTTGGTCCAGATGGTTGTTTTTGTTAACGGTTTGGTATGTGGATGGGCATGTTGGGCCCAGAATAAACTTGACCAGAGGTTGGGTTTGGTTATTGAATTGGACTCAGAGGGAGTCCAGAAATGGTTTTGTGTTTTGGAAAGGATGTTGTTTACCTAGGGGTATTTGCTAGGTGACCGAATATGCCAGTAGTGGCATTGACGTCAGTCGAGTTTGGACTTGGACTCAGTAGGAGTCAGGAGTTGGTTTAGGATTCGGGATGAGTCCTGGTGTGATTTGAGGGCTCCGGATTAGCCGGGTATGACTGTGAGTTGTTGAGGCAGGTTTTCTGACCACATTTGGGTTGGTCATGATAACGTGTTGGTGTGCCTTCATCTACGGATGGGCAAGTGATGTGCTCGATGGATTTGTTGACTATCCTAAGAGAAAATTTGTAGTGTTAGGCTTAGTCGACCATAGTAGACTTGTGACCTAAGTGTTAGTGGTGGCCGGGGTTAGTGTGAATCTCGGGAGAACTAGACGTTCTTTCCTGTGGACACGTTGATGTGTCATTTTGAGAGTTGTGATTTGGCGAGGTGTTTTTGGGTAGCATAGGACAAGGATTGTCGATGCTAGCTAAACCCTCAGGCTTTTTACTTTTCCCTACCTGGTTTGGGATCGACCATATTGATCTATGGGTCGAGTATGCTGAGGTCATACTTCTGGAAAGGGCGACTATCAGGAATGGCAAAGGATGATAAACAGATAGGCCTATTGTTTGTGACGGTGGTAGTCAGGAGACTTTGAGATTTCGACCTTAGTGTCAGGTCGGGTATTATTTCGGTACGGCTAGTGAGGTAGCCGATATTCTAAGCTGAGCGAGAGTTAAAATTTTTGATAACGTGAGGATCAGTGGAATCCTGTTATTAATGGAACTCCATGGGATTGGAGTAATACTTGACATTTGAGTATTGGGACTACTGGGGTCCAGTTGTAGGATCATACTTGGCATACGATTTGCTGTATCGTATGGATGATGGTACTTGATACCTAGTGACGGTACATGAGATATACCAGTGATGTGTCGATGAACGTGTTGGTATTTGGCTTAGTTCCGATACCATTGGTTTTGGTTGTCAGGACCCGTCCCAAATATCACCTCGATACCCGTTACGAACCCTGCTCCCGTCTGACAATCACACCCAAAAATACCAAAATAACCTCAAATCTACTATAAGCATAATTATCAGACGAAGGAGTAAATATAATACAACTGTAAGTCAGAGCATAGTCCTACAAAATGGGCACAAAATCCTACTATGCTAGTCTCGCAACGGAAGAACGTCGTAAGCTCTATGCCTCGATTCCTACCTCAACGTTCACCCCAGCGCTATCACCACGACCTGGAGGGAAAATTTAAAACCAAAGTGTGAGTGGACTAGAATAAATAAAAGTTTCAAAAACAGTTTATCATCAAATCAGAGTTAAGGAAAAATAATAACAATATTTGTTCCCTCCGTTATGAAAACATGCATGCCCAACTACGTATCAGAAAAACCACAACATAAACCATCATAAGAAACAGAAACACTATAAAACGGGTATAAAACTCATATCATAAGCATCATGAAACCGCATCATAAATCGTGAATATCAAATCATCATTTTACGATCAAACCTGCTGGGTCTATCCGAGTCTTTAAACTAAACCAGCCCTCAAATGTAATTCCGAGTCTTTAAACTCCCGAGTCTTTAAACTCAATAGGCCTATGGGGGTAATATCATAAATTTCCGAGTCTTTAAACTCCCGAGTCTTTAAACTCAATCCGGGCCCGTCGCCCATCCATCAGAATATCCGGGTCTTTAAACCCATATCCAGATCCAGCAAATCCAATCCAAATTCAATGTAAAACCATTTCTAAATCCATAGCCAAACTCGAATTCGAAATCCCCGGTTCGAAGCCCTTCCGGCGTTCAGAACCATCATTCCGAACCCAAATCCGAAAATCCACTTTTTCTCGAAAAACGTGCAAAAACCCGAAAATGTCTCAAAAAACGTGCAAACATATCAACCACATATAACCATCATCCAGAAGCATAAAAAAAATATTTAATAGCATAAAACATCAATAAAACAGTTAGGCATGCTCGTAAAGAAAGAAAGAGTCCACTCACGAATCTGAACGAGTCAATCGCGCTCCGTGCGCTCCTCGACCGTCTCAGGCGTCTCCCGTCCTGTCAATATGCACCAAATAGGGTCACAAATACATCAAGGATACTAACCCTAATTTCCCCAATTTTTCGGGAATTTATTCATATTTTAATCTTAGACCCTAAACCGTCCAGATTCCCCAACTATCTCATAACATCGTCCGATTAACCCGAAAATCACACCAATGGATTCCTTAGGACATTTAGAACCAAAACCATGTTGGAAGTTTGGCCGAAATCCTCCCCACGCGCCTCCACGCCCCGCCCAAAGTGGCTGCGCGTGGGCCTCACGCGCCTGCTACAGTGTTTCTTCAACCTCGAGTCACCCGGTTCAATACAGTTGAACCGGCGTGACTGGTTCTCTGCAATTCCTCCACCATTTCAGTCCAATCCAATCCCAGAAGCTTCGTCCAATCCTTGGCAATCTAACCCCGTCCTAACAATTGAAAATCACAGCCTAAAACTTCACTATTCCTCCCTCAAAAAACATAGCCTGTGGCCCCTGTTTTGGCCGCCGGCCACCCAGGTCCTCCCCCGTCACGGCGACCATCCTAGACGACTCCTAGGACCTCCCTGAACCTCAACTTAACCTCCAAATCTCTCGACTCTAACCCTAAAGCCACGACTTTTGAAAACAAGAAAAACGGGAAAACAGGGGATTCGAGTCTCACCTGCGATTCAGCCTCCGCCGTCTGCACCGTCGCGTGCCACGGTGCTCGTTGAGTTCCCCAAAGTCACCTGAGCCTCCTATTGTCTTGGTTTGAGCCACCACACAGCACAACCACCGCCACAAGGTCACCGCCTCTCTGTTTTCCCAAAACTTCCAGCCTCCACCGTCGTGCCTCCGTGCACGGTTGCAGCTCCAAAACACGTTCAATAGCTCAGCCTTGTCTCTTTGTCACTCTCACAATCCACAACCCACTCACTCTTGCACTGAATCGCTCACAACCTCTCCCTTTCTTCCTCTCTGTTTTCTGGTTCTCACAGCCCAAATACACGGTTTTGAACGTGTACAATGTGTGGCCGTGCACACTTAGACTCTCCCAGAAGCCTCTAGCTTCCCCCCACGTGTCCACCTCTCCATGATCTCAGCACAAAATATCCCAGCCCACTAATGCCACTTGTTCTGATCTGATTGGGCTGAGGAGAAAAAGACTAAAATGCCCCTAGTGTTAAAATTACCTTTTTTTCCCTCACACTTTCCAGACCCGTAACTATTTCGTCCGACGTTCGATGACAGCGTGCCGCCTGTCGTTGTACTCAGGACGTCGAGACCTATCTAACGGTCCTCGGTCTACGAGAAAATCACAAGTCCACCAAAAATTCAACATTTTCCTCAAATAATCAAAATTACGGTAACGCCCTCAGTCTTCCGAACGTCATAACTTTTTCTCCGATTGTCCGAATCGGACATGCCACCTGTCTACGGACTCGTGACGTCCTAAACTACGTCACGGTCAATGGTCAACACTCATCCAACCTGTAAATCAAAAAGTCAACTTTTGACGCACTATTCACAAGGACAAAATCGTCCTTCTATACAAAAATTTACAAAAATTACATTTATACCCTTCCCGAAGGTACGGGTTATTACATTAGTTGTGGACGTGAACTGGACATTGAACACGATGCACTGGGCAGGGTGATTCTGATGATTTCAGTGATTGTTTGAGCAGGTGCTCTTAGCCATGGTTGGCTAGTGTAACTCTAGTGTAGAATTGTGTGATCACTGCTAGGCTGGTGTTCAATGACTTCCAGTTACACCATCTGATTGAGTGAGTTGGTGGTTAGTGTGACCACGATTTGCTTTGCGAGATGTTATCATGTCGTGACCTTACCAACATCTGTGATCGCTGAGGGGGTGACAGTTGTGGTTACTGCGGTTGGTATTTGTCGCAGGATTGAGTTTTCCCTGCGAGGTGAGATCATGTTGTTGATCTTATGCTACATTGACTGACGTTGTAGTATGATGTGTTGTCACTGATTTGTTAATGATTGGAGCTTTATAAGGGTGGTAAAGCTTTGTGGCGACAGTTTGGCTAGTAGTGTCATGGACTGACAAGTGAGTTTTGGAGACTCTCGATGAGAGCGGAGGTCAGGGTACATTAGTGAATAAGAGGAGCCGTCAAGCTAAAGGAGTCAGCTTAATGGTGACATTGCCAATTTCGGTGATCAATTTCACTCGAGGTGGTCGAGTGTAGTCAGTACGACGTGCATCTGTGATGTGACGTCTGAGTGCAGACGAGTTCTGCGTTGGCTAGTGGGTGTACAGGTGTACACATGTTGTGAGGCCCATTTGTTTTCCACGAGGTGGATGTGGAATACGGATAGTTGGAATTTTGGGGACGAAATTCTTTAAGGGGGGAAGGTTGTAATGACCCGTCCCGAGTGTCGGGATTGAATATTAATTAATTATGGTTTAGAATGACTAATCGGGGATTAGTTGAGTGAAATCGGACAAATTGTGCAAAATGACCGTTTTGCCCTTGGCTTGGGTAAAATGTTGACTTTTAGTTCGGGCGGTCAAACGGACTTTGACCGATGACTGTGACGTAGTTCGGGACGTCACGAGTTCATAGACAGGTGGCACGTTCGATTCCGACATTCGAGGAAAAAGTTATGGCGTTCGGAAGTTGAGGGGTATTTTGGTAATTTGGCTGAAATGGGGCCAAATGGTGACTTTATACCCGGGAAGTCCAATGGACGAGGGCCAAGGACCGTTACGTAGGTCTCGTCGATACGAATCCAACGACAGGCGGCATGCCGAAATCTGAGATTCGACGACGAAGTTATGGTCACGGGAACGGACTCCATTAACCGAACGAACCGGGATTTCGAATAAAATATTATTTTATTATGAATAGTACTTGATGATTGAACACACCTGGATGAGTGACAAGTGTCACTCATCCCTTAAATTGAGGCTTAAACACAGATCCATGTTTTGGGGAAAACATCATTATGATGTTTTATTATTTTTAATTAATTGTTAAATCCTTTTATTTTCCATTAATCTCTTCTGCTCTTAACCCGTGTGCAAGCAAAACACATAGACGAGATAGTTGATCTCTGTCCATCAGTTCCCTTCCATTTCTGAGCTTGAGATTAAGGGATTGAGAGCCTAGTGTGACTGATTTAACTGGGGAAACACGGGAAGTGAGGGAGAGCTGAAAAACTGAAATTCGGATTTTAGAAAGTTTGGAGGGAAAATTCGAATAATGAGATTTGAGCCGTGAGGATTGAAATTGAAACTTCATTTAGCTTCCTGAGGTTGTGACGAGTTGTTTCAGATCAAAAACGAAGAGAATTGAGGACAAATTGGCTCTGAACGGGTATTGGGGAAACACGGGAAGTGAGGGAGAGCTGAAAAACTGAAATTCGGATTTTAGAAAGTTTGGAGGGAAAATTCGAATAATGACATTTGAGCCGTGAGGATTGAAATTGAAACTTCATTTAGCTTCCTGAGGTTGTGACGAGTTGTTTCAGATCAAAAACGAAGAGAATTGAGGCCAAATTGGCTCTGAACGAGTATGGTAACAGTGTGCAAGGTTCGAGCTTGAGTCGTGGGAATTGAGGCTTGGATTGATGCAATTGAGTTGGGGAAACTGTTTCTCTTAGTCCATTTAAGCTTCTGGGGGGATCAATTGAAAGAAATCGATTGAAATTGACGACTTTCGAATGATGAACAGGGTTCGAATGATCATCTTTGATCTTGAGGTTCGAGGTAAGATTTCGTGTAATCGATGTTTCAGAACTCTAATTAGACTTGAATCGAAGCTGACTGAATGTTCAATTTTTGAAATCGGTGTCGAATTGACAGAGAACAAACCGGGTCTGTTCGCGGGCAAAAGGATCCGTTTAACAGACAAACGGGTGAGGAAGACGGTTACTGTAGCTAGCGCGTGGGTTTCACGCGCAGCCACTCACGGCGGCGCGTGAGGGCGCGTACGGCCTAGTTTCAAGGTGAGGTCAACATGACTTTGAATCATCTCATTGTAACGAACATTTTGACGTTGGTTTCGAGGAAATCGGATATCGTTTCGTTAATGTTCCGCGTATCCGAAGTTTTGTTTTACGTTAAAAATACGTATTTAAATTCCGGAAAAATTGTGGAAACTTATATGAAGTATTTTGAGATGTTAGTAACCCTCTATAATGATTTAGGACAGGAGTTGTGATTTCCAGAATTTACGGAAAAACGTGCAGCTCAGAATTGGACCGTTTTGGACGGTGTGTGTGAGTGGACTTTGTTTTCTAACCGTGATGCATGTATATATGATTTAAATGCCTTATTATATGATTTTATATGCTTTGGCATGATTTACGTTTCAATCCGGTGATTTCTCGATTTTATGGATTATGATATTATTATATTTTGACACGATTTTCGAGAAATTATGAAATTGGTTGAAAATGATGTTTGGACTCGAGTTATGAGTCATGGATTGAAAATGATGTGTTGACTCGGGAACGAGTCAAGGGTCGATTTCTTGGATTTACTTGAAAATGGCAACTGAGGTTGCGAACGCATGGATTTGCGTGAAAATGATATTTTGGGCGTGAAAACCTAACTGGATAGTGATTTTGACTCATATTTGGGGTCACATGTGAATTTGATGAAATTGATGATTTTGTATGATTTCTTGTGATTTTATGATTATTTTAATCAGTCTTTTCGGGCACGTTTTACGAGGAACGTGCAAATGATGTTTTGGGCGAGGCCTGGAGTTTAAATGTTTTCTAAAATGATATTTTGACTTTGTTGGTAAGTCAATGATGATTTTTGGATTATTTTATTGTTTTAAAATGTGATTTTAACGGTTTATGTGTAAATGGTATTTTGGGGCTTGAGACCCGGTCGGGAGTGATCTTGACTTTGTATGAAGACAAGATTTGATTGAAATATTTTGGGATGTAATTCCCGAGATGGTTTACATTGTGATTGTGAAATTCCCAGATGGTCGGAGCTTGGGGGGATTACCCAGACGACCGGAGCTTGGGGGATGTGTGTAGGATCGTGAGTTGATCCTAAGGTATGCCAGCTTCTCGGATGTGACTGAGCTTGGATGTACCACTCGGATGTGTCTGAGCTTGGGGATGTGTTCACCCAGATGTGACTGAGCCCGAGGGTTGAGCCCAGAGGTGTCTGTTCCCGAGAGAGTGGCTGGATATTGGCCTACGCGTAGTGCAGCACTTCTGAGTAGTGCAGTTGATGGTTTGATTGTGCACTTGTGAGTAGTGTAGATGTGATTGTGATAGTTTGTGCACTTGTGAGTAGTGCGGATTGATTGGATTGATTGATTGACTGTGCACTTGTGAATAGTGCTGATTGATGTTGTTTTTTATGACGTACTGGTATGGAGTACGGGTTTTTGGTCTTTGTGGCCAGGTGATTGTGTTTTCACATGTTTTGGTCTGAGAGCCGGGATTTGATGTTTTATAACATGAACTGATTTGGTGAACATGAGTTTTACGGACCATGGGAAAATATGTTTTGATTTTATTGGTCCACTGTTTATACTTGAATGATTTCATACTATTACTCATGTTTTACGATATGCATGCAAGTTTGTGAAAACTGGAGGGTAAGAATGTATTTTGGCAAATGTTTTTATAAGAGGTCATTTTTGTCCACTCACACCTTTTCTTTTTTGTGACCCTCTAGGTCGTGGTACGATGTTCGGGACTGATCGGGAGGCAGAGGTAGCAGCAGAAATCAGCGCAATTATCCCTTGTCTAGCAAGTACTGAAGGGTAGTTTCGGACCTTTAGTTGACTTGTCAGACGGGAGCAGGACCGGGCACGGTTTTTGACGTCCAGTTGGGACGGGTCCTGTCAACTAGCTTGTTGCAACAGTCCATAATAGTATAGTGGTCCGACAACCAGTCATTTCCTAGTATGATGTCGAAGTCATGTATATCCATAATAATCAAATTAGCCGGAAACTCCACACCTTCCACTTCCACTAGACAATCATTCACAATTTGGTTCACTCGATAGATAATTCCTATCGGTGTACTGACACCCAATTCCAGCTCAAGTGCCGACACCTTGCGACCCAACATGCTTGCACAATTCCATGAAATAAATGAATGTGTAGCTCCAAAGTCCATCAAAGCACGAACAACAATACCAGATATAGTAAGAGTACTTGTCATGACACCTGGAGCTGCCCTGGCTTGAAGCTGGGTGACTGCATAAACTCGAGCTATGGATTCAGTCGTCTGGCCACGTCCTCGTGCTCCCCTATCACCACCATGTGCTCCACTCTGTCCTCGGCCACCAGTAGTGTTAGAAGCTGAGCTCTGCACTGTACTGCTACATCCATTCACGGATGGGCACTCAGAACCACAATTTTCTGATCCTCCACAGGCAAAGCAAGTCAATACCCTCTGCCTGCTGGAAGATTCGCCATACGAATCACTCATAGATGTCTGCTGTTTCCAGGAACCGGACCTCTGTCCCGATCGCTGAGGGCTCCCATAACGGCCAAACCATCCCCGGCCACCAGATGAAGAAGCTCCTCCATAATGTCCTCCCTTTGAGCCTCGATGGCCCAAAGGTCCAAGGTATGGGCGATCTCGACGCCGTGCCTTGCTAGAAATCCACTGCTAGTGCACCAATAAACTGGTCTCAACCCGTGTTGCGGCGTCCGTCAAATCTCTCAGAGTGGTATAAGGTGTGGCAGTCACAATAGCTTGGATGTCTCCTCTGTGTCCCGACTCGAAGCGGCGACATTTATCTTCTCCAGTACTCACAAAGGCTTCAGCAAAATGAGACAGCATCAAGAAAGACTGCTCGTACTCGGCTACGGTCTTGCTACCCTGTTATAGCTACAGAAAATCTTTCTCGCAGGCATTGAGGAAAGATCGCGGATAGTACTGGTTGAGGAACCGCTCCCTGAAGACCTCCCAGGTAACAGTGTGGCCGGTCCAACCTGTCATCACCAGACCGTACCACCACCAGTACGCACCACCATCGAGTAGAAAAGTAGCTAATACAACATGCTCCTTAGGTGACCAATGCATCTCCATAAAGATCCTTCCCATCGCTCAATCCACTAGTGAGCCTCCTCGGGGTCTGATCCCCCGCTGAAAGGCGTAGCCCCTAATCGTTGGGCTCGCTCGATGCTTGCGCTTTCCATTTCTCTCCCAAACTCTTCCTCAGTTCATGCTCGAGGATCGTGTCTTGGAAGCATAACCAATTGTTAAAAGGCATAGAATAGTTAAATAACATCTAAAGCGTTAGTGTAAAAAGTTCAGACCGGTATCCTAGTACCCTAACCACTAACCTAGTGCTCTGATACCAAGCTGACAAAACCCATCCCGATCCCCCTGGGACCATTCGGGGATGTGCCTTGTTCTCTTCTGACAATAACTCTCAAATACCGAAATTACCCTTAATGGGCTTAAATTTTTTCGAATTAAATAAATAAATTCAAACATACAAGTTTATAGTTCAACACTATCAGACCAGGGATAGTACAAATACAAAATACGAGCACAAATGTCAGATTACAAAACGGTGCTCAACCCACCCAACATGGTGTATAGGTGCGCAACAACAAAATCTATTCCTCGGACTCTAGGTCCTCCTCCTCTACCTCGGTTGCACGGCCTAGAAGGGTCAATAAAACAATAAAGAGTGAGTGGGCCAAAAATAAACAAGGTTTCCAAAACCAGTTTAATAATATAATAATCATAAGGGTTTACCCCTCCATTTTCAAACTTGCATGCATTGAGTCAAAACATAGGTAATCATAATAGTTCCATAAAATCATATAATCATATATAACCGAATAGGGAAAAACAATCATAATAATAGTGCACCGTAAAACCCAACCCCGACATCCATGATGTCTGGCACCCCTAATGCCTAATAATGTCACGGTCCTATGGCTACGCGTGCCACTCGGGGTCTCAATCTCGAGTCTCCCTGACTAGCCATAAAACCAGGTAAACCCAAAACCTGTTTGGATTTTGGACGTTTTGGGTTGGTTTTGATGCTAGGGTCGTCTTTGTCGAGCTCTTACGAGCCTATAAGGACCCAAACAGAAGGAATTGGTGGCTGGAATCATGTTGGGGACGAGTTCAAAGTTGACCCGTGAAGATTTGGATTGGACAGGTGAGTTTATGGTGATTTTTCCTAGTTTTGAGTAGATAGGGCTGATTGTGGGAGTGAGACGATGATATTGAGGCAAAAATGGTGAGGAATGGTGGTCAAACGGATAAAAATGGACCGGGTCAAGTCATCAGTAAAAATGACCCATTAGAGATATCCGAGTCGACCCACGAGAGGTTGACGATGATGAGCCACGTCATCATGTCAAACCACGTAGAAAAGGCTGGTTGGTGCCACATAGAGAGGTTGTAAGAAGTGTCAGGCTACATGGTAGTTGACGTGGTAGTTCGACGTCAGCCGTGTGAGACCACGTGGACCAATGAGATTATGCCACGTTTCAGTGTGTTAGGTTGTCAGAGTTAACGTGTCCGGGACACGTGGCAGTGATGACGCCAGTAGGTGATGTCATCACATGACGTGGTAGTGTCAGAGCGTGACACGTGGCACCAGTCAAGGTGTGACACGTGGCACCAGTCAGGGTGTGACACATGGCACCAGTCAAGGTGTGACACGTGGCACCAGTCAGGGTGTTCCCCGTGGTAGGCATTCAGACATGACAAGTGTCAGACCTATAAGGCTGACGTCAATTAGGGCTGACGTTAGCAGATAACGTCAGCATTGATCGTCGTTGATCGGAATTTGACCAATGCGTGAGGACTTGTGGGAACAAATTTCGAGGCCAAACTGGTCTTATTCAAAAGGTTTCGATGATCTGAATCCAATGGTGGTGGTTTTAGGTCGATCGGAGATCATTTGATAGGTCATTTGGAGGTTTTTTGCCTCGGGAATAGTGTTCAGGACTTGTTCTCGATTCTAGGATAGTTAGGGGTTTTTGATATGGACTTGTATAGGTTGATAGTGACAATTTGGTATGATTTGGATAGGCCCAGACGTCCCGGAGATTGTGGATAGGCTTTGGACTAGCTTACGGCGCGGATTGCTAGCTCGCAGCTTGGAGAGTTTGTGAGTGGATTTTGATTTCTAAATGATGCATGCATATATATGTTTTAGTGCTTCATGAATATGGTTTGAAATTCCCAATTTATGTTTTATATGATTTGAATGATGTTCTAATTATGGGCATGAATAATTTCACGGAGATGCGTGAAATCGGTATTTCAGGCTTGAGACCCACTTTACCTAAGGTTTGACTTAGAGTATAGTCAAACAGGAATTTGAGCAAAGATTTAATAACAAAATGGTTTTTGAATTTGGAAATGATAACTCGGGCTTGTGACCCTTTTGTGGATTGAGATATGAGATTTCGAGCTTGAGGCCCTGTTATGAGATTTTGGACTGTGACCTCGTTGGATACGATACTGGACACTGATTGTTTGAGATGTATGGAAAATTATTTTGGGCTGAAACCCTATGTGAAATAACTATTTTGATTTGAGAAACGACAGTTTTGAAAATGTGTTTCCACTGTTTTTATTATGGCCATTCTCCAAGGTGATGAATATGACTCCAATAGGAATGTGTTTCCCCAGAGAGGGCCTTCGGTAGGAATATTTTTCCCCGGGGAGGACTCTATGATGTGATTGTAGCCTCCAAACTTTGACCATCTTGTATGATGTGTGATGTGTGATCCTGGAGAGGTCATGAGGACACTGCTTGCAGGAGTGTCAGAGATGGACATTTTGCAGATGTTGAGCCAGGGGTTCCGATCATGTAGATGCCATCACTCAGTCGTCGACCATCTTAGGTGATGTGTGATCCTGAGTTAGAACACCTAGATGTCGAGCTATGGGCTCTAGAGGCAGGTGCATATTCAGATGTGTAATCTCGAGTCGCACGCGTAGTGCTAATATCGTGACAATTGCTGATTTGACGGTAATCGACGGATGTTTGATATAAAAATGGGTCCTGAGGTTTTTGACTTACTGATTTGTGTCCATATGTTTTTAAACATGTGATGGTTTTACGATGATTGCATCGGTTTTGTTGGAAAGAAATGATTTTAAATTGTTATGCATGCATGCTTTTTATTGAAGGGTATAAATTTCATTTTCGAAAATTATTTTCGAACTGTTTATTTTTGTCCACTAGTAACTTTTAATGTTTTTGATACCCTTCAAGTTGATCGTGGATGCGGGCTGTAGTGGAGACCGAGACATCACATGCCACTTCGGACTCCACAAGTCACTGGGTATTCTGGTAACCGCGAGGGGGTTACGGTTTTATCCCTAGTCTAGCACGTGGTGTCAAACGGAAGTAGGGCGCATCCCACAATAATCCAAGGGGATTGGAATGAGTCTTGTAAATTTGGTATTGGAGTATTAGGTTGCTCGTGTGGTGTTGCGCAAGTGTCAGATGTGATGTCTTTAGGATGAAAATAGCCCGTCATCAACCTGCTAGTGAGGGTAAGAATAGGAAACTTAGGTGGGAAAAAACCTCGAATAGATTCTCTTAGGCATAGTATGTCGTGTTTTAGTGAGGTCTGATCTCGAGTAGGGCAGAATAGATTCCGAGGAGGGTTGAGTATTGTGAGCTTTCAGAGTTGTGACTGATGAATGGTTTGAACGAGTTATCAAGAGAGTGGTACTTATGGGTCGGATTTTGAGGGTGGACCGATCAGTGGATCTTACATTTAGAAGGGATTGTACGGGCGATGGGTTACCGCCAGAGTGCTTGATCTCGATAGCTGAGTTTTCGTAGATTTTCTGCACGAGGTTTGTGGTGGACATTCCTATTGAAAGACATGGATTTGATTAGTGAGAGTTGGGAAACGTTCAAGGAGCGTTCTAACGTTATTTTCGCCCCAGAGATTTGGGATTTTGTCATGATGTGCTCATGGTTTAGTGACGACTGAGACGATGAGGATTCGTCGGGTTGTGTCGGGTCATAGGAGTAAAACTCGATTATTGGTGTGGCATTTCAGTTGGAGATGAGTTTGATAGAGTCTCAGTAGCGAGCAAATGGTTCCGAATGATGCTGAGTGCGTCTAGATGATGTTTTACCAAGGAGCTTAGACGAGGGTTGCCTCTAGCTCCGAGTTTGTCGAGTGGCAGACGTGCGAGATGCAGTGATCGCTGAGCGGGAGGAGAGGATCCCAAGAGGGCCGGTTGGAATTGCGGTTGTCCTTCGAGTTCAGTGTGACTTTTGGACATGCGTACTGCATGACAGGACCCATCTCAAACCCCCTGGATTATCGTGGAATGTGCCCTGCTCCCGTTTGACACCACGTGCTTGGGGTTACCACAGTGCGCATTGATTTATAGAGTATGTGGCGGCATGTGATGTCTCGGTCTCCTCTATAGCCCGTATCTGCGATCAACCTGAAGGGTATAAAAAACACTAAAACTGTGAGTGGAAAAAAATAAATAGTTGGAAAACAATTTCCAAAATAAATATTTATACCCTGCAATTTAAAACCATACATGCCTATCAATTTCAAAACCATTTCTTATCCAACAAAACAGTATATAGGAAAACTGATGCAATTATCGTAAGACCAACAGAAAGCAATCGAGTTGCTTTCTTAAAACCAAACCATATTGCTTTCCAAAGAAATAATCAATGAAAGCATCGGTATCTAAGCAATCATAAAAAACATGAACAATCCTCGTATCCAACATCTGTCTTATCTCAACTCATCAATAGTCATGATATTAGCGTTACGCGTGCAACTCGGGATTACACATCTGAATGTACACCTGGCTTTGGAGCCCGTGGCTCGACGTTAGGGGTTACAACTTAGGATCATATATCATACATGATGGTCGACGTCTAAGTGATGACATCGACAGGATCACACATCACACAGAATGGTCGACGTCTACAAAATTTCCATCTCCGACACTCCTGCAGGCAGTGACCCCATGACCTCCCCAGGATCACACATCCCACTAGATGGTCGACGTCCGAAGGCTATCATCACATCATAGAGGATAGTTTTAGTGAAAAGGTTTCACAAATCTAGGGTTCATCGAATCCTACCAAATCAAATCTCGTAGGGTCTCTACGCAAGATCATATCTCAAAAATCATCACAATTGGGCCCTTGGCCCGAAACATGGTTTTCAATACCTATGGACCCACTCCCAGAGTCCATTATCCTTCCAATAGGGTCACAGGCCTGAATATCATTTTCAAATCAAAAAATCATTTTATTATTCAAATCACTTTTCAATTTCCCGTTTGACTATACTCTAAGTCAAACCTTAAATCAACTGGGTCTCAAACTCGAAATACTGATTTCACGCATCTCTATGAAATCATCTAAAATTTGTTAATCAAATCCTCGATTTCACGCATCTTCATGAAATCGTTGAAAACCGATAATTAAAAACATCATTCAAATCATGATCCAACAACCACATAAATCATCATGAAATACCTCATTCAAAACTATAAATAAATCGGGCATTTCAAACCGTATTCATAATTCATAAATCATTAAAACATATATATGCATGCATAATTTAGAAATCAAATTCCACTCACAGACGGTTCACGCTGCGCCCTCAAATCTCGCGCCATAAGCTAGTTTGAAGCCTATCCACAGTCTTCGGGACGTCCGAGCTTGTCCAAATCTTGCCCAAAGGTTACTAACAACCTACACAAGTCCATATAAAAAAACCCTAACTATCCTACAACCGATAACACGTCCTGTACACACTTCTCGTGGATAAAAACTTTGAAAACACCAACTAGATGATCTTCGATTGACCTGAAACCACCACCATTGGATTCAGATCGTCGAAACCTTTCGAACAAAACCAATTTCACCTCAAAAATCATACCCACGTGTCCTCACGAGCTGGCCAAAGTCCACACGCGCCGGTCCATGGCGATCAACGCTGACGTCATCTGATGACGCCCGCCTAACATGTCTGACACCTGCCATGTGGTACACCTGGGTTGGTGTCCAGTCACCTGCTGACGTTAACACTACCATGTTTCCTGTCACGTGTCTTTGACAGGTCTAACATCTCTCTTATACACTACCACGTGACACCACCCCATTAGTCCACGTGGTCTGACAATGCTGACGTGGACCTGCCACATCAGCTGCCACGTCACCTAACAAATTCTGACACCCTGCCACGTGGAACCCTATCACTAGTCCACATGGTTTGACATCGCTCACGTGGATCTGCCATGTTAGCTACTGACTGGACCTGACAACTTCTAACAGATTGCCACGTTGCATCGCTTGATAGCCACGTGGCCTAACTTGTCTGACAGGTGATGATGTGGACTGCCATGTTATCATCTCCTACCTCTGGGTCGTCCTCCACGACGGTGCAAGCTGTGGCCACCATTTGAATCCTCTCCTGACACTCTCTCACTTTTGTTTGAAGTCCAATAGCAAAGAATCAAGATTGGGGGTTGTTTGTGGGATTGGGGGTTAGGGTTTACAGAGAAAAATGAAGAGGATGATGTTTGATGCTTGGGGAAAGGAGAGAAAGAGAGAGAGAGAGACTTGGTGATGCTGATCAAGTGAGAGAGGAAAGGAAATGGACGGTCAGGATTGAGAGATTAGATGAGATGGAGGGTTGGGATGAGAGATGGTTAAAATTATAAAATAATAATATTTCAATGGTTTAGATCCACTTTTTGGGGATGTGACCAATGGGATGAGTGACAATTGTCACTCATCCATGGGTCCCACCTAAATATCTGCCCAATCAGATATTGCCACATCATCATTACCTCGTAATGCGTGCATAGTGCAATCGAACTTCCGTGACCCACAATTTTCACGTCCGACGTCCGATTTTGGCATGCCGTCTGTCTATGGATTCGTATCGACCTGATCTATGTAACGGTCCTCGACTCTAGGCCATCGGATCTCCCAGGTCAAAGGTAAACATTTTTCCCACGACCAGGGGAAAAACGATCATTTTGTATCGTTTGTCTAATTTCGCTCAACTAATCACCGATTAACCTCACTAATCCTTGATTAGTCATTAATCTAATCCCCGAATTCGCGATGAGTCGTTACAAGGGACCTACTTTGGGACTGGAGACATAAATTAGACATTGCACACTCTTCAAATTATTATGGTAGAACTAAACGTTATTAGTTGTATTTTATATTATGCTTTGTAAATAGTTATTTAAAAGATCCTTTATTTGACAATTGGTGAGTTCTATCGATATTGTGTGATACTTTTGAGGTTGGTTTCGATTTCTGGTATCAACTGTCAGATGGGAGTAGGATCTTTCACGGTTATCTAGGCATTCAGGATGGGTCCTGCCATTAGTTCTTTGTCATGATTCTCTCGTTGGTTACAAACTTGCATGAAGAGTGCATTGATCGAACTCCCTATGTTGATGAGGATTTGTCTGACATCAAAGTTGGCGCTTTGGGCCCAGATGATGAGAGGATCATCATGACGAAGACAATGCCTCGTTCTTGTTCCTCCCAGAAGGTTATGGTTTCCCAACTATCTTTTCCAACTTTTATTTGCTCTTCGAGACTCAATATTGAACATCGATTGTTTGACTGGGTTGCCTAGCTGAAGCTCTTTGCTCTATTGGATGTGTAGGCAGAGGAGAACATTGGTCCACCAATAATGGTGGTGATCTGAGGATTATGGGCGACTGGTTATGTATGTTGTAAGAATTTTTGAACTTTTTGCCTTTATATAAGGCTTCAATAATGCTCCTGAAGGTTACACATTCGTTAATGGTATGACCATTGAATTTGTGGTATCGAGAATATAAGTTTGAGTGGGTTGGTGGTCTATGATGTTCCAGTCTTGGCTTTGTTTTTCGTTCATGTTCTCTACATTCATCAAAACATTCTCCAAAGAAGTATTAAGGGAAGGAGTAAGATTTGTTCTCCCTAGGCCTCTAAGGTGTTCTCCCTAGGGAGCCTAGTGGGTTTTGTGACCTTGGTTATTGTTATATTGTTTGTCTTTCTTCCCCTTGTATTTATTGTCATAGGACCCTTTCCTTTTACGTAAGTAAGATTTGTTCCCATTACATTGACCTTAGTTGCCAGAATCATAATAGGGCTTGTTAAACTGTACCTTTTGAGGGAAGGAGTAGATTGGAGTGGTACTCTACTTAGTCTTCACTCTTGGAGAATTAAAAAAATTCATCCTTCCTTAGTATGAATATTCGCTTCTCGCATTAGCTTGTTGTAGTCTTCCTATCCTTATGGGAAGGCTTGGTACTTGAATGTAGATTCCTCAAGGCCACTACAAGATGGTGGAAGTCCATCTTGTCGTTAATCTACTGACACTTGAAATATTGATGCCTAAGCTAGGCAATATATTTATGTAGGGAGAAAGTCTCCCATTGCCATAATGACCTAAGGTTTTTCGTGGTTACCAACTTGGCCATTGGATCATGACCTAGTTCAAGAAGATAATATGGAGTTCATCAAAGGAATCAATTATACATGGTTCAAGTCGATAAAACCATTTGAGAGTAGCCTCGGTGAGAGTGGAACTGAAGAACAAGCATTGGACCTCGCCATAGAGGTTTTTGATAGCTACAACAACTACTAATGCATGATCGAGTTGCCCTTCCTTGAGTAAGTCGTGATCTTGAGGGGTTTAACCTCCAACTCATGGTGATATTGAAGGATACGAGAAGTGAAGAGAACAATATTGTTCTTGATCTCTGTAGGTGGTTTTGTTGTTCTGGTTCTCCAAATCGAAAACTCATTGTAAGAACTCTTTGACAACATCATCAGTCTTGGGAGGGTTGGGTTATGGGCTAGTCATTTAGCAATGGGATGTCAACCTCTATTACTAACGTTCGCCCTTGGTTGATCAGTCGTTTTTGGTCTTCTTGCTAGCTTGGCTGCAGTTGAGTTACCCACACCTTCCACATGTTGGGAGTATACTCTCAAGATTTTCTCTTCTACTTGGACCATTGGTCCTTTTTGTTGGGTTTCCCTTATTAAAGCTAACTCTGATAGGTTGCGACCACCTTAGGAGAGTGTGGGAAGATAAGGCTACTCCGCGATCCTAGGATCATTTGATTGATATATTAGCCAAGTGGGCTTAATGGGTAGTGGTCATCTATCGAGAAACTTATGAGAATCCTAGAATATTTTTGTTCTAGAAGAACCAAAACCATTGTTTTAGCGAACGAATATTATTTCGAAAGGTTTTGGTCTGAGGTTCTCTTTATGTTAGAGTTCTTACTCGGCGCGGCTCGCAAGTGCTCTTTTTGTTTCCAGTTTCTGCTCTCGTAGCTTCTTCTAGGTTGCATGGAGTAGAGAATATATGTTTTGGTATTTTTCTCTAAAGACTTGGTTTTTGCTTTTAATGGCCAGATTTTTCTTCTTGAGCATAGTAACCTCATGTTAGAGCTTTTCCATTAGCTTGAGAATGGCTTCTGAAGTGGGATTTGATTTACCTTTGCTTCGTTCTCTTGAGAGAGGAGTGTTGTTCAGCTCTTTATACCCTTGTTTAACCGACATTGTGATCGATAGGTAGGTGGGATAGTGGTATGACAGGACCCATCCCAATCCCCCCGGGATTAGTGCGGGATGACCCTGCTCCCGTCTGACACGAAGTGTCAGACAAGGGATATTTTCGTCCTTTGCCCTCCCGGGCTATCAGAGTACGCCAGGATCCGGAGGAGGTATGTGATATCTCGGTCTCTGCTACAGTCCACATCCGATGTCAACCTGAAGGGCAGTCAAAACATTAAAAACTGTGAGTGGACAAAACAAAAGTTTATAAAAACATTTAATAAGGAAGACATTTGTACCCTCCACTAAAAAGCATGCATGCATTCGAAAACCATTTATTCAAAACAAACCATATGTGGGACTAAGCCCAAAGCAGATATAAACCAAGGTCGAAAGGACCACAATGAAAACGACCATACGGGCCACTGCCCAAATCCTGTGCACACCTGTACACACCACATATCATATATCATATATCCATCACATACATATATATAAGTCACACAACCAATCCTGTCACGGTATCCAAAGCCACGCGCGTGCTACCCAGGTCTCAATCTGAGTCTTCTCAAAGTCAAGATCAATGTTCGTAGACCACTGACCCTACCCGAGGTAATAGTAATCATAGCCTTCCTGAGAGTAAGGAACCCAACTGGGGGGTGACTCCACTCAGTCGGTGCTCCGTGACTACTCCGGGGTCCACCCAGGCCAACGACCCTCCCCGGAGGAGATAATAGAAGTAAAGGAAGGTAGACGAACATATATATACATAACATAAACATTCATGACCGGTTCCTCTGAACCGTCATGATCCATAATATCCATAATCAGGTAACATGCCGGTTCCCATAAACCGTCATGTACCGTAATAACATAACCAGGTAACATGCCGGTTCCCATAAATCGTCATGTACCGTAATAACCAACAAGGGTTCATGCCGGTTCCCATAAACCGTCATGAACCTGGGAATCCATTTAAGGTTCCCTGACCTGAAATCAAAACCGTAAAGTGACTGGGTCTCGTGCCCGAACATAGGACATCAGTTGGGCACCGTGCCCGATATCTGAGGTCATATGCCCGAGACAAAACCAAATGGGTCGCATACCCGAGTTTATCCTTTTGAAATCCAAATTCAGTTCATTTAAATCAATAAAGAAATACAGACCCGTATAAGCACCGTATAAGGCCGAAACCTCAAAATACGTGCTTATACGTAACCACATACAAATGCACCCATGGCATCATCAAACAAGTAATAAAACATATAATAAACATTTATGCATGCACCAATTTAGAAAACAAGGTCCACTCACAGACCGTCCGAGCTGCCGCCTCGATTTGCGTGCCATACGGCTCCCCGAGCCGATCACCGTCACCGGGACTCCCAAATCTGTCCAAATCGTAATAGAAGGTTACTAACTACTTAATTAACCTCCTACCAAAGCCCCGTAATTTTCCCGTATTTTTAACTATTTTTAATCCCGAACCTAAACCTTCCGATGCCCCGAAACATATCGAGACGGTGTCCGATCGACTCGAAACCAGTCCCAAAATGTTCGTTACATCGAATAGATGATTTCGTATGTTGGAACCTTCCTCAAATTCTCCTCCACACGCCCGTACGCGCCGCCTGAAACGGCTGCGCGTGGGCCTCACGCGCCGCTACAGTGTCACCTGCTCCAGCGATCGAACCGGTCCGGGCCGGCCGGTCCGGTCCAACCTCTGCAACTGGACCGGCGTAACCGGTCCAGGCCTCATTCTCCCTCATTTTCGGTCCGATTTCCTCCATTCCAATTCCTAAATTCCTATTTTCTCATTTCCAATCTATCCCAATCAACCAAACTAATCAAAACCTCCTAAATCCTAACCAAAATTAAAGGGTCTCACGGCCCTGTTTTTCCCGACCACCCTCACGGCTTCCTCCGCCGTGAAGCACCCTTCAAACCGTCCTAAAATCATACTAGCAACCTAACTAACTCATCCTAATCGTCCAAAAGCAACCATAACATCAAAATCAAATTAAAAGGGAGAAAATGGGTAACCGGGTTACCTGTTCGGGTTTGGCCTCGGCCGTGCACGGTGGCGCCGTCCTGGGTCGGCCACCACGTCCTCACCATCCTCACTTCACTCTGTCCTCAGTCCTAGCCAAAATGGGTTGGGTTGGCTGGGTTGGATTTGGAAATGGGATCGGGTAATGGTTGGAGGAAAAATGGAAGAAATGGATGCACGGTGAATGGGTTTGGTGCATGAGTGGGTGAGGTTGGCCAGTGGATGGGTGACAAGTGTCACTCATCCATTGGGCCTCCATTAAATATCTGGGCCCACTAGAGACAAAACTGCACTTTTTGTCTCGTAAAACGTGCCGTCGTGAATAGTAACTGGGAACTTCCGTGAACCGTAACTTCGCCGTCGAACGTCCGAATTCGACGTGCCGCCTGTCTACGGATTCGTATCATCCTTATCTACGTAACGGTCTTTGGCCCTCGGCCATCGGACCTCCCGGTCAAAAAGTCAACTTTTGACCCCTTTTATCCAAAATTACCAAAATGCCCCTAAACTTCCGAACGTCATAACTTCCTCCTCGAACGTCGGAATTGAACGTGCCACCTGTCTATGAACTCGTGACGTCAAGAACTACGTCACGGTCATCGGTCAAAATCCAGTTGACCGCCCCGATTGAAAAGTCAACGTTTTGCCACCACTAGGGGCAAAACGGTCATTTCGCATCGTTCGTCCGATTTCGCTCTACTAATCACGGATTAGCCTCACTAATCGTGATTAGTCACTAATCTAATCATGAAATTCGGGACGGGTCGTTACAGGTATGTGAGGAAATGATAGTATTTACTCAAAATTCCTACAAATGACGCCAAATGTTTGATCTGAAAATGGTTTTAACAAAATGTGGTCTTGCTAGACATTGGGGGTCTTTTTCTCGTTCACCGGGAGACCTTCTTAACAACAAGTAAAATGCTTGACACCATGGGGTGCCTCCTTAGTGGACTCTGATGTTTAAATTAGTACGCGACGAGTGATCAGACATAGTTTAGGAAACGTAATACTTAGTGAATAGTTGTTACCTCTTTTTTTTGGGAAATATGTCGCATATTTATAGTAGTAGTAATTGTAGTGGTTGAGACCCTAACAAAGTAATACCATAATCATCATTCAAGATGGTGACATATATCCCAAAGACTTAGGATGCCAAATGAGTGTTGGTGATTCGTTTTGACCGTTAGGAAAGTGATGTTTTTGTGTGGATTGAGGTATCGATCAAGGTGTGACGCCCACATAGGTTTTTGAGACGAATATAGTAATTTGATCGGCGAGCCGACCAGAGATGCATTGATCAATTGCAATATGGTCAGTCGTGAATGTGTTATGTGACTTTAGTCTTCCTTCTAGTTGTCGTTCAGAATAATATAAACAAATGTTAATAGGATTTTCTCAGTCAATCAAACGAAAAACCAACAAAATAAGTTGAAAACCAATATAGTGAAATTAAGTAAGAAGTAAGAACCCATATGAATAATTGTGTCAAAGTTTAAACCTTTCAAAATAAAACTCCGTGTGAAAAGATTTCCTTTATAGATGACTATATGAGGGATATATTGGCAAATATAATAAAGATCGAGGTATGATGGATTGAAGTTTAAGGGATTAGGGTGTATTTGAATTTAATTAGAGACAGTGGGGCGTTCTGGCCAATTTTCCTAATTACTAGTGGCCAAGTTGAAAACCAATATAGTGAAATTAAGTAAGAAGTAAGAACCCATATGAATAATTGTGTCAAAGTTTAATTAGAGACAGTGGGAAACTGCCCCGCCTAACGACTAAGCGTCTAGGTGAATTTGCGTTTACATCCTTATACATATTTAGTTATATAAGTTCTTATATAAATATATATATTTAGTTATATAAGTTATTTTATTTATTAAATACTTAGTTAATAATATAAGTATTAATTAAAACATAGATAATAAATTAAAAAATTATAGAATTTTGTATAATAAAATTAATAAAAAGCTTACATTGTTAACATTTATGATTTCCAACTCAATTTATTTATCTAGATAATTAATTTTTATTCCGGAATTATTTGATAGTATTCATTATATTATTAATTTGTTGAATTTTTTCTTTTAAAAAAACCGCCTAGGCGCTGGGCTCTTATCGATCGTCCTAGGAGCGCCTAGCACCGTTTTGAACCTTGCCTATGATCATATTCTATTCAAATTTTCATTAATTTTTTTAATATTTCAAGTAAATAAAGATATCTTGTGATATTAGTAAAGTAAAAATTACTTATAATATATCAATGTTAATAAACAACATGCAAATTTTTAGGATAAAAAATTCGATAAAATGTGAGTGAAGATACCAATGGAAGGTAAATTGACTATTAATAATGAGTACACCTACTGCAAAGGATATAGGGAGTAAATTGAGAAATAAAACTTCAGGCGGAAAATTACGAAATATACAAAGTTGAAAGGTCACTTTTTCAAATTACTCTTTGCTTTACATAAGCGTCTCACTCGCTGGAGCTCCGATATGTTCATTTCTCCTTTTGTTAAACCCTGAACCCTTTAAAAGAAAATTCGGCGGAGAAGCGAGTCATTATCAAGCGACCTTTGCAACTTACAATTCTCTCTCTCCCTCTCTCTCTCGCTCTCAACCCTTCTCTCTCTGTATCTCTCGCCAAAACCATGGCAGACGACATGGATTCTGATACCTGCGTCGGCTTCAAACGAACAATCAAAGAGATCCAAGAAACTCATACTCTCCCACTACATCCTAATTCTCCATCTGTAATTCCCGAACAGGATACACGCTCGTCTTTGAGCGTTTCTCCGCTGAAACAAGACCCAGATTTCATCAACAAGAGTTCTCCTTGTTTATTCTCCGATTCATCCCAGAAGGTCAAGCTTTCACCTCAGGGCCAACGCTGTGAGACCCATCTTGAAGAAATTCAAAATATGCCCAATTTTTTGAGTGAAAAGGCCAAACCCTGTGATTTAGCTTCTGGGTTTCCTGTTTCTGGTGGAGCTGCTCTTGATTTTATGGAAAGCTGCGAGGTGGCTTTTGTGTCGGATGGCGTTGCTCAAGTTTTTGTGGAAAATTGCGAGTTCGGTCTTGCTTCTGAAGGTGAATTCGTGACAACTGAGACTCGAAAAACCCTGGATGATGAGAAAGAAAGAGTTAGTTCTGATTTGGTTTACAAAGAAGGTGAAGTCTCTATGATGAGTGAAGTGGCTCCTACTGGTAGTGAAATTTACAACCAAGAGCCCAAGTCTGTCACTGAAAGTGACTGCAATGAAGGTTTGGATGCTTCTATGCCTACTTCTGTTGAAAACAAGGCTTTTTTTCTTGGAAAAGGAGAAGAATCTCAGAGTTTCTTGGAACTGAAAAAGAAGCAATTACTGGAGGAAGTTGATGCCATTCTTGTGCCTGCAGAGAACAATGGATCTGTCAGTTCTTTCAAGATTGAAGTAATTGATGATACGGCGTTGATTGGCGCGGTCAATGTGCCCAAGCCTGGTAATGGCTGTGTAAAGGAGCTGGCTTTTGCGGGCATTTCTGAAGGTCTTGCACAGAGGAATGGAAAGAAGAATGTAAAACAAGAAATGAATAGGAAAGAGGCAAGGGCCTCAAGAAGAAAGGAAAAAGTGGAGAATCATAACTTGAGTTTAAAGAATGAGAATGGAACCAAGATGATGTACTCGAGGATGGTCTTGGAGGCCATGAGGTTTGTGAACGTGGCTGAACAAAAGTGTCTGTGGAAAGATATATACCGTGGGTTTGGGCCAGTCGTGGCAAAGGAGTATGATAATCTGGCAAGCGTTAAGAATCAGAAGAACATTCGCAATACCTCTGAACCTCACAAGCGCTTTGAGAAGATGGAAGCGGCACCTGGTATTCTTGGTAAGTACTATTATTTGTTTCATTTTAATGCTTTTCTAATTCTTTATATAGTTCCTTTGTGCAGTATGATATATGAAACTCATATCTGCTAGTAATTCTTGTTGGTGTGGATAAATGTGTTTAAAATCACTTTGTTGCAACTTCTATGTGCTAGTAGTATAGCATTTTTATCGGCTTAGTCATTAGTCTGGAGAACCGTGTTTAAATAAACTTGTCTCACATTATATTGGTTAGTAGCCTCAAATTCAATGCACACCCAGCTTGCTCTTCAACGAATTGCTCAATTTTTCCGGTTTGTCTTTTTAATGTTTTCTTACAATTGCATAGAAGACTCAATGTGAGAAATATGAGAATTTTCCAGAATAAGGTTTTTTTGAATTCTTATTTACTTATATAATTCTGAATTTTACATCAACATTCCTTTTATTATAGTATATCATTCTTAATGTGTGACAAAATGGCCATTACAAAAGATTCACAGAACCAGTTTCCTAAACTTGTAGAACATGTTGTAAGACTGCTTAAAGTAGGCAAGACTGCTTCAATGGCCTTCTTTTGGTTAGAAGAAAGTGCTTATGACCTATTATTCCAGGTTGCCCCTGGGACACTATAGTATGTTGGGCTGTTGTCATTGTCACCATTAAAATTGTTTGGATTTTGATTTTACTTGCCTTGGGATCAGTTAATGGAATGACAGAGATAGAACAAATTCACCTACGTTAGGCAGATAGCTGTTCCGCTTTGTCTCGGGCAAGAGGTGCACAGGCAATACATTTCCAATGGAACCGTTTTCAAAAAATAAGAACTTTTCTTTTCTGTACATATATAATTTGGCATCTTTGCTGAACCGGTTGTGTTTTCGTTTTTTTTTCTTTCCTGATGATAGATCAGGAATTATGGCCTTAAATAGCTAGTCTTTGTTCTTTGATTCAGTCTAATTTGTGATATCCTAGCAGAATTACCACCCCCCCCCCCCCCCCCCCCCCCTTCCCTCTTGCTAAATTGCTAATCAAAACACTCGCCTTTGTTACTTACGGCCTCATTCGAAGTAGTTTGTCAGGCACCTTATTGTGCACTGAATAGGATAACCTTACTGTGCATTGAATACAATCACCTTATCATGCATTGAATAGGTTGTATTGGTTCGAGGGAGGGTATTACAGTGTTTTATCTACACATCACCTTGCTTAATTTCCTCCTTCGTGTTGATTCATAATGTGTCACGCTCATCATTTGGCCATTCTATTTTTGACACTCCATGTTCCAGAATATTTAATTTTCAGTTAACTGGGAGTACTTTTCTTCAGTATTTCGAGGAAGATTTTATCGTTGTTTGGATCTTGTGGTTTTGAAACTTATCACTTTCTCTTTATTTTCTGCGAGTTCATTTCCTATGTTTTTTTTTCTACATTAACTCCTTTCTCAAGATCAGTGGTATAAGATTTTAAATCTCATTCTTTCTGTTCCTGGTTTGACTCACACTCCTTTTACTTTCGGGAGTGTAGCTCTTAGTCAGTTTTACAAAGATCTTTTCTTCCATTCTTGCAATCCCCTTTGTGCAAATTTCTAAATTCTCTTCCTCTCCCTTTTCTCACATTGTTCTTAGCTTTGATTGTGTCAATTTGATGGGTTCAATTTCTGTTGTGCACAGGTGTGGTTGCTTCAAGGGGAAGATGGAATCAAATGAATATCTTTGTGCATTGAAGAATGACCTAAAGCAATCTGCAAAAGAACTAATATCCAACATCTTCGATATATGTTTGTTTTTCTGTGCACTTAGGTCCTTGATAGAGCTGTCTAGTGTACTACTTGTACAGTCCTTGTACATCGAAATTTTTGGTTTTGGTAGTTTGTGAAATATACTTAGTCAACAGATGTTGGTACTGTATATACATTCTTCCTGTAGATGAAGAGTAATAAAATGTGTTCCTGTAAAGCTCAGTTCTTTCAATTGCATACTTGAATAAAAAGAGATTCTTTGACCTGTTTGTGTTTACTTCTATGGATGTTGTTGGACTAAAAAATTATATATTTACCCTTTATTGTTTGTTGTTCCAATCTGTTGCTTCTAACATTTTAGATGTTGCTAAGATTTTGTTGATTAATTTCAGGGTATGTTTTGTCGGATAATGTGGACATTGAATTAGAAAACTTGATGAATAATGGAACCCAAGATGTGAGTCCCTTGGATCCTTTTTGCAGTTACAGTACCACCGATGAAAAAGAGTGTAGTGAAGATGACAGTGACGAAGATTATTCTAGCATTCAGAGACCTGCCCTTGCGGTTGAAGGAGAGCCGAATTTTGAGTCTGGTTCACCAGAAGATGGACTTGAATATCTTAGGCGTGTCAGGTATAATTACATGGTCTTGTCTATCCCATCCCCTACCCTCAGTTTCTGATTAATTAGTTGGACTTTCTTTACTTTTGTCTATCCCATCCCCTGCAGTAGGTAGGCTATATAAAATGGCTTTCCTTATGGAAATAGTTAAATCTTAGTGTATTGGACTCCTGTCGTACTACAAAATGCTACGTTTAGCATATGATTGGTAATTAAGGATAATTTTTAAGGTAAAGAGTGATTTCTAGTCCTATGCGGTTAATGTTAATTCAGTGTATCCTCAGGCTCATTGTATGACTCGGAGTCATGAGTTACATATATCTGCATATGGCTTTTGGAACTTTAGTTTTGAGACATGAGTAAATTTAGAAAATTTCCAGCAAGGAAAAGCTTCCCCTTTTGTCCTGCATCACTAGTATTGTGTGATGTTAGCTATGGTGCTTAAGCCCTCTTTGAGTGATTGCTATAACTCTACTGGTGACTTAATAGTAATTCTTCTTCATCCACCAACATTTTAGATTGACGACTTTCATTGATAATTACCACGACTACTTTTCTCTATATTTTAGAGCATAAGAGGATTGTTGATAAGATGCTCATTGCAAAGAAAAGGAGATTACAGTAACATAAAACGACAAGGAATTCCATAAACAAAGCCCAATTAAACAAAATAAGAGAAGAAAATAGCATGAAAGGAAGAATCGTTAAAATATGAGGAAACTGAAGAACATAAGTATTGTCTTGAAACGGACTCTGTCCCATAATTGATTCATATCCCAACAACTGAATATATTGTCGGCACATAACATCTTTAAAACTTAGGTTAGTTTTCTCACAAAGTAATGCATTACAAGTTTCCGGAATTACCCAACTCAATCTGAGCTCCCTAAACAAAAAACCTTAACCTCCAAAAATACACAACCGAACAATGGAGCGTTAAATGCTTCTGACATTCAGCATCTCTTTTTCAGCAAGGTTTCCTCCTCTGCATCATGCATAAATGCTTAGGCTTAGAGTTGTAAACTAATGAAAAATGATCATGGTATTAGAGTGGGACATCCCGAGTCAATTCCCTGCAAGTACAATCTTCCTATTTATGTTCAATTTCATATGTAGAGAGCCCAAATGTGAGTTGTAGTGTTTCTTTAATACAAGGATTACTGGGAGGGGGCTTATAAACATTGGGTGTGGACCTCACCTTTATAAACAATAGTCCTCTTTGTGTTCAAAACCACTATAGAGTAGTACTAGTCTCAATGTAAGTGGTAATGTTAGGACATAGATTTCTGGCCATATGTGGTCATATATAAAATTCTCTCCTTTCACTCCGAACCTGAATGATTTTGTGTTCTTGAAAAGTTGTTTGCAGCTTGAAGCTTTTCAGTAGTTCTAATTGTCGAGATGCTCTAAATATATGGTTTTCGTACATGAGAAACTTGTTTGATAATAGAAAATAAAGTTTTTGTTTTAGATCAATGTATAAGTCGGTGTGCTTAGGTAGTCATGCAGTAGTCTGGAGTAAGTTTAAAAGTGATGCGGAATTATACTGATGGTTATTTATATCTTTCTTAGGTGGGAAGCTGCTCGAATTCCAAAAGTGAGGGTAGCCAAGGTTGATAGAAGCAAATTTACCAGAGAGCAGAGTTCTTATATGCCCGGGATTCCTGAGATTGCCAAGTGTCCAGAACAATTGCTGCCACTGAAACAATGGGAGGATGCATTTCTTGCTGATTTTTCAGAGCTAAGGCTGGTATGTTCCAATCCTAAAATTTTCTTCGTGTTAGTAGATATATTATTGAAAATTGCTTAAAAAGTTGCTCAGCTCTACATGTCTTTATTCCTTCATTGTGGACCACAACAGTTGAATTTCTCTATGTTGGGCACATGATGTTTCTAGTTTTACCAGACTCAGTTGGGAAACAAAATTCATTAAGAATTAAGAGGGTAGGAATGCATTTCAGTGTCGGCATTTAAGTGTCGTGTGTTTTTCATCCTTGGACGAATGTGGTTAAGGTAACTAGAAGGAAGATAGCCATTTTTCAAAATTATTTTCTTTTTAAAATATTTCAGTACCTAAGAGCCATTCGTCATATATGTATTTATAATTAAACGATTTCAGGTCACTTGAATAAATAGGGATGTCAAGGCAGCAAGGTGATAATATAAAGGGCTATCCATTGATTAGTCCTTAACAACATCAATGTTTATTCAAAACCCACTAACCATATTTTTTAAACTTTCTAGTCCCTAACGATCATAATAATTAGATAACTAATAAAATTGACAATTTTTCTTCAAAAATACATTTAAACTTCAAATTTGATTTTTATTTATTATAAGATTATATTAAGGATTATGAAAACATTACTTCTATTTGTAACATTTTTTTTTCACTTGTTCATTTTAAAAGTAATATAAGTATTTAATCCAACTTAAAGGAAGATAATTAAAAGTAATAATTCTTCAAAAAAAAACTTTTAAACTTTAAATTTAAAAAATCTTTATCATTCGATATTAAATAATTTGGTTAATTGTGTATGGTTTAGGGTTTAATTCTTGGATTTTGTATGTTATATGATTTTCCACCATCATCTTACCCCTTCCAAAAACTTTCTATACCCTACCGTTGAACCTAGACAATAGGGACTTCATTTTTTATTTCATAGAAAAAAATTCAATTGTAACTATATAATATATATATATATTTATTTATACATGTATAATATTTATTATATGTAGAATATAATAAAGGGCCCAAGAGGCCAAAGAGGCCAAACACTAAAGGTACATGAGACAAAGAGGGGTAAAGAAGACAATGTTGTTTTTAATTGTTTGAAGGACCTCCCAATAAAAATAAATAGATATAAAGGTTTTAAATAAAGTAAAAGTTGTCAAAGGTGAATCAATGATTTACTCTAATATAAAATTGGTTAAACGAGAGTTGCATCGGTGGCCTGACTTGTATTTTGATCCTAATCGCAGGTTCTGTCTTGTTTTGAGGATTCTAATGCAAGCACCTCTCATGATCCCCAATCAAAACTTACTGTTTTGGAGAAGTTTGCTAATGTTAAACCCAAGGAAATGGACATCCAGTGGCCTGATGACTTCTCCAACCTCGAAAGCTCCATTGGTCAGCTATCCTTGTTGACTACTGGAGACAGTAATGCCTCACTGCCTGCTCAAAGTTCAAGCGATTCCCCTTTGTTGTCCATGATCTTAAGAATGGACTCTGTAGCCCGAGTGTCAATGTTGAGAAAACGCATAAAAGCAGTGGAGGAGATGAGCAGTTTGTCAAGGAATGATTGTGTGTGGCTGTTTGCACTCTGCGCCTCAGTTGATACTCCTTTGCATGCTGACACTAGCGCTTCTATTCGGAGTCTGCTAAGGAAGTGTGCCGCCTTGCGAGCTGCAAAGTCTCTGCTTGATGATGAGGTGGTAATGTTGAATCTTATGGCCACGATTTCAGGTAGATATTTTGGGCAGTCAGAAAACTGATGCTTTCTTCCAAGTTATATCTCCATGAGAAACAATCACACTCACAAATCTTGGATAACTTTGTTTTCTTTCCCCATATCTCTTTCGTTTCATTGATGGATTCAGTATTCATTATGGTTATATGATGGTGAATGAATTACATTTAGTTTTGATGAATCAGGAAGTGTGTCGGCTACTTGATAGTATGGATCAATGTATGTGTTGATCTCTGTACAATAATCTTATGATGATGCTAAGTTGAAGTCCAATTTGTTAGAAGTGGGACTCTACTTGTTTGCCATTTATGAAATCAAAGGAAGTTGTCTGGCTTTTGTTAATAGATCTTTTAGAAGTTTTGCGCGTTTCAGAACCTCCGAGTTAAACTCTAAGCCGTAAACGTTTAGCTTTTGGGTTTTGGATTTTACGCAGCATAATAATATCCAAGGACCCATAACAAAACAAGAGTTTATTTCGTTCTAATGACCTCCAAATTTGATTTTGAGGAACTTTCTTGGTGTACTCGTTAATGCGACCTTCTAGTGTGACTTCTCTAAACAAGTTGAAATAGGGTTTTAATTACTGAAAGTTTCCTCGTGTACAAATAGGGTCTTTAAAGAAAAACGACACTTGGGAATTGATCAAATTACCAAGAGGCAAAGATGTTGTTGGCTGCAGGTGTATATGTCAACCTAATCCTGATTAAAAGGTTATATTTTACAAAAAAAATTCAACAGGATCTGAGAAAAGTTTATTAGTTATTTATTTGTGTTAACTAAATAGACACTTAACCATAAAAAAAAAAATGATTGAACAAGGAAGGAGAGTTGAGTAACTGCGCAGCCGATTCGGAGTCGGACTCCAACGCCACGCTACGCTCCCGCAAATTCCACGCAATCTTCAGAGTTCAGACCGTAATACATACCCCACATCTTCGCTTCAAGACCCTAAACCCTAAACCCTAAACCCTAAGCCACACAGCCTAAAGTCCTAGACCCATCACTCACCCATGGTATCTGTAATCTCATACGCTCATATATAATTATTTGAAAATTGCTCCGGACTCCTTTCATTTGATTCAATCCTAAAGCATCATATTTATGTTACTAACTAAATCAATGGAAAGTTATAAATCAGAACTTATTACTTATAATACTTAATAGCATTGGAACAAATTTATAGAGTTTAATGAATTATTTTAATTTTTGAATTAATTAGATATTAATCCAGTTTTAATAGTCAATATTTAAAATAATCCATTTATTGATGATTCAAATTCATCATCAGCACATCGTTTTTATTTTTTATTTTTTCTAGATTACCCTCTAATTTATCTTCTTCTCCTTTTTTTTTCCAAAAATTTGTATTATCTTAACTAATATTATTTTTTCAAGAATATATTTTATAGAGTTTGAATTTCAAAAGGATTATTCATCCCTTTAGTTATCCGCACGTAGAAACATATTTTGGACAAAAAAAAAATTGAAAGCATACCACAATTGGAATGAATACCTATAAATTAGGTTTATTTGAACAATTAACAAATCTCATGAATACATATAGAAAAACTAATACATTATCTCTTCATTACTAGAATGAATTTGAGATGTGATAGAAGTATATAAAAATCAAATAAAAAAAGGATAAACTATATAAAAGTATCATAACTATAAAAAGTTTCAATTACGTACCCAAATTATCAAAACATAACATTTAGATACCCACTGTTAATAATCTGTTAAAAAAAATCAATTAAATGTCCAAGTGGCTTTTATGGGAAAATTTTCATGCTGAGTTGGACACCATATGGATAAAAAAATAATTAAATATTAAAATATATGAAAATAATTAATAATTTAATTATATTAAAAATTAAATAATAAAATCAAGTCCATCGTCTTCTCCGTCCTCTCCACCTCCACCGAACTGCTCAATTTCCCATGGCTTCAAAACCCAAATAAAAAACCCATACCCAAAACCCAGCTCCAAACCTAGATCTATCATTGATTTCATCATCAATTTCATCCTGTTGTGTTTTTCATCATCGATTTCATCTTTTTAGGCATCCATTTACTCCCTCAATCAAGTTCAAAACCCAACCCAATCCATGGAGGAAATGACAACCCGAATAGTAGCAGAGCTCGAAGAACTCTGCAATTTCGAAAGCTCCTTAGATCCCCAAACCCAACCTATCTCCAGTTCCACCCTTTCAGACCTCCAAACCCTCTTAGACATGAGGTATGATAAGCCAACAGTGCAAATGGAAAGAAATCCAAAACTCCAAACTCAGAAATCGAAAACTCGCATTGCCATGCCAAACTTGGATATACATTATTATTAGGAAAATGAGATCGCGAGGTAAAGTGACAAAGAAACACACACACAAAATACAAAAGGAACAAATTGCCCACGCAAGAAAACAGTAGAGCAAGGAAACGAGAGGGCGATGATGAGTTGGCCACTTGACGCAGTGAGAAGGTCATCACCTAGGGAGGCGATAGAGTCGGCGGTGGCGTCGGAGGAGTTGGAGTGGTTGTTGTGGTGTTAATCTTTGAAGGAGTAGAGCTGTTGTTGTTTAGCAGCAAGGAAGGCCAGGCGAGTTTTATAACGACCCGTCCCGAATTTTGGGATTATATTAGTGACTAATGAAGGATTAGTGAGATTAATCGGTGATTAGTTTAGTGATTTCAGACGGACAGTGCGAAATGACCGTTTTTCCTCTAGAGGTGGGCAAAACATTGACTTTTGACTCGAGCAGTCAAACGGGACTTTCCCCGATGACTGTGATGTAGTTCGGGACGTCACGAGTCCGTAGATAGGCGGTACGTCTGATTCCGACGTTCGATGGAGAAGTTATGAGGCTCGGAAGTGTAGGGGAATTTTGGTAATTTAGCCTAAAGGGTAATTTGGTCATTTTTTGCATTGGGATTTATGCCCAATCAGACAAGGACACTCCTTGTCCTATGTCTAGAAGGTTGTGGAAGCTGGTACAACCGCCTCAACGGTTTTGAAAAAGAAGAAGAAGTCGTGCAAGTGTGTGTTCTGTGAAGGTGAACCGAGTGAGAGAAAACAGAGTATGCTATGTGTTCCTGAACCCAAACCTCCCTCAAATCTCATCAAATGCCCCGTGATATGTGAATGAAAAAGGAAGAAGAAGGTGAGACAAGTGTGGTGGTGCCACTGTAGTGAGCCGTCGTGGACGGTGGCCATGGAAACCGCGAAAGGTACATTTGGTGATTCGTACATGGTAGTTCATGATTCCTTGGTTTTCGATCGATATTGATGATTGGAAAACGTTTCTGGAGGTCGTACAAGTCGATTGGGACCGATTTCGTGGCCTGAGGAGACCAACGGTGGCCGGAATCGTGAGGAACAAAGTAGGAGTTTCTGAGTTCTCTATTCAATGATCTAACAGGTAAGAATTGATGGTTTTTCATGATTTTGAAACCGTAAGTCAAGTGTAGAGACTAGGACGAAGCTATAGGCGTTGGAATGATAAAAAAAAATGGAGAACAAATGGGCGAAAACCGGTCATGCCGGTTCGGTTGGACTGAAAACCACTAGACCGGACCGAACCGGGTTCACCCGAGGTTGAAGATGAACAGTGCCGGTGCGTGGCTCCCACGCGCAGTGCCTTTGGGTGGCGTGTGAGGGCGCGTTGGGCCCTCATTTCGAGGCACGGTCAACATGAGTATTTAAGTATTCGATATAACGAATATTTTGGGATTGGTTTCGAGTCGATCGGACATTGTTTCTATATAGTTCGGGATGTCCGAAGGTTTAGGATCGAGATTGAATATGTTTAAAAATTCGTGAAAAATACGGGGAATTAATGAGAGGTTATTGGAAGTGTTAGTGACCTTCGAGTGTGATTTGGACAGGCCCGGGAGTTCCGATGATGGTGGAGTAGACCGGAAAGGCGTATTGCACGCGTATCGAGGCTGCCGCGAGGATGGTCTGTGAGTGGACTTTGTTTTCTAAATTTCAATGCATGCATAACTGTTTTATATGTTTTCTATATATGATTTCTATGCTTATGATTATGGTATTTATGATTTACATAATTGTACATATTTCGATGTGATTTACGTAATTGCGCGTATTTCGAGAATATGTTTTATGCTATGCTTTGATGATGATTTTATACTGTTTATACGTATTGTGTTTTGTTAATTATTTGATGATATGATATTGGGTTTGAATGTGAATTCGGGCTAGAGACCCATTTCGATAAAATATGATTTTGGATTTCGGTTGAAATGTGATTTTGGATGGATTTCTGGATTTGGATTCTGGTTTCGAAATGATTATTTCGGATATGGATTTGGAAATGGATTTATGGATTTGGATTTGATAAAATGGTTTTGAATTGGATTTGCTGGATCTGGATTTGGGTTTAAATACCTGGTGATTGATGTGACGGGGGAAGGCCCTATATGTGATTTGAGTTTAAAAACTCGTGAGTTTAAAGACTCGTTGATTACCTGGGAAGGCATATTGAGTTTAAAGACTCGTTGATATGAGATCCAACAGGTTCGATTGATTGATGGAAATGTGTTTTGGATTTATGTGATATTATGATTGAATTTACGATTTTACACGTGATTTGGATCTTTGATTTTTGGGTTGAGTTCCCATATATGGTTTTGGTTATGGTTTTGGGCTAAGGCCCGGGATTTGAGAAAAGGAAATGGTTTCTGGTTTTCATCAATGGTTTTTATTACATTGGAAATGAAATGGTTTTCGAATGCATGCATTGGGTTTTACGTGGATGGCATAAATGTCTTTTTCTATAAAAGGTTTTATAAACTTATTTATTTTTGTCCACTCACAGTCTTTTCTTGTTTTTTTATGCCCTTCAGGTTGATGCAGATGCAGGCTGTTAGTGAGACTGAGACATCACATGCGATCCACGATGGTTTCTGCGCACTATGGGAAGCTGAAAGTTGTTTTTGGACCGTTGACCTGGGATCCTTTGTCTGATCTACGTGTCACATGCAGGTTGGACGGGTGTCTGGCCTTCGTGTCGCACATGGGTTAGACGAGAGCATGGCACATCCCTTAATCCAAGGGGGATTGGAGATGGGTCATGTCAAGTTTGGCGGAAAAAGGAGATGGCGACGAGAGCTCATGACATGACCCATCCTAATCCCCTCGGGATTACCGTGGAATGTGCCCTGCTCCCGTCCAACAAGGGGTGTCAGACAAGGGATAACCAAGAGCTACTGCCCAACGGGGCATCCAGAGTGCGCAAGGATCGATGGAGGAGGTGTGCAATGTCCCAGTCTCTGCTGCAATCGCATCCGTAATCAACCTGAAGGGCATTAAAACCAAAAGCTGTGAGTGGACATAAACCAATAAATTTACCAAATACATTTATAAGACATTTATGCCCTCCAATAAAAACGTATGCATGCCACCAAAACCAGTAACCAAAACGTTTGCTCAACCGAGCCCTTAGGGCCTTAGCCCAAAAACCGTTAACCAAAAACCAAGTGTGGGAACTCAGCCCAAAACCGTGGAATACCACCACCATACATATTAAAACCATGTGGGTCACCACCCACGACCATAAATGAACATCAATTCAAAATCCAAAACCATTTAGGGTCCCCGACCCTACATACCAGTTCATAACCAATAATCCATTTTTACCACATAACACATATCCAACCAATAAGCCATTTTATTCATTAATCCATATTTTACCATTACCATCACCAGCATCCCAGATGCTTAGCGTCCCAGACGCTAGACGTCCCTGACGTCATATCTCACGGTTTCATAAGCTACGCGTGTTGCCCGGGGTCTCTCTGGGTCCATATATCTGACATCCCTGATGTCTGACGTCCCTGACGTCAATCATAGCAATCCTGCTCCTGAGTCATCATACGGTCCGGCTGCTCCGTATAATGACCCCTCGCAGGCAATGCACCGTGACTTCCCCAGTGTCCCAGACATCTGGAGGAGACCATCATATATCCTTGTATCCAGATGGTATATGGAAAACAGTTTTATTAAATCCTTTTATCACATCATTACAATTGGGCCCTGCCCGAAATTTCCATAAAACCACGTAATTCCATTTAGGGTCCCTGACCCAAAATCACATTTATTATCCAACTGGGCCTCATGCCCGATTTTATGAACCACTGGGCCCACAGCCCGATTTGTAAACCAACTGGGCCCGCAACCCGACTTATAAACCCACTGGGCCCACGACCCGAATTCGTAAATCAACTGGGCCCCTGGCCCGAGAACATAACTCAAATGGGTCTCAGCCCGATTTCATACCAACTGGGCCCCTGGCCCGATTTCATTAACCAACTGGGCCCCCGGCCCGATTTTCAAATGGACTCCAAGTCCGAAATTTCCAACATAATTGGGCCTCAAGCCCGAGTTCATATTTCCAATTTCAAAACCATTTCATCACATTATATCCAAGTTATAAATATGGAAAATCCATGTAAAACCGGAAAACCTCGATTTACGTGCAAGCACGTAAATTGCCTCGAAATACGTGAAACCGTACAATTTACCAACAACCAAATCAACATCACACAATCACAACCATAATCCATATAAAACATTTAAGCATGCATAGAATTTATAAAACCAAAGTCCACTCACAGACCGTTTTAACGGTATGCCTCGATACGCGTGCCACCGGCCCTCCCGGGTCACACCACTATCACCGGGACTCCCAATCCTGTCCACATCACATTAGAGGGTTACTAACCTCATCATTAACATCCTATCAAAGTCCCGTAATTTTCCCGAATTTTTACTTACTTTTAGACTTAATTTAAAACCTTCGGACATCCCGAACAATATTGAGACGGTGTCCGATCGACACGAAACCAATTCCAAAATGTCCATTACATTAAATAGGGCAGAAGTCATGTTGACCTCACCTCGAGATTCGTGCCCACGCGCCGCCACGCGCCGCCGTGAGTGGCTGCGCGTGAAACTCACGCGCCTGCTACAGTGTCACCAGCCCAACCCGTTTGTCTGGTAAACGGGTCCAATTCACCCGCGACACAACCCGGTTCCAATCCTGTCAATTCGATCCTAATTCCTTCAATTGATCATTCCATTAGCTTCGTTTTAAGTCCAATTATAAGTCTGTAAACTCAATTACACAAATCCTTACCCAGATTCCCACGATTCGATGATGATCCACGAAGAACACCCGGTTACTGTGCAATCATGGAACTCCCTCAATTGATGCAGGTTTCATCCAATTGATGATTCCAGAAGCATCAACGGACCCTGAGGAACAATTCCCCCACATCAATTGCATCAAACCTGTGCTCAATCGTCACGACTCAAGCTCGAGCACCGTCACTGTTCAACAATGGAGTTCCATCGATCTCGATCGGTTTCCTTCAATTGATGAACCCAGAAGCATCGTGGGATCATGAGAAATCATTTCCCCACAACAATTGAGTCAATCACAACCCCAAACTCCACGACTCAGCCTCGATTTCTTCCTCTGTCACCAAGCTCGATCAGAGCCAAAACGGCACCAATCCTTCTCGTTTTTGATGTGGATCGACTCGTCACAACCTCAGGAAGATGTTTGTAACCTCCAATTCGATCATCACAGCCTAACACTCAGTATTCGAATTTTCCCTCTCATTTTCCCGAAATCAAAAATCCAAAATTCAACACTCTCACAACCCCTCGTGTTTCCCCGTTAATTCCCTCATCTTAGTCTCCCATTTTCTCACAAGAACAGCAGAAGAAGGGAGCCAATTCTCCCTAATCCGAATCCCACATTTTGTGCACGGTTTAGGAACAAAGAGGAGAAAATTAGGGGAAATGGTGGATTAGATGATGATGATGTAGTAATGATGATGTCTGGAGGGAAACAAGGAGCTGGAAACAAGGGATGGGTGACACTTGTCACTCATCCAGGTGTGTAGGGTCAACAGTCACTATTCATTATTATATTATTATTTTAATCCCGGCCTCGGTTCGTTAGTTCGTTTCCTTGACCATAACGTCGTCGTCGGATCTCCGATTTCGGCATGCCGCCTGTCGTTGGATTCGTATCGACGATACCTACGTAACGGTCCTTGGCCCTCGCCCATCGGACCTTCCGATCAAAAAGTCAACATTTGGCCCCTAACAAGCCAAATTACCAAAATACCCCTCAACTTCTGAACACCATAACTTTCTCTACAAATGTCGGAATCGAACGTGCCACCTGTCTATGAACTCGTGACGTCCCGAACTACGTCACGGTCATCGGTCAAAGTCCATTTGACCGCTCCGAACAAAAAGTCAACATTTTACCCACGACCAGGGGCAAAACGGTCATTTTGCACATTTTGTCCGATTTCGACCTACTAACCACCGATCAACCTCACTAATCAAGATTAGTGACTAATCTAATCCCGGAATTCGGGACGGGTCGTTACAATCTTCCCTCCTTAATAAATTTCGTCCTCGAAATTCCAGCCGATCTAATCTCAACGTACTTCCCTCCTTAATTAGTTTCGCTCTCGAAACACGATTACCCTGATTCCACAAACACCCCGTGGAAAGTGGAATCGACCACGCAACATGTGTACACCCGTACACCAACTACTTAGACAAAACTTGTCTACACCCAACGTACCACTAGTACTCATAACGCAACGACTACATTCGACCCCGTCGAATGACTGAAACTACTTGTTTCGAATTTGACACCACTTGTCAAATCAACCCTCTCGTTGACGCAACAACTCGACGGTTCCTTTCCCACTCCCACTAGGAGTCAGCTGACCCCACTCAACGATCTATGTTGACACATCCTGACAATCTGTCACCACACAGTTGTTGTCAGTCGAAAACTGACACTAGACTCACTCGTGGCTACACATGCCACCAACGTACTCGACTCACCAATACCCTTACCGACATTTCACACGACCTGTGTGTAATTAAACACATCGGAATTACCATGACCCATTGCATAGTAATGTCCGGTCCACAACCAATCCCATGGTATCGGAACCAATCCGACTACCAACACGTTCACCGACACACCTCGGGTATATCCCGTATACCGTAACTAGACATCACAAGTCTACAAGGTATTGTACCTCGAACCATGTACGAAGTACACACATCTACCTAATAACCAGACTACAACCACCTAGGTTATAGCCGAACACGTTCCAATAATGGAGTACGTTTGCCCAATCCAGCATGAGACAAATCGAAACTCCACCCAACATCTAGTTCCAATTCTGAATCTGAATCCGCAATTTCGTAAGAAATCCCGGATCCAAGCCCAGACATCACATTTTTAATTTATTTCCAAATCCAAATCCGAAATCATTATTCCGTAAGCTAGCATTTGGAATAATCATTCCGTACCCAAATCCGGAAATGTACTTTCAAGTTCCAAAATCGAATCCTGAATCGTCACCCAGAAATTCGATTCCAAATCCCGAAATCTCGTTCACATTTACCAAGACACATCAAAACCGAACCTATCGGTTACCTGCTCAATACACCTGATTGACTTCATAGGGAAGCCAATCCAACCTCCACACGTCTAAGGTTGACAAAATTCAACTACCTTGAAAACCTACACACCCGAGTAGAATACCATACGGGTTCCACTTCGAAAAGAAGTTCAACCCCGCCGTTTACGACTCACACACCCAAGTTCGTATCGATCCTTGTCATTCCACCTAGGAAAACCAAGGATGATCCAAACTGATGACACCAATATTCATCCTACGTGGATGCAACAAAACTCACTGCACTCGCCACGCCATGTACCGCAACATTGTCTGCCACCAAGCAGAAAATGAAAAATCTCGTTTACCTAATTTCGAATACGTAGCTCCTCCTAATGACCCAAAAACACACATGGGCCCACCAACCAATACACGCTCAACGTACTGGTAACTACAGTCAATGTCTGCCAGGGCAGAAAGCAAGAAGTCAACCCCAATGACTTCGGAATACCAATCACCAAAAACGAGCACCACTCTTGTTCCCCAATCACAACTTTCCTCAAAACTAAGGTTCCAACCACCAGACTTCCTACCTCCTCAATTCACTTGGACAACCACGTGTCCACAATCGATCCGTTATTGTTCCGTTCGTAAATCCCAACCTTTACAGGTTCAGCACTCGGTTTTCTAAGTTCTCACTTACAAATTTCCACATCTATACCACTAATAGTTTTCCTTGTCTTTTCCAGTTTTAATCATTTCCATGTACATTTTAGGGATATTTAAAAACATAAAATCGCACAAATTTTGGAGTTGCCAACAACTCCCCCAAATCCACTAATCATCCCAAAATTTCCTAAGTCGTAATTATACCATTTTAATCCACTCCTTACTGGTTATCTCACCACCATTGGGACTTATCCCAACACATTACGATCTTAACTGGAACCCATCCAGTCCATCACTCAACCACTACCGAATCTCAAGGACCGAACATATGTTCATCATGACGGAGTCACACCCCAACTTGTGGCTCATCGTCAACACCATCACCGACACTAGCACCAGCGCTAGTACCAGCACCAACACACTATCAACAACACTAGTATCAGCACACAGGCATCCATACTAGCATCAGCACAAAAGTACCAACCCCGCAAACATCCATACTGCACACTGTGTGCAAATACGACAACCCTGGATCTCCGTTCATACGGAACGACGATCCGTACCTCACGACTATGGGTACCACTATTCTGACAATCCTCATCAGGAAAATGAACGTTCCCCGAACGTCCCCTGATCCCCAAGTATTATAACCACACTAATTACCCTCGATAGCCAGTCATCTCCATATGACTTCCGACTAAATGTCATTGCTATCGAGATCCGCATCCACACATCACACCGATACCCGATCCAACACGGGATTCCATAATTTATCTCAGAACCGTATCCGTAAATCGAATCCCATAGTTCTGCCTAAACTCACCAGAGCCATCCACATGGTCATCCATGACCTCAGCCGCTCGTCGCAGCACAAGTTCTCATCCACTAGCCAAAATTAAGGTTTACCTTTTTAATACTAGGGTTCCACAATCACACCCTATGGTTCCCCCGAACCCAACCACTTTCCGTAATATAAAACTCACAACCTGACCGACCCCGCGGTCTAGACATCGAATAGACATCAAATCCAATCCTACCATCCCATCAACGTGGGTTCCACCACTAGGTCATCGGCCAACTCCGATGAACCAACATCCCTCACACTAGAAACCACCACAAGGGTTCACATTTTAGACCATTACTCACATGAGGTTCCCCGAACCTGGCTGCACCTAGCAGCACAACAATCCAATATCACATGACCGAACCGACGGTCCCACTATACCAGTTCACCACAATCAACCCCACTTGGGTCGAATCACATTAATGCACGGCGTATCGGGCCAATCGCACTCCATCCACTATCCAAACCCAAAAACTATCTATCAGGTTGATAACGAATTGCAGCCCAATGAGACATCACACCCTCGACCTGCGCACACAAAAGAGCAACCGTGCTCTGATACCAAGTTGACAGGACCCATCCCAATCCCCCCGGGATTACCGTGGAATGTGCCCTGCTCCCGTCCAACAAGGGGTGTCAGACAAGGGATAACCAAGAGCTACTGCCCAACGGGGCATCCAGAGTGCGCAAGGATCGATGGAGGAGGTGTGCAATGTCCCAGTCTCTGCTGCAATCGCCTCCGTAATCAACCTGAAGGGCATTAAAACCAAAAGCTGTGAGTGGACATAAACCAATAAATTTACCAAATACATTTATAAGACATTTATGCCCTCCAATAAAAACGTATGCATGCCACCAAAACCAGTAACCAAAACGTTTGCTCAACCGAGCCCTTAGGGCCTTAGCCCAAAAACCGTTAACCAAAAACCAAGTGTGGGAACTCAGCCCAAAACCGTGGAACACCACCACCATACATATTAAAACCATGTGGGTCACCACCCACGACCATAAATGAACATCAATTCAAAATCCAAAACCATTTAGGGTCCCCGACCCTACATACCAGTTCATAACCAATAATCCATTTTTACCACATAACACATATCCAACCAATAAGCCATTTTATTCATTAATCCATATTTTACCATTACCATCACCAGCATCCCAGATGCTTAGCGTCCCAGACGCTAGACGTCCCTGACGTCATATCTCACGGTTTCATAAGCTACGCGTGCTGCCCGGGGTCTCTCCGGGTCCATATATCTGACATCCCTGATGTCTGACGTCCCTGACGTCAATCATAGCAATCCTGCTCCTGAGTCATCATACGGTCCGGCTGCTCCGTATAATGACCCCTCGCAGGCAATGCACCGTGACTTCCCCAGTGTCCCAGACATCTGGAGGAGACCATCATATATCCTTGTATCCAGATGGTATATGGAAAACAGTTTTATTAAATCCTTTTATCACATCATTACAATTGGGCCCTGCCCGAAATTTCCATAAAACCACGTAATTCCATTTAGGGTCCCTGACCCAAAATCACATTTATTATCCAACTGGGCCTCATGCCCGATTTTATGAACCACTGGGCCCACAGCCCGATTTGTAAACCAACTGGGCCCGCAGCCCGACTTATAAACCCACTGGGCCCACGACCCGAATTCGTAAATCAACTGGGCCCCTGGCCCGAGAACATAACTCAAATGGGTCTCAGCCCGATTTCATACCAACTGGGCCCCTGGCCCGATTTCATTAACCAACTGGGCCCCCGGCCCGATTTTCAAATGGACTCCAAGTCCGAAATTTCCAACATAATTGGGCCTCAAGCCCGAGTTCATATTTCCAATTTCAAAACCATTTCATCACATTATATCCAAGTTATAAATATGGAAAATCCATGTAAAACCGGAAAACCTCGATTTACGTGCAAGCACGTAAATCGCCTCGAAATACGTGAAACCGTACAATTTACCAACAACCAAATCAACATCACACAATCACAACCATAATCCATATAAAACATTTAAGCATGCATAGAATTTATAAAACCAAAGTCCACTCACAGACCGTTTTAACGGTATGCCTCGATACGCGTGCCACCGGCCCTCCCGGGTCACACCACTATCACCGGGACTCCCAATCCTGTCCACATCACATTAGAGGGTTACTAACCTCATCATTAACATCCTATCAAAGTCCCGTAATTTTCCCGAATTTTTACTTATTTTTAGACTTAATTTAAAACCTTCGGACATCCCGAACAATATCGAGACGGTGTCCGATCGACACGAAACCAATTCCAAAATGTCCGTTACATTAAATAGGGCAGAAGTCATGTTGACCTCACCTCGAGATTCGTGCCCACGCGCCGCCACGCGCCGCCGTGAGTGGCTGCGCGTGAAACTCACGCGCCTGCTACAGTGTCACCAGCCCAACCCGTTTGTCTGGTAAACGGGTCCAATTCACCCGCGACACAACCCGGTTCCAATCCTGTCAATTCGATCCTAATTCCATCAATTGATCATTCCATTAGCTTCGTTTTAAGTCCAATTATAAGTCTGTAAACTCAATTACACAAATCCTTACCCAGATTCCCACGATTCGATGATGATCCATGAAGAACACCCGGTTACTGTGCAATCATGGAACTCCCTCAATTGATGCAGGTTTCATCCAATTGATGATTCCAGAAGCATCAACGGACCTTGAGGAACAATTCCCCCACATCAATTGCATCAAACCTGTGCTCAATCGTCACGACTCAAGCTCGAGCACCGTCACTGTTCAACAATGGAGTTCCATCGATCTCGATCGGTTTCCTTCAATTGATGAACCCAGAAGCATCGTGGGATCATGAGAAATCATTTCCCCACAACAATTGAGTCAATCACAGCCCCAAACTCCACGACTCAGCCTCGATTTCTTCCTCTGTCACCAAGCTCTATCAGAGCCAAAACGGCACCAATCCTTCTCGTTTTTGATGTGGATCGACTCGTCACAACCTCAGGAAGATGTTTGTAACCTCCAATTCGATCATCACAGCCTAACACTCAGTATTCGAATTTTCCCTCTCATTTTCCCGAAATCAAAAATCCAAAATTCAACACTCTCACAATCCCTCGTGTTTCCCCGTTAATTCCCTCATCTTAGTCTCCCATTTTCTCACAAGAACAGCAGAAGAAGGGAGCCAATTCTCCCTAATCCGAATCCCACATTTTGTGCACGGTTTAGGAACAAAGAGGAGAAAATTAGGGGAAATGGTGGATTAGATGATGATGATGTAGTAATGATGATGTTTGGAGGGAAACAAGGAGCTGGAAACAAGGGATGGGTGACACTTGTCACTCATCCAGGTGTGTAGGGTCAACAGTCACTATTCATTATTATATTATTATTTTAATCCCGGCCTCGGTTCGTTAGTTCGTTTCCTTGACCATAACGTCGTCGTCGGATCTCCGATTTCGGCATGCCGCCTGTCGTTGGATTCGTATCGACGATACCTACGTAACGGTCCTTGGCCCTCGCCCATCGGACCTTCCGATCAAAAAGTCAACATTTGGCCCCTAACAAGCCAAATTACCAAAATACCCCTCAACTTCTGAACACCATAACTTTCTCTACAAATGTCGGAATCGAACGTGCCACCTGTCTATGAACTCGTGACGTCCCGAACTACGTCACGGTCATCGGTCAAAGTCCATTTGACCGCCCGAACAAAAAGTCAACATTTTACCCACGACCAGGGGCAAAACGGTCATTTTGCACATTTTGTCCGATTTCGACCTACTAACCACCGATCAACCTCACTAATCAAGATTAGTGACTAATCTAATCCCGGAATTCGGGACGGGTCGTTACAGCTCATGCCAGTGGAAACCGCTCGCGGGTTTGGAGTAAGATATCTGATCCATTGGCAAGTTGGAGAGAGAGGACTAAGCAGAACATGGTGGAATCAGATCAAGGTCGGATCTAATCCAAATTTTAGGTTTGAGATGTTGATGCGAAGTTGCAGAGGAAGAGAGTGAGAAAAACTCTGATGGAACACTAGGAGTAGTTGCGGCTCGCGTTGAATCCAAAACCTTCGCATCACCGTCTTACTCCTCTTGGTTGGTGCTTTCACTTCGAATCTTCATCTTTCTTCTAACCAAACAACTACTAATTCTTTCAGTACCCTCAATCTCTGGGTCCTCCTCGTAATGCGACCGATTCGATTGATACTCTATGTTGGAGCCAATCGATTCGATTTGATCGATTCACTTCAAAATCTTCATTTTTCTTCGCATCACCGTCTTACTCCTCTGAACTGGGGGATTTATTTGGGTTTTTGGGTTTGATTGGAAATGAGCACGCAAAGGCAGCAAGTGGCCATCTGTGACCTCAATGAGGAAGCCGAAAAGCGTTTTGGATTTCTTGCCATTTGCAGAAAAATGGATGCCTAGAAAGATAAAATTGATGATGAAAAGCAAAACAAGATGAAATTGATGATGAGATCAATGATAGATCTAAGTTTTGGATCTGGGTTTTGAAGCCATGGGAACTTGAGTTGTTCGATGGAGGTGGAGAAGACGGAGAAGATGAGGGATTTGATTTTGATTTTTTAATTTTTAATTAATTTATTTTTAATATAATTAAATTATTAATTATTTTTCATATAATTTAATATTTAATTTTTATTTATTCACATGGTGTCCAACTTAGCATGAAAAAATTTCCCAAGCATGAAAAAATTTCCCATAAATGTCATTTGGACATTTAACAGATTTTTTTAACGGAATACTAACGGTGGGTACCTAAATGTTATATTTTGATAGTTTAGATACGTAATTGAAACTTTTTATAGCTATGGTACTTTTTGAAATGACGCCTATAGTTTAGATACTTTTATATAATTTATCCATAAAAAAAAACTACATCAATGCCAGCCAAAAGACAAAAGAAATTGAAATTTACATAATGAAATTACCCCCAAAAAAGAAATAAATTATTTCGTCAAATTGGATATATAAACAAATGGCTGAAGAGAGGTATAACACAAAAAAAAACAAAAAAAAAAAACTCAAGTTGAAGGAGATTGCATCTTGAGAAGGAGATTGTAGATAATAACTGGATGTCCAAATAGAAACATTAAGGGCTTTTACTAGGAGGATAAATACACAAATTTAGTGTTTTCTATTAAAATGATAAATATGCATTTTTAACAAATAAATAGGCTTTTTTGTTTTTTAGACAAGCAGATAGTAACTTTTTTATATTTTGTGGAATATGTTAAAAATGGCATTATTGATATGTAAAATGTGATTAAAGTAGTCAAGTAGATTTAGTTCAGTTGGTTATAGTCTTAATTTGTAGACACAATAGTGCTATGTTGCATTGGACGTTCTATAGTCCTAGACTTGTGAGACAGTAGTGATTGTTGTGAATGGATTCGACTCCAAAAGTAAGACTCAATGATCACCTTTTAGTTTCTAATTAAGTTATGTATGCACTTTTTGGGTTCTTCATTATACTTAAATGAGATAATGTTCGAATTTGAGTATAATTGGATAACTTGTGATACAAGTATCATGATTAAACATAAATTGAAGACTAATTGAGTCCATAATAAATTAGGAATGTTTGATGAATCCCTGTTGATGAAGTTAAGCAATAAGGGCTTAGCTTAACTTGTATGGTACCCTAAGTCATCTAAGTCTCCTAGTTGGAATGTGATAGGTATGAAACAAGAAATTAGATGCACATATAAAATATTTTGGTCTCTGCTCTCGTAGTTACACTTATTGTCTTGCCAAGATCTTATCTCAGTGCATAAGCCTTTTGATATGAAAGAGAGGAGAAGACTAACATATCTCGTGCCTTGCTCATCGATATGGCTAAATCAGGTTCTATCTAAGCTCATGCGATTGTTGATATTATTAAATTGATTGATAAACTGTGTATATATAACTTAATGTTTGTGTTCTTTGATTCATGTTTAGATATTGTATGTATAATATAGTTTACACACCAGTGTCCATAAATTGCTACAGCAACATAGGTATCTAAATTCAAATCGGGATCTTGGGATAATATAATCTTCGGAGCCCAATTGTCATACCTGAAAAAAAAAACAGCACCTGAAATCCAAGGGAGGAGGGAGACTTATCTTTGGCCATACCTCTTCCACTAAAGGGTTACAGAGGGTAATCAACACTTCATCTTCAATTAGATTCATTGTGTCCAGCCAATCATGCCCGGTGTTATAGCAGTTAAATCCAGTGGACCAGATAGTGTTGAAGGCAATGCTGGCGTTTACCTTGGCTTCAGCAACGCTGTACAAATTTCATGTTGTTTTAGACTCTGTTGGGACCATGAGCATGGGGATTGGTACCTTTCGTGGCTTTTCATGGTTGTAGTCTTTCACATGTAGAAACCATTGCTTGCAAACGGCGCCAAATCGGACGTGATCAATGGGTTCGGCCAACTTTTCCAAGATAGGAAAGAAGGCGGACAGAGGAAGACTTAACCATTCGAATTCTAATGGAGTCGCAGTAGTGGTTGATTGGGCAGTCATAGTGGTGGTTGATAGGGCAGTCACATTGGTGGTTGATTGGCCAGTCGCACAATAGTGGTTGATTAGGCAGTCACAATGGTGGTTGATTGGGTAGTCATAGTTGTGGTTGATTGTGCAGTGGTAGTGGTGGTATATTGGGCAGTGTCAATGGTGGTGTTAGTAGCAAGGGGCACATATCTTCTATTATGTCTATCACCCATATTGTTAGTAGGGAGGTAGTTTCCCATGTTGGTAGTATAGAGGCAAATGATAATAACGGAAGAGGAAGAAACATATGACAAGCAAGAAATGGTGATCAGCAGTGAAGACTTTCAATACACATATAAAATTATAGAGAATCGGGGATCAAATGTGAGTAGTAGGATAACAGAATTAAAATATCAATAAATATTTAGGATTGAATGGGCTAGCATGGGTAGGATTGGGTTAAACAGAACCAGTTGGCTACCATATGGAACTGAACTGCATTTTACTCAAACTAAACCGGCTTTCTTAGTTGACCGCTTCAGACCTTCAGTTATCTGATTGGGTTGGTTTGAGTTTGAGTTTGAGTTTGAGTTTGAGTTTGTGTTCAGGTTTGGGTTTGAGTTCCAGTTTGAAATGTCTCTAAGACGAATGCACTAAGTATAAGTGTTGGTTACTACAAGATTACCATCCTCTTTATATAGGTTTCATTTTTGTAAACACATTTTTTAAGTGTTTTATATAGGAGAGTATTATATTTCCTTCAATTTCCTACAATAAAAATTTAACTAACGATAGCTAGTCTGTTGTATAAAGTTAAAGACAGATTTTGTCATTAACCATTCAAACTCAGGCACGAATCCATGATTTACATTATAAGTGGACCAATATAAATTTCTTTATTTAAATAAGGGCATGTGGCTCTTATTTTTATAAAGAAAATCAAATCCTAATAGTGATTTAGGACTGAAGGGATTCGTCTGACATCTCTAATCTGCTTTGGTGATTGGATTCTGCGCTACAATATGTTAAGGTAGTAATCTTCTTTTATTCCTTTATTTATTTTTTTTTTGTCTCTATCACTCTCAATTTCCTCAGGTCCAGCGGGTGCATCAGTGTTGACTGAAGGAATAGAAGAGAAAACAAGAGGGCTGCATCGGATTGGAGAAAAAAGGGGTGACTGCAGGCCTCTTGTTTGCTGAAGAAAATATGGTAGCAGGGGGAACGCTGGGACCCACACGACATTTAGTGTGGCTGGCAGGTGGAGGTTGTCTGGCGCCTTGGAGTGTGTGGAAGGCTACTGCACAGATTGGTGGGCAAGTTGGCTGAGGAAGAAGCGGGAGACAAGGGATCCCGCACGGCAGGAGTCGGTCGGCTCCTTGCTTTGACCGAGAGGAGACAAGCCCCTGCTTTTTCCCTTTTTTTTTACGGCTGCTGCTTAGCAGCAGTTTTTTTGTTATTTATTTTTTTTACAACTTTTTTTTAATATTATTTTTTTACAGCTGTTTTTTTTTTAAAAATATGTAAGTAAGTATGTATTAATTAACAAAATACATACCTACCTTTTCTGTTTTTGTACATATATGTAAATAAATATATACTAAAATATAAAGTATATATTTAACTTTTTTGTAATATATGAGCATATTTGTAAGTAAATACATACTAAATATAACGTATGTATTTACCTATTTTGTGTAGATAGTGGATATTTATTATTATTTTTTTTTTTATGTTTTTGGGAACTAACCAATTTTGTTCCCTCTTCAACTGTGCTGCTTTTGGACATTCTGAAAGTTCGAAGTTCTTGATCACAGCGATTTCAGGGATGTCAAGCAGGAAGCAAGAAGCGAGGTCGGGGAAGCCGCACTTGTGGGAACGGGGAGGCTCGCGTAGCAGACGTCCGTTCGTCGGGGAGCAGATCGAGCTACTCGACCTTGATGAGTTTGAAAAGTGGAAGAGCCTCCATGAAGATGTTTTCCCTGAAGGTGTGGTTGTTGCAGTTGGCAACGCGTGCGCAGCTACGAAGGCCCCAATGGGAGCTGTTTCCAAAAGCAAGAATGCGAAGATTCTCCGGTGGATCCAATTTCACCCTCTGATCATCAATTGGGATTTCAAGTTTTTGTTTTCGAAGCTCTTCACCAAGATCATCTACCAGATCGGGTGTTGTTCTTCCCAGCTGCATGTCGACGCTTACTGCCATATCATGTGCTTTGAGAAGCTGAATGAGCTCTTCAACTTAGAGCTTACTGAGGATGAGTTCTGGCATTGCTATTCGGTAGAGCACAAGCCGATCCCCGTAGGAGGAGTTCACATGTGGTCCCAAAGGTTGAGCTTTTCGTGGGCACGCTATTTGATGACGAATTGTACCGGACTTCGTTCATTTAAGTTGGAGGCAAATGGGATCGTAACTGCATCAGTGGTATGAATAATGCTTTGCACTAACGTGGCCCGTCCGACCTGTACACCATCACCAAGTTCCACGTTGACACCAAGAAGGTTGACAGAGTCCTCATGGTTCCTCTGCAGTTTTGTGAGATGAGCTGGTTACTTAGTCCTCGTAGGTGCTTGGCTGGTGGGCATCCTTCTGCGCACTTGGTCAGAAGCTGGTTTATTACCCCGAGGCATAGAAAGCAAGGATTCCAATCAGTGCGCACATGCCAAGAAGAGTTGGGCGCCCCTCCTACGAAGGTGCTCAATCGGCCCGTGCCCTCAAGCAGTGCTCCCCAGATCGTGTCTTGGCCTTCGAGCCCAGCGGGATCATCCAGCAAGCGCAAGTCTTCAGGCGAGCCTCAGAGAAGTCTGATGAAGGGTTTAGTCAGGTCCCCGAAGTAGTTAAAGGTTGTTCATGCTCCTCCTGAATTTCGGGTGGTGCCCCCTGCCCGGGTATTCGCTGCATGTTCCCCTTCGAAGAGACCAACTTCAGATCACTCGAAGAGAACATGCAGTAAGGTCCTGGGTGCTGATCATGGAGGATTCAGAGTTGCTTCCGCGAAGGCGGGGAGTTCTCAAGTCCGCGAAGCCGAGATGCCCAAGTGCGCCAAGAGTGGAGTAGCGCAGGAAGTTCATGACAAGGTCGTCAAAGAGCTCGAGATTGTAAAGGCGGGGGCTCGTAAGCTTGCTAGTATGCTGCGTCTCCAGGCCAATATCCAAGTTGACCTCGAAAAACTCAAGTCAGAGCGCACCGTGCTTTAAGAATCTCACACCCGGCTTCAACGAAAAAATGAAGATTTGGAGAAGAAGGTGGGTTTGCCAGAAGCCAGTTTGAATGAATTGAGGAGCATACAAGCCGAGAAGTTGTTGGTGGAGAGCGAGCGGGACGTCGCTCTCGACGAGTCTAAGCTGCTGCGCGACTCTCTTCGAGACTCTCGAGAGAAGATTTGGCTCCTGGAGGTTGAGGTAGAGCGAGCTCGTGCTGAGATTGAATGTTTGAAGTCTGAGCCGTACTTGCTTCCTTGTGCTCCCCTTGTAAGACCCGTGTCCTAGAGGGAACGGTGAACGATCCCACATTCTTGCGAGGTGGGAATGGTCTGGGAGGGGAATGGTGGTGTGCCTTAAAGGTGTAGGCACACACCTATCTAGCACGAGGCCTTTTGGGAGCACAGTGGCTTTAGGAGGGATTGGAACCCCCGAAGTTAAGCGAGTTGAGACTGGTACAATTCCATGATGGGTGACCCCCTGGGAAGTTTCACCGTGAGCTCCCAAAAAAAAACCGTGAGGGCAAAGGCAAGGAGGCCCAAAGCGGACAATATCGTGCTAGATGAGTTGGTGCCTGATAGAGGAGGGTCGGGTCCTAACACCCCGCGCCTCGCGTCAGAATATAGAGGAGCTCGAAAATTTCGTGGAGGATTTGAAACTGAAGCAGTTCGTGGCGGGTTACAGTGAGTTCAAGATGGAGACGCGCATTGCTCGTGAATACATCGAGGGGTATCTTGATTGTCAGAACAACATGTTCCCCAAGTACGCGATTCAGGAGGGAGACATTGAAGATGAGTCCCAGCAGGCTGCAAACTTAGAGCAAGAAGCGCAACATGGAGAGGCGACCCCACCTGAGGTGCCAGGTCTTGCGCCGCTGAGTTTCCCAGAGTAGTTTGATGATGACCCTATCCCTGACATTGGCGACCCGTTCTACGATGGGATTCCTTAGCTATCGAGCGAGGACTGAGCCCATTTTTAACGTTCAATGGGTATAGAAGATGTGCTTTTGGACTTGCCTTAGACTTATAGTGTAGGTTTCTCCATTTTTTTAGAAGTTCATAAAAGTTGTTGAGCAGTCGACTTGTGACTCACCAACCTTTTCTTTTGTTTTGTTGGTTCAAGTGGTTGAGCAAACGATATGTGATTTGCCAACCTAACTTTCTCAACATTATCAATATGAAGTCTTCCTTTGTTCCCATCAAATTTCATAGGATCTTAACCTTCATAGGCTTGTTTTGAGATGTCGAAATTTGAGAGATGTCGAAATTCGAGCGATGTCAAAATTTGAGCTTAGTAGAACCAAGTGCAACTTGGGCTCACGTGCTGTTCCGCGAGGGTGACCTTTGTGTAGAAATGCTCGCCGGGAATTCAACATAACTTGGAATTGAGTGTGGTTTATAAGGTTGGAAATTTAAGCTTCATACCTTTCTACTGACACAATCTTGTTCCAAGGTGATCCGAATTGAGCTTTGTAGGATCGGTCGAATCTTGTACTCGTGCGAATTGAGCTGGTATGTACAATTGGCCTTCGTGTACAAAAACGTTTCTTGAGAACTCGTCACAACTCAGATTCACTTGAGATCAATGGAATTGTAAATCTAACTTCCATACCTTTCTAGTTCCATCAATCATTTTCAAATCCGATCCAAATTGAGCTTTTTAGGACTGGACGAATCTTGTAGTCGTGCGCTGGTATGTGCAGTTGACTTTTGTGTACAAAAATGCTCGCTGGGAACTCATCACAACTCGGAACTGAGTGAAATCAATGGAGTTGGAAAACTGACTTCCGTATCTTTTTAGGGCCATCAAGCTCATGTCAGGGTGATCAAAATTGAGCAATCTATGATCAAATGAATCTCGATCTCGTGCACTGAAATGCAGAATTGGACTTCTCATGTTAAAACATTTGCCCATTGTTTGTCATGGCTTGGTGGCTGCTCCTCTTGGTGGGGTTGGAAGCGTTTTTTTTAGTAGCTTTCTAACTCCAAAAATTCTAGATTTTGGATGGTTTCATGTGCTCGGCCGGGGCGGGCCTTGAGCGATTCGCGTGGCGAAGGCATGGCGTGCTTCGCATGCCGAAGACTTGAGTGCTTCGCGCAGCGCAACATGGATTGAGTGCTTCGCGTGGCGAAAGCTTGAGTTCTTTGCGCGGCGAAGGTTTGAGTGCTTCGTGTGGCCAAGGCTTGATGTGCTTTGCATGGCAAAGGCTTAATGTGTTTTGCATGGCAAAGGCTTGAGTGCTTCACGCGGCGAAAGCTTGATGTGCTTTGCGTGGCAAAGGCTTGATGTGGTTCGCATGGCGAAGGCTTGATGTGGTTCGCATGGCGAAGGCTTGAGTACTTCATGTGGCGAAGGCTTGATGTGCTTCGGGTGGCGAAGGCTTGATGTGCTTTGCGTGGCAATGGCTTGGTGTGCTTTGCATGGAAAAGGCTTGGTGTGCTTTGCGTGGCAAAGGCTTTGTGTTTTCTAACTTTCTTCTGGTAATTGCAGATGCGTTTAACGACTTGTTCCCTCAGCTCCTTGCTTAAGTCAATGGATGTTCATAAGGCCACAGAGTTGATGGTTGGATCGTCGAGCTCCGGGAAAGGTGTCGGAATGACAACGTGTGGTGGGATGACAGCGTTGGTTCCGAATGCAAGTGTAAATGGGGACTCGCCTGTCGCTCATCGTGGGGTCGTCCGGTAGGACCAAAGTGCACCGTCTAGCTCTTCCTCCCATAGTCCTTTCTTGTCGTTGAGCCTCTTCTTGATGCAATCAAGGATGGTCTTATTTGAAACATCGGCCTGGCCGTTGCCCTGAGGGTAATATGTTGTAGAGGTGAAATGCTTTATTTTCCATGATTCAAAGAACTCCTTGATTGACGCACTAGTGAATTGCGTTCCATTGTTGGTTAATACGACCTTTGGTATTCCAAACCGACAGATGATTTGGCTCCAGATGAATTTTTGCACATCCAATTGAGTGATGGTCGCCAACGCTTTGGCTTCCACCCAATTGGTAAAGTAATCGGTGGAGACAATCAGGTACTTCTTATTTGGTGTCAGCGTAGTCGGTAGTGGTCCGACAATGTCAATGCCCCACTGCATGAATGGCCAAGGGCTAACCAGAGAGTGCAACTCTTCAGGGGGTGCCAGGTGTTTGGGCTTGTACCTTTGGCACTTATCACATCCTCGGGCATATTTGAGTGCATCTTGATTCAAAGTTGGCTAGTAGAATCCTGCACTAAGCATCTTTTGTGCGAGCGACCTTCCTCCGGAGTGGTTTCCACATTGCCCCCTCATGAATCTCATCCAAGACCTTCAATGTCTCAGGGTACCTTAAGCATTGTAAGTTTGACCCTGTGAAGCTCCGACGAAAAAGCTGGTCGTTGTCGATATAGTATCGTGTAGCCTTCATTTGAATTTTGCGAGCTTCTAGTCGGGCGTCTAGCAAGGTGCCATTCACTAAGTAGTCAACGAAAGGGTCTTGCCAACTTGGAGTAAGGTCAACTTCTCTCACTTCAACTTCCTTCAAGTTAATGTTGTGCTGCTCTAGATACTCAATCGGGATCGAGCGTCTGAAGCGATGGTCAGTGCCGATGCTAAATTTGCAAGTGCATCGGTTTGTACATTTTCGGCTCTGGGGAGCTAGTGAAAGGTGAATACTGTGAAGAAAGCGAGCAGCTTTTGTACCTTGTTGTTTTATTGAAGCATCCTCGCATCCCTTGCAGCGTACTCCCCGATGGATTGGTTAGTGATCAACTGAGAGTCAGAGTGCACAACGATCTTCTTAATTCCTACTTCCTTGGCAAGGCCTAGGCTGCAAATTAATGCCTCGTATTCTGCTTCGTTGTTAGAGGCCTTAAATCCTAACTGGACAGCTTGCTCTATCATCGAACCATATGGGGTTATAAGGACGATACCTACTCCTGCACCTCATTGATTTGACGATCCATCCACGAAGAGCTTCCAAAGTGGGTCGATCGTGGAGGAGCACGATGAGGATTATCCGGGTGTTTGTTCCTGTTGTGGAGGAAGCTTGGCCGGGAGGGAGACTTTCTCTAGTTCCATGCCCGACTTTCTTCTGGTGATGCTGGCGTGAACTCCACAATGAAGTCTGCTAGGGCTTGGCCTTTTATCGCAGTCCTTGGGCGATAAAGCATGTCGTGTTGACTCAGCTCTATTGCCCACTTCATGACCCTTGTTGAGGCGTCAGGTGCATGAAGGAGTGGCAGCAGGGGATACTCCGTCATGACGATCACCCAGTGGGCTTGAAAATAGGGCCTCAGCTTCTTGGTGGTAACCAGTAGTGCCAGAATTAGTTTCTCAAGCTTTGGATACCGTGTTTCATCATCGAGGAGAGCCTTTGATCTGTACAATACTAGGAGTTGGACTCCATTTTCTTCCCTGATTAGCGTAGAACCTACGGCCACGTTAGAAACTCCCAAGTAGAGGAAAAGGTCTTCATTGCCTTTCGGCTTGGACAGCAATGGCGGAGATGCCAAGTAGCTTTTGAGATCTTGGAAGGCCTCCTCACACTTCTCATCCCATTTCTCCTTAGATTCTCTCTGCATCGCTTGGAAGAACGGTCTACATCGATCCGTGGCCTTGGACAAAAATCGATTTAGAGCAGCTGCGTGACCTGTGAGACTCTGTATCTCATTCAGACTTGATGGTGACTTCATGTCTTGGATTGCTTTGATCTGCTTCGGGTTTTTCTCGATTCCTCGCTGGGTTACAAGGTACCCCAGGAATTTCCGGCAGCCACCCCGAAGGTACACTTTAGAGGGTTAAACTTCATCTTGTATTTCCTCAGCAACTCAAAAGTTTGTTTCAAGTTTGCGATATGGTCTCCCTGCTTCTCTCCCTTGATCATGATGTCATTGACATAGACCTCCATCGTCTTTCCGATAAGATCCTTGAAGATCCGATTGACAAGTCACTGATAGGTAGCGCCTGCGTTCTTGAGGCCAAAGGGCACGACTTTGTAGTAGTAAACTCCTATTTCTAAGACGAAAGCCGTCTTGTCCTTGTCGCTTTCATGCATGAATATCTGGTTGTAGTCAGAGTATGCGTCAAGGAACCTAAAAAGCTCGTTGTCCGCTGTGGAGACCACTAGGAGGTCGATCCTTGGTAGGGGATATTTGTCATTTGGGCATGCCAGGTTGAGGTCTGTGTAGTCAACGTAAACTCTCTGTCGCCCTTCCTCTTTGTTTTTCATGAGTACGACATTGGCTAGCCATTCTAAGTACGGAACTTCCTCAATGGAGCCAGCATTGAGTAGCTTGCCGATCTTAGTCTGAATGATTGCGACTTTCTCCAGGGAGAAGTTTCCCTTTCTCTGCTTGATTAGCTTGTAGCTTGGGTTGACGTGCAACCTATGGCAAGAGAATGTGGGATCTATCCCGAGCATGTCCGACGACGTCCATCCAAATACATCTTTGTGCTCGCGTAAGAACAAGGTGAGTTCTTCCCTTTCTTCGGGGTTTAGGCGTGCACCAATACGTGCATACCTCTCAGGAAACTGCGGGTCAAGTCGAAGGAGGCTCTTCTCGGATGTCGGGATCTTGACCCGCTGTTGGCTGCTATGCGGGAGCTGAAAGTGTGAGTTTGCCCCTGGTGGCCTCGACTTCCTGGGGGAAGAATTCCGCTACCTTGATTTCTTTTAGCCCCTCGGTGAGGTATTTGCGCTCCATGGCTTGATCTCCTTTTATTTCTCCGATTCCTCCTCTAGGAATTGGGAACCAGATTTTTTGGTACAATCTCGAGGTGTTGGCTAGTATCTTGTGCATCCATGACCTCCCCAGTATACCATTGTAAGGTGAATACTCGTCAAGGACGTAGAAACATTATTTTGATAAAACCGGGGGGAGGGGGGGGAGTGGACATCGAGCTGGATCGTGCCGATGGACATGCCCTTTTACCCATTGAAGCCTCGTAATGAGACCTTTTTCCCCGTCGTAAAATATTCAAGTCCCATCTTTTGGACTGCTTCAATGCCGAGGATGTTTGTGGCACTTCCCTCATCCACGTGAATCTGGTTGACCTGCGCATGGGTGATCTGGATTGAGGTGACGAGGGTGTCGTCATGCTGCCAATCGAGCCCGACCTTATCCTAAGCGGAGAACCAAGGATCGGGTCATCGGTTCCTTGAGCTACAACGACATGCGAGACTTGGGTCACAGGGAGAGCCTCACAGATTTTCCTCTTCCTTTGCTTTCTAGTTTTTCCCCGCAACTCGGACTCAGCAATAATGGCGTCCATGCGAATCATCTTTTGTACGGGCTCCTGGGGGCCTTTATCTCCGAGACGTTCTGTTGCCTTTTCCTTGACATACTCAATGCAGTGTCCTTCTTTCCAGAGGTCCCGGAGGTACCTTTCGAAGGTCTGGCAGGAGCTTATGTCGTGCCCATAGCAATTATGATAGGCACATCACTTTGACTTGTCGGCCATTTCCTAGTCGCCTTTAACGGGAGCTGGTCTTTTGAACCACGGCTTCTCCTTTATTTGATTGTATATCTGGAGTACATGTACTGAAAACTGAGTGTTGGGCCTTGTACCGGCAAACGTATTGGATGACGGGTTCCCTTTGCGCTTATTTCTCTTCCAGACTGAGTTCCTGTGGTAGGCCCCGTCCTTTGGCTGCGCAAACACCTTTGTGGGATGCCCTTCTTTCTCGACGTGGTTGGTGGCATGTGTGGTGTTTTTCTCATCCTCCCAGCATACATGTCGCTCTGCTAGGGACGACATCTTAGTGAGACTTCAGGCGTTGCTCATGATGATGTCTCCGTAGAGCTGGCTCTCCCGCGGTAGGCCTTACTTGAACGTCATGGCTGCGGCGAGATCGCTGCATCCTGTGATGCGGAATTTTTCTTCGTAATACCTCCTGATGTATTGCCGCAAGGTTTCTTTTGACCTCTTTCGAATGGTGAAGAGATGGTCATTCTTGACTTCGACGGTGCGAAGCTGTGAGTACTCCTTAACGAAGGCAATGGCCAATTCCTCGAAAGAAGCGATTGATCTCTAGGGGAGATGGTTGAAACATGTCATCGCCTAACCTTGCAGCGAGGCTTGGAAAACTTTGCACATGAGCGCGTCGTTGTGCCTATGAGGTACCATGACCCCCGATAGTAATTGATGTGCTTCATTGGATCGGAGGTTCCCTTGTACTGATTGAAGTTGGGAGTTGAAAACCACTGCGGGAACAGCTCATCCTCAATGTCCCTCATGAATAGTCAAGATGATGACGTCTGAATCTGGCGCCAAAGGTCATCTTCTAAGTCTCCGTCGCTTTGAACTCCCTGGAGGCGTCGATCTAGCATCATTCAGACGTCTTCAGCGTGCAAAGGTTATTCAAGATGGGGGTTTCTGCGCCGGGTCAAATGGCGTCGACCCTTTCGAGTTGTTGCGGGCTTGGCTCTCAAGCGTGCTGGCGAGTAAGTCTCGTCTTCCTCACTGTGATCATCCAAGTAGGTGTATGACTCACGGGAGACTGCTTGCTGTCGTCGGCTATCGCGTGGGTACTCAATGCTCAAAGTGCCCTGGGGCGTCCTCCGGGTTGTTCTTGGGCCGAAGGCCTCGATTGATCTTGTCCTCTTGCTCTGGGGGTGCAGTTTTCTTCCTTTGAGTCATTCAGAAACGTGTCTCGGGACATTGTCTAATAGTGGACATGCTTTTTGTCGGCGCGTTTCGGGACGTCCCCTGATGTCTTATGAGGTTCATTGCCTTTTTCGGAGGTTCTGGATGTCCCGATGTCCCCCAACAGCTGTTGCACGATCTCCGATTGGGCCCGAACTTGGTTTCTCAGCTGCTCGACCTACTGTGCCAGTCCAAGTCGCCGAGGTGACCCCTTAGGTGCTTGCTCATGACGAGCAGCACGTCGGGGCGCACGTCGCGCACCTTCAGACAGATGCGACAAACCATGTCCCCCTGGTTCTTGGGTGTTGGCCTGCGGATTGCGCAGGGCGTCCAAGTGCCTCCTTAGGTCCAAGTCAACAGGGAGCTGATTCAGGACTCTTAGAGATGTTTGCCTTACCAGGAGCCCGTCCGTTTGTTAAAAAGACGTTGCGCCTGTCCCCACTGCAGGTGAGGGGTTCACAGTAGCAGCAGCCATGGGGAATGTTCCAAAACTGAACATAGGTGTCCAATCCGGCCTTCCGAACGGTAGGTAAATTGATGTGTGGCGCAGGCCGTGCAGGAGACGGGAAAGTGGTTCTTCTGGAATTTCTGGGAGGGGTTCACTCACGGCAGCGATCGCAACAGCGGATGTGGCAGCCTCGAATGCTCATGTGGATCAGCGCGTTCTAGCCATGTGAAGAACGGTAAGTGTCGAAAATGTGATGATGGAGTTGTTTTTTTCAAGGAAAAACCAAAGAGCATGCTTTGAGTATTTCTCAAATCGGCTCTCAATGAAAGCACCAGTTGTTGATGCAGAAATCGTCTGATTCTGTGAAATTCCTTGTCGATCCCTACACACAAGAATGGAAATTAAACAGGATTAAGGTTGAATCTCGAGGGGGTGGTTCAACCGTAAATGCTCCGATGCTTAAGTCAGTTTTCTGAGGGAATAAACCGACAAAGTGTTTGCAGGAGTTTTTTATTACCCTTAGAAGTGAGATGAAATCTTCTATTTATAGTGAAGCCTTGAGAGTCACCGGAACGTCTGATTGGTTGAAGGAGAAAGTATTAAATAAGTGATTATACCGAGTGTAATCACTTATTTATTAATGAATAAATAATTCGCTGGAAAGTTATTTATTATCGGGATTGATCTTATTAATTAATATATTTAGTTAGTAAATATATTGAATTAATGCGGAGATCGTAATATGTCGATGTCAATTTTACCAAGGGTAATATTGGCATTTTGGGAATTGTTGGCCACATGGCAGCTCCAAAATATTCAGGTAATTTATGGCTCCACAAGTATCAGCAACAAAGTTGACTTCTCTAGGCACATGTTTAAAGAATATTGAATGGAAGGAATGGTGGAGCAACACAACATTGGTTAAGATGGTATGAATATTCCAAGGCACTAGATTAGGGCGGAGGATGGCGTCAATAGGGTTTTTGGAGGTTGCGGTGGTGAAGGTGGGGTTTTACATATAGGATGAGATAGTGGATGCTGAAGTTGTGGTGATGGTGGTGGAGGTTATGGTGTCGAAGGTGAAGTCAGACTTAGATGAGGTGGTTGGGAGAGGAGGTGGTGGTGGTTGATGATGGTAGTGGTGGTAGCAGTGATGGTTGAGGTTGAGGTTGTGGTTGTGAAGGTGGAGTTAGATATAGAAAAGATGGGAGAAGGAGGAGGAGGTGGATGTATGTAGGGGAGAAGGTGGTTGGTGACGGCTTTTTGGTGATAATGGTGGTGGTCGAGGTTATGGTGGTGAAGACAAAGTTAGATGTAAATGAGGTAGCTGAGGGGAGAAAGTGGATGTATGTAGGGGAAAAGGTGGTGGGTGACGATTGTAGTGGTGATGGTGGATGTTGTGGTTGTGAAGGTGGAGTACTTAGACGTAAATGAGGTGATTGGGGGGGATAAGGAGGTGGATGTATGCATGGGAGAATGTGGTGGATGACGAAGGAAGTAGTGGTTGTGGAGATTGTGATGCTGAAGCTGAAGTTAGATGTAAAGAAGGTAGTTGGGGGAGGAAAATGTGGATGTACATAGGTGAAGAGGTTATGTGGATGACGAAGTGGTGGCGTTAGTAGTGTTTGTGGAGGTTGTGGCGGTAAAGATAGAGTTAGACGTAGAGCAATTAGTTAATGGAAGGAGGTGGGGGCGATGAGGAGGTTGTGGATGACCAAGATGATGGGGTACTGGTGGTGGTGAAGGTGGAGCTAAATGTAATAGATGCTGACATGCTTGTGGGTACATTGTTGTTCTTTGACAAAACTTTATTGTCATTTTGGGATTATAAATTGACTCGCAGAAGTATTTAAATGTATAATAATGGGGTTAGCCAAGGGTATCCCCACGCGAACACTGAAAACTTGTAAATTTGTAATGTTAGGCACTAGTGTTCCAAACCTTTTGAGTTTGTTCCATACACAAGGTCCCGTGATTGAACTCGTGATCATTTGTTTAAGGGACTCGAGTTATTTGAGAGAAAAGACTCTTAAGGTGCAATTCACAAATTAAAATGATTGATTGATTAAAGAAATAAATTTATTTTGTTTCTTTTTTTGGGCCAGAAATAAATAAATTTATAACCATGTTATCACATAAATTGAAAAATTACATTAGAATTAAGTCTTATATTATTGGCAATAAAAGTCGGATAAATAATGATATTGAACAATTAATTGACCACATTTATTAACCAACAAATGTGACAACGAACGAGGGATGTCACGTCAAAAAATTAAATCACCTCATATGGGTATAAATTTTCATGTATTTATTTTTTTGTGAGATCTGTATACATAATACTAATAAAAAAACTTGATAAAAATATATAACAGGTACAATTTCCGATTAAGCAGAAACTAAATCAAAATGATTTCCTCCCTATGCAAAAACTAAAAGATACACTTTGAATTTGGTTCTCCATCTTCAACGGGGCCAACTAATAGTTTCAAGCCTGAAGCCTCCTTGTTTATAATTCTCCACACCACATAGCTCTCAATCTGAAACAAATAAACAACTTCCAATTGGTTTCACAAATTGCCAAAAATTTATAACAATTTGCAATCTTAAACAAAAGTATTACGGACGTCGATCAATTCAATATTATATCGAATATAAAAATGAATGGACTTTCATTATCAGAGAATTACAGAGATTAGACATAGATTTTATCTAATACAATTTGGTTAAAATAATAGGATTTGTAGAGGTAAGTATCCAATCCACTCAAAATTGTGAAATTAGAAGATGTAGTAAGATTAGAATTAGTAAGTTTTCTTCTATGTCTAATCTCTCTATTCATCTTGCAAAGAAGGCATACTCATTTTTAAATTCAAAATACATTGAATTTGATGCGTTATGTTATCCAATTCAACCCAATCGAACCTATGAAATGTGAGTTTTAACATTAAAATAAGATGAAGTTAAAGTTGTAACCTTTGTCCTTAGGGTGTCATTGAGCATGCCAAGGGGAACTACAATGGGATCAAGTCTGTACTCATGCAACACAAACGGAGTTTTGATGCCGTTTGGTTCATGTCCTCGATAAAAGGCCAACACATTTTTAAACCCCGCTCTTACTTTTACTTTGACACCCCCATCCTCATGGTGGCCGTAAGTAATCCCTTCTTCTTCACCAGTTTGCTTCCAGTAACCATCCACTGTACTTCTCTTTTTTGTCTTCCGTTTACAACTGTTTACAAGTTGTATATTGGTAAAATAAAACGCTTCATTCCCCTTTTTGCCATCTCTGAAATCACCTGCAGGTGTCAAACGAGTATTATTCTCTCTACATTGGATACCAAGTAGGTAATATTTAGTGGAGCCAAAAAAGTGAATAGTATGCATCAAATTCTTAAGGAAAGTTATTAATTTTAGCTATTGTTTTAGACTTTATTAATGAATTTTACACTAATTTTAATTATTATTTTTAGACTTTATTATTAGTAGTCGGTGACTATGAACTAAGTCTAAAAATGTATACTATTAAATGAACGTACATGAATAATAGCTAGTAAAATCCAGTAACGTTGATTGTCAATTACCAAAAACGACCTCGGTCTTGAGGGTAACACAAGGCGGAAGATAGATGCAAAAGCTATTTGAAACTGCTCTCGAACCATTGTTCAAAACGGCTGGCGCCTAGTCTGTCTAGGCAGCGTTTAGATGCTCGAAGGTGAAAAACCGCCCCGCATAAGCGTCTAGTGGATTTGTGTTTACATCCTTATATATATTTAGTTATATAAGTTCTTATATATATATATATAAGTTATTTTATTTGTTAAATACTTAGTTAATAATATAAGTATTAATGACAGGACCCATCCCAATCCCCCCGGGATTAGTGCGGGATGACCCTGCTCCCGTCTGACACGAAGTGTCAGACAAGGGATATTTCCGACCTTTGCCCTCCCGGGCTATCAGAGTACGCCAGGATCCGGAGGAGGCATGTGATATCTCGATCTCTGCTACAGTCCACATCCGATGTCAACCTGAAGGGCAGTCAAAACATTAAAAACTGTGAGTGGACAAAACAAGAGTTTATAAAAACATTTAATAAGGAAGACATTTGTACCCTCCACTAAAAAGCATGCATGCATTGGAAAACCATTTAACCAAAGAAATCATATGTGGGAACTAAGCCCAAATCAGATATAAACTAAGGTCGAAAGGACCACAATGAAAACGACCATACGGGCCACTGCCCAAATCCTGTGCACACCTGTACACACCACATATCATATATCATATATCCATCACATACATATATATAAGTCACACAACCAATCCTGTCACGGTATCCAAAGCTACGCGCGTGCTACCCAGGTCTCAATCCGAGTCTTCTCAAAGTCAAGATCAATGTCCGTAGACCACTGACCCTACCCGAGGTAATAGTAATCATAGCCTTCCTGAGAGTAAGGAACCCAACTGGGGGGTGACTCCACTCAGTCGGTGCTCCGTGACTACTCCGGGGTCCACCCAGGCCAACGACCCTCCCCGGAGGAGATAATAGAAGTAAAGGAAGGTAGACGAACATATATATACATAAAATAAACATTCATGACCGGTTCCCCTGAACCGTCATGAATCCATAAGATCCATAATCAGGTAACATGCCGGTTCCCATAAACCGTCATGTACCGTAATAACATAACAAGGGTTCATGCCGGTTCCCATAAACCGTCATGAACCTGGGAATCCATTTAAGGTTTCCTGACCTGAAATCAAAACCGTAAAGTGACTGGGTCTCGTACCCGAACATAGGACATCAGTTGGGCACCGTGCCCGATATCTGAGGTCATATGCCCGAGACAAAACCAAATGGGTCTCATACCCGAGTTTATCCTTTTGCTACCGTTTCGCTGACACAACCAACTAGACGGTTCCTTGCTCAACCACTAACTATCCTGACGTCTGCTCCCACTGGGAGTCATCAGACCTCACACCATGATCCACGCTGACACCTCCTACAAACTGTCAGTACTTGACAGTTGTCAGTCGCAAACTGATATGACACACACTCGTGGTTACACTAACCACAAGCATTTCACTCGACCTGTGTGTAACTAGACTCATCAGAACCACTATGACCCAATGCACAGTATCCAATGTCCAGTCCACGACCCCGACTAATCCAATGGTATCGGAACCAAGCCGACTACCAACACGCTCTCCAACGTACCACCGGTATCTCCTATATACCGTCGCCAGGCACGACAAGTCTGCCTAGTATCGTACCTTGAACAACGTACAAGGTACGTACATCTACCCATCAATCAACCTACAACCACCTAGGTTGTAGCCAATCACGTTTCTACGATGGAGTCCATTTGTCCAATCCAGTATTAGACAATCGAAACTCCGACCCATTATTTATTTCCAAATCCGAATCCGAATCCGCAATTTCGTAAGAAATCCCGAATCCAAACCCAGAAATCATATTCATAATCCTGTCCAAATTCAAATCCGAAATCATCATTCCGTAAACTAGTATTAGGAATAACCATTCCGAACCCAAATCCATAAAAGAAAATATATAGTCAAGCTCTAGAATCAAATCCTGAATCGTCACCCAGAATCCGATTCCAAAACCCAAATACAGAAATCCTCTTTCAAGTTCCAAAATCAAATCCTGAATCGTCATCCAGAAATCTGATTCCAAAACCTGAAATATCGTTCACGTCTACCTAGACGTACCAAAACCAAACCTATCGGTTACCCACTCAACCGATTACCACCATACGATCGATTGACTTCATAGGGAAGTCAATCCCAACATCAACACAACACTAGGTCAGACAAAATCCGACCTCGTCAGACACCTACTCATCGGACAACTACTCAGGCGAGTAATAAGCCATATGGGATTTACCTCGAAAAGAAGTTCAGTCCCATCATGCTTCACTCAACATCCAAGTAAGAGTAATAAACTCTCCACCTATCTGGATACCCAAATCACGATCCAGATCCAACACTACGTCAACCGACCATAGACGTCACGATCGAGGATCGTCTCGCCAACCAAAGTCCTAGACCATTTCCCACATCTTAAATAGATTAGTCTACGACGAGACACGCCGAGACTGTGGGTTCTCACTGATTACCTCGTATCGATCCTTGTCATTCCACCAAGGCAAAACAAGAATGATCGAATAATCCATCCTACGTGAATGCAAACAACACTCGCTGCACTCACCACGTCATGTAACCTAACATCGTCCGTCACTAAGCAGGAAATGAGAAATCTCAGTCACCTAACTTCGATATACTCATCTCCTCCTGATGGTCCAGAACAAATCCCGGGTCCACCAACCAATACACAATCAGTGTACTAGAGGCAACCAACAACATCTATATCATCAACGTCATCTACCATCATTAATCATGGTAGAATCCGAGAAGTCACCCAAAACGACTTCGACATACCCGTTACCAATGCGGAAAACCCGCATTCCACTCGTCACCTCAATCGTACCCTCTCGCGATTCCGAAGTTCCAACAAGATTGGAAACAACATACCCGGACATCAACCACGTGTCCCCTAACCAGTTTAACTCTATCTGAGTTTCACTCCTGAACCACAGATACCGAACATATGCCCATTACGACGGAGTCACACCCCGATTCGTAACTCATCGTCATCACGATCACCGGCACCAGTACCAGCGCTAGTACCAGCACCACGCACTATCACTACCACCTGTCGGCATCAGCACACAAGCATCCTCACTAGCATCAGTACTGCCGCTAGCACACCGTGTGCAAAACTGACACCCTGGATCTCCGCTCATACCAAGCGACGATCGCGTACCTCTGCTCGTATAGGAGAAACTCTGCCACCCTCGTACCCGACAACTCAGGGTACAGTTACCCTGACAGCTCATGCGAGAAAAGGAAAACGTTCCCCGAACGTCCCCGATCCCCAACAATCGTAACTATAACCACTCTCGGTAGTAGCGCCTGCCCCACACTCGTGCAGACCTAACTACCAGACATCGCTATATCCAGACTCCGTATCCAACGGAATCAATCGCCCGTACTAACTACTCTGTATCCCACTCAGGGATTCCATCGACAAGTACCAACCCTGGTAACCTGTCCAACCAAACTCTAACCAGTCGCAACTCGACTATCCCAATGTCGTCTACCAGGTCACCCGCGACCTTAGTTGCACCAACCCACAACTAAAGTAGCACGACAACCAACTCGGTCTAACCGATACGTACAACCCTGACTGCGAAGTGCAGTCCCAACACAAGCTGACATGACTAGACCGACTACCGAATCCAAATCCGAATAGTCGTCCAAGTCAAACCACCAGTCAACTCCCATTTCCGAACCATACACATACGGTAGGGTTCCACGATCACACCTAGAGTTCCCCTGAACCCACCTGCGAAAAGCAGTAAAATCAACAATCTGACCGACCCTGCGGTCCGACATCATAAAGAAGTCAATCCAATCCTACCAACAATCCAACTCGGATTCCTCGAATCCGGGTGCTAACTGCCGACTGCAGTAAATCCATTTAACTCAACATAATCCGACCATCTAATGGTCACAACATCGAGTCAGTCGTCGGAACCGATCCTACGACATCGTGAAGACGATCCCAACTAACTGTCTCACGATCACACTCCAGAATACGAACACGTAAATCATTCCGTAGGGTCCCACACTGTCAACCTTGACAGAACTATGGCAACCCCGGCATCGAGTACCGAACCAAGGCTTGCCAATCCTACTAACTATCGTACCGGCACCCTAACTATCAGGTTGACCATGGACTGCAGCCCCTTGAGATATCACATCCTCGACCAGCATACATACTCCAAGAGCTCCTCGGTTGCTCGAATAGAGACAACCCCGCTCTCATACCACGTTGACAGGACCCATCCCAATCCCCCCGGGATTAGTGCGGGATGACCCTGCTCCCGTCTGACACGAAGTGTCAGACAAGGGATATTTCCGACCTTTGCCCTCCCGGGCTATCAGAGTACGCCAGGATCCGGAGGAGGCATGTGATATCTCGATCTCTGCTACAGTCCACATCCGATGTCAACCTGAAGGGCAGTCAAAACATTAAAAATTGTGAGTGGACAAAACAAGAGTTTATAAAAACATTTAATAAGGAAGACATTTGTACCCTCCACTAAAAAGCATGCATGCATTGGAAAACCATTTAACCAAAGAAATCATATGTGGGAACTAAACCCAAATCAGATATAAACTAAGGTCGAAAGGACCACAATGAAAACGACCATACGGGCCACTGCCCAAATCCTGTGCACACCTGTACACACCACATATCATATATCATATATCCATCACATACATATATATAAGTCACACAACCAATCCTGTCACGGTATCCAAAGCTACGCGCGTGCTACCCAGGTCTCAATCCGAGTCTTCTCAAAGTCAAGATCAATGTCCGTAGACCACTGACCCTACCCGAGGTAATAGTAATCATAGCCTTCCTGAGAGTAAGGAACCCAACTGGGGGGTGACTCCACTCAGTCGGTGCTCCGTGACTACTCCGGGGTCCACCTAGGCCAACGACCCTCCCCGGAGGAGATAATAGAAGTAAAGGAAGGTAGACGAACATATATATACATAACATAAACATTCATGACCGGTTCCCCTGGACCGTCATGAATCCATAAGATCCATAATCAGGTAACATGCCGGTTCCCATAAACCGTCATGTACCGTAATAACATAACAAGGGTTCATGCCGGTTCCCATAAACCGTCATGAACCTGGGAATCCATTTAAGGTTTCCTGACCTGAAATCAAAACCGTAAAGTGACTGGGTCTCGTACCCGAACATAGGACATCAGTTGGGCACCGTGCCCGATATCTGAGGTCATATGCCCGAGACAAAACCAAATGGGTCTCATACCCGAGTTTATCCTTTTGAAATCCAAATCCAGTTCATTTAAATCAATAAAGAAATACAGACCCATATAAGCACCGTATAAGGCCGAAACCTCGAAATACGTGCTTATACGTAACCACATACAAATGCACCCATGGCATCATCAAACAAGTAATAAAACATATAATAAACATTTATGCATGCACCAATTTAGAAAACAAGGTCCACTCACAGACCGTCCGAGCTGCCGCCTCGATTTGCGTGCCATACTCCCAAACCTGTCCAAATCGTAATAGAAGGTTACTAACTACTTAATTAACCTCCTACCAAAGCCCCGTAATTTTCCCGTATTTTTAACTATTTTTAATCCCGAACCTAAACCTTCCGATGCCCCGAAACATATCGAGACGGTGTCCGATCGACACGAAACCAGTCCCAAAATGTTCGTTACATCGAATAGATGATTTCGTATGTTGGAACCTTCCCCAGATTCCCTGCCACGCGCCCTCACGCGCTGCCTAAAGTGGCTGCGCGTGGGAGCCACGCGCTGCCTAAAGTGGCTGCGCGTGGGAGCCACGCGCCTGTGAACAGTGCTTCTCCTACCTCGATCAGACCGGTCCGAACCGACCGGTCTGGTCCGACCCCTGCAACTGGACCGGCGTAACCGGTCCAGGCCTCCTTCTCCCTCATTTTCGGTCCGATTTCCTCCGTTCCAATTTCTAAATTCCTATTTTCTCATTTCCAATCTATCCCAATCCTTACAACCTAAGAAAACTACCTGAAACCCCTTGGTTCGAAATGGACCTCACGGTCCCATTTTTCCGATCGGTCCCCCACGGCTTCCCAGCCGTTAACCCTCACCAAAACCGTCCTAAAATCATACTTGCAACCTAACTAACTCATCCTAATCGTCCAAAAGCAACCATAACATCAAAATCAAATTAAAAGGGAGAAAATGGGTAACCGGGTTACCTGTTCGGGTTTGGCCTCAGCCGTGCACGGTGGCGCCGTCCTGGGCCGGCCACCACGTCCTCACCATCCTCACTTCACTCTGTCCTCAGTCCTAGCCGAAATGGGGTTGGGTTGGCTGGGTTGGATTTGGAAATGGGATCGGGTAATGGACAGAGGAAAAATGGAAGAAATGGATGCACGGTGAATAAGTTTGGTGCATGAGTGGGTGAGGTTGGCCAGTGGATGGGTGACAAGTGTCACTCATCCATTGGGCCTCCATTAAATATCTGGGCCCACTAGAGACAAAACTGCACTTTTTGTCTCGTAAAACGTGCCGTCGTGAATAGTAACCGGGAACTTCCGTGAATCGTAACTTCGCCGTCGAACGTCCGAATTCGACGTGCCGCCTGTCTACGGATTCGTATCGTCCTTATCTACGTAACGGTCTTCGGCCCTCGGCCATCGGACCTCCTGGTCAAAAAGTCAACTTTTGACCTCTTATTCACCCAAATTACCAAAATGCCCTTGGGCTTCCGAACGTCATAACTTCTTCTACGAACGTCAGAATTGAACGTGCCACCTGTCTACGAACTCGTGACGTCACGAACTACGTCACGGTCATCGGTCAAAGTCCATTTGACCGCCCGAATGAAAAGTCAACGTTTTGCCACCATTAGGGGCAAAACGGTCATTTCGCATCGTTCGTTCGATTTCGCTCTACTAATCACGGATTAGCCTCACTAATCGTGATTAGTCACTAATCTAATCATGGAATTTGGGACGGGTCGTTACAATTAATTAAAATAAAGATAATAAATTACAAAACGTAGAATGTTGTATAATAAAATTTTTAAAAAAAAACTTAACGTTTTTTATATTTATGATTTCCAACTCAATTTACTTATCTAAATAATTAATTTTTATTCTTGAATTATTTAATAGTATTCAATATATTATTAATTTGTTGAACCGTCTAAGCCCTCGCTTAGGTCCCGCGTAACCGCTTAGGCACTAGACCTCTATCGACCGCTCTGATAACGCCTAACGCCGTTTTGAACCTTATCTCGAACTATCCCACGGATTCGTAACTATTTTTCACAAATTCTTACATAAAACTTAAAAAGCTATTTTGTAATGCAACAAAAGAAAAAGAAGAGAAATAGTAGGTACATATATGAATAAAAAACAACTTGAATGAGCTATATGTATATAAGGTATATGAATATAAAAGAAGTTGAATTAGCTGACCAATGGGTAAATGATGGGGATCATAGTTAGGCAGATAATGGATCTCTTTTATATGACCGGAGATGGGTAGGATGCGGTCGAATATCTTGTTAACAAGATAGTACATAAGCAGGTCATCATCTTTGGGGTCAAACCGAATCCCTGCTAAATGCATCTCTTCCACGTCTAACTTGGACTCTTGTTCAATTTTGGAACACTCAAACAAATCAAATTCTTCTGCTTTTTTCTCTGGTATAGGGTTTTCAGATGTAGACGACGCCATCAAGACAGGAACACAAAGGATTTTGTTTTGAGTTTTGGAGATTTTGTTTTGATCTTCGGTTTTGTGAATTGTGAACCTGCTTTATATAGTGAGACGGAGAAAGTGAGAGAGAGGAGGGGGGAGAAAGGAAAACCAAAGAAGACAAAAAAGCTAATTAATAGAGATCCTCAATTTATTAGTATTCCTGTTTCCACAATCAATTAGTTGATTCCTTGTCTAAATGGTCAATCTTCACTAGTATTCCTCTTCTCTGTTGTAACCATCTAAATGGCAGGTTAATGATTCAAACACTGATATGGTAATTTCAAACGGAGCCCGAAGAATTTCATACTCATTCTTAGTCTCGAGGTACTTGCCAATTGAGCACCATGTGGCATAAGAACCGCGCTGAAGAAACCTCGCGGCCGGAAGATTGTTTCTTAATTTGTAGAGTTAAGTAATCTCCATGATTTTTCATACTTGGGCTTCGTGGTTGGCTCATTAAGTATATTTGAAGAAAGTTGTGACCTAATTAAGCCACAATTCATCCTCTAAATCCAAACTCTTCTTATTTTACGACTTGATTACACTATGGACTCCTGTGACTTTGTAACTTTAACCTCGAGCACAAATCAGTTTTTAAAAGAGAGAAACTTTTAAAATTACAAATGGGCATGACACTAAACGGCGGCTAGGCAGGACTGGCGGCGGCCGAGGACAGAGGCTGCCGAATTTCTCTTGCACAGAGCGTCAGCAAACCAGCAGCCTTGCGCCATGTTCATTATTGCTCAAATGAGTGAGAGAGAGAGAGAGAGGAATATATGGTTGCAGCAGATCATGTTGCTGATGTGGGTATTGTTGATGCAGAAATCGTCTGGCTCTGTGAAGTTCCTTCTCGATTTCTACCCACAAGAACGAAAATCAAACGGGGTTAAGGTTGAATCCCGGGGGGTGATTCAACCGTAAACGCTCCGATGCTTAAGTCAGTTTTCTGAGAGAATGAACCGACAGAGTGTTTGTAGGAGTTTTTGATTACCTTTAGAAGTGAAATGAGGTCTTCTATTTATAGTGAAGCCTTAAGGGTCACCGTAGCGTCTGATTGGCTAAAGGAAATAGTATCAAGTAGGTAATTCTACTGAGAGAAATCACTTATTATTAACTATATAATTAATAGTAAATAACTCGTTGAGAGATTACTTATCATTGGCATTAATCTGATTAATTAATATATTTAATTGATAAATATATTAAATTAATGCGGAGATCATGTCATGTCGTCGTCGTCTATTCCAAGGGTAATATCGACATTACGAGAGTTAGGAGCCACATGGCAGTTCCATAATTTTCTGGTGATTTATGGTTTCACAAATGCCTCCACATCGCTTAGGAATTCAAGGAATCCTAAATGATGTAATTTTTGTTGTGGTCCTGATAAACCATTTATTTTGATGAGGGAATAGGACTCCGCTTTGTTTCGAGCAATTGAAGTTTTTTAGGTCTTGAATTTATCTCAATAAGAAACTTTTGGACTTGAAGTCCTACTTTGAGTTGATGTTCAAAGCCCACTAGATGGTTAGGATTTATTTATTTTTTTTTTATTTAAATGAGGGTACACAACCCTTATTTTCAATAAGAAAATTCAAACTCTAGCCGATGTTTATTGTTGTAGAGAACGGGCTGGTGCATGCCACACATTCACCGAGTGGAGTTTTGTAGCAGAGGCAAAGCAGGAGGGCTCCATGCGGCAGTAGGTGTCTTTGACAGGTGAAAGGAATGATATGGATGACATCAGCAGCTTGAAGGTGAGTACTGGTTGCTGGCGCGTGCGCTGGTGCATCCGATGCAGCGAACTCCTTCGCTGAAGAGGATGTAGGCTAGGGTTGTTGCAGGAGTGAGACAACCTTTGTTTTTCCATGTGCAAGCTGTACATCCGTGTCTTTTGTCTCTTTTTTTCTAATTTATTTTGATGCAAATCACGTTGTACAGTTGTACTCCTTTCTCTCTTTTTTTTGCCCTTTCCGCCTGTAGCAAAGCAAACTTGCTTTTGTAATTTTTTTTTTACTTTTGCCGCAAGTTCCCAAGCATTGAAATTTTCTTCCCGTAGCTTTTGCTATCAATTGATAGCAATTATATATATATATATATATATATATTATTTTATATATAATAATATATATATTATTTTAATATATATTTTATATATTATTTTTCTTTTGTTCAGCTTTGATCTTTTGCAGATTTTGAGAGTTGTGGATGTCCGATTGCAACGATTCAAGTGCTGGTGTGCTCTACTCATCGAGACGGTCATTTCAAGATGTATGAAGGCATACTTTTTGTGTAGTCTTGAAGACCTCATTTTGTGGAGTACCATCTGGTGGCATGTTCGGAACTTGTTGGAGCTTCTGACTTCAAGAGATGATGGACTTGACACCAAGACGCTTCTCCAGTTGACATGTCTATGATGCTTTGTGAAAAGAAGAGCTTGGCGTGCTGACGGACTCACCATCTTCAAATGTGAGCGGAGCCAACATCAAGACCTTCAACAAGGAGGTGCAGTACTTCAAGAGATGATGGACTTGACACCAAGACGCTTCTCCAGTTGACATGCCTATGATGCTTTGTGAAAAGAAGAGCTTGGCGTGCTGATGGACTCACCATCTTCAAGTGTGAGCGGAGCCAACATCAAGACCTTCAACGAGGAGGTGCAGTAGAGTGTGAGGCGCGAGGTACAGCAGGGTGCGAGGCGCGAGGTGCAGCAGGGTGCGAGGCGCGACGTGGAGCAGGGTGCGAGGCGCGAGTTGCAGCAGGGTGCGAGGCGCGACGTGGAGCAGGGTGCGAGGCGCGAGTTGCAGCAGGGTGCGAGGCACGAGGCGACGTGCAGCAGGGTGCGAGGCACGAGGCGCGAGGTGCAGCAGGGTGCGAGGCGCGAGGCGACGTACAGCAAGGTGCGAGGCGCGAGGTGCAGCAGAGTGCGAGGCGCGACGTGCAGCAGGGTACGAGGCGCGAGGCGACGTGCAGCAGGGTGCGAGGCGCGAGGTGCAGCAGAGTGCAAGGCGCGAAGTGCAGCAGGGTGCGAGGCGCGAGGTACAGCAGGGTGCGAGGCGCGAGGTGCAGTGGGGTGCGAGGCGCGAGGACGTGCAGCAGGGTGCGAGGCGCGAGGTGCAGCAGAGTGCGAGGCGCAAAGTGCAGCAGGGTGCGAGGCGCGAGGTACAGCAGGGTGCGAGGCGCGAGGTGCAGTGGGGTGCGAGGCGCGAGGTGCAGAAGGGTGCGAGGCGCGAGGTGAGGAGTCCCATCACTTGGAGTGCGACGTGTCACAACCCAGCATGAGGCTTGTTCCAGATGATGCGAGACAATGTGTGTTGCAGCTATAAGGCGGGATTTGTGTCATCTCCAAAGCAAGGCTTCCCATGACGCGAGGCGAAGTGCGTGTGGTGCCATGAAGTAACTGAAGCTTTCCAAGGAGTTGCATTGGATGATGGATGACCTTCCAGAGACTCGATCTTCAAGGCTTTGTTGAGCTCAAAATGTAGTGGTAACAAGGTGGAGCATGGAGGATCGATCATGCCCCCTGCAAAGCTCGAGACGTTGGACATCATCGCCTAATTGAAGGAAGAGAGCTTGGAAATGCCATCTATGCCAAGTAGGCGATTTGTTGAGGAGGTTGCCCCCATTGTTTGAAGAAGGTCATGGACGATGTGTCACTGGAAGTCCCCGATAAGATGATTGAAGGCCTCCAAGGCTTGCTCATGGGTTGACAGAGAGACTCTGAGGTCGTGTCATTCCTGGTGATGAGCTTCATGATCCTTCTTGGCCCGTGGCTTGATCTTAGCATTGAATACATGTTTGAGCATTCAACTTGTGAATTGCCAACTTCTTTAATTTTCATTAATAGAAGTCTTCCACTTTTTTTGAGTGTTTTGTGATTTTCGGAAGATTTGACCTTTGTGTAGTAAATTTGGTCTTCTGACTTCGTTTGAACTCCGAATTGAGTGCCGTTGGTGTGGTTGGAAAGCTGCGTTCCATACCTTTTTACTGCCACCAAGCGTGTTCCAAGATGATCCGAATTGAGCCTTGTAGGATTGGTCGAATCTTGTGCTCGTGCGCTGGTTCATGCAGTTGACCTTTGTGTGAAACAATGTTTGCTGGGAACTCGTCACAACTCCGAATTGAGTGAGGTCACCGGAGTTGGAAAGCTGACTTCCATATCTTTCTAAATCCATTGACCTCATGTCAGGGTGATCAAAATTCAGAGGTCTATGACTGAATGAATCTCGTACTCGTGCGCTGGTACGTGCAGCTGACCTTCGTGTACAAGGGAAGGCTTAGAGTGCTTCGCGTGGCGAAGGCTTGGAGTGCTTCGCATGGCGAAGACTCGGGTGCTTTGCATAGCAAAGGCTTGGAGTGCTTCGTGGGGTGAAGACTTAGAGTGCTTCGCGGGGCGAAGACTTAGAGTGCTTCGCGGGGCAAAGGCTTAGAGTGCTTCGCGGGGCAAAGGCTTAGAGTGCTTCGCGGGGCAAAGGCTTAGAGTGCTTCGCGTGGCGAAGGCTTGGAGTGCTTCGCATGGCGAAGGCTTGGAGTGCTTCGCATGGCGAAGACTCGGGTGCTTTGTATGGAAAAGGCTTGGGGTGCTTCGCGGGGCGAAGACTTGGGGTGCTTCGCGGGGCGAAGACTTGAAGTGCTTCGCGAGGCGAAGGCTTAGAGTGCTTCGCATGGCGAAGACTCGGGTGCTTTGCATGGCAAAGGCTTGGATGATAAGATAATTTCATTGGACGTTGAAACGAAACATCTTGAATCTTATTGAAAGATGTTATGAGAGCAAAGTAGGCATTGAGCCGAATTTTAATCACAAAATTTGTGCCTTTGATGATGACTTGGTCACTGATTCAGTTTCCTGGTTGTTTCCTGCAACTCGGACTCGGCAATGATGGTGTCCACACGGATCATCTTTTGTGTGGGTTCCTGGGGGTCCTTGTTTCTGAGACGATCCATTGCCTTTTTTCTGACGTACTCGGTGCAGTGTCCTTCCTTCAAGAGATCTTGGAGGTATCTTTCGAAAGTCTGGCAAGAGGTTATGTCGTGTCCATAACAATTGTGATAGGCACACCATTTTGTCTTGTCTGCCCTCTCTTGGTTGCCTTTGACGGGAGCTGGTCTTTCGAACCACGGTTTTTCCATTATGTGATTGTATATTTGAAGGAACGGTATCGAAAACTGTGTGTTTGGCTTTGCACCCGCGTAGGTGTTGGATGACGGGTTCCCTTTGCGTTTGTTGGCTTTCTCGACTGAGTTCCCACGATGGGCATCATCCTTTGGCTGAGCAGACGCCTTTGTGAGATGTCCATCTTCCTCGACGTGGTTGGCGGCATGGGTGGCATTTTTCTCGTCCTCCCAGCATGCATGTCGCTCCGCTAGGGACAGTATCTTGGTGAGACTTCGGGCGTTGCTCATGACGATGTCTCCGTAGAGCTCGTTCTCCCACAGTAAGCCTTGTTTAAATGCCATGGCTGCAACGAGATCGCTACAACCAACGATGCGGGACTTCTCTTCACAATACCTCCGGATGTATTGCCGCAAGGTTTCCTTAGACTTCTTTCGGATGGTGTAGAGGTGGTCTGTAACACCCCGGACATTCGAGGACTTTAATATTGTAATTTAATGTATCAATTGACGTTTTTACCCTTGTTAATGGTATGGCCAAATTGTTGACTTTTTGATTGGTGGGTCAAATGGACCTTGACCAATGACCGTGACGTAGTTCGGGACGTCACGAGTTCATAGACAGGTGGCACGTCCATTTCGGATGATCAGGGAAAAAGTTATGACTATCGGAAGTTCAGGGGCATTACCGTAATTGTGACGGTTAGGGCGAAAATGTTGACTTTTCGTTTAACAATTAATTTTCACACGACTCCAGGACCGATAGGTAGGTCTTAACGTCCTGAGTCCGTAGACAGGCGGCACGCCGAAATCGGACTTCGTATGGCTGAGTTACGGGTCTAGAAAGTGAAGGGCAGTTTGGTAATTATTTGAACCAGGGGCATTTTGGTCTTTTTGCCCTGGTTACTGTAGCAAACCGCGGGGATCATGGGCGGCACCACCATGTGCGGTGGCTCTGAGTGCGATTTGTTTACTAGTGAGTGTGGGTTGGAAAGTATTGATTGTTTAAACCTTTTTGAAGCATCAAACGTGGTCAGATTCTTCCAGCTACACGATCAAATTGATTAATCAAAATTCGAAGCTTTCGGGGGACAAATTTCAGTGGACAAATTGGACACCCACGAGCCTCTGGGACGGCTTGAATTTGTTTAAAACTGATTAGGACATGAGTGAGCATCACTCTGATGCAGAGATAACTGAGAACGGGTGAGGAAAACCAGAGAAGCCATTTCTGGAAAAATTGGAGGGAAAATCGGGTTTTGATTTCTGGTGACTGTTGGACCAAACCAAGGCCTGGTTTAGTCTTCTGGGAGTGTTTGGAACTCAACCGCATCGAAATCGAAGGCCATCAGCCACGGCTGAGCTGGGACGGTGACTGCTGTTTTCAGGGAAATCGCAGAGCTTGGGACGACGACCTTCAGGTACTTTCAGACACAATTGATTGTTCATTTTGGTTCGTTTTGATCATGTTATACTTCCTGTGAAGTTAATTGGACAATGGGTTTGAAACCACTGAGTTCTGGTGATTGACCCGTTTGGATGATCACGGGTCGAGGGGCCGTTTAAGGATTGGTTTTGGATAATTAATAACTCAGAACTTAAATTAGATGTTTAAATAACATGTTAGGATCAAATTGGATTGAAATCAAGTAGGAATTGACGGGTAATTAACCGGGTCAAGCCGCGGGTGGCAAGCCCGAATTACAGACAAACGGGTGAAGGTGCTGACACTGTAGCTACAGTGTCAGGCGCGTGACTTTCACGCGCAGCCACTTTGGGCGGCGCGTGAGGGCGCGTTGGGGCTTATCTCCGATCACGATCAACATGACTTTTATTCCTCTCATCATTCTGAACAATTGTGGTGAATTAACCATGTTGATCTGAGATAGTTTGAAGGGTCAGGTTAGGGTCGGTTGCCTCGGGAAACATGTTGACGGTTTCCCCGAACCGGCTTCTGTTTCGAACTTTCTTTTGAATAAATATTAAGGACTTGTAGTGACCCTTACGTGTGAATTGAACTGACAGGAATTGTACGATAATCTCGGTACAGGTCCGTACGCGCAGATTCGCAGCGGAATCGTACAGTGAGTGGGCCCGTTTTCATTAAACCCTTGCATGCATAAATGTTTTCTGATTTACTTATATGTTCACATGCTGGAATCTATAAATGGTTTTGATGATATTGAGATTTCGGTTATGGCACGTTTCACGGTATTTGGGCATGAGACCCGTTTGATGAAACGTAACGATCGGTTCAGATTTTACCTATGTATACATATATGTTTGCATGTGGATATCAATAAAATGTATTTGGTACTGCACTGATAGGTCATCAAATAAGCATTATTTTATATTATTTTATACCCTTTATACTTAGCTTTTAATATTAAAATAATAAATAATTAGATAAATTAATTTATTTTGTGTTATTTTTGTTTAAATAAATAAAGTTTGTAATTTGGAGTATTTTGGCGAAAGAATCGTCTCGATCGGAATTTTAACGAAAATCTTATGGACGACTTTCGGTGAAATATTGCTAAATTAGTTAAATTAATTAATTTCAGTTTTCTTACAGCCCAAATCCATAAACTGTGCAGCCCAACCCCATTTCAAATTGTGCAGCCGCTTCAGCCCAGTCCATTTTGAACCAAGCCCAGAAGAATAGGCCCAGCTGCACAGCCCAACACGCGCGCGGCCCAAGCCCGCATGACAGCCTCCAGCGCCTTTCTTCCCTTCGGCATGCGCGCGCCGATCGCCCTCTCACCTTTCCAGCAAGCGCCTGCCGACAGCTTCTGCGCCAGCTCAGTGCACGCCTGCCGGCCACCACCTCTCTTTCCAGCGCACGCCTGCTGACCCACTAAGGACCTTTCCAGCCAGCATCCACCGAATATTTGGCCCTTTTTCAGCTGTTTCTGACAGCCCATTTCCAGCAACATTTCCTTTGTTTTGTTTAATTTCTCTTCCCCAAAAACCACCCATACTCATCATTTCACTTTTGAATATTTTTATTATAATTTTTGTTTAGTTTTTATTTATTTTCTAGGGTTTAATTTGAGTTTTTTTCCTATAAATAGGAGTTGATTTCACTTGTTGAAGACACTTCCAAGTAGCACAAAATTGAGCCTCTTTTAGGAGAAATCTTGGCAAAATAGTTCCAATACAATTTTGAGAGTTCAAGTCCGAATTTCCTTGTTTAATCTTCTTCCATCTTCATAAGGTTCCAGCCGCTGTTCGGTGTTCCTTGTGAAAAACAATCCATTGTTCTCATCCAATCTGAAAAGTGTAACATTTGCTTTCCATTCTCTTAAACTCTTTTATTTGTTATTGGTTCTAATTATAATGCAATATATGTATTGGTTTCTCCTTCCTATCTTTTGTGAAAATTGAGTATAATCTCCATGTGTTTTACTTTCTAAAAATCATTCACTTCTTACATTTTAGAGCTTAAACTTCATTTCGAAACTAAATGTTGATCCGCTGTTCGGGGCATTTAGAGTAGATTTGGAGAGATTTAATGTATGACCGCTGTTCGGCGCATTAAATCACAAACTTAAGGTAATTATATTATAAGTAAAAATCCGCTGTTCGGTGCATTTATAATATGGAAAATGTATGAAGAAATATGAGTTTGTGAAGGTATAATTTCGTGATTAATTCAAATATTTGCAATTGTAGTATGTTGTTGAAGTTTGTGTTTACGGGAAGTCTACTTTGTGCATAAGTTAGAATAGAAATAGAATGAGTTTATCTATGCTTTTACTTATTTACATAATTACAAACCTCTTCAAAACCCCCCTTGTTTATTCTTTATTCTTTTATTCTTTATTCTTTTATTCTTTGATGCTTTTATTCTTTCATTCCTTTATTATTTAATTTATTGATTCTTTGATTAATTAATTCCTTTATTCTTTGATTAACTAAGTCCTTCATTCTTCTATTATTTCATTCTTTAAATCGTTAATTTATTAATTCTTTGTAATTCATTAATTTATTATTATCTTGTTCATCTATTCTTTAATTTATTAATTCTTTGATTGTTTAATTCTTTTATTATTTAATTCTCTAATTCATTATTCTTTTATTCATATTCCACTAACATATTATTAATGTTCCCTAATTTCCCCGGTTAAGAACGATCCCTATTTATCAATACTACATCTACACAAAAAGGGTTTAAATTGCACAACACTCAAATTACGTGTTTAATTTAATGCGTAGTTTGGGCGTAGTCAATTTTTGGCGCCGTTGCCGGGGAAATTGAAAATCATTTTAATTTGTTAGTGTATGTATATAAATTGTGCATATTATACTTGTTTATAAATTTTACTTTTGTTAATAATATATTTGTTTATAACATTTACTTACTTGTTTATATTTTATTTATCCATCTTATTATTGTTCTTATTATTTTTGTTTATAATGCTCATACTTTACTTATTCTTAATTTCTAATTTATACTTGTTCATAAATGTTCATAATTTTTATTTTATTTATTTTTTTATATATATTTGTTCATATTAAATTTGATACTTGTCATAAATGCATATTTTATATGATCACTTTTCTTTACTTTTACTTTTATTTATTCCATTAACTTTTTTTTTTTAATTTTATTCCATAACCTTTATGTTCCACTAACTTTATGTTCCACTAACTTTATGTTTACACTTATTTTATTTTTATGTAATCAATTATTTGTTTATGTCTTGTTAAACTTTACATTTTAAATGGAAAAAAAAAGAAAATTCGGAATAATAAAAAAATTAAAAAAATTAAAAAATTTTAAAAAAATAAAATAAAATAAAATAAAATAAAATAAAAATTTTTAAATTTTTTTTTATGAAACTTTATTCATCTTTGAATTTCCTAAAGTGTAAGTATTGTTTCCTATTAATTGTTTTAGAGTTGCATGAATCTCTTAGTCCCTTTTTCTTCAAAATCTTACTTTCGGGAACAGGTAGTGCCCCTCTTATTTACTTTCTCCTTAACCCTTCATGATGTGTGGATTTCATCACCACACACCATAGACTCGAATCTATGGACATGAGGTTGGGGCGGAGTTTGTAAACACTAGGGTTTGGTAATTCTCTACGTCATCATTTGGATTAATTATGGTGTCTAGGAGAGTTATGACTGGTGACAAGTTTTGGATTAAGAAAGGGAACACCAATGGAGTATATGCCAAGCTAGCCTCGGGGTGCTCTTAAAATTATCCTTGCTTCTCGCGTTACATCTATCTCAACTGGCCATGATTAATGTTGAATGGTGGAATGGTGGTTATCAGTACGCGCAGGCCGTACGCCCAGGAAAGTACTATGAGAAGCGGAAGGGGAAAGTTATTCATGACACTCTAAAACTCTACCTATTGCATTATTATTTTGCATTTGGAACTTGTGTATTTTCTTTCCATAAACATGACTTATTGTTGATTCTGATATTTTATGCAAGTCTCTACTCTCTTCTTGTGCATATGTAATATCGGTTTAAAATTTTTTGCAGTCATACTTGTTACATCTCACATTTTCTTGCTAATTATGATTTCCTTGACTTATATTTTCACTACTAACCCTAACTTTGTAACAACTATCCTGTCTTAATTAACTTTCACTAGCTACTTGTGTATACTTGCCTTCTAACTTAGTGTTCTGTTAATATAGGTACGAACTTATGAATGCGCGCTCATCAATCTAAGCTTGATCGGCTGAGAAGACAACTTGACATCTCACCAAGCAACGCGACATTCAGAGACGCACTTAAGCAAACCGGCTCATCCGGACCTCCATCCCCAATAATCGGTGAGTCCATAAGTGAGAAGAGTAATTCAGAAGAAGAACAGACTTTCGGAACACCAATAGCCATGGCACGAAACCTGAGTATCCGGGAGCAGACATGTGCAAACACAAATGGCACTACAAACTTCTGCATCCAGTATCCCGAGCCTAGAACCAACAAGAAAGATATTGAGCTTAAGAGTGGAGTTCTTCATCAGCTACCCAAGTTCCGTGGAGTCAGAAATGAAGATCCACATAAGAACTTAACAGAGTTCCAATTCATCGTTGGTAGTATGTGTCCGGATGATGCGGACTTGGAAATCATGAAGCTGAAAGCTTTCCCGTTGTCCTTGGAAGAAAGAGCACGGGTATGGCTTTTGGGTCTCCCACCCAATCATATTGACTCTTGGGAGAAGTTGGTTCAAGAGTTTCTTACCAAGTACTTCCCTGCCTCAAAAATTACGGTCTTAAGGAAGGAGATCACTGGAATCAAGCAGAAAGAACATGATGAGAATTTCAGCCAGTACTACGAGAGGTTTAAGGAACTTTGTGCTTCATGCCCTACTCACGGGATCACAGAAGGCTATCTTTTAACCTACTTTTATGAAGGACTCAAAGGTTGGGATAGAGGACTGCTCGATGCTGCAGCTAATGGAAGTTTCTTAGCTCGGAGCCTAGTAGATGGTCGTGCACTACTTGAAAGCCGTGCACTCAATGATGCACAATACGAAGGTACCGATCCTATTTCTAGAAAGGTACATGAGGTAAGTTCCCATGCTATAAATGATTCAAAGTTAGATAAAATCACCTCTATGCTTTCGAATATGCTTGAGCTAAAGAAACAGGTAGCTCCAGTTTGTTCCATATGCTCTCAAGGCCATCTTGAGGAACAATGTCCCTACACTGCAAGGGAAGAAGACTCCGGAACTGAAATGGCACACGCCATTGGAGGCTATCAAGGAGGGCCAAGGACCCCAAGGTTACAGTTGGAGAGATCCGAACAATGTCCTAAACCCTCAGCACATGTCGACTGGGCCAAACCGTGTCCCAGACCAGTTCCCAAGGCCCACATGGCAACCAAGGCCCACATGGCAACCAAGGCCCCCGGTCCCATTTTCTAACTTTTCTCATAATCATGCAAATAATCATACTTCTTCATCTTCTAATCCTGATTATGATAAAATGCTGGCTGCTCTTTCCCAAGGGCAGCAAACACTAATGGCTTCAACTCAGGCTCTTGTCACAGGTTAGCAAAATCAACAAAAAGACATCGCTGATCTCAAGGACCAAATGGGCAAGGTCGTGGACTTCATGGGTAAGATCCAAGCTAGCGGGGTGCTTCCACCTCAACCTACACCCAACCCAAATGTAAGACCTGAAGCCAATGCAATCACCACTCGAAGTGGTAAAGTGCTCGGAGAAATAGAACCAGATCCAGCCGTTTCTGAGGCTGAAAAGCACAAGGTGGCAACTAAGACCACCATGACACAACCGCCAGTTCAACCTACCCACACACAAGGTAATAACCCAATCCCTTCAAGTTCGGTTGTTACTAATTCCCCGTTTGTGCATGCACCATTTCCAAGTAGGCTTGCCAAATCTAAGAAGAATGAATCCGATGAGGAAATCTTGGAGATCTTCAAAAGGGTGCAAATCAACATGCCCTTGATCGAGTGCATCAAACAAGTGCCGAAATACGCAAAATTTCTGAAAGAGTTATGCACTCCAAGGCGCCAGACGAGGGAGAAGGAGGTTGTGATGGTGAGTGAAACAGTTTCTGCTGTAATCCAGCGTCGGCTACCCCCAAAGTTGAAGGATCCAGGGAGTTTTTCTGTTCCCTGCGTGATTGGTAACAAGTCATTTGATAAAGTCATGCTAGACTTAGGAGCATCCATTAATGTTATGCCATATTCACCATATGTTGCCCTAGGTCTAGGTAAATTACAGCATGACGATATTATCATTCAGTTAGCCGATCGCTCTAATGTGTATCCTAAGGGATACGTCGAAGATGTTCTTGTGCAGGTTAACCAGCTCATTTTCCCCGCTAACTTTTATGTCCTAGACATGGAGGATTCCCCTACGAATCAAGCTCCACTAATGCTGTTGGGAAGACCATTCATGAGAACTGCCAAGACAAAGATTGATGTGTTCAATGGAACATTAACTATGGAAGTAGACGGAGAGGAGATTGGCTTCAACATCTTTGATGCCATGAGGTACCCTAGTTCCGCAACTCATACTACTTTTTCTATTGACGTGTGCACTTCTCTCGCAGAGAAACATTTTGATTCAATTCGAGAAGACACACTCAACATGATAATCCAGGAAGGAGTTGGCCTAACGCAATCAGGGGACGCCTTGGTTGAGGATACAGATTACGAACTAGAACCTCGAATTTGGGATGAAGTCATGACCCTAAATGAGACCCCCAGAATGGTGAATCATCAGGTACCCTCGTCATTTCCAATTAGTACTAATGCCACTCCTCCTTCAGTGATTCAGGCCCCAGTTCTTGAGCTCAAAGTTTTGCCTGACCACCTGAAGTATGCCTATCTTGGCTCGGACGACACTCTGCCCGTCATAGTGTCTTCTGCACTAACCGAGTCACAGGAAGATAGACTGGTACAGGTCTTGACAAAGTACAAGACAGCCATTGGATGGACTCTGTCAGATATCAAGGGAATCAGCCCTACAACCTGTGTGCATCGAATCTTACTAGAAGATGATGCAAAGCCCTCTCGTGAAGCCCAACGTCGCCTCCATCCTCCGATGATGGAAGTCGTGAAACAAGAGGTCATCAAACTCTTGGACTGTGGTGTCATCTACCCAATTTCAGACAGCAAATGGGTCTCACCAGTCCAAGTAGTCCCAAAGAAAAGTGGAGTCACAGTTGTTGCGAACAGTGAAGGAGAGCTAGTGCCCCAACGAACAGTGACCGGATACAGAGTCTGCATCGACTATCGACGCCTGAACAAAGCAACTAGGAAGGTTCACTTTCCTTTGCCCTTCATTGATCAAATGCTTGAAAGGTTAGCAGGTCACTCCTATTATTGCTTTCTTGATGGTTATTCCGGGTACAATCAAATCTGTATCGCTCAAAATGACCAAGATAAAACGACTTTCACTTGTCCTTTTGGCACTTTTGCCTACCGAAGAATGCCTTTCGGTTTATGTAACGCCCCAGGGTACTTTCCAAAGATGCATGCTTTCTATTTTCTCTGAATACGTCGAAAAAATAATTGAAGTATTTATGGACGATTTTAGTGTCTTTGGGGATAGTTTTGATGCATGCTTAGAACACTTAGCACTTATCTTACAAAGGTGTGTCGAAACTAATCTGGTACTTAACTGGGAGAAATGCCATTTCATGGTTAGACAAGGGATAGTCTTGGGCCATATTGTCTCTGAAAGAGGAATTGAAGTCGATAAATCTAAAGTTGATACTGTGCGCCACTTACCCTCTCCCACTTCGGTGAGAGGAATCCGTTCATTTCTTGGTCACGCAGGATTTTACAGAAGATTTATCCAAGACTTCTCCCACATTGCAAGGCCCTTGTGCCGACTGCTTCAGAAAGAGACACCCTTCGTCTTTGATGCAGACTGTCAGGAAGCTTTTGAGAAGCTTAAAAATCTCTTAACCACTGCCCCCATTCTTTGTGCCCCTGATTGGTCCTTACCCTTTGAACTAATGTGCGATGCCTCTGATTATGCAGTTGGAGCCGTACTCGGACAAAGGCGGGATAAGAAGCCCTACGCCATCTACTATGCATCCAGAACCTTAAATGATGCCCAGATGAACTACACCACTACAGAAAAGGAGTTGCTTGCTGTTGTATTTGCTTTAGATAAATTTCGTTCTTATCTACTTCGAACTAAAGTCATTATTTACACTGATCATGCAGCACTGAAGTATCTCCTAGCCAAAAAAGAAGCGAAACCAAGACTGATCCGATGGATTCTTCTTCTTCAAGAGTTTGACATCGAGATTAAAGATAAGAAAGGCGTAGAGAACGTGGTGGCGGATCATTTGAGTCGCATTGCACATGAGCGAGATCCTGTGGCGATTCAAGAGATGTTTCCAGATGAACAACTCTTCAGAATCGAGGGAGGTACTCCTTGGTATGCTGATATTGTCAATTATTTAGTCACCAAGCAGTTGCCCACCACCCTCCCCCGTGCACAAAAAGATAAACTTAAGAAACATGCTAGGCACTATATTTGGGATGAACCTTATTTGTGGAAACACTGTGCAGATTTATTGATTAGGAGATGTGTCCCTGATATTGAACATAGGTCAGTCCTAGAGTTCTGCCATAGCCATGCTTGTGGAGGCCACTTTGGATCTAGAAAAACTGCACTCAAAATCTTAGAATCTGGGCTATATTGGCCCACACTTTTTAAAGATGCACATTCATTTTGCTTAGCCTGTGATAAATGTCAGAGATCAGGAAACTTAGGACGCAGGGATGAAATGCCACAACATTATGTTCTTACTGTTGAAATATTTGATGTTTGGGGTATCGATTTTATGGGTCCGTTTCCTCAATCTAATGGCTATCTCTATATCTTACTTGCCGTTGATTATGTATCAAAATGGGTGGAAGCTAAGGCCACCAGGACTAATGACTCTAAAACTGTTGCAGATTTCCTCAGAACTAACATTCTTTCCAGGTTTGGGATCCCGCGGGTCCTAATAAGTGATGGAGGAAGTCATTTCTGCAACAAGACCATTGAAGCTTTACTGAAACGGTATGGTGTCACTCATCGAGTATCTACACCTTACCATCCTCAAACGAGTGGAATGGCGGAAGTCAGTAATAGAGAGATCAAGAAGATACTAGAGCGAACTGTGGGTCCTAATCGAAAGGATTGGAGCCAACGGTTGGATGATGCACTTTGGGCATACAGGACGGCCTACAAAACACCTATAGGAATGTCTCCCTATAGGTTGGTGTACGGTAAAGCATGTCACCTTCCGGTGGAACTAGAGCATAAAGCATGGTGGGCCGTCAAAACGTTCAACATCAAGCTAGATGACGCCGGTCTGTATCGGAAGCTCCAGCTGAGTGAGCTTGAGGAAATCAGAAATGATGCATTTGAAAGCACTCTGATCTACAAGGAAAAGGCAAAGGCATTTCATGACAAACAGATCAGGAGTAAAGCATTTGACATTGGCCAGAAAGTTTTGCTTTTCAACTCTCGGCTTAGACTCTTTCCTGGTAAGTTATGTTCTAGATGGGTAGGACCCTTTGTTATCACTAATATTTTTGCCCATGGAGCCATACAGATAAAACACGTTGGAACTGGAAAAGAGTTCAAGGTCAATGGCCATAGATTGAAGCCTTATATCGAGGCAATTGGCGAACACGATGTGGAGTCAGAAAGAGTGCTACGACGTCCCATCAGATGAACTAAATTTGGTCTAGGCTAGATGGACGTTAAACTTCAAGCGCTTGTTGGGAGGCAACCCAATGTGTTCGCGAGTGTGAAGGAGTCATCAACACAGATTTGCTTTCTTTCAACCCTTCACTTTCTTTTACTTTGTTTATGTTTTCCTTTCTTATTTCATTTTCTTAAATCATCTTCCTTACTTTGATTTTATGTTTAAATTACTTCGTATTTTCCTACATTGAGGACAATGTAGAATTTAAGTGTGGGGGAATGGTTTACAAATTTATTTGTGCATTTGAAATTGTTTTATTAAGTCTTTCTTAAATTTGCAATTGTTTTATTTCTTTCTCAAAAAAAAAATAAATAAATAAATAAATAAATAAAAAATGAAAAAAATAAAAAAATTATTGCTTTCTTGAGTCTTTTTGTTTTAGCGTAGTGTTTTTACGAGTATCAAGTTCCCTTTAACTTGTCAATGATATAAATGAACGGAAATGAATATGTTATGGCTATAAAGATGATCATTACAACTTGAATTTGTTTGTTAATATTTTGTGATTAAGTGTTATAACTTTAAGATAATGCATGTAAATTGGCATATAACGAGCATGATAAGATAAGTATGAATCATATGAACCTTATGTGAGCTTTAGAACTTTATATACATCTTTGATGAGTGATTCATAAGTTCTTTGTTTAAATTGATATACATATGCCTCATAACTACTTGCCATAGCTTTTAATGAACTCTAGAGTACTAGAACTTATTCTATGTGATATTCAAAGCTTTTAAGTCAATAAACTCTCTGATTCTGGATATGATTAAGGCATTAGGGTTAACACCACAAATTCAAACATCCATGTTCCCTATTTTGTGCGCACAAGTTGCGACCCCCTTAGTTTTACCCCTTTTGAGCCCACATTAAGCCTTTCTTTCCTCACCATGATTATCTAAACACTTGAGCTTAGTATAGACATCTTTTACCTTTGTTCCAAGGACTCGGTTGAAGACATAATGATTATGTAAAGAGAAAATGATGATATTGAAAGACTTTTATGTGTATTTTGTGGATTTACTTACTCAAACATTGTTGTATTTTTGACACATGTTATTACCTTGATATATGAAAAAAAAAAAAAAAAGATATATTGAAGTTTTTATCAAGGTAATAAGGTTTGATTATGAATGTTTGAGTTAAGTCCTTTACATTTGTAAATCCCGCACAAAGAATGAATTCGAGGCCCAACAAGATAAAATTAGGCCTATGTTCGAAGGGATGGATTACTGACATCATTGCACTAAGGTTGGGAAGTTATGATACGTTTTGGGAGTCTATTGAGTCTTGGAACGCATTTGAGCACCACTTGTCCGATATATTCCTTGCCTCTAAACTTAGCCCCATTACAACCTTCGTAAAGACCTTATGATCCTTAAGATGGTAAATTTTGATTAGTGGAGTCAATCACTTGAGTAAGCTTATGGTTTTGGTTCATTTGTGCAAGTATGTTTTGTTTTTTTTTATATTGAGGTGTTTGTTTGAGATTTTGCAAAAGTACTTCATTTCGATTATGTGAGTATTTCTCACATACTTTGAGTGCAAACACAAACCCTCACAAATTGAGTGAATTTATGAGTGCATATCCTTGTGAGTTGATTCATACTTGTTTTATTCATGTTGAGATCCATTTCACCATATTTACTCATTATCTTATTTGTTAAAACATTTTGTTACCATATATTAACTCTTGAATTCCATATGCTTAAATGCTTTAAAGTGAAAATCTTTTATGCCATGATTATAATTATGAAATATTGAGACAAATGGTTAAGGGTTTACTTGTTTTGAATTCGTAGTTTAATTTTAGTATTTGCTAGGGACTAGCAAAGTTTAAGTGTGGGGGTATTTGATAGGTCATCAAATAAGCATTATTTTATATTATTTTATACCCTTTATACTTAGCTTTTAATATTAAAATAATAAATAATTAGATAAATTAATTTATTTTGTGTTATTTTTGTTTAAATAAATAAAGTTTGTAATTTGGAGTATTTTGGCGAAAGAATCGTCTCGATCGGAATTTTAACGAAAATATTATGGACGACTTTCGGTGAAATATTGCTAAATTAGTTAAATTAATTAATTTCAGTTTTCTTACAGCCCAAATCCATAAACTGTGCAGCCCAAACCCATTTCAAATTGTGCAGCCGCTTCAGCCCAGTCCATTTTGAACCAAGCCCAGAAGAATAGGCCCAGCTGCACAGCCCAACACGCGCGCGGCCCAAGCCCGCATGGCAGCCTCCAGCGCCTTTCTTCCCTTCGGCATGCGCGCGCCGATCGCCCTCTCACCTTTCCAGCAAGCGCCTGCCGACAGCTTCTGCGCCAGCTCAGTGCACGCCTGCCAGCCACCACCTCTCTTTCCAGCGCACGCCTGCTGACCCACTAAGGACCTTTCCAGCCAGCATCCACCGAATATTTGGCCCTTTTTCAGCTGTTTCTGACAGCCCATTTCCAGCAACATTTCCTTTGTTTTGTTTAATTTCTCTTTCCCAAAAACCACCCATACTCATCATTTCACTTTTGAATATTTTTATTATAATTTTTGTTTAGTTTTTATTTATTTTCTAGGGTTTAATTTGAGTTTTTTTTCCTATAAATAGGAGTTGATTTCACTTGTTGAAGACACTTCCAAGTAGCACAAAATTGAGCCTCTTTTAGGAGAAATCTTGGCAAAATAGTTCCAATACAATTTTGAGAGTTCAAGTCCGAATTTCCTTGTTTAATCTTCTTCCATCTTCATAAGGTTCCAGCCGCTGTTCGGTGTTCCTTGTGAAAAACAATCCATTGTTCTCATCCAATCTGAAAAGTGTAACATTTGCTCTCCATTCTCTTAAACTCTTTTATTTGTTATTGGTTCTAATTATAATGCAATATATGTATTGGTTTCTCCTTCCTATCTTTTGTGAAAATTGAGTATAATCTCCATGTGTTTTACTTTCTAAAAATCATTCACTTCTTACATTTTAGAGCTTAAACTTCATTTCGAAACTAAATGTTGATCCGCTGTTCGGGGCATTTAGAGTAGATTTGGAGAGATTTAATGTATGACCGCTGTTCGGCGCATTAAATCACAAACTTAAGGTAATTATATTATAAGTAAAAATCCGCTGTTCGGTGCATTTATAATATGGAAAATGTATGAAGAAATATGAGTTTGTGAAGGTATAATTTCGTGATTAATTCAAATATTTGCAATTGTAGTATGTTGTTGAAGTTTGTGTTTACGGGAAGTCTACTTTGTGCATAAGTTAGAATAGAAATAGAATGAGTTTATCTATGCTTTTACTTATTTACATAATTACAAACCTCTTCAAAACCCCCCTTGTTTATTCTTTATTCTTTTATTCTTTATTCTTTTATTCTTTGATGCTTTTATTCTTTCATTCCTTTATTATTTAATTTATTGATTCTTTGATTAATTAATTCCTTTATTCTTTGATTAACTAAGTCCTTCATTCTTCTATTATTTCATTCTTTAAATCGTTAATTTATTAATTCTTTGTAATTCATTAATTTATTATTATCTTGTTCATCTATTCTTTAATTTATTAATTCTTTGATTGTTTAATTCTTTTATTATTTAATTCTCTAATTCATTATTCTTTTATTCATATTCCACTAACATATTATTAATGTTCCCTAATTTCCCCGGTTAAGAACGATCCCTATTTATCAATACTACATCTACACAAAAAGGGTTTAAATTGCACAACACTCAAATTACGTGTTTAATTTAATGCGTAGTTTGGGCGTAGTCAATTTTTGGCGCCGTTGCCGGGGAAATTGAAAATCATTTTAATTTGTTAGTGTATGTATATAAATTGTGCATATTATACTTGTTTATAAATTTTACTTTTGTTAATAATATATTTGTTTATAACATTTACTTACTTGTTTATATTTTATTTATCCATCTTATTATTGTTCTTATTATTTTTGTTTATAATGCTCATACTTTACTTATTCTTAATTTCTAATTTATACTTGTTCATAAATGTTCATAATTTTTATTTTATTTATTTTTTTATATATATTTGTGCAGCGGGAATGACACTCGTGCGTGTTGACGAGTAGGTCTCGTCCTCCTTGCTGCGGTCGTCTGTGCTTCTTGAGTTACGATGGGTCTATCCATCTGAGTGAGTACGTGACTTACGGGAGACTGCTTGCTGTTGTCTCCTGTTGCGCGGGTACTCAATGCGCGAAAGTGCTCATGGGCGTCCTCCGAGTCGCTCCCGAGCCAAAGGCCTCGGTAGTCCTTGACCTCCTGCTCTGGGGGTGCAGCTTTCCTCCTCTGAGTCGCCTAGCACCGTTTCTCGGGACATTGTCCGGCAGCGAACATGCTCCTTGTTGGTGCGTCTCGGGATGTCCCTTGGTGCCTCGTGAGGTTCATTGTACTTCTCGGAGGTTCTGGACGTCACGATGTCCCCCAATAGTTGTTGTAGGAGCTCTTATTGGGTCCGAACTTGGTTGCTCAGTTGCTCAACCTGCTGCATCAGTCCAAGCCGCGGAGGCGAGCCCCTAGATGCTTGCTCGTGTGAGTAGCATGTCGGGGCGCACGTCCCGCGCCTTCAGTCGAATGTGATGGGTCACGTCTCTCTGGAACTTGGGTGCCGGCCTGTGAGTCTCCTTAGGGCGTCCAAGTGTCTCCTTAGGTCCAAGTCAGCAGGGAGCTGATTCGGGACCCTTAGAGATGTTTCTCCCGCCAGCAGTCCCTCTGTTCGTTGGAAAAAAGCTACGCCTGCCCTCGTTGCAGGTGGGGAGGGTTCACAGTAGCAGCGGTCATGGGGAACGTTCTGAAACTAAACGCAGGTGTCCAATCCGGCATTCCGAACGGTAGGTGAATTGATGCGTGGCGCGGGCCGTGCAGGAGACATGAAAATGGTTCCTCCGGAATCTCAAGCAGTGGTTCGTTCACGGCATCGACCGCAGCGGCGGATGTGGCAGGCTCGGAGGCCCGCGCGGATTGGCGTGTTCTGGCCATGTGAAGAACGGTAAGTGTCGAAAGTGTGATGATAGAGTTTTTTCAAGGAAAAACTAAAGAGCACGCTTTGAGTATTTCTCAAATCGGCTCTCAATGAAAGCACCAGTTGTTGATGCAGAAATCGTCCCACTCTGTGAAGTTCCTTCTCGATCCCTACACACAAGAACGAAAATCAAACGAGGTTAAGGTTGAATCCCGGGGGGTGATTCAACCGTAAAGGCTCCGATGCTTAAGTCAGTTTTCTGAGAGAATAAACCGACAGAATGTTTGCAGGAGTTTTTGATTACCTTTAGAAGTGAAATGAGATCTTCTATTTATAGTGAAGCCTTGAGGGTCACCGGAGCGTCTGATTGGCTGAAGGAAATAGTATCAAGTAGGTGATTCTATTGAGAGAAATCACCTATTATTAACTATATAATTAATAGTAAATAACTCGTTGAGAGATTACTTATCATTGGCATTAATCTGATTAATTAATATATTTAATTGATAAATATATTAAATTAATGCGGAGATCATGTCATGCCGTCGTCGTCTATTCCAAGGGTAATATCGACATTACGAGAGTTATGAGCCACATGGCAGTTCCATAATTTTCTGGTGATTTATGGTTCCACAGGTATCCATGCAAACGTGTTGGAGCAGCCTCCTGCTGCGGCCCCTTTTCTTCACCTACAGAACAAGAGGCAGGGAAAATACATGAGAATTGGCGGGGTATTAGACCATTAGCTATTACCTATTAGGTAATTGTTATTATTATTCTTATTTAACATTTATTTATTAAATACTATTTGCAAGGAAATATTATTAAATACTTTAATTAATAACTTGATAATATAACTATTAATATCGAGTGAGCCTAATTTAATTGATTCTAACGTTAACTTGTAGACAATTGATTTTAATTTTGAATCTCGATGACATATTATATGAAAAATTTCCAAAGATTTCCCCTTCTTTTTAATAAAAAATATATATTAATATACACAAAGATAATAATATAAATAACTCACATATTGTATCATAAAAATAAATAAACAACTTACATTTTAACTTTTCTAATCCCAACTCAATTTATTCATATATGGATTCAATTTTTATTTTAAAATTATTTACTGATATCTATTATACTATTCATATATTAATATTTTCATTAAAAAAAACTACTTCATGCTTACCTTTGAAAAAAAAAAACGCTGCTCAAGGGTCCTTACCCACGTCATTTTGAACCTTACAAATAAGTGAAGAATTTTACACTACAATCGTAATTAGGAAATAGCATATTTAATCATAATTAAGAACCTTCTCGTGCTACTTTTTTTATTTATCGAATATTTCATATACATATATCATAATTATAACCGATCAACTCATAAACCATCATTTCAAAATTAATTATACAAAAATCAACTATATAGAAAATCATTTGGTCTTTCATGTGTATAAATTAAATGAAAATTCATTATTATTGTTGCCAACATCATTGAATTGTTAAACCGTTTGATACATATGAATAATTAAATAAACTTCTAAGTTGTTGATTTTTGGCAATTCTTGTTATGATATATGTATACTGATTATAATATATAAAATACTGATTATTCCATATATTGAAAGAGCTGTACGAATAAGTACCATCGAATGGAATACAAATATTATGCCCAAGAACAAATGGAAGAGAAATACTAGTAGTTATAGAAAGCGAATGAGACAGAAAAATAACCAGGAAGTAGAATAGGTATTGTCGTATTGGTAACCCATTACCACTTCTACATTGGACCTGACATCTCTGCCTCTTCACACCAGCTTTAATCTACTTCTTCAAACGGACGATTTCATCGTTCATCTTCGGGTTCTTCAACAGCCCTGGAATTGGACCGGGTGACTTCTCATTCAACTTTGAGTCGCACCACTGAAAAAAAATTCATGCACCAACTCCTCATCTTCTACGATTCCTCTGACACCCAATTTCATTGCAAAATTACATCAAAATTACAATGCTTTACATGACACGACCCATCCCAATCCCCCCGGGATTACCATGGCATGTGACGTGCTCCCGTCTGACAAGAGGCGCCAGACAAGGGATAACCGATTGCCATTGCCCAAACGGGCTTCCAGAGTGCGTAAGGATCGATGGAGGAGGTGTGCGATGCTCAAGTCTCTGCTGCAGTCGTATCCGGAATCAACCTGAAGGGCATTGAAAACAAAAGCTGTGAGTGGACGAAAATAAACAAGTCTGATGAAAACATTTATAAGACATTTATGCCCCTCAGTAAAATCATATGCACGCACCAAAAACCAATAATCCCATATATATTTAGAAATAACCATTAGGGCCTTAGCCCGGAAACCAAGCATAGTTTCAAATTCCAAAAGTCAATCCAAGAGTTATTTCATAAATCCAGTAATATAAACCATAAGGCATATAATAATAACCATAACCATAATTTTAGTTGCTGCACTATACACTCCAATCCGACATCCCTGATGTCTGACGTCCCTGACGTCAATAAGGTCACAATCACAAGGCTACGCGTGCCACTCGGGTCTCAATTTTCCGAGTTAAATCCCCGAACCCCGTTCGGTACAGCATCCCCGATGCTTAGCGTCATAGACGCTGGACGTACTAGACGTCCGTGACCTCTCCGGGGTACCTCGCCGGAGGAGACAATATAATATGGAAGGATCTATACAGTGCAGTACCAAATACATTTTATTGATATCCACATGCAAAACATATAGGTATACATAGATAAAATCCGAACCAATCGTTACGTTTCATCAAACGGGTCTCATGCCCAAATACCGTGAAACGTGCCATAACCGAAATATCATCAAAACCATTTATAGATTCCAGCATGTGAACATATATAAAATGTAAACCAGGAAACATTTATTCAACTCCATTTTAGGGTCCCCGACCCGCAATCACATGTAGAAATCAACTGGGACCCTGGCCCGATTCCACAAGTTAACTGGGCCCCTGGCCCGATCCACATGTTAACTGGGCCCCTGGCCCGATTTCATAATTCAACTGGGCCCCTGGCCCGATTTTACATTATTCAAGTTCGTAACCGTTTCATGAAATCATATCCAACCACATTTATGGAAATCGGTGAAAATCCAGAAAATCTCGGTTTACGTGCAAATACGTAATTCACCTCGAAATGCGTGAAATCATTTTAAATTCACCGATATCCAAAGTAAATCATTTAATCATAATTATAACAATCATAAAACAGTTATGCATGCATCGAATTTATGAAACCAATGTCCACTCACAGACCGTTTAACCGAGCGCCTCGATGCGCGTGCCATAGGCCTTCCCGGGCCACCTCACTATCACCGGGACTCCCAATCCTGTTCAAATCAATTTAGAGGATCACTAACCTCATCATTAACATCCTATTCAAGTCCCGTAATTTTCCCGAATTTTTAAGTATTTTTAAATTGGATTTAAAACCTTCGGACATCCCGAACAATATCGAGACGGTGTCCGATCGACACGAAACCAATCCCAAAATGTTCGTTACAATGTATAGGATAAAAGTCATGTTGACCTCACCTCGAGATTCGTGCCCACGCGCCGTCACGCGCCGCCGTGAGTGGCTGCGCGTGAAAGCCACGCGCCTGCTACAGTGACTGCTACAGTCACCATCTTCACCCGAATGACTGGTAAACGGGTCTGATTACCCGCGATCTGACCCGGCCAGAAACCTGTCAATTCCCACTTAATTTCATTAATTCAAACAGCTAAAAGGATCGTCCTGTGTCTAATTATGGTTCTGTAAACTTAATTACACCCATAACTCCTTAATCCAACAATTCTCTCGAATTCAAACTCACGGTCAAAACATTCGAAACTCACACAACCCATCCTGGTTTTCAAATTAAAAGGTACCGAAGCTTCGTATGACCCAACCAATCATTAATCCGTAACTAATTTCAGGAATTCTTACCCGTAGATGGTCGCCCTCAAGCTCCAAATTCCCCAGAAACTGGAACCTGCGTTCATGGCCAAACCGTGATCGATACCCTTGCCAATCGATACGGTTGAGTTCGTAATGAACCCAGAAGAGTATTACAGCCCTTGGTTTCATCCAAAACACCACACATTTTAAATTCTGATTTTCCCTCAATTTTTCCAGATTTCTCCAATCTCTGTTTCTCTCCAATTCGACAGTCCTTACTTGCCCAGAATGAATCCTCACGACTCACTCACAATTATTTAATCCAAATCAGTTGTTTAAAGCACCCCAATCATTCTTCAATCCTCTGTGTAAAGTTTCCCGCACTGGCCCGAAACCATTAAACAAAACCAGTCCACGTTGTGCAAACAATTGCCAGCTCCCCACATGTGCGATCACACTTCAAAGCTGCTCCAAAACAGTCCACTAATTGATAAACAATCCATAGAACCGATCGCACAAAACATCCATCCACGGCTGCTCGATCAAACAGTGCCCATGAGAAATTACCATTCTGCCCCTGTGCAGAAAATTACCAAAATGCCCCTCACGCATCCTGACCCGTAACTCGGTCATACGGACTCCAATTGATGCGTGCCGCCTGTCTACGAACTCAGGGCATCGAGACCTTCCTAACGGTCCTCGGTCCTCGGCCATCGGACCTCCCGATAAAAAAGTCAACATTTTCCCATACGTCGTCCAAATTACGAAAATGCCCCTGGACTTCCGTACATCATAACTTTCACCACGAACGTCGGAATCGAACGTGCCACCTGTCTATGAACTCGTGACGTCCCGAACTACGTCACGGTCATCGGTCAAAGTCCATTTGACCATCCGAATTAAAAGTCAACGTTTTGCCCACGCCCAGGGGCAAAACGGTCATTTTGCACAATTCGTCCGAAATCGCTCAACTAATCCCAGATTAGTAAATCACAATTAAATATTATTAAATCCCGATATTCGGGACGGGTCGTTACAACCTTCCCTCCTTAAAGAATTTCGTCCTCGAAATTACCAACAATCTTATTCCACAACCACCTTGTGGAAAACAATTCGACCACACATCTGTGTACACTTGTACACCCACATACTGGGACAACACCAGCCTCGCTTGTACCCAGACATCCCATTACAGTCATACGTCATAATAGCAGCAACACTCGACCACCGCGAGTGGAAATGATCACCTGATCCGCGATAAAATCGCCTAACCCTTTAGCTGACTCCTTCAGCTAGATGGTTCCTTTCCATTAACAATAAATCCTTACATTTGCTCCAGTTGGGAGTCACCAAATCTCATTTGTCAGTCCATGCTGACACCATCAGTCAAACTGTCACCACTAAGCTTTACCACCCTAGTAAAGCCCCAACCATCTGCCAGTCAGTGACAACGCCACGCACTACATCACTCTCGATGTGGCGTAAGATCAACCACATGATCTCGATTCGCAGGGCAAGCCCATTCCTGCGACATAAATAAATCTCAATGTCCATAATCGCCGACTCCCTCAGCGAACCAAAATGCTGGGAAATCACGGTGTGATCAAGTCACACAAGGCTACTCGTGGTTACTCTGACCACCAATTCACTCATCCTGAGTGCACGTATACCGTCAACTTACTCCATCAAGTGGTGTAACTGGAACACATTGAATACCAGCCCAGCAGTGAACACACATATCAATACCGGGGTTCCACTAGCCAACCGTGGCCAAGAGCACCTGCTCATACAATCACTGAACCCAGACAAAATCACTCTGCCCGGCGCACAGTATCCAATGTCCAGTCCACAATACAGCCAAACAAATGATATCAGAACCAAGCTGATTACCAACACATTAGTTACACACCACTGGTACATTCCATGTACCGCCATTAGGCACCACTCAGCCTATCAATCCTCGTACAACGTACCCTGTACGTACCTCAATCCATCAATCTGACTATAGCCACCTAGGTCATAGCCAAACACGTTCTAGTAATGGAGTACATTTGCTCAAACCAACATGAGACAAAACGAACTCCACCCGTCATCTAGTTCCAATTCCGAATCCGAATCCGCAATTTCGTAAGAAATCCCGAATCCGAACCCAGACATCATATTTTTATTCCATTTCCAAATCCGAATCCGAAATCATTATTCCGTAAGCTAGCATTGGAATAATCATTCCGTACCCAAATCCAGTAATCCATTTTCGAGCTTCGCAATCGAATCCTGAATCGTCACCCAGAAATTCGGTTCCAAAACCCAAAATCTCGTTTACGTCCATCAAGACGTAACGTAACCGATCCTATCGGTTACCCGCTCAAAATACTCGATTAACTTCATAGGGAAGCCAATCCCAATATCCACACGTCAAAGGTTGACAAAATCCGACCACATCGGAAACCTACTCAACCGAGTAACAAGCCATATGGACTTCACTCCGAAAAGAAGTTCAGTCCCGTTATTTACGACTCACATACCATGGTAAGAGTGATAAACTCTCCACCCATCTGGATCATCAAGATCACAAACCATATCCATCGCTACGTCACCCGACAAGTAACATCACGATCCTAGATCGTCACATTGACCAAAGTTGATAACATCACAATTCAGATCCACCTGGGATCCACACATGCTCACATAGCTAACAATCCACCTGGAAGCTGATCGTAGGGTCTTACACCCTCAATTGAATCCTTCGCCAAATTTCCCTTGGTGGAAAAATGACCTCGCATTTCCCACCAAATCCACAATCATACACAACTTCTTGTGTCCAATGACCCCAAGCCAAACATGGGTCCACCAACCAATACACACTCAACGTACTGGTAGCAACAAACATCATCTGCCACGACAGGAAATGTGAAGTCACCCTAATGACTTCGGAATACCAATCACTGATTCGGAAACGAGCACTCTTCTCGTCTCCCAATCACAACTCTCCCCGAAACGGGAGTTCCAACCATGTTGGAAACAGACATGCTCCCAATGAGATGTCAAGTCCAACCACTGGACTGCCCATGTCCATACCTTACTTGGACCACCACGTGTCCAAGATCGATTCATTACTCGGACCTCACGTCCGTCAATAATCATGTATGCACACACCCCGATTCCGAACGGAATATCCACACTTTTGCCTGAATGTGCATACCATACTGCCTTTGTCTCACATCTCGACCTTAACAGGTTCAATCCTCAGGTTCCAAGTGATTCACAATCACCAAATCCCACATCAATACCACGAATGGTTTCCCCGACTTTTCCAATTTCAATAATTTCCTTGTATTTCCTGGGGATATAAGAAGTACACAAACTTACCAATCTCGGAGTTGACCACAACCCCCCAAATCCACCAACTCGCATGACATAGGGAACATCGTCCCTAGATTCCCCAAGTTCCAATCATACCATTTTATCTGTTCATCACTTGTCATCATATATCTGTTAGGACTTATCCCAACACGACACAACCTCCACTGGATCCCATCCAGTCCAAGACTCAACCACCTCTGAGTCACAGATACCAATCACATGTCCATCATGACAGAGTCACACCCCAACTGGTGGCTCCTCGTCACCACAATCACCGACACCGGTACCAGCACCAGTGCTAGTACCAGCACCACGCACCATCATCAACACTAGTATCAGCACACAGGCATCCATACTAGTATTGGCATAAAGGTATCACCATACCAACATCCATACATAGCACACGAACACCCATGCTAGCACACGAACACCCATGCTAGCACACAGTGTGCAAGGTTGTTACCCTGGATCTCCGTTCATTCCGAACGACGATCCCGTAACGCCACTCATTCCCCACGACTATGGGTACCTCCAATTTTTTGCCATCGGCACATCAGGATAATGGACGTTCCCTGAACATCCCCTGATCCCCAAGTGTCAAAACCACACTAAATACCCTCGATAGCCAGTTATCTCGACACAACTGTCGACCAACAGTCATCGTTGTCAAGATCTGTAACCACACCTCACACTAATATTCGATCCAACACGGGATCCCATATTTTATCTCATAACCGCATCCGTGGATCGAATCCCATA